>JASPKZ010000839.1:0-1295000 GCA_030220185.1 Diploptera punctata | reverse complement strand
CAATCAACACCTCTCTCTGCCATTCTTTATATTAATTTACTTTTTATGGACTTTTAAGTGACTCACGCCACGTAGGCTTCACAGGGACACGTCTGTCCGGAAATGGTTTATAAAATCTGAATCACTTATCCCTATTAACATTAAACCAAACTTAAAAAAATAAGTTAATAATAGCAATTAATAATAGCAATATTAAATAAACGTTTTAAATACAAATTATTTCCCATAAAACTGACTTTGTGACCCTCAAGGACATGGAGGCCTCACTGGCGGGTCGTGACCCTCAAGGACATGGAGGCCTCAGTGGCGGTTCGTGACCTAAAATTTGAGCATTGCTGACATTGAATGTAAATTATAATGATTTGGCGCAATATCGACTTTAAATAGCACTCTTTAAGACGAAGAAAAACATGAAAATAAATAATATCTTCAAAATAATAGTAAGAATCAATGCAACACATGGGGCAGATACTTTCAGTTGAAGTTTCAGATTATTTATGATTTGATGGAAATGAACTCTTGTTGAAGATTATACCCTGACTATTCAGGTAAAACCACAGAAAATATGTGAACTACTGATCTTCTCTTTCGTTCGCTCCACGAGGCACCAATACCTTCACAGCAAACCCCTACACACTACTTACCCAAGTTAAATCTTCTCGCGGAAAATATGCTAGACAAGTGCTATCAACTCTCTTACTATGTTGCCACTTCCTGTCCCCTGTCTTGTGTTACTTGTCTGGGAGGGGAGCGTTGGTAAATACTGTGTTTTTAAATGATCCGACACCTACTGTAGTCTTTGACCAAATGAATAATCCAACAACCATGTTACTACTGGCGAATGGGCTGTCCCTCCTTTTTCTTCCTCATTACATGTTACGAATTCCTGTGTTGTGTTCTGAGGCTAATAATAGAGAGATGACAAACACTGCGCTTTTAAATGATCCGATACTTTCAGCAGTCAGTGACTAAATGATTAATTTAACAACCACGCAATGTTCTTTCACATGTGTTCAGGGATTTTCTCTTCCATAGAGAAATAATTTGGCGACGCTAGCGCTAACACACCACTCTGTATCCGTCCAGACTAATCGTATTGTCACAAGAATGGCTTCTTCACTTCTTCCTTGAATTAATTCGAGAGAACGTACATACTGTACTCCCAGAGAAAGAAAGTCCCAAGAAGTGTTGCGGCTGAGACGAACGCCACGCGAGTAGATGAACTTCGGGTAATTTGGACCCCTGTTTTGAATTTGTTGTTTATCTTCTTTTAATTAAGGGATTTGAATTTTGTTTACTTACAGTGATTATCATTAGGAAGCTGCCACACCTACAATTCCCCAGTAAAGCTGCAAGCATAGCATGAAAATGTTATGATTGCGGTGAAAGACCTGCCTTCGGGCAGAATTACTATGGATGGATGGATCTAGTGTTGTAACTATGAAATAGCATTGTTATTTTATTCAGATATGGAAACATCTTCATAATTTATAAACTTTTTTACATTACAAGAAAGGTCCACTTTAACCTCCATATTGCGGTAAAGTGGACCCCAGAGTCCATCTTACCTTTTAGCCTATTTTTAAGTTTATTTACTCTATTAATTTACACAGACAGGCACAGATTAATCTGAAAATATTTATGACTGATCTTAATTAAAAAGCGTTGATATTTATTTAATGTTTTGAAAAATTATTTTTGATTATAAAATTCACACGTCATTCAATTGCAGAAAGCGACGGTCTTTGGGTTTAGTAAAATTACAAGGATATTAAATAAAATTAATTTAGTGAATGTTTTTTTACAGATAGCATCCTCATCAATAAAATGTACGTATTCCTATAAAGTGGACCAAGTCCTCGTAGAGGGTCCAAATTAACCGAATTTCTTTGATTCCTTTGTTATGTTTAATTATTTTATACAGCCACCATGTCACATAATATCAAACCAAACCCGTCAGTATATTAAAATAGCATCTACATAATATAATATGTATATATTTAGGAGTTTTTTCAACATTTGTAATATTCAATAGCAGAAATTAACAATTGATTCTTAGCTTGAAAAACATTATTTTGACTTGGTCATTTTCTTAAATGAAGGGCTCGAGTGTAAAACATGGTAACTGACAAATTCTTGAAAAATGAGTTGTAGCATATAAACTGTGATATGTGACCTCTTGAAGCATTTCGTGCATATACGGTAGTTTCTACATCTGTCAATATATATATATACATACATATGTCTTCGATTAATATTTTTTTAGACAAGTGCTCACATAAATCACGTATTCTTGCGGAATTATGTGGAAAGTATTTTTGAATATTAATAAGTTAGCATCAATAGAATTTCCTGTGTTGGGCATGATAATAATGTTGTCCTTGGCTCTTATGCTCTCTCATCTGAGAAAATACTTGAAGGTTGCCATGCGCCAGTTACTAAGGAACCCATCATTTTGTTATCTTCTGTCAAAATTTGGATACGCTTTCTTTACTATTACTCCATTTCATTACATATCCTCGTTAATGTAGTGTAAAACAAATGTTTGTGAATATTTTAATCTTCTCTCATTTGTCTAAAGTTCCAAAAAATAAAATTTACAAAATTACAATCATTGTTCCTCGTATTAAGGGAAGTATTCGAAAATAGGTTAACACAGACGTTACAATAACGAAAGAAAATGGAGCAAGCTCCTCAATGAGGAACGGAACAGGGAACAAACCAAGCAATTCAATTTGTCTTCAAAACCTAGAAAACGGAATTTTAGTTATACAACATAGGCCTGCATACTTTATGCCAAACTTTGGAAGTAATTAAACCCATGACGAAATGTATCTAAATGGTAGTGCTTTCCACGGAGAATTTAATGACACTTCAAGCTACATTTTGACAAAAAAACTGACCTACATGGTTATTTCGCTGTACCCTTGAACTTAATCGTTGCGATAATATTGTCAGGGTTATTGAGTTCAGGTGGTTGAGACATATTCTTCATATAACTTGAATGAGTGACATATCGAATTATTATTATTATTATTATTATTATTATTATTATTATTATTATTATTATTATTATTATTATTATTATTATTATTAAACAAGTTTCACAATGCACTGTGTACTTTCAGAGCCCAACAATATTTTTATTTTATTTTGTTCTTCTAGCTCCTTTATCTTCTCCAATCCAGCTCTTGTTGTTCTTTTAAACTTCATAGCAACAGCAGAATATTCCATTGTAGTTTGTCTCAGCTTTTCTTTTTTACACGCTTTATATTAGTTAGACCTGTATCTATCTATCTATCTATCTATCTATCTATCTATCTATCTATCTATCTATCTATCTATCTATCTATCTATCTATCTATCTATCTATCTATCTATCTATCTATCTATCTATCTATCTATCTATCTATCTATCTATCCATCCATCTATCCATCCATCCATCTATCTATCCATCTATCCATCTATCCATCTATCCATCTATCCATCTATCCATCTATCCATCTATCCATCTATCCATCTATCCATCTATCCATCTATCCATCTATCCATCTATCCATCTATCCATCTATCCATCTAGGTAACGGAATCTTTCAACGCTATTTTCACCCACTTAAAATCATTGGATCGACTTGAAACTTTGTATACTTTAAAGGACCCGCGACAATACAATTATTTCATATTTTTCCCCCTAAATCCTGGCCAGAATCATCAGAAAATAAAAAAAGTGTCATTGTATCTATGTAACGGAATATTTGAACACGATTTTCACCCACTTAGAAACATTGTATCGACTTGAAACTTTGTATACTTTTAAAGGCCCGTGACAATACAATAATTTCATATTTGTTTCTAAAACCCTGGCCAGAATCGTCAGAAAATCAAAAAAGTGTCTGTATCTATGTAACGGAATCTTTGAACACAATTTTTACCCACTTAGAAACATTGGATCGACTTGAAAGTTTGTATGCTTATAAAGAACCCGTGACAATACAATAATTTCATATTTTGTTTGTAAAATCCTGTCCAGAATCATCAGAAAATAAAAAAAATGAAAACTGGTATAACAGGTTGCGGACTTGTCGACTTTTTACACGCTTTATAATAGCTTGACCTGTATCTATCTATGCAACGGAATCTTTCAACGCAATTTTCACCCACTTAAAATCAATGGATCGACTTTAAACTTTGTATACTTCTAAATGACCCGTGACAATACAATAATTTCATATTGTTATTCTAAAATCGTGGCCAGAATCATCAGGAAATCAAAAAAGTGTCTTTGTATCTATGTAACGGAACCTTTGAACACGATTTTCACCCACTCAGAAACATTGGATCGACTTGAAACTTTGTATACTTGTAAAGGACCCGTGACAATACAATAATTTCATATTTATGTTCTAAAATCCTTGCCAGAATCATCAGAAAATATAAAAAAGTGTCTTTGTATCTAGGTAACAGATTCTTCGAACACGGTTTTCACCCACTTAGAAACATTGGATCGACTTGAAACTTTGTATACTTGTAAAGGACCCGTGACAATATAATAATTTCATATTTTGTTCCTAAAATTCTATCCAGAATCACCATAAATTAAAAAAATGAAAACTGGTATAATAGGTTGCGGACTTGTCGACTTTTTAGTCAATCGTTGTAAGAGCTCAGTTGGTAGAGCGGTGAACTCTAGTGGTATATAATTTCAGTAATCCATAGGTCGCTGGTTCAAATCCGGCTGGGAGGATTTTTTTAAAAGAGTATTACTTTTAGCTCATACTACAATAGTATCGAATTTAGAGATATTTACATTTTTATCTTATTTTGTAAAATATTAAAACTAAAAAATAAAAAATAAATAATAGTTTTAAAAAACTAAAACAACACACTTTATTAGAAAACCGAACTAAAAAAATGAAAAAATAATTTTAATTTCCAACACGCTTGGGATAAAATTAAAGTGGTCAACAAAAAAATCATCTCCAACACATATAGAATAAAACTAGAGTTATCAACAAAAATAAGATAATTTTACCATCAAAAGCGTGGGGTGTTTTTTAGATTTTTACATTTTCTTCATAGAGACTTTACTTTTAACAATATCTGTTTATTATCAAATATATTAATTTATATAGAGCACCCCACGCTTTTGATGGTAAAATTATTTTATTTTTTGATAACTCTAGTTTTATTCTATATGTGTTGGAGATGATTTTTTTGTTGACCACTTTAATTTTATCCCAAGCGTGTTGGAAATTAAAATTATTTTTCATTTTTTTAGTTCGATTTTCTAATAAAGCGCGCTGTTCTAGTTTTTTAAAACCATTATTTATTATTTTCCCTTCCTTCTCCAATCATAAACAAGATTAGGAAATCCTTTCTTGACATTGTTTTCGCTACCTTTATTTTGTATCATTAGTTCATTGGAACATAAACTGTTGCTGAAATAAAGTTGAAGACTTCAAGTTAGTGGCCTGCTATCTGAAGGTAAAAAAAGTTATTTTATTTTGTTTAAGTTGTTACGTCAGTTGCAGTGGAATTCACCAGGTTAGAAAATTATTTTTATTTTCATGTTTATTGTTCTGCTTTAGCAATGTAAGACATGTATTGTTGTAGAGACATGAAACTGTATTATCGCCTCACTATGATGGTTGTCATGTTTATTGTTCTGCTTTAGCAATGTAAGACATGTATTGTTGTAGAGACATGAAACTGTATTATCGCCTCACTATGATGGTTGTTCTGCTTTAGCAATGTAAGACATGTATTGTTGTAGAGACATGAAACTGTATTATCGCCTCACTATGATGGTTGTCATGTTTATTGTTCTGCTTTAGCAATGTAAGACATGTATTGTTGTAGAGACATGAAACTGTATTATCGCCTCACTATGATGGTTGTTCTGCTTTAGCAATGTAAGACATGTATTGTTGTAGAGACATGAAACTGTATTATCGCCTCACTATGATGGTTGTTCTGCTTTAGCAATGTAAGACATGTATTGTTCTAGAGACATGAAACTGTATTATCGCCTCACTATGATGGTTGTCATGCGGCTCGCTTTGTTTCCCCGCAGCTGTTATATATATTTAAATACAAAGATGCCGACTACCGCTACTGTAATAATTCTGCATGTTGATCATTGTCACGCAGCACCCGCTTTTATGTAAACGTATAACCATCATAGTGAGGGCGGTAATACAGCGATGAATGGATGAGAAATCGGAGAGTTTAATTTGAAGCGTGGTGTGTTTTAAACTCGTGTGATGTATTTAAAATGAGCGGTTAATTTTAATTCGTTCCCGCCATTCTAAACACTCTGTTCTAATTTATTAACAATGGCGGCGTCTGGTTCCAGATGTAAAAGAAAACATGATTTTTCAGAAAATTTATCACGCTTATCTGAATCGTTTCAAACGCGCGTGCGCATTCAAAACTTTCTTCGATTTTACTAGGTAACTAATTCTAGGCGTATGCATTCAGTAAACTGTATCCGCTAACGTAGGCAGACTCATAGGCAGACTCATAGGCCTATGGAGTTTCCTCAAAACGTACCATTTACTATGTTTGTCTCGTCCCGCTCCATAGCCGAGTGGTTTAAGGCATGATGCCTTGGTGCGGAGTTATGGGATTGCGCTAGTTCGAGTTTCCGTGGGGAAGACATTTTTTCTAGGAATTTCAGTCAATATGAGAGCGGTGTCCATCCAACAACGAGAGGAATTTGGGTAACTGCAATAAATAGCAGCTCCAGGTTGAGAAAACCATCTGTAACCGCTGGGAGACATGACGTGCAAGACCACATTGTCACTCCTATACACCCCTGTAAATAAGTGGATGTAAGGCCAGCATGCCTGTCGCACCTGGAGTATTTGGTGATTTCAAAACTGCAATCCGTTTTAGCGAATTTCGAAGGGATGAGGCTATTGAGGTTCTCGTGAAAATATTTTGAAAATTGTTGACAGATTTTCACTAGTGTTATCTTGGTAGATACCGAAAATGACCAAAATTGTGTGTTTGTGTGTGTCCGTCCGTCTCTATCGGCCGCAATATTTGTTTAATCGAAACCAAACTTGGCATGTAGCAAACAGTTTATTAAAAAAGTAAGGTCGAGTTCGTTATCCAGTAAAATAGGACCATTAGATGCTATTTTATTTAAATAGCATATACCGAGTTTCGTTGCGAAAAAATAGTGTTACGGCTGCTAGAGCTGTTATTAAAATGTTCGCTTCACGTTAACATCCATTTCTAACGGTCCGATTTTACTTGTTAACGAACTCGGCCGTATTTTCCTTAATCGATTGCTGTGCGCCTGGTTTGTTTCTAAAAAAATAAAAGATTGCGGTCGCTAGACCGTTAACAGATACACATTTTTGTGTTGTTCATTTTCGGTTATGATTAAGTAAGATCGTTGAAGATTTCTTAGAATGTTTAAAAATCTATTCCTTAGGAATTCGCCGAAACCTACCTTGAAATTTAACTCACAGAAGCGTTGTGATGTATAAAGGTCGTGTTCAAAAATTATCTGCCGTTTCTAACTGCAAGGCACTAAAATCCAGAGCCAAATCTCTCGTTTAAACTATAGGGAAGTAATGCAACTCTTGTATTGGCAGATTAGATAACTCTCAATACATGGTCCCGGCTTACTTCACTCCGCTCGTAAGTCATGCAGGGATGTACATCTGCTCCGTACAGTGGATAGCCATTGCTGGATTCCGGCTTCGATTTCTGTACCTTGCAGTTAAAAACGGAATATATTTTTTGGACACAACGTTGGTACATCATAAAACTCTCTATGAAAAATTCAAGGTCGGTTCCGGCATGCAATGGTTGGCAGTTCCCTTATAAGTAACTTGGTTCTAGTCTGCCCGCTGGATCAGATGCTAGAATGCCTGTTTCCTGAATAGCGGGTCCGTATTAAAGATTTTAATTTTAAAATTGATTTAATTATAAAATGTTCAATTTAGGGACCAGGAGGGGCGGTGGAGTAAAATTGTAATCGCTGGAGTGTGCATTAAATTTCATATCCTCCGGAGTGCATGTGTTGAGAAGACTGTTGATAGCGATTCGTCCGTTGGATGGGGATGTTAAGCCTGGTGGTCACCTTGGTGCTTTTTGACAGGAGTAGGTTGTGTGCCGGCACCGGGTTTCACATTCTCCCTCCTTTTCATTGCCATCATCCTTCTTACAACTCATTTAATCTACACAAAACACATGAATATACTCTCTTGCATCGCTCTCTGTACGCAATAGAAGGATCTTTGTGCATAATCTCGTGTTGCCACACTTCGGTTATTGTGAGATTATATATGATAACCATAGCTTTGACTTGTCGTAGAGACTGCAGCGTGTTCACAATGTTTGCGTTCGATTCATTTTCAATATCCGCCGTTGTGATCTCACTTTCGAACACTTCAATAATATCTCTTGGTTCCATCTTAATGACAGACGCAAAATACACTCTTTCACTTCTTTTCAAGTTTCTGAATTTCTATACTCCTATTACCTGGCGTCCAGATTTGAGAAGTTACCTTCTTACCACAATATTGACACTACAGTCGGCTTAAAATCACTCTACATACAACTTCCTCCTATTCTACTTTTTTCACAGTTGCCTCTGATCGTACCTAGAATTCCCTCCCTCAAGATTTCAGGTGTTTCCGTACACTTGACACTTTTAAGTCACGTTTATGGAATTACTTGTTATTAAATAATTCATTTTTCTCGAGAACTAAATTTAATCGATGTAATTAATAGTATTTTTTCACTTTTCTATCTCGTACATTTTATATTTATTTTATTTATTTATTTATTTATTTAGCCTGAGGCAGTTAAGACCATGTGGCCTTCTCTTCCACTCACCGGGACAAGCATATGTTACATCAGAATATAACAATCATAATTAACTCTAATATTAAATACCGGCACTAAATGAAGATTTGACCAATAATATATATTACATTATGATCTATAATACAGCCATTTAATGATAGTTAAGATTAAGACTAAAACTAATAATAAAATGTATTCTAGCTAAATTGTTGGTAGATCGTCCCTGTCTAATGCAGGGGCCCATAAAAAATAAAAATAATGAGATATAGAAAACTAAATTTACGGTTATACAATATTTAAACAAACGAAAATATTTGCAATTAATTAAATTTAGAGTAAATCAAAATATATTGTAAATCTTCTTCTTCGGCTTTCCCCCCACTTATAAGATTGCCGTCTTCATTTTCCATTTATTTCTATAATTTCAATATATTGTAAATAATAATTATTTACTTTAAGGGAGGAAAGGAGATTACAAGTATATGAGAATAAAGTGCTTAGGAAAATGTTTGGACCAAAGAGAGATGAACAGACAGGTGAATGGAGAAGACTACATAACAATGAACTACATGGTCTTTATAGGAAGTCAGATATAATGAGAACAATTAAGTCTCGTAGACTGCGATGGGCAGGACATGTTGCACGTATGGGGAATGAAAGACTTGCATGGAAGCTTCTTGTAGGAAAGCCAGAGGGAAAACGCCCAGTTGGTAGACCAAGAATGAGGTGGGAGAATAACATTAACTATGATTTGAGGGAAGTAGATTATACAGGGAATGATTGCAAAATATTGGCTCAGGATAGGGATTTGTGGAGGGCTTATGTCCGCGCGGCCATGAACCTACGGGTTCGATAGTGCCAGTGGGTAAGAGTATATTGTAGATATGCTATGTGATAATTTTGTTAATTGCAATTTAAATGTAAGAGTAATTTTTGTATTATTTTTAACCTGGTTGAGTGGTAGATAAGGACTTAAGGCCTTAACTGCGACAGATTAATAATAATAATATTAATAATGATAATAAAAATTATTATTATTGTTGTTGTTATTATTATTATTATTATTATTATTATTATCATTTCATCATCTACGTAATGTGGTCTGGTGAAGTTTAACGTACATTGAAAATATACCACATTAAAACCGTGTATCCCGCCGAGCGCGGATCGCGAATGACGAAAGATGCAAGGGGTGGCATTAGAAAACACACATACATTGTAGTATTATGGGTAGAAACAAGAACGGAACAAGTGTTTATTTAAATGTGATGGTTGGTTACTTCAGCAGGAAGTATTCGCTTGCTTTCAGAATCAAGAGTCCGTACTTATCTGTTTGTTAACATCTTAAGTTTCCAAGCTTCTCTATACTTTCCGCTAATTTACATACTTAAGAGCAGTGAAATTTCGTATATCATTAAATTTAAAGGAAGTGCTCCACCTTTTCACATATTTAAACTTTTAAAATTATTCTTCATAGGCTATGTTAATGCCATAAAAAAGAAATTTCAATGCTCAAAAAGAATTTCATAATTTTTGTATAATGCTGTAAAAAGACTTTTTTCAACTTATGCTAATCTTATGCCACATTTTAATTTATAATTTTACTTGTTTAAATACCGTAGTATGTTAATTTTGTTTACAAGACTAGATCCTGGAAAATGTTTTCAGAATTAGCTGTTATTTACGACATATTTAACGTGAGATCTATTTGTGTACTTACTTGAATAGTATTGAGGCTGCTGATGATAAGTATTGCGACACATTGTTTATTTATCGCTCGAATTACAGCTTTTGAATTTCGCGGGCGACTGCAGAGACTCGTAACTCAATAAGGGATTAGATTCGGGCCGTGTCCAGATAACAAATGAAATCTTCAGTCCTGCTTTCTGGAGAAATAATTTTCCAGATTCATCGATTGTGGAGGAATCTGTCTCTCGGGCCTTTCGTTCGAGAGGTTAAGACCGGCGTTTGTTGCCATGGTTACAAAGAAATAGTTCACCTTTGATCGTTCGCTTGAAGGAAATCCTTGGTTGGTGACAAGTAAATAATTGCCCTATTTTTTAAAAATAGTTTCAAGTTAGGCGGTCTAAATTATCAATCTACGTGGCACGGTATTTAACGAAATTCACTCCTTGGGCCAAAATCATATTTAAATAGCTTAAAGCACAAGTAGTCATCCTGCGACTCATAGTACTGCAACCAGTGCCACTGACACATATTGCGGGTGTTGGAGATGTAAACATAAGCTGCTTTAGACCGATAGCTTTCACACTCCATACTGACGAATACGTGACGTCTTTGTTGTTCTTGGAGAAACAAGAGATGAATTGGTACTACTAACTGATTTAAAACTATTTACTCACCATTAATTACTGAAGAGGAGTTTGAAATGTAAATTTGTATTTAGAAGTAATTCTTATCTTACAACTGACAGAATTATCGCGTGTAGCAGACGACAGGAACTACCTCAACGCTGATACAAACAATAGATACAGCGTTTTATTTCAGATCTATAATGTAGCACTTAGGCTACACCAAGTTCCAGTGTATTGTAAAAAAAAACTTGCATAAGATATTACTTCGCCGACATCGTCCACTGGGGGAACTGTGGTGATACTTTTACCCGCCATATGACTGAATTGTGTACTGAACTGTCTTCGATAGAAACATTGTTCTTAGGCAACATTGTATTTTACGGTAAATAAGACTGAATACAAGGTAAGATGGTACCAATAATTAGGAAGATCCTCCATTTCTTATTTATTACAAAAATTATTTATGGACCTACGTAATCAGACGTCCATGCTGTCCTGTTTACAACTTCATTACGAGCAGAATTTATGTTCAATGTTTATTTACCTGTAAATTCTGTTATTTTCACATCCTCAATGACTAATGTAGAATATTTTTCACTAAACTGTGTGAAAATATTCAATATGATTTGTTTCTCTCTGCGTCTGAAAAGGTTTTGCGTTTAATTCTTTGCAAATTGTATAGCAGAAGCAGCCGTTTGGAACAATTTAAATTCTAACGTATTCTGCATTGCGCATGCATTTTTTTTTCGTTTATACTGTTCTTCTTTTTTGTTTTAACTTTTCTCCTTTTTTGTTTTACCTGTTTTGTTAACTTTATTTTATACTCACATAGACACAAGGACAGGACACACACACACAGACCCAGGGTGGAGATTTAAAATCCCCCACCCCACCAGGAATCGAACTTGGGTCGCCGGAGTGAAAGGTAGGGACTCTACCGACTACGCCACGGCGACGGACTTTAAAATTGTCGGAGGATTCGAACCCCTGGCTTTCACATACATTTCATCCTGTTGTAAGTAGTTTAACCATCTACGCTATTCGAACGTTTATAAAACTTCTGCCGGTACCTGAATTCGATCCGGGGTCCTCCGGCTCTACCACTGAGCTATTAACACTAGATATCATAAGAACAAAACAATGATTTGCTTATTTATTTATTCTATTAAAGTTGTAAGATTCTCCCATACAACTTATATAGACATGTGCTAGATAATATTTTCATTACTTTATTTCCTTTATTTGGAATGTTAGAAATCGAACTACATTTTCTTACATGCTTAAATGTAAACGATTATTCGACCAATGAAAACGAAGTCATGTATATGGTTTGTTTACATTGCAAACTTGAACTTATAGTCTCTCTGTTTTTACTTTACGAGAAATTTTGTAGAATGAGACAACTATACTCACCTCTCTCACTAGCAGCAGTGTTGTCGGTCTTTCTTCACCAGATGTTAATAGGGGAAAGGGGGAAGAGGAAAACAGATAACAGGGTGGGTTCTTTCTTTTGTATGTGGATTAAAGAGGTCAACTATCTATCCTTGTATCTCCATCTCTTTCTCTCTCTCTCTCTCTCTCTCTCTTTCTGTCTCTCTCTCTCTCTGCCAAGTTAAACCAGCTGTACAATAGCTCGAAAGAGGTATAGTATAGGACGGCAAATAAAGTTACGGTCCCCATCCGCCAGTTTACAATGCGTGAACTGTAGTCTAACTCGAACGATATTGAGTCGTGATGGAATTTTGCCGCTATGCCTTAAAGTAATCATATTTTTATATAATTATACGTCTGTATTTCTGGAAATGCATTAGAGACTCTTGTCGTCCCAATTACTCTCAAAAAACTTTAATCGGAAAATATATAAAACTGTTATTCTCCCAGTTATATTATATGGATGCAAAGCATTTGAGAATAAAGTTCTTACGAACATTTTTGGACCAAAGAGAGATAGACAGGTGAATGGAGAAGACTTCATAAGAGTGAGCTACAAGATCTTTATAGTAGAAAGCCCGATATAATAAGAACAGCTAAGTCTTGTAGACGGCGATGGGCAGGACATGTGGCACGAATGAGGGATGAAAGAGATGCATGAAATCTAATTGTAGCAAAGCCAGAGGGTAAACGCCTAGTTGGTAGACCAAGGATGAGGTAGGAGAATAACATTAACTATGATTTGAGGGAAGTAGATTATACAGGGATGATTGGAAAACATTAGCTCAGAGTAGGGATGTATGGAGAGCTTATGTCCGCGCAGCCATAACGATTGAGCCAGTGAGTTAGTTACGTCTGTATATTTACGACCTTCAACTTGAAAGTGTAAATTACAAAAACAATAATTTAAAGTTACTTGGGCTAATACAATATATTTTTCTTGTGGTAGCAGCATTGAGTTGATGGATGGAACTTGTGTTTTAATGCCCGACCACACAGTAAACTGTACATCGTGACTCACCTTTAGCTTACAACTTTCTCTTCACGTTAACGTTGTTACGTTCGTAAAGAAAAATCTCACCGCAAAATGACATTAATGTTGTTTTAAGACCATTTTATGTTTGTGGCATTGAACCAAAATCTCTCCAATCGAAAAGAAAAGTAGAACTAACAGCGTTAGTTCAGAACTAACTCACTTTACTGCGTACTCTTTTCCCCGCATTCACTAAAGCCCTCTATTTGTTCCCATTCTAAACCTATTGGAATCAATATTCAGTTCTTCCTAACTTCCATCTGAATGCTACCAGCTTAGGCCTCTCTAATGATGTTGTACCCAATAAAATTATAAAGACTCTGCACTCACCCATTCGAACTACATGTCAATCTGCTGACTTATTACTTCTGAAAATGTTAGAGACAACGACGTAAGGGCGATTATTTACTTGTCTACCAAGGATTTAGTTTATCGGATCTATGCTACGGGACTTGCGCTGGTTCAGGTCTCTATGGTGGAACGAATTTTCTCATGGAATTTCGGCCTGTGTGGGCATTGTGAGACATTTGGACAGCTACAATAAGTAGCGGCTTCAGATTGAAAAAAAACACCTATAACGGCTGGGGGACTCGACGTGCTAACCATATATCACCACTACAGTGGCAGGATGATCTACTACCTCTGTGATTAACACATGTATATGTGAGCCAGCAACCGGCTGATAGGCCAACGGTTTTCTTTGCCTATGGCGCCATGGAGAGGAGTTTCTATGCTGTATACCTGGCACAATCACTATGCATTACCATGGCCAAACGGGTCTAGAATGTCCTAGTCAGCTGCTGGCTTTCCACACGTGTTAGTCACAGAGGTGGATTATTAGGTCTAGAATGCCCTAGCCCTACCAGTCAGCTGCTGGCTTTCCACATGTGTTAGTCACATAGGTGGATTATCAGGTCTAGAATGCCCTAGCCCTACCAGTCAGCTGCTGCCTTTCCACACGTGTTAGTCACAGAGGTGGATTATCAGGTCTAGAATGCCCCAGCCCTACCAGTCAGTTGCTGGCTTTCCACGCGTGTTAGTCACAGAGGTGGATTATCAGGTCTAGAATGCCCTAGCTCTACCAGTCAGCTACTGACTTTCCACATGTGTTAGTCACAGAGGCGGATTATCAGGTCTAGAATGCCCTAGCCCTACCAGTCAGCTGCTGGCTTTCCACATGTGTTAGTCACAGAGGTGCATTATGAGGTCTAGAATGCCCTAGCCCTACCAGTCAGCTGCTGGCTTTCCACATGTGTTAGTCACAGAGGTGGATTATCAGGTCTAGAATGCCCTAGCCCTACCAGTCAGCCGCTGGCTTTTCACATGTGTTAGTCACAGAGGTGGATTATCAGGTCTAGAATGACCTAGCTCTTCCAGTCAGCTGCTGGCTTTCCACATGTGTCAGTCACAGAGGTGGATTATCAGGTCTAGAATGCCCTAGCCCTACCAATCAGCTGCTGGCTTTCCACATGTGTTAGTCACACAGGTGGATTATCAGGTGTAGAATGCCCTAGCCCTACCAGTCAGCTGCTGGCTTTCCACACGTGTTAGTCACAGAGGTGGATTATCAGGTCTAGAATGCCCTAGCCCTACCAGTCAGCTGCTGACTTTCCACATGTGTTAGTCACAGAGGTGGATTATCAGGTCTAGAATGACCTAGCTCTACCAGTCAGCTGCTGGGTTTCCACATGTGTTAGTCACAGAGGTGGATTATCAGGTCTAGAATGACCTAGCTCTACCAGTCAGCTGCTGGGTTTCCACATGTGTTAGTCACAGAGTTGCGTTATCAGGTCTAGAATGCCCTAGCCCTACCAGTCAGCTGCTGGCTTTCCACATGTGTTAGTCACAGAGGTGGATTATCAGGTCTAGAATGCCCTAGCTCTACCAGTCAGCTGCTGGCTTTCCACATGTGTTAGTCACAGAGGTGGATTATCAGGTCTAGAATGACCTAGCCTACCAGTCAGCTGCTGGGTTTCCACATGTGTTAGTCACAGAGTTGGGTTATCAGGTCTAGAATGCCCTAGCCCTACCAGTCAGATGCTGGCTTTCCACATGTGTTAGTCACAGAGGTGGATTATCAGGTCTAGAATGACCTAGCTCTACCAGTCAGCTGCTGACTTTCTACATGTGTTAGTCACAGAGGTGGATTATCAGGTCTAGAATGACCTAGCTCTACCAGTCAGCTGCTGGTTTTCCACACGTGTTAGTCACAGAGGTGGATTATCAGGTCTAGAATGACCTAGTTCTACCAGTCAGCTGCTGGCTTTCTACATGTGTTAGTCACAGAGGTGGATATCAGGTCTAGAATGACCTAGCTCTACCAGTCAGCTGCTGACTTTCTATATGTGTTAGTCACAGAGGTGGATTATCAGGTCTAGAATGACCTAGCTCTACCAGTCAGCTGCTGGCTTTCCACATGTGTTAGTCACAGAGGTGGATTATCAGGTCTAGAATGCCCTAGCCCTACCAGTCAGCTGCTGGCTTTCCACATGTGTTAGTCACAGAGTTGAATTATCAGGTCTAGAATGACCTAGCCCTACCAGTCAGCTGCTGGCTTTCCACATGTGTTAGTCACAGAGATGGATTATCAGGTCTAGAATGACCTAGCCTACCAGTCAGCTGCTGGGTTTCCACATGTGTTAGTCACCGAGTGTGGTTATCAGGTCTAGAATGCCCTAGCCCTACCAGTCAGCTGCTGGCTTTCCACATGTGTTAGTCACAGAGGTGGATTATCAGGTCTAGAATGACCTAGCTCTACCAGTCAGCTGCTGACTTTCTACATGTGTTGGTCACAGAGGTGGATTATCAGGTCTAGAATGACCTAGCTCTACCAGTCAGCTGCTGACTTTCCACACGTGTTAGTCACATAGGTGGATTATCAGGTCTAGAATGACCTAGCTCTACCAGTCAGCTGCTGGCTTTCCACACGTGTTAGTCACAGAGGTGGATTATCAGGTCTAGAATGACCTAGCTCTACCAGTCAGCTGCTGGCTTTCTACAGTGTTAGTCACAGAGGTGGATTATCAGGTCTAGAATGACCTAGCTCTACCAGTCAGCTGCTGACTTTCTACATGTGTTAGTCACAGAGGTGGATTATCAGGTCTAGAATGACCTAGCTCTACCAGTCAGCTGCTGGCTTTCCACATGTGTTAGTCACAGAGGTGGATTATCAGGTCTAGAATGCCCTAGCCCTACCAGTCAGCTGCTGACTTTCCACACGTGTTAGTCACAGAGGTGGATTATCAGGTCTAGAATGACCTAGCTCTACCAGTCAGCTGCTGACTTTCTACATGTGTTAGTCACAGAGGTGGATTATCAGGTCTAGAATGACCTAGCTCTACCAGTCAGCTGCTGGCTTTCCACATGTGTTAGTTTCAGAGGTGCATTATCAGGTCTAGAATGACTTAGCTCTACCAGTCAGCTGCTGGCTTTCTACATGTGTTAGTCACAGAGGTGGATTATCAGGTCTAGAATGACCTAGCTCTACCAGTCAGCCTCTGGCTTTCCACACGTGTTAGTCACAGAGGTGGATTATCAGGTCTAGAATGACCTAGCTCTACTAGTCAGCTGCTGGCTTTCCACACGTGTTAGTCACAGAGGTGGATTATCAGGTCTAGAATGACCTAGCTCTACCAGTCAGCTGCTGGCTTTCCACATGTGTTAGTCACAGAGTTGGATTATCAGGTCTAGAATTGCCCTAGCCCTACCAGTCAGCTGCTGGCTTTCCACATGTGTTAGTCACAGATTTGGATTATCAGGTCTAGAATGACCTAGCTCTACCAGTCAGCTGCTGGCTTTCCATATGTTTTAGTCACAGGGGTGCATTATCAGGTCTAGAATGACCTAGCTCTACCAGTCAGCTGCTGGCTTTCCACATGTGTTAGTCTCAGAGGTGCATTATCAGGTCTAGAATGACCTAGCTCTACCAGTCAGCTGCTGGCTTTCCAATGTGTTAGTCACAGAGGTGGATTATCAGGTCTAGAATGACCTAGCCTACCAGTCAGCTGCTGGCTTTACACATGTGTTAGTCACAGAGGTGGATTGTCAGGTCTAGAATGCCCTAGCCCTACCAGACAGCTGCTGGCTTTCCACACGTGTTAGTCACAGAGGTGGATTATAAGGTCTAGAATGACCTAGCCTACCAGTCAGCTGCTGGGTTTCCACATGTGTTAGTCACAGAGTTGGGTTATCAGGTCTAGAATGCCCTAGCCCTACCAGTCAGATGCTGGCTTTCCACATGTGTTAGTCACAGAGGTGGATTATCAGGTCTAGAATGACCTAGCTCTACCAGTCAGCTGCTGACTTTCTACATGTGTTAGTCACAGAGGTGGATTATCAGGTCTAGAATGACCTAGCTCTACCAGTCAGCTGCTGGTTTTCCACACGTGTTAGTCACAGAGGTGGATTATCAGGTCTAGAATGACCTAGTTCTACCAGTCAGCTGCTGGCTTTCTACATGTGTTAGTCACAGAGGTGGATTATCAGGTCTAGAATGACCTAGCTCTACCAGTCAGCTGCTGACTTTCTATATGTGTTAGTCACAGAGGTGGATTATCAGGTCTAGAATGACCTAGCTCTACCAGTCAGCTGCTGGCTTTCCACATGTGTTAGTCACAGAGGTGGATTATCAGGTCTAGAATGCCCTAGCCCTACCAGTCAGCTGCTGGCTTTCCACATGTGTTAGTCACAGAGTTGAATTATCAGGTCTAGAATGACCTAGCCCTACCAGTCAGCTGCTGGCTTTCCACATGTGTTAGTCACAGAGATGGATTATCAGGTCTAGAATGACCTAGCCTACCAGTCAGCTGCTGGGTTTCCACATGTGTTAGTCACCGAGTGTGGTTATCAGGTCTAGAATGCCCTAGCCCTACCAGTCAGCTGCTGGCTTTCCACATGTGTTAGTCACAGAGGTGGATTATCAGGTCTAGAATGACCTAGCTCTACCAGTCAGCTGCTGACTTTCTACATGTGTTGGTCACAGAGGTGGATTATCAGGTCTAGAATGACCTAGCTCTACCAGTCAGCTGCTGACTTTCCACACGTGTTAGTCACATAGGTGGATTATCAGGTCTAGAATGACCTAGCTCTACCAGTCAGCTGCTGGCTTTCCACACGTGTTGTCACAGAGGTGGATTATCAGGTCTAGAATGACCTAGCTCTACCAGTCAGCTGCTGGCTTTCTACAGTGTTAGTCACAGAGGTGGATTATCAGGTCTAGAATGACCTAGCTCTACCAGTCAGCTGCTGACTTTCTACATGTGTTAGTCACAGAGGTGGATTATCAGGTCTAGAATGACCTAGCTCTACCAGTCAGCTGCTGGCTTTCCACATGTGTTAGTCACAGAGGTGGATTATCAGGTCTAGAATGCCCTAGCCCTACCAGTCAGCTGCTGACTTTCCACACGTGTTAGTCACAGAGGTGGATTATCAGGTCTAGAATGACCTAGCTCTACCAGTCAGCTGCTGACTTTCTACATGTGTTAGTCACAGAGTGGATTATCAGGTCTAGAATGACCTAGCTCTACCAGTCAGCTGCTGGCTTTCCACATGTGTTAGTTTCAGAGGTGCATTATCAGGTCTAGAATGACTTAGCTCTACCAGTCAGCTGCTGGCTTTCTACATGTGTTAGTCACAGAGGTGGATTATCAGGTCTAGAATGACCTAGCTCTACCAGTCAGCCTCTGGCTTTCCACACGTGTTAGTCACAGAGGTGGATTATCAGGTCTAGAATGACCTAGCTCTACTAGTCAGCTGCTGGCTTTCCACACGTGTTAGTCACAGAGGTGGATTATCAGGTCTAGAATGACCTAGCTCTACCAGTCAGCTGCTGGCTTTCCACATGTGTTAGTCACAGAGTTGGATTATCAGGTCTAGAATGCCCTAGCCCTACCAGTCAGCTGCTGGCTTTCCACATGTGTTAGTCACAGATTTGGATTATCAGGTCTAGAATGACCTAGCTCTACCAGTCAGCTGCTGGCTTTCCATATGTTTTAGTCACAGGGGTGCATTATCAGGTCTAGAATGACCTAGCTCTACCAGTCAGCTGCTGGCTTTCCACATGTGTTAGTCTCAGAGGTGCATTATCAGGTCTAGAATGACCTAGCTCTACCAGTCAGCTACTGGCTTTCCAATGTGTTAGTCACAGAGGTGGATTATCAGGTCTAGAATGACCTAGCCTACCAGTCAGCTGCTGGCTTTACACATGTGTTAGTCACAGAGGTGGATTGTCAGGTCTAGAATGCCCTAGCCCTACCAGTCAGCTGCTGGCTTTCCACACGTGTTAGTCACAGAGGTGGATTATAAGGTCTAGAATGCCATAGCCCTACCAGTCAGCTGCTGGCTTTCCACGCGTGTTATCCACAGATGTGGATTATCAGGTCTAGAATGCCTTAGCCCTACCAATCAGCTGCTGGCTTTCCACACGTGATAGTCACAGAGGTGGATTATCATATAGCTAGTGTAGTGGCTTTTACCCACCTTGCCACTGGTCTGTAAGACAAACACAAGCCTCTTCAAGATATTCTTGATACTGCCGTGTTGTACGACCTGTAGCACGTTCAATATTTATCCAACTTCGTTGTTCCTGTTTCGAAAACATTGTGACGACATTACATTAGACTGCCAGCTAACACGAGGCTCTGTTCCTTTCGCCACTTCGCACGCGCGTGATGTGGGGAGAGAGAGTTTTTTATGTGCTGAGGTAAGGTACGTAACTGGCATTTACTAGGAGTGATTCATTAGGTTCCGTCGCATGGGGTCTGTACAGCAGTACAGCCATTATTAAAGTTCCAACTCTCGTATATGGCCAGTCTCCAAATTATGGTAGTAGATTTTTCATTTCAACTACACTGTAGTTCTATGGTGTTTTAATATAAATAATAAAAATAGTACCAGATGGTGCTACCGTCTTCAACTTGGTTAACATTTTTTAAAATCTTAATGTTTTCGGAATCCGTCTTCCGTTATCAGCAGAATACTTATTATACAGACATAAAACATGAATTCCAACCTTAAGTAAGTAAATATATATATATATATATATATATATATATATAACGAATACTTCTGAATATGATTCTTAGGAAAGTTTTCTTTGGGCCAACAAGAATCTGACAGACAGGTGAATGCAGAAAACTACAAAATGGTGAGCTACATGATCTTTATTGGAAACCAGTTTTATAACAACAATTAAGTCTCGGGGATTGCGATGAGAGGGCATATGATACGAATAGGGAATGAAAGAGGGGCGTGGAAACTTCTTGAAGAAAAGCCAAAGGAAAAGCGCTAGTGGGTAGACCAAGAATAATTTGAGGGATGTGAATTGTACAGTGAATGGTTGGAAAACATTAGTTTAGGATAGAGGTGTATGGAGAACATATGTCCTTGCGGCCATGAACCTCCGGGTTCGATATTGCAAGTGAATTAATTAGTTGTTTTAAAAAATGTGATGTAAGTAACCTTTGGGCAAGTGCTCTTAGCTGTACTTATATTACAGGTCTTCTGCTGAACTAAGCATCTCCCCACGCTAATCATGATAATATTCAATGCCACAAAATAAGAATAAATAACGCAGATGATGTAAGAAAAATACATCATCACAGATATTAAATCTCCCATAGTCACATTTCTATACCATAATAGTCTTAAGTACAAACAAAACATTATGAATTTTTATAAATGCTAGTCATTGTGTGTAGAACACTCCCAACTGAAGTTAGTTATTTCATGGTAGGTAAAGCTGGACTCTACAGTAGTAATGACATTTATTGAAAGGAAAGAAGTGCTTTTCATTTAAATTGTGCACGCGCCTGTTTAGCCGCACGTGCATGTTCTGCTCCATGCATAAAAATACACACACACACACACACACACACACACACACACACACACACACACATATATATATATATATATATATATATATATACAGTAATTCTTCCCGAGGGCAGGTCCTTCACTGCAATCATAGGATTTTCATGCTATGTTTTGCAGCTTTACTATGGAATTGTAGGTGTGGTAGCTTCCCGTTGCTTTCCACACCGGTGAAGGATGATGATGATGATGGCCATATGATTTCGGGGACCGTTTGGGCCTTAAAGTTTTCCTGACTTTTGTCTTACAGGTGAGGAAAAACCCCGATAAAAAACTCACCCAGAAAAACTGTCCCGACTGGGGATCGAACCCGGGCTCGCTGCGTGACAGGGCAGCACGCTACCTCGAGACCACAGCGGTGGACTTGTATGTATATATATATATACATGGCTACACACCTACGCTCACACAAAAAAAAGGTATAAAAATATATGTAAATCTACGTCTGCAATAACATACTTATGATCATACATAAAAAAGTCATAAACAACAATGAATATATGTAAGTCTGTGTTTTCAACACACAACATACATATGTATAATCATACATGAAGAGACCATGTGCACAGATATGTAAAGAAATAGAAATAACAATAAAATCTCACATTATGCAATAACAAAGAAAACCAGCTACAGAACAGATTAAACGCTTCCCCACACCCACACACCTGCAGACAGCAAATGCACTAAGAAGCTCTTCAACTTATTACATAAGACATTTGAAGATACTGCTGTTAGATGCAGCACCAACCATAAAACTGAAACAAATGCCATATTGAAGTTCTTCATCATCATCATCATCAATGGCAGGCATGGATTAAACCAATTGGCCTGTTCCGCTTCAGGAAAGAAATTGATCCCTCCATCTCTTCTTAGGTCTTCCTGGGTCTCTTCGCCCTGTGGGTCTGTAGTTCAATAGCTGCAGAGGTAGTCTATTGTTTGGCATCCTCAGAAGGTGTTCATGCCAATTATTTTGATATTTTGAATGATTTCAGTTATTGCTGGTGTGTTGAGAGCTTCATTACGCATGTGATCATAAAGCGTATAACCCGCTAAAGGTCTTAATAACTTCATTTCTGCAGCTACTATCCTATTTAATTTACCTGTAGTAAGAGTCCAGGTTTCAGAACCATAAAGTAGAGTTGGAAGAGCCATTGTTTTATAAAATTTTAGAATTGTATCTGGACGTACTTTTCGGAAAAGAATGTTTTTTATTGTTCCTATAAGTTTTTGAAATTTGACCAATTTTATGTCTATGTCTTTACATGAAGTTCTTAATACTAATAAATATGCCTACATGTTTCCTCATTGATCTCCGATTTTTTATCCCTCAATTCCCTTACTGTGCCCATAAATGTGCGTGTTTTTACTTCACTCATGACTCGTCCTAAAAGATCCCAGCACGCCACTCTCCCACGATCCGACCTGAGAAATCTCTCTGGCAGCAGCAACTGTAAACTAAGTTGCTCTGTCTCTTCACAAAATGTTATAATATGTAATGTAATAGGGTACATTGAATGTATTAGTGATAAAACATATTTTATCTTCATAATAGCGCTGTTGACATACAGCGAATAGTCAGTTTATTTATTCATTTTCGCTTATAAAACCAGATGTAAAAAGAATAGTTAAGTCTCGTACACTACGATGGCAGGGCTTGTGAAACGAATAGGAAATAAAATTGGGGCATGAAAAACTTAGTAAAAAGCAAAGGGAATGCGCCCAATAGGTAGGCCAAGGATGATATAAGAGAATAATATTAACCACGATCTTAGGGAGGTAAATTATATAGGGATTTTTTTGGGGAACATGAGCTTAGGATAAGGTTGTATAGAGATCATACGATGGATATAGGGAAAAATCCAGGCGAGTCATTTTTTTTCTTGAAACCTAGAAAACGAGCTTTTAGTTGTACAACATCCATGTTTATTACATGTTTGCCAAACTTTGGAGGTAAATAATCCCTTGACTGAACTATATGTTTTACTGTTTGACACTTCTAAATTATAGTGCTTTCCATGGAGAATCTAAATAACACCTCAAACTCCATTTTGACAAAAAAGTGACTTAGTTCTTCCTCGCTACACTTCGTACGTCCTCGCAGTCATGGACCTACAGGTTCGATAGTGCCAGTGAGTTAGTTAATTAGTTAGATATGCACAACATTGCTTGGCGGTTGTTAAGTGTTTCCATCAAGAGCTAAGTGTAAATACAGGCCAAAACTAAACCGGAGAGTAGTTATTTCAGAGGTACCATAAAACATAAATGTAAACAATAAAGTTACAGATGTACAGATCGACCAGTTTTTGTTTATATTCGGGGTCAATTTTAATGTCTCTGAGTGTACAGCAATTCATATTCGTCTGAACTTTGTCTCACAATTTTGAATGTGCCAAAACATGTATAAAAATCTAATAAATTACCCCAAATGACTTTATAATTTTAAAAATATATCCCGGAAGTGAGCTAAGTGTTATGCAAGGTGTTGTGTAACCTCGCGGTGATGATCCAACTGAGGTTAAGGTCTTTGCTGACTAGCGTTAAATTTACAAAAAAAGTTTTTGTTTTGTTTTTTTTAAATGGCTAAAGGTTAGTTAAACTTTTGCTGTAGTTACGTAACAATAATGTAAATATTGATGATCACATTCACAAAATATTTGTTGTGATGTGAGGACATCACAAGGGAACTGTTAACCTAGCGTGAAATTTCTCCCGGAGAAGCGTTATGATCTTCGAAGGCCAAATTAAAAGAAATATATATATCTGCCGTTTTTTAATTACAATGAACTTGAATCGAAACAATGACAACCCACTGTTCGGAGCAGATTGACTCTCTGCATGAGTCACAGCGGAGTGGAGTGAGGTGGGACGCGGCGCGGACGTCAGGTAGTGAGGGTTATCCAATCTACCGATTCAGCCATTGCATTACTTCCCTATAGTTTAAATTAGAGATTTGGCGCAGGATTTTAATACCTTGCATTTAAAAACGGCATTTTTTTTTTGGACACGACGTTTGTACAACACAACGCTTCTGTGGAAAGAATTTCAAGGTAGGTTTCGGCATTTAATGGTTAACAGTTCTCTTGTGAGATTAACATGTCACCTTAAATGTGCCAAAACGCCATCCGGGCCTTACAGTCGGTAAATGATTCAACTATGGATCATACAATACTTTCTTGGACCACACAATCACATAGAGGACCTCCCCGAATGAGAGATCAGCTCAGTGTCATGGATTCCTCCGAGACAACACAACATTAAGACGAATCACTTTCGCACTAAACATGTTAAATAGGATACTGATGATTATGATGGCAGATTAAGTTCGGGGATTGTTTGATCCCTAAATTTTTCTGACATTTGACTTACATGTGAGGAAAGTCCCCGAAAAAAGTCATTACCCAGGAAAATTGTCTCGACCGGGGATCGAAGCCTGATCCGCTGCATATATGAGGCAGCAATGCTACCCCGAGACCACAGCGGTGGACTATCATACCTTAATATAAATATATATATATTCCGTCCGAGCATTTATTTTTCTTATCATGTCATATATATATATATATTTTTTTTTTCTTCTTCTGCACCTCTGCAGAAATAATTAGTTCTGCGACTACACGATTTGGTCAGCCCTTCTATTGTAGGGTCCCCCACCCTACCCCGTGGTTCAACATGGTACTTTCAACAGTATATGGTCCGCTGTCATTCTCAGAACATTTAGTCTGATAGACTCGTATATGTCGCTTATGAGCTCTTCCAACTTCCATTTATTTCTTAGTTCTTCACTATGTATTTAGTCCCTTAATGTTAAAAAGTGAAGATAAAAATGATCCTAGTATAGGTCATAGGAGGCCTTTGGGGTAGTAGCAGGTTAGGGCTACCACTTTTTTAGACAGTCGGTACTTGTCAGTCGGATTGTCAGCCCTGCGTGACGTCCGCCTTTACTCCCTTACAAGCATCTGACAGTGTGAATGTAGTCTAATATTAACACTAACAAAACTTAGAATAAAGTAATAAATGCTTCCTGCATGAATATTTATAGGAATATATAAAATGCAACAAATAGGAATCAGGTGCACAAACAAATTAATCATAGGTTAAATGCATCCTACTTTGCATTACAAGGATTCTTGTCATCCCAACTTCTCTCAAAAAAGATAAACTGAAAATATATAATACTGTTACTCATCCGGTTATATCATATGGATGTGAAACATTGATCCTTAATTTAAGGAAAGAGAAAATATTACGAGTATTTGAGAATTAAGTACTTTTGAATATTTTTTGGACCAAGAGAGACACGCGAATGTAGAAGACTTGCATAACAGAAGCTACATGATCTTTATAGAAAACCAGATATAACAAAAACAGTCAAGTATCGAAGACTGCGATGGACAGGACATGTAGCATGAATGAGGAATGAAAGAAGGGCATGAAAGCTTCTTGTAGTAAACCCAGAGGGAAAGCGCCCAGTTGGTAGACCAAGAATGAGATGAGAGAATAATATTAACTATGATTTGAGGGAAGTAGATTATAAAGAAGATGATTGGAAAATATTAGCTCAGGATGGTGATGTTTGGAGAGATTATGTCGGCACGGCCATGAACCTATGGGTTCGACAGTGCCAGTGAGTTAGTTGATATATATAATGTTGAATATAGTTGTTATGCAGGTAGTATTATCATTATGAGGAGCTTACAATATCAGTTGATTTAAATAACCATAGTGATGACGTCACTGGGAAGTGAGTTCCATCGAGTGATATGACGTGAGTGGAACCACTCGAGCGAGTTATACAGCAGTTTACGGGTCTAGCAGTTTACAGAAAGGAAATGACATTCATCGCAATACAAGAGTGTGGAGTTGAAATTCCTGGATACAGGAAGAAGTGACAGCTTAGTCACGGCTATTTGATTCTGTTAATGTATCATTCCCATCATCAACACGACCACTAAATTGTAACTATCTTTTTATAATCATCTTTCGCTCCATTGTTTCCTTTAATACTAAGCGATCGACCAAACAATACAATACGTGCTGGAACTCTATTATACACTAATTCACTGGCGCTATCGAACCCGAAGGTTTATGGCCCGAGCTAATGTTTTCCAGGCATTCCCTGTGCAATTTGCCTCATTAAAATCATGGTTAATATTATTCTCACAGCTCATACTTGACTTTTCCACTTGGCGTTTTCCCTCTGGCTTTCCAACAATACATTCCCCTGTCTCTCTTTCATTCTCCATTCGCAGGTCGTGTCCTGCACATCGCAGTATATGAGACTCAACCGTTCTTATTATATCCGGCTTCCCATAAATATGGTATAGCTCACTGTTGTGTGGTTTTCTCCATTCGTCTCTCTTTTCGTCTCTCTTTTCATCTCTCTTTGGTCCAAACATTTTCGTAAGAACTTTATTTTCAAATACTCATAATATTTTTGTCCTTTTCCATGTTTCGCATATCTATAGCATAACTGCAAGAAAAACAATTATATATATATATATATATATATATATATATACACACACACACTAGCTGGCCCGGCGAACTTCGTATCGCCTTTAAATCTGCATTCTCAGTATCATCCATAAGTGTATCATAAGGATTATATACATTTATTGATGGAATATTTTGAGCAGGCTTGCTGATTTCATTATATTTTCTTTTTTTCTACGAACTTGTCAGTTTGGATTCTCATCATCATCAAGAAGTCTCTGTATAGTAATATCAACTTGTGATATATTATAGTCATCTTGTTTTTCATTTAATTGAATTGAGGCATGGAGATTGTTTCTGCAATATTAGGCATATTATTATAACTAACAGACTTACTTACAGTTCTGTTATTCCGTTCCTTAGGACCTTCATATGTTTTTAAATTGACATTCTTCTTAAATGTAAGCTTTATGTCACATAGGCCTATACCAATTTGCGGAAATTCACTTGATATCTTATCGTTCATGGTCTCTAGAACTGATTCGCCATATTGTTTAATGTCCCTTCTCGGTCCAGTTAAATTTAAATTAAGTTGCTGCCTTTCAGCCAGATTACTTAAAACTAATACTTACACACGAAATTAATAGTATTATCAATATATTGAAAATAAAATAAACACTGAACACACTTAAATTATGAAATAATCAGTATTTGATTTCAATTGAAATTCGCGGTTGCAACAAAAAGCACAGCCACCTGGATCTCTGTTTGTTAAATAATAAACCAATTACCTTACCAAATTACCTTACACCGCCATCTGTTAGAATCGTATGGAACTCACAGATAATTATAACTCTTTGTTAAATAAAAAACAAATAATTTGCAATAAAAAATAATGCGACTATAAATTTAGTTATAAACTGCCCTATGTCTCAAGTTGGATCAAACTGCACACAGGTGCAAAATTTTATTAAAATCGGTTCAGTAGTTTAGGATTCCATCGCGGACAAACAACGTGACACGAAATTTATATATATATATATATATATATATATATTAATTTAACATTTTTCTGAGAAAAGTTGGATTCACAAGAACCTCTGCAGTGAATAAAGTCTTGCGATATAGGAGAGTTAATAAAATAATAATAATAATAATAATAATAATACGTTTATTCAGAATCTTTTTGTGCACTACAGTAGTTTTGCCTTCAACGTGAAATAATTTTACCCTTCCTAAATTCCTACCTTTCGCATTTTCTTCCGTCAGTTCCATTCTATTTATACTCCTGTCCCATACATATGTTGTTCCTGTGGATTTCCTGTTCTCCTTTTGCCTTCCGCATTCCATTCAAAAATCATTTTCGGAATTCTGTCTTTTCCCATTCTTTAAAGTAACCAAAACATCTAAATTTCCGTTCTTCAGTTAATTCAAGAACATTCTTATCCACTTTATCATATCTCTAATTCTTTGTTTCTAATTTTATCCATTCTTCATTTTTTTTTTTTTTGCCAATAGTCAATTTCTACAGCAAATTATTTACTTGCATGAGGCCTGTTTAATATACAAGTTTCCACTCCATATAAAATTATACTTTGAACTAATGAATTATAAATTACTCTTTTTGTGTTATTTACAACACTCTTGCTCCAAAGAACTGAATTAAGCAACAATAGCTTTCGATTTGCATTTTTTCCCGGCTCAGCTTCATCCATCAGCTTGTAAAATGGATCTCAAATCTTTAAATGTATTGACTTTGTGAATTTGTTCTTGTTCTGGAAATGCGTGCTACTATGCTTTACAGGGACTCTTGATGTCCCAACCCAATTCAAAAAACGTTAAACCAAAAATATATAAAAATATTTTTCTACCAGTTACATTATATGAATGCGACACATGGACTCTTAACATAAGGGAAGAAAGGAGACTATGAGTATTTGAAAATAAAGCTCATAGGAACATTTTTGTACCAAAGAGAGATGGACAGATAGGTGAACGGAGAAGACTACATAAGAGTGAACTGTATGGTCTTTATAAGGAAGCCAGATATAATATGAACAGTCTAGTCTCGTAGACTGCGATGTACAGGGCATGTGGCACGAATGAGGAATGAAAGACGTGCATGGAAGCTTCTTGTAGGAAAACTAGAGGGAAAATGCCCATGAATGAGGTGGGAGAATAATATTAACTATGATTTGAGGAAGTAGATTATACAGGGCATATAGGAAAACATTAGCTCAGGAAAGGGATGTATGGAGAACTTATGCCCGCGCGGCCATGAACCTACGGGATCGATAGTGCCAGTGAGTTAGTTAGTTTTCAATCACCATCTTCAACATTAAATGTTCAGTTTTCTTAAAATTAATATTCAACCCCCATTTCTTATATTCTTCAACCAATTTTCTTGCCATGTATGAAACATCCTGCTGAGCTATTTCAACTTGCTCGTCCACAAAATGTAAACGACGAATAAACATTGTGAACTATTTGGTTTTCCCGTATGTGTATCAGATTCATATTTAATGTTCGAAAATACGATCACATTTCTCCATTATTCCACGAATTGTCATGGCTACATCTAAAAGAGAGAAGAAAATCGCACTGTCTAATTCTCCTATTTAAGATCCTACATACCTCGATTCCCAATTATTTATCATCCCGTTTCCAGTATCTATCCTCAAACCATAACTTAAACACAAGATCACAACATAGTCTCTTACTTAATATACCGCAACATAGGACATCACATCACTCCATGTCATATACCATCTCCACTTCTCGCAACTGGAATTCCCTACGACAGGAAATAAGGGGCTGCCGGACATTGGCATCTTTTAAAAGAAATCTAAATTTATATTTGCTCTAAACTCGACTTCATTATTATCCAGTGTAAGGTATATATATATATATATATTAATTGGTGTTTCTTGTATAATGTATCATATTTATATTATTATTATTATTATTATTATTATTATTATTATTATTATTATTATTATCATCGTATCATTATTGTTATTACCCTATAAAATGTTGTTTGTACATGACATTTACATTGCTACATTTATTGTATCTTTAACTGTTTATAATTAGTATAGTGTATATCTATATTTGTCGAATATTTATTTGTATTTGTGCTGGTTGAGTGGAAGAGAGGGCCTTATGGCCTTAACTCTGCCAGAATAAATAAAGTATTATTATTATTATTATTATTATTATTATTATAACATTGCATTTTCTCGGTCAATATCTTAAACAGGTATCAATATGATATATATTTTGAAAAGTTCTCGAATAAACAACATTTTTTTCAACAGTCCCTTTGTTATACAAAATTCTTGTGATAATCGATTAGCAATTTTAATTTGCCACCTGTTATTTGAGTATAAGATTGTACTTAACATTTATATTATATCTTGGTTATTGATTAGATGCCTGTCTTACAGCTTCTCTAAATATTTTTCTGAGAACAGAATTATAAATATAATAATAATAATAATAATAATAATAATAATAATAATAATAATAATAATAATAATGTCCTGCGCCATAGCCGAGTGGATAAGATGTTTTGGCGCAGGGCTACAGACCTTGCGCTGGTTCAAGTCTCCGTACGGGAAGAAATTTTCTCATGGAATTTCGGTCAGTATGGGATCGGTACTCATCCAGGTATTTTGGGTGGCTGCAATAAGTAGGAGCTCCGGGTTGGGGGATCCTCATGGTGATCACATGTCACCCTACACTTGCTGGATGATTGTCTACCTCGGTGATTAACACATGTGGATGTGAGGCCAGCAGCCAGCTGGCCTTTCGTGCCATGGAGTTTAAATAATAATAATAATAATAATAATAATAATTTCTTCCCTCATATGAACTCAAAAGAACATGTGTCACATAGGTTCGTGCCGAAATAGGATTCCTTAAACATTTTGGCCACGGTGAGGAATATAATGGTTATATCCATGCATAGTAATTCTGCCCAAAGGCAGGTCCTTCAGTGCATTTTCATGCTATGCTTGCAGCTTTACTAGGGAATTGTAGGTGTGGTAGCTTCCCGTTGCTTTCCACACCGGTGAAGGATGTGATAATGATAAGGATGATGATGATGACCATATGATTTCGGGGACCGTTTGGGCCTTAACATTTTCCTGACATTTGTCTTACAGGTGAGGAAAAGTCCCGATAAAAACCTCACCCAGAAAAACTGCCCCGATCGGGGATCGAACCCGGGCCCGTTGCGTGACAAAGCAGCACGATACCTCGAGACCACAGCGGTGGACAATGATTACACTGGGGAACAGTGATTTTGGTGCCTTAATGTTTTCACCTATTTATGGGTATATTTGGGTCACTGATTCCAAAGATGATTTCAGTTTCGTCCTATCAGCTCTAGTTTTTGAGATAGAGTTTATTCAAATTATATACCAGTTCAAAAATACTGGTCCACATATACAACTATATTACTCGCATACAATTAAATACAAAAGAACAAATACTTTCTTTTTCATGAAACAACTGTATCTATATAACTACCATAATTTATTTACACATTAGTCTCGTTTAGAATCATTAATTTTCCTCCATCAGGTCGCAGAATCCCCGTTTCTGTGATTTCCTCCGATGCAATGATCTTGGACATTCTCGGTGGATGCTCCAACAGTAGTCCGCCATCATATGTATATCCCACCGTCCACGATACCTTTCTTCCATTGTACTTAATTCCTGGTGAAAACGCTCACCCTGTTCCTCACTTACATCTCCAAGATTGTCTGGAAATCGATCCAAATGACTGTGTAGGTAGTGTAATTTGATGCTCATGTTACAACCTAGTGCACAAAAAGCAGTGAGCATATTCTCCACTAGTTCATCACTATTAGGAGACTTATAGTTTCCAAGGAAATTCTTCACTACCATACAGAACGAAGACCATGCGGCTGCTTCAGTATCATTCATTGAGTCTTGAAATTGATGGTCATTAATAAGTTGGCGGATTTGTGGTCCATCCAATATACCTGCTTTTATTTTTTCCTTACTCAGTGCAGGAAATTTTGTACATATGTAGCCAAAACATGTTCCATCTCTATTCAACGCCTTGATGAACTGTTTCATTAAACCAAGTTTAATATGCAGTGGGGGCAAGATGATGTTGTTTTCTGTCAACCAAAGGTTCTGCAACGATGTTTTTTTTCTCCAACGGTCATGCTTTCTCTAAGAGGCCAATGCCTTCTCACCCAATGTTGATCTTTGGCTCTAGAGTCCCATAAACATATAAAGCATGGGTATTTGGTGTACCCACCTTGTTGTCCTAGAAGAAAATTCACCATCTTGAGATCGACACACATTACCCATTGGTGATCACGGTAAGAGATCTTCTCTAGCACTGTAGCTATTGTATGTTGATTTTCACGCATAGAAACTGAGTGACCAATTGGGATTGACCTGTATATGTTCCCATTATGCAAAAGAACACATTTTAGGCTGCGTTTGGAGCTATCTATAAATAACCGCCATTCACTTGGTGTGTATTTTCTTACACCCAGCTTCATTAACAGTCCTTCAACATTCATACAAAAAACAAATTGATTTTCTACTGTGAAGAATGGCAGGAAGTCTGTTTCTCTTTTGCGATAGACTGTGACCTTTGTTCCCGGTAACAGACATTGTTTCTCTGCCAGCCTGGAAGCTAACAACTCAGATGACTTCTTTGGAAGACTTAGATCCCTTATGAGGTCGTTCAGTTCCGCTTGACTAAAACCGGATGAAACTGATGAAGGTCCTGGGAAATCGCTGTCATTTCCCTCAGAATAGCTTTCAGTTGAATCATCCTCTTCTTCTGGTGACTCTGGAAGACTGGTAAAAATTGGAACAGGTATCTCCTCTGAATGTGGAACAGGGCGTCTTGCGGAGCGTAGATTGGGATATACCCATCTATTCCGGTTTTTTGCTATTGATGCCCTTTACATTGACTGAACAAAAAATAGCAGTCATCACTATGGTTAATTTGTTCTCGCCAGATCATTGGTTCCCCAAATTTCAAGCATTTCCGTTTCCCATTTGTCCATTGTCGTAGATGCTCTGTGCACGTTTTACATACAATGTGAGGTGCCCAAGGCTTATCTTGATCTCCCAGTTGTACTTTGAAATAGGCCAAATAAGCTCTTCTTACAAAGTCAGTTTATAGGTTTTCTTTGTTGAGTGAATGTGTACTCCCCACAGATGAAACAAAACACATCAGGATTATTCACACATTTTCTTCGTGTTGAAGCCATGTCAGTCTAGAAAAAGGATAAACAATTGTCAAATTAGTAAAATTACATATGCAAACGGCAACAACAACATGAATATAACTTGGATTAAATCAATTAGTATTATGCAAACAATCGATTTACAATGGTGGTACATAAGAGCAGTATCATCAATATCTTGCAAACTAGAGCTGCTGCAACAAAATGGATGACATTTTTGGAATCAGCAGTGCCGAAATACCCAGAATCAGGTGAAAAATTTCAGGCACCAAGAAAAAAATATTTTTTTGTTCCCCAGTGTTATATATATTGCCATGCGTAAGTGTTGCAACTCTTCCCAAACGACTGGACCGATATCGTGAAATTGTTTGTATGCGTCTGATTGGGCCCCTCAATGGTTTATATCCACAATTGACACACTCTAAAACCATTAGGTGTAGGATTTCACCTGAAGTGAAAATTTAAAAATCGCTCTAGCGGTCACAATTTACGGTGTTTCACAACGAAACTCAGTATGTTCTATTAAAATTAACTGAGGTAGGTTCTATCCAAAAATGTGTGAAATCCGACAATTAGAAGCGGAGGTTTACCTTAAATCCGAAAACCGCCATGTTTGGTTCGTCCCAGCCCATACCATACAATTTATTCAATCTTTAATATTTTGTATTGTATTATATTGTAAGCCTATGTTTTCCCTTTACAGAGATTTAGGCGCTCTTCCCCTACAGGGAAGAATTTGAACCACACTAATTTAGTTACACTTGTTTTCGTATAGATGTCATTTTGAGTGGTACGTGGTCAGCGTTCCGCCTCATACTGACTTCTAGGAAACCAAGGTATTACTAGGACGGGAAAATTCCGTAAATTTTGATTAGAGGCGTTTTCATTCAGGCTTAAGGAGTTTTTACGAGCCTGAATATATTCAGACTCGGGACCCACAGCTTAAAGTCCCTCCCGGAGGACTTGCTCCTTGGATTTTTCCGTCCTAAAAAATCCATTGACCCCGGCCGGGTTTGAATCCGCGACCCTCGGGACCAGAGGCGAGGAGCATAACCACTAGTCCACCGCAGCCGACTCTTTAATATTTCATTTATTTAATAATAATAATAAACATAACAATATCCGTATTAAACCGGATAAAGTCTTATGACGTTGATGTTAGCCTCCAGCATTGAATGATTTAATTGATGAATACCTCAAACAACAGCGGTGACAGCGGATTCCACAATTACTATTAATTTCGAATCAGATAATTTAGTCAATTCACTTATAAATGTTGTATATTTACGATCAGGAAGTAAACATGCTGTCGTCTGAGGATGTAGACCTATAATAAATGTTTACATAAGATCTACAGTATTGTCAGACGTAACATGTTAACTGGCATCTACATGGGAACAACACCTGTTGTCTGCGTGTTTCCGCTTTGTACAACCGTTTCATGTTCTCCTTCTGTCGTCCGATCTCAACACTCACTTGGACTCCTAGAGGTCACATGGCGTTAGGCTGACCTAATTTTGAATGTGTGTACAGTATATACTCCATATTCTCCCATAGAGACATGGGTGTTCCCTTAGAGTTTCTTGACCAAGTTATTTTAGTCACGTTCATACCCCTAAAGATGTCAGTGAGTGACATGTGGTCAGCACATCGTTTTAATAAATCATCTAGTAGTCAACTAGGGGGCACGCCGTAGCGTAGTGGTTAAGGCACTGAGCTACAAGCCGGAGGCTCGAGGGTTCAAGTTCCGTTGGGGTCAGGATTTTTAAACTGACCCAAACCCTCTGGCGGCACTATGGCCCTGGGGTCGACTCAGCCTCTAACGGAAATGAGTACCAGACGCTTGTTCTGGGGGTAAAGGCGGCCGTCACGCAGGGCTGACAACCCGGCTGACATAAAGTGCCGATTGTCTAGAAAAGTGGGAGCCTTAACCTCCTACTACCCCAAGTGCCTCCCGGCCTGTCGTGGGATCACTTTACTTTAGTAGTCAACTAATGTATTACTTGAATGGAAAAGGTGGTTAAATTTACGAGTATTTGAGAATCTTAGGAACATTTTTGGACCAAAGAGAGATGAACAGACAGGTGAATGGAGAAGATTATCTAACACTGAGTTACATGATATTTAAAGGAAACCAGATATAAGAAGAACAGATAAGTCTCGTAGACTGCGATGGACAGGACATGTAGTATAAATGGGGGATGAAAGAGGGCATAGAAGTTTTTATAGCAAAACCAGAGGAAAAGCGCCCAGTTAGTGTACCAAGAATGAGGTGGGAGAATAATATTAAGCATGATTTGAGGGAAGTAGATTATACAATGAATGATTGAAATTAATTGGCTCAGGATATGGATATATAGAGAGCTCATGTCCGCGCGGCCATGAACCTATGGGTTCGATAGTGCCACTGAGTTAGTTATATCCCTACATATGTCAGTGAGTGACATGTGGTCAGCACATCGCCTCAATGAATCACCTACTGTACTTATTTGAATGAGAAAGGCAGTTAAATTTACGAGTATTTCAGAATGAAGTTCTTGGGAAAATTTTTGGAACAAAGAGAGATGAACAGACAGGTGAATGGAGAAGACTGAACAACAGTGAGCTACATGATCTTTGTGGGAAACCAGAGATACGAGTAATAAGAACAGTTAGATCTCGTGGACTGCGTTGGGCAGGACATGTGGCACGAATTGGGAATGGAAGAGGGCCATGAAAACTGCTTTTAGGAAAATCGGAGGTGAAGCGCCCAGTAGGTAGCCCAAGAATGAGGTGGGAGAATAACACTAACCATGATTTGAGGGAAGTGAATCATACAGGGGATGAGTAGAAAACATTATTTCAGGATAGATATGTATTGGATAGCTTTTGTCCGCGCTGCCATGAACCTTCGAGTTCGATAGTAAGAGTTAGATTATACAGGAGATGGTTGGAAAACGTCTCGGAGTACGGATGTATGGAGAGCTTATGTCCGCACTGTCATGAAACTACTGATTGAATAGTGCTAGTGAGTTAGTTGGATGGCCTTTCTAAAGGGCTCATGTATTTTTTGCTGACCTACTTCACTTTTGAATAGAGAAGCGCTTTCAGATCTTCCGTTTGAGGGAAGTTACAGCAACAAGAAGTTTGTAACTCCTTGGTATAATACATTCTTATAGAAAGTTTAAGGCGTTCAACACAGTTCGACCTTCGGATCTAAATCCGTGTTTTTTTAACTAATGACAAATCATGCTGGTGGCTGTAACGTTTAGCGTGAATAATTGCTCACTTGTTACATAATATTAATTTGCTTCTAGATTATTCAGTACGTAGTTATATGACGTATTGACCTCATATGTAGCAAGAAGATTCGGGAGATTTCATTTTAAATCGGTGATCTACAAAATACACAACACTTGATGCTAGTTTCAACAACTACATTTCCCTGTGACATCCGGGGACAAGAGATCCCGGGATCAGGGGAACGGGGTCCGCTACAGTCGGGTATTGTAACGATCTTCAGGAAGGTCGGGCTCAGGTCCCGGAATCAGGGGAACGGGGTCCGCTACTGTCAAGTATTGTAATGATCTTCAGGAGGGTCGCGACAAGGGATCCCGGGATCAGGGGAACGGGGTCCGCTACAGTCGAGTATTGTGGAGGGTCGAGCTCAGGTGATTTTTTTCTTCATAAACATTTTAAAACCAACGCTATTAGCTTCATAGAATTCCACCGATTCTTCTCACACAAATTGCTGCCAATGATGTTTCTTGATTTACAATTTAATTATCACATAAATCCTCCCCAGTCATTAGCAATTTGATTTAACACAGTTTCTTCACTTCTGAAATCACTTCATTGATTTGTGGTACTCTGAGAACCAATTCTCAGAGCCTAGCAGCGATTTATATATGCCAGGGTAGGGAGGTTTGTCGCCATCCACTCTAACTTTTCCAGATTGGAAGTTTCGGGAATTGAAGCATCTGGTCATAAGGGATAGACACATATCGCGCAGGCCATCCAACTCGCGAGTCGACATCCTTCGAATCTTTTTCAACCATAGTAGGCGAGTTCCCGACTCTCGCCGCTGGCCGCGAGATTCAAAAGCTAGGTACTTCAACAATGCATCTCAATATTGTTAAAAGTCCCACGCCGTAACCGAGTTGTTTAAGGCATCCTACCTTGGCGCAAAGCTATAAGACTTCTCTGGTTCGAGTAGTCATGGGGGAAGTATGGGAAGCAGCATCTCCAGGTTGAGAAAACCAAGATATATCTGACATGCTGACTGTAAGTCACTCTTGTACTGGATGATCGTTCAGCTCTGTGATTAACACATGTGGGTATTGTTTGCTAGTCCCGCGCCGAAGCCGAGTTGTTTGAATCATCCAACATTGACGCAGAACTATAGGCTTTGTTTTGGTTCGAGTCTCCATGGGGAAATATTGTCTCATTGAATTTCGGCGAGTGTGGGGCGCTGCTACCCAGCATTGTGTAACTACAACAAGTAGCAGCTCCAAGTTTAGAAAACCAACACAACGACCCGATACTGACTGCGTCGTGTGGGTGTGGGCCTTCCAGGCCTTACCTATCATGGAAAAGGAGGGAGAAAGATAGAAGGCAGAAACAGATTGAGAAAGACTGTAGCTTGCGATTCCGAAGGATCCCGTTCACCGGCAACGACAAGCGCTGACAATCCTCGCTTGCCGCTGAATGCCTAGAGAATGTAATATACCGCACTCTCAATCAGTGAACCTCCTCTGTCTCCCTATGAGGAGTATAGGGTATTTCTAAGTTATTTGACCTTATTTCTTGGCAACTTCTTTACTGCAATCCATATTTACCCCTTTTTAGCAAATTCTTTTTATAACTGTTCTCTTTTATGTGTTTCTTGGTTTTCCTCTTCTTTTAGTACCCTGGTGATTGCAATTCAAATATATTCTTTCCACTGCTTTACCTTCTTTTCTTGGAGCCCGCATTATAGTTTTTTTAGAATATTCTATTTTATTACTTATTTTTGTTTTAGAACTTATATTTGAGGGAGGTGAATGACTGGAAAACATTAACCTGAAATAGATAAGTATGCAGATAAGTATGCAGAGCTTATGTCTGCGCAGTTATGAACCTCCGGGTTCGTTAATGCCAGTGACTTAATTATAATCTTAAAGTTACTTAAAATTGTGATACTTTTAAGGAATATTTGAGAATGCGTCTTTTTGCATTCTGTACACAAATTCCAACCATTTAGTTTTCAATTTTCTATTTTTGTGAAGACACGAGTTATTTTATGTTCTTCTGCTATTTCTTTGTTAGTTTTGTGAACGGGATGTTTTTCTCATGTATTCAATATCTACTGCACATATTCGTGAGAGTAGATACATGAGTATAGAAGCTAGGAGGGAGGGGAGACGCCGCTACAAGCCGGAGGGTCACAGATTCGAGTCCCAGTTGTGTCAGGATTTTTGAACTGACGTACACCTTTGCGGTACCATAGCCCTGGGCTCAGCTCAGTCTCTGACTGGAATACGTTTCAGACGCTTTTTCTGGGGGTAAAGTCAGTCATCACGCAGAGCTGACAACCGGTTAACAGCTCGTGCTGATTTTCTAAAAAGAACTCCATTGTGCGAAAAGTCAACAAGGCCCTTGGCTTACCACTCGGCTGCTGGCCTCATATCCACTTATATTTTATCGAGGTGGACGATCGTCTAGCCAGTATAGGGTTGGCATGTGGTCAGAAATTCGAGTTCCCCAGCCGTTATATCGGGTTTTTTTCAATCTGTCGCCTTTAGTTATTGTAGCTACCCAATTTCCTCACGATATCAGGAGGCACCGGTTCCAAGCTGGCCCAGTTTCCATGAGAAATCTTCCTCTATGGTGACTCGAACCAGCACAAGTTGATTAAACGATTCTACTGTGATGCTTTAACCTCCTGCTGCCACAAGGTCCTTCTAAGACCTGTAGTGATATTACTTTATCTACATATGAGAAGCCAGGGTATTGTATATAATTTAGGTCTAGTTTCCTTCAGTTCGAGGGGTACTTCGTAGTGCAGTGGTTAAGCCATTACACTATATTCCGGAATATTCCGGTTATATACCTCTTGTGAGGTGTAAACAAACCAGATGTGTGGACTGCATTTCCATTGGTCGAATAATGGTTTCACCTTTAAACGTATAAGAAAATGTAGTTCGCCAACACTCGAAATAAAAGAAATACAAATATATATATATATATATATATATAGCACATGTCTATGTAAGTTATATAGCAGAATTTTAAAATATATAATTGCAATTTTAATATATTAAATTAATAAGCATTTCATTATTAATTCCTACGCATGCAGAATACTTTAGTTTTTTTTTTAAATGACTGCTTTTCCTTTACAATTTTTAAAGCATCAAAAAGGGAAACTTTTAAAAAGCGGAGAGAAACAAATTGTTTTGAATGTTTTCAAATAGTTTGGTGAAAAATATCCTACATTAGACATTGAGGATATGTTTCAATAACAACGGAATTTACAGGTAAATTCTACCCGCAATGCAATTGCAAATATAGACTCTTATCGACATCATGCAAAAAACGTAAACATCTGATTACGTGGGCCTAAGTGTCGTGTTTTTTGTCATAAATAAATAGGAAATTGAGGAAGTTTCTAATTATTGGTAACAGCTCATTTTGTATTCAGTCTTATTTCCCGTGAATTACGACATAAGTAAAGTATTCCCACTACAGGCCTCAGGAGACCTTTGGGGTAGTGGGAGGTTAAGGCTCCCACTATTTCTAGACAATCGGCACTTGATGTCAGCCGGGTTGTCAGCCCTGCGTGACGGCCGCCTTACCCAGAACAAGCGTCTGGTACTCATTTCCGTTAGAGGCTGAGTCGACCTCAGGGCCATAGTGCCGCCAGAAGGTTTGGGTCAGTTTAAAAATCCTGACCCCACCGGGACTTGAACCCTCGACCTTCCGGCTTGTAGCGCAGTGCCTTAAACACTACGCTACGGCGTGCCCCGAATTACGACATAGCCTAAGAAAAATATTTATATTGTTGGCAACTTACCATAAATAGTATGGTGCTGTGATTCTATATTGTTTGACACTGCCATACATAGTTATGTGGCTTGGCGGTTCTATATTGTTGGCACATTCCATACCCATAGTATGGAGATTCTATATTGTTGACACTTCCATACATAGTATGGCGGTTCTATATTGTTGACACTTCCATACATAGTATGGCGGTTCTATATTGTTGACACTTCCATACATAGTATGGCGGTTCTATATTGTTGACACTTCCATACATAGTATGGCGGTTCTATATTGTTGACACTTCCATACATAGTATGGCGGTTCTATATTGTTGACACTTCCATACATAGTATGGCGGTTCTATATTGTTGACACTTCCATACATAGTTATGGCGGTTCTATATTGTTGACACTTCCATACATAGTATGGCGGTTCTATATTGTTGACACTTCCATACATAGTATGGCGGTTCTATATTGTTGACACTTCCATACATAGTATGGCGGTTCTATATTGTTGGCACTTCCATACATAGTATGGCGGTTCTATATTGTTGACACTTCCATACATAGTATGGCGGTTCCCCAGAAGATGTAGTCGCGGAGTAATACCTTATATAAGTTTGTTTACTAAGCACTTAGCTCGGATATAGTATGTAGAAAAGCAAAATTAACTTAACTTTTTTAGATTGTAAGCTTTAATAATATTTTGCGAATTTGTTTCTAAATCAGTTGAAAGCGTCCGTAAAAAGATTTGTAAGGTAATATAATAACGGTTTTACATGAATGTGGAACGTGTTTTGATTGAATTTTGATCATCTATTTGGGTCAAGTCAACAAAGAATGAGGAACCGTATCAATTTGAAAGAAACAGTCTGTAATCACAATCAAGGAGAAAGTATTGGTAGGTTTTAGCCGACAGCCAATCGTTATGTAGTAACTTAAAATTTAAACGGCCGGATGTACGAGGGGGATTCCCGTTATTTCAATAATCAATCGATAATTACACAGCCTACATTGTTTTGTTTAGTGAATGTCACGAACTCTTGTATTGAGATGATTAGACCAGAGTTCATTTGTCCAAATTATCGGTTCGCCCCAGTTTATGTTCTAACATCAAGATAATAGTATACGACTTATGTAATATATCAAGCTCTTCCGTGTTTCCAAAACAAAATGCGTAGAAGCAAAATAGTGCTGGTCAGAAAGTCTGTTTCAATTAGTTAATTTGATAGACAGGGATTTGTGTAGTCCTTAAGTTTTGAAAAAATTCTTTCAAATCTCTCTCTCTCTCTCTCTCTCTTGCTCTTCTTGCATCTTCAACATCATCTTCTTTTTCTCTTCTTTCTGTTTTTCTTTCTTCTTCTTCTTTTTCTTCTACTACTACAAGGTTTAGGCTATGCAGCCTGTTCCGGCGAAGTTAAAAGTGGAGTCCATCTTGTACGTGGTCGGCCAACATCTCTTGTTCCTCTGGGATTATACAGGAAGGTTCTTTTTGTTATTCTTTCGTTGTTCATTCTCATTAAGTGTTCGTCTTCTTATTTGTTCTTATTCTTCCTCTTCTTTTCTCTTTCTTTCCTCTTCATTTTTTTTTCAATATCTTTTCGTATTCTTGTCATTATTTTCCGTTTCTTCGTTTTCTTCTTCAATATCTCCTTTCTCTTCTTTTCTCTCCCTTCCTCTTTTTCATTTTCTTCTTCAATATCTTGTTCTTTTCATTCCTCACTTTTATCTTCTTCAAGATTTTATTTTATTTTCTCACTTTTTCTTCTTCAGTTTTTGTTCAGGATCTTGTTATTTCCTTTTCTCACTTTTATCTACTTCATTTTCTTCTTCATTATATTCTTCCTCTTATTTTGTCACGTTTCTCTTTTTCATTTTCCTTTTCAGTAACTTCTTTCTCTTCTTTTTCTGCCTCTTCTTCATTTTCTTCTTCAATATGTTCTTTCTTTTAATCTCGTATCTTCATCCACATTATATCCTTCCTCTTCTTTTTTGTTAAATTTGTATTTTCTTTCACTATGCTTACTACTACCACTATGACTGAGGGATAACGTAGCGTAGTTGGTTAAGGCAATACGCTATAAGGCTGAAAGTCAGGGGTTTCAGTCCCGAAGGGTCAGGATTTTTTAACTGGCCTAACTTGGCGCCACCATGGCCCTGACTCTTAAGTATATTAGTACCTGATGAATGTTCTGGGAGTAAATACGGCCATGACGTGGGGCAGATATCTCATGCCGATTGTCTAGAATGGTGGGAGCCTTAACCTTCTTCCACCTCAAGGAGCTCCTAAGAACTTTACCTGCACTACTACTACTACACCTACCACTAGTGGTATTACGGTTAGGCCTAAATTAATTATAGATACCACATTTCCTCCTATATGGTCGAGTTTCCTTGAGCTGGCTGTAGCGATGTGTTAATTTTAAGTTGTACTTGTTTAGTTTCACAAGTAGAATATAATGTTATTATCCCTGTACTGACTGGATTGTGGCTGTGAGACCAGCTACCAGCTGGTAGATTGAAGTCCTCCTAGGCCTGTGGAGTTTTTTTAACGATGTTATCGAATAATAGAAACACGTTATGGTTTGAAGAAAGCAGGAACTGAATCAGAGATTATTTGGTAAAGGGACTGCGCATTGGTAGAGCTTTCTCAATAGAAGTCTCGCATTCTAACCGCTTATAACGTTTACGTAACGTTTACATAAGCAAGTGTCGGACAACCAATCGCCTGTCAATAATGTTACCTATAACCGTGAAAATCTACATCATGACCTCGTATCTCCGTTAATATGAGACTCCTCAATTTGTTGGACCGGGGACCTTAGTCCGGCCCCTTGTATCACTGTAGTGTGAGTGATTAACACCGTGACACTATCGTCTTTCTTTGGTGCAAACATTGTTCATAAGTAATGCCACGAGTGATTTCCAATTTATCTAGAGAATTTGGAAATCAAGAGTGGCATTTGTTAGAACTATTTAACGAATAAAATTAAGCTGTTTACTCACAAATCATTATTTAACTACAGCTATTTTAAAATATTTATATATTTAATGTAAACGGCGATGTTTCAAAACAAATGAGAAACGATTGGTACGCTTCATTTCCTTCCTTTGTCCATCACTGCAACCAGATCATAATATTATTTATTGTCAAAGGATCGCAATATTGTAAGAATGCACCCTAGTGGATAAATTTATAACCAACGTTATAGGTATTAATTAAGTTGGTGTCCTATGATGTAAATATGCCAATTATATTTTTCTGCAACGTTATTTCCTGGAAAATAATACGTTTAAGAAAGTGCAAACAGTGTTTTCTTTTTTTTTTGTGTGTGGTATAATCAATTGTTACAATGTTTTTATATTATCTATCGCATGCGCTTACTGCTGACATTCATGCACTATATATACAATCTGGTAGCCGTATTTCTTAGAGAGTCAGTCACTGCAAAATAATGCTATGACCTATTCAGAATATTAAAAAGGAGGTGCTTTCTTTATTATGATAAAGTTTAGTTGGTAAATTTTAGGCGAAACACGACTGTGATTGGTTGTAGATAAAAAATCATTGAAATGTGATTGGTCATTGACTCCCATTTGAGGCATGAGTTAAATAGTCCTAAGAACTTTATTCTCAACTATTCGTAATATTTTCTCCCCCCTTAAAGAAATAGATCACGTTTCGTATGCATATAATGCAACTGTAGAGCGTTTATATATTTCATACTGTTATAATTTAATTAAGTTAAAATAAGTTTTACAACTGGACCTAGAGGTTCATGACCGCACTAACATAAACACATCTACTCTAAGCTAGTGTTTTGCCGCCACAAGTCAGGTCTCTCAAATCGTGATTAATGTTATTCCCCACCTCACTCTTGGTCTGTCTACCAAGGGTTTTCACCTGGTTTTCCTCCCTTCTTTCATTTAGCATTCCGTTATGTTCCTATCCCATTATTGACCTGTCTATTAGACACTTTCCATCCGGTTTACCTACATCAACTTTTCATGTCCGTCTTTCATTTCTTCTTCTTGTTATTCTCCCATCTCATTCTTGGACTAACAACTGGTGCTTTCCTTCTGGTTTTCCTACAAGAAGTTTCCCTGCCCTTCTTTCATTTACCATTCTGCTATATTCCCTCCTGTTTATTGGCCAGTCTGCTAGGAGTTTTCCTTCTGGTTTACCTAAATCAAGTTTCCATGTCTCTCTCACTTATTCATGTTTTTCTCCCATTTCATTCTTGACCTGTCTACTAAGCGCTTCTCTTCTGGTTTTGCTATATGAACTTTCCATACTCCTCTTTCATTGCCCATTCCTGCCACATGTCCTGCCCGACCCACTATAGAAGAGTTAAGTGTTCTTACTTTATCTTGTTTCTTATAAAGATCATGCAACTCATTGTTGTATTTTTTTCAATTCATCTCTCTTTTCGCCTTTATTTGGTACAATTTTTTTCTTAATAACTTGACTGGTAATATTTTATCCTCCCTTAAAATAACACACTACGTTTCCTATCCGTGACATGTAACTGCAATAAAAAAACGCTTTGTATATTTTATACTGAAACATTAAGTTTAAATAAGTTTTACAGCTTTTTAAAATAATGAACACAGTCTATCTATATATCTCTATCTCCCATTCCCTTCCCTTAGTTAAACCTCTTTCATTGTAGGTGTTCCACAACACCTGCGGTTACACTCACACGACATGTCGGGAGAGGGTGTTTGAACATAGGATCACACACACATAGGGACTACGAGGTCCTCCCTGGATTATTGATCAGCTCAATGTCAAGGTCGCCTCCAACACAACAAGAAAATTTAAACAAGACACATAATTTACTCACACATTCACACTAAAAAGACCAAAATGATAATGATGATTGTGATGGCTATGATGATGTTAGGGGACTATTTGAGCCTTAAAGTTCCTCACATTTGTCCTACAGATGAGGAAAAAAAAAAACTACAAGGAAACCCTCGCCCAACAAACATATCCCGACTGGAGATCGAACTAGCGTCCACTGAGTCTAGAGACGACTTACAGCGGTGGACATATTATACATTATGGCCAGTCTGCGGTGGTCTAGGGCTTATGTTCCTTGCCTTTAGTCAAGAGAGTCGTAGGTTCACACCCGCACGGGGTCGATGGATGGAAAAATCCAAAGAGACAAATAATTCGGGAAGAAATTTAAGCCCTGGATCCCGAATCGGAAGATTTTCAGACTCGTAAAAGAATCTCAAGCCCGAAAAAAGGCCTCTGAAAAAAATTTAACCAATCTTCATCCATCCATCCAAGTAATACCTCAGTTTCCTACCAGAGGTCTCCATGAGGCACTGTACTAACAACAAACCGCTCGCTGACATATGTAAGGAAATTAATCCGGTTAAGAAACATCCCACTACGATAGCACCCATGTCCTGACGAGGGACGAACAGGATCAATCATTAAACTTTATGCAATTTTTCTTCCCTTTCTGCGATGAATAACGTACTTACATGGGACGTTTACTTCAAGAGTAGGTGTTATTTTGGTCAGAGTGCAAATTCGAAGCAGGGACATCTGAAATACACGTGTTAATCGTTACGATCTGAGCCAATTATATCTCTTCCGAGCTAAGAACCAGTTGTAATGTAAACAAACCAGAGGTACGGCTGCATTTTCATTGGTCGAATAATAGTTTTACCTTTAAACGTATAAGAAAATGTAACCAACACTCGAAATAAGGAAATAATAAACAAATAAATAAATAAATAAGCGAAAAAAATATGGAAAAAATATAAAAAATTATATTATCTGGCACATGTCTATATAAATTATATTTGAGAATATTTAAATCTACATTTACAATTTTAATATATTAAGTAACATTGTTAAATTCTTACGCACGCGCAATGCAGAATACGTTCGGTCACCTATTGTTTCAAAATGGCCGCTTTCAATAGCATTTCTTAAAACATTTGAAAAGCAGAGAGAAACAAATTATTTTGAATATATCAAACAGTTTAGAGAAGAATATTCCACATTAGTCATTGAGTTTGTATTGAAAATAACACATGAGTCAGTATAGACTGCACATTCTGCTCGTAATGGAATTACATATAAAGTATCGACATCATGGAAAAAAGTGTTAACATCTCATTAGGTAGAGTCATATATTATTTTTGTCATAATTAAATGAGAAATGGATGTTCCTAATTATTGGTACCATCTTACCTTGTATTCAGTCTTATTTCCCGTAAAATAAGATGTTGCCTAAAAAAATGTTCTATCGATGACAGTTCCTTACACAATTCAGTCATATGGCGGTTAAAAGTTGCACCACAGTTCCTCCAATAGACAGAGTCGGCGGAGTAATACCTTATGCAAGTTTGTTTACAGTACAACTGGAACTTAGCTCGGAATTAGTATAGCTACGTTCGTGTTATAACGAGACTAAAAACCGTCAGGACAACATCACAATAATTAGCGGAAAATTTAAATTGAATATTACCTGACAGGATAAATGATTAAAAAAGTATTTAATTAATATAATAAAACTAAATTTAATGATAAAAATATGCGGAAGCGACATTAAATTATAAGGCAATAGTTTAGCTTATTTCGTGAGACAAGGAGGTTTTAAAAACAAACCCTTGAAAGGCAAGTTATGTAGAGATAACGATCAACACTATGAAACATACCAATGTTAATGAAGGGGAGCAAGGAAATAGGTTGAGACAAGGAAATTTTTAAACATACCAATGTTAATGAAGGGGTGAACAAGGTAAAGAGTTAGCTTATTTTATGAGACAAGGGAGTTTTAAAGACAAACATACCAATGTTAATGGAGGGTTCGAGGGATGTTGCGAAACTCAGACGAAATAAATTCTAATCTGGGGAAATATTTTGGATAAAAAACTTAGAAAAATCATATATAAACTGCACGATTCAAAAGAGCAGGATTAGTTCGTCGGCAGCGATCGGACAGTGAGGTCCCGGGCTGCGTCCCGGCGACACGTCAGCGCCTTACAGGGCCGATTACGTAAGTAGAGTTTTCAATTCTCCCAGGAATGTTCAATTAAATTTATAACAAAACTTAAGCCCTAAAGATGAATAAGGATGACAGTCCTTAGTCTACGGGTAAAATCTGAGTTTATCTTTCTTTCTTGAGCCAATTTAATATTAAATGGTGCTTCCAAATTACCTATTATTATTGACAAGTTCTATCTTATGCGTTTTTTCATATGTGCATATAATATGTTAAATTAGTAGTCAACCTGTTCTCATATACATTTGCATTTCGTGTTACTAGATTTATTCATAGTTGTATTAAAGTGGTTTGTAACCAGTGCCAGTGGCTTTCTTTCATGTTAAAAAATAAGTGTCCTGAATTATTACTAGAAGTCCTGACTTCACTTCATCAATTCCTATGTATCTATTTGTACTCCTCGGCCCGCTACCTATCCAAATATATTATTATGATACCAAATTATTAAGAACGCCCTTTGGACAGCCCTTAAACTTGTAACAGTTCGTTATGTTATTGTTCTCTTCTGAGGCAAATCTTTGTTGCGGTGACTCGGTGTAATGTTTAGTGATATCTGTCTAAAATGACCAACAATTTAACGAATAAGATTTATTAAAGTGAATAAACCTTCAGTTTTCTTCTACTTTAAAGCAGCTCAGGTGTTTTCGACATTAAGTGGCAAGTTCATCAACGAAGCATGTCCGTTTCTCAACATCTGCCGAGGAAATTGCTATTTGTATCATTCAAAATGCAGCAACTACCGTCCATAACTGTTTGAACGAGAAGAATACAGCAGCCATAAAAACATATTCTTATTCTATAGGAATTATTGTCCTCTATAGCACATGAGCCTGGTCACACAGAAATGTATATTCAATTTAAAACCAATAAATATTACAAAGCTAACCGAAGTGTGACCTAACGAAAAACCTATGACAGACAAAAAGAAACAAATATGAGGTAAAAGTAACTTTTTTTTAAAAGTCCATGGCTGATATTACGTTTTATATATATATATATATATATATATGATTAAGAAAACTTTCTCAATCATACTTATATCCGCGAAAATCTACAATATATATATATATATATATATATATATATATATATATATGACTAATAAATTGTAAACAACTGTAGTGAATGCCATAATATACTCTTAAATAGCTTCTTCATAAACATAAAAAAATGAGTTACATGATGCGGTCAGCACAAGGCGTTAACTTCAAGATGCTATTATGAAGAATAAATTATGATTTATCATGTCATAAATGTTACGAGATATTATAAATTCCAGACCATGAGCAATCAGAGAAATAATTCCCTTTAAGGAGAAATTCCTGTGGTCTGACGTGAATCGAACCTGGGACCTCATGAACTGTAGTCAGAAACGCTGTCCACTGAGCCCATGAGGCTGGCCCCTGAGAGAAATATACATGTATATTTTTTTCCCAAAAAATGTGGAAATGACTTAAATTCAAGTAAAAGTTGAGCCCAAAGTAACCTAAAATTACCATTTCTACAGTGTATTGCTCAGAGAGTGTAGCCAACTCAAACCGTGTATTGCTCAGAGAGTGTAGCCAACTCAGACCGTTAACAAGTGAACACTAAACTAATCTGTTGTACACTAACTCGCCCGAACTTGCCCAAACTAACACTAAAGTTCCCATTTCCTCGCCCTCACTTGGCCACTAATGTAGGTGGACTCCTGGTATAGAATTCCCTTGTATGTGCGTAAACATGATTCCAATTGACTCTAATGGGATCGTGTGTTATCACATTCACCAACAGGACGCTAGCAGTCATTTTTTCTGCTGTAGAATATTCACAGGTGGCGTAGAATAGCCGAAATATGTCCAGCATGAACGTAGGTTAGCCAATTCTTAATGTCCATTCTTTTGATAACTTTTATGACATCATATCCCCGTCTATTTTTAGATCTGCTACGTAACGTTGTCAATTAAATGTTCATTTTTTGACAGACGTTTCGTTTGACATTGTGTTAACTTGTCCAACCTACGCTAGTCTGTGAGCTAAAAGCCTATATAATACAATTTACAATGGTTTCATTTTTAATTAGATTATTTAGTTGTACATGGTCGGCCGAGGTGGTGTAGTGATTATGTTCCTTGTCTCTCGTCCCGAGAGTCGCGGATTCAAACCCGACGGGCATCGATGGATGTTTAGGAGAAAAAATCCAATGGGCTTTACGCTGTAAGTCCTGAATCTTAAGATTTTCGGACTCTAGAAAAAATCCAGAAGCATAAATTAGAACCTCTGAGAAAAATTCAATTAACATTTCCCATCCATTTAATATCATAGTTACATACTAGACGTCTCTTTGAGACGATTTGCTAACCACATGTCAGTTGATGACATCCACAGGGAAATAAGCGTACCTGAATAAGGTTGTTTAAATAACTGCCGACGAGGAGCACCCTGGTGATATAGACTAGGCTAAAATAAGAGAGAAGCCTATCGATCGATGTTCGGGTATAGACTGAGTTATAGAATAATGGACTGAGTTATAAGTGCGATGGATGCAAATGGGTCTTGGGCCGGAATTACATGATGTCTATTAAATCCGCGCGGCAAGTTGCCTCACAAGGAGTAGGTCGCACATTCCGCACCCAGTAATGGGGAAGATAGTGAAACGCTTGAGGCTTACAGACTAACGGGTCTTTCTTCATATCAACACATACTTCTCAGCTATACACAGATTCCACTTGTAAAAATATGCGAAACACGCTAGGGATGATTTCTAGATGCTTGATGAAATAACACATTGTTATATCTTTTAAAACGTCATATCTGTATCTTGTCTTAGTTCGCTGGTTGAATACAATATAAACTGCAAGTGCAAATACAACTTCTATTATTATTATTATTATTATTATTATTATTATTATTATATTATTATTACTAATATTTCTTTTTTTAATTGGCTTTATTCAGTATGCCCCATTACATAGCGTAATACTACATACTATATTTGAATTTACATCAAATTAATTTGAGTTTATGGTTCTTATATACATGTTCTTAATTGTTTTAACCTAATCTGATATTCTCTCCATATTAGGTAACACAAAATATACAATATATATATATATATATATATATATATATATATACAAAGATTGTTTAGGGTGTTACAGTTTGTCTATAACGTGCCAAAGTCTATGTTTTCAATAAATTTTGAAAAATGCTGTAGGTGTCTTGAGAATAGTTGTTCCTCAGGTACTGGCCATTGCGCTTTTTCCAGTTCAATCAAAAGTTTCGTCTCATCCATTTATTTTTGTAGTTTTGAACACCCGTAGAGTAGATGCTGTACTGATTGTTCCTCTTGCAGACAGGTACAAGTGGGATCATCTAATGCGCCAATCCTGTAGAGATATGACTTGGTTTTGCCGTGTCCACTTATAATTGCTGTTGTTGCTGGGTTAATAGGGATGTTTAGTTTCATTCTGAGGATGACGGAAGGAAGAAATCGTTTGCGCTGGGAGCCTTTGGTTGTGTTGTCCCACTGTTGTTACCATTGCTGAAGTCTTTCTTCCTTGACAGCCCTCAGGATTGAGGTTTTGGATTGTTTGGTATATACTAGGTTTGTGCTGTTTTCAAGAGCAGCTTCTTTTGCATATTTGTCAGCTAGCTCATTCTCGATGAATCCTGCATGCGCTTTGATCCATGAGAAATGTATGACCCATTGTTGTTATTAAGGCTTCTTAGTTTGTTGTGTATTTCCCTTATGAGAAACTTATGTTTACAATTGTTTCTTAATAAAACTAATGTTATTAGGCTGTCTGTGTAAAGGGTGATGTTTCTTTCCCAATGCATGATGTCCAGTTCAAGTAGGATTTCCAATGCTTTTAAAATTGCAATCTGTTCTGTCTGATTGTTGGAGCACTTATCGTGCAGTTTGGCTTTAATTCTGTGTAATATTGCACCCTGTTTGTAAAATACTGCTGCTGCTTCAACCGTGCCTTGTATCCTACTTCCATCATTGTATATTTCAAGATTTTACATATTGTTTTTATTTACTTCCTCTGTGGTTATTGTGTCGGCTGGATGAGGCCAGGTACTTTTTTGGAGTGACATGTCAAAATCCATGCCGTCTAGTGTCATTCCATATGTGATTCTGTGAATTTTTGTTGCTTCATTAATTATTATGTTTATGGGTTTGACACCAGCACTTACACATGACGCTTCAAAGGACAGTGGCTTGTAGGCCTTAACTATTTTGACGTTTATTAATCTCCGAACTCTCTGCAGTTTGTATAAGTTCTTCTGCTTCCTTATGGCATGTTCCCAGACTGGTGATCCATATGTTAGAATAGGTACGATTGTACCAGTCTTAGAACTTTGTGGCCTAGACCCCATTGCAGTTGTGCCGTTTTGCTCAGCATATTTATTAGGAGAAGTGACTTCCAGGAAATATAATCTACGTGCTTATTGGAATTGAGCTTTTGATCCAAAAATATACCTAAATATTTTAGTTCTGTTGTCTGTGTAAGTTTTCTGTGGTTTAAGTAGATGTTAATAGGTTCTTGCAAGATTTCCTTCTCCGTGTCATTAGCAGAACTTCTGATTTGCTGTCATTAAACTAAACTTTGTTTTTTTTTGTCCAAGTTTCAATTTTCTTAACGTCAGAGTTTGCTAAGTTTTCATATTTCTTATTGCTGCTGCCTTGAGTGAGCACTAGAAGGTCGTCCGCGAAAGCAATAATTTTGGAATGGATGGAGAATTCCTGGCTGAGCAGAGAGTTGTACATCGCATTCCAAAAGCCTGGCCCGCAGCAAGACCCTTGTGGGCAGCCCTTACTCACTTCTTTTGTTATTTTGCAAGTATTTGTTTGTAGTGTGGCAGTTCTGTCTGTGAAGTAGCTTTGTTAAATTAAACAGGTTATTGGGTCGTCCAAGTTATTTTAAATTAAGTAGAATTCTGGGCCACCAGGCAGCATCGAATGCTCCGCGAACGTCCAGACTGACAGTAACAACACAGTTTTTTTTTCTGGAGATTTTCCTCAATGAACTGAACTGCCGCCATCACAGCGTCTACCGTACCCTTTTGTGGCATAAATCCATATTGGTGGTCACAGAGTAGAGCATTGATGTACAGCCGGTGTAGAAACCTATCAATCAATAGCTTCTCAAGGACCTTTCTTCCCATATTTATCAAACTTATTGGTCGATATTTTGTAACTTGTTTGATATGTTCTTTTCCTGGTTTAATTATAGGAAAAATGATTGATGTTTTATATTGCTTGGGAAAACACCCTTTATTTAAACATTAGTTATATGTTGCCGTCACGAACAGTGGGAAGAGGATAGATACTTTGAGAAGAATCTGGCTGGTTAAACCATCTTCTCCAGGGCTCTTCTTAGAATCAAATGTTTTGAGCGCATGCAGGATTTCTTCCGGAGTAAATTGTTTGTCATCTTCTGTTGTTGAATGTTCCATCGATTGCCGTCTGATTGTCTTTTGGTGTAAAGTATCTTCCTGGGCGTTATCGTCCAGTACAGAATGATCCAACATAGTTTTTAGAGTGTCATCCAAGGCAGTTGTGTAAGTTCCATCAGGTTTCTGGATTGTTGTCATTATTGTTTTAGATGTGAGTTTTCCTGCTGCAATTTTATAAGCAGCGTTCCATGGATTTGGACCTTCAGTTGTGCAGAAGTTTTTCCAGGAGTTGATTTTTTCCCGTTGGATGTTTTTTTGGTATTGTCTTTTCTCTTCTTGATATTGTGTTTTCCTGAGTGCCCTTAGGACTTCGTTACTCGTTCTTTGGAATCGACGTCTTAGAGCGTTGACCTTGTTCCGCTGTATCTTTAGGTTTGTAGTCTACCATGGAACAGTCCTCCCTTCCGATGGTTTATTTATCTTTAAGGGGTAGCGAAAGGCTGCTTTGCATGCGGCCGTCACACAACTGTCAAACTTTTCAACTATAAGTTCTATGTCCGTTGCTCTCTTTACTTTGTCGTTTAACTCCCTGTCAAAGGCTTTCATGTCTGTGCCGTCGTTTTCGGATTCGAACGTGGATATGATTTCTCTTTTGATACTAGCTTCAAATTCTGAAAAGTCACTTTCCTCAACGATGTACATTATGCCTGTGTGATGGTTATTGTAGCGATCACTGTACATTATTTGGTTGACTGTTGTAAGGTTGAAACTGATGCCTTGTGGTCTGCGCAGCTTTCTTCCTCATCGGATTTCCATTCTGTTACCCTATGGCCTAAACCGGGATTTGAAATTGTTAGATCAAAATTGCTGCGGCCTCTAGTGGATTCGAATGTGGGTAGTCAATTGTTCTCATTGAGGATGAGAAGGCCACTAATCGTTAGGTATTCTTCTAGCAACTGTCCTCGTTTGTTTGTGACTGTATCGTACTATATCTCACTCCTGGCGTGTGAATCAATTGCCATGAGAAGTCCGGATCCATTGACTTGGTTTTTTCAATTCTATTTTATGTTTGGCAGTTTTCATATCTATCTCGGAATCACAATACATGCTCGCGAGGTAGACTTTTGGTTTATCAGTTCGAACTTCTATTACAACACAGTCTTCGTCTGATAATTGATTAATCATTAGTATGTCCAGTGCGGGATTGTTCACTATAATGGCTGCTCTCTTCCTGCCATTACCTTGTGCGAAGATTCGGGATGTTTTCGGTGTTCATGCGATTCTGTTCTGGATTACATATAGTTCTTGATTAAATGTAATGTCTACTTTTTTCATTGATAAGTTGGGTTGTTCGTAGCAGTTCGAGAATGTTGGGCGTTAAATTGCAGGCATCTCATGGGTTCAGGGATTTTTTACTTCCTGCGGATGTAGGGCGTAATAAATATAGGCCTATTAAATTCTGCAGAAAAGGATTTTTGGAGGCGTTCAGCTGGATTTTCTACAAGAGATAAAATAAAAAACAGTGTAATTAAACAAAAGATTAATATTCATTCTTCAATTGTGAATTTAGTAAAAAAACAAACAATTAACGGTATGGCCATATCAAAATAATGACAAAAGACAGATTTCCAAGAATAATACTAGAATGGGTGCCACTCGGTAGAAGAAGAAGAGGGCGACCAATAATAACGTGGGTTGATGGTGTTTTAAGTAACATGAGGGAAGATGTATTAGACTAAGGAGATTGGAATGCCAGAGGTGTGTGGAGAAGAATGACAGTAGATTGATCGGGTGCAGAAGACGTGAAAGATTGTGGGACCTGCTAAATAAAATATATAAAAAAAGCAAACTGGTCAGTTCTCTGGCTCCATTACAGTGCTCTCAATTAATTAGATAAATTTATTTATATGGAATAAATAAAAAATATACTAGTTAGCCCTGGGTAAATAAGCTAGTAAAGGGCGTCTAGTGTCCTCTAAGATATTTAAAAAGTTTATAGTTACACATGTGTCTCCTTGCAGTTGATAGCTGCCTTGAGAATGTACGGGACCTACTTTTGTTCAACTTCCGGCTGTCTCTCACCTCACAAAATGACGAAATCAATGAATGAATCAGATGGGATTGGCTTGTTCGCAATTTTACACGTGCATATAGCAACCAAAATGTGTCACAAGCCAATTTATATCACAACGAAATAAATAAATGTGAAGTTAATGAAGAAAATAGCTCTACTTATTAAAGCTTATTTATTCTTTAATTTTATTAAAAATAAATAATAATAATAAAATAATAATAATATTAATAATAATAACAATAATAATAATAATAATAATAATAATAATAATAATAATAATAATAATAATAATAATAATAATAATAATTGGACGTTGAAGCAAAAACATAGAAATAAATTATTAATTACAGAAATGGACTTTTTAAGAAGATCGGCAAGAATATCTAAATTACATAAAGTAAAAAATAATACAAGAGAAATAATTATTGAATGTAGAAAATTATATTGTACAAGAGATTGAAGAAATCCAACTAAGATGGTATGGACATATAATGAGATGAAGGGACACAGAAACAAACAAAGAAGTATTGAAATGAATACCTCCTGGAAAAGGGAAACGTGGTAGACCAAAGTCAACATGGATAATGGGAACCCAAGACAACATGAAGAAGAGAAATATGACAGAAGTAGACACGCAAGACCGGGAAGTGTGGAAAACAAAAACAATTTTATATTTTGGTATAAAATAAATTGTGTAAATAACATAAACAATCCTGGAAAAAAAAATTACTTGAAAGTGTTAAGGCGTTGTCTACCACTTTACCTGTTGAGAACTTTCCATTTGGTTTTCCTACAAGGCGTTCCCATGTCCCTCTTTCATTCTTCGTTCGTGCTACATGTCCTGTCCATCGTAGTCTACAACATTTAACTGTTCTTATTATGTTTGGTTTCCCATAAAGATCATGTAGTTCACTGTTGTGTAGTCTTCTGCATTCACCTGTCTGGTCATCTCTGTTTGGTCCAAAACTATTCCTAAGAACTATATTCTCAAATACTCGTAATCGTTTCTCTTCCCTTAAAGTAAGAATCCATGTTTTGCTTGCATATAGTAGAACTGAATCAATAACAGTTTTATATATCTTCAGTTTAATGATTTTTTGAGAGACGCTGTAATGCTTAATAGCAATTATTTCCAGAATTGATTCTGTATGTTAAGTTTCTTTCTGCGCTTGATTCCTGTTTGCAATTATTGTTCCTAAGTTTTAGAATTCAGCACTTCTCATTTGTCATTAACTGTCTATTTCCATGTAGTTTTATTGATGTTTACCTCCAGACTATGCGTGTTGGCCCTTACGTCATCAGAATTTTATACCAACAGCTTATTATTGCCATAGTGGTACACACCTTCTTTATCCCCTGAAGATTTTAAGGAAAACACGCACTTATAAAAATCCTAGACGCATTTTGACATCATTAATGCATCTATAAGTAATATTTAATTTAAGAAGAAAGTAATTTGTGGTAATGACTGATTGAAATAGTTGTATATCTATAAAATAAGTCAATAAAAGTATAAGGTGATTGAAGCATCACAAAAATCCGCTTAGTGGATTCGCTTGAAAGAATGACTTGTTTTAAAAATAACCACTAAGACACGGTTTGTGTACAGCCACAAGTAACTGTCGCTAGCTTGTTATACAAGAGTACGGTGTTTCACTTGGCTCTCGATTGAAAATGAAACGATTTTATAACGACATTTACATAAACTAGTTACAATACCCATTTCACTCTTATTATTTATAAAAAAAATCCCTCTACACGTATCCCGCGTATTCATCCCTTGACCTGGCATTAATAATAATAATAATAATAATAATAATAATAATAATAATAATAATAATAATAATAATAATACTCTTACATACTCACTGGCACTTTCGAACCCGTAGGTTCATGGCCGCACGGACATAAACTCTCCATACATCCCTATTCTCAGCTAATGTTTTCCAATCATTTCCTGTATAATCTAATTCCCTCAAATCATAGTTAATGTTATTCTCCTACCTCATTCTTGGTCTACCAACTGGGCGTTTTCCCTCCGGCTTTCCTACAAGAACCTTCCATGCAAGTCTTTCATTCCCCATACGTGCAACATGTCCTGCCCATCGCAGCCTACGAGACTTAACTGTTCTTATTATATCTGGCTTCCTATAAAGACCATGTAGTTCATTGTTATGTAGTCTTCTCCATACACCTGTGTGTTCATCGCTCTTTGGTGCAATTTTTTTTCTAATAATAATAATAATAATAATAATAATAATAATAATAATAATAATAATAATAATAATAATAGTAATAATAATAATAATAATAATACTAATCTTTATTAGGAATTTCTCTACAATGCAGCAGTTTTCCTATTACCCAATGTAACTTTTACTCCTCCATATACCCTTATTCTCTGCATCACTCTCTGTTAATCATCTCAACACGATATTCCCATGCACTCGTTTAACTGTTATTTTGGTCTCCCCTTTCTTCTGTTGCCTTCCGCTTCGAAAGTTAATATATTGGGTACCCCGTTATCTTACATCTTCTTTACGTGGCCAAACCATTTCTGTCTTCTTTCTTCATTAACTTGTGGAACATCTTTTTTGAACATCCGCTATTTTTCTGATTGTAGTATTTCTAATTTTGTGCTACTCGACTCAGTTTTGAGAACTAGACTATGCCTGTCACAAACCATGAGAAATGGAGAATGATGGAGGAGTAACTCTTCAGTCTAGCCCGGATGATAGGACCCTGTGAGGGTTCCTTGCGAGGATACAGAAACTGCTGTCTTATAAGCAAACGTTGGTTCCTCAAAGGCTGGAGGAAGAAACCTTAAAAAAATCACCTGGTGCTCCAGGTTGGAGGTCATAATGATGGGCCAGCTCCCCGTCTTATGGGGAAAATGAGCTATCCTATAAAACCCAGCGCGAATAATAATAATAATAATAATAATAATAATAATAATAATAATAATAATAATAGTAAAAAATATCTAATATCTAAAAATTGTTTGATTGTTTCTTCGTACTTTAAGCGCGGCCATACCGTTGATCCGATTGTGATGGGGCTTTTTGGAAAATGTTCACGAGATTCTCGGGATGAATATAGGCTATAAGAGAGTTGAGATACTGAACTCCTACACCCTTAAAACGCACTCTTTTTTAGTGATAAACGTGAAAACGTCCCTTTTTTACCCTTAAATGGTTTTCGCTGCCCAAACCATAACAAATACACAAAATTAATATACACAGAATTGAATATCTCAAAAAGCTCTACAAAAAAGTCTGCAACTGCATATGTTTATATCTTACGGATAACTCACAATAACCATTTTTGTCTTTCATTGATGCCAAGAAGATCGAGACAAGTACGTAGATTCCTGTGCAAGCATAGCAGCACATGGCAGGTTTCTTTTACGGATAACTCACAATGACAAATTTTGTCTTTTAGCTCATTTATGCCAAGAAGATCGAGGTAAGTAGATTCCCGGACAACACCGGGTAATCAGCACGGGGAGTCTTAAAATAATTACGATTACATGTATAATTATTTTTCATTTTATTTATTCATCTAATCATAAGAAGTACATTAATGTTTGTATATTAGCTCATTTATGCCAAGAAGATCGGGATGAGTAGATTCCTGGACAACGCCGGGTAAACAGCACGGGGTATCTAAAAAATATAAATTTATAATTATATTTCCTTCTACTTATTCAACTATGCGTATAAGCTCATTGACTTTCATTTATTTAGGCGTAGCGGCGCACACCGGGTATTAGCTAATACCATATATATGTATCACCATCTTTAATAAACATAATCACAAAAACATTATTGGTATATAAATATATTTATTAATTTTAGTATTAATCTTTGTCTTCTTAAAAGACAAAATTAATATTTCCTAAACAAAATAGTACGGCTGAGCATACAACATGAGCAGTCAACAGCTTCAAGTTATTAATACATTACGTAGACTATTTAACTCATGCCTCAAATGGGAGTCAATGACCAATCACATTTCAATGATTTTTTATTTACAATCAATCACAGTCGTGTTTCGCCTAGAATTTACCAACTAAAGTTTATCATAATAAAGAAAGCACCTCCTTTTTAACATTCTGATTAGGTCATAGCATTATTTTGTAGTGACTGACTCACGAAGAAACACGGCTACCAGATTGTATATATAGTATGTATAGTATACATAGTGCATGCGGGAGTTAATATAAAAACATTTGTAGCAATTGATTATGCCATCAAAAGAATAAACCACTGCTTGCACTTTCTTAAATGTATTTTTCTCAGGTAATTACATTCCACAAAAATATAATTGTCATATTTATATCATAGGACATCAAAAATGAATATACAGTTTGATGTGTTTCATTTTATCTCCACTAGAGTGCATTCTTACAATATTGCGTTCTTTTGGCAATAAATATGATCTGGTTGCAGTGATGAACAAAAGAAGCAAATGAAGCGTACCAATCGTTTCTCATTTGTTTTCAAACATTGTCGTTTACATTAAATATATAAATATTTTGAAATAACTATATTTAAATAATTATTTGTGAGTAAACAACTTAATTGTATTCGTCAAATAGTCCTAACAAATGCCACTCTTGATTTCGAAATTCTCTACATAAATTCACTCCTCACTTCGTGAGTCGTGAATTTATCGATAATTTGGAAATCGCTCGTGGCATTATTCATGATAAACTTGAAAATTATATATATATATATATATGTGTGTGTGTGTGTGTGTGTGTATTTTAAATGATTGTAATATCCGAAATCCGTAGGTTGCAGTTAGTTTATGATTCACTGCCGACGCGACGTAACTATCAGCAAGTCATTCTTCAGTTCCTCAATAACTGTCACAAGTAAAGATTACATCTGTTTTCTTTCTAAACGCTATTGTGATTAGATTTGAGGAGGGAAGGGAAGTGTTCCACTTTCACCTGAACAGCATCAGCCCATTTCCAAAACTAGTCTGTTAATAAGTCTACCTTGTCCACAATATCTTCCCCCCTTAAAAAATGGAGAATCGTCCTGCATTCTTGGATAGAAAGCAAAGCGAGACTACTCCATGCCACCAGTGACATTCAGCGTCGAGTGATATAACACATGTTCCCGCTGGAGCCAATTGCCAACATGTTTATCAGATATAAAGGGATTGTTTCCAAAACCCCACCTATATTAATGAGAAAGTTAGGGTGAAAAATGGTAAAGTTAGTGTTAATTTGGGCAAGTTAGTGTCAATTTTGGCAAGTTAGTGTCAATTTGGGCAAGTTAGTGTCAATTTGGGCAAGTTAGTGTCAATTTGGGCAAGTTAGTGTCAATTTGGGCAAGTTAGTGTCAATTTGGGCAAGTTAGTGTCAATTTGGGCAAGTTAGTGTTAATTTGGGCACGTTAGTGTTAATTTGGGCAAGTTAGTGTTAATTTGGGCAAGTTAGCGTTAATTTGGGCAAGTTAGCGTTAATTTGGGCAAGTTAGTGTTAAGTTGGGCAAGTTATGGTGAAAATATGGGCGAGTTGATACTCCAGATTAGTTCAGTGCTCATTTCTTTGTTAGGAAGTTTTGTGATAGTTTGGCAACACTGTCTGATCAAAGACTAAAACAAATTGTACGTTGCAAATATGCCGAGTTTAGGTTAGTTTGAGCTCAACTTGTCACTTTATTTTTAAGGACGCAGATGTATTTCTCACAGATAGTTATTCACTTACTGTAACAATAAATTGAGTATTTTCCAGTTTTTTTTAATTTATGTGGTGCCATGTTGGCATAGAATTCCCGCTTACCGATACTACAGGGTGTTTTAAAACTGATGTACCAAATGTATCTATTAGAAAAATCTTAGCATTTTTTCCTTCTTTGTTACTTTAACATTATAAAACATTTAATATTAAAATTACCAGTGGCGGCGCCGTTTCAGTGGACTCGCGGCTAGTGTATCTGCCACGACTGGGATCTCAAATTCGAATCCTGCCAGTTCCGGAGGGGTATTTAACTGGGCCACATTGCGATTTTTCGGGGTTTTTATCAGGGATTTCCTGTTTCCCAAATCTCGTCCCACCACACTCTCCGCATGTCATTTCTTTTCTAACACTTTTACTTAATTAACACGTCACATCATCTCACGATGGATACAAATAGTTTGGTTTGGTAAACCACAGGTAATGAAAAGACATATGTTGTTGTGGTGATCTAATGGGGCGCACACCAATATGCTTCCTCATGACTCCGAGCCTGGTAACAATCTGGGTGAGGGTAGAAAAGAGCAACGAAAGGGTTGTAGTTCCTGCTCGCGGACATGACCCCAATCCAAAAAATGACAATATGAGTCATGAGTGCAGTATTTCATGTATCGGACAAGATGGAACACCAATAACAAATTGCATAACGTCGTACAGTAGACTCTCATTGTCTAATATTGGGAGGCGGAATAGATCTATCGGGTCGCTGTTTGCCTCCCAGTTTAAACTAAAATAGAATAGAATACCAGTGACGGCAAGTAGTGAAATTCGATGGTTGTTGACTCATATAAGCGTGCATGGTTGACAACTGATGCCTTCAACATTCCAAATACGTACAGTTGTAACTGGCTGTGCACTGGCTCAAAGAACCGCCACTGTGCTGTAACCTTAACTTTTAGTGTAGTCTATTATGATACAATGAAAGAAGACAGCGTTTTACATATCAGTTTAAATGTTATGTCCCAATCGATAGATGAGTATTTCGTTTTTCAACGAACGCGTAAATGTATTTCATCTTTGTATCGTAGAGCCTACTTTATACTATGTTTAGTTTCCTGCCTTCAATTAAATTAATAACATAAGACATCAGGTGTACTATTATGATGCTCACTTCGGAGCCGTCATATCAAATGTGGAGGAAGCTTTGAATGATTATTGCGAAATTCCGTAAATTATTCCAAATAATGGATAGAAGCAAAGATAGATTGTGTTTTAGTAGAAATATTACATTGAACACTTCGTATTAAATATAAGTTAAAATTAATTCAACAATTGTCGTGACGTCAAGTTAATACTTGGAAGCGCTCGACATTCAATTTTCTTCCTCAGGATACAATCAACCAACATGAGGTAGGCCTATATATAGCAATTTTCTGTACATTGAAAAGTTTATATTTATAGTAACGTGTTGTTTGAAGGGTAACCAACGCTTATTTAAAGGTGACAGTTCTGAAATTACTGCTTCGGGATCGTATACATAGAGTGTAAATGAATTATACCGGATAAATTTAACTACATATAGAGGGGTATGATATAAGCATTTTGAGATAATGAACTAATGGTCTACGTGGGGAAAATGGACGAGTTATAGGGAATAGATCTAAACGATTTTGGTACAGATAAATCAACAGGAGAGCATACTAGGAGAGAAAATTATATCAGAATAGCTTCATGTCTTAATATTAATTCCGAAATCCTGATTTCTAATAATTCATCAACAACGTTTATGAAATATTGGGTTTTCAAATTCCTTAAAATTTTGATCTGAGCAGATGATTGCACGCCACTGCACTCTGGTTAGTAGAATCGGTACAATGTGAGCCTTAGTACAGAGTCAAACACGACGAATTTGTGTAGTTAACTTGTGGCTTAATGGTCAAAGTCATGGATTTAAGATTCGAACACTGATGGTTCAAATCACGGCACAGGGCTTTTTTTTTTCGCTTCCTTTCGTTCTTTCTTCACTGTGATATGTTGACACTGAAATTTGTTTAGTATGGGCTTGCACAAAATTCCTATTCTCCTAGTATACACCGCGTGTATACCGTGATGTGTTGACACTGAAATTTGTTCAGTATAGACATACGCAAAATTCCTATTTTTCTATTGATTACATTAACATCTGATTAGAAGTTACTTCAGTATCAATTCAGTTGCATTACATGAAAGCATCATGGAACATCTATACAGTTATATTGAACTTGCCGATATGCATCTGATTTATGGTGCAGCACAAGGTAATGGTGTAAGAGCTGCTGTCATGAGCATGGGACGTTGAAGGAATACAGAGTAGACGTCGGTGCAAGACATACGCGCCGCATTGCAGATTTTGAAGAAAATGTTCTTCATAGGGTGAAAGAGGAACCTTCTACTAGTACTCGTGCTGTCGGACGTATAATGGGTACGAACCATCAAAGTGTATGGGATGTCCTCCATGAAGACCAGTTCTATCCCTTTCATCTGCAAAAAGTACAAGTCTTACAACCACTGGAGTTCGCTCAACGGGCCCAATTTTGTAGTTGGATTTTGCTGCAGCCACTGCACTTCTTTTCCTCGGTATTATTCACTGATGAGGCAGTATTTAATACGGATGGGCTGGCTCTGAACTCGAAGAACAGTCATGTGTGGGATTATGAAAATCCTCATGCCATCTTCCAGAGGAGTCACTAGCAGAGATTTTCTTTTTCTGGTTTACTCAAAAGCATTGCTTTAATTTCCAATAACATTATGTATGCCTTGTGTACATACACTGTACCTCTTCATGTTATTAATCACTGCACTATCATTTATCCAAGTACATAAGTACTGTGCAGTACAATTGCACATTTTATTTGCGAAACCTATTGCACTCTACAGTAATCGTATTATTATTACAACCTTTCAAACAATTGCCTTTGCAATATGTACATAGATCGTTTTGTAACTCTTGTACTGCGCCGGCATTAAATTACCGTATTCTGTAAAATAATGAATAAACAATTAAACCAGAAGTAAATCTACGCACGTAACTAATTTACAGTACGTACTTAATAAAGGAAGAACAAAAAAAAATTGGACAGATACTGTACGGAGTTTCGAACGTGATGCATAAATCTTACGTTTGGGTCTGAATTAGAAGGCTATAACCACTGAGTTAAAGGCACACGCTTGCTGCAAGTTACAATCTCTGTATCATATTATTTCCATTTTTATTTGAAATAATCAGTGGCGTGCCAACCATTTTACAAATTGAATCATAACTCGCCCATTTTCCCTCGTAGACCATTAGTCCATTATCTCAAAATGCTTATATAATACCCTCTATGCGTAGTTAAATGTATGCAGTATAATTCATTTACACCCTGTATTACAGAGTATTGTTAATATTACTTAAAGCAAGTCACCGCACGCTACATTTTAGTTTATATGTTGCGAAAATTGAGAGTGGTAAAGTGTTTGAGAACTGATATAAATTTTTACCACACTCGTTTTAATAACGCAAACCAATCAAATTCGACGTTGTATAAATGTCCCTAACCACATGCTTCAATTAATTTATATTATAAGTTTATATATATTTAATTATATGTATTTCGTTTTCCAGGTAAGAAGTTTTTCCAAACTTTCCGTTGACATATTAAGGTAAGAATCTAACAATAATAATTTACGATATTTATGTAGTACAGCATTTTATCTATTTTGATTGTCGTCATCGTTCAGTTTTTTTTAAAGCTGACGCCTTTTCTTTATACTTTTTTTCGTGCTTCGCGGTCCTTATCTCCGTTCCCCAAAGGCCACAGGTTCAAACCAAGATGGAATCGATGGATTTTCAGAATGGAGAAATCCAAGGGACAAGTCCTTCTGTAGGGACTTTAACAGTTGTTTAAGGACTAATCGTTCCAAAGGGTAGTTTAATAATATTGGAACGAAGTTGAGGGAATTTTAACTTTGAGGAGAAACGCACTTCCACAATCAGAGGAGTTATAGTAGGTAATATAACGTGGATTATTTAGTTGAGTAGAAGGCGGCCGTCACGCAGTGCTGACAACCCGGCTGACATCAAGTGCCGATTGTCAAGAAAAAGTGGGAGCCTTAACCTCCTACTACCCCAAGGGCCTCCTGAGGCCTGTAGTGGGATCACTTTAGAGAGATATTTACTTATACGTCAGTCCCTTCTATAGTCCTAAGGCGCGAGAGGCAGGAGGGAACATTGCCCAATGAAGGGAATTAGTTGCCATGCAGAAAACGTTTCCTTAATAATAATAATATAATAATAATAATAATAATAATAATAATAATAATAATAATAATAATAATCTCTATCTATCTATCTTCGGGTTTTTACAGCTGCTGCCGTCTTCCCGTGCCAAACCTCCAAAGCCTACGGTCTTGGGCATCTTCGATGCTTAGCCCTCTAGCTTGCTTACTGTCTTCATGTTTTCCTTCCATGTTAACCTTGGTCTTCCTCTTTTCTTCTTTCTGTTCGGATGCCATTCATATAGTTGCTTCGGCCATCGCTCATCTTCCATTCTTAAAACATGTCCTAACCACTTTAATTCCTTTTCCTCAATTCTTTCAATTATGCTTTCTTCTGCTTCCATTTTGTTTCTAATTTCCTTATTTGTGACACGTTCTAATTTAGACTTTCTGGCACTTCTTCGTAAATAATCCATTTCTAGAGCTATTAGTCTATTCTTGTAGTATTTATTGATTGTCCATACCTCACTTCCGTACATTGGCAACAGATTCCACCAATGTTTTACCAATATATTTTTTTGTGTCTTTCCAAATATGCTTGTCCCACCATATGGAATTTAATGATGATATTATTTTGCTACTCAATTCAATTCTATGTTTTATGTTCTCTTTGCCTATACCTTCGATGTTATCCATAATCATTCCCAAATATTTAGTTTGTTTCACTTGCTTTATTTGGATTCCATCTTCCAATACTAAGTTTTCTCTTTCATTGCTATTTATTGCCAGATATTCTGTTTTTTGTAAATTTACTGTGAGACCCCATAATAATAATAATAATAATACTAATAATAATAATAATAATTGATAATGGAAATAATGATAGTATAATAGTAATAGTAATAGTAATAGTAATAGTAATAGTAATAGTAATAGTAATAGTAATAGTGATAGTGATAGTGATAGTAATATGATAGTAATAATGATAGTATAATGATAGTAATAATGATAGCAATAATGATAGCAATAATGATAGCAATAATGATAGCAATAATGATAGCAATAATGATAGCAATAATGATAGCAATAATGATAGCAATAATGATAGCAATAATGATAGCAATAATGATAGCAATAATGATAGCAATAATGATAGCAATAATGATAGCAATAATGATAGCAATAATGATAGCAATAATGATAGCAATAATGATAGCAATAATAATAGCAATAATAATCCCCTCCATGGTATCTTTACCTTGTCGTGGTGGAGTGGCTTGTGTGCTTAAATGATCCTGAGAGCTATGCCGGCGGTAGCATTGCTGCCGATAGGGTTACCCATGCCGGACTGGTCGAAGGTGATAAGCCAGACGAAATAAGTACCTTGGTCGAAAGAGTGACGATCTTTCACCGTAAAAATACAACCGTCAAGAAATGCGGACATGGGTTCTACTGGGGTAAAATTTTCCGGAGGTCAAATAGTCCCCCATTCGGTTCTCCGGGCGGGGACTACTTCAGGGAACCCATGCCAAAGGCTCAAACACAGGGACATGTTCCTAGGAACAGATGGATGTTAGGACTTTATACAATAGCGGGGCACTAGACATATTAACGCGGGAATTGGATAAATCGCCCTTGGATATAGTCGCTTTACAAGAAGTTAGGTGGCCAGGAGAAGGTAGTCAGGAATCAGGAAGCTTTGCATTATACTATGGGGGTGCAGAAAGACCTGCATTTGGAACAGGTTTTTTAGTCAGAAGGAGGATCCTATCCGCTATCCGAGATATTAAGTTGTTAGTGATAGGATATCATACATAATTCTAAAGGGTAAACGACATGATTTTATAATTGTAAATGTACATGCCCCCACAGAAGATAAAGATGACAAGATCAAGGATGAGTTCTATGAAGAATTAGAATGCTTATTGATAGCCTTTCACGATATCATATGAAAATTGTCTTAGGAGATTTAAATGCAAAAGTGGGGCGGGAAGATATATTCAAACCAACAATAGGCAAATTCAGTCTTCATGAAGATAGTAACGACAACGGGGTTAGATTAGTCACATTTGCCACATCAAAGAATCTCATTGTTAAGAGCACAACATTTCAGCAAAAGGATATTCATAAATACACCTGGACGTCCCCAGATGGAGAAACTCGGAACCAGATAGATCATGTATTAGTGGATAAACGCTGCACAGTATAGCATCATTGATATTAGATCAGTTAGAGGGACAGACTGCAATTCAGATCATCATCTGGTCAAGGTGAAAATCAGACAACGGCTATCGCTTATGAGAGGAACAAACGCTAAAGATGATTCTGTAAAATATGAATTAAAAAACTTGAAAAATGATGAAATGCGGCAAGAATACCAAATCAAAATTGCTAATAGATTTGAAGTACTGGAATCTTCAGATGACAATGTGGCAAACGAAGAAGAAACTGATATAAATAAAGAATGGGAGGCTATAAGAGATACTATTAAATTGTCAGCATCAGAAAGCATTGGTTGTTTAAAAAAGAGGCAAAACAAGAAATGGTTGATGAGGAATGTGCCGACATTGTAAAGAAAAGAAAGCTAGCAAAAATGAAATGGGTTACACGAGCCAAATGAGGTAAATTTAGAGCAATTGGGTAGTGTTAGACGGGAAACCACCAAGTACTAAAGAGTAAGAAGAGGGAATATTTGAGAGAGAAGATTAATGATCTTGAATGAATGCAAAAAATAGGAACATTAGAGAATTATATCAGGGAATTAGTATAGAGAAGAAAGGGTTTCAGGCTAGAACAAACATAATTCGGAATGAAAATGGGGATATGATTGCAGATTCCAAGAGTATATTAAATAGATGGAAAAGTTATTTTAATCAGCTATTAAATGTACATACAGAACAGGACATTGAGGAGGATAAGTTACAGACAGCAGAAATGCTAGTCGCAGAGCCAAGTGCATTAGAGGTTGAAATGGCAATTGAAAAATTGAAGATGTATAAAGCATCAGGTTCAGATGAGATCCCAGCAGAACTGATAAAATCAGGGGGAGAAAAATTGATGGACAAGATACGCTGGTTGCTTAGTATGATTTGGGAAAAAGAAGCTCTTCCAGATGAATGGAAGGAATCAATTATCGTACCAATTTATAAGAAAGGAGATAAAAATGATTGCAACAACTATAGGGGCATCTCATTACTTTCAACTTCGTACAAAATTCTAACAAATATATTAGTAAGCAGACTTACTCCCTATATTGATGACATTCTAGGAGATCATCAATGTGAATTTAGAAGAAACAGGTCTACAACAGATCAGATTTTAGTATAAGACAGATTTTAGAAAAGAAATGGGAATATAATGGTACTGTACATCAACTATATGTAGACTTCAAAAAAGCATATGATTCAATTAAGAGGGAGAAGTTATATAGTATCCTGCTGGAGTTCGGAATTCCTAAAAAGTTAGTTAGACTTATACGAATGTGTCTAAATGGCTCAACGAGTAGGGTGCGTGTAGGCAAACAGTTTTCAGACACTTTTGAAATCCCGAATGGGTTGAAGCAAGGAGATGCACTATCTCCTCTACTATTAATTTTGTACTAGAGCATGCCATTAAATCTTTAGAGAATGAGGAAGGCTTACAACTGAATGGTATTATAAGCTGTTAGTTTATGCTGATGATGTAGTACTACTGGCCGATAGCGAGGAGATACTAAAGGCCAACACGCACACACTATTGAGTAACACTAAGAAATTAGGACTGCAAGTAAATATCAGTAAAACTAAATATATGGTCACACGTAGAAATACATTATATAATGGAAATGTACAGCTAATGACAAATGAGGAAATTTTGAGGAATTGGCTGAATTCAAATACCTAGGAACAATAATCACAAATAGGAATGAGATGCACAAAGAAATTAAACATAGGCTTAATTCTGGAAATGCATGCTATTATGCATTGCAGAGACTTTTGATGTCCCAACTCCTTTCAAAAAGCGTTAAGCTGAAAATATATAAAACTATTATTCTACCAGTTATATTATATGGGTGTGAAACATGGACTCTTACTTTAAGGGAGGAAAGGAGATTAAGAGTATTTGAGAATAAAGTTCTTAGGAAAATTTTTGGACCAAAGAGAGATGAACAGACAGGTGAATGGAGAAGACTACATAACAATGAACTACATGGTCTTTATAGGAAGCCAGATATAATAAGAACAGTTAAGTCCCGTAGACTGCGATGGGCAGGACATGTTGCGCGTATGGGGAATGAAAGACGTGCATGGAAACTTCTTGTAGGAAAGCCAGAAGGAAAACGCCCAGTTGGTAGACCAAGAATTAGGTGGGAGAACAACATTAACTATGATTTGAGGGAAGTAGATTATACAGGGAATGATTGGAAAGCATTAGCTCAGGATAGGGATGTGTGGAGAGCTTATGTCCGTGCGGGCCATGAACCTACGGGTTCGATAGTGCCAGTGAGTAAGTAATAGCAATAATAATAGCAATAATAATAGCAATAATAATAGCAATAATAATAGCAAAATAATAGAAATAATAATAGCAATAATAATAGCAATAATAATAGCAATAATAATAGCAATAATAATAGCAATAATAATAGCAATAATAATAGCATATAATAGCATAATAATAGCAATAATAATAGCAATAATAATAGCAATAATAATAGTAATAATAATAGTATAATAATAGTAATAATAATAGTAATAATAATAGTAATAATAATAGTAATAATAATAGTAATAATAATAGTAATAATAATAGTAACAATCTATCCATCCATAGTAATTCTGCCCGAGGGCAAGTCTTTCACTGCAATCATGGCATTTTCATGCTATGCTTTGCAGCTTTACTAGGGAATTGTAGGTGTGATAGCTTCCCGTTGCTTTCCACACCGGCGAAGCATGATGATGATTATAATGCTAAGGATGATGATGATGATGAAGGCCATATGATTTCAGGAACAGTTTGGGCCTTAAAGTTTTCCTGACATTTGTCTTTCAGGTGAGGAAAACCCCCCATAAAAACCTCACCCAGAAAAACTGTCCCGACCAGGGATCGAACCCGGGCCCGCTGCGTGACAAGGCAGCACGCTACCTCGAGACCACAGCGGTGGACAATATTAATAATAATAAAATAAATAGTTATAAAAACAACACTATCCTATAATGAGCACTCAAACATATGAGAAACCATATGTATTCATTAACACAGAACTAGTGGATAAAAAAATACAACGTGTAGTAACTATTATGTTTTCAAAACTGTGTGTAGTTGCTGGCAGTACCTGTCCTCTTACCGCACCATACAATATTGACCCCTCAAAAGTGGCTAAAGAAGCCAGAATTGAACTGTACTTTGAATTTTATTAATTTGATAATCTTCTTTACGTTATTTTTTTGTAAGACATGACACATGAAAATGTTCTCCGACTAATGGATTTGTCAGTAGTGGTTCACTTATTGTCTGTACTTTATCTTTTAGTGTTTATAAAATGGTCCAAGTTATGGGTCCCCAGTCAGAAGATTTTTGGGCTCGTGAAAGAACCTCAAGTCTAAATTAGTGCCTCTGATCGAAATTTAACCTGCCTTCCCCATCCAAGTAATACTTTAGTTGTCTACTAGCTGTCTCATTGAGGAAATGCCCTAACCACTTATCACTCACTGAAATCTGTAGGGAAATAAGCTTAACTAAATTAGTTTGATGAAGAAAATCCCCGCTAGAGGAGCAAACATGTGTCCGTGAGTGACGCATGAGCTGTCCTAAGATAATGTTTTCCAATATCATCCCTTGTATAATCTACTTCCCTCAAATCATGGTTAATGTTATTTTCCCACCCCATTCTTGGTCTACCAACTGTACGTTTTCCCTCTGGTTTTCCTAGAAGAAGCTTCCATGCACCTCTTTCATTCCCTATTCGTTCCACATGTCCTGCACATTGCTCTCTACGAGACTTATATGTTCTTAATATATCTAGCTTCATATGAAGGCCATCTAGCTCATTGTTATGTAGTCCTACACACACACACACACACACACACACCACACACACACACACACACACACACAGGGATAATTAAAACTGAGGAAAGGATATATTATTTTTTCCTGCGTTTACTATTTGTTTATTTCTTGAACATTAGACCTCTGCGTATTAATGCCCTTGAGTCCACATGGAATTGGAACATGATGCCACGTGAAGGCCAGTAACTGTATTTACGTAATGTGGCAGCATCCATTGTTGTCAAATTGATATTTCTTAATCTCATTTTGAAGCATTCTTTTTAGGTGGTGAATTCAGTGGCAACTGACGTAACAATTCCAACAAAATAAAATTAACTTCTTTTTTTCCTTCCGATGGTAGGACACTAGTTTTTCCCTTGAAACCATTTATATACAGGTTTCAATCTCTCTAACAGAAAAATATGAGTTTTCTCTATTTAATAATTGTACTCAAAATGTTGCCTTGGCGCAGAGCTATGGGTCTTGCGCTGTTTCGGGTCTGCATGGATGAAGACATTTTCATATGGAATTTCGGCCAGTATTGGGACCGGTGCCGACCCAGCATTGTGAGGCATTTGGTAGCTACAGTAAGTAGCGGCTCCAGGTTGAGAAAAACAGGTATAACGACTGGGGGACCCAACATACTGACCACATGTTACCCCCACTCTGTGATGAACTCATGTGGTTGTGAGGAGAGCAGCCGGCTGGTAGGTGTCGTGCCATGGAGTACTTAAATTGTACGGTTTTATATCGGTAACTGAAGAATGACATGTTGTGAGAGTAAAAGAATAATCTTTGGGAAGTTTTCAATTTTATTTCAAGAAGCAATATTTTGAATGTAATACATACAGGGTGTAAATGAATTATACCGCACAAATTAGCTACGTATAGAGGGGTATTATATAATCAATTTGAGATAATGAACTAATGGTCTACGAATAAAAATGTCCGAGTTATAATTCAATTTGTAAAATGGATGGCACGCCACTGATTATTTCAAATTAAAATGTAAATAATATGATACAGAGACTGTTACTTACAACAAGCAGGTGCCTTTAGCTCAGTGGTTATAGCAGTCTTCCTGCCGACGCAAACGTAAGATTGATGTTCCAAACTACGTACAATATGTGTATACTCCCCCCCCCCCTCTGTTATGTATGTCCTGGAAATTAATTACGTATGTAGATTTACATCTTTACCTTGTCGTGGTGGAGTGGCTTGCGTGCTTAAATGATCCCGAGAGCTATGCCGGCGGTAGCATTGCTGCCGATAGGGTTACCCATGCCGGACTGATCGAAGGTGATAAGCCAGACGAAAAAAGTACCTTGGTCGAAAGAGTGACGATCTTTTACCGTAAAAATACAACCGTCAAGAAAAAATGCGGACATGGATTCAACTGGGGTAAAATTTTCCGGAGGTCAAATAGTCCCCATTCGGTTCTCCGGGCGGGGACTACTTCAGAGAACCCATGTCAAAGATTCTACCAGTTATATTATATGGGTGCGAAACATGGACTCTTACTTTAAAAGAGGAAATGAGACTATGAGTTTTTGAGAATAAAGTTCTTAGGAAAATTTTTGGACCAAAGAGAGATGAACAGACAGATGAATGGAGAAGACTACATAGCAATGAACTACGTGGTCTTTATAGGAAGCCAGATATAATAAGAACAGTTAAGTCTCATAGACTGCGATGGGCAGGACATGTTGCACGTATGGGGAATGAAAGACGTGCATGGAAGCTTTTAGTAGGGATGCCAGATGGAAAACGCCCAGTTGGTAGACCAAGAATGAGGTGGAAGAACAACATGATTTGAGGGAAATAGACTATAGAGGGAATGATTAGAAAACATTAGCTCAGGATAGGGATGCATGGAGAGCTTATGTCCGCGCGGCCATGAACCTACGGGTTCGATAGTGCCAGTGAATAAGAGTAAGTATGACTAGATTTACTTCTGGTTTAATTTTTTATTCATTACAGTAGGCCTATTGGAATGTCGGCGCAGTACGTGAGTTACAAAACTATGTACATATGTATTGTACAGACAATTGTTTGAAAGGTTGTAATAATAATACTGTAGAGTATAATAGGTTTCGCAAATAAAATATGCATTTGTACTGTACAGTAGCTACGTACTTAAATAAATGATAGCGCAGCGATTACAATAGTAATAACATGCAGAGGTACAGTGTGTGTACACATGACATACATAATGTTATTGGGAAATAAGAAATAATACATTTGAGCAAACCAGAAAAAAAGTAAAGCACCTGCAGATTCATTAGAGAAATTGTTCAAATTGGCCACCTCTATTCTCACAACACAGACGACATCGGCGACTAAAGGATTCTCGTACACCGTTCAAGATACCAGGTGTCTCGCGGATCACATCACATGCTGCGATTATGCGTGCAACTAACAGTTTATCTGTATCATCAGGGGACGCATGCACCAGTGTTTTCAGGTGTCTCCACAAAAATAACAAGTGAACAGAGATCTGGAGAGCGAGCTGGCCACACTACCTCTTTCTATATCCAGCGGCCAGGATACACTTCATCCAAATGATTTCGCACATTCCGGCAGACATGGGAAGGAGCCTGATGTGAAAAGGAACTTCTTCTACCGATTTAGGTAGGACGTGGTCTAAAAAGTTTTATAAATGACGCCATTTAATCTCTGGAGAAGAAGGTTGAGGCCAATGATGTGGCTAGAAATTACGCCTAGCAATAAGTTCACCGAAAATCTCTGCTGGTGACCCCTCTCAAAGGTGGTACGAGGAATCTCTGCTGGTGACCCCTCTCAAAGGTGGTACGAGGAATCTCTGCTGGTGACCCCTCTCAAAGGTGGTACGAGGAATCTCTGCTGGTGACCCCTCTCAAAGGTGGTACGAGGAATCTCTGCTGGTGACCCCTCTCAAAGGTGGTACGAGGAATCTCTGCTGGTGACCCCTCTCAAAGGTGGTACGAGGAATCTCTGCTGGTGACCCCTCTCAAAGGTGGTACGAGGAATCTCTGCTGGTGACCTCTCTCAAAGGTGGTACGAGGATTTTCATAATCCCACATATGACTGTTCTTCGAGCTCAGAACCAGCCCATCCGTACTTAATATTGCCTCATCAATGATTAACACCAATGAAAAGAAGAGCTGCAACGAAGCCCAATTACAAAATCGTACCCGTTGAGCGAAGTCCACTGGCTGTAAGGCAGATGAAAGGGATAGAGATTGTCTCCGTGCAGGACTTTCCATATGGTTTGATTGTTCGTGGCCATTACACGTGCGATAGCACGAGTACTAGTAGAAGGACCATCTTCCACCCTATGAAGAACATTTTCTTCGAACTCTGCAGTGCGGCGCGTACGTCTTTCACCGGTGTCTACTCTGTTTACCTTCAACGTCCCATGCTCCCGCAAACGCTTATCAACAGACGCGAAGCTTGTTCTGTTAGGATGGCGTCTATCCGGATATCGCTACGCGTACATGGCAGCAGTTCTTGCACCATTACCTTGTGCTGCACCATAAATAAGATGCATTTTGACAAGTTCAGCATAATTGTAAAGGTGTTGCATGGTGCTTTCATGTAATGCGACTGATACTGAAGTAACTTCTAATAAGATCTTAATGTAATAACCAATACGGAAATAAGTATTTTGCGCATGTCTATACTGAACAAATTTAAGTGTCAACATATCACAGTACACAGGCAGGGAAAGAAAGAAGAAAAAAAAAGGAAGCAAAGAAAAAAAAAGTGGCCTGCCGTGATTTGAACTATCGGTGTTCGAATCTCAAATCCATCGCGTTAACCATTAAGCCACAAGTTAACTAGATAGATTTTGTCTGTTTCACTCTGAGCTAAGGCTCTCATTGTATCTATTCTACTTTAACCAATGCAGTGGCGTGCAATCATCTGCTAAGATCGACATTTTAAGGAATTTGATAACCCAATATTTCATAAATGTTTGTTGATGAATAATTATTAGAAATCAGGATCTAGGAATTTATACTAAGATCTGAAGTTATTCTAGTATTATTTTCTCTCCTACTTTGCTCTTCTGTTCATTTATCTGTATTAATTGTCGATTACTTTGAATCCCTATAACTCGCCCGTTTTCCCACGTAGACCATTGGTTCCCTATTTCAAATTACCCGTATAATACCCCTCTATAAGCAGTTAAATTTATGCGGTATAATTCATTTACACCCTGTATAGTAGGAGTTACAAAATACATGTTTTGAGTTTTATGTTCTAATAAACTTTAGACACTAATTATACAAAATGAAGGTAACTGACGTAACAACTAACGTTTCTGCATGGTTTTAATTAAAATGAATAGCACTACTTTGTTACGTTTGAGCTTATTGATATTCTACAACATTTTGGGATGTAGGCAGTTGAAACTCTTTGTAATTGTCCACATACGTCTAAGGGAAGCAGCGAAGAAACTTTAATGTTTATGTGTTATGTCACCGGGTTTACCCCATTGAGTACACGTGTTGTCAATAAAACAATGCTGCGTGCCTTAAGTCTGCTATGTCATTACAATAATTGTACAGTAGTTAAAATTCTATTACATCTGGACATGCTTTCATTTCTATTTCAACTGTAACAAATTCACTGATTATCACTCAAATATACTGAATAACGTTTTACCTTTCAAAAGACCAGATATCTTAATATAATGTCCTCAACTCGTGTCTAATTCAGAATCGGATCAAGGGATGAGATGAGATGAAGCCTCCATAATTATAGTCGAGGGTGACGGCCGACCACGCCTAACAGATGAACGAAGTGGATGAGATGATTATTGAGAACGGTGGGATGAAATTTGTGGCAGAAAAAAAATAACTTGGCCAGACTTCGTTTCGTCTGCACGAGACTCGATTTCGTGACCCTGGCGATGAGAGACTAGTGACGGAGCCGTCTACTAAGAGCCAAAATTATTTTGGATGTGAAACATTATTTTAACAAGTGAACAGTTTTAACCAAGTACTGAAGTCTCTGTTTTTAAGAAAAACATATTTTTAACAATGTTAGCAAATTTATTTTATATGTCGCACAATTAATAGATAATTAAAATATACCAGAACAGAAACTAAATTGAAGATGTACATACACCCCATACGTCCCACGTGGGTACACCGGTGCTCCCTGGGGGGGGGGGAGCTTATACATCTGCAGATGTCAGATTAACCAGTATTTGTGGAGCTATATTTTAAAAAATACAACAAATGAGGTAAATTTAAAAGAGGTGAGAAAATTCACATTCCCAAATAACTAACAAACTAAAGGTTTAGTTCAAACAAGTGAAAACCTCCAGATGTGATCTTTTTTTTTTATTAGATACAACTTTCCTCATTAGAAGATTGCCTCAAGGACAAAGTGATACAGACAATTAATTTTTGGAATTGATGAAATACATTTTGTAAATATATTTAAAAAATTCAAATTGTAGGTCTAATTGAAGTATACATACTATAAAGTAGAAATGTTGTATATATGGTTTCTAAAAATTGAAATTGATCCTCTAATTTCTAATTTATTGATATTTATTTATAGGCACCGTTTGTTAGTATTATTTAATAGAATGGACTAATTTGAATAATTAAGTAAAATTTCTAACTCACTGTCACTATTGTACCCGGAGATCAGCTATCCATACATCCCTTTCCAGAGCTACTGTACTCCATTCGTTGCCGGTATGATTTATCTTCATCAAATCGTAGATATCATTCTCCCACCTCATTCTTGCTCTCCCTAGTGGGTACTTTTTTTCTGGTTTTTCATACCTTTATTTCATTACCCGTTTTGCCACATGTCTTGTTCATCGGAGTCTAAGTGACATAACTGTTATTGTATCTGGTTTCCCATAAACATCACGTAACCTCACTGTTATCTAGTCTTCTTCATTCGTCTTTTTTTTGTAAATACTGTATTCTCAAATATAACTTTAATAATTAATGTTAATGTAATTATTATCTTGAATAATTTCATTAGAAAATATTTAATGACGTCCTGTTTGTTTCTGAAAAAATGCAGCAAACTTGAAAAGTGAGTTTCCATTGAAGATGTCTGTATGTAACAGATCTTCTTGAGAACTCGTCCGTACCGTTAATCGCTCTAACAAATATTTTCTCTAAATTCTCTAACAGAAAGTGTAATAGCGCGGGATGATCTTGTTTTCTGACCGCGCGCCTACGTGGCCATGGTTCCGAATAAAACTAATCACGTAGATCTTCCAAATAAGCTCGACATCAAAGTTCTGATTCTTTATTCCTACTGAGGTGATTCAATGGTTATGTTAGACATATTTTGGGGATGATAAGAGGAGAATTATGAATATTTTTATATGGGAACCCATCACGTCCATGTGGTCTGTATCCGATTGGTAAATTCGGGGAAGATATTTTTTCTCCTGGAATTTTGGTATGTATGGGACCGGTGCCCACCCAGTATCCTGAGGAATTTGGGTAGCTACAATAAGAAGCAGTTACTGTTTAAGAAAATCAGCAATAATGGCTGGAGACTTCAAATGGTAACACATGTCACTCCTCTATTGGCTCGATGATCTTCACCTCTGTATATATCACATTGTGTATGTGAAGGGCCGTATCGAGTCACCAAGTGTAGTTTTTATATTGCACCTGCTCCTACGTCTGAATAATTGTTTTTAAGTTTAATTGAAGAAGTAAAAATAAAAACAATAATAAATTTATATCGTAATTACTCGTATTTTTTAGATACCCCGTGCCCCGTAGTTGCCCAGGAAACTACTTATCCCGATCTTCTTGGCACCAATGAGTTGAAAGACAAAAACGGTTATTGTTAGTTAAAGATAGACATAGCCTATGTTGTCAGGGACTTCTTTGAGACATTCAATTGTGTACATTAATTTGGTGTATTTGTTATGATGTAGGCATCATAAGCCATTTAAGCGTCCTACAGCTATTTTTTTGTGTAGTGATATATATATTTAGCTGCGATCCTTTTTAGTACGTTCGGAATATATTATATATGTTAATTGTTCCAGAAAAATGTCTAAATGACGGTGAAAATCCCATTTAAATCGATGAAGTAGTTTTTGGGTCCTTAAAGGACAGACAGACTCTCACACATGTTTATGTATAAAGATGTGTAATTTGTTGTAAGTCTGATGTGTTGTGTGAAGCTTGGTATTGGGCAATCAAACCGTTAGCTCTCATACATTCTAATATTCTTCAGCGTTGTATCCAGTAGGCGACGCTCTGCAAGTGTGTAGGTAGATATTCTTTAATAATACTTTTTCCTTCATTGTTGCATTGAGGTCAGTTGTTTATTACAAATCTGTATTTTGTTTATTATGCTAAGAGAAGGCCGTATAACCATAGCCTTGCTAGAATAAATTCAACATCATTATTGTTATCATCGTTACCAAACTCACTAGCGCGAGGACTTAAGCTCTCCATACATATATATTCTGATCCATTGTTTTCAAATAATTCCTTGTATAATCTATTTCCCTCAAATCATAGTAAATGTTATTCTCCCACCTCATTCTGGACTGTCAATTGGGCGTTTTCCCTTAGGTTTTCCTACAAGAAGCTTCCATGTCCCTCTTTCATTCGCCACTCGTGCTGATCGCAGTATTATCATCTTAACATTATTATTATTATTGTCATCTGTTGTAACGTGATTAGAACTTCAATAAGGGTGCACGTAAAATTCAAATAGAGACAAAATTGTATCTCCGTCTGGATTGTCTGGGGGGGGGGGCATGTCATAGCGCATTTCTTTAAGACAATATTATACAAACAGGAAGTTTAAGAGTTCGAGTCCTAGTGGGGTCAGAATGTTTAAATCAATTGGCGGCGCCATGGCCCTGGGGTCGACTCAGCCTCTAATCGAAATGAGTATCGGACACTTGTTCTGGGAGTAAAGGCGGCCATTAGTCGGGACTGACAACCTTGCTGATATCAAGTGCCGATTGTATAAAAAATGGAAGCCTTAACCTCCTACTACCCCAAGGGCCTCTTTAAAGTGGGGTCATTTTGCCTTTACATGAATTGTCTGAATAGCAGAATTGGTTATTGCGGTCAGCGTGTAAATTGGAGATCTTGTGTTCAAATCCCGGTTCAGCCAGATCTTTTTTTTTTTAGTTGAATTTAGTCGGCCTTGGTGGTCTAGTGGTTATGTTGCTTACCTCTAGTTCCGAAGGATGCGGGTTCAAACCCAGTCGTATTCGATTGGAATTTTAGGGTCGTAAAATCCAAGGAACAAATACACCGGAAGATAAATTAATCCGTGGAACCCGAGTCTGAAGATTTTCAGGCTCTTAAAAGAACCACAAGCCTGAACAAAAACGTCTATGAACAAAATTTACCGACAGTTTCCCATCCAGTAGTACCTTAGTTATCCACTAGATGTCTCATAGAGGCCCTAGGCCGACCCCCATCACTCGCTGACATCTATGAGTAAATGAGCGTAATTAAATTAATTTGATCAATAAGATAACATGAGGGAGCGCCCTAATCCGGGCACAGGGAAGGAAAGGGCTTAAGAAGAGTAAGTAGTTGAATTTAGTAACTGATACAAGATTCATAGACTGGTACTTCGCATAGAATAGCCTGAAGAAAGCATCTAGATGTCCTAAATTCGCAACAAGAGTTTTGAAAGCAAAATAAAATATGATACGTAATCTGGGTGTTGGCGGTATTTAAGTTCCAAGGACTTCTCCTTCGTAGGTAGATGATCACATAGGAATGTCATAGCAAGGTCAGCCACAAACAACCATTGTTATTAACATTGCATGCGTTGACTCACTTGGCCGTTATTTTGCTTGTTAACATCCGACGTTATTCGACCTTTTGGCACATCTTTAATCACTATTAACTGCAGTGATTATTCATTCTTCCAGGCACCACGTACCTATCATTACTTATAAATACAGAAAATAATGCATCTGAAATGCGATTGCAGCTCACTGGTACAGATATAGAGGAGGTAGCCGAATTCCAGTATTTAGGAAGCGTAATATCAAATAAAGCAGGATCAGAGAAAGATATTAAGAAGAATTAGAAAATCATAAGCTGTATTCTGACCCATATGGAGCTCTAAACAAATCTCAACTACAATTACGTATTTAATAGCAATGTAATAAGTATATTTCTATACGGATGTGTCTTGGAAGTGGTTAAGGCAAGTAGCATTGGCACAGAGCTGCTCTGGTTCAAGTCTCTATGGGGGAAGCAATTTTCTCATGGAAATTCTGTCAGTATGGGACCGGTGCCCACCCAGCATTGTGAGGAATTTGGGTAGCTACAATAAGTAGCGGCTCCAGGTTGAGAGAATCATTAATAACGACTTGGAGACCCGATGTGCTGACCACATGTTACCCCTACACTGGCAGGATGATCATCTACCTGTACGATTAACACAAGTATATGTGACGCCAGCAGCTGGCAGGTAGGTCAATAGCATTCTAGGCCTGTCGCACAATGTTCTTTTGTAATACTTGGAAGGCCACAGCCGCTTTATATAGACAATTGTAAGTACATATAAATAGATGTATGACATTTATCTTGAAAATCTGGTGGCCAAAAACCATATCAAACGACAAATTGTGGAGGATAACATCACAGGATGAGATCTGGAAGGAGATTAAATATAGCAAATGAAATTGGATTGGACATCAGAAGAGAACTAGACAGTGCCAAATAGAGCACTGGAATGGAATCCGCAGGAATTTCCTAGAAAAAGAGGAAGACCAAAAATTTTATGGCACAGTACTGTAATAACAGTAATTGAACAAACGGGAAAATTTGGAATGAAGTCTGGAATTTGGCAAAAACATAGTCCAGTGGCGTGTTTTCACAAATACCCCATGTTTCCAAGAGGTGTGACAGGAACTACTACTGTCATTACTTATCACTAGGGCCCGGATTTTATGTAATATCAAATTAATAAATATGTAACCAAATATTGTGAAATATGTAAATAAATATGTAATAAAGCAATTATATGTAAAATCCAAAATGTTATTTCTTTGCTATAAAAAAGAAGTTCATATTGTCAAATCCCTATGTTAATTTTTAATCAATTCACTTATGCTACAAGGTACAGTACAAGTGTCAGCCATTGAAGCATTTAAACCACATTGGATCGGTGTCCACAATTAATTGTAGTATACTTTTCCAAGTGTTCTATTGTCATGCACAGTCCTCTGTCTGATAATTTGTAAATTGAAAAAGATATCTCAACTTCGCAAGAAGTGCTAGGAGTAATATTCTCAGGGGGTTCTACATTTTCACCATTAAATAAGCGAGAAACAGTAACAGAGTAGGGTATCCAGGGTTCTTGTTTAGCACAGACTGCAGTTTAGTGGAAACTACACCACCCACTTCGCCTGGTACAACACTGACCTTTTGAACTGCATCTTCCATTATTTCCACAGCTTCTTGGAGAGGCATACCTGAAGTTTCCAGTTTCTTGATACTGTTGGGAAACCAGCTGAAGTGACTTGCAATGTATGAAACTGAACTGAGCACTTTAGAACTGTTGAATGCTAACAAGGATTCACTCACACACACAGCAGAATCAGAAGAAACGTTCTCAATCACTCACTTCACAGCTTCGAAGTGCTTACTGTAGAAAATTACAGTTTCGATCCATGTTGCCCAACTTGTTACCACTGGCTCTGGAGGCAGAGTTACATCAGGTAGCTACTCCTTATAGCGTTGTACACGATAAGGACAATTAAAGAAAACCTTCTTCGTTGCTGATATCAGTGTATTTACTTCTGGGAATCCATTTCTAACTGTCTCTGCCACTCGTTGCAATGCATGAGCCGTACATGTAACATGCACTAAATTTGGATAAAATACAGTAAGCGATTTCCCCGCTTTTAACATATGTGGAGCTGCATCTGTGTACAGCAGTAGGACCCTCTCTTCTCTTACGCCATCTGGCCATAGTACCTTAAGTCCATCATTAATGAATCTAGCAATTGTTGAACTATTTGTTACCTGCAAAGGTTTACAATAAATTAAGTAGGGTTTTGATGCAGCTTCACAGTCCACCTTGCCCACAATTAGATTAGCGATGAAACGGCCTGCATCATCCGTCGTCTCATCAGTAGAAATCCATATAGGTGAGTTGCCTATGCCAATCCTGATTTTTTCTAATATGTCAACATAATGAAAATCCAAGTAATTCTTCCTGAGAGTGGACTCGTATGGAATGTTGCGGTTGCAGTATTTTTGTAAGAAATGTTTAAAATCAGACATCTGAATTTTTTGCAATTGTAAATTCACTAGTAGATGATACAGGCTGTCCTTGTAACTGTGTAAGTAGTACCTTTTTCTTTGGAGAAATTCGTTGTTTATTTTTAATATGCAGATTGCTTGGTAAATGTTGTTCAATTTGAGATTTCATCGTACACCCAATACGTTTACCACAAGTTTGACAGAGGATTGCTTTACCATCAGTGATTAAAGCACTGTCAACAAAATTCCACATTTTTAGCTTTGAAGACAACGAAGACGCAACCCGGTGCCGTGGTTAAATTAAATGCAACTGATTTTTATAAATTCTGAAACGTTTGAGAACGAGAGAAGAAAAAATGTTTAAAATAAGTCATTGTTGCCCGCATGGAACTCGTACAATTTAGCTTTAAATGTAACGGAAATGTATAGGATTGACGACAATGCATGTGAAGCACTATAATTAAATTACAATTGTTTTTTCTTTTCTTGCTGTGTAACGAAAATTAACGGAATTGACGAACATTTTTTAATAATTCCGCAAAAAATATTACAATATGTAAAATTATGTACTGTGGTGTGAAATATGTATTATAGCTAGAATTATGTAAAAATATGTAATTTAAAACTTTGGTCATTTCAGTTTAATTCGTCGATATTTTAGCTTTTTTTATAACTACGTACACAGCAACAGAACATGTCATTACATAAAATCCGGGCTCTACTTATCACTAACGGTGCGCTTTGCAGGGTAGGTTGTGCTTGCTTGTTTTTCGGTGGTGACTGGCAACATCCCACTTACTGCGTCTGTCACCCACTGGGCGATTTAAGCAGTTAAATTTATTTCTGGCTATCAATATGAGGTTCTTAGCTCATGTAATCCTAGCAAATAGTAGGAAGGTGTTTTCTCTCTCAGAATTCTATCTGGAATCATGTAAGTGGTTCACTAATATTTAACCTATGGAACATAGGTTAAATATTTGTGCATGAATAGGAATTTCTCCATAGCCACTAAGAGCTGAATATCCTGGAGAAATTCCTCAACATGTGTATTTAATTGTATCGCTGGCATAGTGCAGTCTTTAACATTGCTTTTCACGTTAGTTTGTGAAGAAGTACGAGTTTTGGTTGCTTGGGAAAAGGTAACCTGAGGATTGGCTATCACCGAAGTGAAAGTCCTGGGTTCAGGGGGTGGTAATTGGGTCTCTTTAGGTTTTTTGGCTTTTCCATACTGTTCCAGCTCCACCTGGAAAGCTGGACAGCCACGGTATGAAGCAGGGTGGCCAGACGCCCCGCAATTTACACACTTTAGTAAATTTGGGTTTCTCTGTGCAGAGGCCCTAATCAGACAGTGGGTAGGTTGCAAAGGCGTACAGATATATAACGGGTACATCCGACATAACAAAAATGCCTATTTGAATTTCCACATTCTAGAGTTTTCGTGAAAAATGCAGCATATTCCACATGAGTACATAATTCGTAAAGAACTGAATGATTCATAACCAGGTTGAGCCAGTACTGCACCAAAACAAATGCTACTGATTAGGTATTATGTGAAGTAGTAAGAGAGGGGCGATACAACACAGATCGCTCCTTCTTCATAAACTCGATGATGACGAACAGACCTAAGACAACGTGCTTTCTAACGGTGATTCCGCCGGCCATTCGCCTTGGAGCCGAAGAAGCTGATCATTTTGACATAAATATTTCTTAAAAAATGTATTTTCTAAATTTTATTTAAAAAATCTTTTATAAAGTTTTTAAATTTTATTAAATTCAAACCACTCTGCTAAGGTTTTCGCTAGTTTTCCTTAGCACAAAGACAAATGTCCCCTAATTTCCACCAGTAAGTTATAAATTATAAATTACTATTCCCAAATGTTATTCTCAAAAAATAAAAATTTCTTAAACAATCGGCTTAACCTGGAAAGGATCGTTTCTGGTCGGCTTTGCAGTGTCCGGCCTCCGGGGCAGGGGGGGGGCGCCCTCGCCTCCTCGGGGCTTGGGCGGCGCCCGTGGCGGTCGCGGTCTTCCTCTTGGCCTTCTAGGATGACCGGCGGGAGTATTAGTGGCGGGCATTTTTTGTGTGGACCTGTGTAGGCGATCGTGGACTGTCATCTTGCTGGGATACTCGCTCTGAAGCGTGAGAAAAACGAAGAAAATTTTTAAAAAATCCTCGAAATAGAGACATCCCGGGCTGAAGAGGGCATTATAAGGCCCTAAAACAGCCAGGAAGTGGCGAACTCCTCTGCTAAAGGGGAGGCTGTGCCCTTCCAATCACTACTACTGTGTAATACGTTCAGGGTGTAACAACATTCATTTCAGTTCTGATGACGTGTATTGGTGCAAGTGTTTTGTTTGTTTCTCTGTGTTTGCTGGCATCGACAATACTGCGTAGTGTTGTACTTACTATTTGTACAATTATAATTGTCTGGTGTATTTGTTTATTTATTAATTAAATCTCCAAGATTAGGAACCCTATTTTACAAATGTATGTTAGGGCTGTAGTTACATATAAAAGAGAACTGAAGATACACATAATTACAAAATGTAAATGAAACAAAAATAACAAATGAATGAAACAAGAAAAAATGTAATTAAATCTTATAAATAAGTAGTAATAAGATGAGTTACGCTGTGTAACAACACTTCTGTTTTAAAACACCAATTATTGGATGACGTAATACTTGATTACATTCAGTTAAATGAATTTCTAGAATGTATCGCTTATATCCATGAGATGGACAGTCTAAAATAAGATGTCTGGTATATTATACAATTTTTACAGCGCCCTGATATTGCGTTCCTATTGCTCCCGTCCCTTTTTCTCCCTCTGGGTTAGTTTAATATTAATTATAATTAGTTAATACTTTTATTATATCTTACTTTTAACGAATTGCGAAGGAATTGTACTATTGAGGTTGTTCTTATGAAAATATTTGTTTTTACAGATTCTTCTAGTAGACACCGAATATATCCATGACAAAAATTTATGTTTATATTTACATGTTACATGTATATAGGGTGATTCGTCCCTTCAGCTCATTATATAAAAACTATGGATGTTAGGATAAAGTGGATTATACACATATAAGTGGATGGAATGCCTCTATGCGCAGATGTTTGGCATATTTTGTTGTTTATTTTACTTTAAGATGTGGCCCTCTGTGTATCTGACAATGGTCTTAAGGAGTGAACAAACTCTCCCTTGGACGCTAATCTCTTCAAATATTTTCGCGGTAAGATTATCTTAACTCACCATGTGTAGAAACTGATGAAGAAGTGTGTGTGTGTGTGTGTGTGTGTGTGAGAGAGAGAGAGAGAGAGAGAGAGAGAGAGAGAGAGAGAGAGAGAGAGAGAGAGGAGAGAGAGAGAGAGAGAGGGAGAGAGAGAGAGAGAGAGAGAGAGGGAGAGAGAGAGAAAAAAAATCTTCTTGTGGAATTCTTTGAGCTAGTGAGAATCATCGCTAGAAAATAAAAGTAAATTATATAAGTATATAATATAACTTAAGGAATGGCACATTGCGGTTTCTTTTTGTGTTTGAATACAGTATATTCAAGATCACCATGTTACCTAATATGTACAAGCTATTTGATTGGTCCTTCACATGCGTGAACAATCAAATACTTGAGAACAGCTACTTATAGTGGGTCGGCTGAATTCATGGAAAATTGATTATGTTAGAGTAAAAATACCGTTTGATGAAATTGAAATTATAAACTAAATTAGTTATGTGCAGAAATTAAATACAGTGTGTTTCAAATTCATATATACACTCTTTGAAACACTACATCTCTTCTGAGCTAAGTTCCAGTTGTAATGTAAACAAACCAGATGTACGACTGCATTTTCATTGGTCAAATAATGGTATTACCTTTGAGCGTGTAAAAAATGTAGTTCGCTTTCTAATAATCGAAATATATAAAATAAAAAATATATATTATCTAGCATATGTCTATCTAAGTTATATGGGAGAGTCTAAATATATAATTACATTTTTAATAGATTAAATAAATAAGCAATTTATTATTTAATCTTAAGCATGCGCAATACAGAATACATTAGAATTTCATTTCTTACAAATGACAGTTTCTCCTATACAATTTTTAAAGCATCGAAAAGTAAAACGTTTGAAAAACGGAGACAACAAATTATTATGAATGTTTTCAAACAGTTTAGTGAAAAATGTCCTGCATTAGTCATTGAAGATATGAAAATAACAGCAGAATTTAAAGGTACATCAGAATTGAGCATAACTTCTGCTCATAATGAAATTGTAAATAATCTATATCCATTGACATCATGGAAAACCGTGAACGCCTCATTAGGCAGGCATGTATATTTTTTATAAAAAATAAGAAATGGAGGAATTTCCTAATTATTGGTATCATCTTATTTTGTATTCAGTCTTATTTCCCGCAAAATACGATGTTGCCTAAGAACAATGTTTCTATCGATGACAATTGCGTACACAATTCAGTCACATGGCGGGTAAAAGTAGCACCACAGTTCCTCCAATAAACGGGTTCGGCGGAGAAATACCTTACGCAAGTTTGTTTACAGTACCGCTGGAACTTAGCTCGGAAGAGGTATATTAAGCAACATTTGTTTGTATGGGGCGACAGAGTGCGGCCCCACAGGGGTGATGTTGTCAGCATGTTGGGTCCCTTAGCCGTTATATCGAGTTTTATCAGCCTGGACGTGTTCCTCACGAGGTAGGTGCTGTAAAACGCCATAAACATTAATACGGACAGTAACTGAAATGAATAGATTTCATGGCTGTTAAATCGGGGCAGTTGAAGCACTTACTAATAGCTTGTTCGTCCGCCTCTTGATATTCCCTGACACGTCGCAATGTACACTGTACATATAGGCAGCAATAAGTGCTATATCTTAAGATAGTTAAATGCAACGTCATCTAAATAATGACGCACTTGAATGAGTCCTCTGCCTATTCTATATCAGTTTGTGGGGCAACTTCATTACTAGGAAAACTGAAAGACTGATTACGTCATTAATCCGTTTCCTTGCAACTTAATTAAGATTCGTAAACTGGATAAGGTTTTATGAATTAAGCCTGCAGTATTAAGAAGGCCTATAAATAAGTACTTGTTTTACATTAATTAGAGCTCAAATTGTGTGACATGGTTACGAATTAGGGTACTTGGAGTGGTTTAAGGCAGATTTATTTTTCCATATTTGTCCATGTTTTATAGGATCGTACATATTTTTACATATTTCAGAAAATATAACATATATTACATAACTCAACGCTTTATTTTAGATATGTACCCTTATTTTTGGGGTTTTGAAGTTATTCTTGCTAGAAAAAATGTTTTAATTTATTTTTGCGCGAAAGTGCGTTTTGTCATACTTACGCAATGACGACCATGATTGAAAGTTGAACTTCCTACATTTCGGAGTAACTGCTGTAATAAAATAATTATACTGTAATATTACATACCACGTGTGGGAAGTAAATCCACTACCCTCTAATGTTTCTTACGATACATTATACAAAAACCAAAAAATATACAAAATGTAATGTTAATATACTTTATAAGAAACAAATCACTGCATTTTAAATGAACTGAACTTTATTTGAAACAATATAAAACAATAAATACGTACTTTCCGCCATTTTATAACTGATTAAACTCACGGCCTGCTGTAGTCTCAACTAATAAACATTGCCCACACTTTTAACGTTAGTCACTTATTTATAATGAACGCAAATATTTCCAACAAAGATGTTATTAATTTACTATTATTTATTATTTTGAAAACACCATCGCACAAAAAATAGTGTACAACGCACGTTTGTGAAGTGTTTTACAGAATCTCGGAAATTAAACATTTTCCTCGCTTCTGTAAAAACCACCTCCCAACCTCGCATCGTAATGTACTATTACAACATTGTTTTATGTGCGAGCACATTGTTGAGCCTCCCGACCACATCCAGAACATACGTGTGTGCGCTTTGAGTGCTTCTTACAACATTGTTTTATGTGCGAGCACATTGTTGAGCCTCCCGACCACATCCAGAACATACGTGTGTGCGCTTTGAGTGCTTCTTACAACATTGTTTTATGTGCGAGCACATTGTTGAGCCTCCCGACACATCCAGAACATACGTGTGTGCGCTGTTGAGTGCTTCTTACAACATTGTTTTATGTGCGAGCACATTGTTGAGCCTCCCGACCACATCCAGAACATACGTGTGTGCGCTTTGAGTGCTTCTTACAACATTGTTTTATGTGCGAGCACATTGTTGAGCCTCCCGACCACATCCAGAACATACGTGTGTGCGCTTTGAGTGCTTCTTACAACATTGTTTATGTGGCGAGCACATTGTTGAGCCTCCCGACCACATCCAGAACATACGTGTGTGCGCTTTGAGTGCTTCTTACAACATGTGTTTATGTGCGAGCACATTGTTGAGCCTCCCGACCACATCCAGAACATACGTGTGTGCGCTTTGAGTGCTTCTTACAACATTGTTTTATGTGCGAGCACATTGTTGAGGCCTCCCGACCACATCCAGAACATACGTGTGTGCGCTTTGAGTGCTTCTTACAACATTGTTTTATGTGCGAGCACATTGTTGAGCCTCCCGACCACATCCAGAACATACGTGTGTGCGCTTTGAGTGCTTCTTACAACATTGTTTTATGTGCGAGCACATTGTTGAGCCTCCCGACCACATCCAGAACATACGTGTGTGCGCTTTGAGTGCTTCTTCAGTATTGATTCATTTGGTACAACATGAAAACAGAATAACGGCTCGTGAAATGAGATTCATGCGCAAAACAGCGGGTTACACCAGATGGGATCGGAAAAGGAACACCGATATCTTAGAAGAATTGAAGACTACACCAATTTTGGTATATATTAAACAGTACCAGCTAAATTGGAAACACCATCTTGAAAGAATGAGTTCAAATCGGATTCCCAAGGCTGTTTATAATTATATACCAAGAGGACGAAGATCAGTGGGCCGTCCTATGAAACGCTGGAGGGAAAGTTTTCTATAGGATCGTAAGAGGTCTTGGCCTAATACTTGGAAGGAAGAAGAAGGTACCTGTTTATTCTTGTAAGCCCATGTTTCCATTAACAGAGATTTAGGCGCTCTCCCCCTACAGGGAAGAATTTTAAACATACTAATTTAGTTACACTTGTTTTCGTACAGATGTCATTTGAGTGGTTCGTGGTCAGCGTTCCGCCTCATGCTGACATATAGGAAACCAAGGTAGTACTAGGACGGGAAAATTCGGTAAATTTTGCATAGAGGCTTTTTCATTCAGGCTTAAGGATCTTTTACGAGCCTGAAAATCTTCAGACGTCCCGCGCCGTAGCCGAGCGGTTAAGGTAGGAAGCCTTGGCGCAGAGCTACGGGACTTGCGCTGGTTCGAGTCTCCATGGGGGAAGAAATTTTCTCATGGTATTTCGGCCAGTATGGGACCGGTGCCCACCCAGCATCGTGAGGCAATTGGGTAGCTACAACAAGTAGCGGCTCCAGGTTGAGGAACCAGCTATAACGGCTGGGGGACTCGACATGCTAACCACATGTCACCCCTACACTGGTTGTTGATCATCTACCTCTGTGATTGACACATGTGGATGTGAAGGGCCAGCAGCCGGCTGGTAAAAGGGCAACCGCTGAAAAGTGGAAAGACCCTCAATCGGAAAATCTTCAGACTCGGGACCCACGGCTTAAAGTCCCTCCCGGAGGACTAGCTCATTGGATTTTTCCATCCTAAAAAATCCATCGACCCCGGCCGGGTTTGAACCCGTGACCAGAGGCAAAGAGTATAATCACTAGTCCACCGCGGCCGAATGGTACCTGTTTATTAAATAATTAAAATATACCATTTCACAATTTTCAAAATTATGATTGTATGTGAGTGATTTTCCGAATAAAGCACTAGCAACAAATGGTTAAGTACTTCTTTTTAATCCAGCAAGAATAAGTTCGCACCAATTCTATAAAAAAATTTAGTCCACATTTTACTTCATATTTTGAGAATTTTTAGTCCATGTGTAAGCACATATTTAGCCATTTTTTTAATCTTCTTTACATATAAAATTGAGTGCGAGTCTGTCTGTCCTTTATGGACTCAAAAACCTACTTGTCCGACTTGAATGGGATTTTCACCATTAGAGAATTTTTCTGGGGCAATTAACGTATGTAACATATTACCATAGGGTCAGAGCTAAAATAAATAATGCATAGGTGACTAAAAGAGTTTTTTGGACGCATAATGGCTTACGCTGCCTAAACAAATACATCAAATTAACAGAATTGAACATAAAAAAATCTATAAAAAAGTTCCCGACAACATATGTCTATCTTTTACGGATAACTTAGAATAACCATTTTGTCTTTCATAGATGCTAAGGAGATCTGAATAATCATCAACGGGGTATCTAAAAATAAGTACGATATAAATTTATAGTTATTTTTCTTTTTACTTATTCAACTGAACATAGAAACACGTTTAATTTATTTAGACATAGCAGCGCACGCCGGGTATTAACTAATTAAACATACAAATTCTATACTGGGTTCGCCCTTGTTTTGTTCTAATGTAAACAGAAACACGTGGTTAAGTGTGATTTCATTGGTCACATGAACCTAATGACATCGTTGTCCAGCGGCGTAGATGAAAACATAGTTCCCTGATAAATCTACATTTTATATAACTACTATTAATGAACAAAATTATCGCAAAATAATAAAACACAACGTAACATATGAAAAAATGACTATGGTGAACAGTAGGTATAAATTTATATAAATTTAAATATAACATCATTTCGCGCATGTCAGTTGACGAAGAGGGAAATTCAGTTATTCCAACATGGCCGCTCGTGTTGAATACGTGAAATATCAGAGAGGAAAACCTTTGAAAAGTGGTGAGAAACGAATTGTTTTAAATGTATTTTGTAAATTGAGTGATAAATTTACCACGTTAGGTCTCCAGGACGTAGTGAATTTAACAGCTGAGTTTACTGGTGTTTCTTCAGTTAGCATAAATTCTGCTTGAAGTGAAATTATACATAAAGGGCATTTATCTACAGCAGGTAAAAAAACGTAAGAGAGAAAAAACCTGTAACAGAAATAGAATGTGATGAGTTTGTCAGAAATACTGTGCGTCGCAAAGTACATCATTTTTAGGGAACTCCCTACAATTAATAAAAGTCTTGGCTTGTGTTAACAATGATCCTGAATTACCAAATAAAAAAAAACAGTTTCTATACCATTCTCCGAGAAATCGGGTTTGAGTACGTCCTAAGAAACAGAAAGAATCTAACTGTTGATCGTGACGATATATTGTTGTGGCTTAGAAACTATTTGAAGGAAAGCCCTGCCACAGTCTGATTAGGTAATTAAATCTTATTTTCTTAATTTGACTTTAACGGTTTTCAGGTTTGTTCATTTATATTTATATTATCACGTGTGGCAAAATCTTCGATTTTTTTAAGCCATTTTTTCGAAAAATTCGTACATTTTTTCGGATTTTCGAGTGCATAACTAACTCTTTCGAAATTAATTGAAAAAAAAATTGAAGTTTTTTTATTTTAAATAATATGTTTATAATTTATAAAATACATGTAGATGCATGCGACTTTGTTAATTAATGCCACCGAAATTTGACGGTAAGTCAGATGACGCGTAAAATAGTACCATCACTCCACCAATCACAGATGCCTGCGGAAGGACACCTTCTGTGAATTTGTTTACAGTGCGACATAAACTAAGGCCGAATACGTTACAGTCCGGTAACATGTCACCACAAACGTATCGAAACACTCGCCAACATATAAGAGCAACCTGTGAAAACGTCCCTGAAGAGTTGCGTTGTGAATACTATGCTACGCGTACAATCCGTAAACAGGCGTAAGAACCCGTTCTTAAGTTCATTTTTTATGATACTGGATATAGAAGTTGTCAGCATGTAATCCAATGAATATATTCAAGGTAATCGCCATATTTATAGAACCAGTAAAAGTAGCCATCTGTAAAATATTGCATTATTTTGATTTCTTGCTTTATAGGTTATTAACAGTCGAGGTAAGCTCGGGCTCAAAATTGAGTTCGAGACTGGTCAAAGGTATTTACCTCCCAAGTAGCAACCACTCACTAATTATAAATAGTTACGTAGTGATGCTACTGCAGGCCTCAAGAGGCCTTTAGAGCAGTAGGAAGTTAAGGCTCCCACCTTTCTAGACTATCAGCACTTGTCAGCCCCGCACGATGTCCGCCTTTACTCCCAGAACAAGCATCTGGCACTCATTTCCGTTAGTCTGAGACGACCCCTGTGCTATGGTGCCACCAGAAGGTTTAGACCAATTTAAAAATGCTGACTCCACCAGGACTCGAACCCCCGACTTTCCGGTTTATAGCGTATTGCCTTAAACAACTACGCTACGGCGCGCCTATATGATCTATAATTTTAATTTCATTTCAGTTAATGGCTCCACTTGTCCATTCACAATCTATGTGACAGAAGTTGAAAATACAAATTCAGACTGCGTTTGTTTTTCTCGGAAAGTAGTCGCTCGATTGTCTTGTACATACGTAGCTACATTTTTTCACGTACCTACAGAGAGTATTTAGCCGCTATCTATTTGCTCTAAAACAATTATGGGTAGAAGTTCACCTGAAGCAAACATTAAACAATAGTTCTATTAGTCGCAAGTTTCGATGTTTTGCAACGAAACTCAGTATATCGTATTAAAATAAACGGAGGTAGGTGTTATCAAAAAAATAACAAAATCCGACAGTTAAAAGTAGAAGTTCACCTGAAATCCGATATTAAAAGTTGAGCACCAACCGACCGACCGACCGACCGACCGACCGACCTGTTGGTTCGTCTCAGTGTATAACATACGATTAATTAGCCTTTAATATTTTATTTATTTAGGCGTAGGAGCTCACACCGAGTATTGGCTTCGATTATATAATATACATCTGCAGGTCTCAGCTACCAAAACTTCACTCCACAGTTCTCTATACTCATGTCATTCATTTCGTTCATCATTTCATCTGCCCTGGTGATGGTGTGGATCAGCTGGCATCTTAGATCTTCAATAATAGGGACATCATCTCATCTCATCCCTGGCATTAACGAGTGTAAGGGAAAGGAATGCTGAACAGATGAAGGACAGTTAGGCGGGGGACTGGAGTTTTCGCTTTTCACGTGGCTGCGGCGAACGTGATCCACGCATCATCTAGATTATTATTTTATAGCGGATTGCTCTTTAAAACTGTTATGAGTTTCATCAAACAACTGTCCAACTTCAGTTGTTTTAATGGCAGATTTCCTGACAATTTATTTTTTCGTGTGCTGAGCTCCGAAAAACCTCATATAGCCAGTGTTAAAGTGCAAGTTTTTTTTCAGATCTAGCCTATCTGTATAAGAAGGGGATCTCTTACTGGTCATTTATGTAACCTTATCTATCACTCAGTGCTATAGTTTTTTTAATACCTTTTTTTAATTGGGAATTTTATTTCTGTAATATTTGTTTTCCCTAAAGTTATGTTATGCTTCTAAAAATTCTTGTTTTGCGTATTTTCTTGTGTCGATTCCATTCTATCCATACTGCTCCTGATCATCCATCCATTGTTAATGTGTTTTTCGTCTTCCCCTTCTGCCTTCATCATTCTATTCCAAAATCATTTTTAGAATTCTGTCTTCTTTCATTTTTTTACGTGTACAAAACAACTACAGGATTTCTTTCAAACTTCTTGATGTCGAAATAGGCTAACGGGTTAATTAATCATGTGTTGTTGTTGATCTTCAGAAAAAATATTACACAAATCCGTGCAGATGCTTAAACATTATCAGTAGAGGCCACTTCGAAGTCCTTTAACCCAACTTTAATTCGTGAATATGACCTTAACAAAATGTCATATTTCTGTTGGCATTCTACCAGTTTTTTTTTTTTCATTTTTCCATAGTGTTCAAATCTTTTATGATTTCATCCTCCCATCTATTTTTTTGGTCTTTCTAAATAGCTTGTAGCAATTGGTTTCCATTTGTATAACTTGTTAACCGATCTCTCACCTGGTCATATCCAAACCAGGTTCATATCTGTGCTCTAATATAATTTACTGTTCTATTTGTATTAATATATTAGTTTACTATTTGTTCTGATTCTGCACATACAATTGGAGTATTTTATTGGACCAAATGGCCTATCTTGAACCCGCGAATACCAAGTATTACTGCACTTGCCAAAAATGGAATTTTCTTCACCTTATGTCACAGACTGTCAATCTATTAAAAAAGTCTGATCAACTCATCTGCGACTCAGGGCCAAGTCGAGGGATGAAAGTCTGTGAATGAGAATAGTGTCGGCCGACTACACCATCACAGGGGCAGATTAAATGAAATGAATGAGATGAAGGTGGAGAAATGGTGGTATTACATTTTTGGCAGGGAAAACGGGAGAAAGCTTTATAGAAAACCTGCCCAGACTTCCTTTCGTCCATCACCAATCCCATATGGAGTAACCGAGACGCAAACCAGAGACCCCAGCAGTGAAGGGTTAAGCGCCAAGGAGCCTCCTGTCAAAATATAACATCTTTAAAAAAATAAACTAAATATTCTTTTAATTGCCAACTAACGAAACGCCTCACTAATAGTATTATTTTAACATTTAATATATATATATATATATATATATATATATATATATATATATATTTATTTATTTATTTCATGATACAGTATTATGATGTATCATTATTTTATTCTGATGTCTTATATATAATCGATATATTAATTCTTTCTATTTTATTATTTTCTTGTATTTTTTTATGTGTAGCCCGCGGTGAACTAGCGATATGTTCATTGCCACTGATTCCGAGGGTCGCGGGTTCAAACCCGGCGGGGTCGATGTATTTCTTTAGGATGAAAAAATCCCAGCAGCAAGTCATCTGGAAGGGGGCCGTGGGTCCCGAGTCTGAACATTTTCAGGTTTGTAAGAGAACCTTAAGTCTATTAGATGTCTCATTGGGTTAGTATGTTGACCGCATACCATTCATGACATCTTTAAGGGAATAAGCGCAACTAGATTAACTTGGTCTAGTAACTCCTATCAAAGGAGAGGCTACGGCCCAACATATGGCTCTTGTAGTGTAGTATACACTCAGGATAGGGTTGCATGGAGATCTTATGTCCGCGCGGCCATGAACCTGAGGGTTCGATAGTGCCAGAACTTAGTGGTAGACAGAAACTGTCTTTCTTTGTGTACATATTATTTTATTAGTTTTAATTTTAACTATCGTTAACATTATGGTTATTACTTTTATTATTCTTCAGTTTGGTCAAATAATCGTTTAGTTTCTAATGCTATTGTGATTTCTGTATTTGAATGTAAGATACATTATATTTGTCCTGGTGAGTGGAAAAGAAGGTCCCACATGGTCTTAACTTCACCAGGATAAATAAATAAATAAATAAATAAATAAAATAGTAAATAAAAAACATGGGAACTGAGGACTAGTGATGGATAGAGTTATTTTGCTCTGTGTATTGTGACATAAGACCGTGTTACAGTACCACGTTGATATATTGGAAAGATCAGCTTAGAAAGGTCGTCTGTCCAATTACTTAAATAATTCAAGGTAGCTATCGTGTAAACGTTCAGGCTGACATTCTTCTCCAGGAAGTTCAACAAGGTGCACTCTTTTTTGATAAAATCTTCAAAATTCGCCAATAAATAAGGCCTCAAAATATACTCCATAAAAAGAAAGAAAAGATATTCCGTGAGAATGCAGTTGACCCATCGTAAAGAGTTCAAGGTATTGTTACTTTCACATTTTAAAATATAAAGTAATTATTTACATTTCGTTACTTTCTGCAGATAACCACAGGTTAATTTACGGATGTTGCATTTCAATTAGGTAATATGTAGTAGTAGTAGGACTTTATTAGACAAAAAGTAAGATATTTACAATATTATTTACAAATATGGCTCGCACGGGCAGTAAGCCGTACGTGCTGTTGACAGTCCGTTACAATAAAGTAATAATTGGTACTAGTGTAAAGAAAAATAAACAAAACAGCAATAACATTACAATTACATAAAGAAAAACACAATAAAAATATTACCATTAAATAATAACACAATAGCATTATACACTAAAAACATTAACATTACAATTACATAAAGAAAACACAATAATATTACAATTAAGTAATAACACAATAGCAATAACATTACAATTACATAAAGAAAACACAATAAAAATATTACCATTAAATAATAACACAATAGCATTATACACTAAAAACATTAACATTACAATTACATAAAGAAAACACAATAATATTACAATTAAGTAATAACACAATAGCAATAACATTACAATTACATAAAGAAAACACAATAAAAATATTACCATTAAATAATAACACAATAGCATTATACACTAAAAACATTAACATTACAATTACATAAAGAAAACACAATAATATTACAATTAAGTAATAACACAATAGCAATAACATTACAATTACATAAAGAAAACACAATAATAATATAAAAATGAAGATATCTTAGATTAATTGAACGTGGGATCTTTGCAAAACAAAATTTGTGATTATAAGTCAGCATGTTCGTGGAATGGAGGATCACAGGATACCCAAGCAGATGCTAAGCTTCTTGATGGTATTTCTATTCAGACCGAAACTTCTTACTTACTTACTTACTTACTTACTTACTTCTTACTCACTGGCACTATCGAACCCGTAGGTTCATGGCCGCACGGACATACGCTCTCCATACATCCCTATCCTGAGCTAATGCTTTCCAATCATTCCCTGTATAATCTACTTCCCTCAAATCATAGTTAATGTTATTTTCCCACCTCATTCTTGGTCTACCAACTGGGCGTCTTCCCTCTGGCTTTCCTACAAGAAGCTTCCATGCAAGTCTTTCATTCCCCATACGTGCAACATGTCCTGCCCATCACAGTCTACGAGACTTAACTGTTCTTATTATATCTGGCTTCCTATAAAGACCATGTAGTTTATTGTTATGTAGTCTTCTCCATTCACCTGTCTCTTCATCTCTCTTCGGTCCAAAAATTTTCCTAAGTACTTATTCTCAAATACTTTTAATCTCCTTTCCTCCCTTAAAGTAAGAGTCCATGTTTCGCATCCATATAATATAACTGGTAGAAGAATAATAATTTTATATATTTTCAGTTTAACGTTTTTTGAAAGGAGTTGGGACATCAAGAGTCTCTGCAATGCATAATAGCACGCATTTCCAGAATTGAGCCTATGTTTAATTTCTTTGTGCATCTCATTCCTATTTGTGATTATTATTCCTAGGTATTTGAATTCAGCCACTTCCTCAAAATTTCCCTCATTTGTCATTAGCTGTCCAGTTCCATTATATAATGAATTTCTACGTGTGACCATATATTTAGTTTTATTGATATTTACTTCCAGTCCTAATTTCTTAGTGTTACTCAACAGTGTGTGCGTATTGTCCTTTAGTATCTCCTCGCTATCGGCCAACAGTACTACATCATCAGCATAAACTAACAGCTTATTAATACCTTGAGTTGTAAGCCTTCCTCATTCTCCAAAGATGTAATGGCATGCTCTAGTAGAAAATTAAATAGTAGAGGAGATAGTGCATCTCCTTTCTTCAACCCATTCTGGATTTCAAAAGTGTCCGAAAACTGTTTGCCTACACGCACCCTACTCTTTGTGCCATTCAGACCGAAACAGGTCAACAAATGACCTAAATTCGGAAAGCGATGATGGTGACGTATATATAAATAAAATAAAAATGTCAGCTTCTAAAGGACTAGATATCTTACTAACAAACATTATTTTGGATGGGAAAACCTATTGAACAAGTGAATAGAACGTGATATCTCCTATTTTAAAAAAACAAGACTCTTTTAGTAATTCCACGGTGCGACAGGCCTAGAAGGCCCTCGTCCTACCAGCCCGCTACTAGCCTCACATCTACATATCTTAATCACAGAGGTAGACGATCATCCTGCCAGTGTAACGGTGACATGTGGTCAGCATGTTGGGTCACCCAGCCGTTATAGCTATGTTTTCTCAACCTGGAGCTGCTACTTATTGTAGCTATCCAAATGCCTCACGATGCTGGGTGAGCTCCTGTCCCTTACTGGCCGAAATTTTATGAGGACATTAGTTCCACTATGGAGACCCGTACCAGCGCAAGTTCCGTAGCTCTGCGCCAAGGCATCTTGCCTTAACCACTCGGCTACGGCGCGGGACGGACTCTTTTAGTAAACTTGGTAAATGTCACTTTACATGTGATACAATTAAGAGATAATTAGAATACACTGGAAGCAGTGGCGGCTCTGCGGCTTGGGGCTCACTACATTATCTTAAAATTAAGTTAATATAGCGCATAAGAAAATTGAAAGACTCAAATACCATCAGAATGGCTGAACGTGTAGATCAAAAAGACAGAAAAAGCATAATAATTGCATTCTATTGACCCAGTTTAACGTCTCATCTTTTAGGTACATTTACGCGCCGCCACGGTGACACGACCTGTCGGGAGAGGGATCATACAGGACGTGAAGAGCCTCCCAGAACAAGGGATCAGATCAATGTCAGGGTCTGCTCCGAGACAACACAATATTAAGACAAAACTCACCACTCAAACTCATTCTAAACATGGCGGTAATTATAATGATCACACGATGTTCTTCATAATTTTTTCCATATCTTTATAATTCCATATTTACATATTTGGTAATTTCATATTCTGCTAAAAATGCCTTCTTATGTCTTCCCACTCTAATATTATAACTTACAATAATAATACAGTAAATAAATAAATGATATAATTTTGTTTGGGTAACATATGTTATTATGCTCTCAAAAACACTTTAAAATCACATTTGGTGAATTAAGAAACTGAATTGTCCTTGTATAAATCTCTATTAAGGTCTGTGCTTAGTGTGGCACCGAGTGTTGAACAACAACTCAGTGTATTTGAGAGGAAAGTCCTCAGGAGGACATGTGACAAGTGAATGTGGTGAATTGTGTTCCTTATTCACAGACCCTGACATTGTTAAGTTTATAAAGATAGCTACATTACATTTGTCCGCGCGGCCATGAACCTACGGGTTCGATAGTGCCATAAGTAAGTAAGTAAGCTACGTTACATTGGGCTGGTCATATTATCAGGATCACAGAGGACAATTCTATTTTAAAAAAAACTGACACTACTGAAACCTCAAGGAAGTGGAGGAATAGGCACACCGGAATTGAGATGGTTAGATAAAAGAAGATCTTAAGAAGCTTCGTGTAAGAGAATGCAGGAGGAAGGTATTAGACAGGGATGAATGGAGAAAGGTCTTGTCAGCGGTCAGGGCTCAAAACGATGATTTATCATCATTATCAGCAGCATCAAGGATTAGAACTTACGGTTTGTTCCGATCTCAAGTCAGAATTGGTCTGTCCATCTTTTACTGGATCTTCCTACATTTCTTCGTCCTAGTGGTTTGTAGTGAATAATATGTTTCGGGATTCTGTTGTTATCCATTCTATTGATGTGGTCCATCAATTCATCCAAATATTGTGCAATTCTATGTAATAGTTTGAATATGTCCACTGCTGTGGTCTCGAGGTAGCGTGCTGCCTTATCACGCAGTGGGCCTGGGTTCGATTCCCGGTCGGGACAAGTTTTCTAGGTGAGTTTTTTTTCTCGGGACTTTTCCTCACCTGTAAGACAAATGTCAGGTAGCTTTGAGGCCCAAAAGGTCCCCGAAGATCATCTGGCCATCATCATTATCATCCCCGGTGTGGAACGTAATTGGAAGCTATCAAACCTGTAAGTCCCTAGTAAAGCTGCATAGCATAGCATGAAAATGCTATGATTGCAGTGAAAGACCTGCCCTAGTCAGAAGACTATAGAATAGTTTGAACATATTAAAGTTCTCTTCGCATATTTGCATTTCGTTTTCTATCTCTTTATAAAGAATGTAATATTGACTTGTGCAGTTTATGACGTGTACAATAAAAGCTTGTTATTCGCGGGGGATGTGCCGCCCGTGAATATGGAGTGGTAATTTGTATGGGTACTTTCCAAGGTTACAGAATAAAATTAAAATTATGAAAATAAAATCAATTAATGAGAGATTTTGAACAATTTCTATTAATTATTACTGTCAGGCTTAGGCAAGGACTTAAAGAACTTGATAGTTGTTTCCTGTTTTTCCGCTTTTGAAAGGTCTTTAAATTAAGATTGATATTTAGCTGTGAATTCTGCGATAGAATTACTTATTTTGTTTTCGGATTTGTTGATTCATTAACATTGAAACAGCGTGATACAGACGCAAAGACTCGCCAAAGCGTATAAATGGTCAAGCATATATATTTTTACTTTAAGCGGCAACACTATTTTTTTTCTTCGGTACCATCTTTTCTTTTACTCGACATTATAAACTGGGAACAAAGCACAATAGATACTTATTATTCAATCAAAATTATTGCAACGAATGACAAGTTGAAACAATAATAACTTATGCCGATCGTGGCTATGGAGGCATTTATCAAAGTGCATATCGGCACGTGAAATGCGACAACAACTTTTAACAATGACCTTTAGGGTTAGTGACAATAAGTTTTGTTTTGATATTTATTTTCCATTTTGTTTGAATCACTATTTTGTAAAAGCCGCCTTGGAATCTGCCTGTAGAAAAAAAAACCAGCTGCTGGTTAATAAAGGACACTAATTCTTCTAACATACCGACTGGATCCGCGAATAAAGAAAAGTTTAACCCCGAATTCAGGAACTGTGTCGCAATAAGGAGCTTTCACCGTACTGAGTTATGTGTCAACAATAAGGGCTTCATCTCCGACCTGCAGACACGTGTAGTAAGAGAATGACCACTCACTTGTCTTTACTAAGAGAGGACATGTCGCGGTGAACGGGTTCGTTGTGGACAGTTAGTTGCCTGAAGCTTCCCACCGTTCTATCGTTCTGGTAACTTAATGATTTCAAATCCAGAAGACATGTGAAGAACATTAGAGAGAGGTGCAACTCACCCAACAACTTCTTATCATATCAGTTCCTTGTACATTCTTTAACTTGTTTTACAGCTTTAAATTAATGAACACTTATTTAAAATTGAAGTACGTATTCTTAATTATATAACGTACCAATCTTTTTTGACATCAAAATATCTTCTTTATATTATCACAGTTATTTCATGGAATGAAAACAGTACTATATAAAATAGCGACTTATTTTTCAGTTATATATATATGGAATATATGATATTTTACTTTAAGAGAGGGACCAGTGGTCAAAACGTCTGACTACAGTTGTGCTGTGTGACGCATTAGGAGTAAAATTAATGAATCAAGATAAATAGATCGAGTTTGTATTCGCTGTATTTAGAAATTGATAAGGAACGCAATGCCACTATCGATATATTAACATTTATAAGCAAATAAGATTTTACATTGAGAATCAATCAATGACTAATGCCTGAGAGGGAGGTACCTAGTTGCTTGTAAACATCCTCCACAGCTGATGTTCCAGGGGTGGCAGTTGTCCATCTGGATTATTAGTTGCAATGTAAGTCAAGTAAAGTCTCAGAGAGGTGGGCGTCTGTAGGGAGGTGATGTCATAACACAACACTGTCATAAGCTGCTGTGTATGTATGTTGTCAGTGCCTAGAGTCCCGGGTTATATTCGCGGTCAATCTACAGGATTTTTTTAAAGGAATTATTCTGTGCTCGCCCATGGTCTGGATTTAGGTTAAGTTTAAGTTCTCTCGTGCTGCTTCATCATCTATCATATTATTGGGGTAACATAACTCCGCCTTCCAGGCACCTTAACTTAACAAGTGGATTACAATTACGTCATGCCACGAGACAATACCAGAATTGTCATAATGACAACCTGGTGATGTAGGTGAAGAGATTACGAGCATTTAAGATTTAGGAGTGTAGGAATATTTTTGGACCAAAGAGAAACCAGCTGAATGTAGAAAACTACATAATAATGAGCTACTTTTTTGGGGGGAAAATTTCATGTAATGAAAGTTAAACGAGAAACAGTTAAGTCTCGTAGACTGGGAGTGTGGCACGAAAATAACATTTATACGATATTTAGTTACATTTATGTTTACTTCTAGAGCCAATTTCTTAGTGTTACTCAATAGACTGGGCGTGTTCACATGGTTTCCTACTCAAGTAAAACTTTTCCGGAGATGAAACAGTCCCCATTTGGGGACTCCGGGCGGCGACTTCTTCAGGAGATGAATGACAAAGAGGTAAACATGTTAGATGACACGTATAAGTAATCCAAACATCAAGTCATCTTTACATGTCGAAAAGTCACTTCAACAAAAAGAGATGTAAAATAATTCTCATATCAGATAGTTTGATTCTGTTGAACGGAATTTCCAGATTTTAGGATCACGAGGATGGTAAAGAATGGTACAAGACAAGAACCGCATATTGTTGTTGCGGTCAAGGCCTGAAATAGGAGGCAGTATTTGAGATAAATAAGAGGCTATTACGATTCGAGGGTAGAACACAGTGTTTTAGGTACGAGTTGAAATGTTCATGCCCGAATGGATGAACGAAGGCATGATTTTTTTTCAATATATATGTAGGAATCTTCCATCTTTATATCACACTACATTTTATGATATACTATAAGTGAATTCCACGTAAAATTTGACAGAACACATGAAAATTAATGTTTCTTCCCAAAATTTTATATGGATTGTTAAAAATACTTTCAATTGTCTACATTCTAAAATATTGTATATATGAATAAACTCATACGTAACAAACAATTGTTATTTATTTTAATTAAAACGTTACACCACGCAGAAGTGTTAGGTGTTGCGTCAGTTACCTTTATTTTGTGTAAATAGTGACTAAAGTTTATTACAACATAAAACTGAAAACATGTATTTTGTAACTACTCCTATATATATTACATTTAATTTAAAAAAATATATTTTATTATGTTGAAATTGTTCAAGTCAATTACCATGGAATCCGCCTGTGTTGAATTTCTCACCTTTAATTAAGTTGATGCATTGTGTAAATGAGATACAAAGAGTGCTATATAATGCTCACTTCAGAGCCGCCATTTAGAATGTCATATCAATATGAAGGGAGCGCGACATTCAGGAAACAATTATGATTTTGTGCACATTGAAATGTTATGTTTATAGTAAAATTTCGTGAATGGGTTTTGAGGGTAAGCAACGCGCTTTAAATGCGACTGGTCAGAAATTACTGCTTAGGGATCGTGAATGTATATATATATATATATATATATATATATATATATATATATTGTTTATGTTAAAATGAGGTATCACACGCTGCATTTTAGTTTTTATGTTGGCGAAAGTTGCGTGTGGTATTGGCTTGAGAACCGTAATAGTTCAGTTTCCACACTTATTTTAATAACATTAATATGTAAATTTCGACGTTGTATGAAATAACTAAGTATATGTACAGGCCTAGTATCCCGGTGCCTGCGTCTAATTAAAAAAAAAAAATATATATATATATAACGAATTTTTTGACAGCCTTTATAATAAAGTAAGATGGTATGTATAAGACGTGAATATTTTGACCTCGCCAACATATGACCATCGCTGAAATGTCGAGGCTGTTCTACGTTTAAATCAGCGCCAAGTTAACATAATGTAGGATGTAGTGTACGGTACTATTACGTCATGATAACGCGCAGGAAGAGAAAAATCACGATGTAGTAAAACCTGTTGAAGAGGCCATGACCTCGGTATTTGAAAGGCCGAATAAAAGAAGCAAACTGTGCGAAAGTAAGTAGGGTCTTCAGTTATTCAGGTAAGGAACTCTATATAGGGCTAATCATTCAACATGGTAATTATAAGGAATTAAACTTTCAGTTGAAATGAGGATCTGTCGAACATTCGGGATCTGCAAGCTCCAACAAATCTAGTAACAAACAATTATCTAACTACTCCACGGCGCGACAGGCCTATCAGCCGGCTGCTTGCGTCACATCCACATGTGTTAATCACAGATATAGACCATCCTGTCGGTGTGAGTTGGCATGTAGTCAGCATGTCGGGTCCCCCAGTTTTATAGCAGGTTTTCTCAACGTGGAACAACTATTTATTGTAGCTACCCAAATTTTTCACGATGCTGGGTGGACACCGGCCCCACACTGATCGAAATTCCATGAGAAAATGTCTTCCTCCATGAAGACTCGAACCAGCGCAAGTCCCGTAGCTCTGTGCTTAACCACTCGAATACGGCGCAGGACAATAGACAATTATAATTTTGAAAATGTTAAGAGTTTACTTACCTGGGCTCCATCTTAGAGAATGAAAACAAAATTGAATAAAAACGCCATTAATGATAGAAAACAGTGTCTGGTTATAATTTGTTTCCTCTGTTTAAATAAAAATATTATCTAAAAGAAGAAAGCCATCTCAGTAAACGCGTGCGGCTGTCCTGACTGAAATCCTAGGTTAGAATCCTGGAGGTTCCAGAAGGGCATTAGTGGTGATCATACCGGGGGGTTTCGGGTTTTTCTCGGGATTTTCTTATTTCCCGAGTTTCATCCCACGATCACTCTCCATTCCCCTTCCGTCCCCTTCATGTCATTTCATATCACCCATCACCTGATTAGAAAAATAGATTGCTTGGACCCACTGGTGTTGAAAATATGCATTTGCGGGGTTCTAGTGGGGTATGCGCCAGGGTTCTGTCGGATGCCACAGAGAATGAGAAATAAAAAAAAGAGAAGAGGCTAATTGGTCGTTTAAGTCCCCCCCCCTTGGAGCCAAGGGCCCAACCCAAAAATGGGGGGGGGTATGGGTCATGAGAGAATAACCCGATGTACTTTACCCGGAACATGACCCACACCGCGGAGTAGACTTTCATTCCATTCACACATAATAGCGCAATAGATCGATCATTCAAGTGCTCAGGGCACTGATAAAAGACAGTATTCGTCCAATGGTGCAGAAAAAGAGCTGGAAATAATTATTGTCTTCGAAAGGAAAATTGTCTGGAGTTTACATGGCCCAGTGCATGGAGAATATCAAATAATAAAATCGATAGATTTTCGATTTTCTCAAATCGATAAGACTATGATATCTGGGTCATATTGTACGTTTTCAAAAAAGTGCTTGAAAACGGATTATCGTTGCCAAGGATGTTTTTAAGTACTGTTTAATTTCGATGTTAATTTAATACACGTGACAACTATAAATTTGTTTCTGCAATAACATTTTTCAATAACAAAATATCATGTCACAAAAAATTTAAAAAAAAAACACGATTGCACCTAAACTGAGTATGTAAAAAACAATTAGTATGTTTTTTTGCTTAAGACTAAGATTACAAATAGATGTTGGATCTCAATGAAGATTCTAATTGGCTTCATATTGAGGGAGTAGATTTTTAAATATACTTTTTTTTTTAAAGAAATAATACTTTTTGAAATACATCCACCTCCGAAAACTACTAATTTTTCATTCAAATTTAATCATTGAGGTCCATTCTCTAGAAGCTGTCTGTGATTACAAACTTGTGTGCATAATTTTTATCAAGATCCAGCAAATGTTCTCGAGAGAGTTTTTTTTTTTTGAAAAATTACATTTTGAAGAAAACCGGTCTAAATTTTCAACATGCTTGTACTTACATCTACGTACAATCTTATGAAAAACATCATCAATAATAATTAGAATTTTTAACTAAAAATTTGGAACAAGAAGCAGAAATGTAAGTACTCTATCGTTTGAGCGAAGTAAATAATAATAATAATAAACGTTTGTTCCTAGTTGTTACTGTATAAACGGAATAACGTCACTGAGTCTTGCAACGGACCCAGGTTCGATCTCCTGTGGGGACAACTTTCCTGAAACCTGTAAGATGAATATCACGAAAGACCTAAATGGTCCCCGAACATCATGGAACCATCATAATCATCATTATATGAAAGTTGCAAGAAAAAATCAGGCTAGTCACTTTTTCGTTGAAACCTAGAAAATGTACTTTTAGTTGTACAACATAGATACTGTGCCAAACTTTACAGGTAAATAAACACATGACTAAATTATTATATTATTACTGTTTCTAGCTTCTAATGATAGTGCTTTCCTTGAAGAATCTAATGACACTTCAAACTCCACCTCGACAAAAAAATAAGTTACTTAATTTATTGTTTCCTGCACTATTCGTATTCTTCTTATTTAGTTTGGATGTTTGAGTGAATTGTGTGTCTTGTCTTAAATATTTGTGTTATCTTGAAGGTGGCTCTGGCAATGGTCACTTATATGGGGATACACAATCATGTCCTTGTAAAGTATTTTATTCGGAGTTTTGAATCCTCTCCAAACAGATCATGAGTCTATAAGGACTGGGTGGCGTGGGGCAACGTTAACTAAGGTGTAGGGATATTATTATTATCTGTATGGAGCTGAAACTTGGAATTGCAACAAATGGATCGTTTGTGGAGACCAGCAGGATATTCAAAATAGGAAAAGAAAAAAGAGAAATGAAAACATAGAGAAAAAAATGAATATTAAATATTCAGTTAATTGATTATATAAGATACGAGTAATTAAATTGGTTTGGACACGTACGACGAATGCAAGAGGAAAGTTTGCCCAGAAAAACATTGGAATGGTGTCCACCGGAAGAAGAAAGGAAGGAAGACCTCGAAGTTCGTGTTTGCAAGGATTATGAACTGGAATGAGAACAAGAGGACTGGAGGACATGGAATGGTTGGATAGGGACGAGTGGAGAAGAAATATGTGTAAACATTGAAAATCTGTAAATAAATAAAAAATCTAAAATATTCTATCTAACTATTACATTACATATTTATGTTTTTGAGTTAATGTACTGTAGCAATGTGTGGACTTTGAAGCGGTTTTTGTCCACCTGTCAATAAGACAGACGTAAGTAGTGTTGTTTGACCTGTTTGACCTCTAGGTTTTATGAATGACATCGGAATAACGGAAACCAATCTCTCACACACTCGACTTCCTCTGTGACGTATGGCGTTGCTCTTATTTACACTGCCATTCATTACATTCTTGTGTAAATCTTTTACTAATTCATGTACAAATAGAAACCACTTCACTTTTTACCAACACAAACAACAATAATTCACTTGTTAAGTCGTTGTGCAGGAACCGCGAAAACTAACCGAATTAATCAGCAAGTCGAATTTATCGTCACATTTTGTTTTATTGCAGAAAATATATTTATTTTGTTAAATTGGAGGTATTCAATTTATGATCCATCCATCCAATGACTGATTGGCTCAAATTCTAGCTTTGACCTCCCTCAACTTCTGCCTCCAATCGTTTCTATTTTGCGCGGCAAACCTCCAGTTGCGACACTTATGTAGGTTTGCAGCATCTTCCTTGAGACCATCCTCCCACCTTTCTTTGGTCTTCCAACTCGCTTATTCCCCATTAAACTTGATGTAAGCACATTTTTTATGTTCGGTTTAATACCAGCTTATTTAAATGTGTCGGACTGTAGAGAAACAAATTTTTCATAACCGTAAGTTATATAATTTGAGACCAATTTAAATAATATCTAACGCGTCATTTTTCCATTGCTTTCTTTAAAATATTAAACAAATTTAACTAATGTATATTTTAGGACAATTTGCCAAATATATGGTTAGTTAAATTTATGGTATACATTGTGACGGATGAAATATACCTGTTGCTTGAATACATTTTTAATTTCGGGTTTCTGGTAAACCGCCATTTGTTATTGCCAGATTTTGTTTATTTTTAATTAACACTTTCTTCAGTTTATGTTAATGTGTCGTTGTGAAACATCGACAAGTATGACCGCTAGATCGATTTTTAAATTTTCATTTCAGGTGAAGTCATGTATTTAATAGTTCGTTCGATTTTGCTGGTTAACGAACTCAACCTTACTTGTTTTAATTATTTGCTCAACGCCAAGATTGCTTTCGATTAAACAAAATTTGCGACCGCTGGAGCGTTCAAGCGCGCACACACACACATTATATGAAAAGAAAAATAAATGCCTGAACCGGGATTTGAACCCAGAACCTCTAACTTGATACGCTAGTGCGCTACCACCTACGCTGTGGTTGTGCTAGAATGCCTGGATAGCGTAGGTGGTAGCGCACTAACGTATCAAGTTAAAGGTCCTGTGTTCAAATCCCGGTTCACGCATTATTTTTCTTTTCATGTTATATTTGGCCTTCATTGCTAAATGTCAAAATTTAATTATAACATCGATATATATATATATATATATATATATATATATAACCGCTGTGGTCTCGAGGTAGCGTGCTGCCTTGTCACGCAGCGGGCCCGGGTTCGATTCCCGGTCAGGGCAGTTTTTCTGGGTGAGGTTTTTATCGGGGTTTTTCCTCACCTGTAAAACAAATGTCAGGAAAACTTTAAGGCCCAAACGGTCCCCGAAATTCATATGGCCATCATCATCATCCTTATCATTATCATCGTCATCATCATCCTTCACCGGTGTGGAAAGCAACGGGAAGCTATCACACCTACAATTCCCTAGTAAAGCTGCAGGCATAGCATGAAAATGCTATGATTGGAGTGAAGGACCTGCCTTCGGGTAGAATTACTATGGATGGATATATATATATAGGTCATGTTCATGGTCATTTTCGGACTCTACTAATAGGATCGGCAAAGATCTTTAAAAAAAATTCAAAAATATTTTTACGAGAACAAGCATAATAGCATCATGCCTTCGGAATTCTCTAAAAACTACGAAACATGTTTCATTCCGAAGGAATGATTGAGAGATTGTTTCTCATAAAAATATGTTTGACTTTTTTTTTTACAAATCTTCACCTATCGCAGCTAGAACTCCAAAAATCAACATGACTTATATATATATATATATATATATATATATATATATATATATGGAATGATAAGAAAAATAAATGTCTCTGAGTTTTCGCGACATCTAGTAATAATGGAGAGTATAATACATATATAAGAAAAATAAGTGTTTGAATTGGATTCGCGTGGTAGTGTAATGAATATCACGCTGAGGTACAGACTCAGAGATCCGGGTTCGAATCCCGTCCATGCATTTATTTTTATCATTCCATATTAAGCTTGCATTGCTCAATGTTAAACATTTAATTATAACATATAATATATATGGGTGTGTGTGTATGTATGTGTGTGCGCGTGCCTGTCTGTTAATGCACTAGCGCCGCAATTTTTGTTTTATCAGAACCAACTTGGCGCATATAAATTAATTTAAATTGCACAACATGGGTAACCACAGGATGGGTTTAATGAAAAATACTTGTGTTCTGAGTGAAAATCGAACACTGGACCTCATAAACTATAGACAGAAGTTCTGGCCACACGATCGTGAAGTTGGTTCTATTATTCCCATACTGTTTATAATATATTTTTTTGTTACCATTATCATTATTGTCATTATAATTGATATTCAGTCTTCTGCGGTAGCTCAGGTGGTAGCACATCTGCCCCTGGCGTTCGGGTTCGATTCTCGGCAACCACGGAAATTGTAATGATAACATTTTCAATCTCGGCGCCGGGGAGTCGATGGTGTGCAATTATTAATCGCTAGATTGTGCAGCAGATTCCTGCACTTCATTCCATGTCCTTCTGCAGTACAACTGTTAAGAAAGGATGAGGTGGGTATTTTTGATAGCGGTTCATTAGTGGGATGGGAAAATATTAATCTTCTCCTGATTAATAATAATAATAATAATAATAATAATAATAATAATAATAAGAGATAAGGAAGATATGTGTCACGAATGGGAAATGAAAGAGAGGCATGGGCATTTTTTCTAGGGAAACGTTAACTCAGGATAGGGATGTGTGGAGAGCTTATGTGCGCGCATCCATGAACTTACTAATACGATAGTGCCATTGAGTTAGTTAGTTTTAATAATAATAATAATAATAATAATAATAATAATAATAAGCAAATATAATATGAAAATTTCCACTTCAAAATCCAAAACAATGGCAATGTGTGGAAAAAACATACAACGGGTGAAAATTGAGATTGATGGAAAAATTATAGAACAAGTGTCAGATTTCTCTTACTTAGGAAGTGTATTTGCAGAGTATAAGAGTGACATTGATTCAAAATTACAAGAATATAATAAAATGAACGGGTAATACGAAGACATTTTGGTAAACAGATGAGGACAGAGACAAAACTAAGATTACATAACATCACATCAAAAGCTGCTCTAAAATACGGAAGTGAAATTTGGATTTTAAATAAAAGAAACTCTCATAAACTTCAAGTAAGCCAAATGCGCTTCTTACGATCATTGTTAGGAGTTAATAGACTGGATCACCAGAGGAACACTATTATCAGAGGGAAACTTGGAGTAACAAGTTTAAATGAAGATATACAAAGATACCAACAAGAATGGAAAAATCATCTGAGGAGAATGGCAAGAAATAGACTTCCAAAATTGGCATTCCAATATACCCCAACTGGACATAGGGACCAAGATAGACCAAAACATCGGTGGAAAGATCAAGACCATCTTCACTAGGTTTACCGTACAGGCCAAATGGCCTAAAACGAATTTTTTCATGAATAATAATAATAATAATAATAATATTAATAATAATAATAATAATATTAATAATAATAATAATATTAATAATAATAATAATATTAATAATAATAATAATATTAATAATATTAATAATAATAATAATATTAATAATAATAATAATAATAATAAAATGTGTTCTAATATACCAACTGCAATTTTCTTGGTTCAAGTTCCGCACTAGGCTGATAAATAGGGTTAACGTAGTCTACTTTCAATTTATGCACCGCATCAACCGATCACGTTGCATAGTGTACTTCAATTGTGTATAAAGAGGAATGTATGATAATTGCACATGGTGTAAAGTGTGTTGTATGACGTAACATACTCCTTTCAAGGAGACCGCCAGGTTTAACTTTGCGGTGAATAAGGTATGTCTTTAGGATCTCCATTTGATTAATATGGTGTTTTAGCCTGCTTTTGAATGCAGACACTAGTCACTCCACCTGTGTTATTTCAACGCGCTCGTTCAACCATTAAGAGTAAAATAGACTTAAAGTTCACTTACTACATCCAATAACAACGTAAACAAAATATATTTTATGAAAATTAATGTTTGTAGACAAGCCGTCTGTAGGCACTGATTAACAAAACTAGTGAGACAAATGTGCGCCTGAAGGGGATTAGAACTTTCGATTACTCTGTCATCATCAGCAGCAGCGCTACAGCCTCAGAGCGCTCTTCCAAGCATCTCTGTCTCTATCAATCCTTTGATTCTCAGCTTCCTCAGATCCTCCAACGCAGTCTCGGTCGTCCCGCATTACCTTCTCCTTCAAATTTACATTCCATGATTTTCTTGGGCATCTCATGTTCAGTAATTCTTAGTACGTGCCCTGCCGAGGAATCCACCTACACTCATTTTATTTCGTTACGTGAGCAAAATGGGCAAGTCAGGGTGAGCAAATGGGCAAATTAATGTACACAAGATTAGTTCACAGTTTATTGGATAATCTGGCGCACCATAAGCAGAAGTTTACTATTCTGTTTGAACAGTGCTTACTTCTGATACTCGTGGGTGCCACGTCACGTATCGCCGTGGTGCAGAGTTGTACCGGTAGCGACTCCAGGTTGAAATAACCAGCTTTGACGGCTGGGGGACCGGACATGCTGATCACATGCTGGCTGGATGATTGTTCACATCTGCGATTAACACAAGCCCAGCAGCCGACAGTTAGATCAAGAGCGTTCTAGAAGAACTGAGATAAAAGGAATCCGAATAACATTTTATCGGCCGTTTCTTGCCCAGATTTCAACTGCTACACTAATTGTTAAAGAGCGTTGCTAAATAAACAGGCTAATACAAGTACTATTAACTCAGTGGCACTATCGTATCCGAAGGTTCATGGCCGCGTCGACATAATCATTCCATACATCCCTATTACATTGTAATGTTTTCCAATCATTCCTGCATAATTTACCTCTCAAACAGTTGTCAATTGTGTTCTCCAACCTCATTCTTGATGTTCCTACTGGACCCTTCATTCTAGGCTTTTCCATGCTTCTCTTTCATTCCCCATTCGTGTCAAATGTCTTATCCATCGCAGTCCACGAGACTTAACTGCTCTTATTATATCCGGATTCCCATAAAGATTATGTAGTATCCATTCGCCTGCCTGTTTGTCTCTCTTTGGTCCAAAGATTTTTCGTAAGAACTTTATTCTCAAATACTCATCATCTCCTAATTAAGAGTCCACATTTCGCATCCATATAAGTGGAAAATAATCGTTTTACATGTTTTTAATTTAACGTTTTTTGAGAGAATTTAGGATAAGAGTCTCCCTTCCATTAAAAGTCAGCGCTATATGTGTAGATGTTAAAGCGTTCATAATTAAATAGTTATATAAAAAACATTTTTTTTTAGAAAATTAATAAACTACCAGTCGGATATTGTCACTTGTGTCACTTTCGCTCGTATGGAATTAGTGGTATTGACCCAGATTTGTGAAGCGGATGTACTGGGTTGGGCAGGTGTGTTGTTTAGCTTAATATTTCCTTTTGAAGTGTTCACACTCTGATACAAATGTGACTATGAGAAAACTAAACTTATGATCTTTGACTCTGCCAAGTAACTGTTTATCACAGCCGTCTCGATCCCCCCGTGCGCGTCTGCCTTGACTAGGATATCAGGTTCGAATCCTGGCTGTTTCGGAGGAGTATAGGTGCTGGGCCACAAAGGGATTTTTGTTGTTTTTCTCGGGGCTCTTCCGTTTCCAGGATTTCATCCCGCGGACACTCTCCCCTACCTACCATTTCATCCCGCGGACACTCTCCCCTATCTGCCATTTCATTTCCACTCATTCATTTCATATCAGCTTTCATTTCATGTCAAGCAAAAAAAAAATAATAAAAACAGTCTGGTTTACAAAACTATAGGTGTTTAAAAATATGTGGTTGTGATGATCTAATGGGGATATTCCGATTGAGGGTCTTTCCACTTTTCAGCGGTTGCCTTTTACCAGCCGGCTGCTGGCCCTTCACATCCACATGTGTCAATCACAGAGGTAGATGATCAACAGCCAGTGTAGGGGTGACATGTGGTTAGCATGTCGAGTCCCCCAGCCGTTATAGCTGGTTCCTCAACCTGTAATGGGGATATACTTATGTAAATCCTCATGACTCTGAGAATAGGGCAGAATAGTATCAAAGGGTGGGTTGTAAGACCCTCCTCCAGGCCTTTGGCCCAGCCCAATTGAATGGCGGTATAAGTCATGTGTGAATGCTTGATGTATGTTGAACTAGGAATACCATAACAGACTACATTTCACCGTAGAGTAGATTTCATGTCATGCATTCCATAAAGTAAATATATACAAATATTATGAACCTAAAAGAAGTTTACCATGTTAGGGTCTTAAAATACAAAACCATATTCACTATCGAATCTGTTAACCAGCGTTATATATATATATATATATATATATATATATATATATAATATATATATACGCACATACATAGGGAAGTTCGGGTAATGTGGACCCTTCTGTTTTAGTGGACCCTGTTAATATCTTCTTTAATTGGTACTGCCCTCGAACAGAAAATAGTTTAAATTCTTCCCCTCATCAACTTTGACGGGTTCAAGGCAGTCCATTTTATTCTTTGTGCCAAATAGGGTTTATTTGTGATATTTATGAAAACGACCACTTTAAATTTTTTCAAGCTAAGAATCAATTCTTAATTTGTGCTATTGAATATTACAAATGTTTGAAAATACTCCTAAATATATTATATTATGTAGATGCTGTTTTAATATACTGACGGGTTTAGTTTGATATCATGTGACATGGTGGCTGTATAAAATAATTAAACATAACAAAGGAATTCGGTTAATGTGGACCCTCGACGAGGACCTGGTCCATTTTATCAATGAGGATACTATCTGTAAAATCCATTCACTTAATTAGTTTTATTTAATATCCTTGTAATTTTACTAAATTCAAACACCGTCCGTTTCTGCAGTTGAATGGCACGTGAATGTTATAATCAACAAACATTTTTCAAAACATTAAATATCAACGCTTATTAATTATTATGATCAGTCATGAACATTTTCAGATGAATCTGTGCCTGTCTGTATAAATTAATAGAGTAAGTAAACTTAAAAATATACTAAAAGCTAAGGTCGACTCTGGGGTCCACTTTATCCGAATATGGAGGTTAAAGTGGACCTTTCTTGTAATGTAAAAAAGTTTATAAATTATGAAGATGTTTCCATATTTGAATAAAATAACAATGCTATTTCATAGTTACAACACTAATGATAATCACTGTAATTAAACAAAATTCAAATCCCTTAATTAAAAGAAGAAAAACAACAAATTCAAAACGGGTCCAAATTAACCGAAGTTCCTCTCCTCTCTCTCTCTCTCTCTCTCTCTCTCTTCTCTCTCTCCCTCCCCTCTCTCTCTCTCCCCCTTCCCCTCTCTCTCTCTCCCTCTCTCTCTCTCTCTCTCTCTCTCCTCTATATATATATATATATATATATATATATATATATTCTTGGACCAACGGATCTGTGCCCCCGTAAGAAATGCGAACTAAACACTAATTCCGTTTCTGCCTCGGTAAATCATTCCCCTATCTGCATTCTTGCGTGTCTCTATTTTCTATCTCTCCCTCTTTCTCCCCTCCCATTACTTACAGTTTTGAGCTTTCTTGCGGGATATTATTTGCACTCACAGTCCAGTGTTGTCAACTCGGTATCAGTATATTATCGTTAGCTTAATTCATAAGCATAAATTAGAATGCCTGTATAGTATCAGTATGTTATATAATATGTAAATAAGATCGTAGCATGTAGTAACTTCGCTATAGCCGGCCCCTAGCCCGGATGATAAAGAAGGACCGTACATGATTGTGTGTTCATACCTAAAATTTTATAATTTTGTTAGGACTTCAAGATTAAGTTCCAAATCTAACCAAATAAAACAATGAGGTGAAGGAGAAGTATTTATGACGAAACATTTATCTTTAAAAACAACATAATGTAGATTCCCTTCAGGTAATTTCCATTTAACCAACAAATATCCACTATTATAATTATATCCATTAATCGTAGAAATCAATCAGTGTCATTAGACCTACTTAAATTAAATATGAAGAAGTAATAATTAACCTTACATTATTCAATATTCAAGAGCCTGACACCGGGGGAAGTTTGGCAACGTCCCTACTCGGTCAGTTACAGTGGCTTCTATTTGGCGTAGTGGGAGGGGAGCGCGGTGGAATGGATTGAGAACTGACGTGTACTTTTTGAAGAGCGATGCCAGAGCTACAGGGGCACAGATCCGTTGGTGCGAGTATATATATATATATATATATATAAACGGGCTTCCAATATAAAACCGGACCGGCCTCACGGAGTTTCACCCGGCACGCAGTGCTGTCTCTTCCTCCCGCAATTCACCCTGCCTGCCACCCGTCCTTGAACTGTTTCTTACCTTATAGAAAATGCTGGAAATGTTGTCTCCCGCAGTTAAACAGGCATTATACCAAGTAAACACATTTAGATTGACACGCTGTAGTTCGGGCACTGTCAAGTTTCTGATTTCATTTCTTATGTTGTTCTTCAGTTCTTCCAATGTGTGCGGATTTGTTTTGTACACTTTGACTTTCAGGCTACCCCACAAATAAAAATCACACACTGTTAGATCTGGGGAGCGAGGGGGCCACACACCAGCACTAATCACTCTATCTTCAAACACTTCCCTAATTTTATTCATGGACTCCTCTGCTGTATGAGCAGTAGCAGAATCTTGTTGAAACCACCCATATGATTCCTCTTCTTCAGTCAGTTCAAGAAAAAATGGGGTCAAAATGTCATTTCGATACCTCTCTGCAGTTACAGTCTTCTCGTAGAAAATCGGATCGATTATGCGCTTTGCGCTAATCGCACACCAAACTCCAATTTTCTGATCATGAAGAGGCGTTTCCTGTATTCGATTTGGATTTTCAGAGTATTGTGAGTGTTCACACGACCATTTAGGTGGAACCATGATTCGCCTGTAAAGAACAAAAGCAGAGGGTCGATTAACCCTTCAGTCACTGATGAAAAAACCACTCACAATAACGCACACGTGCTATGGGATCACCTTAGTTTACACAATGAACACGTGTACACTTGTAAGGTTTGAGTTTTAACAATTTTGTTGCTGTATGTGCAGAAGATACTGAAATCCCAACTTGTTGTGCTAATTTCGGTAATGATTTTTGTGGTGAACGTTCCAAATTTTCGCCAATTTCGTCTAATTTTTCTTCGGTGAGAACCATACGCCTTCGCGTGTGTTTCTTATTTTGTACTGAACCAGTGGTTTCAAATTTAGTCACAAGATCGTGGATTGTCCATCTGGAAGGAGGTAATTGTCCAGGGAAGTTCTGAATAAATTCCTCGCGAACGCGACGAACTGATTCGTATTTATAATAACATTTACACACACAAATGCGCTGCTCTAATGTCAGCTGACGTCTCATCTTGTCGAACGATAGTAAACTGACTAGTTCAAGGACGAGCGGCTGGCAGAGTGAAATGCGGACGAGGAGAGAGCGCTGCCTGACGGATGAAACCCCGTGAGGCCGGTCCGGGTTTATATTGGAAGCCCAGGCGGAACGCTGACCACGGACCACTGCAGTGACATCTACACGAAAACAAATGTAACTAAATTAGTATGGTTAAAATTCTTCCCTGTAGGGGGAGAGCGCCTAAATCTCTGTTAAGGGAAACATGTGCTTATAAGACAAGATATAATGTTTTTATTAAAAATTCTTTCTTGTTAAAGAAGCCATAAGAAACTGACAATGCGAGAGATGTCCGTTGCCTTTTATGATATAGAATTTAATTAAGGAAAGGAAAATTAATGTTTGCACTGAGAGCCTAGAGAGCGAAGACGGTATCGCACTAATGTATAGAGTTAGAGGTCCTGTGTTCAAACCCCGGTTCAAATGTTAATTTTGAATTTCATGTAGGTCTAATATTAGGCCCTCATTAATAATTGTCACAATTTCATTATAACATCGATAATCGAAATAAAGATGCCTTATTGCTATGAAGTAAAGTTCTCTTTAAAAGTGATTTCTTGTTAAGAAGCCGTAAGCTGAGATCCCGCTGTCTCTTAAGATACACGAATGTATTAATGTTTGAACTGGGAGGATGAGTCGAGAAGATGGTATCTCACTAGTGGTCTCTGGTTCAAATACCTTTTCAGCGTTAATTTTTCTTTTCGTGTAATATATAGTTTCTTTTTGTCGCTGAACAGCCAAATTGATCCAAAGCTTCCCCCACAATAGCCCTGCAATGTCCTATCCATTTCTTGTGTACTTAGTAGGAAATTTCTTAACCAGACACTTTTAGTTAAGCTTGTTTTCTTATAGGTGTGGTTAGCACATCGCCTTCAAGAGACATCTATTAGGTAACTAATGTGTTATTCGGATGGATGAAGATCTGTTAATTTTTGCTGAGAGGCCTTTTTACTCAGACTCGAGGTGCTTCTACGAGTCTGAAAATCTTTCGACTCGGGACCTGGGGTTTAAAATAAAAATCTATCGACCCGGTTGGTTTTATACGTCCAACCCTCGGGTCTAGAGGCAAGGACTATAACCACTAGACACCGCAGCCGAGAGTTCTAATAAGTGTTTTATTAACTCACAAAATGTGTGAATGAAAAGACTTCAAAATACCGTAGCATCAAATATTTAACGGGAATTCTACCTGTTGAACAGGAACTGCTGTTATTATAACTAACAACTGCTATTAACATATTTTGTAGAAATTTATATTTATTCTATTTTGAGATGTTTAAACACCTCAATTCATACCTTATCTAAATTCTTTTGATAAAAACCAGTTTGTTTTGTAACTCTGTGTTTAAAATCGTGCAGGATAAATTGTTATTAAAAGATAGAAATATAAAATATACAGAATGTTTCCCAACATTTATTGTCAGATGACATAAGGAACCAACCAATTGATATTTTGGCCACCAAAAGATCTTGAACGTGAATGTAAGGAAGTATCTATAAGATACGTATATATTGAAAATCTGTTCGTAAATAAAAATATTATTATTACCGGTATTATTATTATTATTACCGGTATTATTATTATTATTATTATTATTATTATTATTATTATTATTATATTATTATTATTATTATTATTATTATATAATGGAAATGGATTTCTTGAGGAGAGCAGCAAGATGTTCAAAATTAGACAAAATAAGAAATAGTCATAAGAGAAAAAATGAATATTGGTTATTCAATAGTAGATTATATACGGTATAAGCAATTAAATTGGTATGGGCACGTACGACGAATGCAAGAAGAGAGATTACCCAGGAAAACATTGGAATGGTGTCCGCCCGGAAGAAGGAGGAGAGGAAGACCTCGAAACTCGTGGAACTGGAATGAGAGCAAGAGGACTGGATGACATGGATTGGATGGAGAGAGACAAGTGGAGAAGAAAAATAAAACTTTAGGCAGAGAAAGATGTGCAAACATTAAAATGCTGTAAATAAATAAAAATTATTATTATTATTATTATTATTATTATTAATATTATTATTATTATTATTATTATTAAGCAAAGATTGCCAAAAATTGTTATGGAATGGATACCAATGGAAAGGAGGAAGAGAGGAAGACCGAAGAAAACTTGGATAGAAGAGATACAAGCAGCTATGAATATCAGAGGAATGGAGGAAGATCAATGGATGGATAGAGAGGAATGGCGTTTGGTTTCCGGAAGACGGCGGCAGCTGCTATGATACCGGATGATGATGATGATGATTATTATGATTATTATTATTATTATTATTATTATTATTATTATTATTATTATTATTATTATATTTAAGATTAACTGTTTCGGGCTGTTGCTGAACGGTTTAAGACATGATGTCTTGGTGTAGAGCTACTGGATTTGCGCTGGTTCGAGTCCCTACGCAAGAATTTTTTTCATGGGATTTAGGCCAATATAGGACCGGAGCCTACCCAGCATCTTGTGGAATTTGTGTATCTACGGTAAGTAGCTGCTCCAGATTGAGAAAGCCAGCTATAACGGCTGGGAGCCGATATGCTGACCACATATCACCTATTAGCTCAAATATAATTAGAATTTTAATTGGATGGGAAGGATTAGTATTAGTTTTATATTGTCCCACACAAACCTGATTAGTGCATGTGAATGTGAGGCCAACAGCCGACTGGTAGCCGCCAAGAACTGTAGCGCCTTGAAGAGTTAAGAGTCTAATACCCGCATGCGTTGCTAAGCCTAAATAGATGATATATTAAAGGTTAATTGAATTGTGTGGTGCGCACTGAGAGGAACAGAAAACACGGCAGTCGCTACTCAGTTTTTAATTTCGCATTTCAGGTAAACCCCCGCTTCTAATTGTCGGATTTCGCTCATTTCTGGAAAATACCTACCTCGGGTTATTTTAATAGGACATATTGCATTTGGTTGTGAAACATAGAAAATTGTGACCGCTATAGCGATTTTTAAATTTTCACTTCAGATGAACTCCTACACCTAATGGTTTTAGAGGATCCATTGTGAATCTAAACCATCCGGGGACCCACTAAAACACACACAAAAAAAGTCATCAAAATCGGTCCAATCGTTTAATCGTTTAGGCAATTTTAAATTTCGAGATTCAAGCAACCTCCGCTTGTAATGATTATAAAATGTATATATTGTTCCTCAACTTGTATTATATCTTCGTGAAAGGCAGAACATGAAGAACTTTTAAAATAAGATTTAATGAACATTTATCAGATTTCATCAAAAATGAAGGAAAATTAAGTTTCGCTGAACATATTTCAAAAACCAACCATCAATTTGACAAAATAAAAACACTAACAATAATACAAAGAAAACAACAAACAAAAAATTAATATTTTTTAAGAAATGGAAATCGTCAATGAGGCAGAGAATAAAAATGTATTAAATGAAAATATGCCTAGCAACCAATGCCCCCTAATACAAAATTTACAAATGAATAAATAGATAGATAAATTGTCCACCGCTGTAGTCTCGAGGTAGCGTGCTGCCTTGTCACGCAGAGGGCCCGGGTTCGATCCCCGGTCGGACAGTTTTCCTGGGTGAGGTTTTTATCGTAGTGTTTCCTCACCTGTAAAAAAACGAACATCAGGAAAACGTTAAGGCCCAAACGGTCCCCGAAATCGTATGGCCATCGCAATCATCATCATTCATATTCATCTTAGATTAAGGTTAGGATTAAGGACTCTCCTGGCGCACCACTATCATCATCATCACCCATCATATCATTTGGCAACGTAACCCCACCTTCCAGGCGCCCCAATCTCAGAAGTGGGTTACAATTACGCCATTGCCAGGAGAGAACACAAGAAATGTCTAAGGACAAAAACTGGGGACATTAAAAAATAAATAAATTCAAAAATAACAAGAGTCATGAAGATGAAGTAACATTTCGAAAAGCTTCACGAAGATATAACACAGGCGTGTCCAACCTTTTTGGAAAAGGGCCCCTGTCGTTAAGGTGATTTGGTTTGCGGGCCACATGATCCGATTTTTTACCGAATTAAATAGGATATCGGCCGCGGCGGACTAGTGGTTATGCTCCTTGCCTCTGGTCCCGAGGGTCACGGGTTCAAACCCGGCCGGGGTCAATGGATTTTCAGGCTCGTAAAAGATCCTTAAGCCTGAATGAAAAGGCGTCTAAGCAAAATTTACCGAATTTTCCCATCCTAGTACTACCTTGGTTTCCTAGATGTCAGTACGAGGCGGAACGCTGACCACGGACCACTCAAATGACATCTATACGAAAAGAAGTGTAACTAAATTAGTATGGTTCAAATTCTTCCCTGTAGGGGGATAGCGCCTAAATCTCTGTTAGGGAAACATGGGCTTACAAGAAGAATTAAGTAGGATCTAAGATAAACCAATAAATTTAAATATAAAATAGCTAATATATTGTGATGCTAATTTTATTAAAATATTAATCATATATTAGTTAAATTATTTTCAAAATAAAATAAAATATATATTTCTTTCGTGTACAGTATAATCTAATTGTAAAATCTAAATTGAACGACATTTTCTTGTCGCTACACTTAGAAGTCATAATTAACACATATAAAACTCACAGAATTAATTACATTCTTCAAAGTTCTCACTAACACAACAATATCAACGAACATCTGCAAACTGGAAACTAACCTGAAATGTTCAAAATGTAACGATAATAAATCATCCGGCACACACTCGCCTTTGAAAGTAGTAACCGCGCGGTCAACAATGCACGGAGACTTCAAATCGATGAGCAGTAGGTAGGATCATAAATAAAAATCTGTGCTGGGGGTTTCTTAAAATGGATGTGATTTCTCCATGTTTTGAGTAAGAGAAAGAGTAGGATGGACTTTCGCAAACACGTGTGTTGGAAACAGAAAAAGGCGTTATCTTTCAAATTTGTCTGATACCGAGGAAGACGAAGTATAAAAATAAAAAAAGGTATATAAAGTTTATCTTAAAAGATATATCAACGGTGTGATATAAAAAATGAATAAGATAAGTATAGACATTTGTAATTATCGGATTTCGCTCATTTTTAGACAATATTGTCTGTCCAACGGATCTGTGTCCCCGTAAGATATGCGAACTAAAACCTACTTCCTTTTCTGCCTTGGAAAATAATTTCCCTCCCTGCATTTCTATATTTATATATATACCTTTTCTATCTCTCTCTTGCACTTCAGTGTTGTCAACTTGACTCCAACATTGCATTATTCAATATTTAAGAGCCATGACACAGGGGGCTTGGGTCACAGAAAAAATGTTAGAGAAGATGGAAGAAAGAATAAAATGGAAAAATAGCAATACAGAAGAAGCCAAAAGAAACTACAGGAAACTAAACAACGAACTTAGAAGAGAAACTGACAAGGCAAGGGAAGACTGGATGAAGCAGAAATGTGAAGAACTAGAGAATCTGGAGAGGAAAGGAAAATATGATTTAATGTACCAGGAATTTAAAGGATTGGACTATGGAAAGAAGAGCAGGAAAACTATGTGGCTGATTGAGGATGAAAATAATGAACAAATAACAGACAAACAGGGAATTATGAATACATGGGAAACAAATGTAGAAGAGCTATATGAGACAAGAAATCGTCCGGCTAACTTGGATATAGAAAATGAAGAAGACGTATCAGAAGACGAAAAAAGGATTTTCAATTCTGAAGGAAGAAGTTGAACTAGCAATTAAGGAAATGAAAAATGGTAAAGCAATAGGGGAAGATGGAATCCCCATTGAATTGGTTAAATGCTTGGGCGAAGGAACGAAGGAAATTCTGCGTTTATGCAACAAGATATATAAAGAAGGTGAATGGCCCGAAGAATTGACTGAGACAGTGTTAATATCAATACCGAAGAAAAACGATGCAAAGAAATGTAAGGAGTTCAGGACTATCAGCTTGATATCACACTCTGCAAAGATTCTCCTGCGAACACTAAATCGACGTTTACGTTCTACGATGGAAAGCGAATTGGAAGAAGAACAGTTTGGCTTCAGGAAGGGAAAGGGTACAAGATATGCAATTGGATTGATACGAACAATTGGTGAAAGATATATAGAAAAAGATAAAGACGTTTATGCAGTATTTGTTGACCTGCAAAAGGCCTTTGACAGAGTAAATTGGAATAAACTCCTGAAGATCTTAAAGAAAATAGGCGTGAACTGGAAGGAGAGGAGGCTCATAAGTAGTCTTTATATGAAATAGCGAATAAAAGTGAAGATAGGAGAAGAGATGTCAAAGGGAAGAGAAATTGGAAGGGGGTGTAAGGCAAGGATGTCCTTTATCACCTACCCTTTTCAACATCTACCTGGAAAAGCTAATGAAGAACTGCTTCAGCAATACGGGAGGCGTAAACATGGGAGGAAGAAGAATAAAGTGTATAAGATTTCCTGATGATATGGCTTTGCTAGCAGAAGATGCAATGACACTGAGGAACATGCTGATGGAGCTAAATGACAAGTGCGAGGATTATGGGACGCAGATATATATAAATAATAAGAAGGCCATGATTATAGGAAAAAACCAAGGAATATAAACATGAGGATTAAAGATGAGGCCATTGAGCAAGTGGAGAGCTTCAAATACTTGGGTTGTACTATCAGTAGTAATATGAACTGCGGACAAGAAATAAAGCAGAGGATAGCAATGGCAAAAGAAGCTTTCAACAAGAAGAGAAGCATTTTCTGCAGACCTTTGGCAAAATAATTGCAGAAGAGGTTAGTGAAGTGCTTTGTGTGGAGTGTAGCATTGTATGATGCAGACACTTGGGCATTATGACGGAATGACGAAAAGCGACTGGAATCTTTTGAGATGTGGATATGGAGAAGAATGGAACGTATAAAATGGACAGACAGAGTAAGAAATTAAGATGTGCTAGACAGAGTGGGTGAAAGAAGAACAATGCTGGAACTCGTAAAGAAGAGGAAAAGAAATAGGATTGGCCAATGGGTAAGAAGAAACTGCCTGCTAACAGATGCCCTAGAAGGAATGGTCAACGGAAAGAATGTTAGAGGCAGAAAAATACATCAGATGATAGACAATATTAAAATAAATGGTTTGTATGCAGATACAAAAAGGAAAGCTGAGTTAAGGAAAGTGTGGGGTATGCTGAGTTTGCAGTGAAAGACCTGCTCTTGAGCAGAACTCTATGAATGAACACAGGAGGAACATTCCTACTCATAGGCTGTTGTTTGACCTTGAAGGAGCGGAATGCGGTGAGTATAGACGTGTACTTTTGTAAGAACGATAGGGGCACAGATCCGTTGGTCCGAGTATACCTATCGGTCCTAAAGAAGAAGAAAACCTACTTACTTACTTACTTACTCACTGGCACTATCGAACCCGTAGGTTCATGGCCGCACGGACAATTTAATCTTCTTCTTCTTCTTCTTCACGGTTTAGGCTTATTTACTAGCCTGTTCCGGCTCCAAATTGCTGCTGTTTCCATCTTTTCTTTGGTCTTCCCAGACTTCTTCTTCCTCGTGGTGAATAGCTGTATGCTGCTTTTGGTATTCTATTCTCAGTCATCCTTGCCAAGTGTTCTTTCCAGTTTGTTCTGTATTTCACTATTGTTGTGTTTAATTCCTCTACTTTTAGTTGTCTTATTTCTGTGTTGTGTTTTTTGTCTGTTCTTTGATATCCTGCTATTGGTCTGAGGAATCTCATTTCAGCAGCTTGTATTCTGGCAGATTGTTGTGTTGTCACTGTCCATGTTTCGGATCCATAAGTAATAATAGGCACTGCCATTGTCTTGTATAATTTCATTATAGAGTCTTTCCTGGCTTTATTTTTCAAAGTTCTTTTTAGTGTTCCTGTTATATAATTAAACTTATTTAGTTTGTTATTTATATCTGTTTCCGCTGTGTATGATATTTCGCAACCTAGGAAGTTATATCTTACCACTTGTTCTATTGGTTTATTTTCTAATATTATCTTTGTCCGAACTGGATGAGCGCCCTTGAAGGCCATTGTTTTTTTATTTTTGTGATGATATTTCCATGTTGTATTTTTTTGATATTTCATTTAGTTTATATAGCATTCTTTGTAGTTCGTCTTCTGTTTTTGCTATTAAAATCTGGTCATCTGCAAAGGCTACTGTTTTTATTACTATATTTCCTAAGTTAATTCCCCCAGTCGTCATTTGCTTCCATGATCTTATCATGTCGTCAAAATAAATGTTAAAAAGAGTGGTTGATAGTGGACAACCTTGTCTAACTCCTCCTGTTATATGTATTGGTTCCCTTTGATTTATTTTTATTTTTGTTTTCTCATACATTTTCTTAATTACTGCTATCAAGTGTAGTGGAATTCCTTTTTCACTTAATATGTTCCATAATTTTGGTCTAGACACTTTATCAAAGGCCTTCTTATAATCTATAAAGAGGATGTGCGTCTCTAAGTTGAATTCTCTTCGCTTCTCTATTATTTGTTTTAAAGTGAATACGTTGTCTGTGCAGCTTCTTCCTTTCCTAAAACCTGTCTGCTCTTCTGATATTATTGCGTCTACTATAGTTGTTAATCTTTGGTTGATCATTTTTGCATATATTTTGTATGCTGCACATAGTAAGCTTATGCCTCTATAGTTTTCTGGCTTTGTTTTATCGCCTTTTTTAAATATTGAGATTATTTTTCCAATTTTCCATTCTTCTGGTATTGTATTTTGTTTCCAGCACTTGTTATAGAATTTTAATAATCTTTCTTGAAAATTCTTTGGGGCATTTTTTATCAATTCTATGTTTATATTGTCTATCCCGCATGCTTTATTATTTTTACATTTCTTTAATATTTCTATCATTTCTTGCATCTCTAATTCATCTACTTCTGCATATTGTTCGTTTGTTTCTACGAGTGTTATTTCTTCTTTATTTTGTTTGTCCGTCCACAGTTCTTTATAATAATTTTCTAATTCTATATCTTGTATAGTTAGCAGATTTGTTTTGTCTTTTACTTCAGAATTAAGGCTTCTTATAAATTTATATACTTTGTCTTGTCTTCCGTGTAAATTGTGTTCAATTTCTGCTATGTATCTATCCCAATGTTCTCTATTTAATTTTCTGGTATATTTTTTACTAATGCTCTTGTTCTATTATATTCTATTCTATTTTGGTCATTCTTGTTGTTTAAGTATTTTAAGTAGGCCTCCTTTTTATCTCTTACCAATTTCTGGATTTCGGGATCCCATTTTTTTAGTCCTTTGTTTCTTCCTCCTACTTTCTTTGTTCCTAATACTTCTTTTGCTGTTTTATGTATGAGTCCTTTTATACTATTCCATTCTTCTTCAATTTCCTTTTTTGGCTCTTCCGCATTTGTATAATCTTTTAGCCTTCTTTTGTATAAATCTTGTATCGATTCTTCTTCTAACAATTTTATTTTATAAATTTCTTGTTTGTTTTCTTCCTTCTTCTTTAATTCTTTATTCCAATTTCTATACCATTTCTTTTGTATATCTATTTTACTAATCAATAGGTAATGGTCACTATGGATATCACTTCCTCTGAAGACTCTTGTGTCTCTGACTAGATTTTTCATTTTTTTGATTAACCATAATGTAATCTATTATAGAGCATGATCCTCTCTCACTTCTCGTATATTTATGTATTTCCTTATGTCTGAAGTAATTGTTCGTTATTCTCAATTGGTTAAAGCATGCGAAATTTAATAACTTTTCCCATTATAATTTAGCGTTTCTTCTCCATTGTTTCCCGTTACATTTGTAATTGGTGTTTTCCCTATACGTGCATTTGCATCTCCTGCTATGATTAAGTAATCGTTTTTGTTTGTTTGATCTATTATATTTTGTAGTTGTTGGTAAAATTCTGTTGTTTCTTGTTTTCTGCCTTCCTCTGGTGCGTAGATTCCTATTACAGTAAGATTTCCTTTTGGTATTTTGCATCTTATTTTCATTATTCTCTGATTTATCCATTCGTATGCAGTTATTGTTTTCCTTAATCTTGTGCTTACTAATATTGCTACTCCTGCTTGAGCTCTTTCTGTTATTTCAACTCCACTATAAAACATTATATAATTACTTAGATCTTGACTTCCTCTTTGTTTCTTTTTTGTTTCTGTTATCACTGCTATATCTATACCTCTTTCTTTTAATTCTCTTTCCAGTTCGGTTTCTTTATGATGTATTCCTCTGACATTCCATGTTGCTACTTTAATTTGGTCTTGAATTCCAAAACGTTTATCCTTATGCTTTGCGTTTGTCGTTATCCGTTGAACAGTCCGGCTATCACTTTGGAGCTTGTAAGTATTTTGAAGTGTCCCCTGAGTACGCTACTAACGTTCTGCAGGGTTAGTCCTTTGGAGGGGCTGCCTCCTTAAAGCCTTTGGACTTGCTTCCTTGTGTTTTATCCCCACAAGGAGGGTTGTCTCTTCCGCCTTCTGCCGTTGAGGACTTCACTCTTGTTTCCCCGAGCTGGGTCTCTTATTTCATCCCCAGAGATTGGGTTGCCACTTCCGCCATTTTCGCCGTTCCGATATTTCTATCTCCGCCGTGTCTGCCGTTGTGGTCTTCCGTGTTTGCAGCTTCCAGTGTGGTCGTTGCTCCAACGTTGCGGATTATTCTTAGTTCCCTCTCCTCTTATCTAACCGGGAAGCCAAGGCTTCCCGGTTATGATTGTCTGGGTCATTGGTACTAAGCCTTCCTACCACGCCAAGGTGATAATCCACAGGGAGGATCTTTTCATTTACCATTTATTTATATTATATTGTATATATTTATATTAACCTATGCATGGCGTGTGACGGAACACATCGAACATTTTTTTTATAAGTAGACCTTATTCAAGTCTGTTACCTTTATGGAGACTTATGCGCCACCCTGTATATATATACATTTAATTATCACAATATACTATCTTAATATATAAAAATTACGTGTCACGTTGTTTGTCCACGATGGAATCCTAAACTACTGAACCGATTTTAATAAAATTTTGCACACTGTGTGCTGTTTGATCCAACTTGAGACCTACGGTTGTTTATAACTAAATTTATAGTCGCATTATTTGTTATTGCAAATTATTTGTTTATTATTTAACAAAGAGTTATAATTATCTGTGAGTTCCATACGATTATAATAGATGACGGTTGTAAGGTAATTGGTTTATTATTTAACCAGGTGGCTGTGCTTTTTGTTGCAACCGCGAATCTCAATTGAATTACAAATATTGATTATTTCATAATTTAAGTGTGTGTCAGTGCTTATTTTATTTTCAATATATTGATAATAATATTAATTCCGTGTGTAAGTATTAGTTTTAAGTAATATGACTGAAAGACAGCAACTTAATTTAAATTTAACTGGACCGAGAAGGGACATTGAACAATATGGCGAATCAGTTCTAAAGACCATGAATGATAAGATATCAAGTGAATTTCCGCAAATTGGTATAGGCCTATGTGACATAAATCTTACATTTAAGAAGAATGTCAATTTAAAAACATATGAAGGTCCTAAGGAACGGAATAACAGAACTGTAAGTAAGTCTGTTAGTTATAATAATATGCCTAATATTACAGAAACAATCTCCATGCCTCAATTAAATGAAAAACAAGATGACTATAATATATCACAAGATGATATTACTATACAGAGACTTCTTGATGATGATGAGAATCCAAACTGCCAACAAGTTCGTAGAAAAAAATGAAAGTATAATGAAATTAGCAAGCCTCCTCAAAATATTCCATCAATAAATGTATATAATCCTTATGATACACTTATGGATGATACTGAGAATGCAGACAACATAAATTCATTTCAATCAACAAAACCACTTCCACATAAACCACCACCCATATTTATACCGGGTGTAGCTAACGTACCAGAACTAAAAAAATTGTGTAAAACAAATATTTTCTGATTTAGATTTCTCACTTAGTTTACTGCAACATAATTAAACGTATGCCTTAGCCACAGCAACGCGTGGCCGGGACTTATATATATATATGACAAAGTAGGATTAGTTACACTATTATATAACTCAAGAACGGCTGAACCGATTTTTATGATCATTGATTTGTTGGATTTGTTTCCACCCCGAATAGCAGATAACTATTAAAACATCAGAAAAATTAATGTAAAAATATTTAAAGGCGATACGACGTTCGCCGTGCCAGCTAATATATATATATATATATAGTGTACGTGATAATTATTAAATATATTGTAAAAATATAAAATTTGGTTATGGGAATTGGATAAAAAATAGTACGACGCTAGGATTTACGTGAAATGAAGATGGAGTTAGGTGTGAAGCAGCACAATGTAGGATGAGGAGAAGTGATTGCAGATGTTGTGATTATGCAATACTCTGATAATAACTAACGTGTGAACGCATTAATACATTGCCTCTTTGTTTGTTTCAGGTACGTGTTGTGTTTCTCAACCAGTTCCCATTTTCACAATTATTACGATTGAGACTGAGTAACAGGACTTGGTAAGTTAGCAAAAATGTTTTATCTTTTAATTAATTCCGTAAGATTTCACCAGAATTTCCTAAATTTCTGGTGAATAAGTGATGTTTCCCACGCGTGTGTCGAAGAATTATTTATTTAAGTGAGCAAATAATAATAATGATAATAATAATAATAATAATAATAATAATAATAATAATGTGTATGTTATAATGCCACCCACTGCACTTTACCTGGCTGGGAAGATAGTTGGCGTTAATGTAGTCTATTTTCAATGTATGCACCACTGCAGCAGACCACTTTACGTAGATGATGTATTCTTGTAATGTGTACACAGAGGAGTGTAGGATCAGTTCATGTTTATGTTTGTATAGTATAAAGTGTATAGTATGAGGTATGATGATGAAAAGAAGTGAGAAGGTGAAACCCGGTGCCGGGTTACTCCCATCGAAAAGCACCAAGAGAGCCACCAGGCTTAACATCCCCATCTGACAGACGAATCGCTACTAACAGTAAGTCATGCCTTCTCAACATTCGTACTGCAGGAAGATTTGCAATTTAATGCAGGAATCCGGTGCACAAGCTAGCGATTAAAAAGTACATCATCACTTCTCTTGGCCCCGAGATCGAAAATGTTGCAATTAAATTAAATTAATTTAACAATTAAAATTTTCTACCCTGTCTTGTATCGATCCTGGGCCCGTTAGTCAGGAGCACCTGAGTCAGCATGGCGAACATCATAACGATAATGCTTATATTATTATTAAATGATATTGATAATGATATAGTAAATTATAATGAATATTTAACTCATGCCCCAAATGGGAGTCAATGACCAATCATGTTACAATGATTTTTGATTTACAACCAATCACAGTCGCGTTTCGCCTAGAAATTACCAACTAAAGTTTTATCATAATAAAGAAAGCACCTCCTTTTTAACATTCTGTATAACTCATAGCATTATTTTGCAGTGACTGACTCACCAAGAAATAGGGCTACCAGATTGTATGTATAGTGCATGAATGTCAACACATACCGCATGTGGGAGTTAATATAAAAACATTTGTAGCAATTGATTATACCACCAAAAAAAGAAACCACTGTTTGCACTTTCTTAAAATGCATTTTTTTCCGAGAAAAATATAATTGTCATATTTACATCATAGAACATCAGAAAAGAATTAATATACAGTTTTTTCTCCACTAGAGAGCATTCTTACAATATTGCGTTCCTTTGGCAATAAATAATATGATCTGGTTGCAGTGACGAAGAAAAGAAGCAAATGAAGCGCACCAATCGTTTCTCAACTGTTTTCAAACATCGACCGTTTATATTAAATATATAAATATTTTAAAATAACTATATTTAAATAATTATTTGTGAGTAAACAGCTTAATTTTATTCATTAAATAGTCCTAACAAATGTCACTCTTGATTTCCAAATTCTCTAGATAAATTCACTCCTCACGTAATTTGGAAATCTCTCGTGGAATTACTTATGATAATATTTAATAATGACTATTTAACTCGTGCCCCGAATGGGAGACTATGACCAATCGCGTTTCAATGAATTTTGTTTTACAACCAATTACAGTCGTGTTCACTTCGCTGTTTATCGAATTATGTTTACCAAAATAAGGAAAGCTCCTCCTTTTATTCTGAACAGGTCTGAGTATTATTTTGCAGTGACTGACTCTCCGACAAATACGATGAATATAGCACATAAATGAACAAATTCCTTCGAACTATACATTTGATAACCGTGTGTTCAATAATTGTGTTTTTAAATAATGATTTTGCTGAGTTGTTTTCTAAAAAAATAATTAATAACATATAATTTTGGTTATAATACACAGTTCGATACGGTAAAATCTTACAATATTGCGATCTTATTTGGCAATAAATAATATGATCAAGTTGCAGTGATGAAAAAATTAAATATGAGCAAACATTTATCATCGCCGTTTACATTAAATATATAAATATTATAAAATAAATATATTTAAATAATGATTTGTGAGGAAACAGCTTACTTTTATTCGTGAAATAGTCCTAACAAATCCCATTCTTGATTTTCAAATTCTCTAGATAAAGTCATTCGTCACTTCGTGACTAGTGAATGTATGGATTAACTTGGAAATCACTCGTGGCATTACTTATGATAATATTTTAATAGGATTTTGTTTTTCTACGCTACATTACTTATTCCTTCAACCTAAAGTAATGTTATTCTTAAAAAAAAAATGCATGTCTTTCGCATCTTCATCCGCCAATTCCATTCTATTCATACACTTCCAGATCCCATCCATCCGCGGTGGTTTTCCTCTTCTTCTATAACGGTCCGTGCGTAGGGTTAGAAATACTGTTGCCTTTCAGTTAGGCGTTGATTCGTCAAGGGCTAAAGGAAGAGAACCTTCATTAAAAATCTTCCGATCCTTCAGGTTGGAGGATGAAGCGATGAAGCCTCCTGTCCTACAAAAATTAAAAATCTAATAACCTAAAGCAATTAATAATAATAATAAATAATAATAATAATAATAATAATAATAATAATATCTCCTGGAAAAGGGAAACGTGGTAGACCAAAGCCAACGTGGATAAAGGGAATTCAATACAACATGAAGAAGAGAAATATGACAGAAGCAGACATGCAAGACCGGGAAGTGTGGAAGGAGAAAAATGTATATTTAGGTTGAGGATACGTGTGTAAATAACAGAAACAATCCTGAAATAAATATAAAAATAATAATAAAAATAAGTCTCCCAAAAATATTGCAGTAAAAAATGTATTTCTAATTCTGGAGATAAAAGCAACTTACTTACTCCAGAGATAAGATTTTTATGTCCTTTCTTAGATCTAAGTAGTTGGGAAATGAAAAATGGCATTTATAACATTTTAAGAGATATCCAAACACAAATATCAAAACAATTGGCTAAATACCCTGCACAATATATTGTCTGAGAGGTTTTAGTTGTCCGATCTTTTAAGAGGGACTGATGATTAGAGGGAGGATTTATATGCACTAAAAACCATAAATATATGCTTGCAACTATGCAGCAAAAAAGTTAAAAATATGCTCTTAAAATTAAAAAAGTATGCTCAAAAATAATTTTCTTCTTACGGTAAAATAAACTATTTTCTCACATAATTATATTATTTTTTATGGAGCAACAATATTTTTACTTTTTCGCTCCTAATTGAAGTTAGTAATTGTTTTTTACAGCGTCATTCTCATTGATCTTGTCTGTAATATGAAATATAAGTCAAGAATCATTTAACGATCACTTATCAATTTTTGTTGCAATAAATAAATATTTTTATAAAGTTTCTGGTAGAAAGCCCGTCCTTCTGTCACTTAAAATGTGTTTGTACGAAGAGGATGATCTCTCCACTTCACATGAGGTCATAGGGTAGTATCACAAAGAGGCTGTCGCTCACAGAATAAGAATTAAAATTCTTTTTCAGATTCACTCTGTAACACACTGTTCACATCCCGAATAAACTCTAGTCTTGGATTCCTGGCTTCGATTTTTTTCAATTTTCACGAAGTGTCTTTCCAGTTTCTCCGGGCACTTCTTGGGTGACGGCGGCTTCATACATCTGCAGGGCAGAAGATAGTGGCATAGCACTCCTCTTTCTTCCAAACGTGTGATTGCGACTGGTAGTTTACTAAAATAAGTTTTAATAAATTGGTTTCATTTGAAAAAAAAATGACAATGAGGCATAAACTTGTCATTTTATGGTGTTACAAACTAATATTGTAATATTAAATAGAGAAGTATAATATATGCACCCATATGCACATATTAGCGAAATATGCGTTAATTCCGTGAATATGCATTTATATGCACTATAAAATTTCCCCAGTTGATTCAAAATGACATGAAACGCATTTTCCTCTTCCATGCATATGTTTATCTTTGAATGAATAAAACATGCAAATATGCTGAAATCCGCCCTCTACCGATGAAGTGTGTTGGGAGAGTGGGGGTGGAAATACACAAGCATTTGCAAGTAGTTTGACAAAAGAAGACCATTGAACATAAAATATGTTTTTGTGAATGTTGTTAGACATGACGGCACTCAAGGTTGGATGAGGACAGTAGAAATCCTGACAACTATATATATATATATATATATATATATATATAATCCATTTTATGCCACTTATGGAAGCATGGATGCCCCTTGGCGGGAATGTCTTGACCAAGATAATTTAATTATGCTTATTTCCGTACAGATGTTAGTGAGCGACATGTGATCAACAATAAGACATCTACTAGGCAAGTAAATGTATTAATTTGATGGGAAAAGTCGGTTAAATTTTCTTCAAATGCACTAGTTTAGGTTTGAGGTTCTTTTACGAGCATGAAAATTTTCATATTCGGGACCCTCGGCTTAAGTCCTTCCCGGAGGTCTTGTCCCTTGTATTTTTCAATCCGGCCAAGTTTGAACCCGCGCCCTCGGGACTAGAGGGAAGTAACAACCACTGCCCCAAAAGGGCCGACAAAAATATGAATACGTGAGGTAAATGAAATTACAATCCTAGTTCGTTCCACTGCGGGATCATGGGTGCTCCGTAGTGGGAACTTTTTTACCCATCCTAATATAGTTACGCTTATTTCCCTACATATGTCAACGAGGGACTTGTGGTTAATACATCACTTAGTAGGAAACTAAGGTATTACTTGGAAGGATGAGGGTGGGTTAAATTTTGCACAGAGGCGTTTTTATTCAGACTAGCGGTTCTTTTACGAGCCTGGCAATCTTCAGAATCGGGACCCACGGCTTAAAGTGCCTCCCGGAGGACCTGTCCCTTGGAAAAATCCATCGACCCCCGCCAGGTTTGAACCTGCGACCCTATTTAAGGAATGTAACCACTAGACCACCGCGACCGTCACGTGAAGTAGTCATTGATTTATGATAATAATAATAATAATAATAATAATAATAATAATAATAATTATTATTATTATTATTATTATTATTATTATTATTATTATTATTATTATTATTATTATTATTATTATTATTATTATTATTTGTGGAAAACAACGGGAAGCTACCACAGCTACAATTCCCTAGTTAAGCTGTAAGCATAGCATGCAAAATGCTATTATTGCAGTGAAGGACCTGCCTTCGGGCAGAATTACTATGGATGGATTATTATTATTATTATTATTATTATTATTATTATTATTATTATTATTATTATTATTATTATTGTATACAAAAGTATCTTAGTTTAGGTGATGCCTCGTTCTGAATTCAAATATCAGCGTGTTATATCAAACAGGATGGCGCGACATGCTTAAAAGGCCCATGGCCTACCAGCTGGCTGCTGGCATCACATCCGGATGGACGATCATCCAGGCAGTATAGTTGTGACAAGTGATCAGTATGTCGTGTCCGCCAGCTATTTTCTCACCCTGAACCGCTACTTATTATATCTACCCAAAATCTTCACGATACTGGGTGGGAACTGGTCCCATACTGGCCAAAGCTTCATGATAAAATTTCTACCGCTATGCCCACGAACCAGCTTAATTCCCATAGTTCTGTATCTAGACTTGATGCCTTAAACTGCTCGGCTACATCGCGGATCGTGGACTTAATGAGAAAGGCCTCTTACTTCAGATTTTATTTACAAGCTGTAAATTTACAACTCGCATCTAATGGGCTTGATTTTAAAAATCTGGCCGAGTTTGAATCCACGAATCTTAGTTCGATAGGCAATCAATCACTGGTGCATTCGGAACGATAAAAATGAAAAGAGATATTAAAATAATTTGAATGACATTCCTCCAGAGATTATAGAATCAGGTCGAAGATCCGTGTTCTGGTAGCAGAAAGTGCCGCACCTCCATACCAAATAAATAACTTTGAAAAAGACAGGTTAATAAATCGCGAACAATCCTAACTGTAACAATTCCGCAAGTGAATTGTGTCAGGAACGGATTTGCAAGGTCATTGCCTTGTTTTCATTATTGCATGATCCGCATCTCTTATTAGGCAAAGATTCCTTAAATTAAATACACTCTTTTAACGAATTATCAAGTAATGAAGTTATTGAGATTTATCACAAAATATTTTTGAAAATGTTGTACATATATCCATCGATAAAACGAGAATCGTATTGTAGCTTAGTTGGTTAAGGCAATACACTACAAGCCGGAAGGTCGGGAGTACGAGTCTCAATGGAGTCTGGCCTAAACCTATTAGTGGCCCTATTCTGCCTTATGTTGATACACTGCCTCTGCTTCTTATATGATACTTTGTCCACCTCATCGCCCCTTTATATTTCTACTCGCTTCCATTCACTACCTTGCCACCATGATTTAAACACGCGATCAAGAGAAAATTTAAGTCTACATCGAACATCTCACTATTCCTCATCCTTCCTTGGTTCATCCACCCGACTCGGGGATTCCCTCCTCTCGTATATCAAGGACTGTTCAATAGAAAGCTCACTATATATGTCCTCAGACAATATAACATTGTTCCAGGAATATTTTTATTGTATTTTATATTATACATTTTCTTTACCAAGCCAATTTAAAAAAATCCACGGTGTGACAGACCTAGAAGGTCCTTACACTACCAGCCGGCTGCTGGCCTCACAGCCACATGTGTTAATCACAGAGGTAGACGATCATCCAACCATTTATGTGGTGACATGTGGTCAGCATGTCGGATCCTCCAGCCGTAATAGCTGGTTTTCTCAACCTGGAACCGCTACTTATTGTAGCTACCAAAATGTCCTACATTGTTGGGTGGATACCGAATCAAATTATAGGTAATTATTATTATTATTATTATTATTATTATTATTATTATTATTATTATTATTATTATTATTATTATTATTATTATTATTATTATTATTATTATTTTATTATTATTATATTAATATGTTTTGCTGTTTCCTTGTCAACTTTATATTGTGTAGCCTGTTATGGAATATTAATCAAATTGTAGATATTTCATAATTGTTAATATATATATATATATATATATATAATTTAAAGAGAAGTCTTAACTCCATCAGATAAAATAAATAAAATGAAGTAATAAGTCGTCACATGGGCTCAGAGTCGTGATAAAGTACACGAATGTACCCCCCCCCCCGCCCCAATGCATCATACATTAAACACTTGTGGTTTGCCAGATCAGGCTATTTATCCTAAAAGAGATGAGGTGAAGGATGATATGAAGTGAATGAGTGAATAAATGAAGATTAAATGACGTCATTGGGGTGGGAAAAGAAGTGGAGAGTGTTGATGGGCTGAAATTCGGGAAACGGGAGAATCCCGAGAAAACCCATAAAACTTGAGTTATGGTCCACCACCATTACCCCTCTGGAACAGCCAGGATTCGAACCGAGCAAAGATTGCCGTCAGTAATTTTTCTTAACATTATATAGAAAAGTGAAATTGAATATCAATGATGATAATGGACGTCCTTGTTTAAGTCCATTCTAATGGAGAAGCTATTTGTCATGATTACTAATCTACAAAGATGGAATATGACCGGCATCTTTCAGCCTGTGACATCAAGTTTATGTCACAAGTACAGTCCACAGATCAGAAGAAAGCGATCACCAGGAATGTCTTATGCAGCATATTACAGCATGAGGGATTGTGCTCTCTGAAGCTTTCAGTCTCTCACCGGACGCGCTAGTTCCAAGTCTGATGCACATTCATCAATTGAAAACGTCTGAAATAAACTACACTGATGTGTAACATATGACTGTTCCTTTATTTGTGGACGTGTTTCGTTGGATTCCCCCCCCCGTACCTCATCCCGCACTTTCATTCACTTCATCTGCGGACTGTACTTCAGTTTCTATGACCTTTAACCCACAAAAATCGCACCACACTTCGCTGCTCTTTACACCTTTACGACAGTAATATGCGCGCCATCTTTTGTTGTATAGTCAACGCTTCTCTCCCTAGAGCTGCGCTTAAAAATGTGACTGTAGTGAAAACTTTAAACTATTATCTCGGTGAAGTTTCAACATGTCGGCCTCGATGGGCTAGTGGTTATGTTCCTCGCCTCCACTTCTGAGGGACGCAGGTTCAAACTCGATCTTGGTGATGGATAGAAAAATCCAAGGAACAAGTCGTCCGGGAGGGACATTAAGCGATGGGTGCCGAGTTGAAAATTTTCATTCTCTTAAAAGATCCATAAGCCTGAATGAAAAGAAGGCCTCTGTGTAAAATTCACCGACCGTTTCCCATCCAGTACTACCTTAGTTGCCCACTAGATGTCTCATCGAGCCACTAGCTGACATCCATGAGTAATTGAGCGTTAACTAAATTAACTTGACGAATACATTCCCATTCCTAATGTTGGCACAAGGAAGGAAAGGGCTTAAGAAGAAGACATTTCAACATCCCAGCTGCAATAAACAGCACAGAAATAATTATTGTATGTTACTTTCCAATCCATAGTTGTATTTTTTAGACATCTTAAAACATGTAGTGTGAATTAATTAATAAGATCTAATAATTTAAGTTTGACCATCACTTACCTAATTGAGGTACGGTTTTCATATAAGCAAGGAAGACAGTTTTAACTCCAAGTAGTCATTATATATAAAAATCAGCCCTAGTAGTTTTATTGTTGTACCAGTATTTTCAATTTTAACCTCAAAATGGCATATGAAGGATATAAGAAGAAACAGGGTAAGTAGCTTTTACCTTGAAACCTAGAAAACGTCCTTTTAGTTGTACAACATCAGTACTTCCTGACCTGTGTGCCAAACTTTTAGAGGTCAATAAACACATGACTAAATTGTGCCTTATACTGTTTCACACTTGTAAATGGTAGTGCTTTCCATGGAGAATCTAATGACACCTCAAACTCCATTTTGACAAAAAAGTTATTTCCATGGTCCTTTTCCCGGTAACCTTCATACGAGTATATTCTTTTCATTTATCTACATCATTTAGGAAAAAACTGGGTAAGTCTGAAAAAGTATTTTTTTACAGGAGAGTAAAAACTAGTTCAATGACTTACATAAAAGAGTGTTTACATCGAACATTCAATGCTTAATAACACCGTCAGTATTCGCTTGACGACTTACCGTTTTTACCGAACGTGCATTGGACCAAAAGCTATCGGGAGATGTTAAAAACTCATTTTCGACCAAAAGTTGACTTACCCGGTTTCTCCTAACTGATGTAGATATGATGTTGACGAAAATATGGTTTTTGTTGGACTATTTTACTGAATCTGCTACAGGAGTTTCGTAGTACAGTTTTTTTTATTAACTAACTGCAGAAAAATGACACTAGTAGTTTTTATTAAGAATTAATGTTTTGTTTTTCCTTTATTTAATAAAAATAGCATTACGATTTATCAATATTTGTACCTAATGTCTTATATATAAACGATAGATTAATTAATTCTATTTTATTATTTTCTTCGCAACTTTTTATGTATAATAGATTCGAGCTTTATGTTTATATTCTTCTGTTACTTTTAATTTTAATTGACTTTAAGTTTATATCTTATTTGTGTTATTGTTCAGTTTAACCAGATGATCATCGTTTAGTATCTAATGTTATTGTGACTATTTGAATGTAACATATGTTTGTCCTGGTGAGTGGTAAGAGAAGACAACATGGTCTTAACTCCACCAGGCTAAATACATAAATAACATTTTTACTTATAACCAAATAAATGCAATAAAGTGTTCTGAACATTTCATATTCCTACCTGGATTATTTTTTATAAATGCGTTCTTTCAATACTTTTCCTATATTTGATATCCAGATTGAATATGAAAGCCAATTATGTGGTGATTTTACAGAGAACTCTGTAGAAAATTATTGTTAAAACATAAGCATATCGCAAACAGAAAATATTGAAAAAATATAGTGAGCAAGTTTTCACATCACGTTGATAGTTTGGTACACCCCTGATATATTATGCAGAAAGTCACGTTTGTTGGCACATGTCTAACCAGGTACGTTTGTGCCAGGATTTGTTGCTTTAGAGGATCATTAGACGCTATGGAAGAGTGGGCATATTGGGGTGACAAGAAACTACGCGAAGTGCTTCTGGCCAAAGTTGTTTGGTGTCAAGAATTTCTGGGTTGACCTTACTTTAAAAGTAAACCAAACCTTTTCTTACAGAATCTTTTTATGTTCATTTCCTTTCAATAACAGGGAATTCTTTTCTTACGTTTCACTTCATGTGGAGCGAAAAAAAAGGTAAGTTTTTCATAGATTCTTGCGATATTTTCGCTTTCAGAATAATCTACTCCACTGTTGATTTTATATGCTTTTCATGGATAAGAGAGAGAGAAAACCTGTTATTTTTATTCATTGCTAGTAAAATCTATTTTAGAACACATGAATTAAAGGGTTCTTCGATTTACTTAAATTCCCAATCTTGCGCCAGTAGCCGGGTGGGGATAACGGTAAGATGCCTCGGAGCAGAACTACAGGAGATCTTGCGGTGGTTATTAATCACCACGCGGGAAGATATTTTATCATGGGATTTCACAGCCGTATTATGGGATCGGTGACACATTCAACAATCGTTATGCTATTTGGATCAAGCCAACAATAATGTAGTCGGTCTCCAAGATGAAGTAAAAACCAGAATATTATACGTTACAGGGCGTCCATCCGACATGCTGAGCACATGTCACTCCTACACGGACTGGATGATAATCTACATCTGTGATTAACACGTGTGTATGTGAGACGGCAGCGGCAGGCTGGAGGTAGGCCAAGGGCCATAACAGTTTTCCTGTCGGGCCACATGGAATTGTTTTTTTAATTAAATTCCCATTAACCACTTATGACCTGTAATGTAGGAACCATAGAAAGTTATTACATTTAGTCATAGGAACTCATGTCCAGAATAATAAACGTGAGTAAAAATGTATACGCGCTACACGCAAAATAGTACCTTCAGCACACATTCAACTCTCCCGCATTTTCGTCGCCAAAGGCCCTGCACGTTCTCCCGAGTGGACCCCGCTGGACTACCCACTACCTGTTGGGTCACATTAAATCCTTGATTTACGAGACCTTTGTGACATCCGAGGAAGACACACTGCCGCGGATTGTGGCTGCGGTTGATGTCGCAGTATCAAGGATAGTGATCATGTGTTAACGTAAGTGGTCATCACATCGAGCCGACAAGCAGCGTGTTGTTGTATGGGGAAAACAGTATGTTTCCTGACACGAGTTCCTCTTGGTCCCCACTACACCTCCTCGAAGTCTGTTATGGGAATTTAGTAACACCCTGTATTTTGTAATGTTACTCATCTTTCCTTTCTCTAATGTCACTCATTCTAAGAACGAGTCATGCTTTTCCGTTCATTTGGAAAGAATTTTACATGCTACAATTAGATTTTTTCGCTTTTAATCCGCTGAACTTTTTAAGTGTATGGTTTGCAGTTAAAAAAGTAAAAATTGTTACAGACCAATGAGCAATGTGGTCTAATAAACATATACAGGGTATTTCGAAAAAAAAGTTTCCAATATTTTGAGAAATGGTTTATAAAACAAAGAAGCAAAAAAAGTTTCTATTATTGATAAGAGTAAATTTCGTACAATGTACGGTGCATTAAGACGCAAACTATAAAACTTTTTTGTTAATATACTAACGTGACACCCGGCAGACGTTGTCCTGCCCGAACGTTCAATTCTCATGTCATGGGCGGACGATAAAAATATGTTACTTTTTTTACCATAAAATTCAGCAATTAGGACATAATTAGATATTATTAAATAAGTTCCCAAGAAAACCTCTTACAGCCTTCTGTTGTGTCTCAAGAAGTGTGAATGATGACGTCACACAGTCATGAACATTAGAATTGTACCCTCCTTTGCAGATAAGTTAAGAACCGTCATATAACAATTATATTAGAGTGAAAAAAAAAGATTAATTGACGACAGTGAGTCAAAACAGTTTTTTTTTTTTAAGCTAGATTTCATTTCTGACCCACTGTGCACCGGTCCGATACTGGCCGACAATCCATGAGAAAAATGTCTTCCCCCGTAGAGACTCGAACCAGCGTAAGTCCCGTAGTTCTGCGCCAAGACTTCATGCCTTAACCACTCGGCTACGGCGCGAGACTCTTGGTATCAATGAAAGACAAAAATGGTTATTGTGAGTTATCCATAATAGATAAACATATGCTGTCGCGGATTTTTTTGTAGAGCTTTTTGAGATATTCAATTCTGTGTACATTAATTTTGTGCATTTCTTATGGCCATTTAAGCGTCCAAAGAGCTACGTTTTTCACGTTTTCCACTACAAAGGGCGATTTTTAAGGGTGTAGGAGTTGATTATCACAATTCTCTTATAGCCTATGTTCATCCCGGGAATCTCCTGAACATTTTGCAAAAAAACCCATCACAATCGGATCAACGGTATGGCCGCACATAAATTACGAATAAACAAACAAATATACAAACAAACAAACATTAATATTTATATATAAGAAAAGGTAGTGACACTATGATGTTTATTTTAATTAATAGATTGAGTTAGATTTAACAACTCACGTCATAATTGTTGATTTCTTGAAGACCAGTTTCGATACATCTTCGTGTCATTTTCACTTCCATCTAAAGTGATATGAAGATGCATCGATATTGATATTAGTCTTCAAGAGATCTACAATTATGAGGTGAGTTGTTAAATCAAATTCAGTTCATTTATATTAGTAAATCGTGTCTCTTTTATGAATTCACTGTAGGAAAGTGCGTTGCCAGGGAGGTGTAGAAGGATGCGCCATCACCCCATCTGGCACTTCCCAAAATTTTAGAGTCATTTTTTCTTTACAAGAGTAATCTTAAGGTCGTTTTGTGTTAGTTACGAGAGTGTCATGAGTCGCGAAAGCATCTATTGTTCTGCCATCGCTAAGATCGGAAAATGGGCCTCTGTTTTAAAACGTCGGCCGCCTTCTGAAGTTTTGCCGACAATAAATTTGAGAGTTTGTTGTTAAAGTAGAGAGTACATGTGTCATGAACCGACCTGAATTGCACTTAAACTTGTACTTTGTAGATAATGATTCTGCATTAATTTCGAAGACTTTCAGTGTACTTTGGGCCCAGAAGAAGCTAATTCCCAGAACTATAGAACCCCACGAGAAAGAGAACAATGCCAATAGAGATGGCATCTTCAAGTTTGTTTCCTTTCGTGATAACTATAGGGTATTTGGTTTTTCTTTACCGTTCAAGGTCATACAATGAAAGACTGAGAAACAGTTACATTACAACAATGCCGGGTTTCATTCAACTGTTAAACTAATTCTGTGCTAATATGGTTGCTGTAATGACTTGTAGAATGGAGTGCGTTTCACACCGGCAACAGCGACAGATAGCACGTGGTGTCAGTTGCCGTAGGGAACGAGAAATAACCCTCTCCAAAAAATTGTGGGGATGACAATTACCTGATCTTGAACGTTAATATAAGAAGAAATGCCCTATACAAACTGTCCACAGACTTGCTACGAATTCTGTCGTATCATCAGCATCGAGTGCGGGTTGTAAGCGCCTGCGCTAGGTGAAAATTTAATTACGTAATAGAGTACCCCATGAACGCTTAGGTAATCTGTTACAGCTATAGAAAAAGACATCGCCAAGACGCTGGATGAAGAGGAAATTATCAATAAATTTGGCGATGTACAATCGCATAGCTTTGCACTAGAAGAGTTGAGCTTTTCTTTTCATACCATTGTATTTCACTTAATACTATATTTTCACTGTTTTACCTACACCAATTAGTTTTAAGTTGCACCCATTCCGCACCCGCAGATCTGAGACACCACTGCTCATGGAGTAGGCATCGTGTGACATGTCCAACAATTTACACAGCTTCATCTCAGAGGTGTAAAACTCCTACCAAATATCAACCTACACCAGCCACAGCACAATAATGTTGAAGCATAAAAAACGCACGTGATCATTTTCCGTCTGCGGTGTTCAACGCGCAGAAAGTAGTCTTTGGTTGAATATCGAAATACAACGGCAATAACGTGTTCAGGAAAATGTAAAGTATATATCATTAATGGTGAATGTTGTTGATATTTTTCTAGGAGTCTGAAAATCTTCATATAAGTTATAAAAATTATTATTATTATACTATTCTTTATTCTTCTTGATCAGGATTATAATGTCTGCATAACCATTAAATACTAGCTAATGCCCGGCGTGCGCTGCTATGCATGAATAAGGAAAATATATTTTATGTTTAGTTAATAAGTAAAAATAAAAATATTTATAAATTTATATCGTAATTATTTTTCTTCTTAATGATACATTCATTAAATCGCATAAGAAATTGTTTGCCATTCGCTCTAAGGAAAATGTTAGTAGAAATACTTGCAATGCCCCATTTTGATTATTGTAAATACTATTTTCACTCAAAGACTTCAAAGTGTTCATAACGCTTGCGCACGTTTTATTTGTGATATTCGCAAATTTGTCCATGTTACACCGTCCCTGGCTTCGTCTAAGAAATCGTAGGACTGTCCATTCCCTATCCCTTCTCTATAAAATAATACACACATCATCGTCTAATTATTTATCACGCCGCTTCAACAGACTATCCGACACACTCGATCCCATCAGCACATTGTCCTTTTATCTCTCCTCTTCACTTGCCAGAACATGGAATTCCCATTCGAACTATGTCAGATACTAACTATAATATCGTTCAAAAACAAACTGAATAATTATTTAATAACAGACTAACTTGTACACCTCACTGATAGTATTCTTTTAACAATTAATGCATTGAATTATTTATGAAAATAATATTAAGATTAACAAATATTTTCATTTGTTTGATTCAAATATTGTTTCGTCGTTAAATCAGTTTTCTATAACTCATTAATTTTCCTTGTTTTTGTTATACATTAGACAGGGACAGTGTAACAAACAATTTAATTTATCTTGCTTGTACACATTTAATCATCAGTTTTAGTCTTAATCTTAACTATCATTAACATGATTCTATAGATCTTAATATGATATATAATATCTTATTGATCAAATCTTCATTTAGCATTTAATATTAGAGTTAATTGAGATTGCTATACTCTAATGCAACATATGTTTGTCCTGGTGAGTGGAAGAGAAGACCACATGGCCTTAACTCCACCAGGCTAAATAAATAAATACTTTTTAGATACCCCATGTTGATAACCTGGCGTTGCCCTGGAATCTACTTATCCCGATCTTCTTGGCATCAACGAACTGAAAGACAAAAATGGTTATTGTGAGTTATCTGTAAAAGATAAACATATGCTGTCGCGGACTTTTTTGTAGAAAATTTTAGATGTTCAATTCTCTGTACATTAATTTGATGTATTTGTTATGGTTTAGACAGCGTAAGCCATTTAACTGTCCAAAAAGTGACTTTTTTAGTTCACGATGTCCCCGCTTTCTGTTTTATAGCTCCGGCCCTACAAAACGTAGGGTAACATGTTATATATGTTAATTGTGCCACAAAAAATATTTACATTATGGAGAAAAAACACAGACTCACACTCATATCAATATATAAAGATTGTATTTTGCGTAAAGTTTAAGGAGATGTTATGAAACAACTGACCGTCATAAGGAATAACAACCAACGTACATGCAGTGTCCTGTATGTTCAGAATCCCCGATAAAAATTGGATTAATAAGCATGTTGAATGTTATAAAGACAACAGTGCCTTTGTACTTTATGTAGCAAGTTCCTGAAGTACCCAGGTACTGTTTATTTCTGCCGCGGAAACCTCGAGTAGGCGCGCTTTAGAAGCGAAGAGGTTCATATATTCTCTATAAACCACCTGAAATAAGTTTGCTGAAATGAAAGAGCTCCGAGAGGAAAACAGCTTATTTTCGTGCCTCTATACTGAATCCGAGCTACGTTTCAGTTGTACTGTAAATAAACTTGCATATTGCTACTGCTTTTAACGCCATATGAATGAATTGTTTGTGGAAGTGTCAATCATTTTTCTTAGGCTACATCGCATATTACGGAAAATGAGACTGAATACAAGATACGATTGTACCAATAATTAGTAACTTCAATTTCTTACTTATTTATGATAAAAATTACATTTAGGCCTACATAATCAGATGATGTTGATAGATGTCCTTTATTTACAATTTCATGAGGTCTACGAGCGCCATGCTGACTTATCTGTAAATTTTGCTGATATTTTCACCACATCCTCAATGGCTAATTTAGAATATTTTTCACTAAACTGTTAGAAAACATTTAAAATAATTCCTCTCCGTTTTTCAAAGATTTTCCTTTGTGATGCTTACAAATATGTATATGAGGAACAGCCATTTGAAACAACTGAAAGTCTGAAGTAGTCTGCTTAACGCAGGCGTAAGAATTAAACAATTAAATGCTTATTTATTTACCCTCTTACTAATAATCCAATATATAACTTTTATATAAGGTTTATACACATCTCAGTTAAAAATTCTTAGCTGTTCAGTGTATAAGAGGTGTACAACTTTATATGAGAATCCTTATACATGTCTGCACCCTTGTTACCGGCCAGTCCTCCCAAACAGTTAGAAATGTTTTCTTCAAAAGTCTGGCTGATTGCTGAGCTGTGTGAACTCTTGCTCCAACTTACATCAAAGCAGAACTGCCTGAATCTGGGAAAATACCATCTCAAATTGTCGTAATATAGACATAAACAATCGTTTCCCAGTAGTACTGGCCTTCTAGAGTCTTTTTGGCTTCCACCACGTGCAGATGTGTTTTCCCAATTCCACAGATGCCACCAACTAGGATAATTTTCAATCCAAATTTTGGAAGAATTATTTGTGAATAATTTGTGCGGATATGGGTGTTTTGTCTGTTTGGCTTAGGATGAGTCTCCATAGGAGACTCATCGGTGAATTATAATTGCATCAGTTTCTTCTTTCCTTCTTCGTTTGAGTAACAGAAATCATCAGATATCATCCTCTCATGAAATGCCTGACGATCAACAATATTTTTTTGCTGGCAGCATATTTTTTATTGGTCGTACATAAGTATGCTATCCACAGAATTGCCTCCGAATTAATTTTTTCACTGTTGTCCTTCAGACAGTTTTGTCTCTCTGCCGATAGTTTTCTGAGAAGTTCAGACGTTTGGAAACTGCACCGTGTAACAACAAATTCAGTCACGATATTAAAATTACGTACTTTCGTCCATTACTTCAACACCTAAGAATGCTTAAGAAAATTATAATTCAAGACTTTTGTTGACGCTCACCAAGTTCAGGAATTTTAAATTTGTCCAAGTCTTCTCCAACGAAAAAATGCAGTATAAGAGAAATACTTGCAACTATTAAGCAACCAATCATGGGAAAGTCTACTTAATGAATCAGGAACTATCGTAGGCAAGTAGTAAATTATTATAACTTCCATCATCTGTTGGGGAGAGGTAGTATTACAGCCACCCTGCAAGGAACCTCGGTGATTAAATCGGTAAGGATGGAGTAACTTCCAGTTCACCCTGTGTATATACTAAATAATAATTGAAGGTTTTAACCTGTTCAATGATCTGATCCTCGATCACCATTGTAACCCTCCTTATTTCCTTCTTTGCAGCCCAGTGATTTAGTTTTGTTAACTGATATTGCTATAACATATTTAGAACTTATTTTTAAAATATTGTATATCTGTTTCAGAATCAATTAGTCACCAACATTCAACAGTATTGAAATTTTAATTCTATCATTGAGAGATATTCCAATTGGTTGTGTTTCTTTCCATTCTAGAATGATCGTATTAATACTCTTCTTGTTCATCTTCCAGGCTCACATATTCTCCAACTAACGCTTCCTTCAGGTTTATAATTCAGAATTTATCTAGGAATACGACTGTAGCTCACTCTTTCTAGGTGTTCATTCCATTAATCTATATAATGATGAATCATTTCCTCTAATGATATTACATTTAACTATTTTCTTTAATCCTCATTTTTAAATTTATCTAACCTAGTACAATCCTTAACTGATCTCAAAAACCTCATTTCTGTAGCTTGCAATTTGTTAATGTAGTGTCCAAGTTTCTGATCCATATAGTAGAACTATGCCGTATAGAACTTAATTTGAGTTTCCTTTCCCGTTTCATTTATTTTCCTTTCTCGTAAGGATTTTATTAATATACCCCATCTTGTCTCAGTCCTCTTGAAGTTGTTATCGTACTTGATTTGAATCTTTGTGAAACTTTACTTCGTATTAGATTAATTCAAATACAATTTAATGGATGATCTAGTCAACCGCAGTAGTTAAGGCACGAACACCCACTGCATATAACAAGTATTACGGTATTCTCACACTATATTGCTTATAGAGTCTTTATTTGGAAGAATTTTGAACTCACAAGTGAGATGTGCAAAAAAGATGTATACATGTCTTGAGATATTTTCTTCCAAGCTGTCATAAATCTATATCCCCAGTCCGCCCCTAATAGAGACATCATTGAACAAAGGTAGCAAGCCGGCAAACCCTCATTAGTGCAGCTACTGAAAATTTGCGAGATTGTCAGTTTTTTAAGTATCTTTCAGGATTTGTTTGTATTACCTGTTTAAGGAGTAAGCTCAGTTCTTGACGGAGGGCGCTGCAGTCATGTTTATACAGGAATAGAACACGTGACAATGCTATCTAAGAAGTGCAGAGGAGAATGGGACGCGGGACACTGACAGTGCAGGTCTAGTAGAAAGTTTGTTAGTGGTGCACATTGCAATATGTAAATTATTTATCTTTCTGTCTTGTGAATTAATCACTTAGGCGTCTCCATACTTACACAATACAACGTAGGTCTATAATACAAACTGTTGTATCGACACGAAATCACTGTTCAAGAGCGAACGATGTGGTTACAAGTGCTATTAAAAGGCAACTGTGATTCTTTGCCCACTGTACACTGCCTTATATGACGTCACGTGTAACAACAAACAGAGCTTCGCGATGCGTCCGCCTGCACGAACATTTTGATTGACTAATAACGTTTCTCTAGCATTTGATAAAATAAAATACATAATATGGCAATAATAATAATTTGTGGATTTTTTTATTAAATCAATAAATACAAAAACAACTTAATCCAAGGATTACAACCAGAAGAGCTAAACTTGTAGTTAATGGAAAAATTATTGAACAAATAAATGAATTCAAATATCTGGGATATAAAGTAGGGCACAGAAAATCTGAGGAACGTCGAAATAAAACTGAACAGATTTAGACAGTTTTGTGGAACTACACAAAGAACATTAAAACACAAACATTATTAAAGCTTTATAAAGTCATTGTAACAACATGAGAGCAGAATAACGGCTTGTGAAATGAGATTCATGCGCAGAACAGCGGGTTACACCAGATGGGATCGGAAAAAGAATTGAAGACTACGCCAATTTTGGAATATATTAAACAGTACCAACTAAATTGGAAACACCATCTAGAAAGAATGAGTGCAAATCGGATTCCCAAAGCTGTTTATAATTATATACCAAGAGGACGAAGATCTCTGGGCCGTCCTATGAAACGCTAGAGGAAGATTTTCTATAGGATCGTAACAGGTCTCGGCCTAATAGGCCTACTTGAAAGGGAGAAGAAGAAGAAAGTAATTGTATTGCCTTTGCTATTATACGGGAGTGAATGTTGGACCTTAGAATCAGACATCGGGTATTGAATCATCCGAAATGAGTTTTCTCCGATGCATCATGTTACTACAACTGAAAAGGAACATCGATATTAGAGAAGAATTAAATATGGAATAAATTACCATCTATAGTAAAAAATACAAAACAAACTGGAGAGATCACATTCAACGAATGTTAAGCTCGAGGATGTCGAAACTTGCCCATCATTATAATCCAAATGGAAAAATAAATATAGGCCGACAAATGAACAGATAGCGTGAATAAGTACTTAGAAATGAAACAGGTCAGAAGGCCTAAACCTTGATGTTTATCGTTACTCTGCCTAGGAAAAATGATTACAACAACAAGAATGAGTTTCAGAAATAAATTTTACCAGTTATATTACATATTAATTAAATAAAAATAAAACGTAGTTTTATTTGATTTTCATATTTATTATATAATTCAGTGACAGCTGTTAAATTCTCAACTTGATTTGAATGAATCCCCTTTGTTAAATTAAAAAAATTAAATAAATATTGTTGTATTGTTGCTTAGATCAGTTGGAACACAATTCATAATTTGTTAACATGTCTGAAGAAGGTACAGTGTACCGAAACAGCTGTCACTGAATTATGTAATAAATATGAAAATCAAATAAAACTACGTTTTATTTTTATTTAAGTAATAAATATGGATTTCCATCAAGTAAACACCAACTCAATTGATTAGTTATGTTACTGGATGCGTAACATTGGTCTGTTACTTTAAGAAATATGAAAATATTTTAATTAAATTAATAAATACAAAACCAACCTGAGGCGGCAACTCTGTCAACAATTTCTTCGTCTCGTGTTTAGCAGGGTGTGAGTTGGGTTTAAGTAGGGAAAAGCGAGCGTCTGGAAGAAAAAATAATGTCTTGTCTTTGACTGTAAGTTGAAAGGAGGCTGGTGTATTGATTTAGGTCATGTATTAATATAAGAGAGAAGACGAGGATGTTTGGAGAGGAGATTGATCTAACGGCTGACACAGAATGTAGGACTCGCTTTTAGTGGTGTGTTTCTCTTTGGTTTCACTTACATCTGAACACTGTGAAACATTGTCACTTGTGACACCGATAATTATCGGACCGGCATCGATTCACATTCACACCTCACCATCTCTTGTTGGGGGGGGGAGTTCCAATATGTACAGAGAAGGTGGTACAAGTTACAGATGAAGAACAGGACTGAATGTCTTGCTACCCATGTTGAACTTTCGTCGGTCTCCGTTGGGATGCATAGTCAGCCCAAAGTCAATTTCCCCCCGGTATTTATTCTTTTGGCAAAAAATAATCCATGTTGAAATTTTGAATATGCATTGATTATTCTTCACGTTGTATGGATGTGAAACATTGACTCTTATTTTAACGGAGTGGAAAGAAATACAAGTATCTGAGGATAAAGTTCTTAGCAACGTGTTTGGACCAATGTTAAACGAAACAAACAGCTGAATGGAGAAAACTACCTACATAACAATGAGCTACATGATTTTTATAAGAAACCAGATGTAATAAGAAAAGTTGGTCTCGTAGAACAGCGATGAGAAGGACATGTGGCACGAATGAGGAATGAAAGATGAGCATAGAAACTTCTTGTAGGAAACCCAGAGTCAGGTGCACAGCCCTTAGATTAAGGATAAGGAGGATGAATAACATTAACCATTATACAAGCGATGACATTAGCTCAGGTTGGAGATATTGTGTTCGCGCTGCCATAAACCCCAGGGTTCGATACTCGCAGCTAGTTAGCTTTAATTTTAGCAATTTTGACCAATGTTATCGCTGTGGTGATCTTTTCGGGGTCTATTCTAGCATTTGCTGGATGACGTCACGAGGAAGTGTATATAGTGACCATCCCCAAGTCGATTTTCCTGGTTTACCAAATATACATTTATTAGTTAATTAAATCGTATTTATCCAGTTACTTTGCTAGAAAACATAAATGGCGACCGCTGGAGCAATTTTAACTCACGGATTTGTGGCAAATCTCCACACCTAGTGCTCGGGTTTGGCTGATACATGTAAATGATGGAAGAGGACACATGGAATGACCGAGATAAATGACGGATTTTGTCCAAAACTCGCCCCCCGGTTCATGGACACGAGACTAGATGGAGAGGAAGACCCAGCCTCATAGGCTAGTGGTCAAAGCTTCTGACTACAGTTCATGGATCCCGGATTCAATTCCCGTTCGAAACGGAGGAGTTTTTGTTAAAGTAAAATCATTCCTGTGGCCTCTCATGATCTTGATTGTTAAGTTTAGATTTAAGGACTCTCCTGCCGCTTCCTTATTATTGATCTCCTATGATAACTCCACCTTCCAGCCGTCCCAGCTTAAAAAGTCGCTACAGTTCCGCCAGTGCCAGGAGAGAAAACCAGAAATGTCATAAAATGGTGACATTGTTAAAAAGTTGGAGAAGAAGAAGAAACGTTTTTATAACATTTCTGTTCACAGCTGTGGTATTGTTTTATAGAGTCTCTGCCTTGTAAGCTCGGGTTCAATCCGCCATTGGGACAAATTTCATTTATAAGACACACGTGAGGTAACTTTAAAGCCCAAACGGTTATCGGACATATCTGACCATCACTATCACGTGTGTTTCATCTTAATGTTGTGTTGTCTCGGAGGAGGTTCTGACATTGAGCTGATCACTCATTCAGGGAAGCCCTCTAGGTAGTGACAGGTTGAGCCCCGGCCGATGTGGGAACGTAAAAGGATAGACAAAATCTAGATCCAACACACCAACCTGATCTCTGGCGGTAGGAACTGTTCTGTTTACGTATTAACAAAATTCCATAGTATTATTTTAGTTAGTGTCTACAAAACAAGAAATGTTAAAATTCCCAGTTCTGTTAGTAGAAAGTGTTTAATGAAGGCGCGGTTCTGCAAGAGAGAGTTGACGCTTCCATTTAACGTTAATTATACGCCTGCGTTCTGTTTACTAAATCTAACACCAGCAGCTTTACTTTAGGAACATTGTTATTAACGATGAAGAGACTCACCATGCAGTGTTTCTAATCTTCAGAGAGAAAATCTCTTAAGCCAGTGATAATGATGATGCTGATAGATAGATAGATATAGATAGATAGATATAGATAGATAGATAGATATAGATGATAGATAGATAGATAGATGTAGATAGATAGATAGATAGATAGATGTAGATAGATATAGATAGATAGATAGATAGATAGATAGATATAGATAGATAGATAGATAGATAGATAGATAGATAGATAGATAGATAGATAGATAGATAGATAGATATAGATAGATAGATAGATATAGATAGATAGATATAGATAGATAGATATAGATAGATAGATATAGCTAGATAGATAGATAGATAGATATAGATAGATAGATATAGATAGATATAGATAGATAGATATAGATAGATAGATAGCTAGATAAGATAGATATAGATAGATATAAGATAGATAGATAGATGTAGATAGATAGATGTAGATAGATAGATGTAGATAGATAGATGTAGATAGATGTAGATAGATAGATAGATGTAGATAGATAGATAGATAGATGTAGATAGATAGATAGATTAGTGATAGATAGAAGAGATAGATAGATAGATAGATAGATAGATAGAGATAGATAGATAGATAGATAGATAGATAGATGGATCGATATAGATAGATGGATAGATATAGATAGATGGATAGATATAGATAGATGTAGATAGATATAGATAGATGGATTAGATGTAGATAGATGGATAGCTATAGCTAGATGGATAGATATAGATAGATAGGATAGATATAGATAGATGGATAGATAGTATAGATAGATGGATAGATAGTAGATAGATGGATAGATATAGGATAGATGGATAGATATAGATAGATGGATAGATATAGATAGATGGATAGATATAGATAGGTGGATAGATATAGATAGGTGGATAGATATAGATAGGTGGATTAGATATAGATAGATGGTAGATATAGATAGATGGATAGATATAGATAGATGGATAGATATAGATAGATGGATAGATATAGATAGATGGATAGATATAGATAGATGGATAGATATAGATAGATGGATAGATATAGATAGATGGATAGATGTAGATAGATGGATAGATGTAGATAGATGGATAGATGTAGATAGATGGATAGATGTAGATAGATGGATAGATGTAGATAGATGGATAGATATAGATGGATAGATATAGATGGATAGATATAGATGGATAGATATAGATAGATAGATATTCGGTTGATTAATGTCTTTGACATCGTCCGATTCCCAATAACCAATTTTGTCGGTCCATCCAATCTCCTGGTTGTAGATGATTCTCGATCATGTATAAACATATTCCCTGACTCCAGTAGGTTTTAGGTCTTCCTCTGCCTCGTCTTCCCTCAGATTTCCATTCCAAAACACATTTTGGTAGTCGATCCTCTTCCATTGGCTGCACATGTCCGTACCATCTTAATTGCCGAGTTTTAATATAATCTAAAATAGTGTCTTCAATCTTCATTTTCTCCCTTATAATAATAATAATAATAATAATAATAATAATAATAATAATAATAATAATAATAATAATAATAATAATAATAGTTTTATTTATATACATATTTTCAATGTTTGTACATCTTTCTCTGCCAAATGTTTTATTTTCCTTCTACAATTGTCCCTATTCATCCACTCCCATGTCCTCCAGTCCTCTTATTCTAATTCCAGTTCTTATTCCTTGCATCCACGAGTTTCGAGACCTTCCTTTCTTTCTTCTTCCAGGTGGACAACATTCCAATGCTTTTTCTGGGTAACCTTTCTTCCTGCATTAATCCAATGTGCCCGCACCAATTTAGCTGCTTACATCTTATAAAATCTACTATTGGATATTTAATACTCTTTTTTTTGTCGTAGCCTATGATATTTTATTTGTTTAATTTTGAACTTCTTGCTGCTCTTCTCAATAAATCAATTTCCATTGACGTAAGTTTTTGTTCTAAGTTTTTGTTGAACTGATGATGATGACGTTAATAATATGATATTGTTAACATGATTGTTGTTGTTCCAAGGACTGCAAAATAGAAGAATTTAAATTGTAAAAATGAAGAAATCACTTAACAAATAATGAATTCAAATATCTGGGATACAGAGATTCTGAAGAACGTCCATGTGAAACCAAACAGATTTGGAGAGTTTTGTGGAACTAAACAAAGAACATTAAAACGCAAGTTACAAAAACAAACATTATTAAAACTTTGTAAAGTAATTGCATTGTCTTTGCTATCATATAGATGTGAATGCTGGACCTTAACATCAGACCAGTTGAGACAAATTGAATCATCAGAAGAGATTTGTATCAGGTTATAAGTTACTACATCACAAAATGAACGTAGATTTTACGAATTATTAAATATAGAATCAATTACAAACTTATATATATATATCACATTCAACGGATGCCAGACTCGAGGATATCGGAAGATATAATCAAAATGGTAAAAGAAATATAGGCCGACCATTGAAGAGAACAACTGCTGATGATGTAATTAATACGTTTTATCTTGTGATCATTTATACATATATACATGTATATGTGTATTTAGTGTTAATTTTATGGTTTTGTAAGTGTGTAATCACATGGTCTATAGCGAGTAGCTAATTATATTTCCGGTAATTTAGCCTGTTGTTGGCAACACTGGAATCTGTTTCCACTAATTTTTAATATGTGGCAAAGCTAAATTCTAGAGTCCGAAGGGTTTTGTTTCATATTATGTCCTTTGGCGGCTGTATAAAATAATTAAACATAAATAAATTCGGTTAATGTGGACCCTTCACAAGGCGGTTAAAGTGAACTTGGGCCCACTTTACACAAATGCACTTGATTAATATCACATAATTTTACAAAACCGTCGTTTTGTGCAGTTGAATGACGTGATAATGTTATGATCAACGCTCTTTAATTACAACCAGCCATAAATATTTTCAGATTAATCTGAGCCTGTCTTTATAAATTAATAGAGTAAATATACTTAAAAAATACACTAAGAGGGACCTTTCTTATAAAGTAAGAAGTTTATAAATGAAGATGTTTTCATTTTTTGAATAAAATAACAAAGGTATTTCATAGTTAAACACTAATGATTACAAAATTCAACTTCTTTAATTAAGTAAAAGTAAGTAAAGTGATCCCACAACAGGCCTCAGGAGACCCTTGGGGTAGTAGGAGGTTAAGGCTCCCACTTTTTCTAGACAATCGGCACTTGATGTCAGCCGGGTTGTCAGCCCTGCGTGACGGCCGCCTTTACCCCCAGAACAGGCGTCTGGTACTCATTTGAGTTAGAGGCTGAGTCGACCCCAGGGCCATAGTGCCGCCAGAGGGTTTGGGTCAGTTTAAAAATCCTGACCCCAACGGGGCTTGAACCCTCGACCCTCCGGCTTGTAGCTCAGTGCCTTAACCACTACGCTACGGCGTGCAAAGAAGAAAAACAACAAATTCAAAATACGGGTCCATATTATCCGAGTTCATCAGTTTAATAAAACCAATGGTTGCTCGCCATTTTTTAAATCAGTTATTTTTAGTGAATAATTAGAAGAATTCTGATTATAGCGCTTTCTACCAGAGACACGGTCTATTCTAACGCCTACTTTGAGACGGAGCAGGGCAGAGGGCCTTATCCTTGAGGCCGATAATGATGTTTTTGTTGCTCTACATTGTTGGTGTAATTCTTCCAAACTCATTCTTAGCCTACCAACTGGTCGTTTTCCCTCTGATTTTGCTTTAAATAACTTTCATAGTCGGCCGTGGTAGACTAGTGGTTATGCTCCTAGCCTCTGGTCCCGAGGGTCGCGGGTTCAAACCCGGCCGGGGTCGATGGATTTTTTAGGACAGAAAAATCCAAGGAGCAAGTCCTCCGGGAGGGACTTTAAGCCGTGGGTCCCGAGTCTGAAGATTTTCAGGCTCGTAAAAAATCCTTAAGCCTGAATGAAAAGGCCTCTAAGCAAAATTTCTCTCATTTGTCATTAACTGTTCATTTATATCATATATTGTATTTCTATGTATCACCACATATTTAGTTTTATTGATGTTTACTTCCAGCCCCAATATTACTCACTACATTTTGGGTGTTGGCCCTTGGTATCTCCTCGCTATCGCCCAAAAATAGGCCCTACTACATCATCAGCATAAACAATTTAATATATTCGCTATTTTCTCTTGTACGTTTCCAATAGGAAATCAGACACTAAACAGAGGCGTTGATATTAAGAAGTTGGGAGACTTTCTAAGTTTGTTGAGAATGTAGCACGCATACGCATTAGAGGCTCAATAAGTTTCACTTAATTATATGTTACCAGCGTTCACTTACAAATAAGGTGAGTCTTCTCCCATCTCAAACAGGAGTCTTATGTCATATCAGCTATATACACTGCTCAAAACAATTAGAGGAACACTTGTAATAAATTGAATAAGTAATTGTTTTTTAAAGCTGTGATGCTGAAAGTTGGACAATATGTAAACTGAATTATTAATTTTATCATTGGATACAAATTTTAAAGATCCATGGCCTAACACAGAGAAATTACCTCAAATAACAAATATAGAGAATTTTTTTATTTTGTAAGGCACGGCCACTTCTAATTGGTAAGCTTCCTGATGTTGCTATAGTGACGAATGTTGATTATTGCCTTGTTTATTGAAGTCTCTGACAAAATGAGGCATTTAAATGAGTTTGAATTGTATCATGCTCTACATCTTTTACGACAAGGTCAATCTATGCGACAAGTGGCTAGAGAGCTGGGGTTTCTCCTTCCGTGGTGTCCAGGTTACACAACAGGAACAGAGAGGCAGGTCAGTATTGTAGAAGACGTGGCCAGGGCCGTAAATTTAAAACAAGCCCCCAGGATGACAGATACATTGTTCTTTCTGCTCTTCGACAGCGTACAAAAACTGCAAAAGACCTGCAGAATGATCTTCATATGGCTTCCGGAATCCGGGTTTCAGACCAAACCATAAGAAACAGATTAAGGAAAGAGAATATTCGTCCAAAAAGGCCCGTTAAAAAACCACGCTTAACAAATGGGCATAAGGCAGCAAGACGTACGTATGCTGAAAACCATGGTGATTGGAACCTGAACCAGTGGAGTCTGTGCTCTTCTCGGACGAATCCAGGTATCGTCTTACACGTTGTGATGGTCGATTGAGGGTGTGGGGACGGCCAGGAGAAAGATTTTCTGCAGAGGCTGTACAGGAAATTGATAGATTCGGAGGAGGTTCCATAATGGTGTGGACCGGAGTTATGTACAACAATCGTAAGGACCTTGTACTTGTTCCCCAGCGACTGAATGCTGTCGAGCACGTTCTGGAAGAGCATGTAGTACCTGCTGTCATTGGAGTAGGCCCTGGATTTCGGTTTATACAGGATAATGCCAGGGCACATTCTGCGGCTGTCACCAGGGATTTCCTGAGGAAGAATGAAATTGAGGTAATGGAGTTGCCAGCGGTCAGCCCAGACCTCAACCCTATTGAACACTTGTGGGATCTTCTAGACAGGAAGGTCAGGAACCGACATCAAGCTCCACAAACTCTGCTGCAACTTGGAGATGCTCTGAAGGAGGAATGGGAGAATATCCCGCAAGAGGAAATCCAGAATCTTATCGGGAGCATGCCACGAAGGTGCCAAACTGTCATCGAATGTCATGGAGGCCATACACGATACAAACTCTATATAACGAGTGTTTAACTTCGAAAAATAAGCACAAGATTCAATTGCTTACATAGCGGAATTATTTGAAAAGTTAATTGTAAGCGTTATTCATTTGTTTTTACTGACATGAGCAATAAATAAATAAATAAATACCCACAAATAATGTACTTTATTAATTTCATGTTTGTACCTTTATCCAATGAAAAAATATTTGCATATTTCATAGTGTTCCTCTAATTGTTTTCAGCAGTGTATTACCGAATTCCGAAGGAATGTAGCAATTGAGGTTGTTCTCATCAAAATATTTTTTAAACAAATTACAGAGCTTTAAGGGATATATATATATATATATATATATATGTGTGTGTGTGTTATATATGTTATAATTACATTTTTACATTGAGCAATGCAAGCTTGCATTGCTCAATGTAAATATTTAATTGTAACATCGATAAAGCGTGACTGCTATAAAGTACAAATATTCTCTTTAATTTGCTTAATTGTTACAGCATCTAGCTATCAGATGCAGTGAAGACCGAGTTCTCGCTACATCTGGTAATAATGGAGAATATATATAAGAAAGATAAATGTTTGTATTGGATTCGCCCGGTGGTGTAATGGATAACACGCTGGGGTACCAACCCAGAGGTCCGGGTTTAAATTCTGTCCAGACATTTATTTTTCTTATTATGTCACACACACACACACACACACACACACACACACATACATATATATATATATATTAAAAAAGATCTGCACGATGTTCTAAATTAGACAGGATCAGAAATAGTATTATCAGAGAAAAATCAACTTTAACGAAACAATTATGCAATTTGTGGGAAATAAGCAATCATAATGGATCGGAAATTAGAAAATGTATGAATGCAGAAAGATTGAACACAGAAGGCTAATGTGGTATGGACATATATGAAGAATGCAGGGTAGAACACTACCAAAGTCCGTCTGTATACGGACAATGGAAAGAAGGAACAGAAAAGGAAGGTCAAGGACAACGTGGAAGAATAACATTCAGAATTCAATGAGGACATTCGGTGTAACGGACAATGACACAGAGGACAGAGAAGGAAGGAGAACTTTAATTAACGGAAATTTGTGAATGTTTATTACAAATTGATAATCTATAAGTCTGTAGTCATTTATGTTTTTTTTAAACTCATATTAATTTATTAAGATTGGTTGAAGAAAACTCTCAATGGTGAGGAAAATTCTAGAGATGAATGAATGAACAAAGGATTCGACACGTGAAGAGGATGAATGAAGATAGATTGTCAGTTAAAAGTTTGGAGTGGATTCCAAATCGGAGGAAAAGAAGAGGAGACCTAAGAAGACATGGATAGACGAAATTATAAATTTGATGAAGGACTGGTGACTGTACGATATAGAGGAGGAGCGTGTGGTATCTAATATCGACTCATTTAGATGCTGAATTTCCGCTATAATTATTACTATTGCCAAAGTCAGGCCCCTCGCGGATTATCAACGAATAATCTCTAATCACAATAATATTATTCAAACTCCACGGACATCTACAATAACATCTGAGATGTAGGATTATAACTTTCCAATACAACATTTCACTTTAATATAATAAATCGATATCGCGAGCACAAAATAAATAAGAGAGAACCGGTAACAATACTGAACGTAATACACAAGCAGAGAGTCTATGCGCTGGGCCCAATGTTACGTAGACATGCTTCATTCCCTAATAAACATCTGCTAGCTTCAAACACTACAGTGTGAACGTAATACACAAGCAGAGAGTCTATGCGCTGGGCCCAATGTTACGTAGACATGCTTCATTCCCTAATAAACATCTGCTAGCTTCAAACACTACAGTGTGATTATAAAGTCCCAGTACATTTTAAAGAAATTGCTTACATATCGTATTTCTGTTACAGCCATTGGCAAGATACAAATATGTTCACCACCATTATCAGTTAGGAAGGTGCTTCGTTTTACTCTGAAAAAAAAAGGAGCATATCATGTACAGGTGGTCCATAAACTGGAAGCCGAAGATTACGCAGCACGACAAGCAATGTGTTTTGACCTCTGTGAAGCTGGAGACCGGTATAACTTAATGGATCACATCCTCTTCATCGACGAAGCCACGTTTCACGTCTGTGGACGTCTTCATCGACACAATTGTCGCATATGGGCGGACGAGCTGCCCAATGAAATCAATCGAGTGGGGAAGGCATTCACCGAAAGTGAATATTTGGCTTGGCTTGACTAAACGAAAAGTTTACGGCCCGTGTATATTCGCCGAGCAATCTCGGGAGACATGTATCTTGATATGTTGCAACTTTTCTTACAGCCACAATTACAGCAAGATGGTATCATTGATACAGTGGTGTTACAACAAGATGGAGCACCACCATACTTTACTCTGGCTGTACGCGGGTATCTCAATGACAGGTTTCCCAACAGGTGGATTGGAAGAGCACCTCCTCGTATCTGGGCACCTCACACCCCTGGATGTTTTTGCTTGGGGGTTCATCAAGCAACAGGTGTACATAACCAAGGTTCCTAATCTGCAAGTGCTGAAAGAACGCATACGCCAAGCGAGTGGAATGATTACAGAGGATATGTTGGTGCATGTTTTCCGGGTGCGTCGTTGGGAAACATGTTTTGAGATTGATCGAGGTCATGTTGAACACTAACTTGATAGTAGAAACTACCTTATAATTTTTGTTGTATTTGGACTGCGTTATCCATGAAATGTACTGGGACTTTATAATCACACTGTTTTAAACACATAGACTTTAAATGCTTAAGTTGACTTTTCGTAATTATTATCGTAACTCTGACTATAATCATGAGTGAGGACTTTAGAGGAAAGTAAACTACGTACTTCAGCTGGACTCATATCAAAGGATTCTCTACAAATAACTACGGCTGACAACTGGAATTAATGTAACTTTAATACAAAATGAGTAAAGTTAGAAATGAACAATAATTGTGGCCGAATAGAAAAATAAAAAATTAAACATCCTTTAAATGTGTATTCTTCTCAATAATTACAAAAATATCAATCATTCGATACAAACAATCCTAACATACATTCCAGAAAAATACTTTACTAAAGATAGTTCTTCTTCACAGCCAAATAAATAAATACAAATGTAGATCTTGAAGACAGCCGAGGGATTCTCAGCTCGGAATCCCTCGCCGAAACAAAATGTCCCAACACTTGAAGGAGACCCCAGCAGACTACGTGGAAGACTGCTTAACTACTCGTGTCGCTGCATAGCGGACCTCGTCTCTCGCGCATGACAGGGTGGGGGAAGGGTATATTCAGGAAAGAGAGGAAACATGAAGGAGGCACAGATCATAACAACAAAGTCACGGCAACATAGAGGAAAAAACACGCTTGCACTATACAACTGGAAGGATAGAGATGAATGAAGGAAGAGGATCAAAACTCAAAATTGGGCACAGGAAGATATTGTATACATTTAAAACCTGTTAAGTAATAATGATATATAATGTGTAAAGGCTCCAAATAGTCAGCGCAAAATATAGCGTATCTCTACCAAACCCTTCCATCTACCTTCACGTGGTGGGACTGTTTTTACTGAAGATGGAGGGTGAATGGCGAGTTTCTGGTGCCATAAAAACCAGATTCTCGGGGCAGACAGAGCTCTGTAGCCTTGTAAGGCAGCCTGTCTAGGAGAAAGACAACTCCGAAATTAAACCCTGGTCATCCAGGTTGGGGGTTTAGCGGTTGGGCTGGTAACCCACCCAAGTAAAAATAAATATCACTCAGAAGTCTCAAGTGCGAATACGATGGACCGAAACAGGTAGCATTGACCTAATCCTTGAAAGGAAGAAGAAGAAGATATGTGAGTGCAGATGTGAGGCAAGTAGCAGGCTGGCAGGCCAAGGGCTTCTAGACCTATCGCGAATTGGATAATGTATATATATGTCAGGGTGGTTCTTATTTTCGACCTATCGTATTTCACTCGGCACACCTTCTACTTTTTTTTTGTTCTAAAAAGGAATTTAAAGATCATTTTATTGAAATTTAATATGAGGAACCCGTGCCGCATTGGGCTAGAACAGGCGCGACGTTGAAAATATAATATCGATAAAAATGGTAACGATTTATGTCAACAATTGATTTAATTAAAACAGGCGAATTTGAAGATATTTGTTGATTTATTTCGCTTGTTTAAGACAATAGAAAAATACTCTTGCTGTAAGTTTTTTTATTTATTAATTTAAGTCCAATGCGGCACTGATTAATATTAATTTGATGTAATGAAACTTATTATACTATCAGAACCAAAAGATAAACAAATAGAGAATGTGCATTGAAATCAGACGACATCGATGTTACGCTAACATATAGCGTTAGAGCTCACGGGTTCAAATCCCCGTTCAGGCGTAAATTTTTCTTTTTATATCATATTTGGCTTTCATTGCTAAATATAAAAATTTAATTATATATATATATATATATATATATATATGTGTGTGTGTGTGTGTGTGTGTGTGTGTGTGTATAAAAAGGATGGCGCAAACTTACATGGTTGAAAGTACACGATAATAGAAGCAACAATGTCACAGTAAACATGGGTCCGCAAACGAGCCGTTTGCGAGATAATTACGAATGTATGGTTAAAAGCCGCCACTGAGTTCATTGTAAAGATCGTCCTAGTTAGTGCAGATTAATTTGAATTTAGTCTTTACTATTAATTTTTCATCTCATTTAGTTCACATTTCACAGTTCACTTCAGTTACGGTTTACTTGTTAAAGGAGGTGTTCGAAGTGTCTTCCTTGCATCTGGATGCAATACTGTGTTCGTCTCTGCAATAAATGTCGAATTCTTTCGAAAACCCCTGGATCATTTCTGAATTCTTGACAAGCATGTACAACTCTCTGCTCCAGTTCGTCAACCGTTTTAACGGGTGTGCTGTACACTTCGCTTTTGAGGTGACCCCAGACACAAAAATCCAAAGGATTTAGATCAGGTGATCTTGGAGGACAAGGTACAGATCCGCCTCGACCTATCCATCTTTGGCCGTATCTGTGCGTTAGATGCCGTCTCACAGCAGCAGCAAAATGTGCTGGACCTCCATCATGCATGTACCACAAACTCCGACGTTGCTGAAGGGGAACATCCTCAAGCAATCCTGGAAGATGACGCCGCAGAAACCTAAGGTACCTCCGTCCGTTAAGTTTTCGTGGAAGAATGTGTGGCCCAATGAGATGATCACCTAGTACCCCTAACCACGCATTCAGTGAGAAACGGTGCTGATGTGGTGACTCATGAACAGCAGGTGGGTTTATTTCACACCAAAAATGTGTATTATGATAATTAAAAACACCATCGCGTGTGAATCCTGCTTCGTCTGTAAATAAAATGTTACATGCGAAACGAGGGTTGACTACAGTCTGTTGTTGCATTCACTGACAAAACATCACTCTAGGAACAAAGTCCGCATCATTGAGACATTGAACTCGTTGGAGGTGGTAAGGGTACAGTAAATTGCGCTGTAAAATTCTCCATACACTACTGTGGCTTAGTACAGGCACTTGTGTGGCAATTCTTCTCGTCGAGGTTCCTGGAGAGAGCTGTAGTGCTTCCAACACCATATCCTCAACCTCAGGCGTAATGCGAGCAGGCCTACCTACTGCTCTGCCATGTGCAAAACCCCCATTTTCTCTCAGGCGCTGATGGACCCTTGTAAATGTACGACTTTCGGGGTGTTTTCGATCAGGATATGTTTCTTGGTACAAGCGTGCAGCCTCCCGTGCATTGCCATTAGCTCTACCGTACGTGAAATGCATATCCGCATACTCTTCGTTACTGTAAGGTTCCATTGTAACTACAACACAGCACAAGTGGCACTCCTCAGACGACACTGATACCTTTTGGGACTGTGTACTGTATCCGTCCTGTACGTTCTGAGTGTATGGTTTGATTACAACTCCATCTCTCGGCAATGTTCAGTTTTGTAAACAAAGAACATAGGACGGCTTCAAGTGCGCAAGGAGTAAACCGTACGATGTTACAAATAATGACGTCAGTGGCGGCTTGTAACCATACATTCGTAATTATCTCGCAAACGGCTCGTTTGCGGACTCATGTTTACTGGGACATTGTTGCTTCTATTATCGTGTACTTTCAATCTGTAAGTTTGCGCCATCCTTTTTGATACACCCTGTATATATAATGTGTGAAGGTTTTGAGGCCAGGCGCCAGTTGGTAGGTTAAGGACCATCTAGACTTGTCGCAATAGGAAGACTGGAATTTGGAGTAATTTGGACACCTGTTTTGAATTTGTTGTTTTTCTTCTTTTAATTTTTTAATAGGGGATTTGAATTTTTTAAATTACAGTGATTACACAAGCATGCATTTTAGAACCTTTTCTCAAATGATTTATTTAAAATAGATTTTTTACACTGATTTTTAGAAATGATTTCTATTTTTTCTATCGCGTCAGGTTTTTACACAAAATAAGAATTTATATTTTCACGATTTTCACTACTATAGGCACAAATATATTTAAACCTCATTTCACATAAGATATGTTTTGCTTAAAAACATGTTATAAATACTGTAAAGAACTATCCTATTTTTCATGAATACCTTGTAACAAAACAGAAAGCAAATGATGTTCCATTAATTTTGAAACCCTATCTTCTTTGACTTGCTTGAAATTTCTCCATTTTTAGTCTCCCTCTTCAACATCCAGCACTAGTCGGCCATCATTGTTTCATTCCATGTTCCTTGGTACCTTCTCTCTATCTCTTTAATATCCTGGTGAAAACGTTCACCTTGCTCTTCACTATAATGTTACAGATTTTCGGGGAAGTAGTCGATATGGGAGTATAGAAAATGAACTTTGACACTCATGTTACAACTCAACTTTTAAAATGTCCCAACATTTTTCCACAATTACCTTGTAATTAGGATCTTTGTTATTCCCTAGAAAGTTTTCAGTAACAGATCGGAAAGTGGCCCATGCTTCTTTTTCTCTCTCATTCATTGTTTTTTTTTCTTTTTTCAACCTTCATCCTTCATCAGTTTCTTTATTTGCGGACCAACAAAAATGCCATCTTTCAATGTTTCTTGTGTGATGGACGGAAATTTCTTACAAAGGTTCTTGAAGCAAGGCCCATCTTGTGGTAGAGCCATTACAAACTACTTCATCAAGCCCAATTTGATGTGTAATAGTGGATGCAGGACTTTTTGAGGGTCTACAAGTGCTTCATGTAGGGTGGTTTTAGTTTCGGGCACAAATTTTCTCCTCTATGGTGAAACGTTCACTCTCCAATGTTTTTTCCTTTGCCCGACTGTCCCATTCACATAAAAAGCATGACATGCTTTGTAAAACCAGCCTGTTGCCCTAATAGTATTCCTATAACTTTAAAGTCACTGCCGATTAGACACCTGTGTTCCTAAACTGGATGGATACTTGATAATAGCAACTTCATTCTCGAAATTCTCGAATGCCTCCTTCATGTGAACTGATTGGGCATTAGGAATGGACCCATTGGGCATTAGAATGGACCCATGCCCATTCCCATTATGCAGTAACACACCCTTTAGACTTCTCTCTTGAATGAGTCGCCATTGAGCATGATCATGCTCAGTGTCATAGAAACGCATTAACCGTGTTTATGTTATTGCAGTAAACTCAAGCAATCATTCTGTGAGAATTACAGGAAACATTTCTTTTTCTTCTGTGTCTGTACCATGAGTAAAGCATTCCGGGTTCCAGAAGATTCTTAGCGTCTTTACTTTTAAGTCGTTGATCCAAGTATTTCTGCAGATTCCTTGGCAAATTCAAAATCATGAACTGCATCATTAAGGGCATGTGGATAGACCCGTTTTGGTGTAAACCGGTCCTCAGGCTGCTATACATAATGAGAAACATCATTACCAAGTTCACTTTCAACATCATCTTCTATCAGGTTCTCTAAAACAACTGGAGGGAGAAGAACAGGCAGCTCTTCTCCATGTGGAACTGGCCTAATGGCTTAGGGGATGCTTGGATATACAATTTGGTTCTCATTATTTGAATTGCACTCCTGAACATTAAGCAAACAGAAGTAACAGTCATTAAGGTGGTATTTAGGCTCCCTCCACACCATAGGAATCGCAAACGGCATGCATGTTTTCTTTCCTTTTGTCCACAATCTTAACCTCTCAACGCAATCGTGGCAAACAATAGCGCAATTGCGGCGTCAACGTCTTGTTGTTAGGATTGTTCACACGCTTGTGAGTATACATTGTCATACTTGCAGTCACACTAGAGAGATACAATGAGAACAGCATTCATAATGCAAATGTCTGAGATGAACAATACTCCAACATCGCCCAATAACAACCTCAGCAACAGTTGTGCCAACCTAAAGGCTTAGAGGCCTGAATTGACGAATTTCCCTCCAACAGTACTCATCTTCTGACACATATTATGCTCTCACCAATAAATATTTGAAAACTGATTAGGTCCATTGTGAAAAAGTGTATGTGATAGAAGAAAACTAAGAACAGTTCTAGAATCAGCATAAAAAAGTGGACAAACTTATTAGTTTCCAGTCATCTGATATCATGCAGACTAGTGTTATCATTGTTATTTTATTCAAATATGGGAACATCTTCATAATTTATAAACTTTTTTACATTACAAGAAAGGTCCACTTTAACTTCTATATTCGAATAAAGTGGACCCCAGAGTCCACCTTAGTTTTTAGTCTGTTTTTAAGTTTATTTACTCTATTAATTTATACAGACAGGCACAGATTAATGTGAAAATATTTATGACTGATCATAATTGAACAGCGTTGATATTTATTTAATGTTTTGAAAAATGATTGTTGATTTTAACATTCACACGTCATTCAACTGCAGAAAGCGACGGTCTTTGTGTTTAGTAAAATTACAAGGATATTAAATAACATTAATTAAGTGAATGTTTTTACAGATAGCATCTTCATTGATAAAATATACATATTCGTGTAAAGTGGACCCAGGTCCTTGTGAAGGGTCCACATTAATCGAATTCCTTTGCCGTGATTAATTATTTTATACAGTCACCATGTCACATAATATCAAACGAAACCCGTCAGTATATTAAAACAGCATCTACATAATACAATATATTTAGTCGTTCTTTCAACATTTGTAATATTCATTAGCAGAAATTAAGATTGATTCTTAGCTTGAAAAACTTTTAAAGTGGTAATTTTCATAGAGATGACAAGTAAATCCTTCTTCGCACAAAAAAAATAAAAGAAACTGGCCTTGAACCCGTCAAAGTTGATGAGGGGAAGAAGAGAAAATATTTCTTTTCGAGGGCAGCACCAATTAAAGAAGATCTTAACGGAGTCCACTCAAACAGAAGGGTCGACATTACCCGAACTTCTCTATATACTTTAGCGGCCATATTTTTCTCGGAACCAAACTCAACATATGACAATCAATTAAGAGAAGTTAGTTGGAATTCGTTTTTAAATCTCGTAGACTGCGATGAACAGGATATGTGATACGAATGGGGAATTAAAGAGGGACCTAGAAACTCCTCGGAAAGTAAGAGGGAAAACACCCGGTAGGTAGACCAAGAATGAAGTGGGAAAGTAACATTAACCATGATTTGAGGCAAATAAATTGTACAGGAGATGATTGGAAAACATTAGATCAGTATAGGGATGTGTGGAGTGCAGCTATGAACAAGATAGGGTAGAATAAGCAATGAATATATTCAGGAAGAATTGGAAATTCAGTCAGTAAATAAAAGTATATCAAGGATAACTTTACAAAAAATGACAGCAATAATGAACAATGTATCTAATCTAAAACAACGTTAAAGAAAACAAGAATTAAATTATACAATACCTTGGCAATGCCTACCCTTCTAGATGGCAGCTAATCAAAGAAGATTATCAAAGCAGCTGACGATTCTGTAATAAGACAGTTGAGGTATATGTGAAGAACAGCAGGATACAAATTGTTGGACTATAAAACTTTATTTAATAGGTTTTAAATGTGCCCAATATTAAGTTTTGATTCTCTTCCTCCATTCATCTCTACCCTTCCAGTCACAGTCCTACAGTCCCTTGTCCTTCGTAAAATTATTAATTCCCTCTATCCATATCTAGGCCTCCCTCTTCTTTTTTTTTTTTGTCTGATTGGAATCCACTCCAAACTCCCAACTAGCAAATCTATCTTCATTCATCCTCTTCAGTTGATAGTACCCAGTAAGGGCCCCTTATCTAGGGTTATAGATAATGCCGCCATGTAGTTCGTCATTGGTTTGGCAAAGGCTAAGGAAAGAAAATTGAAAAAATATCCCTGATCCTCCAATTCCAGCTCACTGCTCATTGGAAAAAATAAACACTGCTAAAAAATTCAATATAAATAAGACGGATTAACTGTAAAACTAATACAGAAAATACAAACAAACTAAACAAGTGTTAGAAAGTACATAACTGAGTGGTTAGAACATGCCGGTAGAATGACAAACGACAGACCACCAAAAATCCCGAAGTCTTACAAACCAATTGGGAAAGAATACGAGGACGTCCAATGAAGAAACTTTCTGTACTAAGACTAAAGTGGGACCGGAACAGGCCAACAAGTAGACTAACGGCATGGAATGGAAATAATGATTAATATTACTGTTATTACAAATAATGAAACACAATGGATGGGAAGTTAGAGTTTTATTAAAATATAAACCATTTAATTTAGACCGTTGAAACGGATACAGACTGCATCCCTGAAAAATGTATAATAAGAATTATGTAACTTTTTTACCATAAACAAAATATTGTTTAATGGATATTTAATTTGTTTTTTATAATTTATTATTATATTAGATGTGATGTTGTGAGAAACACGAATTTAATGTTCCGTAATTACATTTGTGTCGTGCATTTAACGTATAAGGGACGCTATTAAGTTTATACGAGAGCGTGTGAAGAGCAGAGCGTCGTGGCTAACGCATTGAGGTTAACATCCTACTCCTGCATTCAAGTCTCTTCGTTCATTCTTGGATATTCTCACTACTGTAAATGGTATGACATTTTAATTGTTAATTTTTATTAATTACACGTCTTCATATCATTAGATTAATTGAATAGGTGAGAGTAGGGAGGGAAATATTCCCAACTTCGCCCATTTTAATCCGAGAATGTTTGATGACTATGCATTATTTGGTTTCTCTTCTTTTGGTTTTTTAATTAAATTCTGTACTCGTTATCAGGCTTAAATCCAGTTCATGCGATTAAATGAAATATGCCTATATCTGTGATATAATCCTGTAAGGATTGTGGCTATAGAGATGTATCATCAAGATCCAGATGAATTAGGAAGAACGATCAACATGAGTACAGTTCCTTACTCTGAGTAAGATGCAACTATCGAATCTGCAGTACCGAGAAGCCATATGCAATCGTAGAACATTTTCATGGGAATCCAATATTAAATATTGTCGCAGATTGGCCGTGGGATCGTCTTCATGCTATTTTGGCGTAATAAAAATAACAGAATGATATCGAAAACTGCACAGTAACTTTATTTAACTCTATAAACTATCAGCGACTGTTCATTCACAATTTTCTGTAGTAATCCACTCACCCCTGGAAACTATCAACAACTGTTAATTCACAATTTTCTGTAGTAATTCACTCAAGTCCAAAACTGACACAAACAAGATAGGTCGACATACCTGTTTTTCCCTGTGAACTTCATCCCTTTTATACTTATCTAAAATAAAAATAGTCTGTTATAGCTAATAGAATGAAGAATTGACTTATTGTTATTACCCTATGAAGCGGTATAAAGGACAGTATCCATTAAGAAAATATAAAAAATGGATAAAATTGACTTTACGTGTCTGGTTTCTCACATGAACGAGTGAATTAATCTCGCTTAAAACGTTATCTATCACACCATTATTTTACAGTCTCTGACGAGTCCACTTGCAGCAGTTTCTTTTTTATCACTGTTACTTCTCAACTGATTTTCTTCCTGCCCTTGCAACAGATTATATAGGGCGGGGAGGGAAACATCTCGGCTCTCAATAGAGACATTTCCGTATAGAATTTTCTGGCCGAGGCTTGGAGAAGCCTCTGGAACGGGGATCTGCACACATCGGTGATTTGCGCGAGTCTTTCGACTCACGAATCTGTTTCTACCAATGCGAGACCACTAATCTCGCCTTCGCCCGCGTTATTACGACGCGTCACAGTATGTTCTGTGCTCTCAGCAAATTTAATGTGTATGACTCATTTGTATGGGCAAAACATAGAGATTATGGTGTGTAGAACAGTTCCCAATTCATCAAATTAATGAATATGACCAAAATGGACCAGGGTTATGGGACACTAGCACAATGACGTTCGTGATCATCATTTCTCAGGCCCATGGATTGGATTTTCAGGACTAACTCGTTCACCAGACCTGACTCCCCTGTGGAGGTTAATTAAAGGTCGTGTTTCTCCCTGACAGTCGCGCCGAGCCCAGAACTCCAATTACGAACGCAGTTGCAGAAGTGAGTCCTACTGTACTGACTTGTGTGTGAAAAATATTAGCTCTGAAGACTGTCCGTTTTTAAAGTGATCGTCATCAAAACAAAACCATGTGACCTGCTCGCTTTGTATTGGTTATGGACACTGACGTACGTTGTAGAAGCAATAAGTACACAAAAATGTAGGTCCCTTCATTAAATTAAAAACATATGCTCTAAATATGTTTGTTATTATTCATGAATGAAAATAACAATATTCAAAACATATAAAATATTCTAAAATATGCCTAATCAATAATTACAACTTAAAATAGTTTATTACATATGGGAGATGCAGTTGAGTCATGCCTCAGTCGATTCTCATGAAACAGAAAGACTCAAAATGTCGAATCTTCTGTTGCTGTATCGTCATCTTCCTGTCAATGTGACAGTAATTGTGATGCGAATGGCGGAAGGATACAATTGCCGTTTGTTGATGTTAGGATCACTCTAAGAGCAGATAAGGTATAGGTTCGGCGTTTGCCTTATCATGAACATCGATACAAAATAACAGCTTGGTGAGATCTTTTTACTTTAAAATAACAACTTAACCATTTTTTATAAATTTCAATAAACTTATAAAAAATGTAAAGTCCTTGTTGATACACCCTATATTTACTACAAAGAACGAATACTTCAATCAACACTTCAATTACTTCCATTTTCTATATATTATATATGTTTTAACCATGGAACAGGAATTGCTATTCTTTTTCTTCTTCATCACTTTATAGTTTAGGCTCTAGGCCTGTTCCGAGTTATCAGCATCCTTCTATGTTTTGAAGTGTCTTCCCATATTCTTCTATGTGTGGCTTATAATTAAATTAATTTTGGAGCTCTTCTCTACTATTCAGTTTTGTATTGGAGCACGTTATCAAATCTTTAAAGGATGAAGAAAATGCCGAACTCAGTGGTATCAATAAGCTGTCAGTTTATGTTGAAAATGTAGTGTTAGTAGGCGATAGTGAGGAGATACTAAGCGCCAGCAACCACACTATATTGAATAACACTAAGAAATTGGGGCTGGAAGTAAAAAACTACTAAATATATGGTCACATAGAAATATATTATACAATGGAAATGAACAGTTAATGAAAAATTTGGGAAATTTTCAAGAAATGGCTGAATTCAAATACCTAGGAACAATAATTATAAATAGGAATGAGATGCACAAAGAAATTAAACATAGGCTAAATTCTGGAAACTCATGCTATTATGTATTACAGGTACTCTTGTCGTACCAACTCCTCTCAAAAACGTTAAACTGAAAATATATAAACTGTTATTCACCTAGTTATATTATATGGATGCGAAACGTGGACTCTTACTTTAAGGAGGAGAAAATACTACAAGTATTTGAGAATAAAGTTCTTAGGACCAACGAGAGATGCACAGACAGGTGAATGGAGAAGACTACATAACAGTGAGCTATGGACAACGAGAGAAGTAGACTAATAAGAACGGTTAAACCTTGTAAACTGCGATGGGGATTATTGAGACACGAAGAGAAACATCGAAACTCCTTGCAGGAAAACCGGAAGTGCCCAGTAGGTAGGAAAAAATTGAGGTGGAAGAATAACACTAACCATGATTTCGAGGAAGTAAATTATACAGGGGTTGATTAGAAAACATTAGCTGAGGATAGGTATGTATGGATAGCTTATGTGCGCGCTGATATGAACTTATGGGTTCGATAGTGCCAAATAGTTTATAGTTAATCTATTCGCGTCAATTATTTCATCATTTGTGTTCATAGTGCAGCAATATTTTACCGTGAGTATTTATTTATTTATTTATAAACAGATTTTTAATGTTTACACATTTTTCTGTGCCTAAAGTTTATTTTTCTTCTCCACTCGTCTCTATCCATCCACTCCATGTCCTCCAGTCCTCTTGTTCTCATCCCCGTTCTTATTTCTTGCATCCACGAGTTTCGAGGTCTTCCTCTCCTCCTTCTTCCAGGTGGACACCATTCCAATGTTTTCCTGGGTAACCTTTCTTCTTGCATTCGTTGCACGTGCCCACACTAATTTAATTGCTTGTATCTTATATAATCTACTATTGAATATCTAATACTCAATTTTCTCGTATGACAGTATTTCTTACTTTTTCTAATTTTGAACATCTTGCTGCTCTCCTCAAGAAATCCATTTCGATCGGCATAAGTTTTTGTTCAAAGTTTTTGTTGAATTTCCGAACTTCAGCTCCATATGTGACAGTACTTCTCACTATTGAATTATATATTTGTAACTTTTTTTTCTGGTTATATGTCTGTTCCACAAGACTCCATTCATCATTGCTGTTATTGCTCTATCTTTATTCATTCTGTTCTTAATATCACTTTCTTTCTTGTCCTCTTTATCTACACTCCCAGATACTCAAATTCATCACATCCTCTAATATAGCCCCTTTTGATCTTCTAACATTAAATATTCGGTTTCCGCTCCACATCCCATATAAAATGTTTTTTGTAAATTTATTTTCAAACCCCAGTTATCGTGTTGGTCCAATAATTTTCTGAACATAAACTCCATAATCTTAATATTCTTGAGCAATTATTATGTGGTCATCCGCAAATAACAGTGTATATATTGTATCTGTTGATCCATCTCCAATTGGTACTCCCATTCCTGAACATTTTTTGCTCCAGTTTGACAGTGCTTTATGTATAAATATCTTAAATAATGTGGGCAATATGCTACAACCTTGACGAAGGCCTTTTGTTACTTAGTTTCTTCTGATACACATTTTCCAATTTTAATTTTAGATAGGCCTACTGCATTTTTATACAAATTTTTATTGCATTAATAATAATTCTACCGTTTATGGTCATATCTTCTAATGCTTCCCATAACTTTTGTATAGGTACGGTGCCATATGCCTTTTCTAAATCCACAAATGTGATGTGAACTTGTTGGTTGTTATTATTAGTCTTTTCAATCAATTGTTTTACCACAAATATGTGATCAATTGTAGATCTCTCAGACCTAAAGCCTGCTTGTACTTCATTCACCTTATGTTTCTAATTTTCTTGCAAATAGTATTTGATTATTTTACATGTATATATGGCCAAAAAGATTCATTATGATGATTCCTCTATAATTATTGTACTAATATTTTCTTCCTTTTTGTGAATGACTGATATCAAGCCAGTTATTAATTATTTTATTAAATTTTATAGATAGATCATTGGATGATTAATGTCTTTGACATCGTTCGATTTCTAATAGCCAATTTTGTCAACCTCCTGGTTGGATTATATAATTATTTCATTCAATTATTAATTTTTTTTTTTTACTTATGGATTCAGGATTATCGTAAATTTTCATTTCGTATGTGATCTAGTTTAGTAGACGTCACCTCTGCACTCTGGCGCTGGTGAAGATGGACCACACGCCCATACAAGAAGGAAACCGTCAACCATTGCATGCCGAAACCTATGTTGAACTTTTTCCCAGAGAAATGTTGAGATGTACCAAGGCTGTGTCTACGCGGACGACAGGTTGTGAGGGTTATCCAAGCCGCCAATTCAGGAGTTGTATTACTTCCCCAAGTTTAAGTGAGAGATTTGATGCTGGATTTTAGTCCTCTGCAGTTAAAAGCGACTGGTATTTTTGGACACGCTCTTGGTATATCATAATGTTTCTCTAATTTTAAGGTAGGTTTCGGCAGTTTCCTGCCACATCGGCCGAACCAGCTACGTTACAGCGTGCCCCCGTTATTTCATAAAACCAAAACAAATTTACACGCGGATCTTCTGTAATGAAACAATGGTGGTGTTACATTAGACTCTATTACGTGATTGTTTGAGAATCTGCGAGGGGACTTAGAAAGGTGTGAGGTGAAAGTGGTCGACCAGATCATTGTAGTTGCTTGAGAAAGAAAGTTATCGCATTGCCTGCCAGTTAGCTTATTCTGTTTTTGTTGTTTATATACTTCCTGAATGACTTTTTAATATATGTGACATTTCACGCTGTAATTCTATGTCACTTATTTATTGCATCCATCCCGCCTCTTCCGTCGGTTGCATCATCATCTAAGTCAGGCTTGTTAAATTGATTGTTGTCGGACAATTAGTTTTCTTATGCTCCTTGCCTCTGGTCCCGAGGGTCTCGGGTTCAATCCCGGCCGGGTCGATGGACTTTTTAGAATGGAAGAATCCAAAGAGCAAGTCCTCCGGTAGGGACCTTAAGCCGTGCGTCCCGAGTCTGAAGATTTTCGGGCTCGTAAAAAATCCTTAAGCCTGAATAAAAAAGCCTCTAAGCAAAATTTACCAAATTTGCCCGTCCTAGTACTACCTTGGTATCCTAGATGTCAGTATGAGGCGGAAAGCTGACCACAGGCCACTCCAATGACATCTATACGAAAACAAGTGTAACTAAATTAGTATGGTTCGACTTCTACCCTGTAGGGGGAGAGCGCCTAAATCTCGTTGAGAGAAACAAGGGCTTACAAGATATCAAAGCTATATTTATGACATTATACCAGTGAATAGTATATCTTCTCATTCCACTGCCGTGGTTTAACCCAATACATACCGTATTCTACCAGAGAAACAAGGTCCCAAGAAGGAATGCGGATGAGCCTACTCGCAAGTCCTGGTTGTTATTTGTTTTCAATATAACCAGTTGCGCAGAACAATTGTTTTCTGTTGGGGTGCGGTATTGAAGTCTAATCATGAATCATAAAATATGTTTTTAAACGTCCTTTTGTTATTTCTAGACTGTTCGATTCTTTATTTATTGTTTATTGGAATTGTTTTTAATGTCGTTCTGCCCCGAAGCCGAACGGTTTAAGGCATGGTGCTACGGGACTTGCACTGGCCAGCGTGTGACCGGTATCCACTCATAATCGTGAGGAATTTGGGTAGTTACAATAAATAGCGGCTCCAGGTAGAGAAACCAGCTATAACGACTGAGGTACGCGACAGGCTGACCACATATCACCCGTAAGCTGGCTGAATGATCGAAATCATATGTAATTAACATACATGGATGTGAAGCCAACAACCGGTTGTGGGCCAAGAGCCCTCTTGGCCTGACGCACCATGGAGTAATAACCAGTTCATCACTCCTTATTTTTCATACAACTCATGATTGTATCTACTTCTTCAATCATTGTTGTCTTGCACTGCCATAGGATTCCTTCTTTAGTAACTAAGGTTCATACACACTAAGCAATAGGTTGGTTTTCTTGGATACAATCCATAGGTGAGAACATTCCCAGATAATAGTTTATTTGATGGACCTATGTATTATATCTCCTCCGAGCTATGTTCCAGTTGTGATGTAAACAGAGCGGATGCATTCTCATTCGTCGAATAACGATGTTAACCTATAAGCGTGTAAGAAAATATATTTCCCTCTCTAAGAACTCGAATTAGAGAAATAAAAAAAAATAAATGAAAATATGAATTATCGAGCACATGTCCATATAGGAGAGTTTTTAAAAATATAAATACAATTTTGATGGAGCATTGTTACATTCTTACGCATGCGTATTAGACAATACATTGAAATGTCAGTTGTTAAAAATGGCCGCTTGTTCAAAATAATACAACATTGGAAATTGAAGGATTTTAAAAGCGGAAAGATACAAATTATTTTGAATGTTTTCAAACAGTTTAGTGAGAAATATTCTACGGGGTGAATCATAAATATGCCTAAACGTTTGATCCAGTTGTGTGATGAAAATATTACCATTACAGGAAATATGAAAGGCAATTATTCAAATTACAACAATGGAATAAAACAAAACAGTGTAGAACTTACATCATTAGTCAAAATGGCGTTGGATATGCAACAGCAAATTACAATTGCTGCATGGGCAATAACGTATGCTAATGATCGTGAGGCCGCAAGACGGGCAAGACGTGAGTTTAACGTAGCATTGCAGCCGTCGAGTGTGGGGAAGTGGAGAAAACGACTGCTGGAAACGGGAAGGATGTAGAAAATCAAACCTCCTGGTAGGCCTCACATTAGTACGGATGCAGAAACAACGAAGAGAATTGTCGAGGCGTTCGACGCTAAGCCACAAAAATCAACCCGCCAAGCTGCACGTGAGCAGTGATTTGTTTTGTTTTGTTCTATTGTTGCAATTTGAAGGATTCCCTTTCCAATGATAGCATCATATTTCCTTTAATAATAATATTTTCGTCACAAAATGCGATCAAACGTATAGCCATATTTCTGAATCACTCTGTACATAACCCATTCGGGATGTGGTGAAAATAACAACAGAATTTACAGGTGAGTCAGTATGGCGCATAAATTCTGCTCATAATGAAATTGTAAATAAATTATATTTATTAACATCGTGGGAAAATTGTAAACATCTGATTAGGTAGGCCCATAGGCATATATAATTTGTCATAAATAAATAATAAATGAAAGTTGCTAACTATTGGTAACATATTACTTTGTATTCGTCTTATTTCTTGTAAAATACGATGTTGCCTTCTATAGATGACAGTTCCGTACACAATTCAGTCATATGGCGGGTAAAAGTAGCACCACAGTTCCCCCAATAGACGGTGTCGTCGAAGAAATACATTTCATAAGTTTGTTTGCGGTACAACTGGAACCTAGCTCCGGTAAATAAATGATTCGTTGGACGAAAATATGAGAGTAACCGGATTTGTGTCCTGTTGGAAAAAGAAGCTTCTAAGTTTCAAGTAATTGTAACTGCGCATGACCATGGTTTGTTGACGATGTCGTGCAACCTTCCGTGAAAACGTCTACAAGAATATTCACTCCTTTCTGCAACGGTCACGTAATTTCGTCACACTGCCTGATCCTCTCTTCCAGAATTATATTTACACAGCTGAGTCCGGTCCTCTGGACTAACGTTGCAAGTTCAAACCAGGTAACTATATTTATTTGCGAATTCTGAAAGAATTTGGGTTCTATTAAATATACCGGTAATTTTGAAAATTTACAAAATTTCATATCGACTGTACGAAGAAGAAACCAAAAATCATAAGAAAATTATAAATATAGGGTACAGGGAAAGAACCTTGTAAGTTACTTCTTTTTTTCGAAATTGAGTTTGAGGTGTCATTGGATTCTCCATGGAAAGCACTATTATTTAAAGTATGAAACAGTAAATATTCAGTTTAGTGATGTGTTTATTTATCTCCAAAGTTTGGCAAATGGATGTTGTACAACTGAAAACTATGTTTTCTACATTTAAGAGAGTGTAGCTTATTAACTTTTTCTACATTTAAGAGAGTGTAGCTTATTAACTTTTTTCTCTCCTGTACCCTTCATATGGTGTAATGACCACACTCATAGTAATTACATTAAGAAAGTGCGGTCAACTCCGTTAATGAACTTCCATATTTCTACAAAACCAGCTCTGCTTGATGGTCGCTTTTATCCCCAGAACAAACGACTGGTATTCATTTTCTTTATAGGCTGACTCGACCCCAGGGACATTGTATCATTGGACGGTTTTTGCCTTTTAAAATGTTGATCCCGCCTGCATTCTAATCTCCTACCTTCCGGAGTGTAGCTTATTAACTTAACGGCGTTCCACACACGCATATATCCTACACATATTATATTGTCTATGATCCACGTAATTTTGATTAGTCGGATCAAAGCCATACCGCAGTGTGAATCCCCTTTTCCTCGTGTTCTTAAATCTAAGAAGGGAACTGTCAACCGTTGCATGTTGAAACCTACTTTGAAATTTCTCTCAGAGAAATATTATGATGTATGACCATGTCTAATAGCACACATATGTATCTGCCGCTTTTAACTGCAGGACACAGAAATCGAAGCCAGAATCCAGCAATGTATCCCACTGTGCGAAAACTGGTTGACTTCCTTGCATGAGTAGAGTTGAGTGCAATGTGGCGGGACGCGATGCGGACGGCATATTCTCAGGGCTATCCACCAAGTCCGGAATTGTATTACTTCTCTATAGTTTAAATGAGAGACTTGGTGCTGGATTTTAATGCCCTGGAATTAAAACCGGCAGTTATTATGTTTGAACACGGCCTTGGTACTTTACAACGCTTCTCTGGGAGAATTTCGAGGTGGTTTCGGCATTTGAGGGTTGAAAGTTCCCTCGACAGTGCAGGGTTGCATAATGTAGTGCGAGACAATCTCAACTCATGCAACTCCTCATACCATACAACTTATAACTGGTTTCAATATGGCATCTAAGAAGTGACCTTGATCTAATTAATGAAAATATATGGACTACAGTAAGTGGGGCCGATGGAGATTTGAAGAAAGTTTTTAGGTATGTTTTGACAGGTAGAACCTCCTTCGAAATTCGCTAAGACTACGATAGTCCTAAGTTCGATTACGAGGAACGCTGAGAAAAATTAATAAGTGATTAAATATTATATATGTCGTAAATAAAACTATCAGAGTTTTATAAATATCTATTTCATTTAACATTTGTAACAGCTGTTTCACTGCATCAAACGAATATGATAAATGTAAATACTTTTTTCTATTTATGAACATAGTCAACTATGTATACAAATGTAACCAGCAATACAATATAAGTAAAAGGGGCCAAACTTATGAGCCAGTGGTCAGAGCTTTTTTACTACAGTTCATGAGGTCCCGGGTTAGATTCCCGGTCAAACCGTGATAATTTTCCTTAATGGTAATTATTTCTGTAGTTGCTCATGGTCTGGAATTTACGTTAAGTTTAGATTAAGAACTCTCCTTGTCCTTATCACATCATCGGGATAACGTAACTCCACCTTCCAGGTGCCTCAACCTTAGAAATTGATTAGAATTCCGCCAATACCAGGGGAGAAAGCCAGAACTGTCTTAATAGACAACCAGGAATTAGACAAATATAAACAAATTATATAGCAATGTATAAAACATAATTTTTAACATAAAATAATAGATGAGAGCATATACATCTCGATACTTGGAACTGTGCTAACCACTTTCTTTAATTCGTAATTGTTTTTATTCAGATTTTAAACTTGTACGTGTTTGTAACAAAAGAAAAAATGTAGATATTTTAGAAACTTTATAAATTAAAGAAAAGTAATAAGTAACTAAATTCCCAATTAGATTTAGATGATTTTACTCTGTTAAATTTATAAAACAAATACCGTATATGTTTTATACATTGTATATATTTGTCTATGTTTTGTTTATATTGTATTGCGTTACATTTGTTTATACAGCTGTCTTTATTACACATACATACAGTGCGTTCAGTATAGCATTGAACAGCAGACGCGGGATTTGTGCTGTGCGATGACGAAGGCTTACACGTGCAGCTACGGGACTTGAAATGTGCGCTGACTCAGCCGTTAACGTGTACATCACACGCATTCATGTCGCAGTCAGATTGTACGCTTCGAATGGATAAGGTGCTCGCTCGCTCTTCCTTGTGAACTGAATGACGTGTGCATAAGTATAAACTGATTGGTGTGTGATGAGTGTAAACTGTGCAATGACTAATAATTCTTCTACTGAACAACGTGTATTTATTTATGATCAATATTTGTTAACTCAGTCTGCCAGCCAAGTACGAACTCTTTGAAACACGATTCCGGATGTAAAAATTCTATCACGTTCAACAGTCCATAATCTGTACAACAAATTTCATGCAACGGGAATTGTCGAGACTAAGAAGCCACACAAGCCGCGTATCGTTTACACAAAAGAAACAATAGACGACATCTGTTATCGATTGGAACAGTCTCCTAGAAAATCACTTAGGCGCCTTTCGCAACAAGTAGGAATTTATTAAGGCTATGTACAAAATAATACTAAATTGTTAAAGTTACATCCATATAAAATAATCAAAACACGTGCTCTTCAACCGAGTGACCCTGTGCCAGCACCTGCGTCAATAAAATTGGTAAGTACGATAATTTGTAAAATAGTTACGAAAATGTGTGTGGTTGTATCACCGCGATCCTACGCTGTCCGTTCCCCGCCACGAGTGCGTCAGCAGTGTACAGTGAAATCCCTGCGTCTGCTGTCCGATGCTATACTGATCGCACTGTAGAAAATGTATTTGTATTTATGACATTCGTCTGAAGAAGATATAGTGTATTGAAACAGCTGTTACGAATCCTTATGTATAAAAACGAGTATGGGTCTGTCTGACCTACATGGCTCAAAAACTACTTGACCGATTTGAATGTTTTTTAGAACTTTTTTTTTTCTGGAACAATTACCGTATATAATATATACCCTATGCAGTATAGAGCCGGAGCTAAAAAACGTGGGGGCATTAGTACTCTAAAAAAGTAGTTTTTACGCTTAATTGTCAAAACAAATATACCAAATTAATGTACAGGGAATTGAATATCTCAACAAAATCTATAAAAAAAGTCCGCGACAGTATATGTCTTTCTTTCACGGATAACTCACAAATACCATTTTGTCTTTCAGCCAAAATTGATACCAAGAATATCGGGATACGTAGATTTCCAGACAATGCTGAGTAACGAGCATGGGGTATCTAAATATAATTACGATACAAATATGTAAATATTTTCTTTCTACTTATTAACTAAACATAAAAACACATTTAATTTATTTAGGCACAGCAGCGAACGCCTGGTATTAGCTAGTGTTGAATAAAATATTAACAAAATCATATAAAACTTTGATAGTTTTAATTATTAAATACATCGTGGATTTTCATGAATTAAACTCCAAATCAATTGATTAAATAAATAATAGGCCTCGTGCTTTGGTTTGGGATAGTAGAAAGCTCCTGTAACTTGTTTTCGAGGTCTAATGGTACCCAGAAGTGAAAACACTGGGAGTCTGTGTGACTGACCTTTTCATACACATGTGTGCGTGTCGTCACGACTTGATCGCCATGTCTACGCTTAGCTTAAGTCATTAACGTAGAAATTTTAATTTGGGCGTGAAAAGGCCAACACGTTATGTTCAGATGTTTCTTATTTCGTCTCTGAGACTTTTTATGTTCCATAAATGTACGACCCGGGACCCAGGCTTTGCTTTCTTCTCAACGAAGGGAACTTTCAATCATTGCATGTAGAAACCACCTTAAAATTTGTCCCAGAGAACCTTGTGATGTACCAAGGGAGTGTTCAAAATGTTAATAATCTGCCGCGTTTAACTGCATGACGCTAAAATTCAGCGGCAAATGTCTCACTTAAATTATAGGGAAGTAATTCAACTCCTGGCGAATTGGGGGTCTGACAACCCGCCGCGCCGCGTGCCTCCACAATGCACTACTCAAGCAGAGAGTTGCCATTGCTGGATTCTGGCTTCGATTTCTGTACCTTGCAATTAAAAACGGCAGATAATTTTTGACAGACTTGATACATCACAAAGCTTCTTTGGGAGAAATTTCAGTGTAGATTTTGTATGCAATTGTTAAAAATTATATTGTTACATAATTTGAATTGGAATATCTTCTAAGGGTAGACTGCCCTGAGCACAGAGACCTGAAAGATCTATTGCGCTTGAATTGGAATATCTCCAAGGGTAGACTGCCCTGAGCACAGAGACCTGAAAGATCTATTGCGCTTGAATTGGAATATCTCCTAAGGGTAGACTGCCCTGAGCACAGAGACCTGAAAGATCTATTGCGCTTGAATTGGAATATCTCCTAAGGGTAGACTGCCCTGAGCACAGAGACCTGAAAGATCTATTGCGCTTGAATTGGAATATCTCCTAGGGTAGACTGCCCTGAGCACAGAGACCTGAAAGATCTATTGCGCTTGAATTGGAATATCTCCTAAGGGTAGACTGCCCTGAGCACAGAGACCTGAAAGATCTATTGCGCTATACCAATATATTATGGATGAATGGAATGAAGTCTTCTGTACGGTGTTATATGAGTTATAGGTCGTCTTCCAGATCCAACATACCAGGTTCTTCTCTCATGAGTTACACACCAGTTTTTGTTGAGCCCGTAGCCGCGAGCAGGGACTACAGCCCTTCCGCTGCCCTTCTGTCCTTTTTTATTGCTCAGGCTCGGATTCATGAGCCAACAGCGTGGTGGGACTCCACTAGATCCCCGCAACCACATATTTATAACATTTGTGGGCGCCAACCAAACTATATTTCGTAGCACGAGATGAGGCGAAGAGGGGTATTAAAATAATGAATGAGAAATGAAACGAGAGGAAGTGAAGGGAAGGGAGAATGGATAGTGTTGGTGGAATTAAATTCGGGAAATACTAAGGTAATTCACAATAAAACACTGTTTTGAAGAAAGGTTTTTAACAATTCTGACTACAACATTTCTGAAGCTGGTATAAAAAGGAGTTGCTCGGACTTCATTATACAGAGTGATTCTGTAGGAGCGTGAGGAAATTAAACAGGATATTGGTGATGCTCCACTGAACAATTTGAGGTACGGAACCTAGGTTCCGAGAAGTCAGCCTATGGAGATGAGGAAGTAAATTAATCTATCTCGTGTAGCATTGCTGTTTCCTAACTGATTTACAACTAACGTGCGTACAAGTTTACATGCATTGTACTGTTTATTTATCCTTTTGTTTCTGCAAGGCGGAGCTTGAGGCCATGATGCAGGATGTGACCTGACTCCCTTTTTATACTTCCTTTGGGGATATAAGTCACTTGTGTTTGAGACTCCAGTGGAAACGGACATGGAATAGGTTGCTAGGATTGTAGCTGCTGTGATGTGATTCTAAACACACCAGGATGCGGCAGAATCTTATAAACTGATGTCATGCTTGCGTTAAGTCGGTGCCCATCACTTTGAGTAACTATTGTAAAGTATAAAATTATTTGTGTCAATGATGGTACTTGCAGTTAACTGATAAATAATGTAAATAAAACTAGACAGTAATGTGAAACAGAAGTTTACTGCCATATTTCCTTAAGCTGGCTTCTTGGACCCTAGGTTCGCTTCTTAAATTGTTCTGTGGAGCATCCTCGATGTCCTCTAATTTTTGCACGCGTTACAGAATCACCCTGTAGATAAAAAAGAAGAAGTTTTAAAGTGGAGTTAGAACAACCTGGTTCTAAGGAGGCGAAGTGTCAGAATTGCCTTATCGATTACATTTTTGAGGCTGAGAAAATATAGGTGGTTAGGGACAGCCCATGGCCAACCATCCACATGTGTTAATCATCCAACAGTATCTCGTTTTCTCAACCAGCAATCTACTTATTGCACCTACAATATTCCTCATGATATTAAATGGGCAACAGAAGCTAAAAGTGGATCAAGTCTCGTAGTTCTGTATCAAAGCATAGCGCATTAACGGTTCGGCTGAGGCGCGAAACTACTTAACATTTTGACGCTCTTAGAAATGTAACCCATACCAGGTTTAAATCCGCGAAACTAGGAGGGGTCCATTTTTTAATAGTGAAAAAATCTTGAGTAGCCTATGACTTCCCTTGGAAGAGAAGTAAAGACCTGTTTGCCGTACCTTACATTTACGGCAAGTAAAGGAAAAATAATTCCATGATGCAATAGGCCTAGAGGGCCTTTGGAGCACTAAACGGCTGCTGGCCTCATATGCAAATTTGTTAACACAGATGTGGACGATCATCCAACTAGTATATGGGTGACATGTAGTCAGCATGTCGGGTTCCCCAGCCGTTACAGATGGTTTTTTAACCTGGAGTAGCTGTTTATTGTAGTTACCAATATTTCCCACAGTTCTGTGTGGGCACCGATCCCGTATTGATAGCAATTCAATGAGAAAAATCGCCCCTTAGGAACTCGAACGGATCTAACTCCCGTTGTTCTGCACCAAAGCATTAATGCCTTAAGCTATGGTTCGTGTCCTTGCGCCTCTGATCCTGGTGGTCGCGGTTGAACCCCGGCCGTGGACGAAGATTTTTTAGGATGGAAAAATCCAAGGAGCAAGTCCTCCCAGAAGGACTATAAGCCGTGGGTCTCGAGTCTGAAGATTTTGAAACTCGTAAGAGATTGTTAAGTCTGAATAAAAAGCATTCTAAGCAAAATATACCGACCTCATCATCCTGATAATACCTTAGTTGCTGCTAGATGTCGTAGCGTAAGAGCAACTAATTCCTTACAATGGAGCGGTTATGCCATGGTTTGTTTACGGCGAAGGGAGATTGATTATACAGCCAGTAATTGGAAAACGTTAGCTCAGGGTAGGGATGCACCTGAGACCTTACGTTCGATAATGCCAATTAGTTTTTGTAAATGTGCATGCGATACTGAGTTTATACAATAGCGCTTTATTTGAGTTTTCCTTCCCACAAGCTTGTGGTTCCCAGGAGCTGCTACTTGTATGTTAAGTGACTATATTTCTAGCACACAAGTTGTGCATGACAGACTTTGTGATGGAATTCTCAGGTTTTCTTTACGAATTGAAATTTTCTCAACAATTCAATTTGACCAAATGTATGGAATTTCAAAACCAGGAAATTGAACGCCACATTCTACAATGGCGTCTCTTTAAACAAGGGAACTGTCAACCATTGCACGCCGAAACCTGCCTTGAAATTTCTTCCAGAGAAGCGTTGTGATTTAAAAATCCGTGTCCAAAAATATATGCCGTTTTTAACTGCAAGGCACTGAAATCAAGCGCCAAATCGTTCATTTAGACTATAGGAAAGTAATACAACACCTGAATTGGTATATTTGGTAACCCTCACTACTTGCCGTCACCGCTGCGTCCCGCCGCACTCCACTCCGCTCTAAGTCAAGTAGAGTATGTTGTCATTCAATTCTGGCTTCGATTTCTGTGCCTTGGAGTTAATGACAGCAGTCTTCTTTACACGGACTTGGTACATCACAACGCTTCTGTGGGAGAAATTTCAAAGTAGTTTATCCAATAGTTGACTTCTTGGTCTTGTTAGATTGACAGTGACTTGCACCGTCCGGTGTGCTGCATACTGATACCCAAGGGGCAGCAAATTCAGTTGTGGCTATCAAGTAGGGGTTGTGGATTATATAACCCTAGCCTTGTGGTGACAATGTTTCGCCTAACACATTTAGGTTGGAATAATAATGGATGTTATCACACTAGAAAAGGGCATCATAAACTACACCGCCGGCAAGCAGAGAGTCCGAAAGCCGGACGGCGCGGCGTAGAGTGAGCCACACTCCTCTAGGCGAGTGAACCTCGCACTATTATGTGGATGGTTTCTCCTTAGTTGGTTATTCTGTGAAACACAGATTAACCAGTCGGTGCATGAAAAGAAACCGGTCCATGGGACTAGGCAATTCAGCCAACAAGGGCTGAATGTCCCTGCTGGCAATTGCTGGCCCTTAGCTTTAGCAGTGCTATCTCTCTTGAATGGTCCGGAAGAAGTACCAGTCCGTAAAGCTTGGGCAAAGGAAACTCTCGAATCGACATCCATCGAGCTGAAGGTCTTTCTTTGAGTTGGTCTTACTGCAGGATGAGGGATGGGCTCACATTGGGATGGTTTTGCTATTGGCTGTTGGATGGGTTTGGCTACCCTACTATAACTTCAAGTGCTGCCTTGGAAAGCAGGGCAGTCTCGGTAGGAAGCCGGGTGACCGGACTCTCCGCAGTTAGCACATTTGAGCAACTCAGGGTCTCTCTGCGCTTGGGCCTTTAGAGTACATTCTTTGTGCCCATAAGGCCCAGCGCAGATTACGCAACGTGGAGCCCGGTTACAAACGGGGAATGTGTGGTTGAATGACTGCCACCTGTAGCGCAGCCCTAGGTCTGTATGGTCCTATGGCTACAACAGTAAATAAGAGACGCTTCAGGTCAAATATTTTCAAAGCTTCATCATTACGTTCCATCCAATAGTTGACAGTTCTCTTGTGAGAACTTAATCTGATTGTTCAACTCTATAAACTATTGGTTATGGTCCCTTCTTCCGAGATTCCTAGTTTCAAATTCGGACAATGGATTTTTAAGCGTGTAAATCCCTAATTCCTGGTGCGACAGGCCTAGAAGATCCTTGCCCTACCAACCGACTGCTGGCTTCACATCCATATGTGTTTATTACAGATGTGTAGGGCCTACCATCATCCAAGCCAGTGTATGGTTACCATGTGGTTAGAGCATCCCCCACCATTATAGCTATTTTGTGAACCTGGAGCCGCTACATGTGGTCACTGCTCCCATAGTGGCCGAAATTCCTTGAGGAAAATTTATTTCCTCGTGGTGATTTGAATTACTGCAAAGTTTGTAGCTCTGTACCAAGGTATGATGCCTTAAACCGCTCGGCTTGCTGTATGGCTTCCTTTGGAAGATAACTAAAGGTGTGGGACCTGTATTGTATTATGTACGGAACGTATAATAACCTCAAACCAGATATAAGGAGCTTCTGAAAAGAAATCAGCCCTTTGACGCCCAGATAGAAATTGATGCGTTAATGATTTGATTTGTTAAATAAAGCAATATTTGAATCTACCATGCTCACATATTATACCAAGGCTCGTGGTTCAAATCCTGTCGGGGTCGAAGATTTTATAGGATGGGAAAATTCAAGGAACACTTTCTCCAAGTCTTCGTTTCCAACTGTGAATAGTTTGAGGCTCGTAAAACAAATAAATTAGAGCTTTTAAACAAATTTTAATCGGTATTTTCCTTCTAACAGGAATCTGTCTACCACTGCAAGTCGAAACCTACCTTGAAATTTCTCCCAAAAAAGCACTGGGATGTACCAAGCGCGCGTGCAAAAAAAAAAAACTATGTGCCGTTTTTACTGCAAAACATACACATCGAAGCTAGAATCCAGAAAATTATCCAATGTACGGAGCAAATTAACTCCCTGCTTGAATAAGAGCGGAATGGAGATAGGCGGAACGTGGCGCGCACGGCAGATAGTGAGGATTACCCAATCCAACAATTCGAGAGTTGTATTACCTACTTCCCTATAGTTTAAATGAGAGCTTTGGCGCTGGATTGTTGTGCTTTGCAATTAAAAACGGCTGACAAAAAGTTTTAAACACGACCTTGGTACATCACAACGCTTCTCTGGAAGAGATTTCAATGCAGATTTCGGCATGCAAGGTTTGACAGTTTCCCCAGGGAACAGATTTTCTGATGGAATTTCGACCAGTTTGGAACCGATGGCAACCCAGAATCATGAATGATTTGGGTAGCTACATTAAGTAACGGCTCTGAATTGTGAAAACAGTTATAACGGCTGGGATAATAACCTGCTGACCACATGTCACTCTTATACTGGCTGGCTGATCGTTCACACGAGGACAAGAGATGAAGGTCATGTCGCAGCATAGGGAGTTTGACTCGTATTGCAGTAACGTTTCAGGAAGTTCGTCTGAAAAGTAGAGCCTGAAAGCTTGGAAATTGTAAATTTAACCTGTCTCTTAGCCTGTGAAGAAGTATTTGTCTGTCCTCTGGGAAAGCATTTAATCGGACATAAACTTAAATGATATTTTCTCTTGTTTCAGGTAAACTCACCTTCTTTGCCCAATTGATCCATCTTCCTCATCAGCAGTAAGTAAAACGGCTGTTCTATACCATCAGTGAATATTCGATCTGAGAACAAGTGATTTTAGCGTCGTGCTGGGCCATTTGCTCTCATATAAGGGAATTCTGTCCTAGGAGTCCAATAGTATTAATGGGCAAGGTAGGGTGAGAAAATGGGTAAGTTAGTGTTAGTTTAAGCAAGTTAGGGTGAGAAAATTGACAAGTTAATGTTAGTTTGGACAAGTTACGGCGAGAAAATGGCCGAATTAGTACACTAGATTAGTTTGGTGTTCACTTGTTTCTTAGCAGGTTTTTGTAAAAGTTGGCTACACTGTCTGAGCAGTGACTAGTACATTGCAAATATGCTGATAATAGTTTAGTTTTAACTCAACTTCTCTCTTTATTTTAAGAGGACCGACTGATGAATCTTTTATTTTCTTCATCTGATACATTATGTGCTTATAGAAGTGTTTCTGTGAAATTTGGTTTATATAAGTACTATAGTTTCAGAATTGTGATTTTTTAATTCTATTTTTTTTATATTTTCTAAAAAATACTCCTGAAGATGCATTTTTAAACTTTCTCTCGTGAAGTTGGAGATTCAGAGTCTTTATGATTGCACTAAACACATTTACTAAGCACAAATAAGGAGAGGATACTGCTTTTTTCATTAAAAAATTATTTTATCCACTCGCATGCATTTCCATCTCAATTTAAAATAACACGTGTGTCCTAGACTAGTAACTGCATAGCAAATTGAATCATATTTTGAGGAGTCTAACAACAAAATTTCATTTTGATAGCGTAAAAATTGCTTCTTAAGGAGCATTTTAAGTTTTTGAAAATGTTACAAAATGGAAACAGAAAAATAAAACATTAAAGTTGAAGTAGTGATGCTGACCACACGTGAAGGGTGTTTAAACTCTTACGTCACGGGCTCAATGTTGCTCCTACATTAAAAATGTTTACATGAAAATGATCCTATTGAATCAGAGTTATTAAAAAGCAAATAAACAAAAAATGCATATTTTTACATTTCCTTTACCATTTTTAAACATTTCACCATTCGGTGCCCTTGAGGAATTTTTACATTTTTTGGAAAAAAATCAACATATATATTTCTCTCAAGTAATTATTCAAATGCTACAACAATAAATTTTGTGTTTTCCAGTTATTTAATTTGAATTTATGTTGAAATATGTGATTGCGGGGTTCTAGTGGGGCACCATGGTACTTGCTCATGACTCCGAGCCTGATTAATAAAAAAGTGAAGAAGGATACTACGGTAGGATTATAGTCTCCCTCGCAGCCACGGACCAAATCCAAAAATGGCGGCATGAGTTATGAGAGAAGAAGCTGGTATGTCGGACACAGAAGGTGACCTACTCATATAACACTGTACAGTATGCTTCATTCCACTCGTCCATAATATACTAGGATAGCGCAATAAATCTTTCGGTCACGGTGTTCAGGACAGTCTGACCGCCCAATCAGATTAAGAACTTTATACTCGACATGTGCATTCCCTTCTATTTGTATGAGGAATTTTTATTTTACTTTGAGATATTTCTGAGACCGAATTTTTAGTTTAACGAGATATTAATGGGTCCGAATGTATCGGTAGTACATGCAGTATGTCAATTGTTTGCTCTCGTGATAATTTCCTATAATTTCCAAGTCAGTACTTCGTCAATTCTTTAATACTTGTCTCTTGCTTCTCCTCCTACATTGTATTACTCCTGCATCAATTATGTCTGCGTCTTGAGTCAGTACTTAATATATAATACCATGCATACAGATTTAAATAGGGAGGGTTGTTTCTGATCTCTGATAACAAATGATTTTTAAGTTTTACCTTAAGAAAAGTCGTGTCTCCACCATCGAGCATACTCTAATTGATGGCTCTTCACCCGAGCCATGGTTCGGCATCGGAGTTTCCGCTGCAGAAGACTCTTATGCAGCACAGCCATGTCTAGAAGTTCCCACTCCTCCATGCACGCTTTCCAGAGACCGTCTATTGTTCGAGGACGCCTGTTTCCCAGTGCCCTTTTGAAGAGTCCAAATACACAAAGTCCATCGGTGTTGCATCAGGAGACTTCACTGGGATGTTGCTGAATGGAATAGCATGTATTCCAATTTCCTGCTCCATTTCTCCAGGAACGCCAAGGTTGAACCCAAAGTGTGACTGGAGGCCTTGTCTTGGTGCACCTAGACTTGGTTTTTGTCTGTACCATAGAGAGCTGGGATTTCAGTCCGGTAAATTGGGATGAGAACTTCTTCCTGGTAGTACTGGGAGTTGATTTTGGCCTTTTTAGCTACTCTACGAATGGTCAGTTTTTCATTGTAGCAATATCCCGCGATGACCATAAATCCATTGGAGAAACTTTCTCTGCATTCGGCATACCACTTTTGAATTTGTTTCACCCCTTTCTTCTCTATAGCAAATTGCCCGGGGTTTGTTGCAGTCTCCTAGATAAACATGTGCTTCATCAAGTGTGGCCAAAAATTTCAATTTTTCTCCTGCCAGGTGCTTTTCATAGTTTCCTGCTGTCGGTGCGGCATTCGGCAATGTGACGTGGCAACAATTTCTGAACCCTGCTTTTGTGGCGCTTCTCCATGTTTAAATCTTTGTTTATTTTGGTGTTTACAGTTTTAAGGGATATTCCCTATATGTTCGCAATCACCCTTCGTGTGGCAGAGTTACCGCCAGAGATAAGGACCTTGACCTTTCTGATTACATCTGGGGTGCGGGTAGTAGCAGGTCGTGCATTTGCCCCCCCCTTTTTTTCCTTTTGGAATTAATCCCAAGCGACCCTTTCACTTTTTATTAAGCACTGAGCTAATTCCACACTTTGACACCATAAAATTACGTTTTTGAAACCTCAATAATCGCGGAATAACTATAATTAGCATCAGAAAGGGCAGTAATGTACCCTTCCCATAACCTGTCTATCTGATTAGGCATTATGAGAGGAACACGCGTGCGAGTGTAGCAGAAGCAACACACTGACTGGTTTGATCACCTCGCACGCTCCTGTCCTGATGACTCACACTCCAACGTGACAATCTACTTGGCAAATCGTTAATAGAGATCGGAAACAACCCTCCGTAGATATTTGATGCGAATAAGACCTGTTAAATTGGTTATTTCGTTTCTTATTCGCAAAAACTTCAAATTATCCTCCTTCTCCCATATAACTCATTAGTTGTCATGGATATAGTGGCATGTGGTTAGTACATCGCCTGAAGGAGACATCTAGTACGAAACTTAGGTATTAATTAGACCGATTAAATTTTGCTCAGGGGCACTATGTAATATTTAAGTTCTTTTACGAGCCCCAAACTATCCAGACTCTGGACCCACAGCTTAAAATCTGTCCTGAAGGACTTATCCCTTGGATTTTGCCATCCTTACGATGCATCGACCACGGCTGGGTTTGAACTTGCGGCCCTTGGGACTGGAGGTAAGATACAACCACAGATCACCTAGGCCGACACTACTAATGACATAGAAAAATTGTATTGTATTGATTTGAAAGAGATCAGTGCATAATCCACCCAGCAAATAATTGTATAAACTTTCTTTCTTTTCTTTTTTACCTAACTAACTCACTGACACTATAAAACCTGTAGGTTCATGGTCGCGCGGACATAAGCTCTCTACACATCCCTATCTTGAGCTAATGTTTTCCAAACATCCCCTGTATAATCTACTTTTCTCAAATCATGATTGATGTTATTCTCCCATCTCATTCTTGGTCTACCCACTGGGTGTTTTCCCTCTAGTTTTCCTATAATCAGTTTCCATGCACCTCTCTCATTCCCCATTCATGACACATGTCCTATAACTTAACTACTCTTGTTGTGCCCGGCGGCTTCCTACGAAGATCATGCAGCTCACCTTTATCTAGTTTTCTTCGTTCACTTGTCTGTTCACATCTCTTTGGTCCAAACATTCTCCTTAGAATTTTATTTTCAAATACTCGCAATCTTCTTTTCTCCGTTAAAGTAAGAGTCCATGTTTTGCATATAACTGGGAGAATAACAGTTTCATCTATTTTCAGTTTAATGTTTTTTAGAGAAGTTGGGACAAGAGTCCCTGTAACACATAATAGCACGCATTTCCAGAATTGAGCCATGTTTAGTTTCTTCGTGCATCTCATTCCTATTTGTAATTATTGTTCCAAATTACTCATTATAAACAAACATTTTAATATTATAAAAAATATATTAACAATAATACAATTTATATTAATTAGTAAAATATCCGACTGTAAAACATTGCGTAGAGCAGTCATTCCCAAAGTGCTCTATATCGACCCCAAGGGTCGACTCTGATCTGAAGGGATCCATATCAAAGTGAGTAGCGCTGTTGCAGCTACATTTGATGTTGCTGAATTTGTAAAAATTAAACATTAGAAAGGCAGGAGGTCTAAACAAATATTTTTTAAAATGGCACCTGGTCTATGAGACATAAAAGTTCGGTGACCTCTAGACTAGAGGATCTGATTGCATGTCTATAGATGTTCAGAATGAAAATGTCAAAGAGATCAAAACAAATAATTAAAATAGATCTCGTTTAAAGAGGTAGATTCCTTGATAGTCCCAATATGCGTGCAACTTTACCATGGTCGAATGTGACTTGAAAGTATCAAATGTGCGATAATTCATAATATCTTGAGGGAGGGAATTCCAGGAGCGGGCAGTGGTTGCTGTGAAAGAAGTTGAACAGAACAAAGTCTTGTGAAGAACGAAAATAAAGTACCTTGTTTCAACCTTCAAAATCCTGTTGTCATAAATCGTCATCATTATCGATATGAAGGTTCAGGCCTTTTGGCCTGTTTCTGCTTAATACTTAGTCACGCCATCTCTTCATAGGACCTCCAACACTTGTTTTTTCCTTTAGGATTATAGTTCAGGACGGCTTTTGCTATTCTAGTTGGTGACATGCTTTCAACATGGTCTCTCCATTTAGTTCTATATTTTTCGACTATTGCCGTAATTGGTTGCTGTCGTCGTCATAGATTTTCCTGAAAAATCTATGTAAATAAGAAATTTGTTGAAGTATTTAGGTTATTTGAGGAAAATCTGAGTTTGTAACGGTAATATTGCGTAAGATATTGCGCCTGTATTGTTGCGTCTGGGAGTATCCCACAAGAGCTTATGTGGGAACTACGTCTTACACATGACGGAACTTTTCTTCCTCGTGTCGTTCGTACAACTTTCTTTTCATTTATTTTAATCTCTCATATTTCTAGAATATGCAATACGTTAATTACACCTGGCCCACATCACTCAAGTGTAATAATTATGTAAACATGTTGTTTTAATTTAAAACTTTGTCAACACATAATTTTTTCTTATTACAATATTATTAAAAACTCTCATAACATTATGAAACCTACAAGTAGCAAATTAATAAAACCCAAGAAATTAATCCGCTTGTAGAGAAGTTTATGAAATTTCTATCTTATTCTTATCGTTGTGCCCTCTGCCTGTTCCTTCTAGAAATTACGAGTCCGTCCATCTCCTTTTCGGTCTTCCAGGCGATCTGTTCCCCTCTACGGGTAGACTGTCCCTTACAACGCGTACAGTTCGCAGATGAGGAGAATGCAAGTCCGGGTTGGGGTAAACAAACGGGAACAGGCATGTGTCATGCATCAGTGTGGTGAGGATTGTGCATGAGAACTAACACGCCCGCTGATAGACTGAAAGGTTAGTACAATCCCTCATGACATAACATGTTGCGCCAGATATTCTGGTGGCCATTTTCTTCTGATCTGCCAACTGTATCAATAATTTATAAATATTCCTTTGGAATGCGTTTATAAAATACGTAGTGGATCCGTAGACTTATACTGTACTTACTAAGTTGTATTGGATAGGAATACAAGTTGATTCCATTCGGTTCTTCTTCTCTCAACTCAGTCGGACATTTAACTGTCTTTTACTCTCTTCAGTCCTTGCCTTATATCTTCTAGTTTTATTCACGATTTACCTTAAGTTATTAATTTATTCTGTTTGATCCTAGAAGTCTCAGAAGCATAGGTCCATATTGGTCGTATGGCTGCTTTATAGATTTTTACGTTGGTGTCATTATTTAAGTTTTTTCAATAGGTCCTCATATAATTCATGGAGTCCGGTGTTTTTGGTGCTTGATTAGCTTCACATGCGGACCTCCCCAGGATCTCAGAAAGTAAAACATCTAAGTTACCAGATGTTATAATTCCAGGTTGAGAAAACCAGCTATAATGGCTGGGGATTAAACGTGCTGACCACAGCACCCCTTTATTGACTATCTAATCGTCCACCTCTGCGATTAACACATGTGGATGTGAACTCGGCAGGTTGGCTAAGGGCCTCCTAGGCCAGGCGCGTCATCGATATATTAGAATTATTATATTAATTAGAATTATTTTTAATTTGATATTCAATAGCACAAACGGAACGGAGATATACAGATAGAACAAAACAAGCCAGCGATTACTGACAAGAATGTACAACTGTGATACGATGTGCAACTGTGTGACGACATTATGCCTCCCTCCATGATCCCGGTATAAGCATGACGTTAAAATGACTCAACAGTCTTGTAGTGAAGGTTGGCCAAGCTGAATAGCCTACGTACCCATAACCTCCCAAGCTGTGCAGTGTGATCACTTTTTCTTACAATGTGTAATTGTACAGTTCACAGTTATACCTCTTTCTCCGTGATCCATTTTCAACAATAGATCCAAAAATGTGAATTCATTAAACACGAAAATAAAATGCTGTCATAATTCTACTTCAGACCTGAAAAGGTTAGTTTTTTTTTCTATGGGAAGGCAAATGGAAGTAAGCTGTAGAACACTACTCAGAATACATTACGTTTAGGTCTACAGTTTATATGAACTTTTGGTTTTTTTATGTGTAATTATTTGAACTTTTTTATTTTCAGAACACTCTGTATAATACAGATCTCATACATTTCTTTGGCATAATGTATAAGTTTATAAAACATAAAATGGATCCTTACACCTGTTATGAATCTAGCGTTAAATAGCATTTAATAACATTCCATACTTTTCTAAAGATACGTCTGGGTTTATTATTTTAATTATAGTTATAACAATATTAACACTAAAGGAACCTTCTTTCCATCTTCATATGTCCTATACTCCTTTTCCCACAAATCTATCTGTCCTCCCAGCACCAGTCTTGTAATCCTTTTTCATTTATTTCTTTCTATATGTCTTGCAGCGAGGTATTCCTGGTCTACCTCTATAACTTGTTCCCGTTTGAATTCAGTCCAAACTCTTGGAAACTTTCCATCATCTATTCCCATCTATTCGTTTTACATGTCCTTACAATTGTATTTGAAAAAATGTAAAAATTGTATTGTCTTTATTCATTTGTTGACTAATCACTTCATTTGTTATTTTATCCAGTTTAGAATGTCAGTCGTAAGATATCTGCGTAGGATACATGTCGTAAGATATCTGCGTAGGATATATGTCTGTCGTAAGATATCTGCGTAGGATATATGTCTCGCGTAAGATATCTGCGTAGGATATATGTCTGTCGTAAGATATCTGCGTAGGATACATGTCTGTCGTAAGATATCTGCGTAGGATATATGTATGTCGTAAGATATCTGCGTAGGATATATGTCTGTCGTAAAATATCTGCATAGGATATATGTCTGTCGTAAGATATCTGCGTAGGATACATGTCTCTCGTATAAGATATCTGCGTAGGATATATGTCTCTCGTAAGATATCTGCGTAGGATATATGTCTCTCGTAAGATATCTGCGTAGGATATATGTCTGTCGTAAGATATCTGCGTAGGATATATGTCTCTCGTAAGATATCTGCGTAGGATATATGTCTCTCGTAAGATATCTGCGTAGGATATATGTCTCTCGTAGAATATCTGCGTAGGATATATGTCTCTCGTAAGATATCTGCGTAGGATATATGTCTCTCGTAAGATATCTGCGTAGGATATATGTCTCTCGTAAGATATCTGCGTAGGATATATGTCTCTCGTAAGATATCTGCGTAGGATATATGTCTCTCGTAAGATATCTGCGTAGGATATATGTCTCTCGTAAGATATCTGCGTAGGATATATGTCTCTCGTAAGATATCTGCGTAGGATATATGTCTCTCGTAAGATATCTGCGTAGGATATATGTCTCTCGTAAGATATCTGCGTAGGATATATGTCTCTCGTAAGATATCTGCGTAGGATATATGTCTCTCGTAAGATATCTGCGTAGGATATATGTCTCTCGTAAGATATCTGCGTAGGATATATGTCTCTCGTAAGATATCTGCGTAGGATATATGTCTCTCGTAAGATATCTGCGTAGGATATATGTCTCTCGTAAGATATCTGCGTAGGATATATGTCTCTCGTAAGATATCTGCGTAGGATATATGTCTCTCGTAAGATATCTGCGTAGGATATATGTCTCTCGTAAGATATCTGCGTAGGATATATGTCTCTCGTAAGATATCTGCGTAGGATATATGTCTCTCGTAAGATATCTGCGTAGGATATATGTCTCTCGTAAGATATCTGCGTAGGATATATGTCTCTCGTAAGATATCTGCGTAGGATATATGTCTCTCGTAAGATATCTGCGTAGGATATATGTCTCTCGTAAGATATCTGCGTAGGATATATGTCTCTCGTAAGATATCTGCGTAGGATATATGTCTCTCGTAAGATATCTGCGTAGGATATATGTCTCTCGTAAGATATCTGCGTAGGATATATGTCTCTCGTAAGATATCTGCGTAGGATATATGTCTCTCGTAAGATATCTGCGTAGGATATATGTCTCTCGTAAGATATCTGCGTAGGATATATGTCTCTCGTAAGATATCTGCGTAGGATATATGTCTCTCGTAAGATATCTGCGTAGGATATATGTCTCTCGTAAGATATCTGCGTAGGATATATGTCTCTCGTAAGATATCTGCGTAGGATATATGTCTCTCGTAAGATATCTGCGTAGGATATATGTCTCTCGTAAGATATCTGCGTAGGATATATGTCTCTCGTAAGATATCTGCGTAGGATATATGTCTCTCGTAAGATATCTGCATAGGATATATGTCTCTCATAAGATATCTGCGTAGGATATACAATGCTAATAATTTTGACCGCAAATGTTGACTTATTTTCCACTTTTCCGCTCCATATGTAGCTAGACTTTGTGCTACAGGCTATTTATTGTGCTATTTATATTGGCTTCTTTAAAAATATTCTTATCCCATAATATTATCATTTAGCACTGCTTGCTGGTCATTCTTTATTTACTCTTTGTTTAATATCATCATTTTGCGCATATTTTGTATTAATTTTGATGCTCAAATATTCCAGTTCATTGCACTATATTTTAATGATACCTTTTCCATATCGTAAAAGTATTTATTATTATCAACGCATCTCCCACATAGATTATAAATTAACTAACTAATTCACTTGCACTATTGAACACGGAGTTTCATGGCCGCGCAGACGTAAGCTCTCCATACTTCACTATCGTGTACTAATATTTTCCGCGAATGTGCCTATTTAATTTAATTCTCTCAAATCGTGGTTAATGTTGTTTTCCAACCTCATTCTTGGCCAACCTATTACACTCTTTCCTTCTGTTATTTTTCTACAGGTGAGTTGCCATGCCCCTCTTCTATATCCCATTCGTGCCACATGGCATACCCATCGTTCTCGATGAGACTTAATTATTCTTATTATATCTGACTTCCCATGTTGTGTAGTCTTCTCCATTCACATGTTTGTTCGTCTCTCATTGGTCCAAAATAAATGAAATATTTTCTCTAATACAGGCCACGCATGGGAAATATAAATAACTTTATAGTTTGACCTTGTTTCGAAATACTAGTCCTATTAGACTGCATTGTAATTAATTCTTTGATGGTGACAGCGACTTGGAAAAATATTTATTCGATGCCGACAGAAGAGGGCATCGCTTGAAGTAGGTTAGAGGGAGAAGCCATCATCTGAATTTATAAAATCTTGACGTGATTGTTGAACAGACTCGCTCGAGTAATTTCTTACGCAGAGCGTTCTCTTGGTGAAAGTGCAGGCCTATCATGTTTATTTTATCAAAACCTTGAACTTGCACATCTTAAATGTTTCATTTCAATTCGCCTTCCGTCACGCAGGGACTGCGTAAACTAAGCAAGTCGATCGTTTTTAAATATTTATTTATTTATTTTGTTGATATATTTACCGAGGTTACATTGCCATAGAAGACCAACATGAGATCGGAACAAACCTTAAGGTATAATCCTTCATGCTTACTGCTGCTGATGTTCATGACATTGCGATAAATCAAACATGGCTGCTGCAGACCGATTTTTTAATTTCGAATTTCGGATAAACCACACTTCAAATGGTCGGATTCCATTGATTTTTAGGCAAAATCATTCCATCCCCCTGCCCTTTTTTTAATATCATAAATGAAAGATTACACACCACACAATTAAACTTCTATAAAACGATGGCAGTGCCTATGTTAACATGTGTTAACAGATCAGATCAAATAGAACGATGGCAGTGCCTATGTTAACATGTGTTAACAGATCAGATCAAATAGAACGATGGCAGTGCCTATGTTACATGTGTTAACAGATCAGATCAAATAAAACGATGGCAGTGCCTATGTTAACATGTGTTAACAGATCAGATCAATAAAACGATGGCAGTGCCTATGTTAACATGTGTTAACAGATCAGATCAAATAGAACGATGGCAGTGCCTATGTTAACATGTGTTAACAGATCAGATCAAATAGAACGATGGCAGTGCCTATGTTAACATGTGTTAACAGATCAGATCAAATAAAACGATGGCAGTGCCTATGTTAACATGTGTTAACAGATCAGATCAAATAAAACGATGGCAGTGCCTATGTTAACATGTGTTAACAGATCAGATCAAATAAAACGATGGCAGTGCCTATGTTAACATGTGTTAACAGATCAGATCAAATAGAAGTAGCTGAAATGAAACTCTTACATTCAGTAGCAGCCTATACATTGTAGGATAAGAAATATACTGAAGAAATAAGAACCTAATTAAACTTCTACTGTGTCATAGAAAACATTCGAAATTCGAAATCCAATTGGCTTCAGTATATAGAAAGAATGAGACCCAATAGACTCCCACAAATTTTGCTTCACTACCAACCCAAAGGAAGAAGAAATATTGGACGCACCATAACTAGATGGAGGGATGCAGTATCTTGATGTGGAAACAGGTAAAAGGCCTAATTCCATGACGTAGGAAAAGAAAAAGCATATATTAAATTTTGTTAAGAAAAATCTAAAATTGCAGTAGCTAGAATGATGTTTATATTTTCACTCGAGTTCACCCTCCAATTTGCTACTTGACTAGGTCCACATAAATATTTGCTCATTAAAAAAAATACAAAATTGAGTCACTGGAGTGTTAATATATATATATATATATGTTCACACACACACACACACACACACACACAGATGTTGGTACGTCTGAGATTAATAGACTTCGACAACATTTAACCAATCACCATGAAAGTTAGATATATGTATTTTTTTCCATTGAGAGGGTTTTTATGCTACCTATTATTTACTAAAGCAATTAGGTGTAGAAGTTTACCAGAAACGAACATTTAAAAATCGCTCTAGCGGTCGCAATTTTCTATGTTTTACAACGAAATTCAGTATATATCTTGATAGAAAACCGAGGTACGTTTAATCCAAAACTCAGCGAAATATGACCTTTAGAAGTGAGGTTTTACCTTAAATTCGAATTTAAAATTATCTTGGAATGGTCATGTTTGGTTCGTCGTAATACATACCTTATCTTAGTATTTAATTTATCTAGGCGTATAGCACACACCGGGTATTAGCATGCATATATAGGCTATATATCCCATTGTACATCTTAGAAGTTTTAGTATAATATAGATTTTAGAAAAGAAATTGGAGTGTAATAGGAATGTTCATAAACTATATGTAGAATTCAAAAAGACATATTATCCAATTAAGAGGATATTAAGTTAGGTCTATATATTATCCTGCTGGAGTTCGGAATTCCTAAACAGTTAGGTAGACTTTTACGAATGTATCTAAATGACACAGTGTAGGGTGCCTGTAGCAAACAGTTTTCAGATAGTTTTGAAATTCACAATGCATTATCTCTTCCACTATTCAGTTTTCTACTAGAGCACGCTATAAAATCTTTAGAGGATGAAGAAGGTATTAATAAGCTCTTACTTTATCTTGACGATGTAGAATTATTAGGCGATAATGAGGAGATGCTAAGCGCCAATACGCACACTCTATTGAGTAACACTAAGAAATTGTGGCTGGAAGTAGAAAAACAAAAATATGGTCACACATTATATAACGGGAATGGACAGTTAATGACAAATGAGACAAATTTTGAAGAAATGGCTGAATTCAAATCCAAAGAAACAATAATTACGAACAGAAATGAGGCGCAAGAAATAAATTAAACATGGATTCAATTCGGGAAATGCAAGCTTTATGCATTACAGGGACTATCATCGTCCGAACTTCTCTAAAAAAATAAACTAAAACTATATAGGCCTAAAAGTGTATTAAATTATGTGGATTCGAAACACGGGCTCTTAATTTAAGGGGGGAGAAAATATTGAGTATTTAAGTATAAAGTTCTTGAACCAAATAGAGAATAGAGTAGATTACATAACTGTGAGCTAAATGATATTTATGGGTAACCCAGATATAATAAGAACAGTTAGGCCTAAGTCTCATAGACTGTGATAGGCAGGACATGTGGCACGAATGGGGAATGAAAGAGGGAAATGGAGACTTCTTGTAAAAAAACAAGAAGAAAAGCGCACAGTAGATAGGTCAATAATGAGAAGGAAGAATAATATTGACCATAATTTGAGGGAAATGTATTAAACAGGAGAAAACATTAGAACAGAATAGGAATATATGGAGAGCTTATGCCTACGCGGCCATGAATCTTCGGGTTCGATAGTGGCAGTGAGTTAGTGAGTTTGTTACTAATCTTAGATAAGCCCTTTGGGATAATAAATCGTCCTGTTGACGGCCGCCTTTACCCCTAGAACATAGTCTGGTACTCATTTACGTAAGAGGGTGAGTCGACTCCAGAACCATAGTATCGCTAGAAAAATAAGCCAATTTAACTATCGTGACCCATCAGGACTCGAACCTGCGACCTTTCTGGTTATAGACTACTGCTTATCCAACTACGCTATGGAGTTCCCAACTTATACAACAATTGTTGTCATGTTTGGTGACTACTAAGGATACTTGGAGATATTGTGACAAAGTTTTCAAAAATATTTTCATGATAACAACCTTAATAGGTGCATTTGTTCGAAATTCGCTAAAATGTAATATTTTATTTAAAAAGATATAAATGCAAATTAATTTTAGAAAGAAAACTGTATGATTTAGATTGTTATGTAAGAAACGGTTGACACTGGTTACCCACTTGGAAAGATACGTGCATAGAACTTCAAACATTTCACTTAGTGTGTCAACAATTCATTATCCTCTTTCACAAAGGTGAAGGTAATGTCAATCATTTGTTTTCTGTGAAAGCGCCAAAACAAAACAACTTTAACTTTTCGACCCAAATTCAATATATTTTTTGTAGTAGAGATGAAGGAACCCAACCACAGACCTAACAAAGAAGCTATCAGTTTACTAACATCGGACATACCTGAAAATATTATAGTATCATCATTTTTTATATAAACCCATGCGTCGAATTATTGCAAGGTCCCGACTTAAAGTCTGGAAATTGTAGCGTTCGAATGTTTGGAAAGTAGCTCCGTGTAGCGCAGTTGAGAAACCCGCCATCAGATTCCTTCACCTACGCCCCGTGTAATTATCCCTATATGCTCCAACAGATTGTCTCGTATTTATAGTAATACGCCGTTGTTAAGTTTTGGTGCATGTGGATGCTACCTTGAAAGTTTCAGGTATATACCGATGATAGCTTCCTTGTTAGGAGGCTCATAGCGTAGTAGGGAATTCAGGCTCCCATATTTCTAGACAAGCTGCACGATGTCAGCCGAATTATGAAACCTGAATAATGGACGCCTTTGCCCTCCCCAGAACTCAGTTTGGTACTCATTTCCGTTAATTATAATAATGTTAGCTTTATTTTACCTGGCCTTATGGCCTTGTCTACCACTCAACTAGGGTAGAAAAAAATACAAAAATTATTCTTGCATATAAATTACAATGAACAATTATTACATTGTATATCTACAATACAATTATATAATATATATATATATATATATATATATATATCAGAAAAATAAATGTTTTTACTACATTTACATGGTTGCGTAAGTAGCAGCACACTGGAATATCAAACAAGAGGCTCGGGTTCAAATCCCGTCCAGGCATTTATTTTTCTTACATATATATATATAGCACACTGGAATATCAGTCAAGAGGATATATATATTAATGTCTATCTGTTTGTCCTTTATGCACTGCCATACAGTTCATTCGATTGTGATGGAGCTTTTTGCAAAATGTTAAGGAGTTTCCCGGGAAGGTTTTAGGCTATAAAAGAATTGTAATGCTCAACCCTATTACCTGCTAAAAATCGCCCTTTGTAGTGAAAAAGTGGAGAGAAAAAAAAAGGTCGCTTTTTGGACGCTTAAATGACTTGCGCTGTCTAAACCATAAGAAATACATCAAATTAATGTATACAGAACTGAATATCTCAAAAAGCTCTACAAAAAAAAAATCCACGACAGCATATGTTTATCTTTTAAGTATAACTCACGATAACCATTTTTGTCTTTCATTGATGTCAGGAAGATCGGGATAAGTAGATTCCCGGGCAAGCGTAGCTGTGCACGGTGAGTATTCTTTTGCGGATAACTCACAATAATGAATTTTGCCCTTTAGCTCATTTATGCCAAGGAAATCGGGATAAGTAAATTCCCGGGCAACGCCGGGTAATCAGCACGGGGTATCTAAAAATAATTATAATAAAGATTTATAATTATTTTTCGTTTTAGTTGTTGAACTAAAAATAAAAACACATTAAATTGAACTAATTTAGGCGCAGCAGCGCACGCGGGTAATTAGCTAGTAGTTTATAATCTGGATTTTACTTTAAAATGTTCAAGATATAAAAATGAACACAAAATAATATTAATGACGTAGATTAAATTTAGTTCTCGAGAAAAAATGAATTATTTAACAACAAATAACTGTACAAGCGTTAGAGGCTAAGTAGACCACAGGAGAATATTTACACCAGTTCTGATCCCAACGGGACTAAATGATTGGGCTTCTAGCGCCTTAGACAACTATACTAATAAGCGCCCCCTCAAACATTCTTTAGTTTAATTATTTATTTTTTTCAGACGAGCTGTCTGTAGTCTATAATAACTGTCTGAGGTGTAGTTTTTTTCTCATGTTAAATAAGAGATAATGACAGTTTATCTAGAAGAATTAATTTTCATATTATTTTTAAAGTTCCGCGCCGTAGCCGAGTGGTTTAAAGCATCTTGCCTTGGTGCCAGAACTCGGGACTTACGTTTGTTCGATTCCCCTGGGAGAAGAAATGTTCTTATGGATGTTAACATTATCACCAATATGTAAACATAATTATTCAAAACATCAATCAGATAGATTCACCATCCATCACCAATGCACGCTCAAGTTAGCTTCAACTAGCTACTTGATAAAACAGCTGCTCACCAAAATAAAATAAAAATCGCGAAAAATAAATTTTCTAAACTTAAAAAATATGGAGCAGAGCCAAGTCCAAGTCCACATGCCATAGCATACGTTAAACATCCAAATGGACTACGTCTTGGGACCCGGGTCCCAGCTCAGTTCACCTTTGACTTTGGGACCTATATCCACCCACTATGTGAAGAATTTGGGTAGATACAAGATGTAACGGATCCAGGTTGAGAAAGCCAGCTTGCCCGACAGGCAGATGTAGGCTATAATTAAACATGTGGATGTGAGGGCAGCAGCATGATAGGTCATATTGGTAACTGCTGACATTACGGAGAAACTTGGTCGCAATGGCTTGCGGCAGTAGAAGAACCCCTGTTAAGTCTTCTGAAAAAAGTTTGTCGGACATTCCAGGATTAAACGGGACAGAACCGGGAGATGTGCCTGAGTGGCTCAATGGTAAAGAACCAACGCGTAAAGCTGAAAATCATGCGTTAAAATCCTGGATAAGATACAAATTGTTCTTACTAGTTACCGGTATTTATTTTTGGATTCATTGTCATAGTTCAAGCTCATGTCTGGAAACGCTATTATTACATATTACAAAGACTTTTGTCATCTGAACTCGCGTTAAAAAATGTTAAACTAAATATAAAACTTTTATAATTCCAGTTCTATTATGTCGATGTGAAACATGGACTCCTTCTCTAAGGGAGGGGAGTATTTGAGAATAAAGTTCTTAGCGAATTTTTGGGCAAAGATACATGAACAGACAGGTGAATGGAGAAGACTACATAACATTAAGCTACATGGTCTTTATAGAAATCCACAGAGAATAAAAAACAATAAAGTTTCGTTGACTGCAATGAGCAGGACATGTGGCACGAATGGGCAATAAAAGAGGGATGGAAGCTCCATGTAGGAAACCAGAGGGAAAGCTCCTAGTAAGTAGGCCAAGAACGATTTGAGGTAAATAGATTTTAAAAGGAAAATTGGAAAATATTACCTCAGGATAGGGATGTATGGAGAGTAGCCATAACCTACGTGTTGAATAGTGCAATAAAGTTAGTAAAATATAAAAATAAACATCTGATATATCAGTCGTCCTCAACTAAAATCAATTTCTGTTTAAACAAATTCGTCAAGTAGTTAAAACTATGTAGGCCTTTCAGAAACATGTTCCATCTTCGGCTTGCCATTGTTTACCAAAACATATTTTATGACTCAATTTATTGCATTGTATTTTTGTAACTTTGTGTCATTTCTTATATCAGATATTAGGTGACCGATGTAATTAAATTCAGAAACTTGTTCTATGATTTTTTTAATCTAATTCTATTTTAACTCTCCGTAAATGTTTACCAAGAAAACCTTTTATTACTCGAATTGATCTGAAGATACAAGACAGGACGGACAATGGTAATGTATGTAGCAATTTGACAAGAGCATTGAAACTTGATAATCTCAAATTAATTTTAAAAATACTGATTAGTTAGTTAATTTGGAAAAACCAGGACATAAATTTAAGCGAGATTAATTGAAGTCGGGACCTCAGACAGCTGCTATGAATATCGAGTGAGCAGGAAGTTCTCATTACCGTGTAACCTCGTGAACCACCTAAGAATCGGGTCCCAGGCTCTTACTCACTAGTGATAATTATTCAGAAACAATCCTCCTGCCTAGCGGTTTACACCATTGTTCTCTGTCTCTTCTGCATGTTAAAATTCCAGGAACTGCATAAATTTATCAAGTCCAATGTATTGTTCAATTTTGCTGATTTACAGAATATATCTTTCTTTTGTTAATTAAATCGTACGTCACTAAGAAATTGGAGCTAAAACTACATATTATGGTCACATATAGAATAATCATACAGGGTGTCTCTAAAGTCATTATCCATTCCATGACAACAATGCTATTTTTTTGCATACGCTGTTAGTTTAACACGGAATAACGGATTGCTATTGTTTGTGCACGGGTACGCGGATTGTCATATGAAGGCGCCACAACTGAATTTACGCATAAATTCCGTAAACCAGCTTCAGAAAAGACACACATTCGTCTTTTTGTAAACAAATTTAAGCGTACCGGTAGTGTGTGTGATGAGGCACGTCATGGACGACCACGCGTATCAGCCAAAACAGTGCAGCAGGTTCAAATTGCCAGTGGTAGTCGGAACGCATCAACTCGACGCCTCATTAGGGAGTTTAATGCCCCTCGCAACACAGTGTTTTTCACTCTACGAAACGTTCTTATTATGTCTGCTTATCTACGCATTCGTATCACAGAAGCAGCAGGTTTTTTTTTCGGTTTAAATTTTAAGGTCTACATTTCGTTTCACAGTTCAAAGATGGAGTAAGTGTTTTCACCTAGATGGCAGTCATGTAGAAAAGCAGTAGAATACACAATAACATTGATTTTCTCAATCATAGCCTTCCTTTATTTAAATCGATAGTTACTTTAGAGACACTCCGTTAATGGAAATAGACAGTTAATCACAAACGAGGGAAATTATGAAGAAATGGCTGAATTCAAATACCTAGGAACAATAATTACAAACAAGAATGATATGCACAAAGAAATTAAACGTAGGCTCAATTCTGGGGATGAATGTTTATGGTATTATCTACTACAGGGACTCTTATCGTCCCAACTTCTCTCAAAAAACGTTAAACTGAAAACATATATATAATTGTTGGAGGATTAATTGCGCCTTAATAATCCTGTATTTGCCTTCCGGGTGAGGGAAATATTGAAAAAAAAAATCTCGTATACGGAACATCTGCGACTTCAGTTTGTTTAAAATGACTATTTAACTCATGGACCGATAATCGTGCCTCTTCCTGTTCGTAATGAGAGGTATCTCCGCAAATTAACTTCTTTGACGAGGATATCGATTCAGCCATGTACGATCGATATGGTAAAGCAAGAAATGTCAAAAGAAAAAACTTAAAAAAACAAAAAGAAAACAAAAAAGATTAGTTCTGTTGGTCTAAAAAAATTATTAAATGTTGTATAATGAATCTGCATTATTGTAAATAGTTATTTCTCATAAATCATCTGTTATTGATTTTTCCCAAGCCCAAAGAGAATACATAACAGTAACAATATGCTATTTATAACTATCAATCTAGTAATGAGCTTAAACATGATATGGACGTGGCCTGAGTTTAGCTCATCAGGCAGTGTATTTATGTGAGGAGAGATGTTAATGTTTTTTTTTTTTTTTGAAAGTGCTGTGTCTAGAATGTCAGAGCATAAGCCTTGTTGAGTGTTTCTAAAGAAAGTGCATTCCCTTGGTGCTGAGGTCGATGTTATGGTTATTACAGAAGGTTTGTAATACCACAACTGAAGCATTGGGTACTCTACAGTTCCATGCGCGATGCCTTGCATTGAAATCACTCGGAAGATCGAAATACATAACCTCACATTTGGTAAATATTAAACATTATAATTATTTTAACTTCTGATGTTGTATTCGCTAAATAGTCATCCTTCGCGAGGTTGAGTTTTTCATTGGACAAAATCTCAACCTCTTGTTAGATTAAACATTATAATTATTTTAACTTCTGATGTTGTATTCGCTAAATAGTCATCCTTCGCGAGGTTGAGTTTTTCATTGGACAAAATCTCAACCTCTTGTTAGATTAAACATTATAATTATTTTAACTTCTGATGTTGTATTCGCTAAATAGTCATCCTTCGCGAGGTTGAGTTTTTCATTGGACAAAATCTCAACCTCTTGTTAGATTAAACATTATAATTATTTTAACTTCTGATGTTGTATTCGCTAAATAGTCATCCTTCGCGAGGTTGAGTTTTTCATTAGACAAAATCTCAACCTCTTGTTAGATTAAACATTATAATTATTTTAACTTCTGATGTTGTATTCGCTAAATAGTCATCCTTCGCGAGGTTGAGTTTTTCATTAGACAAAATCTCAACCTCTTGTTAGATTAAACATTATAATTATTTTAACTTCTGATGTTGTATTCGCTAAATAGTCATCCTTCGCGAGGTTGAGTTTTTCATTGGACAAAATCTCAACCTCTTGTTAGATTACTGTCGATAATCAATATTCTGTACAACATCTAAAACAAATGAGTAACTAATGGCGTGACAACGTTTGCCAATGAAGTTAAATTAACGGAACATTTAGGCCTTACTATAATTGACCTGTGTGACCTATAATGGTGTTTAAATTTCTCCGCAATCACTTTTGTGTTAACATCAGTCGATAAACCGTAAAATTATTATCTTGTATTTTAACCACGTCCCACATGTCACAGAGTTTTCACTTCTATATGGCGTGACATAAACACATCATTGAGTAATTCTACTACTATAGTAATAATAATGATAATAATAATAATAATAATAATAATAACTTTTCTTTAAAATGTTAAATTGAAAATATATAAAACTTATCCCCCCAGTGGATGATGTGAAACATTGCCTCTTACTTTAAGGGATGAAAAACGTATTTGAGAATAAAGTTCTTTTAGGTAAATTTTTTGACCAAAGAGAGACGAACATACAGGTGAATGGAGAAGACTACATAGCATTGAGCAATATGATCTTCATGGAAAACCAGATAAAATAAAAACAGTCACGTCTCGCAGACTGCGATGGTCCGGACAAGCAGCACGAAGTGGGAATGAAAGAGGGGCATTTAAAGTGCTTGTAGGAATATCAGAGGGAAAATGCCCAATAGGTAGACCAAGAATGAGGTCGAAGAATAACATTAACCATTACTTGAGTGAAGTAGATTATACAGGGGATTATTGGTAAACATTTCAGGATAGGGATTAATGGAGAGCTTATGTCCCCGTGGTCATGAACCTACGGGTTCAATGGTGCCAGTGAGTTATATATGATGATGATAATAATAATAATAATAATAATAATAATAATAATACTCCTAATAGTAATTCTTATATTGCCGGTCCCCCCACCACAGCTGAATGGTTTATAGCATGATGCCTCCCTGCCGAACTAGCACTGGTTTGAGTCCCCAACGGAAAATAAATTTTGTCATGAAATTTATTATGCAATCGGTGCGCACCCAATATCATACGGAATTTGGGTAGCTACAATAAGTAGTAACTACAGGTTGAGAAAACCTGATATAGCCGCTAGAGCAGACGATATACTGATCACATGTCATCCCATGTTTTCTTTTTATAAAAGACTATGTTCACATCCATATTACAGAACCACAAGTAAGTTCTTTATTGAGTAGATGGTGTAGGAGTTTGGTTCATTGTCTGTGGCCCCTAGGCTCGCGGGTTCAAACCCGGCCTGGGTGGATGGAAATCCAAGGGACACTTCCTTCGAGACGGTTTAAGCTTTGGGTTCCCTGCTTGAATATTTTCAAGCTCGTAAAATAACTTCTCGCTAAAGTGCTTCTGAACAAAATTGAATTGCCCCTTTCCCATCCAAGTAACAACTTAGTTGCCACAGGGAGTCTCTTAGAGGCGACACGCTAACCGGTTGTTATTCGTTGACATCTGAAGGTAAATATACCACAGACCTTAAGGTAGCGGGAGGCTAAGGCCGGCTGCATTTTAACGACAGAAGAACTCTACATTAATATAAAATAAAAATTAAAATATTCCTGTTGGCAGGTGTCGTCGTCCCCAACTGTGTTAAAATATTGTATTAAAAGGTTAACTGGAAGCTTTCGGAAGTTAACTTCCATCATCAGCAGGATTAGTCTGCTACTATCTGTTGTTGACGACGCGACGGTGTGGACTTGAAGTGTCGTTAGTAGTAACTGACTTGTTTTTAACGGTCTCGTAAAGAGGGTTGTACGACTGGGGTGTGTGTTCTCATTAATTAGTAAGCTTTTTTTTACTTATTTTATAATTTCTAGGTCTTCCAATATATTTACCTTTGCTGGAATTTTTTTGTGTGAACAATTGTTAGGGTGTTTTCTATTGTGTTCATTCGGTGACCAGCGTTATGATATGTTTGGCACAGCTTGATTTACAACCGGCGCGCGTACATAAAATCCTTGAGATGTTCCTTGTATCTTATGCTATATAAAAGATATTGCAATATTTGCATATTAATTTATAAACACCCTTGTTATTAAATTGGTTGCATTCTTCTATGCCATTGTATATTATAATTAAACAACATAATGTACGATGGCATAGAAGAACATAAGAATTTGCCTGTTCCGCCTCACAGTTGTTCTGTCCATCTTTTCACTGGCCTTCCTACGTTCCTTGAACCTCTTGGCTTATAGTTAAATGCTGCCTTTGGTAATCTTGTTACATTCATTCTTTCTACATGTCTAAACCATTTATCTCTATATTCCTTGATTTTATCATTCAGTGGATATATTTTGCATATACTTATAAATATTCACATAGGAAGCTTTTATTACTTTATATTATTTTATTTTTATTCTGTGTTTTATTACTGTTAGCTAATATTTAACCAGATCCGCATTCTCTTTTAAATCTAGATTTCATAATATTTTTAAATTATATTAAGTAAGCCTATATAATGGTTGAGCTAAAATAAAGTATTATTAACATCAGTATTATTAACCCATTTGCCTCAGAAGACGAGGTAGACTCGCCGGCCTTCAACTCAGAAGACGAGGTACACTCGCTTAATTCTCTTGTTATATAGTTGAATGCAGGCTTTCACGGCCGGTAATCGTAATGTTGAGTGATTCCGGGTTATGTGGCCGTGGTCCATAGTTGGTGTTGATACCAGACGTTTCGCCCTCAACTGCGGAGGGCATCTTCAGTGGCGAGTGCTTCTATGCGTGTTTCCTGGTCGGAAGATCTACTTAGAATGAGCGCTGTGGACGTAGAGGACGTTGTATTAGTGGTGGGTGCAGGGTGAGTGGGCGTGGCTCTTGCTGATTGGCTAATAGTCGTCTCCTTGTTGTCACTGGTGTTAATGCATTTATTTTCTAGTGTATGAAACCAGGCCTTAGACAGTTCTCTTGTTATATATTTGCAATATTTTGTACATCCCTTGAAAGGGTAATCTTCAGTTAACATATATGAATAGTAGAGGAATGTGTTTTGGCCTTTCACCCTCATTGTGATCTGAAGTACCGTTATCTTTTGTTCGTTTTGAATGTCTTAAAAAGAAAGTATAATTTACGGTAACTTAAATCTGGCTTCTGGGGAAATGCATTGAGCATTTAAATGTGAAGCGAATGGGTTAATAATCGTCTGATGCTCCATTAGAGGCTGAGTCAACCCCGAGGCCATAGCGCCGCCAGAAGTTTTAAGCCAGTTTAAAAATCCTAATCCATAACTAGATAAATTAGTTGGTTAAGTAACACCGCAGGAGAGCACCCATGATTCACACGGGGAAGTATGGGTAGAGATATATAGGTCATTTAATTACTATGACTATTTAACTCATGCCCCAAATGGGAGTCAATGACCAATCACGTTTCAATGATTTCTGTATTACAACCAATCAGAGACGTGTTTCACGAAATAATTATCAACGTTAGGATTATCATATATTAAGCAAAGCTCCTCCTTTTTAATATTCTGAACAGGTCTGACCGTTATTTTGCAGTGACTGAGCCTATAACAAATACGGCTACCAGATTGTATATAATAGTGCTTACATGTCAACATTTGTAGCAATTGATTATACCACCAAAAAAAGAAACCACTGTTTGCACTTTCTTAATGTATACGACATCAAAAATGAATTAATATACAGATTGATGTGTTTCATTTTTTCTCCACTAGAGAGCATTCTTACAATATTGCGTTCCTTTGGCAATAAATAGTATGATCTGGTTGCAGTGATAAACAAAAGAAGCAGTAGAAGCGTAGGCTACCTATCGTTTCTCATTAGTTTTCAAACATCACCGTTTACTTTAAATATAAAAATATTTTTAAATAACTGTAGTTAAATAATGATTTGTGAGTAAACAGCTTTATTTTATTCGTTAAATAGTCCTAACAAATGCCACTCTTGATTTCCAAATTCTCTAGATAAATTCACTCCTCACTTCGTGAGTCGTGAATTTATCGATAATTTGGAAATCACTCGTGGCATTACTTATGATTATCTACGCATCTTCCAAAAAAGTTAGTTCGAACATTGACTTTCATATTGTCATTAGTAGATGGCGGATTTATATGCACTAAAAAGCATAAATATATGCATGCAACTATGCAGCAAAAAGTTGAAAATATGCTCTTAAATTTAAAAAATATGCATAAAAATTAATTTTGTTCTTATAGTAAAATACACTATTTTCTCACATCGTTTTATTTATTTTTTATGAAGCAACAATTGTATTGTATAGCGTCATTCTCAATAATCTCACAAAAATGAATAATTAGTGAAATGTATTTCACCTTACTTTACCGTTTATGAAAAGATATTCAGTGCAGAATTATATTGATTTAATAATGTGATAAACTGATAATAAGTTATTTAAAATACTGACAAGTTTGTCACACACTTGGCATAGGACAATTTTTCCATTTGTTGTTAATGTAGGATTCCCACCAATCCGTCGATGAAGTAAAAATATTTTACTGGATTTTTCCTTCGACATTGGAAAACACATGTCTTGGTCCACTAACTCTCACAAAATTATATCTGAGAAAATAATTTAAACTTCGATTCCCGATTTGTTTTGTCACCGTGTGGTCAGTAATGTACAACAGGCTTCATTTGTGTGAAATGAAGTATATTTTGCTCACATGAAAGTATATTTCAGGAATGATTTTTGAGTATTTGACGTGTACGCCGACAGTCTCAATAAAGCTGATGTTCAAACTTCAAAGAATATCGCCGGTTGAAAACGAAAACAAGGAAATTGCCACCAATAAACTGTCCATTGTTGACAAGCACGTTCATCTCTTCCGAAATCTTCCTTTCAGGAAATGGTTTAGGCCAGATCGCTTTATTGACCAGTTGATATTTAAAACTGCAGACCCCCTGCTCGACATTGTCACTGTTGTGCGAAAATGCGAAATAGGGATGCTGGCTTTCTATGAAAATGAAGAATGTCTTCATTTGCAAAAACATGACAATAAAGCAGAAACTTGTTGTTTGATGGGGTTAGAAACTAATATTATAATATTAAATAGAGAAAAAAGTATAATATATGCACTCATATGCACATATTAATGAAATATGTGCTCATCCCCTGAATATGCATTTATATGCACTATAAAATTTTGCCAATTGATTCCAAATGACATGAAACGCATTTTCCTCTTCCGTGCATATGTTTATCTTTGAAGGAATAAAACATGCAAATATGCAGAAATCCGCCCTCTAGAATAAAACATGCAAATATGCAGAAATCCGCCCTCTAGTCATTAGTAAGCTTCACTTTACAGATCTGAGAGAAATTCTAATACTTTATCAGACGAACGTGAAGGAATTGGCTTGTTAAATTCATCAGATCTTCGCTGACCCCCAACTGTGTTTCTCGCACTTTCTATTTGCCAAATTACCAATCATGTTTTCACAAGACGCTTCGGAATTAGTTATTCGTATATTATTGTTTTGTGCCTCTGGGAATTTCATACGTGTTTCTCAGGAAGTGCATTAAAGATTCTGAATTCAGTCGCTGGGTGAGAAATTTAAACAAAGATTTCTCCCTGTCGAGTTATTATACAAGGTTTTCATGGATAATTTGACAAGCAAGAATTCTAATGGGAGCAGATAAAATTATTATATTTTTATCGCCTTGTTATTCACTTTAATCCAATATTAAGCTATTTCTGTAGGAATGTACCTGTTGATGGTATTCTCATGAGAATATTTAATTTTTTTTTTAATTCAGTATTGGGGTTAGCTGGTTGGCCCTAGACTACACGGCGATTTTTTGGGGATTTATTGTGGTGTATTGAGTAATATGTGATTTATATGGATATTTTTCCAAGGCGAATAGATCTCGCTTGATTGGGGCATCGGAAACCGTGTCGCTGAAGAGCTCGGCTCGACTCTGCGATGATCTTTCTGTCCTTGGTTGCTTCATGCTGAGTACTATGGATGATTTATTTCGTCGAATATTTTTATATGTGTAGTACGCCATTGTGGAAGGTGTCCTATATTGCATACTATTGGGTTTCCATGATCATTTATGTTTTGAAACATGGTGGTGATCCTTTCTGCTATGATAGTATCAATATATGGTACCTTCATGGCCTCATGCATCTCTGTTATCCTTGTGTAACGCGGGGCCGAAAGTATGAGTTTTAGACATTTGTTTTGCAGTATCTGCAGTTTCTTTTTGTGGCATTTCGCAAGGATTCGCAGCCGTACAATAGCACATTCCGGATCGCAACCACATATAATGTGAGCTCGATTCTTCGAGACAGTGACGGCGACTTGATATAATATTGCTGTGCTTTGGTGAGCTTTAGTTATTACATGTTCGATATGGGCTCTGAATGTAAGTCTTTTATCCAATATTAGGCCTAAATATCTGACAGAAGTTTCTACTGGCAGAGGTTGTACACCCATAGTGAGCTGGATTGGGTATGAAAATTCGATCTGGTAAACAGGACGACTTGCGTTTTACCGGCATTAAGTTTAATGTTCCAGGAGCAAAACCATTCATATATGATGGTTATTGTTCGCTGGAATGTTGCAAGTCGGTGAGGAATGGATTTAAATTTGGATTGCATGAATCATCAGCAAAGGAGGCTATTTGGAGTGATGGAGGTGAAGGTGGGTCAGAGACATATAGGGAGTACAATAAGGGTGAAAGGACAGCTCTTTGTGGAACTCCCGCCAACATGGGCTTCGTGTCAGATTTGTTTCCACTTACTGAGGTTCTATTTCTCAGGTAAGTGGAGATAATTTTGACTAAATTTGGATTAATTTGTAATTTTATGAGCTCGTATATCAATCCGTTTATCCAAGTTGCGTCGAACGCTTTCTCAATGTCAAGAAAGACAGCTATTGTACTACGCTTGGCGTTGAAACCAGTGACAATTTGGTCTGTAAGCCTCACTAGTTGCAGCGGTGTGCTGTGAGAATTTCGGAAGCCAAATTGATGATTAGGTAATAGTTCTTTATTTGAAACTTCAATTTTCAGTTTTTCCAAAATGAGTTTTTCTAGGATTTTTCCTAGAACTGGTAGGAAGCTTATTGCACGCAAATTGTCTGGATTAGTTGGAATTTTACCTTGTTTCGGTAGTACAATAACTTTAGCCATCTACCAAGCTGTAGGGAAGTGATTAAATTAGATACAGAATTTAAATATTATAAGGAGTAGGAGAAGCGCTTTGCGCAGGAGGTGCTTTATGGCTAGGTTGCTTATACGATCATGTCCAGGTGCACTTGAAGTGCGAAGGGCCTGGACGTGAGTGCGTAGGTCAGCGAGGTGGATGTCAGGTCTTTCATTTGGGTAGGGTGCAGCTAGGAAGGTGTCTGCTCTATTATTGACTTCTGCTTCATGAACTGGCGACGTTAACTCTTGTGGTCTGAATCGATTTGCGAGTTTTTCCGCGAGAACTTGTGCTTGATCGTAAGGATGATAAGCCCAAGTTCCATTGTTCTGAATGGCAGTCGGTTTAGAAGGGCCGCGGTTTGATTTTATTATTTTTATTATCTCCCAAGGCGGGGTTTTTTGAGAATTGAAGTTGGATAGGGGATTTTCCTATTGCGTAATTTTGTTATCTCGCAGTCTTTCTTTGACCAGTCAAGCATAGTAATTGTACTCGTGTTTCATTTGTGGGGCTCCATAGAGTCTGTACTGTTTGAGGGCTCGTCACTTATGCTCTTGGTAGTCAACAAGTGTTTGATCTGTTTGCATAGGACGTTAGTGTTGTAGCTATGTCGAGGGCTGTTTGAACAGAAGCCTGGAAGCCATTAATAGAAGTCTCAAGTTCTTCAGTGGAGTTGACTCTTAATCGAGGATTAATCCACTGTGAAAGGAGTCTTGCATAATGATTCCTGCCTGTATTCGTTGTGTGAGGGCGGAAGGGGGGCTGAAGTAAAAATCAAGTAGTGAGCTTAAACATGATAGGGGCGTGGTCTGAGTTTAGCTCACCAGGTAGTGTATTTATGTGAGGAGAGATTTTTTTTGAAAGTGCTATGTCTAGAATGTCGGAGCATAAGCATTGTTGAGTGTTTCTAAAGAAAGTGCATTCCCGTGGTGCTGAGGTCAATGTTGTGGTTATTACAGAAGGTTTGTAATACCTAGAGCTAGGAATTTTAGGTGCTGCACCTTTTTTTTTGTTGCTATAATGTTCAAATTAGCTAGTATTGCAAAGAAAACATTAAATAAATGCCCCTAATTGTGTTTTAGTTGCACCTATTTGCACCTTTATTCAATGCTAGCACCTTTTTGCACCTTTTCTTTAATGGAATCACATTTTGCACCTTTTCAAACCTTTTTTGTCTCCATTGGAACATTTTATTACCAAAATAATATATATATATATATATATATATATATATATATATTACATTTATTCAAATACGATTTCAAGGGTTGGAAACGATATGTGGTATCAGGCCACATCACATTACTTCCACTTCAGTGCAATCCCGTTATGCTATTCCTTTTAAATTAGTTTGCGCCTCATTGCACCCCAGTTATGCGAAAGCTATTGTTCAAGCAAGGAAGGTTGTTGAGTGCGTGAATAAATGTTTCAGTTCAAAATAATATTTGACTAGTGCGGTCTGCTATTTTCCTGAGTTACCAGTATACAGTACGCCGAAACCGAAAGTGAACTCCTATAAACTACGTGATATTGTTAAAAAGTTTAGTGCAGATGGAATTCAGAGTGACGGCTCTGTTATCAGGTGCATTCTTTGTGATATTTCAATAACAATTGATGAAAAAGTCGTTAGTTACTTGTTGTAATTGGTTTAATGATTATTTACATGGGAAATTTTCAACTTTTATTTTAAAAATTGCACCTTTTTTGCACCTTTTTCTGCTAAATTAAAGCACCTTTTTTGCACCTTTTTCACCAAAATTTTGCACCTAAAATTCCTAGCTCTAGTAATACCACACCTGAAGCATTGGGTACTCTACTGTTCCATGCGCGATACTTTGCATTGAAATCGCCTGCCAGTAGATACCGGAGCGAGATCGATGCAAGTATGCGCATTTCATGTCAAGTGAGAGGCCTAAGTGGAGATTTCTAGATGGAAGCTATGAATATATTCATGTGTTGTATGATTGGAAGTATAATGCCAGTGGCTTCTATGAAATTAAGCCCTGGGACAGAAATGTGTCTGTGGGATATGGATGCAGATTGCAGTTCCACCAAGGGGGGGGGGCGTTTAGGCGGTCTGTTCGGTCTCAGCGAGGCGGAATTCATCCTTTGGTTTCAGATGCGTCAAGAGTATATCTATGTCGTGTGTATGGAGTACAATTTCCAATTCATGGACCTGTGAGGCATTAAATGCCATGACGTTAAGAAATGATAGGCTCGAGTCACTGGTTTAGATCTTATATATTTAAACACATGAGTTTTCACTGCCGTCCGTTTCGGAAGCCGTACACCTATCCAAGGTTTAGGTCTTATTTATATATATATATATATATATATATATATATACATATATTGTGGAAAGCAACGGGAAGCTACCACACCTACACAATTCCCTAGTAAAGCTGCAAGCATAGCATGAAAATGCTATGATTGCAGTGAAGGACCTGCCTTCGGGCAGAATTACTATGGATGGATATATATATATATATAGAAAACCCAAGAAAGCATTCTCAATCATACTTATATCCGCGAAAATTTACAATATAACACACACACACACACACATATACATATATATATATATATATATCCCCGTAGTAATTCTGCCCGAGGGCAGGTATTTCACTGCAATCATATCAATTTCATGCTACGCTTTGCAGCTTTACTAGGGGATTATAGGTGTGGTAGCTTCCCATTGCTTTCCACACCGGTGAACGATGATGATATAATGATAAGGATTGTGATGATGGCCGGATGATTTTCGGGGACCGTTGGGCCCTACGCTTTCTGACATTTGTCTAATAGGTGAGGAAAAACGCCGAAAAAACCTCACCCAGGAGCCTATCCCGACCGGGAATTGAACCCGGGCCGCTGCGTGACAAGGCAGCACGCTACCTCGAGACCACAGCGATGGACATTATATGTGTGTGTGTGTGTGTTTTACGGACGGTGAAGTAAATACTGGAAATTGTTATTTATATCATTAACTTTATGATTTCCCTAACTTAACCCACTAACATAGGCCAAGTAAAATTCCGTTGAAGCTATAGTCAGATTAAATAAAACTAGGCCTACTATAAAATTATGTACGTTGTATTCAGTCTCCTCATTATATTAATATAATTAAAACATTGTTGGCCTTTCGGGACTAGTTCCATCCGCAGCAGACGGTTGTTCGGTATTTTCTAGATACTCAGTCATGAAATCTGATCATTGGAGTGGGGATTTTTTTTATAAAAGTCTTAATTTAAATTGACATTTTCTGTCGTAGGATTGAAAAATAATACTTTCAAGATATACTCAATTTGGAATATTTCTATGCTTAAAAAACATATTCTTGGAACGTGTTTGTTCCAGGAACAATTAGCATCAACGTTGCTTCAATATATGAAATAAATGAACGTTGAACCCGGGTAGAATTTCCAAGAACTTGTCACATAATAACTTACATTAGAATCTTCTACAAGATTGCTATTACGAGTACAGTATATTGTTTTATGATGAAAATTATTTTAATTCTACAAAATGCAGTAATTATATAGAATTACTGTAGTTCCTAGAATTCTATTAAAATTAACACTCTAAGTGATTTTACTTTCAATTAAAAACTACAAACTTGATCAAGTGCCGTTTAACGTTAACGTGGGACTTTCACAAGTCCATGAATTCTCCTCATGATTAAATTCTTAATCATTGTCACGCTTTTATATTACGCGATACCGAGGTGATTGTAAGGGCCAGCACACACATTCCAGTAAGAGACTGGGGCTGAAAGTAAATATCAATAAAATTAAATATATTATAATTATTATTATTTATTGATGTACGAGTACATATTTTCAGTGTTTACACATATTTTGTGCCTAAGTTTTATTTTCCTCCTCCACTCGTCCTTTCCATCCACTCCAAGTCCTCTTGTACTCATTCTAGTTCTTATTTGTTGCATCCACAAGTTTCGAGGTCTTCCTTTCTTTCTTCTTACAGGTGAACACCATTCTAACATATTTTTTAGCATTGTTATTTTTTATGAGGAACAAGGGAACTGGCTCAACTGCCAGCTTGTAGGACCAGGTGATTTTTGGTCAAAGTTTTCTTCCTCTAACCCTTATCAAACCAATGACGAACCGCAAGGCAGCGGTATCTGTACCCTAGGTAAGGAGCCCTTACTGGGTACTATCAGCCGGGCGAGCTGAATCCTGTTTTTTTAACTAGGTTATCACTCCTCCCTTTCATCCTTTTTTCAACCTGACTTGATACGGGTTTTGGCGGGTTTTAGTAATAACATGTTGTTGTTCATCCCAGGTTCTTCTAATCCATGTCCATGGGGTTACTGATTTGAAATAATTGTATTACATCCGTAGGTTGAATACAGAGATCCGTTATTGAGTAGTTGATGCACTGGAGTACATGTTTCTTTGTGCTGATTGTGAATATCTTCTTGCTGCCTATTATTTTAAGAATTCTAAGGTGTTTCTGTTTTAAGACTTGTAGTGCTGTTCTGATGGCGTCTCCAGGGTTATTTGTTCTATACCGGTTGTGTTTTGGTGGTAATTTCCATATTTGTTAGTCTTCGTTTTAGATTTTTAACAGATCTTACCAGGAAAGTACTTGGGCTCGAACAAACATAGCTGTATGAAAGTTTAGTTACAGGACCATACGTACCTCTCAATGTGCTGGTGGGTGTCGTTTTTCTGCAAAACTCTGCAATCATGCTCTAGATATCACTGTAGATGACATTGTATAAGTCATATGCAATGCAGTTATCTTAACTATAAATGTAAATGGGGACTTCCAATAAAATGCTCACAGCAATATGAATGACTGAAAAACGCACAGTGAAGAAAAGCAAGTTGATCGCATGTCATATTTGCACATTCTATAATATCAGTGTTGAACGCCACGTCAATTACACTTTTGAAGTTGTACACCGATTCACCAATATCGTAGCCAGCGTTCTGCCATGTGTAACGAAGCATTGGTCTATGTACTCCCACAGATAACTGACTGTAAATTGCAGAATGCAAAATTCATGATAAAGAATCTGTCATGCAATTTTGACTGCATATTACTGGAACATAATTTAGTAAAGTATGTTATTCTCTTGACATATATTTTATATTGCCTGAAGAAATACACATCTAGATATTGTGTATTTTTATAGTTTTAGGTGGAATGATTTTTAAATGTACATCTTTTCCACCAGATGCTTCTAGTAGTACTTGTTCATCCTTACGTCCAGACCAGGAGTCAGAAAGTACTAATGCCTTTCTCGACAAATTTGGATTCAAAACTGATAGAAAAACGTCTTCAGATGTTGTTTCGTCATCTTCCCACTCACACTTGCTTCGACGAAGGCATTTGGAGGGCACCGAGTTTTTATTTTCCTTGACACACGGGGACCAAACTTTCCACTAGGTTCTTGGAAGCAAATATATAGTTTGTCTGCCAATCGTCCTTCCATTGATCGTGTAACTATGTGTTGCACTGTTAACTGATTGCAACATTCTCTCCCCTTTCATGGATAACGTTCTGTCAGAAGAAAGCTCATAGTTGAACTGACTCTGATCACAGTTCCACACAGAACTAATTTCGATTTTTTCTGTCGTGATATGCTCATTGACGTTAGCAACAAACGATCGAGCTCTTTCAATCAGCTCTTCTTTGTCATCCTTATCTTTTCGTGCTTGGAGAATAGTGATACGGCGTAATGTTATCCTATTATCCTAAACTCCTTTTTCAAATTAGTGATAAATCCTAGTGAAGCTGTAAAGTTTGTACACGCGAGGTTTCTGGCTACATCCAATGCCCGATGTTGTAAATGCCAATAATGAACGGTGGAGCCGCATTCTCACGCTTCATCGAATTTCACCATTACACGCTCCTTGATGATCTTGAACTGCAGTGTACGATTTCCTTTGTAAACTGTATTTCCTTCTCGTTTCTTTGCCACCTAGTCCAGTATGTTTTTAATATTGATTTTAGCCTTCAGTTTAGAGTATCTTTATAGAAGCTTGTCGTATGTGTTGAAACCTCTTACGTGATAATCATCGTATATGTTCTCTAGTGTGTTGTCATCAAACGACGTGATGATACTTGCGACTTTAACCTTATTAGCAAAGGGTTGGAATTCACTTTTACTACTTCCATCACCTCTTCCTGCACTTGTCGTATCACTACCGCTTGCAATGAGTTGTTCGTCATTATCATCATGTGTTAGTGTTACAACAGTATCTGTTTCTAACTTATGCTCATATTTCTGCACTATAATAGATATCAGAAAACATGCGAATCATTCTTCTACACCAATGCCATCTTCACGAAGAAGAGTTAGTTCTTCGTAACTTCATCTCAACCATTCACAATACATTAGCTGGATTGATTACCAATCGCCGACGCATCTGACGCTTCACTACACAAATAACTTCACAAAACGCAACTTCAGAGGCACACAGCACCGTCCCTACTGGTCTTGACTGGCATACCGACAAGTCAATGTGTAATGCGACATGGCACATGCAGAGGCCTCTAACGGACGACTGCAGCGTTTTGTAGATGAGCGAGTATCACTAGTGCAATAAGGGACCTTTAAATTATCTCTCACACGATTTTGGTGTATATGTGTTTGTTCGAGCCCAAGTACGTTCCTTGTTAGTGAAAGTTAATTGTTCTGTTTCTGATGTTGTGTCTTTGCTCCATTCTTTTTGCCAAATCTGCTGTTTTGAATCTTTGAATACCCATATGTGAAGGATTCCACTGGAAGTGTATTTCAGATTTAGGAGATATTTCTTTACATGTTTCAATATGTTTATTCCTGTTGCATCATGAACACCCTGGTAGCTCTGAAGATGTTGTATCGAACTTTTTCTATCTGTGAGGATCCAGATTTATGTTGGGTCTGTGTTCCTTACAATGGATTTTAAAGCACTATCTATTGCCTTCAGTTCTGATCTAAATGCTGAGCTGCAGTCAGAATTTTAATAGTAATAATAATAATAATAATAATAATAATAATAATAATAACTGAAGATATTGTATGGAACTCTTTCTATCTGTGAGGATCCAGATGTATGTTCGATCTATTTGCTTGATTTAGAAGTACAATGTCCTTTCTTTTTGTATTGGATGAAGTGGTAGAGTTGGCACATTTGTCATATGTTTTAAACACGCACTGTTCATTTATATGATAGTGTTTTGTTTTACACACTTTTATGGAAGGAACCGAGGATCGCGAGTCCTATGATTGCGTGCCTCTGCTGATGGTTCACTGTCTGTGTATCGTGGTGTTGGTTTCGAAGAAGTCTTGCGCCTTCTGTTTTCTTCGTGTTAATACTTCTTTGTATGATTCTGTGTTTGGTAGCGATGCCTTGATCTTTATATCTTCCAGAAAGAAGGTTTCCCTTGTGAGCATACATTACTCGTCCAAGTTAAGTCTACACGGCTGGAGGTGAAGTGTGTTAGCGCTAGTGTCGTCAAATTACTACTCTATGAAAGTAAGAATCCCTAAAGTCATGTGAACGATCGTTACATGGTTGTCATTTTCTCGACGACTACTTAAGACATTGGATAATTTAAAAAGCAGAGTATTTGCCAGCGCTCCCCTCCCAGTCAAATAACACAACACAGGGGACGGGAAGTGGCAACATAGTGAGAGAAGGAAGACAATCGACAGCACATTCCTAGCATATTTTCCGCGTGCATATTTAACTTGGGCGACTAATACACCATTATATTTGGTGCATACTTGATTGCCGCTATGTCCTTCTTTATATATATTGCTTTTACGTTTTCTAGTGTTTCTATATCGTTGCTCTTCAGTTTATGAGTTCAGTCCCGTTTATGGCGACTGGGTCGTTTCAAACAATCTCGTCGATCAACTGTTTTTAGTTGTAGTTATGTTCTTTATGTTGCACATAATTGTAATAGGAGCAAATGTACTGCACATAGTTGTAATAGTACTGCTGGCTATTTTCAGTGATTAATTTCTTATCTTAAGATGTCAGTCTTTCTCCTCTCCTAAACACCATCTGCACTGTTTTGTTTTTGTTTATGTGAAAATCATTTTATGTGGCCCATTGTTATATTATGTTCATGTCTTTCTGGAGTTCCTCTTTATTTGTTGATACCAGGGCCATGTCATCTGCGTACATTATGAGGGGGGAAATCACAGGTAGAAATACATTATATAATGGAAATGAACAGTTAATGACAAATGAGGGAAATTTTGAAGAAGTGGCTGAATTCAAATTCCTGGAAAAATATTTGCAAACAGGATGAGGTGCAGAAATGTATTAAACATAGGCTCATCTGTGGAAACGCATTATATGCATTACAGGGACTCTTGTCGTCTTAACTCCTCTCAGATAAGGTTAAACTAAAAATATATATTCTGTTGATACGAAACATGGTCTCATACTGTAAGGCAGGAAAGAAGATTAAGAATACTTGAGGATATAGTTTTTAAAGAAAATTTCAGAGAGATGAACAGACAGCCGCAGATGGTGATGAAAAGATTAAACATTAAATAAAAATGTAATTCCACGCCACAAGAATAGAGTAAAACTGTTAACAGCTGAAGCTGTGGACAATTGTTCAGACAAAGAAATAATAACACAGATAATAGCTTTTAAAAATATGTTAATATATGCTAATATAATGTAGTTAGAAATGAATGGCGGAGATGAAACAGAGAAGCTGTGTTGAAGATTCAACATGTGTGAAGTCAAGGGAAAGTCGTGTTGACGTAACATAGCTTGGGCGAGAAGTTAAAAAACTAGAATAACAAACAACATATTGCCTAATGAATCCGCGTGGAATACAAAACAAGAAGAATGGAAAGTTAGCACTAGGTTATCCGTTGATTTTCAATATCCAAACTTTTGAAATACTTAAAATCTACTACGCGACGCATATAAATCAGTCCGTCATGCAACATCTGCATAAACCAAGCAAATTAAATGTATGGTCCGAAAGTGCGGAATAAATCTTTATTTTGTTAGTCCTTTAATTGCTGAAACCCAATTTCTTGTGACAGCTTATTTAAACGTGTCGAAATGCAGTGAAAACAAATCATACGTAACCTAAGTTAGTACCAATGTTTTAAAATTTGACGCAATTGTAAATAATTTCTACTGATTCATTTTGCTATTACTTTCATAAACATATTAATTAAATTAAACTAATGTATCTTATCTCATTGGACACACTGTCAATTGAAGGGTTAATTAAAATGTACCAATAGCGTACATTGAGTTTGGTTGCGAGAAATCGCAAAGTCAGACCGCTGGAGCGATTCGTTTCAGGTGAACTACTATTCCCAGTGATCACATCCTGCTAGCTAACGAACTAGACGTTACTTTCTTCAAATGACCGGCACTTGTTTTATGCTAAGTATCGTTCTGATCGTCCCGCGCCGTAGCCGAGCGGTTAAGGTAGGAAGCCTTGGCGCAGAGCTACGGGACTTGCGCTGGTTCGAGTCTCCGTGGGGGAAGAAATTTTCTCATGGTATTTCGGCCAGTATGGGACCGGTGCCCACCCAGCATCGTGAGGCAATTGGGTAGCTACAATAAGTAGCGGCTCCAGGTTGAGGAACCAGCTATAACGGCTGGGGGACTCGACATGCTAACCACATGTCACCCCTACACTGGCTGTTGATCATCTACCTCTGTGATTGACACATGTGGATGTGAAGGGCCAGCAGCCGGCTGGTAAAAGGGCAACCGCTGAAAAGTGGAAAGATCCTCAATCGGAATCGTTCTGATCAAGCAAAAATTGCGGCCGCAAGAGCGTTAACAGGCACAAACACACACACACACACACATATATATATATATATATGAAGAGAAAAAGTAATGTCCTACTATCTGAAGGCTAAAAATAATTAAATTGTTATATTATTTTGTTTCATTTGTTACGTCAGTTACAATATAATTCAGGTGTGTCTATTTGTGATATGTATGTATTTGTGTGTGTGTGTGTGTGTGTGTGTGTGTGTGTGTGTGTGTGTGTGTGTGTGTGTGCGCGCCTGTGTGTGTGTATGTGTGTATGTGTGCCTGTGTGTGTGTATGTATGATATGTGTGTGTGTGTGTCTGTGTGTGTATGTGTGTGTGTGAGAATTACAATTTAACTGACATAACAAATGCAACAAAATAATATAACATTTAATTTTTTTAGACTTGAGATAGTAGGGCACTACTTCTCTTCAAAACATTTGTGTACAGGTTTCGATCTTTTTAAAGGAAAATATGGAGTTTCTATCTTAGTTGTACATGATAATGTACGGTTTTATATCGATAACTGACGTTTTATTCGTACAGAGTGAGAGTAAAATAATAATTTCTGTGAAGTTTTCAATTTAATTTCAACAAGCAATATTATTGTGAATATAGTTACAAAGTACATGTTTTGAGTTCTACGTTCTAATAAACTTTAGACACTAATTACACAAAATAAAGGTAACTGACGTAACTATTAACACTTCTGCATGGTGTAACAGTTTTAAAACAAAATAAATAACAAATTTTGTTAGGTATGTGTTTGTTCATATTTGGTTTGTAGGCACTTGAAAACATTTTTAATAGTCAATATACCACTTTGGAAAGAAGTAAAGAAACTTTAATTTCCATGTGCTATGTCAAATTGTACACAGAATGTTCATATATATAATCATTATCATTTTCGGTATCTGCTAGATAGGATAGGAGAAGATGTGTAAATATTTTTCAAAGATCTTTTCAAGAGAACAACTTTAATAACTTCATTACTTAAGAATTCGCTAATATACAGAATATAGGGTACATGGAGATTATCGGAAGCTTCACAACTACGAACTCCATGATACAGACATATATACAGTATAATTGTCCTTAATTACACGCTTTATATTAGATTGACCTGTATCTATTTAACTATCTATCTATTTATCTATATTTAACGGAATCTTTCAACGCGATTTTCACTCACTTAAAATCATTGGATCGACTTGAAACTTTGTATACTAGTAAAAGACCAGTGACAATATAATAATTTCATATTTTGTTTCTAAAATCATGGCCAGAATCATCAGAAAAAAAAGTGTCTTTGTATCTATGTAACGGAATTTTTGAACACGATTTTCACCCACTTAAAACATTGGATCGACTTGAAACTTTGTATACGTATAAAGGACCCGTGACAATACAATAATTTCATATTTATTTTCTAAAATCCTGGCCAGAATCATCAGAAAATAAAAAAAGTATCTTTGTATCTATGTAACGGAATTTTTTAACACGATTTTCACCCACTTAGAAACATTGGATCGACTTGAAACTTCGTATACTTGTAAAGGACCCGTGACAATACAATATTTTCGTATTTGTTTCTAAAATCCTGGCCAGAATCATCGGAAAATAAAAAAAAGTGTCTTTGTATCTCTGTAACGGAATCTTTGAACACGATTTTCACCCACTTAGAAACATTGGATCGACTTGAAACTTTGTATACTTGTAAACGACCCGTGACAATACAATATTTTCATATTTTGTTTCTAAAATCCTGGCCAGAATCATCAGAAAATAAAAAAAATGAAAACTGGTATAATAGGTTGCGGACTTATCGACGTTTTAGTCAATCGTTGTAAGAGCTCCGTTGGTAGAGCGGTACACTCTAGTGGTATATAATTTCAATAATCCATAGTTCGCTGGTTCAAATCCGGCTGGGAGGACTTTTTTAGATGAGTATTACTTTCAGCTCATGCTACAATAGTATCGAATTTAAAGATATTTACATTTTTATCTTATTCTGTAGAATATTAAAATTAAAAAATTAAAAATAAAAAATAGTTTTAAAAAACTAAAACAACACGCTTTATTAGAAAACCGAACTGAAAAAATGAAAAATAATTTTAATTTTCAACACGCTTGGGATAAATAATTTTACCATCAAAAGCGCCGGGTGCTCTTTATGATTTCTACATTTTCATCTTAGAGACTTTACTTTTACCAATATATCTTTATTATCAAATATATTAATTGATAAAGAGCACCCCACGCTTTTGATGGTAAAACTATTTATCCCAAGCGTGTTGAAAATTAAAATTATTTTTCATTGTTTTAGTTCGGTTTTCTAATAAAGCGTGTTGTTTCAGTTTTTTAGAACTATTATTTATTTTAAAAGTCATTTTAAACTACAGTTATTCTAAATATGTTACATGTAAATTTATTTATTATTGTCCGACCTTTTCAAACCCTACTTCACCTTATGGTATATTAATATCATAGCTCGAGGCATATTTTGTGATACATTATATAACTTAAACTAAACTAAAGCATTTTCACGAATCTTCCTTATGAATACATTAAAAGTGTTTAGTTCTTTTCTGTTGAAAGTATTTCTGTAATGGCTGTTTCCATGTTGTTACTGAGAAGAGAACAAAGCCTTTCGATGATAACATGTCCAACGCTTTAGCTGCTAATACCACAATTACAATTCTCTGATGTTGAATCTCTGTAGGTATTGGTCAAATCTTCCTGGACCAGTAAGGAATTAAATTCCATTTCGTTTCTGTCATAAATAAGAACGGTTGTCGTTGAAATGTTCATGTGCTACTAATGAGTAACACGTTGACCCATCTTGCCATTATATGCCACTTTATTTGCGACTTCATGAAATATAAAAGGTCAAAATAAAAATATATATACCTGAGATCTCAGTTGTCCTCATCTAATTAAAACTTCAGTTCTAAACAACTGAAGATGGAACATATGTCCGAAAGATTTACGAAGGATTTTTAAATGAATAAATCAAACAACTTGTATATCTAAGTCGTCCAAAACTAATTAAAATTAATTTAGATAACTGAAATATCAGATACACATTTTATAATTCTGAGCTTTCATCTTTGTCCCAATATTACGAGTATCAAAATGATTGAGTGTTAACAAAAAATTAGGGAAATTTTGAACAAGTGGCACAATTCAATTACCTAGGAACAATAATAACAAATAGCACTGAGATGTACAAAGAAATCAAGAATAGGCTGAACTGTGCTAAAGCATGTCATGAACTCATTATGAATTACAGAGACTCTCGTCGTCCCAACTTCTCTCAAAAAATGTTAAACTGAAAGGCTGTTATCCTTCCAGTTACGTTATGGATGCGAAACATGGACTTTTACTTTAAATAATGAGAAACAAATAAGAGCATATGAAAATAAATTTCTTAGGACTTTTTTGAACGAAAGAGACACGAACAGATAGGTGAACGGAGAAGACTACACAACAGTAAGCTACATGATTTTTATTTAAAACCAGATGTAATAAGAATAGTTAAATCCCGTGCACTGCAATGGGCTTATGGCATAAATGGGAAATGAAAGCCCAGAGACAAGGAAACGTATTTTATAAAAACTAGAGAGAAAAGCGCCCAGTAGGTAGACCAAGTATGAGACTATGAGTTGAAATAAGTTAGTTATACAGAGAATTATTAGAAAACATTACCTCAGGATAGGGATATATGGGGAGCTTACTCCGGGTTTCAGAGTGCCAGTGCGATGGAAGTTTGATTGTATAATGTATCGAGTGATCTTGGAGACAAGTTTGTTCGGACACAAATTGGTCCAGATCGAGTTCTCCGCCCGTGTCATGCAATAGCAGACACGACTGTCAACCTTTCTATCAGCAGCTAACCTAAATTAAACTTTTATATTGACATTCTATGTCTGATATTCTTCTTGTGCACTCACTGGCTCCATCGAACCCGGACGTTTATTTGTTTCATTTATTTATTTTGTTGTCCCTGATTGAGTTAAGACCGTAAGGTCTTCTCTTCCACTTCACCAGAGTTACGTTATACATTTAATAATTATTATGAATTATCTACCATTTGATTAATAATACATAATAGCCATAGGCTACACAATATAGCTACAGTTGACAAGGAAACAAATAATAATAATAATAATAATAATAAATAATATATAATAATAATAATAATCCATCCATAGTAATTCTGCCCGAGGGCAGGTCTTTCACTGCAATCATAGATTTTCCATGCTATGCTTTGCAGCTTTACTAAGGAATTATAGGTGTGGTAGCTTCCCGTTGCTTTCCACACCGTGAAGGATGATGATAGCCGGATGATTTTCGGGGACCGTTGGGCCCTAAGCTTCCTGACATTTGTTTTACAGGTGAGGAAAAACCCCGAAGAAAACCTCACCCAGGAGCCTGTCCCGACCGGTAATCGAACCCGGGCCCGCTGCGTGACAAGGCAGCACACTACCTCGAGACCCGCAGCGGTGGAATAATAATAATAATAATAATAACCTATAATTTGATCAAGTAATTCGCTTGGTAACGAAAGTTTAGGAGTGGTAAAAGTATACCTGGAACACTAATGGTTTCTAATAATTCTCTGTATAACTAGTAACTTATTTCAACGCATAGTTGATGTTATCCACTATTCTCATACTTGGCTCTTTTCTCTCTAGTTTTTATAAAATAAGTTTCCTTGCCTCTGGGATTTCATTTCCCATTCATGCCATAAGCCTTGCCCATTGCAGTCCACGGGATTTAATTGTTCTTATTACATCTGGTTTTAAATACAAATCATGTAGCTTACTGTTGTCTAGTTTTCTCCGTTCGCCTATCTGCTCGTGTCTCTTTGGTTCAAAAAGTTCCTAAGAAATTTATTCTCATATGCTCTTATTTGTTTCTCATTATGTACTTACTTACTTACTTACTCACTGGCACTATCGAACCCGTAGGTTCATAGCCGCGCGGGCATAAGCTCTCCATACATCCCTATCCTGAGATAATGCTTTCCAATCATTCCCTGTATAATCTACTTCTCTCAAATCATAGTTAATGTTATTCTCCCACCTCATTCTTGGTCGTCTTCCCTCTGGCTTTCCTACAAGATTCTCATTATTTATAAACATATATTATTTTGTCTAATAAGAGAACTGTCAACCATTTCACGCCGAAACCTTGAGATTTCTTCCAGAGAAGCCGTCTGATATACTAAGGATGTGTACAAAATATTATCTGCCGTTTCAAATGCAAGGCACTAAAATCCAGTGCCAAATCTCACGTTTAAAATCTAGGGAAGTAATACAACTTCTGTACTAGCGGATTGGAAAACCCTCACTACCCGCCGTCCGCCCCGCGTCCCGGTGGTGACGTGGACAAAGTGTTATATAAAAAGCAGAGGTAATGCATCTATTGCCTGTCTTACAACCGGAGCTAAGACAACATTTCAAATGCCGCAGTTCATGGCAGCGGGAACATATTATGTTCTCCATACATCCCTATCCGAACTATAGTTCATGGCAGCGGGAACATACTAAGTTCTCCATACATCCCTATCCGAACTACAGTTCATTGCAGCAGGAACATATTATGTTCTCCATACATCCCTATCCGAACTAGTTCATGGCAGCGGGAAAATATTCCGTTCTCCATACATCCCTATCCGAATTACTGTCATTGCAGCGAGAACATATTGTGTTCTTCATACATCCCTATCCGAACTACAGTTCATGGCAGCGGGAACATATTATGCTCTCCATACATCCCTATCCGAACTACAGTTCATTGCAGCAGGAACATATTATGTTCTCCATACATCCCTATCCGAACTACAGTTCATTGCAGCAGGAACATATTATGTTTCTCCATACATCCCTATCCGAACTACAGTTCATTGCAGCAGGAACATATTATGTTCTCCATACATCCCTATCCGAACTACAGTTCATGGCAGCGGGAACATACTATGTTCTCCATACATCCCTATCCGAACTACAGTTCATGGCAGCGGGAAAATATTACGTTCTCCATACATCCCTATCCGAATTACTGTCATTGCAGCGGGAACATATTGTGTTCTTCATACATCCCTATCCGAACTACAGTTCATGGCAGCGGGAACATATTATGCTCTCCATACATCCCTATCCGAACTACAGTTCATGGCAGCGGGAACATATTATGCTCTCCATACATCCCTATCCGAACTACAGAAAACAATGAGCTTATTCTCATAAATTATTTTGGAAAAAGTTAAAAATGTTCCTCGATCTTATCGAAAATAACGAAGATAAGAAATGTACAGTCCTATGTATCAGTGTGTGTTAAAACTCTTGTTTTGTTTATAGGAGGAACCAATCTTGGCACATCGTGAGCAGCAGCGGCGGCGGCACTTCAGCCTGATTCGATTCTCAGTTTCCTCAGATCCTCCAAAATTCCATTCATGCAGTCTGGGTCGTCCCACATTCTTCTTTAGTTCAAATGTACATTTCACAATTTTCTTGGGTACCTCATATTCAGTCATTCTTTGTACATGTCGTCTCCATTGCAATCTTGAAACTTTAATTGATGTAACCACATGAGGAACTGATAGAGCTCAGAGTCATATCTTACACAACATTCTCTCTTGTCACACATCAGGAACTGATAGAGCTCAGAGTTATATCTTACACAACATTCTCTCTTGTCACACATCAGGAACTGATAGAGCTCAGAGTTATATCTTACACAACATTCTCTCTTGTCACACATCAGGAACTGATAGAGCTCAGAGTCATATCTTACACAACATTCTCTCTTGTCACACATCAGGAACTGATAGAGCTCAGAGTTATATCTTACACAACATTCTCTCTTGTCACACATCAGGAACTGATAGAGCTCAGAGTCATATCTTACACAACATTCTCTCTTGTCACACATCAGGAACTGATAGAGCTCAGAGTCATATCTTACACAACATTCTCTCTTGTCACACATCAGGAACTGATAGAGCTCAGAGTTATATCTTACACAACATTCTCTCTTGTCACACATCAGGAACTGATAGAGCTCAGAGTCATATCTTACACAACATTCTCTCTTGTCACACATCAGGAACTGACAGAGCTCAGAGTTGTATCTTACACAACATTCTCTCTTGTCACACATCAGGAACTGATAGAGCTCAGAGTCATATCTTACACAACATTCTCTCTTGTCACACATCAGGAACTGATAGAGCTCAGAGTTATATCTTACACAACATTCTCTCTTGTCACACATCAGGAACTGACAGAGCTCAGAGTTATATCTTACACAACATTCTCTCTTGTCACACATCAGGAACTGATAGAGCTCAGAGTTATATCTTACACAACATTCTCTCTTGTCACACATTGAGAATATGTTTCTTAACATCTTATTTTCATATGAACTCAGTCTTGGACAAACTCAATATTTCACTGTCATGTATTAAGACTGGTTTTGCCAGAGTTTTTACAGCATACAGTTTGTTTCTCTTGTAAGAAGCCTTGACTTAAAGTGTCTCAGCATATGACAATTAATTTAAAAAAGGAACACTGGGAGTCAAGAGTTAATTTGTACCGAAAATTTAAAAATGACACTGATGACTGATTGATCCTCGGGGACATGGGTATTTGTTTAGTGGGAAATTTCTTAACGAGACCAGTTTAATTACGCTTATTTCCCTATATATGTCAAGGAGTGACATTTGGTTAGTACTTCGCCTCCAGAATACACAATATGAAACTAGGGTGTTTCTAGATTGGAGGAAAGTCGATTAAATTTTGCTCAGTTGCCTTTTTGTTCAGAGTTGAGGTTATTAAGAGTTTTAAAATCTTTGAACTCGGGACCCTCGGCTTAAATTCCCTCTCGAAGGACTTGTCCTTTGGATTTTCCATTCTACAGATTCATCGTCCACGGCCGGTTTTGAAGCCTCGGCCCTCGGGACTGGAGGAAAGGAACATAACTAATACACCAGTACTAGCAGCTGAAATTTCCGGTTTTTCACAACAAAACTCGATGTATGGTATTGAAATAAAACAGGAAATGCATTCTCCAAACATCAGCCAAATCCGACCTTTACCTCAAAAGCCATAACTTGAAAATCACTCTAGCGGTCGCCATGTTTGTTTTCTCGCAATTTAACTGCATGCATATGTTATTAACTAAGTAATAAGTCTTATAACTAACAAAAGAAAGATATATTCGGCAAACCAGTAAATTCATACCATAAATTGCACTTGATGAGGGATTTGTTTAATTTACGTGACTCAGTTTATTTTAAATGCAAGTGATTTGTGTTGCAACTTGTCCTGTTGCTGCAAAATACAGTAGCTGTGAGGACCTTGATTTGAATTAGGAACGGGTGGACTGGACTGCCTTCAAGTGACCTGAGAAAGGTGCTGCAATGTTGCCAAAGTAATTAATTTCATATCAACCAACTCCCCAGCGACAACAACAAATTGCAAAACATTATTTCAAAATCACTCCACTGTAGAGCACTTCTTCTTCTTCTTCTTCTTCTTCTTCTTCTTCTTCTGCTTCTACTACTTCTATGGCGCTACAGTCCGATGTCGGGTCTTGATCTCCGATAGATTTAAGACCCTCCAAATATGTATATCTAGTGTCTTTCTTTTCCAATTCCTCACTCTCAGACTATTCTATACATCCTCGTCCACAGCATCAATCCAATACCAATGTTCTTCGGAGGCTACTGTTAGGTTTCGAGATAATACTTTTTTACGGTTTGAGATTGTCAGTTTCATGCCCAACTCCCAACCTGGAGGACCAGGGTATCTCTTTTTGTCTAAATCAACACCTTTGACCTGTTCGGCATGGGAGACCCTACCAGTAGCTACACTACCGCCGAGATAGCTCTCGGGATCATTCGACCATTTAAGCCCCCCCCTCATTACGCCAGAGTAGAGATACATTGGGGGGGGAGTGTAGAACACTACTTTTTACTAATTTGTTAGAAAAAATATAATTCAGTTTTGAAATGCAACTGCGCAAAAGGAGTCTGCAGAATGTAAGGAAGAATGGATTTTAATCAGATTTGGACCGGGATATGTACAAAAGCAAAGTTAAAACTATGCACTATTGAACCCGGAAATTCAAGGCGGCGCGGACATATGCTCTCCATGCATCCCTATCCTAAGTTAATATTTTCCAACCAGTGCTGATCTTCTACAAGTCCTTGTATAGTTAGTTTCCTCAAACCATGTTATTGTCCCATCTAATTATTGGCCTACCCACCGGGTGTATTTCCTCATGTTTCCCAATTTGTGGCACATATCCTGCCCACGGGATTGAACCGTTCTTATTATATCTGGTTTGCCAGTACACATACTGTCTTGAAAGTAATTTTTTAAACAAAACTTAATTTATATTGTTTTCTGTCATGAAATTTAACTCTCTTCGAAGTAGATACCATGAGATTCTGTGCTCTTGACCCATCTTTTAGAGAGGTATATTACCCGGTGACCGTAACAGTCTCTTGGTTTGAGACCCACTCCCACAATTTCAATGTTTGTGAAATAGCATACAAGAAATGGGCCATGGTAATTTATAGGCGCAATATCAGTTCGATTCCTCCCAATTCCTGACTTTTTGTTATGGTTTTCGTGCATTTTGGGGACCGATCTGATTTCAACTTGCTACCCTCAAAATGTCATGAACTCGTTCCACTTGTTAAGAATCAAGTACACGGCCGTTTGTTGCAAACTCCCAGACTACATTACATTAGCTCGCTGCTGTGTAGTTTTCTACATTCACCTCTCTCTTATGTCCAAAATGTTTCATAACCTCTTTATTCCCAAATACTAATATCATAATATTTTTATTTCTCTTAAATTAAGAGTCTGTGTTTCACGTCCATGTAATTTAATTTGAAGAATAAACTATTTAGGCCCCCTATATAGTTTTTTTTACGTTTTTTGACAGAAGTTGGGTAAAATGGGTCTTGTAAGGCATAGTAGCAGCGTTTCTAGAATTAATCCTAGTTTTAATTTATTTCTGCGTCCCGTTCCTGTGTGTAATTAGACATTTGAATTCTGCAACTACTTCAACAATTTCCTGGTTTGTTGTTACATCGATTTCCATTCTATAGGCCTAATGTATTTATATGTCTGGTCATGTAGTTGTGTAATGTTATAATTACGCGGTAGTAGAATATTAATATACAATGGAATCTATAAGGACAAATTAATTCCCAAAAATTAAATGATGTGGTAGGCCTCTAATTCCGAGGGATGCGGGTTAAAACCCGGCCGTGGTTGATGGATTTTTTTTAGGATGGAAAATCCAAGAGGCAAGTCGTCCGAGAGGGACTTTAAACGTGAATATTTTCAGGCTCGTAAAACGTATTTAACCCTGAATAAAAGCCTCTAAGCAAAATTTGCCGAATATTCCCATCCTTGGTTTCCTAGATGTCACTATGAGCGGGGCCCCGGACCATTCAATGACGTCTATCGGAAGACAAGTTTAACTAAATTAACATGGTTATATTTCTCCCCTGTAGGGGAAGAACGCCTAAGTCTCATTGAAAGACAGAGAAACTTACTACAAATTAATTTAACGTATTTTGGCCGTCAGTCCACCGCTGTGATCTCGAGGGTACCATGCTGCCTTTTCATGGAGCGGGCCCGGGTTCGATCCCCAGTCCCGCAAAGTCTCCTGCCTGCGTGGTGTTTTTTTTTCTCACCTCTAAGACAAATGTCAGGAAACTTTAAGACCCAAACGGTCCCCGCACATATCATCAGGCCAACATTATCATTATCATAGTCATTAAGTTTAGGATTAAGGCCTCTCCCGTGGCACATCATTACCTCATCATCACCTATCATCGGGGCATCATAAGTGGGTTGCAATAACGCCAAGCTAGGAGAGAACAGCAGAATGTCGAAATGACCTAATACGTCAATATTTCCATATAGATTCGAAATTTGGTCTCTTATTTTAAGAGAGAAGAAAAATTTACAAGTATCTGAAAATAAAGTTATTAGGAAAATTTCTAGACCAATGAGAGACGAACCGAAGGTGAATGAAGAAAAGTAGGCCTACATAGCAGTGAGCTTCATGATCTTTATGGGAAACCAGGTGCAATAAGAACAGTTAAGTTACATTGAGTTAGATGGGCAGGACATGTGCACGAATGGGGGTATATGAAGCGCCTGGGAAGTGATGTGCAAGAATATCATTCATCATGATTTGAGGGAGGTAAATTATATGGGTCGCGTAGGGACGTATTTAGAGCACGGCCATGAACCTCCAGGTTCCATAGTCCCAGAGAGTTATTGCGTATAAGACGGTGCATGTTCAACAATATACTTTTACTTATGTGAAAGGATAAATAAATTAAAGAAATGTCAACAAATTTATGGGAGAAATTTGAATGCTACCAGTTAGTTCCATACATTTAACAGCAGTTTCTAGGACGTGAGTCTGATCTATTATTTCATCCAGCGATGAAAACCTAAAGAGAAACTTGGAGTATTATATTTCACTATAGTTTAAATTCAGTTATGCTAGAATTATATTTTCAATTGTGTCTTGGTATCGCACTGTCATAAAAAAACAACTTTCCCTATCTGGTCTAGGATGAGTCTGGATATAAATTACAATTTGTTCAATAAAACCTAATCTGATCTTTCATACACGTTCTGTTTCTCAGGTACTAATATCAAATATCATGTTGGTCGCGCTGATGTTGCCAAAAAAAACAAGGTTTTTTGTTCATAGTCTATTGATAATTGAAGTTATTCGAGTTTGTAAGGACTGCAATAGTGTACGTTACCTATACCCAAATTCCGCCATATGTGGGGTAAACTTACGACTATAATATTTTGGTAAGAAAGAGTCCAAACTAAAAAAAAGCTATAGAATGATCTAGAAGGTCGCAGTGCTAACTTAATAAGCTGTTAGTTTATGCTGATGATGTAGTACTATTGGCCAATAGCGAGGAGATACTAAAGGACAACACGCACACGCTATTGAGTAACACTAAGGAATTAGGGCTGGAAGTAAATACCAATAAAACTAAATATATGGTCACACGTAGAAATGCATTATATAATGGAAATGGACAGCTAATGACAAATGAGGGAAATTTTGAGGAAGTGACTGAATTCAAATACCTAGGAACAATAATCACAAACAGGAATGAGATGCACAAAGAAATTAAACATAGGCTCAATTCTGGAAATCCGTGCTATTATGCATTGCAGAGACTTTGGATGTCCCAACTCCTTTCAAAAAACGTTAAACTGAGAATATACAAAACTATTATTCTACCAGTTATATTATATGGGTGCGAAACATGGACTCTTACTTTAAGGGAGGAAACGAGATTACGAGTTTTTGAGAATAAAGTTCGTAGGAAAATTTTTGGACCAAAGAGAGATGGACAGACAGGTGAATGGAGAAGACTACATAACAATGAACGACATGGTCTTTATAGGAAGCCAGATATAATAAGAACAGTTAAGTCTCGTAGACTGCGATGGGGAGGACATGTTGCACGTATGGGGAATGAAAGACGTGCATGGAAGCTTCTTGTAGGAAAGCCAGAGGGAAAACGCCCAGTTGGTAGACCAAGAATGAAGTGGGAGAACAACATTAACTATGATTTGAGGGAAGTAGATTATACAGGGAATGATTGGAAAGCATTAGCTCAGGATAGGGATGTATGGAGAGCTTATGTCCGCGCGGCCATGAACCTACGGGTTCGATAGTGTCAGTGAGTAAGTAAGTAAGGTAATAAACTGCGAGTCTCTAAACTTCAAAAGTCCGTCGCGCAGGAAATGCGTGAACTAAGCGAATTCCTCAGCAAGTCGAATTTATTTTTCGATTTTGCTGGGACTTCAGAACATCTCCTTATTTTGTTAAATTGGTGAAAATCAATTGCTGATGTCACACTTATTTAAAAGTGTCGGACTGCAGTGAAAACAAATCATCCATAACCATATTACTAATTGTATATTATTGTATAATTTGACACCAATTTAAATAATATCTTCTTCCTCGTATAACCTCGTATTTTTCATTGAAACATGAGTGCTCCCTATCGGGAAGTATCTTAACCATGATAATTTAGTTACACTTGTTTCCCTACATATGTCAGTGATCAGCGCTCCTATTCAATGAGGCATCTAGTAGGCAACTAAAGCATTACTAAGATGGATGAATGTCGGTTAAATTTTGCACAGACAGCCTCCTTTCATTCAGGCTGGCGATTATTTTACTAGTACAAAAATCATCAGACTTTTTCCATCGATCTATCACGGCCAGGTTTGAACCGCGATCCTCGGACTAGAGGCAAGAGACACAACTACTAGACCACCGCAGCAGATTTAAATAACATAACCTATTCTTTTTATTTTTTTTATTTTTTTGTTTTATTTTTATTTTTATTTTTTTTCTTGGGCCAACAACTTCCGAATATCTCCTGTATAACTTTTCTTCCCCAAATCATGGTTAATATTATTTTCCCACCTACTGTGCGCTCTCCCTCTGTTTTTCCAACAAGGAGTTTCCAATACCCTCTTTCATTCACCGTCTTCTTATATAAAAGTTAAAATATTAAAATGTCTACCTGAAATATCAGTCGTCCTCAACTAATTAAAAATGCATTAAAATAGTGAAGGCATCTTGTTCAATCCTGGGTAGGTACTAACTAATTTTCTGCGAGCATAATTTATGTCCCGCCCGTAGCCGATTGGTTAAATAGCATAGAACTGCGGTTGGAGTCTCCATGGGGGAAGACATTTTGTCATGGGATTTCGGCCAGTATGGGATCGGTGCCCACCCAGTATCTGAGGAATTTGCGTAGCTGTAACAAATTGCTGCTCCGGGTTACAAAAACACCAGCTATAACGGCTGGGGACCCGACATGTTTTCAGCATCTCATCTCTATACTGGCTGTATAATTATCTACCACATTTGGATGTGAGATCAGCAGTCGGATGGTAGGCCAAGGGTCTTTTAAGCCTGTCTCGCCATGGAGTTTGTAGTTTAGTTTCAGTTTCATACTTTATGTTAGTATAAGTGTTATTGAGAATGAAAAACACGCATGCAGTAAGTAATGGCGGAAACGTGAATAGACATGTTGGTAGCAAGAATTGTGACAGAGATGTAGTTAATAGCAGTTTACTTGTTTCCGTTCCAAAATTCATAGACTATTTACACTAGAATATAAGAAAGGGAGATGGGATCTCAGATGTTGAATTGAACGTTTTGGGGATAACGATTGTTCTGGTACAGTCCAATTTACACTAAAATACAGGAAAGGGAGATGGGATGTTAGATGTTGAATTGGACGTTTTGGGGATAACGATTGTTCTGGTACAGTCCAATTTACACTAAAATGCAGGAAAGGGAGATGGGATGTTAGATGTTGAATTGAACGTTTTGGGGATAACGATTGTTCTGGTACAGTCCAATTTACACTAAAATACAGGAAAGGGAGATGGGATGTTAGATGTTGAATTGGACGTTTTGGGGATAACGATTGTTCTGGTACAGTCCAATTTACACTAAAATACAGGAAAGGGAGATGGGATGTTAGATGTTGAATTGGACGTTTTGGGGATAACGATTGTTCTGGTACAGTCCAATTTACACTAGAATATAAGAAAGGGAGATGGGATCTCAGATGTTGAATTGAACGTTTTGGGGATAACGATTGTTCTGATACAGTCCAATTTACACTAGAATGTAGGAAAGGGAGATGGGATCTCAGATGTTGACTTGAACGTTTTGGGGATAACGATTTTTCTGATACAGTCCAATTTACACTAAAATACAGGAAAGGGAGATGGGATGTTAGATGTTGAATTGGACGTTTTGGGGATAACGATTGTTCTGGTACAGTCCAATTTACACTGAAATACAGGAAAGGGAGATGGGATGTTAGATGTTGAATTGGACGTTTTGGGGTTAACGATTGTTCTGGTACAGTCCAATTTACACTAAAATACAGGAAAGGGAGATGGGATGTTAGATGTTGAATTGGACGTTTTGGGGATAACGATTGCTTCTGGTACAGTCCAATTTACACTACAATACAAGGAAAGAAAGGGAGATGGGTGATGTTAGATGTTGAATTGGACGTTTTTGGGGATAACGATTGTTCTGGTACAGTCCAATTTACACTAAAATACAGGAAAGTAAAAGGGATGTTAGATGTTGTATTGGACGTTTTGGGGATAACGATTGTTCTGATACAGTCCAATTTACACTAGAATGTAGGAAAGGGAGATGGGATCTCAGATGGTGACTTGAACGTTTTGGGGATAACGATTGTTCTGATACAGTCCAATTTACACTAGAATGTAGGAAAGGGAGATGGGATCTCAGATGTTGACTTGAACGTTTGGGGATAACGAATTTTCTGATACAGTCCAATTTACACTAAAATATGTTCTGATACAGTCCAATTTACACTAGAATGTAGGAAAGGGAGATGGGATCTCAGATGTTGACTTGAACGTTTTGGGGATAACGATTGTTCTGATACAGTCCAATTTACACTAAAATACAGGAAAGGGAGATGGGATGTTAGATGTTGAATTGGACGTTTTGGGGATAACGATTGTTCTGGTACAGTCCAATTTACACTAAAATACAGGAAAGGGAGATGGGATGTTAGATGTTGAATTGGACGTTTTGGGGATAACGATTGTTCTGATACAGTCCAATTTACACTAGAATGTAGGAAAGGGAGATGGGATCTCAGATGTTGACTTGAACGTTTTGGGGATAACGATTGTTCTGATACAGTCCAATTTACACTAGAATGTAGTAAAGGGAGATGGGATCTCAGATGTTGACTTGAACGTTTTGGGGATAACGATTGTTCTGATACAGTCCAATTTACACTAAAATACAGGAAAGGGAGATGGGATGTTAGATGTTGAATTGGACGTTTTGGGGATAACGATTGTTCTGATACAGTCCAATTTACACTAGAATGTAGGAAAGGGAGATGGGATCTCAGATGTTGACTTGAACGTTTTGGGGATAACGATTGTTCTGATACAGTCCAGTTTACACTAGAATATAAGAAAGGGAGATGGGATCTCAGATGTTGAATTGAACGTTTTGTGGATAACGATTGTTCTGATACAGTCCAATTTACACTAAAATACAGGAAAGGGAGATGGGATGTTAGATGTTGAATTGAACATTTTGGGGATAACGATTGTTCTGGTACAGTCCAATTTACACTAAAATACAAGAAAGGGAGATGGGATCTCAGATGTTGAATTGAACGTTTTGGGGATAACGATTGTTCTGATACAGTCCAATTTACACTAGAATGTAAGAAAGGGAGATGGGATCTCAGATGTTGACTTGAACGTTTTGGGGATAACGATTGTTCTGATACAGTCCAATTTACACTAAAATACAGGAAAGGGAGATGGGATCTCAGATGTTGAATTGAACGTTTTGGGGATAACGATTGTTCTGGTACAGTCCAATTTACACTAAAATACAGGAAAGGGAGATGGGATGTTAGATGTTGAATTGGACGTTTTGGGGATAACGATTGTTCTGATACAGTCCAATTTACACTAGAATGTAGGAAAGGGAGATGGGATCTCAGATGTTGACTTGAACGTTTTGGGGATAACGATTGTTCTGATGCAGTCCAATTTACACTAGAATATAAGAAAGGGAGATGGGATCTCAGATGTTGAATTGAATGTTTTGGGGATAACGATTGTTCTGATACAGTCCAATTTACACTAAATACAGGAAAGGGAGATGGGATCTCAGATGTTGAATTGAACGTTTTGGGGACAACGATTGTTCTGGTACAGTCCAATTTACACTAAAATACAGGAAAGGGATATGGGATCTCAGATGTTGAATTGAACGTTTTGGGGATAACGATTGTTCTGATACAGTCCAATTTACACTAAAATACAGGAAAGGGAGATGGGATCTCAGATGTTGAATTGAACGTTTTGGGGATAACGATTGTTCTGGTACAGTCCAATTTACACTAAAATACACTAAAGGGAGATAGGATCTCAGATGTTGAATTGAACGTTTTGGGGATAACGATTGTTCTGATACAGTCCAATTTACACTAAAATACAGGAAAGGGAGATGGGATGTTAGATGTTGAATTGGACGTTTTGGGGATAACGATTGTTCTGGTACAGTCCAATTTACACTAAAATACAGGAAAGGGAGATGGGATCTCAGATGTTGACTTGAACGTTTTGGGGATAACGATTGTTCTGATACAGTCCAATTTACACTAGAATATAAGAAAAGTAGATGGGATCTCAGATGTTGAATTGGACGTTTCGGGGATAACGATTGTTCTGATACAGTCCAATTTACACTAAAATACAGGAAAGGGAGATGGGATCTCAGATGTTGAATTGAACGTTTTGGGGATAACGATTGTTCTGGTACAGTCCAATTTACACTAAAATACAGGAAAGGGAGATGGGATCTCAGATGTTGAATTGAACGTTTTGGGGATAACGATTGTTCTGATACAGTCCAATTTACCACTAAAATACAGGAAAGGGAGATGGGATCTCAGATGTTGAATTGAACGTTTTGGGGATAACGATTGTTCTGGTACAGTCCAATTTACACTAAAATACAGGAAAGGGAGATGGGATCTCAGATGTTGAATTGAACGTTTTGGGGATAACGATTGTTCTGATACAGTCCAATTTACACTAAAATACAGGAAAGGGAGATGGGATCTCAGATGTTGAATTGAACGTTTTGGGGATAACGATTGTTCTGGTACAGTCCAATTTACACTAAAATACAGGAAAGGGAGATGGGATCTCAGATGTTGAATTGAACGTTTTGGGGATAACGATTGTTCTGATACAGTCCAATTTACACTAAAATACAGGGAAGGGAGATGGGATGTTAGATGTTGAATTGGACGTTTTGGGGATAACGATTGTTCTGGTACAGTCCAATTTACACTAAAATACAGGAAAGGGAGATGGGATCTCAGATGTTGACTTGAACGTTTTGGGGATAACGATTGTTCTGATACAGTCCAATTTACACTAAAATACAGGAAAGGGAGATGGGATGTTAGATGTTGAATTGGACGTTTTGGGGATAACGATTGTTCTGGTACAGTCCAATTTACACTAGAATATAAGAAAGGGAGATGGGATCTCAGATGTTGACTTGAACGTTTTGGGGATAACGATTGTTCTGATACAGTCCAATTTACACTAGAATGTAGGAAAGGGAGATGGGATCTCAGATGTTGACTTGAACGTTTTGGGGATAACGATTGTTCTGATACAGTCCAATTTACACTAGAATGTAGGAAAGGGAGATGGGATCTCAGATGTTGACTTGAACGTTTTGGGGATAACGATTGTTCTGATACAGTCTAATTTACACTAGAATGTAGGAAAGGGAGATGGGATCTCAGATGTTGAATTGGACGTTTTGGGGATAACGATTGTTCTGATACAGTCCAATTTACACTAGAATGTAGGAAAGGGAGATGGGATCTCAGATGTTGAATTGGACGTTTTGGGGATAACGATTGTTCTGGTACAGTCCAATTTACACTAAAATACAGGAAAGGGAGATGGGATCTCAGATGTTGAATTGAACGATACAGTCCGAAGCACATAATTACATACAGTTTTCCGCTTGCTTGAATCCCTGTTATTTCAACAAAATGAGCAGAAAGTGAAACTGCATAACGCAATTACCACGCGCTCTTTCTAGTTCACCTCCAGTAGCGAGGTTTCCGCGTTTGCAACAATGTTAATGACGTTTCCTTGTAACAATGCTTCTTTACCAATATCTGTTATATTATTACTTCAGATATTCCCTAAAATCGTGAGATTTTAATTCTGCTAGAAAATATTTGTCGGCCGCGGTGGTCTTAGTGGTTATGTTCCTTGCCTCTAGTTCCGAGGGTCGTGCGTTCAAACCCTGATGGAAAAATCCAAGGAACAAGTCCTCCGGGAGGAACTTCAAGCCATGGACCCGAGTCTGAAGATTTTCAGCCTCGTAAAAGAAACCCAAGCCTGAATAAAAAGATCCCTGTGCCAATATATAACCGACATTCATCTATCCAAGTAATCCTTAGTATTCTAATATGTGTCACAATGAGGCTATGTGCTAACCACGTGGCAATTATTGAAATCTGTAGGTGAATAAGCGTAACTAAATTAGTTTAGTTAAGAAACTCCCTCTAAGGAGCACCCGTATCCCCACATGGGACGTATGGTGTAAATATACACATATACACACAGTTACTTATTCTTGGGCTCTACGGCCCTTGATGGCCTTCCCAACCTTCTTCCAATCCTCTCTTTGCGTTCTAATCTTCTCCATCCCCTTATCGTGTAGTTTTTTCAAGTCCTGCTCTACATCCTGCAGCCACTTCTTTCTTGGACTCCTATCCTTTTAACCTCTATAATATGCCTATTTAAACATTTTGTAAATACATTATGAAACTCAGTTCATGTCACTATGTTAAATTTATATAAATAAATGTATTAAAATCCCTATAATATTGTGATATAGTAGACTTTTGGGTATCCTGATCTGCATTCTCTCTACATGACCCAACCATCCCACTTTACATATGTCACAATATATTCTCCTTCATTTATTTGCTCAGTCTCTGTACCTCATTTTCACAGATTAGTCCACACATCCTTCTTATAATTTTTCTTTCAGGCATTCTCTATCTTCCTTGTTGATAACCCATATTACTTGAGCCGCTTATGTTACTAATGGTCGTATTAAGGTTTTTTACAGTTTAAATCTAGTTTATTTCGTTAATAAACGTAATGTTATTAATTTCATATTTACATAATAAATATTACTACTTCCTCCCCTCTATTTTCTTCCTAACAAATATTAGGTCCTTCGGTTTGTTACGGTTTCACGGTCTCGTCTTCTTGCATTTCTTCTCCCTGAAGGATAGTAATTCAAGGTCATTCGAGTTCCGTCCATTTGGTCGAGATGGTGTACTGTAGAAGAAACGTATCTAATTGGTAGCCCTCGGGGCGCAATTGCAATTTTTTTTCTTTAAAGGTGTCAAGGTGTACGAGGAAGAGTTCACTCTTTTTACAAGTCACTTTTCATATAACATCAATAGTATTTCTATTTATTTACAAATAGAATTAAATATATCTACAAAATGTTTCAGTATTTAAAAAAAAATGCTAAGAAGTTTAAATCCCAAAAATATGTAGGGTAAAAGTATCAGCACATTTCCAAAGCTACGAAACCTCTGCTGGTTCGAGTCCCCATGGGGGAAATTTTTTCTCATAGAATTTCGGCAAATATGGGACCCGTCCTTACCGCGAATCGCGAGGAATTTAGATAGTTGCAATAAGTAGAGGTTACGAGTTGAGAAAACTAGGTACAATGTCTGAGTGACCTCTGTAAAGGACACTTGTGGCTGAGAGGCTAGCAGCCGAGTGGTAAGCCAAGGGTTTCTAGGTTTCTCGCGCCATGGAATTTAGCTTTTTAGATGATGTTGCTCGAATGGGTGACAAAATTTTAATGGAAGAAGATACCAGAGAGGAAGTGAAGGATAATATTGACATGGATGATAGGAAACTGCATTCAGTTGGTGAAGAGCTTGTTATTCTTGTTTCACAGTAGCCTCTGCCCCTCTCTCAAGGTCGCCGCACACTTGACAACTTGACACCTTTAATGCATGGTTTTACAATTATGTGTTGTTAATGATTTATTTCTCTCGAGAACTAAATTTATTCTATGTCATTGTTAGCATTTTTTCCCCCTTTTTCTATCTTGTACATTTTATATATCATTCTTTAAATCTAGGGTAAATCAAAATATATTGTAAACTATAATTGTATTGTAGGTAAACCATGTAATAATTCTTTATTGTAATTTAGATGTAAGAATAATTTTTGTATTTTCTTTTCTTTAATCTGATTGAGTGGTAGACAAGATCTCGAGGCCGTTACTCTTCAGGTTTTTTTATTTTTTTTATTTTAATTTCAGAATTGTTTCTGTTATTTACACAGGTATCCTCAACCAAAATATAACATTTTTTTCTTCCACACTTCCCGGTCTTGCGTGTCTGCTTCTGTCGTATTTCTCTTCTTCATGTTGTCTTGAATTCCTCATATCCACGTTGGCTTTGGTCAACTACATTTCCCTTTTCTAGGACGTATCCATTTCAATACTTTGTTTCTGTGTCCCTTCTTCACATTATATGTCCATACCATCTTAGTTGGATTTCTTCAATCTCTTGTACAATATCCTTTTCTGCATTCATTATTTCTCTTATTGTATTATTTTTTATCTAATTTTGATATTCTTGCCGATCTTCTTAAAAAGTCCATTTCTGCGACTAATAATTTATTTCCCTGTTTTTGCTTCAACGTCCCGCACCATATAATAAAATACTCTTCACAACTGTGTTATATATTAATAATTTAGTCCTTTTGAGTATATGCTTACTCCATAAAATGGAATTTAATAAGACAATAATTTCTTTGTCTCTGTTATTTTTTCTCCGATGTCTATTCAGATGATCCATCTTTTGAATTATTGATCCCAAACACTTAAAATATTCCACTGTTTTAACTTTTGTTCCGTTTATTTGTAATTCCTCGGAAAGATCTCTGCTCATATGTTCTGTTTTATTAGAATTAATTGTTAGACCCCATCTTGAGGTGGATCAGACTCTTAGCTGCAGTCAAAACAACTGATCTATGGTGGACTCCAGAAAAAGTCTCTGGGCCAGCTCCTCATACATTGTAAAAAAATAATGCTAAAAACCAAAATATTTAATTCAGGTAAAATAAAACTATTATTATTATTATTATTATTATTATTATTATTATTATTATTATTATTATTATTATTATTAAAGCAATAAATGCTTAAACTCTGTTTGGTGGAGCAAAAATATTACAAAAAATAGAAAATTACAGATATATCAAACCATAATTCAGAACATTTTAACATATGGTGCTGAAATCTAGCAAATTCCTACCAGGGAAATGAAAAGAATTTTAAGTACAGAAATGGATGTTTGAAGAAGATCAGCTGGAAAATCTAGAATGGATAGAATACGAAATAAATAAATAAGGGAAATTATGGGTGTACAAGAGGAGCCAGACACCATAGACAAGAAAAGATTGCAGTGGTATGGTCATGTCAAATGAATGCCAGAGCAAAGATTGCCAAAAATTGTTATGGAATGGATCCCAATGGAAAGGAGGAAGAGAGGAAGCCCGAAGAAAACTTGGATAGAAGGGGTACAAGCAGCTATGAATATCAGACGAATGGAGGAAGATCAATGGATGGATAGAGAGGAATGGCGTTTGGTTTCTGGAAGACGGCGGCAGCTGCCATGATACCGGATGATGACGATGATGATGATGATTATTATTATTATTATTATTATTATTATTATTATTATTATTATTATTATTATTAGCATTATTATTATTATTATTATTATTATTATTATTATTATTATTATTATTATTAGGTTTAGTGAATTCGTTAGGCCTTAGATTTAATTCTAAGAAGACATCTGTCTTTATCAATGGAACCCGAAAGTAAAAGAAATAGAGGAAGACCAAAACTATATTGACACAAGGATTAATCAGAACAATGGAAGAAAGAGATTTGTAGGAGGGGGCACGGACAGAGGTTGGCTATAAAAATTTAAAATGAGACAAGGAAGATGTCAATGACATTGTAAAACTTGGGAATATGTGAAGTCGTTGATAGATTTAGTTAGTTATGAGAAAATATATAAATGAAGAATATTTAAGAATGTAATTCTAAAGGAAGAAGGAAAAGAAAATAACCAAAACTACAATGACGAAGGAATAATCAGAATAGTGGAAGATAGTGACTTGGTGGGAGGGGCGTAGAAAAACAGAGATAGATGAAGATTGGCTGTAGAATCTTTAAATGGACACAGATGTCAAGATAATAGTAGAACTCGAGAATAAATGAAGTTGTACCGTAATGATATTGATTTGTGTTACATTGACTTGGATTTAAGCATGAATTTTAAGTTAATTGTGATAATGAGGAAGGTGAAATTTGAGGTTATAAAAAGCCGCTCCTTGCACTAACAGTTACGTCACATGGGTAAGGACTTAACCGTAATATAACAGATCCTTTGTTAAATATGATGAGTCAGCAGATATATTCTTAGTTGATTTAAAATGTCGAACACTGGTACGTCCTTCAGATATTACAACAGCCACGTCACCTCATTAACTATTTATCGCGGATGATTCAGATCTGCTAGTACTTCTATAAAAAACATGAAACTAAAAAAAATATATAAAACTGTCATTCTGCCAGTTATATTATATGGATGCGAAACATGATCTCCTACTTTAAGACAAGAGAAAGATTACGAGTAGTTGAGAATAAAGATTTTGGATCAAAGAGAGGTGAACAGACAGCAGAAGACTATAAGAGTAAGCTACATGATCTTTATGGGGAACCAGATGTAATAAGAACAGTTAAATCCCATAGACTGTGATGGGCAGGACATATGGCAAAAATTGGGATTGGAAGATGGGCATGGAAACTTCATTTAGGAAAACCAGAGGGAAATCGTCCAGTTGGTGGGTGAATAATATTAACCATGATTTGAGGGAAGTAAATTAGTCAGGGGATGATTGGAAAAAATAGCTCAGGATAGGGATGTTTGGAGAGCTTGTGTCCGCGGGATCATGAACCTGTGAGTTCGATAGGGCCAGTTAGTTCTCAGTCGAGGAACTCACCTTGAAGGATATTAATAGTCATCAGACAAAATTAGTTCACTGTAATTATTGATGGAAGTATAAACACTGTAGGACACATGACGCGGGAACTGCGGAAACTAAGCCAATTTCTCAGCATGATACCATATTGATATATATATACATATACAGGGCTATTCAGAAAGAAGGAACAGATTTCAAACATTTATTTCTTCCAAACTACAACAAATAGAAACACAATTCCAATGTTTCTGGAAAGAGAAAAGGTCAAATTTCACTATTTTATGCATTCAATATGATCATCATATGTTACATTACAAATATCAAAACGGTGGTTCATTTCTTGCCACACACGAATTAGCTGGTCTCTAGTCATCGAATTCGCAGCTTAAACAAGTCGATGTCGCAGATTTTCAAGAGTGTCAGACTTGGGGGGGGGATAAAAACACGGTCTTTTATGTAACTCCACAGGTAAAAATCACATGGGGTTAGATCCGGGTGACCTGCGAGGCCACCGGTGATGAAGTTGATCTTCTGCTCCTCATCTTCGATTCCAACGTCCTGTTGTGTCGCCATTTTAATACAAACAATCAACATGACAAGCAACAGCGCCAATGCGCCCGTGATAGGAACTTCAAACTTTTCATTTTCCAAGAACGTTGGAATTGTATTTGTATTTTTGTAGTTTGGAAGAAATAAATGTCTGAAGTCTGTTCCTTCTTCCTGAATAGCTATATATATATATATATACTAAGTTTCATTGGGAAATATGGAAAATTGCAGAACGATTTTTAAATGTTTGTTTCAGGTGAACTCATACACCTAATGATCCCATTTTCCAAGTTAACGAACTTTTTGTTTTAGTTCTTGTTTGTGATGATGAATGGGGTTAGGAATACATTTACTTTCATTTATTCCCTACATCCAAGGGAAATAATACAAAATAATACTCTTTTAAAAAGAATTATTTCGTATTCAGCCAAAAATAATTAATGCAAATCCCCCTTTTCTAAGTTCATGGGTCTTACTTTTTTTAATTGACTGCTATTTGCCAAGTTTGGTTCCGATAAAAAAATGTGGCCGCTAAAGCGTTAAGACACACACATTTGGTAATAGTCATGTTAGGTGTTTATTAGATAGCATCGGTGCTTAAAATATAGTTTTCATGAAAACAACCTCAATAGCTGTATTACTTCGGAATTCGGTTTAAAAATGTCTCTATATGAACACATGATCAACGTTATTATTCTAACTAATGTGAAGGTATCGCGCCGACCATTTAAGGCATCCTGACTTGGTGCAAAGATACGGTTGGTTGAAATCCCTATGGGGGAAGAAATTGTCTCATGGAATTTCTGCCAGTGTGAGACCGGTACCAATCCAGCATGTGATACATTTGTGGAAGCTGAAGCAAGTAGTGGCTCCAGGTTGAGAAAACCAGCTGTAACAGCTGGGGGCTCGTCATTCTGGCCACTTTTTATGCAGTGCAAGGGCCTTCAAACCTATAGTGCCATGTTTATGTGCGTGTATAAGGGCGTGAAGGAAGCTTCACCGATATGTTGCAGGTAGTGAGATGTCACCACTGCTACTGAGGTCCCGGTCACACCACAGGAATTTTTCCTTATAGGGAATTATTCTCTGTGGTCGCTGGGTCTAGAATTTAGGTCAAGTTTAAGTTTAAGGGCTCTCTTGCTGCTTCATTATATTTTATCACCCATAATGCCATTGTGGTAACGTAACTCCATCTTACAGGTGCCCCAACCTCAAAAATGTGTTACAATCCGTCATTGCCAAGAGAGAAATGCAGAAATATCGCAAAGAAAACCTGGTTGCATTTGGACAAGAACAATAATAGCAATGTTATACGAACATTTGTACAATCTCTACACTAGATGATGATGATGATAATAATAATAATAATAATAATAATATAATAATAATAATAATAATAATAATAATAATTGTATTTATATATGATTTATTAAGACTATTTAACTCATGCCCCAAATGGGAGTCAATGACCAATCACGTTTCAATGATTTCTGTTTTACAACCAATCATAGTCGTGTTTCACGACATATTTTTCAGTATTAAATTTACCACATTAAAGAAAGCTCCTCCTTTTTTATATTCTGAACAGGTCTGACCATTATTTTGCAGTGACTGATCCCGTAGGAAATACGGCTACCAGATTGTATATATAGTGCATAGATGTCAACACATAGCGCTTACACGAGTTAATATAAAAACATTTGTAGCAATTTATTATACCACCAAAAAAAGAAACCACTGTTTGCACTTTCTTAAATGTATTTTTTCCCAGCTAATAATCCAGAGAAATATAATTGTCACATTTACATCATACGACATCAGAAATGAATTAATATACAGTTTTATGTGTTTAATTATTTCTCCACTAGAGAGCATTCTTACAATATTGCGTTCCTTTGGCAATAAATAGTATGATCTGGTTGCAGTGACAAACAAAAGAAGCAAATGAAGCGTACCAATCATTTCTCATTTGTTTTCAAACATCGCCGTTTACATTAAATATATAAATATTTTAAAATAACTATATTTAAATAATGATTTGTGAGTAAACAGCTTAATTTTATTCGTTAAATAGTCCTAACAAATGCCACTCTGGATTTCCAAATTCTCTAGATAAATTCACTCCTCACTTCGTGAGACGTGAATTTATCGATAATTTGGAAATCACTCGTGCATTACTTATGATAAATTATACGGGTAAATATGAAGGATTTCTAGTGACAGCTATGTCAAAACTGTTTGCTCATAGAGATGTCTTTAGAAGACCAAAGAAACAGTGGAAACATCAACTCAGTTCAGGCTTAACAGGCCAGAAGGCCTAATGCTTAATAGAATTTGATGATGATGATGATACTGATAATATGATTTGAAATAATATTATATTTATTATCATTAGTATTATTTTTCTGATATTATTATTATTATTATTATTATTATTATTATTATTATTATTAATTTGTGACAATGGAAATGGATTTCCTGAGGAGAGCAGCAAGTTGTTCAAAATTGGAAAAATAAGAAATAAAGTCATTCGAAAAAAAAAAATATATATATATATTCAATAGTAGAATATGTGAGATATAATTAATCAATTAAATTGATATGGGCATGTACGACGAATGCAAGTAGAAAGGTTACCCAGAAAAACAATGGAATGGTATCCATCTGGAATAAGGAAGAAAGGAAGACCTGGAAACTCATGGATGCAAGAAATAAGAACTGGAATGAGAAGAAGAGGACTGGAGGACATGGAGTGTTGGATAGGGACGAGTGCAGAAGGAAAATAAAACTTTAGGCACAGATAGACGTGAAACAATGAAAATCTATATATAAATAAAATTATTATTATTGTTATCAACATCATCAAAATATATCACAAATACAATCAAATTTACAAGATTGTACATGCAGAATGTGACCACGTGTTAGGTTGTTCTGCTACGTAGTCGTTGGTTCAATGTCATAGTGAATCATTATGTTTAGAACAAAAGTGTTTTGGGTGTAATTTGTTTTGCAATAAACAATGCAACCTACACAATATGACAAACAATGGCGTTAAATCCTTGCAAAATCTTTCAGATGGTCTCAAGTCAAAAAAAAGTGAAGATAAACAAATGAAACGATCATTTATCATTTACTACTCCTCCATAGCCCGACAGACCTTGAAGGTCTTCACTTGTGTTAATCACATACAATGATCACACTTCCGAACACTTCAGTAATCTTTCTTAATGACAGACGTAAATTGCACTCCCTTTCACTTCTTTCAAGCTTCTACCCTCCTAGTTACCTGCGTCCAGATTTCACAAGTTATCTTCTTTCCTCAATATTGACACCAGGTCACAAGATAACAATCCCTCTTATTCTATTTGTTTCACAGTAGTCTCTGTCCGCTCCTTCCCTTAACGGGGTTGCCGCACACTTTTAAGTCATGCTATACAAATTACTTGTGGTTGAATAATTAATTTTTTGAGAAGTAAATTTATTCTAATAAATTAATTAATATAATAATAGTAATAATAATATGATAATACATTTAATTAATTAATAGTGTTTTATTTTTCATTTTTCTACCTTGTACATTTTATATTGCATTCGTTAAATTTAGAGTAAATCAACATATATTGTAAATAATAATTGTATTGTAGGTATACCATGTAATAATTTTGTTGATTGTAATTCAGAAGTAACAGTAATTTATGTATATGTTTTATAATAAGTTATGGTTGAGTGGCACACAAGGCCTATGGCCTTCACTCTGCCAGGTAAAATAAAACTATTATTATTATTATAATCAATTGAGTTGGTGTTTACTTGATGAAAATCCATATTTATTAATTAAATAAAAATAAATCGTAGTTTTATTTTTATTTAATTAATATTATTATTATTATTATTATCTAGTCCCGCGCCGTAGCCGAGCGGTTAAGGTAGGAAGCCTTGGCGCAGAGCTACGGGACTTGCGCTGGTTCGAGTCTCCATGGGGGAAGAAATTTTATCATGGTATTTCGGCCAGTATGGGACCGGTGCCCACCCAGCATCGTGAGGCAATTGGGTAGCTACAATAAGTAGCGGCTGCAGGTTGAGGAACCAGCTATAACGGCTGGGGGACTCGACATGCTAACCACATGTCACCCCTACACTGGCTGTTGATCATCTACCTCTGTGATTGACACATGTGGATGTGAAGGGCCAGCAGCCGGCTGGTAAAAGGGCAACCGCTGAAAAGTGGAAAGACCCTCAATCGGAATTATTATTATTATTATTATTATTATTATTATTATTATTATTATTATTATTATTATTATTATTATTACTTAATCAATTGAGTTGGTGTTTACTTGATGAAAATCTATATATTATATATCTGTATATATATTAATTAAATAAATTAAATAAATTAAATAAAAACCAAACTTAGTTTCATTTGATTTTCATATTTATTAAGTTATAATTCAGTGACAGGTGTTTCGGTACACTGTACCTTCTTCAAATATGTTAACAAATTATGAATTGTGTTATTATTACATATCAACTGATCTAAGCAACAATACAACAATAATTTATTTAAATTGTTAAATGTAAATTTATCAACTGATCTAAGCGACAATAATTTATTTAAATTGTTAAATTTAAATTGTTTAATTTAACAATTTAAATAAATTATTGTTGTATTGTTGCTTTGATCAGTTGATATGTACTATAATAACACAATTCATAATTTGTTAACATGTCTGAAGAAGGTACAGTGTACCGGAACAGCTGTCACTGAATTATAACTTAATAAATATGAAAATCAAATAAAACTAAGTTTTATTTTTATTTAATTAATAATTATTATTACTGATGATCACACTTTCAGAAAAAGGGTGACATGTTGTTAGCATGTCGTGTCTCCCAACCGTTATAGCTTTTTTTAACCTGGAGGCGCTACTTACTGTAACTAACTCACACCCGTAGATTCGTGGCCGCGCTGCCATAACCTCTCAACACGTCCCAACCCTGAGCTAATGTTTTCCAATCATCCGCTGTATAATATACTTCCCTTAATCAGTTTTAGAGGAGTTGAAACATTTAACTGGACAGAATATGTAATTCTGAAAGATAATGAAGCGGGAATCTTTAATGCCGAAATAGTCGATAACATGTTGTTCATTTTAAGCATCTTATCATGAACATATGAGTCAGTGGTGTCTTAAAATGTTCGTGTTGTCTTGGAAATGCTTCTGACATTGAACTAGTTTAACAATCGAGACGAATTCCATGGAAACTGACGTAACAATTGCAAGAAAATAAAATAACATATTTTGTCTCCTTCAGATAATACTACACTACTTTTTCTCTTCAAAACATTTATCTATATAGGTTTCAATCTCGTTAACAAAAAAAATTGGTGTTTCTATATTTAATAACTGTGCGTAAAATGTACGGTTTTATGTCAGTAACTGGCATAACTGTAGAATGATATCATGTTTTACAGAGTGAGAGAAAATGATAATATCTCTGAAATGTTCAATTTTATTTCAAGAAGCAAATTGTAAATGTAGCGTATATAGTAGAAGTTAGAAGAATACGTGCTATGAGTTTTATGTTCTAATAAACTTTAATCACTAATTATACAAAATAAAGGTAACTGACGTAACAACTAACGCTTTAATTTAAATAAATAAGAGTCCTTTGTTACGTATGAGTTTGTTCATATTCTACAGTGTTTTGGGCTCTATAACGTTAAACTTCGTAATGGAATAGAATGGGATTTTAAAATTAAAATGTTCAATCCGGCGGGTATCGAACCTGGACTCCTTAATCGCGTAGTAGGCACCTGAGCCAGCAATTCGAAGTAGGTTTAATAATATTAATTAATATAATAATGAGAATATGTTTGTTTGGGGACTAAAATGAGTGCAGATGGACTCATGATGCTGAAGTTAATGGGAGGATAAATAAGGGCGATTAAGGGCTGTTTTATGGGATCAGAATATAAGTTCTAAAGGAAAAACAAACATTTTTAATACAATAATGAGTATAATGACATATGATGCAGAAACATGGGAATTAAAATCTAGAACATAAATAAAATTCTGCAGAAATGGATTTTTGAAGGTGTTCAGATGGAATTTCTAGATGAGATAAAACAAGAAACTGTAAATAATCAAAATATGAACGTTCAACTTCAATTATAGATTTCATAAAAAACAAGCACCGCATTTCACGGACTTTAAGACCCTGCGGACTATGAGACGCACCTTAATTTTAAGCAATTTTTTTTAAAATAACATTTTTACCATTTCTATTATTAGATGGGAAAGCCAGACTATAAAAATCTTAGTTTACGAAACCGTTCTGATCTTTAAAATCTCTAAAAATCGCCATCTGAACTTGCTTCTTCGTTCTTGTTCTTGTTCTTCTTCTTCTTCTTCTTCCTCTTCGTCGTCACCGTTGTCCTCGTCATATATAAGTTGGTCTTCACTACCATCGCGAGATGCCGGCGGTGTGGTAACATCCACTATTATTCCAAAATCTGTTAGGCAAAACATATTGTCACCACAAGGCTAGGGTTATATAATCCACAACCCCTACTTGATAGCCACAAAGGAATTTGCTGTCCCTTGGGTATCAGTATGCAGCACATCGGACTGTCATCCCACCAGTACCGGTACACATCGCGAGCGTTACTTACGCCGCACTTGTTGAAACATTTAACAATAATGTCTTCTCTCATGACTGACACACTTGTTTGGTTATATGTCGTTTTAAAGCTCCCGTCGGCATGAATTCATGTTGGGTTTCATCCATAATCCATTTGTTCAAGTTCACTGGCATCATAGACTGCATTGACGCATCATAGGCTAGACAGTGTTCTGAGTTTGTGATGACGGGTCAGGAGGGAGACAGTGTTAGCCAGCTTGTGAATCCCCGCAACTCATGTTCGTCGTATCGGTGCACTGCTGCTGCCAGTTGAATCCAATGTTGCCAGATAGAGATAGGTTTCCCGCGGCATCGAATATAATTATGGTCATTTTTAAGACTGGCAGGAATTTTAATCAAACACTGGACATGTTTATATTAATTTCGAGTATAAGACGCACCTGAATTTTGGAGGCAATTTTTCGAAGAAAAAAGTGCGCCTTGCAGTCGTAAAATTCGGTAATTAAAATGGTATGGTCCTGTAAAAAGAATTACAGAAGACAGACTCCCAGGATGCATCTTGGTATAACAAAACGAATAACGTGGATTGATGGTGTTGTGAACAGCATGAGGAAAAAAAAGTATTGGACAATGGAGAATGGATTGACAGAGAGATGTAGAGGAGAAAGACAGTAGATTAATTAGGTGCAGGAAGATATCAAACATTGTGAAATCTGCTAAATAAAAAATAAGAATGTATAAAAAAGTATAACAATGATAATAATGATAATAATATTAAAAAGAATAACTAACTCACTGGCACTATCGAACCCGTAGGTTCATGGCCGCTCTTCATATATCCCTATCCTGAGCTATTTTTTCCCATCATCCCTTGTATAATATACTTTCCTTCCTCAAATTGTGGGTTAGTTATTCCCATTCTTGATCTACCAACTGAGCTTCTTCCCTCTGGTTTTCCTATAAGAAGCTTCCATGTCACTCTTTTATTCCCCACATGTGTTACATGTCCTGATCATCCCAGTCTGAGACTTAACGGTTCTTATTATATCTAGTTTCCTATAAATATCACCCATCTCACTTTCATGTAGTCTTCTTCATTCGACTGTGTAATAATAATAATAATAATAATAATAATAATAATAATAATAATAATAATAATAATAATAATAATAATAATAATAAAAGTAGATAATAAAATAACATGAAGTGCGTACATCTCGCAGGTGTACGTTGTGAAGATGAAGCACAGCCTCACAATGGACTGTAGTGTGTCAGTGCTCGGGGCAGTGCAGGTCTCTCTCTAACAGGTAGTTAAGTAGGACGATGACCTCTCGCAACCTCAACAATCCACGGGAATCAATTCAGGATCATATGTTTTATACCCACTCTGCCGATACTCATCATTTACAACCTTAATTAAGAGAATCACATATAATTTTTATATAAACGATTGAGCCAAACTGTGGCTAAATTTTATAGCACGATATTCACTAGCGGAAATTGCTCTGGTTTCAATCTCCATGAGCAAAAAAATAATATATCGTGGAATATCGGTTAGTATGGGACCGGTGCCCATTCAGTATCGTGAGCAATTTGGGTACATAAAAAAGTAACAACTTCAGGTTGAGAAAACCAGCTATGACGGCTGGGAGAACCGACATGCTGACCACATATCATTCCTACTCTGGCTGGATGATTGTCTACCTCTGCAATTAACACAAGTGAGTGTGAGACCAGCAGCCGGCTGAGAGGCCATGGGCCTTCTAGGATTGTCGCGCCATGATGTTATTGTTGTTCATCCAAATAATACCTTTATTGCCTACTTGATGTCTAATTGAAGTGATGTGCTAACCATATGTCACTCTCTAGTCCTTCATATTCAACAGTTGACAATCTAGTTTAAATGTGATCGGGACAGCTTAGACGATGATCCCCGTAGTGGTTGGGCCAAGATGTGCCACTACTCTAGAAATAATTGGAAAAGTGCACAAAATGTTATCGGAAGATCGCCGACTAAAATTGCGAGAGTTAGCTGAAGCTGTAGGAATGTCATCTGAACAGGCGCGTTACATTTAAAGTGAGGAATTGGGTATCATAAAATGATCTGCTACTCGTAAATGCCGCGGCTGTTAACATCGGAACAAAAACGCATCAGAGTGGAAATGTCTGAAGAATGTTTGGCCTGTTTTCACAGAAACCAACAAGATGTCTTTGTGTTGATTTCTGACCACAGATGGAACTTGGGTCCACTGCTATACCCCAGAGACAAAATAATAGTCAGAGCAGTGGAATCATGCTGATTCTACACCAGCAAAAAAACCAAAGGGAATACGGTCGTCTGGAAAGGTCATGGCATTAGTTTTCTGGAATGTTAAAAAGGGATTATTTTTATTGATTATCTCTTCAACTGGTCAAATAATTACGGGACAATACTACGCTAATCTCCTGGACTAACTACAGCAAAAGATACGCACAAAACGGTCATATTTAGCAAGGAAGAAAGTCTTGTTGCAAAAGGATAATGCGCGACCTCACACGTGTGTCGTTGCCATGGCAAAAATACACGAACTGAAGAATAAATTGTTGCTACACCCGCCTTATTCGCCTGATATGACTCCATCAGACTTCCTCTCTTCCTTAAGTTGAAAATCTTCCTTGGCGGACGGAGATTCTCGTCAAACGAAGAACTGATAGCCGGAGTTGAGTATTTTGCAGGGCTGGAGAAATCTAATTTTCGAGATGGGATCAAGGCATTGGGTCATCACTGGACCAAGTGCATTAGTGTGCAGGGAGTCTATATTGAAAAATAAAAAAATAGTTTCAATGAGGTATATATATATATATATATACTTTACTTCGTTCCGAGAACTTATCAAACGACCCTCGTAAATAAACGTAACTACATTAGCTTGGTTAAGGAACTCTTGCTTGGAAGCATCCAAGTGTCTATGCGGGACGTATATACATTTCCTACATAATTCACTTACTTCATATTATGGTTAATGTTATTCTCCTACCTCATTCTATTTTGTTCTGTTTATCCCTGCTCTTTCCCTATTCCACATTCGTGCCACATGTCCGGCACATAACAGCTTACTGATATTACATTAGGTATCCCATAAATATCACGTAGCTCACTTTTATCTAGTTTCCTTCATTCTATTCTGACGACTGTATCTAGCAAGGGAACTGTCAACTATTGCATGCCGAAATATACCTTGAAATTTCTCCCCACAGAAGCATTGTGATGTACCAAGGTGGTGTCCAAAAAACTACCGTTTTTAATTGCAAGGCGTAGTAATCGAAGTCAGAATCCAGCAATGGCAACCTACTGTATTGTTCATGCCATGCTCTAACGACCTCATTTCCTGGAACTGTCAAAACATCTTCGGTTTTCAACCACCCTCTTGAATGCACTTAACAAAAGCCGACCGCCTTTCAACCCTCATTAGAGAGAAAAAGACAGATATTGGAATGTTGTCAAATCAACTAACCGATCTTTTTACAGATATGTGCATGTTAATATTGCATATATCCCAGCCACTGATTCTCCGGCCCTGACGTTTTCACGACAGTGTTGCCGATATGGATATTCAGTGGGAGGAGCCACTTTAGGAGCAGACATACAGCTGACAACATCTCAGCAATTTCAAACCTTACTAGCACGCTATAGCTGCGTCAAGAGCAGAGATTGGTTGTGGCAGACGTATACTCCCACTCAACTATTTCCTTATTGGCAGGAGAGGGTGAGTTTTCCCCTTTACCCCTCGTATAACATAAACTTCAGAGGCGGTGATTCGGCGGCTGTAGAGTAGAATAGTTTAATTTTAAAATTATATTTTTAAAGAATAATGTGGACGTGGTAGTTGTAAATATTATCCTAGCTTTCTTATGGGGTGAGAGAAAGTCGTTAAAGCGTGGCCTACGCTAGATATTCATCCCTGCATGAATTAAGAGCGGAGTGAACTGAGGCGAGACGCGGCGCGGATGGCGGGTAGTGATAGTTATCCAATCTACCAATTCAGCAGTTGTATTACTTTCCTATAGGTTAAATGAGAGATTTGGCGATTGATTTTAGTGCCTTGTAGTTAAAAACGGCTGATTTTTTTGATGGCCTTGTACATCACAACGGTTCTCTGGCAGTAATTTCAAGGTGGGTTTTGGTATGCAATGGCAGACAGTTCCCTTGTTAGTTAATCGTTATTTAACGGGGTGTAATGCGAGGTTGTTTTGAAATATTCATATTTAATCGCCAATCAAATTTCTTCATTGTGATGTCGCTTTCCATTTGAGAAAGTCAGAGGCAATGTGTGAGTTAGGTCATCCGTGCAGCAAATGTCATCCCAACTGCATTCTTTGATGATATCTCAGATAAAATATTGTAAATGCAATATCAGCTTACCTCCATCATTATGTTCTGCTGCAAGAACTATAATTAATAGCGACAATTTGTACAATGCTCGCTCTGTTGTAAACATCTGATAATGTGGACATAACACCATCTCATCAGGCCATCTTCACTTTTTTGGTGAATTCTGAAGGAATATGGCTCTATGTACTTATGGAAATATATTTTTAATCTAGTGAGATCTGCTCATCATCATCATGTTCTCTCCAGCCCAGGGCGAGCCTTGGCCTCCTTCAGTAAACTTCACATTTTTTTTAAAAATGGATTATATAGGTATATAACCTAACTCCACGGCGCTATAGGCCTAGAAGACCCTTGGCCTATCATCCTGCTGCTGCCCTCACATCCACATGTGTTAAATCACAGAGGTAGACGATCATCCAGCCAGTGTAGGGATGACATGTGGTCGGCATGACGGGTCCCCCAGCCGTTATAACTGGTTTTCTCAATCTGGAACCGCTCCTTATTATAACTACCCAAATGCCTCACGATGCTGGGCGGACACCGGTCTCTTTCTGAGTGACATTCTATGAGAAAATGTCTTCCCCATGGAGACCCGAACTAGCGCATGACCCGTAGATCTGCGCCAAGACATCTTTCCTTAATATATATATATATATATATATATATGTGTGTGTGTGTGTGCGTGTGTGTGTGTGTGTTCGTGCGTGCGTGCGTGCGTGTCGGTTCGATTCCCGGTCGGGACAAGTTTCCTGAGTGAGATTTTTTCGGTGTTTTTCCTCACCAGTAAGACAAATTTCAGGAAACTTAGGGCCCAACAGCCCCCGAAAATCATCCGGCATCACCATCATCCTTATCATTATCATCATCATCCTTCACCGGTGTGGAAAGGAACGGGAAACTACCACACCTATAATTCCCTAGTAAAGCTGCAAAGCATAACATGAAAATGCTATGATTGTAGTGAAAGACCTGCCCTCGGCAGAATTACTATGGATGGATAATTAAAAGATGGATGTTCAAACTCTTCAATTGTGGATTTCGTAAAAAAACAAACAATAAAATTATGTGGTCATATAAAAAGAATGACAGAAGACAGATTCCCAAAAATAATACTAGAATTCGTGCCACTTGATAGAAGAAGAAGAAGAAGAAGAAGATACGCAAAGGAGTAACAAGGATTGATGTTTTCAACAGCATGAGGGAAAAAAAAGATTGTATGATGGAGATTGAAATGACAGAAATGTGGAGGAGGAGAATGGACTTAGGAAGATGATGTGAAACCTGCTAAATAAATGCAATGTATCCCTCCCGGTATCTTGTGGTGTGGAGTAGCTTGCGTGGCACCCAGAGTTATGCTGGTTGTAGCATTGCTGTCGAGAGAGTTACCCATGCAGGACAAGTCGAATGCGATAAGCCATTAGAAAAGTACCTCGATCGAAAGAGTGACCATCTTCCACCGTAAAAATACAACCATCAAGAAATGCGAACATTAGTTCCATTGGAGGTTCTATGGAGAGCTTATATCCGCAGAGCCATGAACCTAAGGGTTCGATAATTCCAGTCAGTTAGTTATATATTCTAGTATCAATGTTTATATTCTTAAATATGAGTTTTTGTCCAGTTCCTCTTCGTAGCGCAATTGGTTAAGACAATCCGCTACAAGCCGGTAGGTCGAGGGTTTGAGGGCCAGGATTTTTAAACTGACCCAAAACCTTCTGGCGGCACCATAGAATCGCATCTGCCTCTAATTGAAATGAGTACAGCTCCCTGTAGCGTTGACAACCTGGTTGACATCAAGTCTGATGTTAAAATGTGTAAGCCTTAACCTCCTACTACCTCGAGATCCCCCCCCCCCAGGCCTGTAGTGGGATCACTCCACCTTTGTTGGTCGGGGAGGTCTGTCTAGTGGATATAAGCTAACCACATCACTCGCTGATATCTGTAGGCAAATAAGCGTAATAATATTAGTTTGGTTAAGTTACTCCCGCAAGGAATCACTCTTGTCCCACGTGGAGATATACGGGTATATACATTATTATTATGTTTTACTATTATTATTATTATTATTATTATTATTATTATTATTATTATTATTATTATTATTACTAGTATTATTATTACAATTATTATTAGTATTATTATTATTATTATTATTATTATTATCATCATCATCATCATAGTACATTCACGAATTTAGGCCATTTGTTGACCTGTTTCGGCCTCAAGAGAAACACCATCCAAAAATCTTTTGAGTGGACGTCCTGGCTCTTCTTCTTCCTGCAGGTTGATATCTTAACATTTGTTTGGGTATTCTGTGATCGTCCATTCGATGAACATTATTATTATTATTATTATTATTATTATTATTATTATTATTATTATTATTATTATTATTATTATTATTATTATTATTATTATTATGGTACACAGCGCTGTGGTCTCGGCGTAGTATCGCTGCATCGTGCGCAGTGGGCCAGACTTCGATCTCCGATCGAGACAATTTTCCTGTGTGTTAGTTGTTTTCGGGATTTTTCATCTTCCATAAGACAAATGTCAGAAAACTTTAAGGCCCAAACGTTCCCCGAACATCGTCTGGCTATCATAATAATCCTTATCACATTCGTCATCATTAGTACGAATGTGTGTATGTGTGTGTGTGTGTGTGAATGGTGTGTTTCATCTTAATGTTGAGTTGACTCGGAGGTGGCCCTGGATTGAGCCATCTCCTTGTGTTATGCAAAGTTTAAATCTGTGTGCCGACAGATTGTTCCACTCTAACATGGGACATGTAAATGTACCTCCAAGGCGAGAGGTTAAATTATATATATATATATATATATATATATATATATATATAGAGAGAGAGAGAGAGAGAGAGAGAGAGAGAGAGAGAGAGAGAGAAGATTATTATCGTTGTTTATTTGATACTAGTTATTACACGGCCGGCGTGGCTGCTACCCTCAAATAAATGAAATGTGTTTTTAAGTTTAGTTAAATAAGTAGAAAGAAAAATAATTATAAATTTATATTGTAATTATTTTTAGATATCCTGTGCTTATTACTCGACATTGCCTGGGAATCTAGCCTACTTATCCCGATCTTCTTGGCATCAATGCGGTGAAAGAAAAATGGGTATTGTGAAATATCAGCAAAAGGTAGTCATATGCGTCGAGCATTTTTACATAATTTTTGGAGATATTTAATTCTGTGAACATTAATTTGATGTATTGTTATGGTTTAGGCAGCGTAAGTCATTTAAGCGTCCAAAAAGCTACTTTGTTTAGTGCACCTATGCATTTTTCTTTCTTTCTTTTTTTTTTCTTCTTTTTTTTAGCTCCGGCTCTATAGTATGTACGGTATGTACCGGTACAGGCACGTTAATTGTCCCAGAAAAATCCTCTAAATGATGATGAAACCCAGGTTCAAATCAGTCAAGTAATTTTTGAGTGTATGAAGGACAGACAGATTCACACTTATTTTTTAAACCAGGGAATTCGTTAAGTAATGGTAACACTTGTAAAATCAGCGATCCTAGTGGTGATTATTGTAGTCTTGTACTGTGTTGTTGATCGGTCTTTGTTATGTAATATTCAAAGTCTCGAAATAGCAATACTTTGTGAATACGTGCAGTGTTTCTCACATTTAGTAAGTAACACCGCCCTAAAAAGATGTTCAGTAGAATTTGTTTAGAAGGTGGAATTGGGAAGTACTCGAACATCCACACAATTTACCAGACATGAGTCGTTGCGACTATAACATACTCTCAAATATCAAAGAACCTCTACGAGGCATTCGATTTCAATCGAGAGTTGTTATTCAGGAAACTTTAGATCGATGAGATCAGATAAATATCCAAAAAATGGTGCTGCAGATGGAGTTCGTCATCTTCCAAGGATTTGACAACGTATAGATGACTTGGCAAGGGACTATGAATTAAATTCATAACGTCAAGAGTAACCTACATATGTTTTTTTTTTTTTTTTGTGACGTAGCGATGTTGCCATTACTAATCGAAAGCTCTGGTATAAAAAGATATGCATGCAACTGTCACCAAGGAGTGAAGAGATTCTTAAACAATCAATTTCGATACATTCTAGTAATTAAAAAATACCTTTAAATGACTTGGGAAATAAGATGAAGAAGGAAAGAGGATGTGTGATGTAGGTCATTGCGAGGCGCCTCCGGCTATGGAATTCAGGCTACTGGTGCTTCCACCGGTCTGCGTTCTTTCTACGGAAACTCCTTTACAATACGGGTACAGATATACAGACTTTTAAATTAATTGAGGCGATTCTACTGCAAATGACAATCTACTTTTTTCATCACAGTTTAACCTCTCAGGCCTTACAGTGGCATGACCTGTCGGAAGAGGGATTTAAACTTTCAACGCTCTAACTAACTCATTCCAACCCGTAGTTCCATGGCCGCACGAACATAAGCTCTCCACGCATCCCTATCCTGATATGTTTTTCCGATCATCCCCTGTATGTTCTTCCACCTCATTCTTAGCCTACCTATTGGGCGCTTTTCCTCCTGCCCATCGCAGTCTACGAGACTTAACTGTTCTTATTGCATCTGGTTTACCATAATGATTATGTAGCTCACTGTTATGCAGTGTTCTCCATTCACCTGTCTGTTCAACTCTCTTTGATTCATAATTTCTCTAAGAATTTTATTCTCAAATACGGTAATCTCAATCTTTTCTCCACTCTTAAAGTAAGAGTTCCCAACTAAATAACATATTTTGATACTTTTTTTGAGAGAGAGAGAGAGAGAGAGAGAGAGAGAGAGAGAGAGAGAGAAGTAGGGACAACAGTACTTGTAATGCACATTGGTGTGCAGTTTCAGGATAATTAATAAATTAATTAAACATAGGCTCAATAAATAATCATCATCAACATATTAGATTCAGGAATTCAGGCCATTTGTTGACATGTTTCGGCCTCAAGAGAAACACCTTCCTACAGGTTGATATCTTGACATTTGTTTGGGTATCCTGTGATCTTCCATTCGATGAACATGTTGCATCCATCTTGACTTATAATCAGAAATTTTGTTTTCTAAGGGTTCCATGTGTAATTCTTCTAAGATGTCTTCATTTTTTTTGTGATCTAGTAGCGTGTATCCTGCAGTCCTCTGAAGTTATCTCATTTCAGCAGATCTAAGTATCTGTATATCCTTCTGTTTCAACGTCCATACTTCACTACCATACAAAAGAGTTGGAAGAGCCAGTGTTTTATACACTTTCAGTCTTGAATATTTTTGGGCTAACTGTGGTTTGAAGATAGAATTTATTAACCCTAAAATTCTTTAAAATGTTTATATTTTTGCATTTACATCATTTTCTTCTTCATATGAGATATCGCATCCTAGACATGTAAAATTATTCACCTGCTCCAAAATTTTATTGCCAAGTACAATTTTATTTCTGATAGGATCTACACCTTGAAATGCCATAACTTTTGTTTTCTCTCTAGATATCTTCAAACCATATTCTTCTGTGATTTTGTTAAGTTCATAGCGCAATAAATATATAAATAATATATATTGTAGACCAAGAATGAGGTGAGAGAATAACGTTAACCATGATTTGAGGGAAGTCGATTATACAGAGGATGATTGAAAAACATTAGCTTAGGATAGGGGTGTATGGAGATCTTATGTCCGTGCAACCATGAACCTACGGATTCTTAAGAACCAATGAGTTAGTTAGTATATATATATATATATATATATATAATTTTATCAAATAACGTATTGTACGATAACTTTTAACACTCCCTGTACGTATATTCAGAAGTCGAGAGTCAGCTGTTTTTTTTTAATTGTATTTTTTTACCATTAAATAAATAACTTCCTTCTGATAGTTTTCCTGTAGTAAATATTTTGTTGAGTTGTTTTTTCAATATTGTCACAGGATGTCGTGACAACACGTTCATCTCTAAGTAAACTTAACAATTTCCCACGTTTATCAAATTAAAGGAAGTTGTATCAACCTGTGGGTCCTGACCCACTGGCAGATCCTGTTAGGGATTCTGTTGGTCCTCCAGAGCCCATGAAATTGTTAACTTCTTCCTCCTCATTCGCTTTCCCATCTTGTATTACTGCGTACGGGCTGCCTCCACATATGGTATCATGCAGCTCCATACTAGAGCACATTTTGGTTCCACCGGACCTCTAAATTTCTCAATGTCTTTTTCTATTTTGGTACTTCCTATGGATACTCTATGCCACCAGTGAAGAACAAGTGACTTTTAGCATCATGTTGGCCAATGTGATAACACATGTTCCCGTTAGAGCCAATTGCCAACGTTTGCTCATATATTCTGTTCCCAGGACTCCGCCTAAATTAGTGGGTAAGTTAAGGTGAGAAAATGGGCGATTATTTTAGCGTTCACTTAATTTTAGCGTTTTTTATGATAAGTTGGCTACACTGTATGATCAATGACTAGTATACGGTACATTTACATTACAAATATGGTGATTTTAGGTTACTTTGAGCTCACTTCTCACTTTATTTTTTTTTTTTTTTTGGCATTTTTCACATTATTTTTTGAAAAAATATCAACATATATATTTCTCTCGGTAATAATTATTCACGTATTGCAACAATAAATTGCGTGTTTTCCCGTTTTTTAATTGCTTTATGTTGGTGGCATGGCGACATATAATCATTTTATTTTAATTTTATTGTCTATTTGCATATTGTTATATTATAGTTTGACACAAATTTATATAATATCTACCGTTTCATTTTTCCATTTCTATATTAAAACATTAAATGATTTAAACGAATGTATCTTAGGTATACATATGATATATTTCCAATTTCAAAATTAATTTATTTGATTGACATACATTGTGGTGAACCAAACATGGCAGTCTATAATTTCAGGTTTCACTTATAATGGTAAGATTTCGCTGATTTTTGGAGAACGCCTTCCTCTGCTTATTTTAATAGCATAACTTATACTGAGTTTCGTTCTGAAACGTCGAAAATTACAACCGCTACACCTTTTTTCTTTAATTTTCGTTTTAGGTAAACTCCTGCACCTAATGGTTTTAGACCATAATAAGTGGCGAAACACTCATCTTATCTGAAAAACTGAATATATGCACATCGGTTGAGCAGTTTAGATATACCGTATATACTGTAAAGGACAAACATACATACCGGTACAATCCTAAATATGAGAATCGCGTTAACATATAGAATTAGAAGTATCGGACTCAAACCCCGACTCAGGCATTTTTTTCATATCATATATATATATATATATATTATATATATATATATATACACGGTGTAAATGAATTATACCGCACAAATTTAACTGCTTACAGACGGTTGAGATATTACTGAAGATAAAACCACGTGAGTTTTGAAACTGGTATAATTAAAAAAACTGGATGAGGTGAGGTATAAAAGTGATCCCACAACAGACCCGGAGGCCCTTGGGGTAGTAGCAGGTTAAGGCTCCCACTTTTACTAGACAATCAGCACTTTATGTCAGCCGGGATGTCAGCCCTGCGTGACGGCCGCCTTTACCCCCAGAACAAGCGTCTGGTACTTATTTACGTTAGAGGCTGAATCGACCCCAGGGCCATAGTGCCGCCAGAGGGTTTGGGTCAGTTTAAAAATCCTGACTCCAACGGGACTTGAACTCTAGATCCTCTGGCTTGTAGCTCAGTGCCTTAACCACTACGCTACGGCGTGCCCCCTTTTTAAAAAGTAAAGTGACCCCACAACAGGCCCGGAGGCCCTTGCGGTAGTGGGAGGTTAAGGCTCCCACTTTTTCTAGACAATCAGCACTTTATGTCAGCCGGGTTGTCAGCCCTGCGTGACGGCCGCCTTTACCCCCAGAACAAGATTCTGGTACTCATTTCCGTTAGAGGCTGAGTCGACCCCAGGGCCGTAGTGCCGCCAGAGGGTATGGGTCAGTTTAAAAATCCTGACCCCAACGGGGCTTGAACCCTCGACCCTCCGGCTTGTAGCTCAGTGCCTTAACTACTACGCTACGGCGTGCCCCGAGCTAGTATATGTATATTAGTGTGTCTGTATGTGTGTGTGTTTGTGCTTGTGTTATTTTTTTAAATTTTATATTAAAAGTTGTTTGATTGGATTCCTCAGGAAAGAAAAAAGGAGGGTCTACCAAATTTTACAAGAAAATAAGAGATTAGATGATGACCGGTGGATATGGGTTTTGAGGGAGAGATTGGGAATATACAAATTATTAAAATGTTCTAACTTTGGACACAAGAAGTTGTTTACACATTGTCACCCTTTTTAATAAAAAAATGTTTGTATAATATTTTTAAATATGAAATTTAGGAAAAATATTAATTTCATATTACTTATTTTCGATGCTACATTATATTGGCGGATCGAAGGAATCTAAAACAACTGAGGTTCTTGTGATAAAAACAAAATTAATTTTTTTTTTACAAATCGCACCTGTGTAGGTGTCTGTTTACGCTCTAGCGGCCGCAAGTTTTGTCTTCGGAACCAAACTCGGCATGTAGAAATCAATTACGTAAGATAGAGATCGTTAATCGGCAAAATCGAACTATTAGGAGTGGCGTCACCTCAAGCGAAAATTTAAAAATCGTTCTAGCGGCCGAAATATTCGATTTCTCGCAACGAAACTAACTAACTATATGCGATTAAAATAAAACGAGAAAGTTACTCTCCAAAAATCAGCGAAATACGACCAATTAGAAATCGGGGTTTATCTTTAAGCGTCATCATAGGCTGTTTGTTTTCTAGCAACGTAACTAGTTCAATTAACAAAATAAATATACAGGGTGTTCCAGAATAAGTATTACAGACTTGTAGGGTTGTAGAAGAGACTTAGTAAATAAAGTTTTAATAAGGATCCCATGTCCGAAAACGTACCATTTCGACGTAAAATAAGTTTGAAGATCGAAACACAATGAGCTGATATCGTGTATTACAGACTTCTAAGGTTGTACTACAAGCCACGTGGAGACCCTGTTGTTCATTGCACAAAGCGTACCTACGACGTATGTTTTTCATACACAGGCTCCGCAATACCTAATTTCTTCTACCGTCAAAATTCGTGCAAGAAGATCTTCCTCCGACTCGACAGGTGTAGTACAACCCTTACTTATTCTGAAGCTCGGCCCAATGTGTTTCGATTTTCAAACTTATTTTATATCGAAATGGTACTTTCCGTATGTGGGTTCCTTATCAAAACTTTATCTAATAAGTTCCCTCTGCAACTCCTAGAAGTCTGTAATATTTATTCTTAAACACTTGTATATTCTGTAAACCGTCCACCGCTGTGGTCTCTAGATAGCGTGCAGCCTTGTCACGCAACGGACCCGGGTTCGATTCCGATCGGGACAAGTTTCCTGGGTGAGTTTTTTTGGGGTTTTTCCTCACAAATGTCATGGACCAAACTGTCCTCGAACACCATCATTATATTCACCTCATTAGATAAAGTTTAGGATTAAGGCCTCTTCTGGTGCATTATCATCACCTATCATATCATTGGGGCAACGCAACCCCGCCTTCCACAGGCGCCCCAAACTCAGAAGTGGGTTACATTAACCAATGCCAGGAGAGAACACCAGAAATGTCGAAATGACAAACTGGTGGCATTGAATAAAAAATTAAACCCTAGATTGTTACTTACTGAAGAATTCGCTTAGGTTACGCAGTTCCTGTTCTGTTTTCATCTCAGACTCCGATGAACTGCTATTTTCTCCAGGTTAATATGACATTAGCCTTCAAGGAGGCACATCCCCTTCTTCTTCTTCAGTTGGCGTAACGCCCCTTATAGTTCGACCATAGCCTCCTTAACTAGCTATCGATGCTCACGTTGCTATTTCTATGTCTTTTTGCTTCCATCTCCATCTACGTTACGGGATGCCCCCGACCAAGAGAAAGACCCTAATTAAATTTAAATTGAGTCTTTCTCTTGGTCGGGGGCATCCCTAACGTAATTCATTAAGGCAATACGCTACAAGTCGGAAGGCCGGGGGTTTGAGTTCCGTGTTCAGGAATTTTAAATTGTCCCAAACTTTCTGGCAGCACTGTGGCCCTGGGGTTAACTCAGCCTCTAACGAAAATGAGTACCGGACTGTTTGTCTAGGACTGCCATCGCTCAAGGGCTAACAACCCGGCTGATATATCATACCGATTGTCTAAAAAGGTGGAAGCCTCAACCTCTTACTATCACAAGGGTTTGTAGTGGGATCACTTTATCTTTAACTTCCTCTTGCTCTCCTTCCTTCAAATATTTTCGCGGGAATATTCTCTTGACTCAAGAAATGAACTTTAGAAAAATTACGTTTATGGAAATAACCGTTACTTCCCGGAGGCAGAGTTAAAACCAAGTGTTGTTGAAGCACTACTGACACAGCTTCCAGCCGTCACTATTGATTACAATACTAAGCTCCTAACTATTGTGTGTAATTAGGAATGACGAATAATTGAGATTATTTTCCTAAGTTCACTTGAGCGCCTTGTAATTTCTCTCTCAGAGCCTCCAGTGAATCGAATCGCTTCTCACGACTCATCAACTCTTTAAAATTACTAAGTTCCAGTTGTACTGTAAACAAACTTGCGTAAGGCATTACTTCTCTGACAGTCTATTGGTGGAAACATGGTGCTACTTTTACCCGCCATGTGACTGAATTGTGCACAGAACTGTCATCGATAGATACGTTCTTAGGCAACAACGGGAAATAAGACTAAATATAAGATACGATGGTACCAATAATTAGGAACTTCATTTCTTTTTTATTTATGGACCTGCTTAATCAGACGTTTACGTTTTTTCATGATCTCGATAGATATCCTGTATTTATAATTTCATTACGAGCAGAATTTATGCTCGATGCTGATTTACTTGTAAGTTCTGTTGTTTTCACATCCTCATTGGCTAATGTACTCGTAGGATATTTTTCACTGATCTTTTTTGAAAACGTTCAAAATAATTTGTTTCTCATCGCTTTTAAAAGGTCTTATTTGGTGATTTAAAAACTGTATAGAAGAAGTAGCCATTTGGAACAACTGAAATTCCAACTTATTCTGCATTCTGCATGGGTGAGAATTAAAAATGTAATTTTTTTTAAATTTAATCTGACTATTTAACCCGTGCCACAAATTCTAGTCAATGACCAATCACATTTCAATGAATGTTGTTTTACAACCAATGAAAGTCGTGTTTCACCTCGCTCTATCGATTTTTCTTTATCAGCTCCTGCTTTTGTGATAAAGAAAGCTCCTCCTTCTTAATGTTCTGAACAGGTCAAAGCGTTATTTTTCTCCAACAAATACATTGAATATAGCAAATAATGAAAAGATTCCTTGATTTTACTGAGTTGTTAACTAAAAAAAATAAACGAATAACCCATAATGTTGATTATGATATATAGTTTGATGTGTTTCATTATTTCTCCACTTGGGTGCACTCTTACAATATTGCGATCTTATTTGGCAATAAACAATATGATCAAGCAGCAGTGAATGAACATAACCTTGCATTGCTGATTTGTTTTCAAACATCGCCGTTTACATTAAATATATAAATATTTTAAAATAACTATAGTTAAATAATGATTTGTGAGTAAACAGCTTAATTTTATTCGTTAAATAGTCCTAACAAATGCCACTCTTGATTTCCAAATTCTCTAGATAAATTCACTCCTCACTTCGTGAGTCGTGAATTTATCGATAATTTGGAAATCACTCGTGGCATTACTTATGATAAAATTGTAATTATATATTTTAAGATTCTCCAACGGTGAACATGTTGCATCCATCTTGACTTATAATCAGAAGTTTTGTTTTCTAAAGGTTCCATGTGTAAGTCTTTTAAGATGTCTTCATTTTTTTTTTGTGATCTAGTAGTGTGTATCCTACAGTCCTCCGAAGGTATCTCATTTCATCAGATCTAAGTCTCTGTATATCCTTCTGTTTCAACATCCATACTTCGCTAACATTCAAAAGAGTTGGAAGAGCCAGTGTTTTTATACATTTTTAGTCTTGAATATTTTTGGACTAACTGTGACTTGAAGATAGAATTTATTAATCCTAAAATTCTTAAAATTTTGATATTTTTGCATTTACATCCTTTTCTTCTTCATATGAGATATTGCATCCTAGATATGTAAAATTATTCACCTGCTCCAAAATTGTATTGTCAAGCACAATTTTACTTCCGACAGGATCTACACCTTGAAATTCATATTTTTTGTTTACTCTGTAGATATCTTGATTCTATATTCTTCTGTAATTTTGTTAAGTTCATAGAAACCTTTCTGCAGATTATCTTCTGAATTTGCAATTATTATTTGTCATCTGCAAACAATAGGGTGTTTAATTTTGTATTTTCTGATATTATTATTCCAAATTTATATTTCTTATTCCAGCAACATATTACTTCGTTGATATAAATCGCAAAGAGTGTTGGGGTATTTAATCTTGTTATTTAATTTAATCTTTATGGTTTTATCTTTGTAAATATTTTGTATGTTCTGCAGAAGTAAATTTGGTATATTTCTGTCTTCCAATATATTGAAGAGTTTTGATCTCTTGACTGTGTCGAATGCCTTTTCAAAATCTATGAAAGCAAAATGTGTTTCTAAGTGGAAATCCCTTTTTTTTTTTCTTTTTTTTCCCCCAAGCAATAGTTTAACAGAAAATTCTGAATCAATACAAGATCGCCCTTTCCTAAATCCATTTTGACATTCCATAAGGAATTTTTCGCTGAAAACTTTTCAATTTTTCATTTAAAATGTTTGCATAAATTTTGTAGTATTTGTTTTAAAAAACTGATTCCCCTATAGTTGTCCATTTTTGTCTTGTCTCCTTTCTTGAACAGGAGTATAACAATGCTTGTCTTCCATTCTTGTGGTATATCTGCATTTTTGAATACGTTATTAAGGAAGGACAACATACTCTCATGGAACTGTTTGCCTGTTTTTAAATTGTTATTTAGTCCAAATGTCTGATTTATTATTTTTCATAAATATTTGCCCTGCACTTCTACTTGTGTTTGACACTGTAGGATGACTATGTTTTAGAGTCGGTCCGCTGGATGTAGCTGTGCTCCATTGCATTTTGTGCTGAAATAAACTTGGATGAGTTTTACTCTGTTTGTAGTATAATTTATTTCTCTAAATCCTGTCGTGGCGCCTGTTCGTTATTCAGCTTGGCTAAGTGTACGGTTCTTGTAGCCTGTATGTAATATCGGTAGTTCATGTGTGTCTTGTTCGGGTTCATAGTTTCCGAGGCTCGCATCCAGAAGGTTGTTATGATTTTGACATGAATTATAAAATGTTTAAGCTGTGTATGTTTTTTTTTCGATTCTTATTTCTCAATGGAGTGATGTGATTGGTGTTATTCTCTGAACTTTCGTGATTAAGAGTATTTTATTTTGTATAATTTGTAACTTTATACGAGTAAGATATGCACCAAATGTAACAGGTGACCTCATTAACGCTATGTAAAGTGTCAGACCAGTCCTCACATTTATCTGACTTATGACGTTTAGATTTGGATAAAGAGCCTTAGTCCTAGCCCGTTTGATATTTTTCTAAACAATAGTTTTTTTGTCAAAAATAACTCCTAGGTATTTGGCTTCATTTTATAATCTATTGATTGACTGAATAATTGAAGTGAATTGGTAGATCGCGAAAGTGCGAGTATCATTTTGAGTGTAAAACTCCTCGACACTTTTCTATGTTAATTTGTAGTCGACCACCAGGCCTGTAGTTGGCGCGTTGCGATGGAAGCATTGTGAGTTTGGTCGGTGTCTCGTCAGCAAATATGTGTAGTTTACTATTTTGGAGTTTATTATTGTGCTGCATGTCGTTTATATATAGGTTGGTCCCAAGATACTTCCTTGAGCTTCTCCACTTTCGATATGGACCATCTGTCCTTGGATCTGGACCTCAAATTTCCTGTCTTCTAGATAATTTGCTACAAGTTGGACCTGATGAAACTTCACTCGTCACAAAAGACAACTTTTTTGAGTTAGAATATTACAAGGAGCGACACATGCGTTATGAAGCTGGTCGTAACGGTTTTTATACTTTTTAACTATCTGGCAGTCTCTGTATTTGCCAGTAAAAGTGAGGCCTCTACTGATGTCAGGTCGAGAGATGAGATTAAGTCCTGTTATTGAAGGTATGTTATATGCAAATATCCTGGCCACCCTGTCGCATCATTACAAGGGCAGATTAAATGAAATGGAACGAAAGACATGAGTATGAAAAAGTGTTGGATTCGAGATTCTGGCAGAGAAAAGTGGAAAAATCCCGTGAAAAAATATATCCTGGCTCCGATTCGTTCACTACAAACTCCACTCTGAGACACGAACTCTGAATCCAGAAGTGGATATAAAATGTATAACCACTTGCGTCAAAGAGCCATCACCTCCTGTCATACTTGAAGTAGTAATATGATAGTATGATATGGGTGTTCCCTACCGAGAGTTTATTAACCAAGCTAACTTAGTTACGCTTATTTCCCTACATATGTCAACGAGTAACATGTGGTCAGCACATCGCCTCAAATGTACATCTATAGGCAAGCTCGGTATTATTTGGATGATTAAGGCCGGTTACATTTTGCTCAAGGATACTAATTTAGGCTTGATGTTGTTTTACGAGCTTGAACTCCCTCCCAGAGGACTTCTCTTTGGATTGTTTCATCCTAAAAAACCATACAAATTGTAATAGTTGAGGGTTACATTAAATTTGCCAGTTATGTGTTTCATTCACAGATCCGTGTATTACTTTCGTTTGAAACATTATAACCTTTCTATAATTTCTTTATTTAAGGCCCAATTTTCCGACTTATATAATATAATAGGTCGTACTTTTATGCTAAGAAAATTGACAAGACCGTGAAACGCGACAAAAAAATGAAAACATAAAATTATATCAGGAAACTGTGTCAGACCTGGAGGCCCTTCGGGTAATGGGTCAGAAGGAGGTTATGGGTCATATATTTATAAACAATCGACAGAAGATCTCAGCTGGTGTCAGCCCATTACCCCTTCCCAGATACTCACTTCCGGATTGTAGTAGTAGTAGTAGCAGTAGTAGTACCCCTCCAAGCAGCATAGGGTCTCCAACGAATGATTGCCAACAGATTATGTTCCTTGCCAATGCCTTAACTTCACTCCAACTCTTCCCAAATTGCTCAACTTCCCTTCTCACATTGTTTTACCAGGTAATTATGTGTATTTCTCTTCTTCAGGGCATTCCTAGATGATTCCATTGCACTGACTTTTTGCTACATTTTTCACCTTCGCTTCTGAAAACATGTCCAATCCATTTCAATTTTCTTTGTTTTAATTTATTTGGAAATCTCACTCTCCAATATCCTGCTTGTAGCGTATTACTTCAACAAACTGCGTCCCCCCCCACGGCGTCAACTGTAATGATGTTGATGATAAGAAAATGGTACCGACTTAAGCTAATATCTTAAGCCTCTTACTAATAATCCATATATAGCTTTTATACAATGTTTATACATATCTCAGTTGAAAATTCTTACTCATAAACTCTGTATTAGCTGTTCATTATAGAAGAGGTGTACAACTTTACATGGGAATCGTAATGCATGCCTCCAGCCTTGTTTAAGGATTCTATAACTAGACAAAATGTCAGACATCAAGATCAACTGATTTTTTTCTTATGATATTGATGAAAGTTTCCTTAAATTTAACCCAAAATGCAACACTTTAACGACTGTTTGATGGATGCACAGGGCATAAATAATATGAATAAAGCTCTGGGTAGAAAAATAAAGGCATCATAAAATGCCTTTCACTCATTCTCGATTAGGCCTAACAATATTTTAAAATTGAACATTGAATCACAAAAGGATATGTTCTACAATAATTGCTGTAGACAAGATTTAAACCCGAATGTACCCGGTGGACCGCTCGAATGGACCTAATTTCAATTGCTTGTTACTGGCAAACGGTTGAAGATAGAAACTTAAAACAACGTTCATAGTACAGAAAAACTCACCAAGTTTCGAATCCTGTCGGTAGATGGCACAAAGATACGTTTCTCGTTCTTAGATTTAATTGTTTGTGAAAATGGCGACTCCGCAGATGAAAGCGCAAGCTGTTTTGTGGTATGCGGAGTTTAAATCAATCATTAGAGTTCAAAGGGAGTTCCGGCGTGTGTTTAACCGTGATGCTCCAACTGCTAGAAGCATAAAGAAGTGGCGTGATACATTATTAGCTACAGGATCTGTGTTGAAGAAGCATGGTGGTGGTCGCAGAGCATCCGATGAAATGGTAGCAAATGTTCAAGCCGCATTTGAGCGAAGCCCCCGGAAGTCATTAAGAAGAGCTTCGCGGGAACTTCAAATACCAAAATCGACATTACAACGGACAACGGATTGTCCACAAACGCCTCAAACTGCACGCATATAAAGTGCAGTTAGTGCAACGTCTGGAGCCGAATGACATGCCGAAACGAGTGGAATTCGCCAATACGATGCTGGACCGTCTCGGCGCTGATCCTGACTTCATGACCAAGATTTTCTTCTCGGACGAAGCCACTTTCCATTTGTCAGGCAAGGTAAACCGGCATAATGTGCGGATCTGGGGATCGGAGAATCCTCACGCTATTCAAGAGCATGTTCGTGATAGTCCGAAGATGAATGTTTGGTGCAGTTTGTCACATAATAAGGTCATTGGACCGTTTTTCTTCGCCGAGAAAACTGTTCGTGGTACCACATATCTTGACATGCTGGAGCAGTTCTTCTTTCCACAAATTGAACAACTGCAGCCTAACATCGTTTTCCAGCAAGATGGTGCTCCTCCCACACTGGTCCAATGAAGTTCGTACGACTTTGGACAACATTTTCCCTGGTCGTTGGATTGGTAGGGGAGGACCAATCGCGTGGCCCCCGAGATCTCCCGATTTAACACCACTGGATTTCTTTCTCTGGGGCTATGTCAAAGATAAAGTTTACACCACCCCAGTCAAAGACCTTCGTGATCTTCGTGAGCGCATCATAGAGGCTATTGAGAACATTCCAGAAGACATACTCCAACGTACTTGGCAAGAAATTGTTCATCGCTTTGATATCGTCACAGTGACTGCTGGGGCTCATATAGAGATGTGGTGATCTGGATATCAAAACTTGGTGAGTTTTTCTGTAATATGAACGTTGTTTTAAGTTTCTATCTTCAACCGTTTGCCAGTAACAAGCAATTGAAATTAGGTCCATTCGAGCTGTCCACCCTGTAGTTTAAATGCTTCATAATATTATTTTAAGAAAACTTTCTTGCATCTTTAATACATAACACACACACCGATATAAAAATGTATTTAAGTATAGAGGTACTATTATTGCAGGAAGCTATATGTTAACTTGGCAGTCTTGTGGTTAGAGCTTCTGACTACGATATGTGAGGTCGTAGGTTCGATTCCCGGTCGAACTATAGTGATTTTTTTTTCGCTTGAAATGATATTTTGTTGTCGGTAACATTTCCTACTATTTTGAACGTTTTCTAACGCATCTTAAAACACTGCATATAATTCATAAGTAATGGGGAAAGCTTTTATTAGTTTCCAAGAATTGGTCGAAATTCTTGACGTTAGATGGCAGCACATTATCTGTGAAACCAATTCTACGTTTTATTTGACATAGCGTAAAGGGAAATGTATATAAATTGAAACACACTTATTTTTTCCGTACCTCCTCAATTAGGGAATCTCTATTAATTCTTATCCATATTCATTTCTTACACAATTAATCACTAGTTGATGTTGTTTTATTTCTGTTACAAACTGCGAGTAATATTGTTCTGACGTCATTATGACGAATATGTGACGTATTGTGTATAACTCCTGTTTTGTTATATAGCTCCGGCACAACGTTTATTAGTAAGGAAATTATACGTGATCTACATCAGGCTTATATATTGTATAATTAAACAACTGATGAAAGCCTGTATTAGAGATTTTTATTAGTAAGACCGTAAACATATATTTAATGTATTTAATTGCGTATCTTCTTCAGCCTGATATTAACCCATTCTATATTCTTTGTCTATTTTATTTCCACTTGTATTATATCTTAAATATTTGTTATGCCCCAGAATTTATTTTATATCTTGAAACCGGCTCCTAAATTTACATATTTTGTTTTCCCTCTTCCTTTAACTAGAATTTTGTATATGTGTATTATTTCTGTAAGTGAACACAAGTACTCGCTCATTCGGGTGTCAATACTATGTACAACATTTATTTATAATATTTATTCTTATACTTACTTACTCTCTGGCACTATCGAACCCGTAGGTTCATGGCCGCGCGGACATAAGCTCACCATACATCCCTATCCTGAGCTAATGCTATCCAATCATTTCCTGTATAATCTACTTCTCTCAAATCACAGTTAATATTATTCTCCCACCCCTCATTCTTGGTCTACCAACTGGGCGTTTTCCCTCTGGCTTTCCTACAAGAAGCTTCCATGCAAGTCTTTCATACGTGCAACATGTCCTGTCCATCGCAGTCTACGAGACTTAACTGTTCTTATTATATCTGACTTCCTATAAAACCATGTAGTTCATTGTTATGGAGTCTCTTCTCCATTCACCTGTTTGTTCATCTCTTTTTGGTCCAAAAATGTTCCTAAGTACTTTATTCTCAAATACTTGTAATCTCCTTTCCTCTCTTTAAAGTAAGAGTCCATGTTTCGCACCCCATATAATATAACTGGTAGAATAATAGTTTTATATATTTTCAGTTTAACGTTTTTTGAAAGGAGTTGGGACATCAAGAGTCTCTGCAATGCATAATAGAGCACGCATTTCCAGAATTGAGCCTATGTTTAATTTCTTTGTACATCTCATTCCTATTTGTGATTATTGTTCCTATGTCTTATTCTTATTTTTATTTCCTCTTGAAGATGAGGTAGGAAATGTTTCCAGGATATGAACTGTGACGTAATTAGATTTGAACATATATGGTACTTGACCTACTCTAGGAGAACAGGTTGAATGTTTAAGGAAGTTAAATTATTGCCACAAAGATGGAGTTCTGATCTCAAAACAAGTAATTGGTATTCTGCGTGATATCCTATTAGCAATCGTGCACATGAGAAGTTCTTGGTTGGGATGAATACCTTAATTTTAGCAACAGCGGATAATTCAGTTATGAAAATGGACGTGAGCTATGCCCACTTAGAAAGTAGCCACAAGTTTTAAGCATTCAATTTATTATCAGATGGATCTGGAAGAATTTTTGTGTCAAGCTGAAAGTGGCGAATCTTATCTGTTCCACTTTGAACAGATGGTCAAGTGGAGGCTGCAGCTGGAAATAATTTGCTGAAACAAGAAATTGCGAAAATGATGATTGATGTAACAAATTTACTTTTAAAATAAATTTCTAACATTATTTCATAATCGTGAAGAACGGTACATTTTAATTTAAGTTTATAAAGAATAATTCTTTAGTCAATTGACCTTTCCATTCCTTTTGTAAGCTCCATGTTACAAGAGTTATTGTTTACTTTGTAAACAACCTGACTGCCCTTCGAACTCGCGTTTCCATTTCAACGGATTCGGAAGGAATGAAGTTATTGACGTCGTCTTCATCGGCCCTACAATAAATATCGCGCCGTAGCCGAGTGGTTTAAGCCATGGTACCTTAGTATAAGACTTGCGATGGAGGATCTAGTTCACATACGGAAAAACATTTTCTCATGGAATTTCGGCCAGTATGGAAACGGTGTCCACCCAGCATCGTGAGGCATTTGTGTAGCTACAATAAGTAGCGGCTCCAGATTAAGAAAACCAGCTCTAACGGCTGAGGGGCCCGAAGAATGCCTTCCAAAAGTTGCCTATATACTGGCTGGACGATCGTCGTCCTCTGTGATTAACATCAAGGGCCTTCTAGGTCTTTCGTGCCATGATTTTCAGGCTGGTAAAATATACTCAAGTCTGAGTAAAGAGTCAATATTAGTGAAATTCATATCAAATTCCGTTGAGGTGAAGTCATGTGATGAAAGTTAAAAATTAAATTGTACCTGTTGGTAGGTGCCGTCGTCCTCAACTTTTTTAATATATTGTATATAAAATTAACTGGAGCGCTTTCGGAAGTTACCTTCCATCTTCTGCAGGTTGAGTTTCCGCTACCTCACTGCTTAATGAGAACGCACCCCAGTCAAACCCATTATACGAGATCGTCAGAAACAAGTCAGTTGCTGCTACAAACAGTTGGAGTATACATCACGTACACAACAACGAGTAACGGAAACTCAGCCTGCAGAAGATGGAAGATAACTTCCGAAAGCGCTCCAGTTAATTTTATATTCCGATTGATTCCGATTGAGGGTCTTTCCACTTTTCAGCGGTTGCCCTTTTACCAGCCGGCTGCTGGCCCTTCACATCCACATGTGTCAATCACAGAGGTAGATGATCAACAGCCAGTGTAGGGGTGACATGTGGTTAGCATGTCGAGTCCCCCAGTCGTTATAGCTGGTTCCTCAACCTGGAGCCGCTACTTTATTGTAGCTACCCAATTGCCTCACGATGCTGGGTGGGCACCGGTCCCATACTGTCCGAAATACCATGAGAAAATTTCTTCCCCCATGGAGACTCGAACCAGCGCAAGTCCCGTAGCTCTGCGCCAAGGCTTCCTACCTTAACCGCTCGGCTACGGCTAATTTTATATACAATATATTATCAAAGTTGAGGACGACGGCACCTACCAACAGGTACAATTTAATTTTTAACTTTCATCACTGAGTAAAGAGGCCTCTAAGTAAAATGTACCTACTTTTTCATCCTAGTAATATCTTAGTTGCCTACTAGATGTCTTACTGGGTCTGTATGTTGACCAGATATCATTAATGACATCTGTAGGGAAGTAAGCGTAACTATATTAACATGGTGTAGTAACTTCTAACAGAGGAGAGGCTAAGACCAAATATTGGGCCGTTATAGATGTATAGAGGCCTGTGTTTACAATACATGTGAATCCAAACTCTTGTGACAAATTTTCACAAGTTGTTCACGTGTGTTTCCTGAGTGTTTTGATATAAGGAACCCTTGGGCTCCGTTGGTTCTTGCTGATGGAAGTTACTACTTAAAAATTCGAGAAATGTAATTTAATCCTACACATGCATGTCCATGTCAAGTCATGTGAGGGCGAAGACGAAGAGCGGGTTGTTGAGACCTATCAGCTAGGGGAGAAAACCCCAACAGAAAAATCATCGTCCTTCAGGATCGCAGGATGGTTGGACGTAAGGCTGGCTACTCTACTCGGAAAAAAAAAATTGCCATGAAACCCAAAGAATCAGATAAAACCGGACGGATCAATTGCCGGCAACTTGGCGAGAAGAAGGTAGACGATTTGCAGATTGAACGAGGATCGGAGGAAGCTGAGAATCGAGAGATGGCTAGATACAGAGATGCCTGGAAGAGGGCTGCAGTGCTGCTCCTGGTGGTAGGGATGCCCATTTGTCTACAACTTCTCTTTCAATTCATCATTATACAAAACCCCCAAAAATGGTTTTTTACTATATATTAAATAACAAACATAAAACATTGCATCCTTGCCTGAGTATGAATGGGTTATGGCAGACATTTCCTAATTCAATATACGCTTGAATATATTTTTGCAAACCACGCAGTAGCGTAGTGGTTAAGGCACTGAGCTACAAGCCGGAGGGTCCAGGGTTCAAGTCCCGTTGGGGTCAGGATTTTTAAACTGACCCAAACCCTCTGGCGGTACTATGGCCCTGAGGTCGATTCAGCCTCTAACGGAAATGAGTACCAGGCGCTTGTTCTGGGGGTAAAGGCGGCCGTCACGCAGGGCTGACAACCCGGCTGACATAAAAAGTGCCGATTGTCTAGAAAAAGTGGGAGCCTTAACCTCCTACTACCCCAAGGGCCTCCGGGTCTGTTGTGGGATCACTTTACTTTACTTTTACCTCTTTAATATTCTTAAAAGCCAGCTATGTATCTGCATTTCTTAAAACTTCACTTTACAAATGCCATGGAATACAGTAATATGCTTTTTCTAGTTCAATAATTCCATAAATAATCAATTGAGTTGGTGTTTACTTGATGAAAATTCATATTTATTAATTAAATGTTTTCAAACTTTTCGATATCATCTTTTCTACAATTTGTTGTACTACAAATACTATATCCATACGTGATCTGCTTTGGGTAAATCCATCCTCTTCTTCACTCATTCTATCTCTTCCAACTTGTTATACTTTTTTATTTATAATTCTACTACATAGTGTGCTCATTGAAGTATTAACAACGCATATATATATATATATATATATATATATATATATATATATATATATATAGGGGAAGGTCGTGTATGTTGGGCCACTTAACTTAAAATTCGAGTAACGCCTTTAATTCTATTTAGAAAATTATAAATTTTATAAATGATGAATAGTACAACACAGTACTGATTGCTTGTATGATAACTACGTCGTATAATAATTTCCAGAAAAATTTTGAAAATTATGTTTACATAAATTATAATTCGGTGTAATTTGGGCCGAGGTCGTGCAATTTGGGCCGATGAATCGTGTAATTCGGGCCGATGTCTTATAGGTTGTACATGTAAATAGAATTACTCGTATTACTTTTTAAGTGATTTATTTTAAAAATATAAGTAATAGAATACATTCTCTTTTCGGGATTTATAAATCTGTAGTACAGTCTGTCCTCATTTGTGTTTCTGAAACAATTATCGTAACACGAGAAATAAATACACGTAGATAAATAATGAACATATGTGATTTTTGAGATCACTTCTTGGATTCACGAGGTCAGATCATCTAAGAAATACATTAAAAAATTCCAAGTCCAAAATATGTTAAATGATATAACCAATAATAAAAAAATTAATAATAATAAATTAAGAATAATAATAATAAAACAGCAATAACAGTGAGCCATAGTTGAACTAACTTATTGCAGAACACAAAATTAACTAGTTGATTAAAATAATCATAAGGGATTATTAACGTGCACTAAACAATATAAACGTTTTCTAATACTGCATTTAATAATGTTAGAAATATTCGAAATAATAAGTACTAAAATAATAATTATATTAGTAAAATAACCTTATGTCCGAGCGGCCATGAACCAACGGGTTCTATACAGCCAGTGACTTAGTTGGTAGTAAAGTAATGTAATAATAAAAGTGAAAAAATAAAATTATTTTATAATCAATTGAGTTGGTGTTTAATTGATGAAAATCCATTTTATTAATTAAATAAAAATAAAACTTAGTTTTATTTGATTTTCATATTTATTAAGATGTAATTCAGTGACAGCTGTTTCGGTACACTGTACCTTCTTCAGACATGTTAACAAATTATGAATGGTGTTCCAACTGATCTAAGCAACAATACAACAATATTTATTTAAATTTGTAAATTTAACAAAGGGGATTCATTCAAATCAAGTTGAGAATTTAACAGTTTTTTACTACTTTTAAATTTATTAATTTCTTTAGCCTCCAAAAGATTTAACAGAAATTTAGAAAATTCAAAATATGCTAACCACCTATTCCAATTTAATCATTGTTTCGATCCAAATTTTGAAATTTTACATATTTGTGATAAGGGTAAGAAGTTAAATCTTTTGGAGGCTGTAGAAATTAATAAATTTAAAAGTAGTAAAAAACTGTTAAATTCTCAACTTGATTTGAATGAATCCCCTTTGTTAAATTTAAACATTTAAATAAATATTGTTGTATTGTTGCTTAGATCAGTTGGAACACAATTCATAATTTGTTAACATGTCTGAAGAAGGTACAGTGTACCGAAACAGCTGTCACTGAATTATATAATAAATATGAAAATCAAATAAAACTACGTTTTATTTTTATTTAATTAATAAAATTATTTTAGTTATGTTCATTGTTATAGTAGAAATAATTTTATTAATAATAATAATAATTATTATTATTATTATTATTATTATTATTGTTATTATTATTGGTGTTATTATAATTATTATTAATAACAATATATATAACTAAAAACATTTAATGCTCTATCTCAAATCCAAATTACGAACTATAGATGAGGCCCAAATTACACACTCTCATGAGGCCCAAATTACACACCATGTATCATTTAATTAAAAAAAATATGTATCACAAAAATTATAGTAAATATGATTCTGAAATATTAATAAAACGTACTTTGAAATATTTGCAGCAGTTTAACTAAGAATACACACACTTGACTTAACCACTAGCTTCAGAAAACTGTTTCACTTTGAACGGAAACCTTTTAGTGAAAATGGACAATATAATACTTTCTTCGTTGCCTCGAAACCTTGAGGGATACAATAAAACAAGTTTCAGAGGTTGTGGTACTGTGAATTGCCTTGCTAATCCCGTTAAAATCAAGGGGTGAACAAACTTGGAAATATCAAAATTTTGAAAAGCCCAAATTACACGTCGGCCCAAATTACGCGGATCTACCCTATTTATATATATCCCGGTCCAGGCATTAATTTTTCGTTTCATGACATATTTAACTTTCATTGCTTAATGTCACAATTTAATTGTAACGTCGAAATAATAAAGCGACACTGTTATAAAGTAAAAACATCCTCATTCAAATGCTTTCTTGTTGCAGAAGCCGTAAGATGGCAGTGCGGACGCTTCCCGCTGCCTCTTATGATTTGAGAATTGTATATAAAGAAGGGAAATGAATGTTTGCACTGGAATACCTGGATAGCGTGGTCGGTAATGCACTAACGTTAGAGTTAGAGGTCCCGAGTTCAAATCCCGGTTCAGGCATTAATTTTGCTTTTCATGAAAATATGTATATTGTGAAAAGCAACGGGACGCTACCACACCTATAATTCCATAATAAAGCTGCAATGAGAATGCTACGATCACAGTGAAAGACCTGCCCTCGGGCAGAATTACTGTGGATGATGGAGATATATATATATATATATATATATATATATATATATATATAGAGAGAGAGAGAGAGAGAGAGAGAGAGAGAGAAAGGGAGAGAGAGAGAGAGGGGGGGGGAGACAGAGAGAGAGAAACTAAAATCAGTGCAATCGGACTGATGGAAATGGGGGGGATTACCTCAAAAAAGTAATTACAAAATCTCAATTTGTTATCGCTTTGGTTCGATGCAGGCACGATAGAATAGTGTTTCACCAATTTAACGGTTAACAAAGAAAACTATTCTTCGCAAACAGCAAAATCGGACCACAAATTTGACTTGATGAGGAATTGCTTAGTTTACGCAGTTCCTGCGTGACGGACATTTTTCTCACCGTAGTTGTTTGTTTGGGTATAGTTACATTGCCCAACATGGGGACTTGAAAGTGAATAAATAATAGACACAGTTTCTACGTACACATGAATCTACGTGTAACGTTCGTTACTTTCTCGCTTAGTATTTCCAGAGAAAGTATTTCAATTCGAGATGTTGAAGGATAAACCCGCTGCGTAGCTCTTCTCAGATATTGTTGGAATTTGATGAGTATGTCGTAAATACTAGAAAAAAACTGTGTCATTGTTCTCATTGGCCTCGGTAGTTCCTCGCCTCCAATCTAAAGATTTTCAGCTCAAGACTGACTGAATTAGCACTTCTGCCTTCACCAATCAATATTATCTTAGCTGCCTTCTAGATGTATCTTTTGTCTATTTAAGCTGATATCAAGGATCATTCTCTAGCCGCATGTCCTTCGCTGACATCTGTAAGGAAATAAGCGTAACTAAATTAGTTTGATTAAGAAACCCCCGCTAAGGAGCACACGTGTCCCACATGGGATGAACGGGATATATATATATATATATATACATATTAATAATAATAATAATAATAATAATAATAATAATTTGTATTTATATACAGAATTTTAATGTTTACACATCTTTCGGTGCCTAAAGTTTTATGTTTCTTCTCCACTCGTCTCTCTCCATCCAATCCATGTCCTCCAGTCCTCTTGCTCTCATTCCAGTTCTAATTTCCTGCATCCACGAGTTTCGAGGTCTTCCTCTCCTCCTTCTTTCAGGTGGACACCATTCCAATGTTTTCCTGGGTAATCTTTCTTCTTCCATTCGTCGTACGTGCCCATACCAATTTAATTGCTTACACAGTATATAATCTACTATTGAATAACCAATATTAATTTCTTCTCTTATGGCAGTATTTCTTATAATAATAATAATAATAATAATAATAATTTTTAATTTAGGAATTTACTGCACAATAGTGGTTTTCCTTCAACCCCAAGATATTCACTTTCTCCACTCGTTGATGCCCTGAACATCCTCATCTAAAGGCTATCCCCTCTTAAAGTGATGCTCGTCAAAACAAAACCACGTGACCTGCTCGCTTTTCATTGGTTATGGACACCGAGATACGATATAGAAGCAATAAGTACGCGAAAAAGTAGATCTCTTCATTAAATTAAATATATGTCCTCTGAATATACCTGTTTAATGAAAATAATAATATTCAAAACATAGAAAATACTCTAAAATATACGTAATCAATAATTACAACTTAAATAGTTTTCATTGTTACAGTTAATTCATCTGTCGCATGTTGCACAATAATGACATAAACAAAATGGCGACCTCTCACCAACGAGCACAAAGTATAATTTTACAAAGAAATTACCGGAGAATATGTAGGAAATGCACCTGATAGGAAGACCATTAAGGCATGCCTTGAGAAGTTTCTGGCGACTGGAAGCGTTAAAAAGGAATCAGGAGGTGCTCGTATACGTGTTTGAGAAGAAAAGATTGAATAAATTAGAGCAGGATGATGCACATATATGTAGAGGTGTTTTAGTGTGTGGCAATGAAAATTCTTTGAGTTTCCGTTTCGTTTAATACCGGTCTCATTTCATAATTCCGCATACTTTGTTAGTTATGATTAATTAAAATGTGGGAGGTTTGAATGGGACACCCTGTATTTTGAAGCAGACTGTACTTTTTTACGTGTTTCACGATTGTACATTGTGTTTACTTTTGAACAATAAATCATGATCGTGGAACGACCGGCACGATTCAAAAGTAAATTCGACTTCGGTGGTTATCAAGAGATATTTGTGGTTAATAGTGATTCATATTTCAGTTGACCTATGATTAAACTAATAATTATAACTACAGTGCGCTCAAGAGTATTTGAACCACAGACCTTCAATAATCACTTTCTTTAATTATGTTAACTACAGCATCATAACTTGCTGTTAGTTATAAGACGAATAAACTGTAAATTCCATCAAACCTGGTTGAGTGGTAAACAAGGGCGTTTTTAATTCGGCCAACTAAAACAAACCTATTTTTTTAAACCAATAACCAAGGTTGTTATGTTGACATTTCTGGGGTTCTCTCCTGGCTTTGGCGTAACTGTAACCCACTTCTGAGGTTGGGGCCCCTAGAAGGCGAGGTTACAGCTGCCCCGTTGATGGTGATAGTGATGCGCCAGGAGAGTCCTTGATCCTAAACATAAACTAAGACGAATATGAATGATGATTATGTTGGCCAGTTGATGTTCGGGGACCGTTTGGGCCTTAAGGTTTCCTGGAATTTTCTTACAAGTGAGGAAAACCCCGAAAAAACCTCACCCAACCGGGGATCAAACCCGGGCACGCTGCCTAACAAGACAGCATGCTACCTCGAGACCACATAATAATAATAATAATTATTATTATTATTATTATTGTTATAATAATTATTATTATTATCATCATAATCATCATCATTATTATTATTATTAACCGTCAAACCGCTGTGGTGTCGAGGTAGCGTGCTGCCTTGTTACGCAGCGGGCCCGTGATCGAGTCTTTGTCGGGACAAGTTTCCTGGATGAGGTTTTGTATCGGGGTTTTTCCTCACATGTGAAACAATTGTCAGGAAACTTTAAGGCCGAACTTCATCATTCATATTCGCGTTAGATTAAGTTTAGGATTAAGGACTCTCCAGCGCACCACCCATCACATCGGGACAGCATACCACCGCCCAAACCTCAGATGTGGGTTACAGTTACGCCAATGCCAGGAGGGTACACCACAAATGTCAACCTGGATCATTAAATGAAAAATACTATTAACTAACTCACTGACAGTATTGAACCGTAGTTTCATGGCCGCGTGGACATAAACTGTCCGTACGTCCCTATCCTGAGTTGTTTTTCAATCGTCTCCTTATATTCCACTGCCCTCAAATCATATTTAATGTTGTTCCCCCATCTGATTCTTGACCTACCTTCTGGGCTCTTTCATTATGGTTTTCATACACGAGTTTCCATGTCCTTCTTTCATTCCCCATTCGTGCCACACATTCTGCCCAACGCAGTCTACGAGACTGGCTGTTCCTATTGGCCTATTGTTGGGACTCTTATGTAGTGCTCAGATATATGAGCTCATTGAATTCCATTAGGGAGTTTCCGAGAAAATAACATTTTACTAAATAAAATAAAAGTTTGCACATAGGCTTCTATATTCAGGTTTGCGGTTTTTTTAGGAGCCTGAAAATCTTCAAACTTGGGACTCTCGGCTTAAAGTCCCGCTCGGAGGATTTGTCCTTTCGATTTTTCCATCCAAAAAAGTCCATCGACCCCGGCCAGGTTTCAACCCGCGAGCCTCGAAACTAGAGGCAATGAACATAAACACTAGTCCACCGCATTGGTTATACGAACAATCTACTTAGTACTCTGTGCCTTCACATAGAGCAACTACCCTTGTGGTACCGCAGTCGAGCTGTCTGAGGCATCATGCTTTGGCGCAGAGCTACAGGACATGCGCAGGTTCAATTCCGCACGGGGAAAGAAATTTCCTCGTGGATTTCGGTCAATACGGTGTAGATTCTCCCGATATCAAGGTATCTACAATAAGTACAGACTCCGGGTTTAAGAAAACTCGACATGTCACCCCTATAATGCTTGGATGATTGTCCATTTGTTTAATTAGCACATATAGATGTAATGCCAGCAGTAGACATGTCGCACCATAGCACGCCGTAGCGTACTTGGTTAATACGCTACAAGCCGGAAGGTCGGATCAGGATTTATAAAATCTCCTAAACTTTTTGGTGGTGCCGTGATCATAGAGTCAACTCACCAAACAGAAATGAGTATCAGGCGCCTGTTCTGAGGCTCTCAACGGGCTAACATCAAGTGTGGATTGTCTGAAAAAGTGGGAACCTTAACCCAAGGTCGTCCAAAAATGTTGTTGTGGGATGATTTTACTTTGCTTTGAATATATAATCGATGTTATAATTAAATTCTGACATTTTGTAATGAAGGCCAAATATGACAGGAAAAAAAATAAAATAAACACCTGAACCGTATTTGAATCCGAAACCTCTAACTCTATACGTTAGCGCGCTCCCAACTGCGCCACTCAGTCATTCCAGCACAAACATTATATTTTTCTGTAAGCCACGAGTGGACAGCTCAACTAATATCCCACCGCCCCTCATGATAGAGAATAATATATAAGGAAAATAAATAAATAAATATATATGTCTGCTTGAATGCCTGAATGGCAAAATTGGGACCATGCTAGCGTATAGAGTTAAAGGTCTCTGGTTCAAATCCATGTTCAGGCTTTTATATTTCTTTTCATGTCATATATATATATGGCATAAGAAAAATAAACGCCTGGAAGGGATTCGAACCCGGAACTCTGAGTCTGTACCTCAGCGTGTTATCCATTACACCACCAGGCGAATCCAATTCAAACACTTATTTTTCTTATATATGTATTATATTCTCCATTATTACTAGATGTCGCGAGAACTCGGTCTTCACTGCCATCTAGTAGCTGACTATAACAAGTAAGCAAATTAAAGAGAATATTTTTTTACTTTATAGCAGTGACGCTTTATCGATGTTACAATTAAATGTTTAACATTGAGCAATGCAAGCTTAATATGGTATGATAAGAAAAATAAATGCCTGGACGGGATTCGAACCCGGAACTCGTGAGTCTGTACCTCAGCGTGTTATCCATTACACCACCAGGCGAATCCAATTCAAACACTTATTTTTGTTATATATGTATTATATTCTCCATTATTACTAGATGTCGCGAGAAATATGTATACACACACACAAATATACAAAATATAGTTATACTGAACTATAATGGAGCTACCCAGACACGTTATTTTATTCAAAATATCATAAAAATCACATACAAAAAATTGACACTTAATTACTATGATATCTTTTATTAATTTCATCCATTTTGCTTTAAAATATTGCATTAAACATTTCTAAAATCCCAAAGTAATGTTTTAAACAAATATTATAGTTTTAGAGTATATTTTAGATGCCTAAATCTACATTTTAGAAAATAAAAACACGTGATCCGATTGTTTGTACTGTCTTCTGTTTGCAGTGATGCCAACCAGTCGAGTTGCCGCAGATTTTTGTTTAGTCTCTCGTGAAAATACTTTCAGTAATTGCTTCATAGTACAGCTTTCTCTATTCAGTTTCAAATAGCGATGGTTCCCAATGGACCAGTTTGTCCTGTAATGAAGAACACGAAAGCTATTGCAAAATTTACAATCTTGTTGTATCAAAGTTTGCCGAGTGGAGAGGAGAGTAATTCAGACAATTTGACATAAAATGTAACGAGTGTCTGTAAAAGTACATCTTTTTATTTCTCATGTACCAACAAGACAAGAAAAAATGTAAGTTTGTATTTCGAAACGTCAGCCTGAATATGGATTAAAATTGATGTTATTTGGTCAGTGAGTGAGTTGCATCATCACTTACTCATCAAGTCGTCACAGTTTGAGAGAAAGGGACATGTGAACCCTTCACTCGGGGCTAATAAAGAACCTTCATGTTTCATCTAGATCAGCGTGTTACATAATATATACAGAGTGAAACAAAATAGCCGAGTAGTTTTATGGCATGATGTTCTGGCACAGACCTATGAGACTTGCATTGGTTTGGGTCCCTATTGGTGAAGAAACTTTCTCATGGAATTTCAGCCACTAACAGATCAACATCGGGAGGAATTTGGGTAGTTAAAATAAGTAAAATATCTTCACAACTTTTTTTTTTCAATGTATTATTCAAAGAAATTAAATATTTTTACAAGTATAAGCAGCACGTTACAAATATTTAAACAACGAAACAGCTGTTTCGATACTTGAAGCACAGTATTCAACCCATATAACTCTCTAAATTTATTTTCTGTTTTAAAATATGTTTTTAAAAGTATAGATAATTAAATAATTCACTGAAAACCTTTTTTACGTTTAATAAAGTTTCAGTTTTACGTATAAACCTACTTTTATTATAAAACATAAAAAATAAAAGTTACTCAAAAACCTTTATTGAACAGCTTTTAAAATAAAAGTTTTTTAATAGTTATTGTTCCACTTAATAAATAAAATTTTCTGTTAAACTGATGATTATTGCTGAATGTGAACAACTGTTTTTAATAATAACAATAAATCTATTAACAATTCCACCCGCTAGGTGTCGCGAACCAAAGTTGGGGAACCGTTAACTCAGGCATTGGTGGGAGAATAATTAGTTAATTGGGTATGAAATCTATTCACTTGCCTTAGTAAATACGGCATTTGAACCTATGGCTTCCACAACCTACAAAAAAAACTATATGGCACAAAAGGTTTAGAAGGGCCTTGTCCTACCAGCCGGTTGCATGCACCGAGGTAGACGATCATCAGCTAGTGGTAGGGGTGAGTGTGTCGGGCCTGTAGATCAAACATTTCAAAAGCATTTTCGTTGTTTCAAGAACAGATAAAAGTAATTAATCACATAATGGCTGACCGGGATGCGTGCCGTGCGCCTCGCAACTTGCATTTGTTTTTTTTTTACTTTTAAATTCTGCTACAACGGCCCAAAGGCGCCACCAGGATTGATCTACGGACGCCACACAACGTAGTTGAGTGACCAACTGTAGATGTCACTGTACCAGCCGTGGCATCCCAAGTAATCCCTGTGTCGGGCCTAGCATCCGTTTATAGTTGGTATTCTCAACCTGGCGCTGCTACTTAGTGTAGCTATCCAAACTCTTCACGGCGCTGCTCCCATACTGAACAAAATTCCATGAGAACATTTCTTCTTCCATCGAGACGCGAATCAGCACATGTTGCCTTAACCACTCGGCTACGGCGGAACACTCCATAAATTACAGAGTTAGTTAATTACCGCTGAATTGTGTATATGTGACGTTTAATAGGCCTATCTTCTTGACCGTTATGAATCCTTGAAAATGAGTCATCCCAAAAACTGGTATAGGTGTGTTGTTAGCTTTTACATTCTTATGGATGACCAAATAGGTTTGGAATTAACAACTAAACTTGATAGTTTTATGTATTTTTACAAAACGCGGTGTAAATAAATTATATCGCATAATGTTAACAATATGGCTCTGAAACGTGGTCTCACACTTTACTTGAGGAAAACAATATTATTGGTCCTAAGTTTATAAAAATAAATTGTAAATAAACTATATATATCGACATCATGGAAAAAACGTAGCCTATAAGTCTGATTAGATTAGATTCATATATATATATATATATATATATATATATATATATATATATATATATATTTAAATAAATAAATAAGAAATGGAGGAAGTTCTAAATATATTGGCACCACCTTGTATTCAGTCTTATTTGCCATAAAATACGATGTTATCTAAGAATAATGTTTCCATAGAAGACAGTTTCGTGTACAAATGAGTCATATGGCGGTTACCATGGTTACTCAAATACACGGTGTCAGCGAAGTAATACCTTATGCAAGTTTGTTTACAATACAACTGGAACTAGCTCGGAATTAGTATAGCAACCAAATGTAAGGTGAAATTGATTCAGCCTGGATGAAAAGAAAATTACAAGTTATGCAAATATATGGCGTTATTTGGATCTATTTTATTCATCTACCACTTCGCCAGACCACTTTATGTATACTTGAATTGGGTACGGAGAGGAGTGTGTTAAGATCATCATCTTGATAAAGTAGAAGATGAAGCTCCTGTCGATACGTCCCCATCCGATGAACCAATCGCTATTAAGAGTAACAACATGCACGTGACAAACTGCAAGAACTGATTGGAAATGGAGGAAAAAAATGTCCTAAGAATAAGTGTCCATAACTACATCGTTGCCACGGTAGATGGCACTGACGAATGACAATATTCTCTCGGCCCTGTTGCATGGCCTGTTAGATCACCGGACTTAAACCCCCTGAATTTTTACCTCTGGGGGCATCTGAATAGCATTGTGTATACTGAACCAGTTCCTCCGATGAGCTTACCCTTTAGCAGCGTGTCCACGTCGCCTGTGACGCTATTCGGAGAACGGCCGCAACATGCGAAAGAGTGAGGCAAACCATGATATGGCGTGTGAACAAGTGAATTCAAACACATGGAGGCCACTTTGAACATCTGTTGTGACGTGGATGTACTGTGTGCCGGGACGATATGTTGTCGTTGCACGCACATCGTTCATTTCCGGACACATGTTTATAGGATCTTTTTTCCTTCGTTTCCAGTCAGGAATCAGTCCCTGAAGTTTGTCGGTGTAATTACTGTTCACCCTGTATAGACCTGTACTCCAGAGAAGTTAATTCGCACATTTGGTGCATAATCTAGCCATAAAAATTTTACCCGTGATTCTGTACGATTCAGAATAATATATTATATATATATATATATATATATATATATATATATATATATATACATTAATTTACTACGGAAGGATTTGGAATTCCAGAGGGAAAACGCCCAGTTGGTAGACCAAGAATGAGGTGGGAGAATAATATTAACTATGATTTGAAGGAAGATATTATACAGGGGATGATCGGAAAACATTGGCTCAGGATAGGGTTATATAGAGAGCTTATGTCCGCGCGGCCATGAACCTACGGGTTCGATAGTGCCAGTGAGTTAGTTAGTTAGGATTTGGAATTTGATTCATGCATCTAGTGCACAATCTATCGGTGAAAAATTGTACACCGCGACCCTGGTGAGTGTAAAACAAATTCATCTGACTGTTAGCCCGAAGAAATTCTAATCTTATGTTTGGTTTGTTTCAGAAGTCAGCGGTGATAGCTTCAACAATGAAGATGACCTCTTCCCACAGCCATCTAAAGTCGACAGGATAAAACGAGATGTGGGAGGTAAGACGAAGTAACACTTCACACCACATTTCCTCGTGCTTGTTTACCTCTACTCTTTAAATTAAATACAGTTTTATCGGCCTTGGTTTTTAGGCCTTGTTTTGTACATAGCTCCTCCTCAAGTAACCTATGGCTGTGATATGGTGCCATGTGTAAGTGTTTTCAGTATGAATGTTTATTACCTTTCTCAATATTTTAGACCTTTAACATTTTTGACATCAATAAGAAAAGTAGACCTTCCTCATCTCCTTCTTTCTTGGTAAACAGATCTCACTGCTTAGCTATTGTATGAGACTGGAGCTTGGAGAAATGGTGGGGCGAATGTACTCAGTTCTTCATAACACTCTATTGACGTTCGAAAAGCATTTCTGACTTAGCTACTCCGCTGTAAAGTGGGTTGAGTCAACGTTTTAGTAACGCATAGTATATTATAATTCCTAATTTTCTGTCTTTCAACAACCTCCGTCCCACATTCCGTCCACGTCCAACGAGCTCTGTCACAAACAATAGCTTCTCCTTAACAATGTTAGCACATTCTTTTCTCTCCGCCGCTTTCTTTCTCCATCACCTAACAGCTATACTACTTAGGCGCTTTTTTCACACATTCCATCCTTCTCAGTCTAGGCCTTCGAAAATTATTTTGACAGATCTCCTGCCATCCATCCTGATTACATTTCTAATCAATTCACTCCATTTAGTCTTTATTACTGTTACAACCAGTCTCGCGGTCTACAGTTCTATTCCCGGTCAGACAATAGGGAATTATTCCTGTAGTCATCCATGATCTCGATTTAGAGTAAGTTTATATTTAATAACTCTACTGGGGCTTCGTTGTTATTCATAGAAATGGCATGAAGACAACGTTGTGGCATAGGTAAAAAAAAAGTTGGTTTGTTTAAACAGCTGTTAACAGTTGTTAATGCGTTTCCCCATCTCAGATGAATCCATGGATCTTCTTCTCGTCGTTTCAACTGCGATTGATATTTTGTGTCATGCAGTACGTTTTCTTAGCAGTTGGTTTAATTATCGCGTTATTTAGTTTATTTAGACAAATTTTGTGTTTTCATTACTTTTTTTTTCAAAACAACGAAAGAAACCTATATTTCATGTCCCCATTCTTGTTTTCTGCAGTCATGATTACATGAAACGTACAGGGAAACAACCAGGTAATTCACTTTTATGTGGAAATGCAGTGGTATCTTTACCTTGTCGTGGTGGAGTGGCTTGCGTGCTTAAATGATCCTGAGAGCTATGCCGGCGGTAGCATTGCTGCCGATAGGGTTACCCATGCCGGACTGGTCAAAGGTGATAAGCCAGACGAAAAAAGTACCTTGGGCGAAAGAGTGACGATCTTTCACCGTAAAAATACAACCGTCAAGAAATGCGGACATGGTTTCATCTGGGGTAAAATTTTCCGGAGGTCAAATAGTCCCCCATTCGGTACTCCGGGCGGGGACTACTTCAGGGAACCCATGCCAAAGGCTCAAACACAGGGACATGTTCCTAGGAACATGGAATGTTAGGACTTTATACAATAGCGGGGCACTAGAGATATTAACGCGGGAATTGGATAAATCGCCCTTGGATATAGTCGCTTTACAGGAAGTTAGGTGGCCAGGAGAAGGTAGTCAGGAATCAGGAAGCTTTGCGTTATACTACGGGGGTGCAGAAAGACCTGCATTTGGAACGGGTTTTTTAGTCAGAAGGAGGATCCTATCCGCTATCCGAGATATTAATTTTTTTAGTGATAGGATATCATACATAATTCCAAAGGGTAAACGACATGATTTTATAATTGTAAATGTACATGCCCCCACAGAAGATAAAGATGACAAGATCAAGGATGAAGAATTAGAATGCTTATTTGATAGCCTTTCACGATATCATATGAAAATTGTGTTAGGAGATTTTAATGCAAAAGTGGGGCGGGAAGATATATTCAAACCAACAATAGGCAAATTCAGTCTTCATGAAGATAGTAACGACAACGGGGTTAGATTAGTCACATTTGCCACATCAAAGAATCTCATTGTTAAGAGCACAACATTTCAGCATAAGGATATTCATAAATACACCTGGACGTCCCCATATGGAGAAACTCGGAGCCAGATAGATCATGTATTAGTGGATAAACGCTGGCACAGTAGCATCATTGATGTTAGATCAGTTAGAAGAGGGACAGACTGCAATTCGGATCATCATCTGGTCAGAGTGAAAATCAGACAACGGCTATCGCTTATGAGAGGAACGAACGCTAAAGATGATTCTGTAAAATATGAATTAATAAACTTGAAAAATGATGAAATGCGGCAAGCATACCAAATGAAAATTGCTAATAGATTTGAAGTACTGGAATCTTCAGATGACAATGTGGCAAACGAAGAAGAAACTGATATAAATAAAGAATGGGAGGCTATAAGAGATACTATTAAATTGTCAGCATCAGAAAGCATTGGTTGTTTAAAAAAGAGGCAAAACAAGAAATGGTTTGATGAGGAATGTGCCGACATTGTAAAGAAAAGAAAGCTAGCAAAAAATGAAATGGTTACACGAGCCAAATGAGGTAAATTTAGAGCAATTGGGTAGTGTTAGATGTGAAACCACCAAGTTACTAAAGAGTAAAAAGAGGGAATATTTGAGAGAGAAGATTAATGATCTTGAAATGAATGCAAAAAATAAGAACATTAGAGAATTATATCAGGGAATTTGTATAGACAAGAAGGGGTTTCAGGCTAGAACAAACATAATTCGGAATGAAAATCGGGGATATGATTGCAGATTCTAGGAGTATATTAAATGGATGGAAAGGTTACTTTAATCAGCTATTAAATGTACATACAGAACAGGACATTGAGGAGGATAAGTTACAGACAGCAGAAATGCTAGTCGTAGAACCAAGTGCATTAGAGGTTGAAATGGCGATTGAAAAATTGAAGATGTATAAAGCATCAGGTTCAGATGAGATCCCAGCAGAACTGATAAAATCAGGGGGAGAAAAATTGATGGACAAGATACGCTGGTTGCTTAGTATGATTTGGGAAAAAGAAGCTCTTCCAGATGAATGGAAGGAATCAATTATCATACCAATTTATAAGAAAGGAGATAAAACTGATTGCAACAACTACAGGGACATCTCATTACTTTCAACTTCGTACAAAATTCTAACAAATATATTAGTAAGCAGACTTACTCCCTATATTGATGACATTGGTAGGAGATCATCAATGTGCATTTAGAAGAAAAGAAACAGGTCTACAACAGATCATATTTTCAGTATAAGACAGATTTTAGAGAAGAAATGGGAATATAATGGTACTGTACATCAACTATATGTAGACTTCAAAAAAGCATATGATTCAATTAAGAGGGAGAAGTTATATAGTATCCTGCTGGAGTTCGGAATTCCTAAAAAGTTAGTTAGACTTATACGAATGTGTCTAAATGGCTCAAAGAGTAGGGTGCGTGTAGGCAAACAGTTTTCGGACACTTTTGAAATCCAGAATGGGTTGAAGCAAGGAGATGCACTATCTCCTCTACTATTTAATTTTGTACTAGAGCATGCCATTAAATCTTTAGAGAATGAGGAAGGCTTACAACTGAATGGTATTAATAAGCTGTTAGTTTATGCTGATGATGTAGTATTACTGGCCGATAGCGAGGAGATACTAAAGGCCAACACGCACACACTATTGAGTAACACTAAGAAATTAGGACTGGAAGTAAATATCAGTAAAACTAAATATATGGTCACACGTAGAAATTCAGTATATAATGGAAATGGACAGCTAATGACAAATGAGGGAAATTTTGAGGAAGTGGCTGAATTCAAATACCTAGGAACAATAATCACAAATAGGAATGAGATGCACAAAGAAATTAAACATAGACTCAATTCTGGAAATGCATGCTATTATGCATTGCAGAGACTTTTGATGTCCCAACTCCTTTCAAAAAACGTTAAGCAGAAAATATATAAAACTATTATTCTACCAGTTTTATTATATGGGTGCGAAGCATGGACTCTTACTTTAAGGGAGGAAAGGAGATTACGAGTATTTGAGAATAAAGTTCTTAGGAAAAATTTTGGACCAAAGAGAGATGAGCAGACAGGTGAATCGAGAAGACTTCATAACAATGAAGTACATGGTCTTTATAGGAAGCCAGATATAATAAGAACAGTTAAGTCTCGTAGACTGCGATAGGCAGGACATGTTGCGCATATGGGGATTGAAAGACGTGCATGGAAGCTTCTTGTAGGAAAACCAGAGGGAAAACGCCCAGTTGGTAGGCCAAGAATGAGGTGGGAGAACAACATTAACTATGATTTGAGGGAAGTAGATTATACAGGGAATGATTGGAAAGCATTAGCTGAGGATAGTGATGTATGGAGAGCTCATGTCCGCGCGGCCATGAACCTACGGGTTCGATAGTGCCAGTGAGTAAGTAAGTAAGTCGAAATGGAGTTTGAGGTGTCATTAGATTCTCCACGGAAAGGACAATCGTTTAAAAGTGTGAAACAGAATAAGATATATTATTATCTGTAGACATTTTTCGGGCTTTTTGGCCTTGGCCGTGAGGCTTAGATTCCTCGACGGTTGGCCAACCCTTGAGGATGCCGGACGCAATATGGCGAAACATCAGGGAATTATAAACCTCACGACCACAATCAATGAGCCCGAAAAAGGTCTACAGATCATAATATTAACTCGGACCGTGAAAGCCTAAGTGTAGACAAACAGTTTATTGACTTCCGAAGTTTGACACAGGCCTATAGGGAAGGAAGTGCGGACGTTTATAGGTTTCAAGGAAAAACTGACTTTTCTGTGACTAATTTCCTAAGTAGTTGAATTCACTGTTTTCTTTATTTTATTTATTATTAGTTACAATTTCAATACTTCTATTTACATTATGTCAGTGGCGTGGGTACAGGCCGAATTTATTTAAGTTAATTTCATAGCAGGTTACACAAAAATTACTCAATCTTCTTAATTTCTTTCATAATTATTCGCTGTACAAGCACGTATAATTATTCTGCTTTGAGTCTATCACAAACACACTACAAGTGAAAAATTAAATAGCAGAGGAAATAGTGAATCTCCTTGCCTTAACCCGCTGTTGATTTCAAAAGTGTCTGAAAATAGCTCATTCGCACCCAACTGCTCGTTTCACTGGGAAGACACAGTTAGTAAGTGCACACAGTTAGTAAGTGCACATGAAGAATAGAAAGGCACGTCACGACCCTTGTCAAGATTCACTTCTAAATTTAACGCGTTCTCCTTGACATTTCTCATAACTGTACTTCATCTTTCCTTTGGAAATACATGCTGTTGTGCATTATATGTACTCTTGCCATTGCAAATTCTATCTAAAATATTAAACCTTTTTTTTTAATATGTTACATTTACTAGGGCATTCGATAAGTAATGGGCCAACCTAGAGGTGACCATTGTAATATCGACGATCAGTCTTTGTTGTCTAAATCGGTTATATTTAAAGTCTAGAAATAGCAATATGTTGTGAATACATTCATTGTTTCTCACATTCAGTAGGTAGTAACGCCCTGAAAAGGTGTTCAGTAGAATATCTTTAGAAGGTGGAATTGGGAAATACTCGAACATCCACCAAATCCACCGAACATGAGTCCGTGTAACTATGAATTATTCTCAAAAATCAATGAGACTCTACGAGACATTCGATTTTAATCATCAGTTGATATCCAGAAAATCTAGATCGATCAGAAGAATGAGATATCCAGAAATGGTGCTGCAGATGGAGTGCGCCATATTCCAAGGATTTGGCAATGTAACTGACCCAAACCCTCTGGCGGTACTATGGCCCTGGGGTCGACTCAGCCTCTAACGAAAATGAGTACCAGACGCTTGTTCTGGGGGTAAAGGCGGCCGTCACGCAGGGCTGACAACCCGGCTGACAAAGTGCCGATTGTCTAGAAAAAGTGGGAGCCTTAACCTCCTACTACCCCAAAGGCCTCCGGGCCTGTTGTGGGATCAAAAAAAAAAATAGTTGACTTGACAAGAGACTATAAATGAAGTTTATAATGTCAAAAATAACCTAAATAATTTGTAGTGATGTTATAGCAGTGTTGTCATTACTTACCGAATGCCCCAGTATGTAGATAGGAAACATGGCGTCTTACACTGAGAGAGATTAATTCCAAGTACAATTTGATATGACACAGGATAATTACAGTTTTTTGTTGCTTCCCAAAGTGATATATGGATATGTTCAAGTGTCTATATTCCAAAATATTATAGAATATGTTCAAACTCATAGGTAACAAATAATTGTTATTTATTTTCTTTGAAACTCTTACACCCACGCAGAAGCATTAGTTGTTACGTCAGTTGCCTTTATTCTGTATTATCGTACAAGATACAACTCACTTCCTTTTGAATCCTATGTGTATATATGATTTTTATGTGTAGGCCTGTGTGTGTGTGCGTGCGTGTAAGTAAGCATGATGTATAAATATAATGAAGCATGTCATATGACAAATATATTGTTGTCTTTGTTCATTGTTGTTAATATAACGTTAAAATATTATTTGATGAAGAATGTTTCTTGATCGTAAAATAAGTTGTTACATAAATATTTCTTCTAAAATTCATTTTGAATCACCGTTGAAGTTAGTAAAATATTAAAATAAGCACCTGATATATCAGTCGTCCTCAACTAAAATGAATTTTCGTTTTAAAAAACTTCAAGAAGTTAAAACCTTGTAGGCCTTTTAGAAACATGTTTAATGGTCAATACCAAATGACCTGCCGAATATTAAACATGTTTCTAAGAGACCTACATGGTTTTAACTACTTGACGAAGTTTTTTAAAATATAAATTCATTTTAGTTGAAAACGGCTGATATTCAGGTACTTGTTTTAATATTCTTACTACGAGACGAGGAACATATGTGGTCGACATTTACGGTCTATTAAATTATTACAAGTTATTAAATTTACTCGAAATATGTCTGCGCATGTGCAGTGATAGCGTTTACTAATAATTATACTTATTCCATCCATAGCAATTCTGCCCGATGGCGGGTCTTTCACTGCAATCATAGCATTGTCATGCTATGCTTTGCAGCTTTAGTAGGGATTTATAGGTGTGGTAGCTTCCCGTTGCTTTCCACACCGGTGAAGGATGATGATGATGATGATAATGATAAGGATGATGATGATGGCCGGATAATTTTCAGGGACCGTTGGTCCCTAAAGCTTCCTGACATTTGACTTCCAGGTGAGGAAAAACCCCGAAAACACCTACCCAGAAGCCTGCCCCGACCGGGAATCGAACACGAGTCCGCTGCGTGACAAGGCAGCACGCTGCTCAGTTTAGTGTATTGTCTTAATCCATAAATTTAGCTCGGAGCTCGTACTTTTACGTGTCATAAATCTACTATTGGAGACCCATGGCTTAACGTCCTCTTTGAAGGAATGCATAATCAGGACTCCATGGCTTAACGTCCTCTCAGAAGGAATACATAATCAGGACTCCATGGCTTAACGTCCTCTCAGAAGGAATACATAATCAGGACTCCATGGCGCAACAGGTCTAGAAGGCCCTTGCCACACCATCCAACTACTGCCCTCACAGCCACATGTGTTAATCACATCATCCAGCCAGTATAGAGGTGACATGTTTTCTCAACCTGGATCAGCTATTTATTGCAACTACCCTAATTTCTCATCATTCTAAGTGGGACCTCTCTCAGAGTGGCCGAAATTCCTGAGTAAATTTCTTCCCTCAATGGGACTCGAATCAGTGCAATTCCCGTAACTCTATTAACAGCTCGGCTAGGGCGCGAAACACTAGTGTTTTAATAGAGAAGATGATAAATGTTGCAAAAAAAAATATTTATTTTAATTTCATATGCACATTTATAAAGCATAAGACACGGAAACGTTTATGTAAAATAAGATAAATTGGGCTTTTCCGCCTAAAATCCAAGGTTTCCGACATGTGTTTAGTTTGTTGTTTGCTACTAGCATCAAGAAACATTCTTCCCAATTTGCACTATCTGTGAAATATTCTTGTTCTTGTTTAAGCTTTCTTTCATGATTTCATTTCTTCCACATTGTACATTTCTTGTTCTTGATCTGTCTTTCTTGTCACACTAAACAGATGTCACGACAGTCCTGCTGGTGGATAACACAGGTCGTCATCGGGATGGCCGGTTTAATAAAAAGGCTGTCGGGCTCTTAACATCTACAGCCCGTACATTTGTCCAGGGAGGCACAACAACAGAGTTTGCTACTCAAGTCGTAGGAACGACCCTCGACAACGGTCGACTGTACGCCCAAGTAGTCACCACTAGTTCCAGGGTGTTCTACCAAGGCGATTCTGGAGGCCGTGACAAAACAAGGACGAAACTAGACGAATTGGTTCTTCCATCCATACCTCTTGTAGCAGACATAGCACGTCCTACACAACCCATCCAACTATTCCCTTCTCAAATAGACAATTCGGTCATAAATGTTGAACCATTCAGCTACGCAAAGTCTGGTAACATTTATCAAACAGCCGTTGATAGACAGCAGCACGCTCCTCTGTCTAGATACATTGGAGAACCTCCCAAGATAAATGAAGAACCTGATAGTATACCTACTATTAAACAAGAATCTAGTGATGAAACGGGCGACGAAGATTCTAGAGACGAGTTAGAAGCATTATTCTTGCAAGCAAAAGCTATAAAGCATAATAGATTCTTCCCTCCTCCTAGAGAAAAGGGGTCAGAAGAATCTGAAAATCTTGTAAAATCTAAACGAATGGATTATTTCAAAAAGAAGAACACGGAGGATGATGATACTCATGAATCAGAAACAAATGATGTAAAACCAGCGAGAGTGAGGCCATTAAATGACCTGCCTACGTACACAATCCGTCATGATTTTGCGCCAAGTGGTTTTTCATTAGATGATAATTACGAAGATTCAACTGAAAGTCGAAATCTGGAAACGAGTTCTAGAGGAAATAGATTTAGAGCTGGGAAATCTTTTTTCAAAAACAGAGTCGAACACAGGAAACTAGATACAGTAACATATTTAGGATTCTCTGACTTTACAACTACGGTAGGTGACACAGTTATTGTATTTATGCCCCACACGTCTGCTGCAGCTGATTCTCATCAAGGTAGAAAAGTAACATCAATCTCAGGAGATCCCACTCTTGCCCCTGAACTTCAACATTCTTCAACGGATCGAGAATTTTCTGTCGCTACTAGTGTCAAGACATTTCTGTCTCATACCCCTGGCATGGTCACTAGAACTATTACAGGTCATTCCCTTAGCATGCAAACTGCTTTACCGACCATGGTTGTTCTTCCAGAAAGTCCATCGCATCATCACACTGTTCATTATGTACCCCAGTCAGTAACCATTCGGCGCGATAAAGGTCTTCAGTCTATTTACGTTGTAGATCCAGTTACAGAACAACAAACACCGACAGATTTCGATGACGTAGCGCAGTATTTAGCCAACGAACAACAAGATATGGCTGAGAAGATTCCAAGTACTACACCATCTCAAGATTTGACTACAGAACCACTTACAGATTCTGAAACCATAGAACCATCTTCAGTTTCATATAACGACAATATTGAATCATCAATGGAAGAAGCTGTTGAGCCAAGTCATGTCGATAGCAGCACTGAAAACATTGCGCAGCAGTCTACTGATTCCTTGGGTTATTTCTCAACAGCACGAACTCAGTTATTTGATACAGGTGAAAATGAACAACCTCTTGGTCTTATTAGGGTTGTTGGTGGAACAGAAGCTCTCAATGGTACAACTACTTTATTTACGTCACTTGTTTATGGCACAAATATCGATGGAAACTATGCCCAAGTTATACATTCTACTTCGAGCGTCTTCTTCTATGTTGGCGATACCAAAGTTGAAATAAAAGATGTGCCAAAATATATCGAACCTACAGCTGTACTCGATAGACCAAATGATCCTTCCACAACTACGCCTTCGCCGCCGATTACAACTATCCACGATGAGGAACAAACAGAAGAGACAACTCCTCCGCCAACAACACTATCTCAACCAGCTGATACCACCAATAAACTTCCAGAAACTACAACGGAAAGTAATTCTATTACTACTCTACAGCAGTCTACTATAGAGGATGATAAAAGAACCACTAACCTAGATGAAACACTGACTACTGTTCCCATGGAGGAAACAACTACCGAAGCAGATACTGATTCTTTTAATGAGGTAGAAACTGGCAGGAAAATAAGCTCTAAACCAAATGATCAGGTCATCATTGAAACAGATGATAACAAAAAGGCAAAAGAAACCCAGAAGTCAGCTGAAGAGATTATTCAATCCCTCATCTCACAGCAAATAATTAAACCAACTTCCAACAGTCTGTTGACTCAATTAATACCGTCTACTGTATATAAAACATTCACGTACTTTACTACATTCTTTATTCCTGCTGAAGGTTCTTCCACAACTACTTCAATTCGTTCACGAGAGGTTACTAGTTCTGAAATAAGTTACGTTACTAATGTTTATGATCCTAATGTGCAAACTCACATAGAATCATCAGTAGCAGTTGCAAGTAACGTAGCTGAAATATCGGGCAGTGTTACCATAATCCCAACTCTTTCTTCTAAACAAGAAATTTTACAATCAACAACGCCAGACGACAGAACAGTTGGAACAACAAATCACGAAGAAACAATGGGAACAAACAATTACGACTACCCCAGAATTACCAGAAGAAAAAACTACGCTGACCACTGAAGAAATTAGGATTACAACAACGACACCTAAAATTACAATCGAAGGAGAAAAGGATGAAATTGAATTGATTTTTAAAACTCTATATACTACCTACACATATCTGACAACATTTTTCCAAGAATCTACAACTAGTGTATCAAGTCGAGAAGAAGTTATAACAAATGTAGTTACATCTACAGTAGACCGCAGTTACATCTTGCATGCTTCTGACCCTGCGGTAGCTGGCTTGTTTACTCAGAACGACGCTTCATCTCAACAACCAGTACCTACAAGTGTCGGAATTGGTAGACCTACAACAAAATACTTCCCTGATTTAGGTACAAATCCTGACGAGGATTTATTTTCATCAGTAATAGAATCGGTTGATATTGAAAAAGAACTAGCAACTCCAACTCCATCTCTGGATAAGAGTAGGATCTCTACTGAAAATTCAAACGAATTAAAAACTTTCTATACAACTTACACATATTTTACAACGATTTTAGTTGATGGAGAAACTGAAGTTGAAAGTAGAACTGAAATATACACTAACATCGTAACTCCAAGTGGTCTAGTCTTAAATTCAATATCTGCTACAATTGAACCAACCATATCTCTTCGTGAGCCGTTATTTGAAAATTCAGAACCATCTGTTTTGGGTCAGTTAGAATCACCTCATATAATTCCTGAATCTGTTATTAGTTCTCAAGTCAAAACACCAAGTCTAAAATCTACACCTTTGTACTCATACAGCAGTACAATATCTCGGTCACACAAATCAACTACAGATGAAATTGAAATTTCTAGCATTAATACCATTCGGGAACCTTCTTTAAATAATGTAATTATTGATGATGAAGAGAACAGTATCTTTCCAAAGAACACTCCCAAATTCGAAAGTAGTTATGCTACTATATCTAGATCGCGTAATGTCGAATCCACTCCAACGGTATCTGAAGATTCTGTTTCCTCTAAGTCTCCTATTGCGTCGAGAGAAGTTGAAGATTACAACAGTATTTCATCAGTGTCGCTGGCATCTTCGTTGAAAGCAGAAGTGCCTGTTGTTGTAGAAAAGATGAGCACTGATGTAAAAAGTAGCAGCTCTGATGGTGGAAGAGTTATGATGTTAGAAAAACGAAACGATAAGCATCCATTACTTGATGATCAGATAAGTTCAGAAAGTAATACTGAAGCGTTAGAACCATCTCCGACAGTAGTTCTCCAGACAAGTTTTACAACGTTCACCTATTTCACAACTGTTTATAAAGGAAGTACGTCAAGTGACGTTATTAGTAGATTAGAAACTGTAACTAATGTTGTAACTGAAACTCTGACTCCATCTGCAACACCAATGATAAGTATTCCTCCTGAAGATGCAACTTTACCTATCACTTACTTCACAACTTTTACATATTGGACAACCCTGTACAAAGACAGCAATACTATAATCACGAGTCGAGAAGAAACAATATCAAATGTGGTTACACCTAGTGTAAATCCTTCATCTTCACTTGTATTTCCTATAAAAATCGATCCTACGTCAGCAGTATCAGCAAATATTGTAACTCCTACAAGTTCAGCGTTTCTTGAACCAACGACATTTTATACCACCTACACTTATTTCACGACATCTTATATAGGTAACAGCACTGTTCTCAGCAGCCGTCTTGAAACTGTAACAAATATTATCAATGGATCATCTACAGATGCCACAGGTAGAGCTGTTGGTAGTGGTGCAACTGAGCAAATCATTCCTACAGAAACAGTTAAAACTGAAGTCACTCTGAAGTCAACGATCCCAGTACAACCCACAGGACTTCTTTCAACTATAATGACAAGCGAAATTCATAATGGAACAACAACATTGTTCTCGACTGATGTGTATGGTACTTTTATAGACGGTCTATATGCTCAAGTTTTGGAAAGTTCTACACAGATTGTTACTACACCTCTTATTAGTCCAACAACAGTGAGTGTAGAATTAAAACCAACAGGAGTAGTTTCTCTAAACGAAGGAAAAATTGTTGATGCAATGGGTATCAGTACAACATTTTTTACAACTAGAGCTATTGGAACTTACATCGATGCACTGTACGCCGAAGTTGTTGAGAGTACTTCTTCTACTTACATTAACACTGAAAGAAAGTCTTTAGTTGAACAGTTAAGTCCCACTCTTGATGGCACAAAAACACCACGAACAGGATTAGTCCGAGTAGTAGAAGGTTCTATTGTAAAAGATCAAACCACAACATACTACGAGTCAAAAGTTATTGGAACTTTAATAGACGGTCGATATGCACAGATAATTGAAAGTACTTCCAGTTTCAAGGTTGCTGTAGCACCAACATCAGTGCCTGGAACCGGGACTAAATGAAATTACTCCTACATCTACTCTAAGTCCCGATATTTCTGTAACGCCTACAGTCTCGTCTACTACATCTCCTACTCCAGCGGTAATTGAAAGTTCGTTGAATGAAGGAGGTTCTCCTACAGATGAAGAAGACGAAACAGGGGGAAGGAGACGAAGAATCAGACGAAAACGATGGTAAAAAATCTAAAAAATCGAGACTCTCTTTTACAACACGCAAGCGAACATTCACGCCTGCAATTAGACCATTCGCGTCTAGAAACAGGCCTATATTTAACCCTAAAAGAAAAACAACGTTGGGTAGTACGGCAACTACAATTACAAGAACAGCGGTTACTCCAACAGTAACAGCAACACCAGCAGCGAAGGTTGAATCAGGCGGAAGGAATAGATTTAATAACAGACGTGGAAGTTCTTCGGGATTGTACAAAACTGATATTAGAGCTACCCCTAGTGAATCTAATGGAAGAAAAACCTCACGAATCAGGGGAAGTTCATCAGGTGGCGTTTCACAGGGTTCGTCACATTATTCTGCTCGTGGCCGTACTTCTTCAGGATCTTCACGACTTTACGCTACATCTACACCTGGGCAAGTTGGAGCTTCCAGGCGTGGTGCATTCCATAGAAGTTCTACTGGAAGACCAAGTGGATCCTCAGAATTATACAGAGGGTCTTCAAGCGGTATACACCACGGTGCAACTAGTTCTCGGTTCCGTATCAGACCTACCCAATCGTCGATTTTAGGAAGAGCAGGCAACACAGCTTATACTACACCCTCATCTGACGAAACTCTTGAGCCCGAAAACGATCTTACAACTCTGGTAACAGAAGAAACGCCTCATTTTACGGGCGATGAACAAGATTCACAAACTCAACCTTTTTCTACAACTACAGAGTCTCCTCGAAGAAGCAATAATCCTCTTTTGAGATTTAGAAGGCCACCTACACTGAGATCACCACAGACAACGACTACCACGCCAAAGACAACCACAACTCAATCTTCAAAACGAAGTCCTTTGTTACGAAGACCACCAGCGTCTACTCCCAGACCTCGGCCCAGTAATCGTTACACTCCGGTTACAACAAACAGACAGAGGACAACAAACAGTTTGTTTCCACCTCGAGGATTACTCAAGCGACCAGGTAAAGACGATGATGAAGAAGAGGGAAAGAAGCAAGAAGGGGAAGAAGAACAACAAGGACGAGGAGAATGGTCATGAGGATGGAGGAGAAGAACAGGAAGAAGAAGAAGAAGAAGAAGACTTCGGAGATAATGATTATGAAGGCTCAGAAACAAGTGAATCTAAAGCAAAGCCAAATAAATCTAATAGACGTAGTAGTCAGGCTTACAATCCTGTACAGATTCGACCATTTGCTGGATTTAATCGGCGGCCTAGAGTAAAGAGACAGACTGAATATGGATCTAAAAAGTGGTAGCGGATCTAGAAGTTTTACTCCTCGATACCGAAGACCGACAACTGGTTCCAGTACATCGAAAAATCAACAAGAAACAAATGAAGAACAAGATACTGTACAAGAAGTACCAAAAGGAAAACAAACTAATTCTGCGCGTTTTACTCCGCGAGCGCGCAGTTCTGCAGTATCTCAACCGAGGGTTAGACCAACATCAGCATCTTCTAATACTGCTAGGTCACAGTTCACTTTAAGGAAAGATGACTCACTTAATAGCCGTGCTAATTTCAGAAGACCAACAACGCAGTCTCCACGAAGGCGCCCCACCACTAAGCCACAGGAGACGGCTTACACAGCGCAGAGACCTAAACCGCCGAGATTAAGAACTCAATCAACAAGTAGTCGACAAACAGATGCTACGACTTTCTCAAGATCAAACTCAGCACGACGCAATCCTAACACGAGTAGAAGAACAAACGGTCGTACAAGATCTCGCCTTGACCCCTCTGATTACGATACTTACACCTATTCACAGTCAAGCTTTGATGGTACAATAACAGTAACTCACCATATACCCACAGAGATTACAATTCCTGTAGTGAATGGACATGTTACTGAATACAGGAATGTAATTACGGCCAGTCTAAGTACTGAAGTTCTAGGTCCACATCAGTACACAGTTTCCACTGCAGTGGATGGAAATACAATGTTATATTTAACAAGCGAAATTACAGGTACTCTTCCAAGTGGGGCAACAGAACTCACACAATTTATAATTCATGAAACGCCAACTACAAGTGTTATATTCACACCTACAGTAATTAGAGGTCACAAAACATCATACTCGCACATAATTCCAAGCACTGTTTATGATGTAGAACAAGTTGTGAATACACTTCAACCACAAATATCTCCAAATGCTCCTTTGGCAAATATATTACTGTCCCAACTGTTACTCGGAAACCTCGGTTTGCAACCTAATATAAATCCTCTTCTGGCTTTAAACAACCCTGGACCTCCACCAACTCCAACAACAGAATTTAAAACACGTCAGACAACGTACGTTACTACAGTTACAAAAGGAACATCTACAGTGATACCACTAACATTCCGTGGTAAGGAAATCCTGACCACAATTGTAGATAGTTCTACTGAAGTTATAACTGCAACAGAATTTATAATAGACACTATTGTTGTCACTCCAACTGCTGGGAATAATCAACTGAATTCATTGACTGCCTGCCTTACTTCAGGCTCAACTTCTTGGTCAGTCACAACCTCAACCTATGATACAAATGGTACCCAATCCTCTCTTAGCAGGTCTTCAACAGCAGTTACTTCAGCAAGAACAAAAACCAATTCAGGACGCATCATTTGAAGATCTCCTATCTAATCAATCATCAAGACGAAGACAGAGACCTATTGAGGAACCTGATAGACTTGTAAGAGATTCTGTAAAGGATATCCTAGATGATGATGCTGTACAAAACGTGAAAGAAGAAGTAACTGTCCGGGAACATACATTGAAGAGGAAGAAAATAAGAACCCATAAGAAACCACCAGATCCTCCACCAGTACCAGCAGAAACAAGTGTTGTAACTCTTTATGTATCTGGAAGACGCCCCGGTGAATTCAGTACTGTAATCTCTACAGTAACACTTGGCGAAGAAAGTTCTGTTGCTGTTAAGAAAAGAGAGGCAATATTTACTGAACCAGAAATATTTACTGTGTCAACATCACGTTTACCTGAAATTGGAGGATCTTTCCCAACTTCTGAAGATGATGATGGCTATTTGGATCAGTATGTTATGTCAGCAATTAACGAGGTATCTGGACACGACAGTGAGATAGAAACTCAGAGCCTGGAAAGTATTGTTGGCGATGTTAGCAGTTATGTTTCTTCAGTTATAGGTCAGCCCTCATCGTACAGTAATAAACTTCAATTCTCTAAACCATCTTTGACTAAAAACCCTGCTTCTATGCTTACAGAAAACAAAAAGAAACATTATAATAAAAAGAATGTGATAGCTTCATCTTTCAATACTACTTCTTATGCCGGTCATTTTTTATCCAAGGCCCCGCTGAGTCTGCCCCACTTAAGCGGAAGGTCATGAATTCACTAAATAGGGGCATTGATGAAACGTCATCAATTAAATATAGTACAAGTAAAGCCAAAACACAGATTCATAACTTATTGCAAAGTAGCATATTAGACACTGTACATACTAACAAAACTTCGAGATCGAAGAGGAGCAATGTTGAAGTCCCAACAGCATCTCCCCAACGAAGGAAAAGAATACGAGTAAGAGTACCAGTGAGCAAAAAGAAGACTGACGACGACAAATCCGTTAGTAAAGAAGAACTATTAACTACATCTGAAGCACAGCATAGAGACACAATTCCTGACATGGAAATTGGAAAAGAAATTAATAAAAATCAACAAGGAAAAGTGTTGCCTCAGTTTGAATTTGGTTCAAGAAGAGTTAAGATAGTGCGAGCAAGAAAACCAATACATTTTGATTCTAGTGAAGATGAAAATAGCCATCCCAAGAGAGTAGTTGTGACTCGCCGAAGAAAGCCTGAACATTTTTCTAGGGACGACAACAAAGAGTTCTCCAATCCAACCGATTTTGAAGTTTATCCTTCAACAGAGGATATTCCTTCTATAACAACTTACCATCCGCATATACCAATTGCTGTTAGTATTAGTAATATGATTGATAAAAATGAAGACATTTATGATATTATTCCTACTACTGTAAGGGATAATAAGATTAGTAAAACATCGTCAGGACGTAGGCGTATTGTAGTTACTAAAAAGAGACCTATTGCAGCAACACCAACCACACAGAGACGTCGTATTGTTGTAACAAAGAAAAGACCCGTCTCGAAATTGGATTTGGATATTGAGCCAACAAATGTTATACCAGATTCTATGTCCACTTTATACTCATATAAGTACACTGTTCTTAACAGAGATAAGGTTTTCAACACTGATGTAGAAAAAGTTGTAAAAGTTTCTCAGATATACATGAGTGGTAAAATACCAGAGCATAAAGATAAGGACAGTGATTCTGAAGAACATAATGAAAATATCCAGGAAAATAATCTTCCTAAAAATCGTTATGAAAATTCAAACGACGAAATCGACGTCAGTGAACATGATTTAAGTGACGAACTTAAAGAGAACAAAATAAAATATAAAGATACAAAAAGTTTGATGAAAGAAGCTGAAAGAACAGAAAAAGCCAGAAGAAGAATTGAAGAATGTAGATAATAATAGTGACAAAATTCCTGTAACACCTGTCAGCAGTGGTGATGTATTAGAGCCTACAAGTATACTCATAATTCAACCTTCACAAATTGAATCTTCATTTCAAGTCTCCTCTTATGATTTGGGTTCAGAAACACCAACAATTAAGGAATCTATTAAAAGATATAACACCTCAATCATCAACTGGAGAAATTGATATTATTCCTTCGAAGGAATCTGATGCAACTCCACCTTTAGAAACTTCATCTGTTCATAAATTAGATTCTGTAGATAGTAGTAGTAGAGAATTAAATAATCCTGAAAAAGACATTCTTATAAAGGATGAAAATCACGAAAACAATCAAAACGAAGAAGATAAACAAGTTGATACACCTGTGACGTTATTTGGAGATGATATTATAAACTTATATGTGCCTTCTGATAGTTTTACGTCTTCTACAGAAGAAAGTACATTTGATGGTCCACGATTCATTCGTCCAACTCGTTTTAGCATTACTAGAAAACCTGGCAATACAAAGACAGGTTTCCCAGGTCGCCGTCGAACTACGGCGATAACACCATCTTCGACATCAAGTGGTAGAAATGCTTACGGTAGTAGCAGCAGCAGTTCCAAATACAAGTCAACATATAGAGGTAGAAGACCTTCTTCGTCATCTGGTAGAGTGTTTGGTAGAACATCAAAAACTAGTTTGCATTTCTTCACAACACCAACCAGCACTGTTTTAGAATCAGCCTCTGTCCTGTCTAAACAATTATCTAGTCTGTCTGAAGAATCCCCCAATCTTCCTGAGACAACATCCAATATTCCTGAAGAAACGCCGATTTTGAGTGAAACCTTACTTCCATCCAGTTCATCAGTATCTGAATTTCTCCCTAGCTCTATTTCAGAAACTCCTATCCTAGACATTCCTATGACTGTTGTAACTGAAGTGATAACTACGACAAGACTGAGGACCTACACATACATTGTAACTCGGGTGGCCGGAGAAGAACAAGTTGTTACATCTACTACAGAAGTCAAGCCCCGTGTAGCAACTCTCACTGTAACCAAGACGTTACCAATAATGGCTACAGGTGAGTCTCTTCGCCTCTTCTCTTTCTCTGTCTCTTTATATTATTTCTTATTTATGCAGAGGCGGCCAGTTCTTAAATGTTTTCATGTTTCCTTGGCGTTAAGGTAATCACCGGAGAGACTCTTCATTTGCTCCATAACTGAAAAATAAAAACTAATCAAACTCTATTTTTAAAATCTAAATTAACTCGGGGTATTTTTCTTTAATGTTGAGTCGACTCTGAACCGACAATCTTCCAAAGAAGTCGGTGCTCCCGACATGAAGAGTGCAAACTTGAATGCAATGAAAGCAACTAATATAAATCGTATACGAGTAGTTCACCATAGTACCCACATAAAATACGCAATTCACATATCAGCAATCAAAATCCCATGCCACAGAAGTAAACCATTATCTTCTCTGCAATATACAAACTTACTGTAGCGGAGGTACCAGTTGCGTGGGGACAAATATAATTTCTTTAATTTTACTTCACAGGATTACACAAAATTTGCATTATTATTTTATTTACAATTACTCACTGTACAAGAACAAATAATTATTCTACTTTTAGTCTCTCACAAATACAATATTTCTTCTGGTTTTTTTTATTCAAACTCGCGGAAGTACTAACTTTCCAACACTATCTTCATTCTCAAATCATAACGCACTCATCGCCTGTTAGTTCACGACTATTTCACTACTCACTCGCGACTGACCGAATCGTATCACATTTATATGCGAGAGTCAAACTATCTGGAAGCTGAATCACAATCCTTCTTGAATGGAAACCTCGAGAAGGCGTTCCTTCTAGAAAGCGATACATAGACGCATCTGTAAAGTTCCCAGCAACGCTTTCCAATTCACGAGTGGCAACTCTTGAATCCTTTTTTACAATTTTAGGTAAAGGCTTGAGATTCTAGTTACAGCCCAACAATTCGCCAAAATATAAATTATACACTGGATCCTACCAACAATGCGTGGCATCCCACAATAATTGAATCAAATACACCAACTTACACTCAAAATAGGAGCATTGTTTGAAACGCCATAAAAACATGCCAGTGTTCACACCAAAGAATAGGATTAACGAACTTAAACTTTGTCCCCTTTGTTAACCAAAATAAACAAGTGTGAAACCTTGACAAAATAAACTATCGGGCAACGCAGTTAACCACATTTGTATAAATCAGACCTGTTAAAAATTGCTTACTAGGTGAAAAGGCGGCCCCCCTCCTACTACCGTCATCAGGTGCACTCCCTATGAAACAACACAACTGACAAGTGAGTAGCAGTGTCTTACCCGAGTGAAAAAAAAAATATGAACGCACACAAATTTAATAATTGACGTGGAGCGACAAGAACCGAATTTAAAAGAAATAATCCCAGTCGATCTTTGCATTCACGAACGACAATAATGTGGAATGCTGTAAAATCTATAGCATCCTCATAGACAGGATCTAAAACTTTTGTGTTGTGCAATAAAAAAATATTGGAACAACTATGAGAACAAACGTATGGAACGTCTGCCACTGCATTTAAGTAAAATAATATTAAAATCTTGTATCGTTGTTATAGCTATTCTAACTTATTTATATGTTTTATTTTAAGAATAGCAGTCTCAAACTCAAACTCCCAGAGGAATCGATCATTTTTCTTTATTGTACACATTTCAGCTCAAGAGTAAAGAAAATTAAATTTCAACAAACAAATATAGCTACTTACAACCATTGCTTGCCTAAACCTAACTTGAAATTTCTCCCTGACAAACGTTGAGATGGTCGTGTCCAAAAAAGTATCCGCCTTTTTAACTGTATGACACAAAGATCGAAGCCAGAATCCAGTCATGTCAACCCACTGTACATCCATGCATGAGTTAAGAGCGGAGTGAAGTTAGGCGGGACGCGGCGCGGACGGCGGATAGTGAGGTTTTTCAGTCTGCCAATACAGGACTTCTATTATTTCCTTAAAATTTAAATAAGAGTTTTGGCGGTGCGTTTTTGTTCCTTGCAGTTATAAACGGCAGATATCTTTTGGGCATGGCCTTTGCATATCACAACGCTTCTCTGGAAGAAATTTCAAGGTAGGTTTCACGTGCAATGGTTGGCAGTTCCCTTGTTAGTTGTATTCATTTCATCCCTTGTTTCAGCTTCCTTAAAAATCTGCATTAGCAAAGATAAGTAGTTATAAAACACCGACAAGTAAACCTTCTCTCTCCTTTGATACCGGTTTTCCGGAAACCCATAGATTTACTGAAAGCTTATGTCACAAGTAGACAACCTGTGAAATCTTAGCGGCAGAGGATCAAGCGTTTAGAAGTTATAGAATCCACAAAGTGTCAGTGAACTGCGTATAGATGGACATATTCCCGTAACGACGTCTCTATTTCTTATATGTTGCTGTCAAGTATGTCTTCTTCGTACATTGCAGATGGATCCTAAAGTCGTTATGGCTGCCTTGGTCTCCCCATTCAGAACAAGCAGTCGGTGATAAAACACATAACTACTCTCCTGGAAAATGATATGAATATTCTGGAAGAGATCCAGACATTAGGATTTGCTGAAGGCGATGGAGAAGAATGGGACGAGGAAATGGACTTCGGAGATGATGGTGTCGATAAGGAAGAGCAATACACAGTCGGTTCCCTGTACTTCGAGTTCATCGGCATCCGAGTATGTTCCTTCGCCTAAAAGGGGAAAGCATAATGGTCCAGCAAATATGACAGAAGAGGATTGGAGAAGCAGAGCGTTTTGGTATACTGGACCACGGATCCTACGACAGGCGAACCTCGGACGAAACGTCTGTCGCATGCGTCGGTAATGAATCAGTTCAAAAAAATTAAGAACATGAATATTCTGTAAAATTTGGAGAAAAAAATGAATACTCTGTTGATCTATAAAGGCATATACTCGGATGCCGAAGTACAGGGAGGTGATTGTTGTAGTATTGCTCTTGCTTACCGACACCATCGTCTCCGAAGTCCACTTCCTTGTCCCATTCTTCTCCAGCAAATGCTAATATCAGGATCTCTTCTACAATATTCATATCATTTTCCAGGAGAGTAGTTATTGTTTTATCATCTCCGATTCCTGGATGTTCGGAAACCGATTGCTTGTTCTGAATGGGAGACCAAGGCAGCCATAACGCCTTTAGGATCCATCTGTAATGTAAGAAGAAGACATACTTGAAAACAACATATGGGAACATACAAGAAATAGAGCCGGCATATGTCCATCTACACACACTTTACTGACACTTTGTGGATCCTATAACTTATAAACGCTTGTCCCTCTGCCCCTAAGATTTCACAGGTTATCTAATTGTGACATAAGCTTTTAGAAAATATATGGGTTTCCGGAAAACCGGTATCAAAGGAGAGAGAAGGTTTATTTGTGAGTGTATTATTATTATTATTATTATTATTATTATTATTATTATTATTATTATTATTATTATTATTATTATTATTATTATTATTATTATTATTATTATTATTATTATTATTATTATTATTTATTGAAACGGGTCTATTTTGCCCTCATGTGGGTTACTTTACTCCAGTAATGAAAAAAGTTTCAGAGTCACCTGGAGAAAGTTTCCACACACATTATCAACTTGTTTGACTTATAATAACCAAAATTAAATTGAAATTAAATTTTGCATATAATTAAACAAATTGGGTATCTTTCAGAGAGAGAAAAAAGTTACCAAGTAAAAATGTGTATCTATGCAGAATAATAGCTAAACATTTTGTTTGTTTTTGTAAAATATTTATCTCTGATATTAAATTTGACATATTTAAATAAATTAATTTTTGTATTATTGGTAGGTCTACTATCCATTAGGCTATTTATAAAAAAAACTTGTGTAAAAGAATAAGTATTTTGTTGAATATAAATCAGAATTATTGTTGTCTAATGTGACATGAAAAGTGTTGTACAGCATAGAATGAAATACTAACTATTCTATGAATAATCGCCCGCTTTGTTAGAAATCAGGTTAGGTAGGCTTTGCTTGAATGCTTATGTTCATAAAGCAATGGTGTATAAGAAATCTGATTGACAAATTCAACGAAAATATTAATAATTTCACAGAACGCGTTCTTGTATTAGTTTTATCTAAATATCTTTTAAAATGTCGTCAATTGATATGACTTTATCCCATGTGTAAAAATAGTTTAGTTATTTTTTAAGGTTGACAATATAGTAGAGAAACTACATTTTTGCTGCACATCTTTTTATACAATTGCGTAAGAGCTCAATGCTGAGCCTTTGTTAGGAGTTAATTTGGTTATGCATGTGCGGTCAACAATCTGAATAAACTCAAGATTATTCAAAAAAATAAATATTACACAAGGTACAAAATGAAAATAAAATCTTAGAATAAATTATGTATTTATTAATCTAGCAGCAACTAAGGTACTAATAGGATGATGAGGTCGGAACATTTTGGTTAGAGGCCTCTTTATTCAGGCTTAGATATTTTTACTTGCCTCAAAATCTTCAGATTTGGGACCCACGGCTTAAAGTTCATCCTGAGAACTGGCTCCTTGGATTTTTCCATCCTAAAAAAAGTCCATCGACCCCGGTCGGGTTTGAACCCCCGACCCTCCGGACCAGAGGCAAGAAGCATAACCACTAGTGCACCTCGCCTATATCTATAATTTTTCTTCTTCCTTTGTTACTGTGGTTCTCTATGAAACATGACCTTCTTTATAACAGTTGTGCTTTCTTTTATATTCACAGCATTCTGCGCCAGGCTTTCATCTTCGGCTGTCTTAAAAGTTCCACAGTCCTGGTCAATTATCTTAATTTGTATCTTCCTCCTTACTTCTTCCTTCAGGTTTCCCTTCCAAAAAACCTTCTCGCTATGCTTTCCCGCTTCATCCGCAATAGGCCTATGTGTACTGCAAATTCCAGTCGCTTTCTTCTAATATCTGTGTTTGTTGCGTAAAATGTGTCAAGTCCAAAATCGTAATTTTACGAAAAACGGGATTTGTCAAACTTGCTTGAGATGATAACACTAGACCTAACATCGTTTATCAGGTCTGTACTAGTCTGCACACCTTTATCTGGTCTGTACTAGTATGCACATCCTTTATCAGGTCTGTACTAGTATGCACATCTTTATCAGGTCTGTACTAGTATGCACATCCTTTATCAGGTCTGTACTAGTCTGCACATCCTTTATCAGGTCTGTACTAGTATGCACATCCTCTTACATAGTCCTAATGATTATGTTCCTTGCCTCTAGTTCCGACGGACGCGGGTTCAAACAAGGCCGTCATCGATTGATTTTTAGAATGGAAAAATCCAAGGGATAAGTCCTCCGGGAGGAACTTTTAAGCCGTGGGTCCTGAGTCTGAAATTGGTAAAAGAACGACAAGCATGGAATAAAAAGGCCTCTGTGCAAAATTTACCAAATGCTCCCATCCTAGTATACCACCTTGGTTTCCTAGATTTCATTATGAAGCGCAACGCTGATCCCGGGCCACTCAAAGTGTAACTAAATTAGTATGGTTGAATTTTTCCCCTGTAGGAGGGAACGCCTAAAGTCTCGTTAGAGACACAAGGGCTTACTACTACTAATTCATACATCGGTTTTTAGCTACACGTTAGTTCAGTGATCCACCTGCCATGGGCGAGTGTAGCCCTGAACAGAACATAAAGTTATTTTTAAAGAAGTCGTGCGATAGATGCATTCGTAAACCTTAACAACGTTACGCTGTAAGTAAAGTTATACTTTAAAATTGGCGACAAACTGTTTCAGTGTAAATAAAGTTAAACCGTACCCAAGAGAGTTCTCACTCAATGATATTCATGTGAGAAATGAAGTAAGTCCTAGAAAATCCAGCCGGCGGCGCGGCGTCTAGCTCAACAAGAATCCGTGTTAGGATAACTTGAAAGTTTGTTATTTAATCCACACAAAATGTCGTCATGTTCATAGATTACATCGTGCTGACTTTAATGCAAGACTTAATTTTGTGTTTTAGTGCTTTAATTTTTATCGTAATTATGCACACACTCTGGCCGAATTAAAGACTGCAATTACATGAGAAATTCACACAATATCACAAGCACTGTTTCCTGAAATTTATTAATTGATATCAGAAATGCTAATTTCAGGGAGGACTTTTTAACATCTTCCTTAAAAAGTGTGTAAAGTTTATATTTCAGTTTATTCTGTTTTTAATTTTAGTAAAATATTGTGTTCATATTTTGGTCTATTTCCTTCCGCAAAATCCTTGAATGAGTCTCGCTGTACGACCACTTCCTGACCGGCGACGGTCCCTTGCTCAATGCCCGTTGGCACCTTCTTTGCATAAATCACGAACCTCAAAAATGAACATTAAACTCTTTTTATATCTGGGGAAAAGTCACTTTCGTTTTAAAGACTGATTTATGTCTTAAAAGTGTCAGCCTGGAAGTTTGAGATTGTCTATTTAAAAATAAATAGTATTTTATTATTATTTGGTTCAGAACGTTACAGTTTAGGATGTCTATGTACATATCTATATTTCATTATGTGTTGACTTGCATGCACTTAATACAACTTTATATTAATATATCCGTTTGCAAATAATTTGTCTAAAAATTTTATTCATGAAAGAAAGAAGGCCAAACGGTAGACCAAATAACCCTTGGCGGAACAAAGTTGAGTGTTCTATTCAAAATGTTGATCTATCTGAAGAAGATGTAAATAAGTTCCCGCGCCGTTAAGGCACTCGCATAGCTACGGACGAGTTTGCATGGGCGAAGAAATTTTATCATATAATTTCGACCAGTATGGGACCGGTGCTCACCCAGCATCGTGAGGCATATTGGTAAGTAGCGGCTCCAGGTTGAGAAAATCAGCTATAACGGCTGGGGGACCCGATATGCTAACCACATTTCACCTACAGTGATTAACACATGTGGATGTAAGGCCAGCAACAGTTGATAAGCCAAGGGCCTTGTAGGCCTGTCGCGTTGTGGAGTTTTAGTTCATAAATAAGGTAACAAGTTGTCCAGAGTCTGTTATAATATTAAGCAAATTATATATGAAACAAGTTAGTATCTATTTTTACGCTGTGAGAAACTTTAAATGAGCCATAGGCAAGTTCAAAAATGTCACCAAGTGCAAAAGTAAGCTTGTTACATACGTACACATAGCCCGGTCAAGTTAGCTCAAGAAACAGGGGTAGGCTTACAATAATTCGCATAGAGCTGAAAATTGGTACGAATGTTGGGAACACCTTTATAAATGAAATTTGAAAAATCCCCATCGATACCACATCTATAAAATAAATTATTCAAGGTCAAAGTTCGCAAATATGGGTTTTTTGTATTTTTCAGCCAAACGGTAAGTATTTCATAAACATAGGTAAGACAAACGTTGTAGATCATGCAATTATCTACAAAAATTGTTCTTATGTTTTTTTCATAACAATCACCATTCTTGAGATATCGCGATTATAAAATTTGAAGAAGTCGTATTCTACATAACATGCACACATTTCCGCACCACCTGTATGAGGTAATGTACTTGGCGCATTTTTTAACATGGTGTCCCCTATAGGTATACTCCACGATCTATTGTGAATAAGTTTTATTAAATAATATCCTATTAATTAAAAATGATTTAAGTGACAAGAATTGTTGTTGATGACGGGCAATGATAATCTTCGAATTCTACTTCGAAAGTAATGTGTTCTTCGATGTGTTGTTCTTCCTGCTGAATGTCTGTTAATAGTTTTGAGTATCAGTTGATTCCTCATTGAAATCATACAAATCTTCATCTGTTCCATTTGATTCAATATTGGAGCAAGACTGGCCTTGACAATTGGTACATATTGGTGAACAAAATAATCCGACTTTTTTACAGCCACATTTTGCACTACCACCCGTTTTGCAATTGCAAAAAGTCGTCTTAAGAAGTCTTTCTGGAGCAGGTAGCTGTAACATTTGAATTGGTTCCAAAATGTTACCTATTAATTGACCCAGTTGCAATTTTGATTTGAAAGATGTAGGCCTAACAGCAGTACACAATACTGTGGCTGATATAATTGTTAATGTTCTAGTTTAAATCGTTTATTTGTAAGAATTGCTTGTTCCAAAAATAAGTCAATGACTCCGGAATATCGCTGTTAATATTTTCAAACATTCGACTAGGGGGTATATGGTATTATCAAATACTAAAGATTGAATGTGCTCTCGAATGATTGCTGCTGCAGCTTTGACAATTCTAAATCGTTCTCCCCTTTCATTTTGACTTTTTTCTCGGTTAAGAATATCGTGATGATCTTATCGTGATATCGAATCTTAATTGTTCTATTATCTAAAGCTGCATTTTTGCAATTATTTTGTAATCCTTCCAATGAAAACTGAGTCATCACTATTTTCAATGTATGTAAATGTTTCTTCCATCGTGATATTAGTATTCTCACCTTGAGAACGACCGATTTTACCCCCAGTGGTGGGTCTCAATAAGAAATTATAGCAATTATTATGGTATCTAGCCTCGGAGCTACCTAAATCATATTCGTACTGAATACGTGCAGTAACATTTTTTGCTACGTCATTAGAACGAGTCCGAGCTACCTTCAGGATGGATTCTTTAAATTCAAGTACAGCAACTTTATACATTTTACGCCTAACTTTTGCGCTTTTTTCTTCTCGGCCTCTTCATTCGGTTCATCTCCGCAAAATAAGTAATATTTTTTTAACAAAAAACGAATTCACTTACGTGTGCTCTAGTACGGGGTGGACTGATTTCAGATGTACTGGCTTGCTCCATCTCATGCTGTATTTTAAGTGAAGCAATGGAACTCTTCCGAGTGTACATTTTACGGCACTGCACATGAATTGTAACATATTTCTTGTCCCTCAGGTATTCAGAAAACCCATAATTTCTTTCAACACTTGAGTCAATCAAAGTCTTCATTCCACAATCAACATTAGCTGTTTCACTTTTAGTCAATGGTTTACTACAAACAAAACAAAATTGCTATTTTTTTTAATTATAGAACAGCACAAATTGTTTTAAGAAATATTATTAACAAGCATGTGTATCAATAGCCACGTGTATTCACTGCAAAGGAACGTTCAACACTATACTAAAAGTCTTTCGTTTATGTCTCCCAGAAAAAAACAGGTATACGACTGTCGCCACTCGGACAACTAGAATAGTCGGTAGATGTTTGTTCAAGGTTATACGCGGCAATGAAATTAGGGAGTGAGTTTATTTTATATGTATATGCTCGCAATCATATAATGTATAATTTGTATGTATAAGTTATGCAACCAATGTCTTTACTTATTATATTAAATATTTGATGATGTACAGGAGGTTAACTTGCGGTTGAAAAGAGTGCATATTATTGTTTTCGATGTTTCAAATGGTGATATCTCAAGAATGGTGATTCTTATGAAGAAAAGTATAAGAACAATTTTTGTAGACGATTTAACTCATGCCCCAAATGGGAGTCAATGACCAATCACATTTCAATGATTTTTTTTATTTACAACCAATCACATTCGTGTTTCGCCTAAAATTTACCAACTAAAGTTTATATAATAAAGAAAGCACCACCTTTTTAACATTCTGAATAGGTCATAGCATTATTTTGCAGTGACTGACCCCACGAGAAATATGGCTACCAGATTGTATATATATAGTGTATGAATGTCAGCAGAAAGCGCATGCGATAGATAATATAAAACATTTGTAACAATTGTTTATACCACCAAAAAATCACTCTTTGCACTTTCTTAAACGAATTATTTTCCAGGAAATGACGTTGCAGAAAAATATAATTGACATATTTACATCACAGGATACCAAATTAATTAATACCTATAACGTTGGTTATAAATTTCTCCACTAGGGTGCATCCTTACAATATTGCGATCCTTTGGCAATAAATAATATTATGATCTGGTTGCAGTGATGAACAAAGGAAAGAAAATGAAGCGTAACCAATCGTTTCCCCTCCCTTCCTCCTCCCCCAACTTTGTTTCTTCAAACATCGCCGTTTTACAATTAAAATACAATAAATATTTTAAAATAACTGTAGTTAGAATGATGATTTGTGAGTAAACAGCTTAATTTTATTCGTTAAATAGTCCTAACAAATGCCACTATTGATTTCCACATTATCATAAGTAATGCCACGAGTGATTTCCAACTTATCGATAAATTCACGACTCAGGAAGTGAGGAGTGAATTTATCTAGAGAATTTGGAAATAAAGAGTGGGCATTTGTTTGGGACTATTTAACGAATAAAATTAAGCTGTTTACTCACAAATCATTGTTTAACTATAGTTATTTTAAAATATTTATATATTTAATGTAAACGGCGATGTTTGAAAACAAATCAGAAATGTGAGGTTATGTTCATTCACTGCAACTTGATCATATTATTTATTGCCAAATAAGAATCGCAATATTGTAAGAGTGCACCCAAGTGGAGAAATAATGAAACACATCAAACTATATATCATAATCAACATTACGGGTTATTCATTTATTTTTTAGTAAACAACTCAGTAAAATCAAGGAATCTTTTCATTATTTGCTATATTCAATGTATTTGTTGGAGAAAAATAATGCTTTGACCTGTTCAGAACATTAAAAAGGAGGAGCTTTCTTTATCACAAAAGCAGGAGCTGATAAAGAGAAATCGATAAAGAGCGAGGTGAAACACGACTGTCGTTGGTTGTAAAACAAAATTCATTGAAACGTGATTGGTCATTGACTAGTATTTGTGGCATGAGTTAAATAGTCTAGATAAATTCACTCCTCACTTCGTGAGTCGTGAATTTATTGATAATTTGGAAATCACTCGTGGCATTACTTATGATAATTGCATGATCTACACTTTTGTCTGGCCTATTTGTATGATAAAACTTACCGTTTGGCTGATGCAAAAAAATTGCAAACTTTGGCCTAGAATATTTTTTTTTGCAGATATGGGATCGATGGGGACTTTTTCATTTAATTTATAATGGTGTTCCCAACATTCGTACCAATTTCCAGCTCTATGCGAATTATTGTAAATTAAAATGACTATTTTGACTGCACTAATATGTTTTAAGCTACCAAGAATTTAATTATTATTAAAAAGTTATTTGTAAATGTGAAGATTATATTAACCAAAGTCTAGATCTTGATGGCTATGCTGTGATACAGTTATCCTGTGATACCTCAATAAAAATAATACTTTGTTTTGTCGTCATTAATTTGTTCGCGGAGACAACTTACGTTTGTGTGTGAACTACTCGGTAAACAAACTTACCCGAATGTGAACTTTAATAATTTTCCATGTACAAGGGAGCTGCCATGTTTTGTCTAAGAGGGTAGAGGTACCTTCTAACACTAGATTTTTTTCCCCCTTCTTTCAAAAACTCAAAGCTGCACCAATTCATTAATTGGTTACCATAACATCCTCTTTTTTCTGATATTACGAAATAGTTGCCATTGCTGTTAATTTCACATTCAAAATGGCACCTGAGTAAAATGCAGTTCACTAGTATTTTCCAGATAACTTTCATAATTTTGAATATTTTTCAATGATTCTTTTCTGTTCACAAATCATATATCTACAAAATGTAACAGATTTTCTTAACCAACTATAGGATAAATACCTAAGTATACATATTTTTTTTAATGTTTATCCTAAAACTGTGTTCTTTAACTCTATGGCATAATTAGTTTTTTAGATGAAATATTCGTGTTACAGGAGAGATTCTGTAAATTTTGTTTCTCTCTATATATGATATACATGCATGCAAAATTTTATTACATTATCTCAAATAGTTTTGGAATTATAAGGGAAACGGGATTGAAAACTACAAGTTATGGAAATCAAGTGACAAACTTGCTGAAGGTTATATGGATGGAGGCATTTAAAAGGGAAATTCAATTGATAAGCTGACATATCGTAAGTCAAGCTATTTAAATTTAAAACAAAGAGGAATTACTATTTTACATTATAAACAAATTCAAAAGTGACATTTTTTTTACTGTCAAAGGTACTTCTACCCCTTAAGCTGTATAACTGAAATTTAGGATCCAAAAATGTTTGAACATTCAGTAGACGTGTATTACTAACAATTATTTTTATTTGATAAAGAATTTAGAGGAAATGAAGAAGGTAGAGGGCTGAACATGAATGCAGCTGGAGAAGCCAGGTATAATCTTGCAACCAAAGTGATGAGCAATGGAGTGGAAGTTATAGTAGCAGGAGACAAGAGCACGCTGCCTGGCGAACCTGAAGTGCTGCGAGTGTTGTCCAGTTCTCTATCAAGACCCATCACACTTGCACCCAGCACCCTCACCGACCACATGGTGCTCTTCTTACCACCCGAGAGCTCACAGGTACCTTTACTTCTGTTATATGAATATACAGGTATTACATAACCTCGCCAACCCAACTCTCAAACAGATAGGACCATTTTTTATTAACCCATTCACTTCATATTTAAATGTCTAACAATTTATGACTATTCTATGGCAGGTAACACTCTGTGAATCTTGCAAAAGTTACTACATCATTTTTTTAAGAATAAATGTTGTTCACAAACAAATGTTGTACGCGGTACTGACACCCGAATGAGCAAGTGCTCGTGTCCGAGTGCAGTTCATTTACAGAAATATGTATTAACATATTCAACACATATATATATATTACAGCATTTTAGTTAAAGGGAGAGGAAAAACAAAATATATAAATTTAGGAGCCAGTTTCAAGACAAAAAATAAATTCTGACATATAACAAAATTAAGAAATAATAAGAGGGAAAATAAAATAGACAAAACAATGTAGAATGCATTAATACCAGACTGAAGAAGGTAATTAAAGACATTAGGAATTAATATAAAACGAAACAAATTTAGGAAAAAGTTTCAAAATATAAAAGTCACTATGACAGACAAAGAATTAGTGCAATGGAGAATGATACAAACAAAACGTCATATAGTAGATTAATACCACGCTGAAGAAGGTAATTAAATACATTGGGTAATGATATAAAGCAAAATAATTGTAAGAGAAATTTTGAAAATATAAAAGTCACTCTAACACACGCAGAGAATATTTATACAAACAAAATAATAGATTGTTACCAAACTGAAGATACATCACTTAATAATAATAATATAAACAAAAATAGGTAACTACATATTTACTATTTTAAAATATTAAAAAAATTAATATAATTTAATAAATTAATTAAAATAATTAATTTGATTGCTTTCTTAAATCGATCTGTGCTTAGTTTGCTTAGCTCTGGTTTGGATCTAATTAATTCATTGTATAAGTGTTATCAAATATTTATTTGATAAGATTCTTATTTGCGACATGGTTGCCAAACATATTCATTCAGATTTCTGCTATAGTCAATCACCAACACAGAGTAGGTGGCTATTTTAGATTAGATGGTTTGGTTAAAGGGGTTTAGATTTGTTACGTACTCAGCGATCTTCATTTTTTTAGCATGCTTTTTGTAAGTTAGTTATTCTGATTTAGCAAAGTTAATAGACATGATCGAATGGCAGTTTGATGTACTTTAGGTATTTAAGTCTCCAGGTACTTTCTGAATTTGTTTTGGAAAAAAAACACAAATAAGTAATATGCATTGCTGAGGTAATTATTCACATGCTGCTACAATATTTCTATAGGCCTATAGACTGATAAGTGGTATAGGTTCCCTCAATCTCTTTCTCTGAAACCGGAAAAGTAACATTTAGATAGAGTTGAAAATATAAGTATCGATACATGTCCTCGAGAAATCTACAATTATGAGGAGAGGTGCTAACCTCATAGTGTCACTTCCTTTAAATATTAATGAAAATACTAAACAATTATTTGGCCAAACTGAACAACAATAAAAATAAGATCAAATAAAACAATTAAGTACCAAACTACAAGCAGAAGATGAAACATATTTTCGAAAAGCCTCCTACAAAATTTATACTGTTGATAATTGTGAATATCAGGTACTAATTTTACATTAAAACATTTATATAGTGACCTCAATGGAGTATCGTATATATTTTAAAAATATAGAATGAAAATTAAAATTAAAACTGATAACAAAATATACACAAAAAAGAACATCTCATATCTACTCTACATGAAAAATAATAAAATGTAATTGAATAATCTGTTGCTTTATATATATATATATATATATATATATATATAAAGACATCAGCTTAAAATATTGATAAAACTTAATACTATTTTAATAAAATAAAATAAATGATTTTATTCTTAAAAGTTTAATATTAGTGAGGTGTTTTTGTTAGTTAATAAAAATTCTTCAGTTTATTCCTAAAATATGTTAAAGTATGACAATCTCTACAATAGGATGGAAGAGAATTCCATGTAGGGGTGTACAAATTAAACTGTTAAATATTTTGAGTAAGAGGTAGTGACAATGCGCTGATGGGATTCAGTGAGTAAATAACACCAAGTAAAAACGTTGTATCTTCAAACATCTTGCATTAAGTGATTCCGGGCCTTGATCTATTACTGGTGTTCCTACCTCAGCTGCGGAGGGCATCTTCAGGTGTTGTTTCCTGGTCAGAGGCTCGACACCTAGAAGTACTCGCCACTGAAGATGCCCTCCGCAGCTGAGGGAGAAACGTCTGGTAGGAACATCAGTAATAGACCACGGCCACGAAGCCCGGAATCACTCAACATTATGTTTACCGGCCGTGAAAGCCTGCATTCAACTATTGTTGCATTATTCTATAAACTATATTATATTTTTTTCCAATAGGTACATGGATCGCAATAATGAACTGGTGTTAACACCACACTGTTGCACTGTGTAATACAAGAACAAACCACCAATGTATCTAACCCTTTCTTGCAAGGGAACTGTCAACCATTGCACGCCGAAACTTACCTTGAAAATTTCTTCTAGAGAAGCGTTGTGACGTACAAAGGCCGTGTTCAAAAATTATCTGCCGTCTTTAACTGCAAGACGCTAAAAAATCAAGCGCTAAATCTCTCATTTAAACTATTAGGGAAGTAATACAGCTCATTTATTGGCAGACTGGAAAACCATCACTACCCGCCGTCCGCGCCTCACTCCACTCTGTGCTTGACTCATGGAAGGATGTACATCTGCCCCATACAGTGGGCTGCCATTGCTGGATTCTCGCTTCCATTTAAGTGTCTTGCACTTTAAAACGGCAGATATTTTTTTATACGACCTTGGTAAATCACAACGCTTTCTCTGAGAGAAATTTCAAAGTAGGTTTCGACATGCAATGGTTGGCAGTTCCCTTGTCAGTAGAAAAATTGTATCCCTCCTCTTCAAACTTCTACAGGAATATTTGTATATTTTTCCAATAGGCACTGGATTACAGTGATGAACTGCATAATGCAGAAACAAACCTTCCTTAGATGCATACTCATTCGCAACCTAAAAGCACACAGATTTACATTTTTTCACAAGACCAACCTCATGGTCTTGTGGTCACAGCTTCTGGCTACAGCTAAACAACAGGAATTTCTTCTGTTCGCCCATGATCTGGAATTTAGGTTAAGTTTAGGATTAAGGGCCCCGAGTCATAGCCCAGTGGTTAAGATAAGATGCCTTGGAGCATAGTTACAGGACTTGTGTTGTTTCTGGTCTCCATGGGGGAAGAAATTTTCTCATCGAATTTCGATCAGTACGGGACAGTGCTCACCCAGAATCGTAAGGAATTTGGGTAGCTACAAATAAGTAGCCGCTCCGTGTTGATAAAAGCAGATATGACTGCTGGGGGACCCGAAATGCTGACCACATATCATTCCTACACTCGCTGAATTATCGTCTACCTCTGTGATTAACACATGTGGATATGAGGTCAGTAGCCAGCGGATACGCCAAGAACCTTCTACACCTGTCGTGCTGTGGGTTTAAAGACCTGGTGGTTCATATCAATGTAAGCCTAATGCCAGCCTCCCCAAGCTCAATAGTGGGTAACAATTCCGTCAATGTCATGAGACAACCTGATGGCATTGGACAAAAAAACATTGCATTCGTTTTATCCATGAAATAATTCAGGTTAAGTTGCAAACAATTGCATAAAATCATATAAAGCGTATTGTCATATTATAAAAAATATTAGTTTTAACATCTCCCATTAAAATATTTGCTTGTTAGCTGTTAAATGAATATTAATATGTTACAGGTTGAAGCCCAGCTGTCGTCATCTCTTCAGCAACATGCCTTTGTCACAAAGACATATTTAACTACCTACACATACCTTACTACATTCCTGCAAGAGGGCACCACTGCTGTTTCAAGCCATGAGAAAGTAGTATCCAATGTGGTTACAGAAGAAAGAACTGCAACTAACTTAATCACGCCTACTCCAATTGTAGGGGTTACTCTGTCTGAAAGCCCGTCGCTTGCAACCGGTGTATTCCACACTACATACACATATCTCAACACTCTGGTTGACGGAGACGTGCCGCTGGTTGTGACATCACATAAAACAGTTGCTAACACCCTTACAGCTCCTCAGGACTATCTGCTTCAGATTCAGCCATCAGGAGACTCAACATTTGACACAAATACATATCTGAGCACTGTCGCGTTCACCAAAACTCTAACAGAAGGTGATGATGTAAAAATTGTGAGCACAAAAGATATTTTAACACAGGTTGTTATAACAGAATCTGATAAAACACCTACTGATGTAGGTGTGCCTGAAAACACACCCATGCCACCTCAACAAGGCTCTTTAACAAATGTTGTCAAAACATACTTTGTGACTTACACATACTTCAGCACGTTCCTTGAAGGTGGAAGCACAGTTATACGTTCAAATATAGCAATTTCCTCAGATGTAGTAACAGAAAAATTCTATGTTACACCAAAAAGAACAGCGGCGCCTACCTTAATTCCTACAAGCAGTTATCAACAAATCAAACCAACATCAAAAATAATAGAGAAGAATGAAGATGAAAAGGTTCCACTTCATTTGTATGCAACTAAAACATATCTCACTACATTCACTTACTTTACGACTTTATTACAAGATGGTGGAGGCGATCGTACGTCGACAATTGTGAGCTCAAGAACTAATGTTATTCAGAATGTTGTCACTGAATCTGTTGATACAAATCTTCTCGATCCAGATTATTTAGAATCGTTACGTAGCTCAATTCTAGCTGATTCTGCGTCAAGTTCTTCAATTATTGCAATGGCAACTCTCTCTGGCGGGCAACAACTGAAAGTTACAGCAATGGATCATGTTATAAAACCTACTTCAGTGTTAGAAACTGAAATAACTCCAACTGCAAATCATCACGAACTGTCTTCTTCAATGGAAGAAACAAGCAATAATCCAAATAATATAATCACAGGTTCAACTATCATATTTTTTGATGAAGAAGATCAAATAGATAGTTTAAGTGCCAGCAGTTCAAACACATTGGCTTTAAATGAAGCAACACCATCTCTCAGCAGCGCTCAACCAGTCAACACTGGTGCTTCCACAATACTATTCCCTCTGGAAACAATTGTAGCTCAGCCACTTGTAAGTTCCCCATCTTCACAACCATCTCAAGAAGTGTCATTTGTCCTCCCAAGTTCTCTTGAAGCATTAACATTCTCACCTTTGGAAGCTCTGACCACTATACTCGCAACCTCGACTGTGGCACCAAATGGAGCCACGTTGCAGCCAGGAGATCAAGTGATCATGATGACACAGGCAGGAGGAAATGTCACGATGATTCCTGTTTCAGATCCTGCAAATAAAAGACCTAATGGAGGAGGATTTGGTCCAGGTGGAAGCGAGATTGAAGTCAGCGATCTTCTTAGTCTAGGTTCTCTTGGGATCAACGGTCTGAATGCACTAGGACCAGTTATAAATGCTATGGCTGGACTGATTCAGAGCAATCTTAACAACGATAGAAGAAGAAATGACACGACTTACTTGGTTTCGCCATCATCTACTTCTAAGCCACAACCAGCGTATAATCAACAAGGACCTGTATACGTGCCTTCTAAACCAGTTAAAACAGTGGAGGAAGATATTAATGTTAGATCACCAATCTATATCCCTGTTGGTGCTGTTGCTGGTGGAGATGCAGATGATGTTGATACAGCTGAAAGTCAGCAATACGAAGGTGTTGTTAATTTAAACGGTGATGTGAAATGGCCAGTTAAAGGGTTTCCTGATGCAGTGCAACGTAGACCCGCAGATTCTGGAGCTATAGGTCGACCAATTGAAAGTGCATTGCTAGGTGATGGAATTCCTATCAGTCCTGGACAAGTTATAACAGCCAACAGCGATGTTATAGTTGGAAAACCAGCAATTATGGGACCAAGACCACCGAAGATAAACAGTAACAAAGATGAAGTTCCTTTGGGAATGAAACCACCACCGTTACCTCAACCATCTTTATGGCCAAACAGAGATACAGCCCCCAGTCATATTCCAGTTAGAGAACATAGCAGTCATAGAGAGCCATTTCCTCCTCTTCCACCTAACAGGAATCAGCATACTGGTCACGCTACCTTGAGAGATCACATTTCTGTTCATGGGTCACATCTTCATCCACTCCCAGATGGGTTACCACTTCTACCTCCCCCAATGCCTAAACCAGAAGTAGGAACTCATATAATAGTAGATCATGATAACCATGTTCCAGCTAAAGTTTCTCCGGGTCTTCAAACAGTGTTCCTAGGAAAGCCAGTTCCTCTTGGAAATGACATTATACATGGAAGTGCTGCACCTCTACCTAATACACTTGACCGTTCTTCCGGCACTCCTTTACTGGTAAACATACAGCCATCTCAAGTCGCTAATGTCATTATACCCAGTTCTACAGCTCCACATATTTTTAATGAAAATGGAGCAGAATTTTATGACCCATCACCTTATCCGCTGCCAGAATCCAGTCCAGGATTTGTGGGGATAGATGGCCCGGACACCCCTGACTCTCACAATGTTCATGTTGGGCATCATGTGAACCAGGTGAGTGTAACAAGAATGGATCTGCCTGTACAAGAAGATAACATCACACCTGAAGGAATAAACGTCGAGATAAGCCCAGGGCAAGGTATCAATGTGGATGTCAATCCAGTTCATGGAATTAATTTTGATGTAAATCCTGGCCAAGGAATAAATGTTGATGTTAGTCCAGGACAAGGACTCAATGTTGAAATTGCACCCGGCCATTTTGCCCAACATGGATTAAAACATGATGGAGGAAGGATATCACCAAGTGGGATTGTTCTTGATGTCCCACTTCAAGGAAGACCAGACAATGAAGTAATTATTGGCCCACTGCCACCTAGAAGACCTGTGAATGATAATCACAGACCTCTACCGCCTCCACCACTAACACAGCAAATACCACCTCCACCTCCACCTAGAATCATACCAAACAATCATGTATCTGCATCAACTTCTTCACCACAAAATCACAAATTCCCTCACCGTCCGCCACCGCCATCAGATTTCATGGTTCCACCTCCACCACCTGCAAATCACGTTAAACATGATTCATTCCATAATATGGTAGCATCACATGGACCAGCCATACCACTGAATCAAAATGGCCATCGTCCTCAAAGCACAAATGATCCAGATGATATGAATGATCCACTGGTAACAGATGGTGATGAAGTTATTGAAGGAACCAATCAAAGACCATTGAGGCCAGGTCAGATCCCAGTAGAACTTCAAATTTCTACTTCAGCATCAACACATAGACCTATAGTTGTTAAACCTCCATCCATGCATGTAGAAGGGCATCACGATGAAGTTTTGCATCAAATGAAACCACCTCAATCAATGTTTGATAAGCCAATGTTAACTGAGAGACCTGTAAAACCACATCCTGATTTAAGGCCCAATAATAATCATCCTCAATTAACTGTTTCTGAAGAAAGGCCACACAGAACTAAACCACGACCAAATCCTTCCAAACGACCACAGATTTCAAATAACCATGAATCATCACAGCATTTGCCACCTTACATAAATCCGGTCATTGATGAAATACCTGTATATTCAAAACCTGAAGTTATTATAGAAAACAGACCTCATGGATCGAATAATAGACATAAGCCTGGAATTTACATTGATGAATCCAATCACAAGCCACAAACACCAAATCATCAATTTGATACAAACCAACAAGACAGTCTTCAATCTCCTAATTCACCAAATGTAAATTTGCATTCTCAGAATCCTACACAATTAGGTGGAAATCATCAGTCATTATTTGACAAGAATGATAATGTATATAAATCAACAGAAGATCCATTCTTTGACCTAGAAACACAGGCCAACACACCACGACCATTTAGCGCTCTTCCACCACTGCAAAATAATCCTTCACAAGATTTCAACTCTGATATAGTTCTAGGTCTTTCACCTCCACCACCGCGAGTTACACCGGCTGGCACTAGTGGACAACGCTTTCCAACACTTGGAATTGAACCTCAAGTTTCAACACACAGGCCAACTGTCAATATTGGCAATCAGAAACCATTAATCAGAAACAAACCAAGACCACAACCTCCATATAAATTTGAACTACCTGAAACAACAATACCAACAACAGAACTTGCATCAACTTCACAGAAAACAAGTACAAAGAGACCGTTCTGGATACGTCCAGCATTGCATGAAATCTCAAGTCCAGTAAGTGGAAATAAACCAATTAGAAATGAAAATGAGAACTTTATTAAGAAACCATCTTCTTCCCAAGATATAAGTCATGTCAGTGCACGACCTGTTACAACATGGAGACCACCTTTAACACCTGATAGACCGAGACCTGTTAAACCAATAGATTCTAATGTTCATAACATAGCAGCAGAACCTACACAAGTCTTACAAACTGTGGTAATTGGTAAACCAATACCACATCAAACTGTCATATCACCAACATCTGCAAAAGATTCAAATAATAAACATCATGCACCTAGTACTGAGATGTCAGGAATCGATGATATCATTATAGGATCTGAAAGTCCTATTAAGGAAATAAACATTCTTGCTACTCCTTCAATAAATGTCTATAACAAGCACTCAACAACAGCAAATATCGCTTCAACAGTTGTTTCAACAGGATCAAAGACAATTTTTGGTAATCTCTACTCAAAATCTACACCTTCAAGTATTATATTAGCAAAACCAACAGAATATAAACCAAATGCTGACACACATAATCAAAAACATAAAGATTATAACTTATCTTTTAATGATAACACTGAAGAAGAAGAAGACGATGATGACTTAGAATTTGATGATAAAGTGAATCATAAAACTGATTTAGGAGTAGCAAGTTCAAATGAAGATAAAATAATTTATAATAGCATTGAAATTCCAACTCAATATATAACACATACTCACACACAAACAGTAACGTTCACAGAGACTACAGTTGTTAGCAGTCAAGGTCGTCTGCCGTCCACTAGAACGCTTGTTGTTACAAAAACACATGTATCCACTATTGTAGATACAGTTACTGAAACAAAGATCCATACATTAGTTAAACCTACAAGTATCACTGCAACTGTCACCACAACAGTTTCTGCAACACCATCTGTGCATGTAGCAGGAAGTTCTTTTGATTCTAACAAATATCCTTCTAAACCTCTATTATCGCCATCGGCCAACAATTCTGGAGATAAGGATAGTGATAAAGATATATCATCCAGTAACACATTTATAGAAAATGAGAAGCATGATGATAAAAATATTTATGATATTGGACGAGATAACAACACCAACAACAAAGGAGTACATTCTGGTAAGGATTTTTGTTTGAAATTTTAAAACTCTAAGGGTAACAATTTGTTTCAAACTTCAATTCTGCTTAATTTATATAAGCGTCAGATATAATGACTATTCTATGCCACCATGCCATGAATATGATTGGCATCATGTTAGCCAATGTGATATTTCACACGTTCTTACTAAAGCCAATTACCAACATGTGTGCTCATATATAAGGGGATTCTAACCCAAGAGTCCACCTACTTTAGTGGGCAAGTTAGAGTGAGAAAATGGGCAAGGTAGTGTTAGTTTGGGCAAGTTAGGGTGAGGAAATGAGCCAGTTAGTACATCATATTAGTTTAGCATTCACTTATTTGTTAGCAGGTTTTTACAATAAGTTGACTTTGGAGATATAAAATAATGAAGATTATATAAGTTTGTTGTTAAAGATTTATTTTTTTAATAATGTCAAGAATTACACTATTTTGTTCAGTATTTATTTTATTAGAAATGAAATAGTTAATTTTATTGAATGGGAGGTTGTGTGCACAACTTAGAGCCTAAATCAAATTTACAATCTATACACTGTCTGAACAATGAAAAATACACATTTTACATTGAAATTATGCTGATTTTAGTTTAGTTTGAGCTCAACTTATCACTTTATATTAAGGCATTTTTCACATTTTTTGGGGAGAAAATCAACACATACATATATATATTTTTCTTGGGTACTTATTCACATACTGCAACAATAAATTGTGTGTTTTTCTGTATTTTATATGAATTTATGTTGGTGGCATAGAATCCCTGAAGTAATTTCATGGTGAAATGCAGTAGTTATATGCCTAGTGCAAGGAACTTCATTAAAGCACACTTATTCATTAACTATAGGTGTTCCACCAATCAGAAGATCCCCATGTAACAATGGGAATTCACAAATATTGATTCTTCTTGTTTATGCAATAATAATGCAAGATTAGAAAAAGTAAAAATGAAGGCACTAATGACAGTGAAATTTAACTTATACTGCACTTTTATGTAATAATTAGGGCAAGTATTCCTAGTTCTTAAAAATTGTGTTTTAGGCAGCCTAAATAGTCACTAAAAACATTGAAATAGATTTTATCAAAATTTATATTGACTTATGTTAATACTTGAGTATATAAAATTTAAATGGTTTCCTGAACAAATTTCCTACATTTCAAGCTGCAGTTATTGATACTGACCTCTGGGTCTGTAAGTTAGTTATCACATGGTGCTTAGGGTAATCAGATTCTAATGCTACGGTTTATTATACAGCGTGTCGCGCCCGACGTGATGCAAATTCGCGTTTCGCTCGGCGTGATGCTGGTTCAACATGGAGCGCATACGTTACAGCGCATATGTTTATGGAATTGTCGCCAGATGGCACCACATATATGGAAAATCAAAATGACCAACGTTCATAATAAATTTCCAAATGTGTTTACAAAAACTAATGTATACAAACCTGTCCCTGCATAACCTAATACAATAAATTACATACATACTATTTAGTAAACTATAAATTAATCTGATGTACACTAAACTGACCCATCGGAATCTAACAAAATGAAGTGATTGAACATTTATTTCTTAAAATATGGTTTGGAATTAAATGCAAATGCTGGTCATTCACACATATGTCCTGCCATCTGGTGGATTTAATTTTATGAGCGTTCACGTATGCCAACTTCAATTCTAATAAAGAACTTTGAAAATAAATTGAGAGGAAAAATCATAATTTGTGTACATAGATAAACATATTAAAATTCTTCATTAAAAAAGTTTCAAGTGTCGTTGCAAAACGATTAAAATAGTTCGTAATATTAGTAAAGACAGAAAAAGTAACAGCTTTTATTTATCTCTTGACTAAGTTCAAGCCACAATAACTTTTTTCTGTACATCTCTGTACTCCTTCATGCTCATATTGTATAAAACATATATAGAACTCGTTGATTTGCAACAAAACTATCTAACTTTCGTCGTTAAAATTGGAAAGTTATAAAACAAGTACTGTATTTCCAACATTTTGTTATAAAATCTTAGTTTGTTTTTAGCAATTACACCAATGAGTATGGGTAATATCTTCTATATTCTTTGTTTGCGCTGGCAAATTGCGTCCTGGATTCAAGAGATTCCAAAACACGATGCGACATGTCAGCGCAAATTTTTTTGCGCCAGCAATTTGCGTTGTAGATAAACCACCTCCATTTAAATACATGGGGAGCAATTTTTGCGCTGGCGCGTTGCGTTGTAGATAAACCAGCACAACTTGGGGAAATAACATTAAAAAAAGAGATTCTGGTCTATGTGGCCGTGATGGTGTTTCTTCCAGACATTTCTCTCACAGCTGCAGAGGGTGAGTACTTCTAGGCAGTGTTCCTTAGTCGGAAGCTCAACTGTGAATAAGTCGACTGTCAGTCGAGCCACCGACCAGAGAACGCTGCCTAGAAGTTTAAATTAAAATACTTGATACGTCACCTTATATCCAGACTTCTAATTATACTGCAGTTTCTAAACCTTGCCAGCTTCATCTTCAGTAATATTTCTATGAAGTACTTTAATTTAATCTTAAATTAAACCTGAAAGTGATTTTTTTATTAGATAGAAGTACTCGCTACTTAAGATGCCCTCCACAGTTTACACCAGTCATGGACTACGGCCATATAGCCCGGAATCTCTTAATATCATGTTCATCGTAAAAGAAAGACTTGGATAAAACACACTGATCGAACATAGCAAAACACCACTGCCCAACAGAGAGGAAGGATCTTCCAGGGTCTCCTCGCCAGCCTCATTTTTACCTCTGAGAACATCCAAAGCCCCAAGAGATGCTGTACACCAGGCAACTAGAAGGTTAACTGGGAGCTGTTAGAGTTTTCATCAACAGTGTAGAATATTGCCAACCTTATAATGTCTCATTTACTGACAAGGGAAGTACTTATGTAGGACCAGTTATATTGTAACAAAAATTGGAGGATATGTTGACATTAAATATGATGGCATTAGTCTTTTTGCTGCAAATTTAATAAAACTCGTGTTATTTGTCATTAAATTTCAATTGCGTCTCATTGACCGGTTCGTAACGGCACGGTTGCTCATTGCAGCTGGTTTTAAGCACAAGTACTGCTAGCAGTGCGAATTACGTAAAAATTAGTTTCCCTCCTTCTTAACATTAATAACTATTTTTGGTTACTTTATTCAGATAGCAGAGCACTGTATACTTTTTTTAAACTTGAAATTCAGAATCGGTTATAATTTCGTGTACTGGAGTAACAAAAACAAATTATAATTTACCATAACATCAATAGTAATAATGAGGGGTCTTCGATGAAATGGTTGTTTTTGCGAACACCATGGGTATCTGATAATGACAATCCTGGAGCAGTTATATGTGGCACATTCACTAAAACCAATGTCAAATGCATTTTTAATTACATTTGTGAATCTCGTTACACTTTGGTCCACGTTATCACCAGACATAAATACGCATATCTTTGTAAATTTCTGCTCACAGTTAATTATATACAAGGAAATGCATTTTATAATAAAGAAACTATCAGACATTTTCACGTCACCTTCTGATTTTAGACGCACATAGATCTTATATTGACAAAACATCAAGTGGTTGTATATATTTGGTGGCTCCTGCAGGAATAATTTTCAGCCTTACATTTTTATCGGGTAAACAGCCCTGTAGCAATTGTTCGTCCATATGCCCGGACCACGAATCGCATATTAAAAGTGAATCTATTTCAATATTTTCACTAAACACATGTTTTAAGAATGTTTTCAAATGTTTTTTTTGTCATTTTTCCACTGGCACTACAGTCGACATACACATTTGGAGGTGTATTCTGTTCTATTTTCTTTTGAACTTTGGGCCCAAATTTTCTTCCAGTAGGTTCTTGACAGTGCACTATTGGCATTTACAATCGTGGGCTCTTTTTCAAGAACCTACTGGAAGCAAATTTGGGCCCAAAGTTCAGAAGAATCTCGAAACTTATTAAGGATGTAGTTTTTAATTTAGACGATATTTTAGGGGTCCCTGTTTTTTTAATTGTGAAGCTAGATAAGATGTTTTATTTTCTATATAATTAAAAACTGTTCTTACATTTCGGTTATTAATTAATGATGACCATTTTTTTATTATTTGTGAATAGGACTTCGGGCCAGATTTCCCTAACATCCTATATTCATAAATGTTTTCCAAAGTTTCTTCAGAATAGACAGACAGTACATTAGGACGTTTAGCCTTTTTAACAAGAGACGGCTCAAAGGTACTTGAATTGTCATGTTCATCACTGGATTTTTTGGCAATTTTGAAGTCTTCAGAACATCCAGCCTGTTTGAGCTTCTGACTGCAAGTAGCATAGTCTTCGAAATCTAAAGTATTTTCACTAACGTCCTCTAACCCATTCCAATATTTTTGTTCTATAATTTCTGCCAGAAAATATGCAAACTGTTCATCCTCCAATTCAGTTCTTCGTGTTTTTCAAATGTTTCCTGAACTATAGCTTCTAACATAGTTAATACATAAAATGGATTTATTACACCCATTTTATTCTTTTGATGACTGTAAATGCGAATATTTATGTGCAAGTCTACTGTTATGTCCTAAAAAAGTATTTATTTACACCATAAATATGCTAATTAATAAATAATAATAAACAAATATTCTATTGTACTTACAATCCATTGAGTTTTTATGTTTAAATAGAAACAATTCATATATACTGTACGGATACTCGACTGCAGGAGTGAAAAAAAAAACATTCACACTACGGTGTGCTGCTCTTCAAGTAACCGTGCCGCTCTGTTGCAATCTTTATTTCGTTAGTTTATCTATCTCTCTCTCCCTGTCCCTTTTTTGTTCATCCCTCATTCACCACACTATCATTTTCTATTTTTATTTGTTTATTTTATTTTTTCCGAATGTTTTACTTATTTATCTAGGGGATATGTGGATGGCGACCACAAGGTGCCCAAGCTGAGCAAAATATTTCTTCCACTTACTTGTGTTTTGCACTTTTTTAACTTTACTATCTAACCTCTCTTGGTTAATTCTTGTTTTTTCGACCGCGATGCTATTAGGGCATCCGAGGGCTAGGGAGTCTTTCCTATCTTCCATTTCTTTTTTCCTTTATTTTCTTTTCTTCTCCAGAAAAGCCTGACCAGAGGCTATAAGATGGCAGCCCATCACTGGTCTTGCCTTCCTTCGGCCAGCAACCAATCGAAGGGACTATTATTATGCTTTCAAGTCTTATATGAGAATTTCCCGGAAGTTGGGAAGAAAATTTTCTATAAGATCATAACAGGCCTTGGCCTAATACTTGGAAGGAAGAAGAAGAAGAATTCTGTCATGTACCGATGCCAAGCCTTTATTTATTTTTTTCTTGTTCCTTACTTCCTATTAAATATTATGCATACTATTGAATTTGCAGTGAAATGACTAATATCACGGTGTTCAGTATCCTTCATTCAACACATCCTCCAACTGGTCCAACATAAGAACTTCCCTTGTGAGGAGAGAAAAAAATACATTAAAATTATAAAATAATATTTCAGACACTTAAAGAGGCATTTATTGCAATATAGGTACTAATGATCAAAATAGGCATTTATAGGCACTAAAATGCCTTTTATTGATCATAATTTTACCCAAAATGGATTTTTAACAATATTGACCAAGTTTAGTAGTTACAGGAACAAGCAGGAAATATCTTCACTCTACCAAGTTATTACTTTATAAGGTTCTTGCAAGAGCAGTATTAAGGTATGGTAGTGAAACATAGAATAGATGTATGCTTAATAACAGCAAATGAAGTGTGATTATGTGCCGTACAAAGTGGGATCATAAAAATATATGAGGAAATTATGGAAGAGTTGGGTGTGGAACCCATTCTCCATCATACACAAAACTACCAGAACAACCGGAAAGCCCATCTTCAACAAATGCCATCTCACAGAATTCCAAAAGCTATAAAGCTATTCTTCATTGCTATCCTCAAGGCAAAATATCGCTGGGACGTCCAAAAAACACTGGGTAGAAAATTCCTCTTTGAGACCATATAAGGCCATATGGATTATGATGAATAACACAATATATATTTGAAGAGAAAAATTTTCGTCTAGACCGAGACTCGAACCCGGGACCTTTGGCTTTCCAGGCCAAATCCTCTACCAACTGAGCTACCGAGGCGAGTTGTGATCTAGATGCAAATTTTTCTCTTATATACATTGTAATTCCCTCATGCCAAATGCTTTGAAACCTATCTTTGCAAATGGCGGCTTCTTAGTTAAGAAGACATTTATTGGGAATTTAACACTACTTTATAAAGCCAGTAGGGCTTCTATTGGTGTTTTTATTGTTAATTTAATACTTCTCACTGAAGGATAAATTATATTTGAAGAGAAAAAAATTTGACTAGACCGAGACTCGAACCCGGGACCTTTGGCTTCCCAGGCCAAATGTTCTACCATCTGAGCTACCGAGGCGAGTTGTGTTCTAGATGCAAATTTTTCTCTTATATACATACTGAAAGATAAATTATATTTGAAGAGAAAAATTTTTGCCTAGACCGAGACTTGAACCTTTGGCTTTCTGGGCCAAATCACTTCAGTGAGAAATGTTAAATTAATAATAAAAACATCAATAGAAGCTCTACTGGCTTTATAAAGTAGTGTTAAATTCCCAATAAATGTCTTCTTAACTAAGAAGCCACCATTTGCAAAGATAGAAGCAAAGGTTTCAAAGCATTTGGCACGAGGGAATTACATTGTATATAAGAGATAAATTTGCATCTAGATTGCAACTCACTTCGGTAGCTGAGTTGGTAGAGCATTTGGCCTGGAAAGCCAAAGATCCCGGGTTCTAGTCTCGGTCTAGGCAAAAAATTGTCTCTTCAAATATAATTTATCCTTCAGTGAGAAGTGTTAAAATTAATAATAAAAACATCAACACAATATATGTTCTATTTTTATGTTTTTTCAACACCACATTATGTTTAATATAATGATGTAGCATATCTTTTTTTGGTAAGAGTGATATGTTTCTTAAATATATATAAATGCTTTTTATCTTCTTGTATCTTGTGAGCCCATGTTTCCCTTAACAGAGATTTAGGCGCTCTCCCTCTACAGGGAAGAATTTGAACCATACTAATTTAGTTACACTTGTTTTCATATAGATGTCATTTTGAGTGGTCCATGGTCAGCATTCTGCCTCATACTGACATCTAGAAAACCAAGGTAGTACTAGGACTGGAAAATTAAATAAATTTTGCTTAGAGGCCTTTTCATTCAGGCTTAAGGATTTTTTACGAGCCTGAAAATCTTCAGACTCAGGACCCACGGCTTAAAGTCCCTCCCGGAGGACTTGCTGCTTAGATTTTTTGATCCTAAAAAAATCCATCAACCCCGGCCGGGTTTGCACCCGCGACCCTCGGGACCAGAGGCAAGGAGCATAACCACTAGTCAACTGCGGCCAAATGTTTTTTATACAAAAACTAATTTAATTAAAGTACTTTGTTAAGTCACATTTATGCACATTTATATGCGACAGATCTTATTATAGCAATTTATCAATCATATTTTTCATATTTTCACTATTTTAAAAAAGTAAAGAACTTTTATCTTACAATTTCTTTCTTCCATGTTCATTTGAGTTGTTAAATTTCTCAGAATTTTGTTTCTTCTAATATCTGTCTTCCTCTACCAGGGTATAGACTTTTCCCTTACATATATACCTGAGCAAATATTTATGTATTGTCTCATGACAAGCAAGTAGCTACTGATCATTTTAATAAAATTAAAAATGTGCCACAATATCACATTCCATACTTCATTTTACTTCTCATTTGCACTTTATTCTTAATTGAATAGTTAATTGCTATAAACTGGTTTACTACTTTATTTTACAACTGAAATTATTACATAATTATAATTATTAGGTCTTTTTTTGTGTTACAGTGCATATTTTTGTCAATTTTAAGTCATAACTGCATTTTTTTTATATTTCAGTTGTTTTAGGTCATAAATATCATAGCCCTACTTACATGTAAGTGACCATATATTATGTCCCTTTTTTCTTTTTTTTTCCCCCTTTTTTTCAATATCTGGTCATTGCTCTTATTCAAAATAATTATATTAAACTTCTATGTAAATGATACAAGTGTCGTGTGTTTGTGGTCACCTTATCATGTGCACATAATACAAGTGTCGTGTATATGTGGTCACCCTGTGTTCATCATGTGGCTGAACATATTAAACATGAATATAATGGTAATTAAATTGCGTATGTTTAGCTTCTATGTTGCAGTAGGGAAAAATGACACACACTTCGATGGAGAAATGCAGGCAATAGAGTTAGCACTAACACAACTCCTCTACAGAATAAATACATTTCAGAGAGCAGTTGTACTAAGTCATTCAACATCAGCCATAACAACATATAACTCTCCAATCTCCAGAAAAGTGTTGGAAATAAAAACGATCATAAGTTTATTGACCAAACAAAATAAAATTATCCAGCTCCAATGGATCCCCTCTCATTGTGGGGTACATGGAAATGAAATGGCGGATCTTTTAGCAAAAAAGGGCACCAAAATTTTACAGAAAACAAATCAATCCCTGCCCTACCATTCTGCAAAAATTATAATTAAAAGAAACTTCCAAAAAGAACTGATAGAGCACTTCGAATCACAAAGTAATGAGAAACCATGAGCAGCTATCTCGCAGAATAAAAACTTAATACCTGAACAACCAAGACATGAAGCAGTAGCAACATTCAGACTGTTAACAGGCCATGACTACCTGGCAGCACACCTCCATAAAATTTGAATCTTCAACTCTCCAAATTGTATCCTGTGCCAATACAATAACACTACCATGAACAAAGATCATCTTGTAGCTGTGAGGCTCTGAAGATGTCACCTACAAGAACTCTGGCAGGACTCTATTGGGAAGCAAATGGAACACGTCCAAGCTAATGGGCATTAGACTACTACTACTACATTTATGAAACTCAGAGGCGCTCATTTCATAAACATACTTGCTATTTAATTACCATAATACTCTCGTTGCATAATATACTAATTTTTTTAAGCGATTCAATTGGCAATATACACATCGCCTCATATCCTCTCTCCTGGATCTGATTCAGTCAACTTCTTAATCATTATCAATTATTTAATTAATTGATTTATTTATTTGATCTGATGGAGTTTTGCCGTATGGCCTTCTATTCCACTTACCAGGACAAACATATGGAACATGATGTAAATAAATTTACAAAAAGAAAGAAACAGAAATCGCAATAATGTTAGATACTAAATGATTATTTGGCCAAACTGAACAATAATTAAAGTAAGCTCTAATAATATAATTGAAGAGAAAAATGTATGTAAGTAAAATTTTATCACCTCACTTCATATTCTTCTTCTTCTTAGTCTAGTTTTGAGACCTTCTTCAGTTCCATCCTCAGTATTTTCATGACTGTTGAGGGACTGTTTTCATCTCTTTGAGATGACATAACAACAATTGTGAAAATACTGAGGATGGAGATGAAGATCCTGAAACCAGTCTAAGAAGAAGAATATGAGGTGAGATGCTAAAATTATACCGAAAAAAATAATACTCCTAGTGTTAATTCCTAAAAATTTAAGAAAAATGTTTGCCTAAACTGGGATTTAAACACAAGGTTTCTGGTTTTCCATACCAGTGCTCTAATCCACTGATCTATTTAGAAATCTCAATTTAAACATACATTTTTCTCACCTAAAAAAAGAAAGTAATGGCTGTTCCTGTATTGATGTATGGATCAGAATGTTGGACGATCACTAAAGGACAAGAACAAAGATTGGAAGCAGCTGAAATGAAATTTTTAAGAAATATAGCAGGATATACTCTGCTGGATAAGAAAAGGAATGAAGATATAAGAAAGGAACTAAATATTTTCAAACTTACAGACCGAATAATTAAATATAGGAATGACTGGAAAGAACATATTGATAGAATGCCAGAAGGAAGATTTCCAAAATTATTGCTAAGTTATAAACCGTATGGAAGGAGAAATGTTGGACGCCCACACAGAAGATGGTCTGAACAATTTTAACAATTCTAGCTTTCATGAAACCATAATGAGCCAACAGGCTTAATCCCTGGATGATGATGATGATGATTATATACAATCTCGTGCAACCAAGGCAATGAACCTTTGTTCCACACACCAACTGGCAGATTCTTCTCATGAAGACATTAAATTGGATTTAATATTACTTTTGCAACCAGTAAAGTTTTATATTCAATGTTTTTATTTCAAATTTATCAATTATCACTGAAGGACATATTATATTTTGTCCTTCAGTGAGAAGTGATAAATTTAAAATAAAAATATTGAAAGTTAATGATAATTAAAATTAAAATTAATAAAAAGTTTACACAAAGAATAACAGCTCCTATCTACTGCACATGAATAAATACAAGGAAAATTTAAAAAATGTGATGAATTAATCTATTGCTTATACATATATATATATATATATATATATATATATCATATTTGCCTTCATTGCCAAATGTCAAAAATACAGTTATAACATTTATATATACAAGCGTTACTGCTATAAAGTAAATATTCTCTTTAAAAAAAAAATTTGCTTACCTGTTATGTTAGTCACTAGATGTCAGTTGGAACAAACTTCCACTACCTCTTGTGTGAATTGAGAATACTACATATATAAGAAAAATGTATGTTTGTGTTGGAATTCTTGGGTAGCTCAGGTTGTTAGAACGCTAAACGTACCGAGTTTAGAGACTCGGGTTCAAATTCCGGCTCAAGCATTCATTTGTCTTTTCATATCATATATATATATATGTAATGGATATCACACTGAGGTACAGACTCAGAGATCCGGGTTCGAATCCCGTCCAGGCATTTATTTTTCTTATCATATCATATTAAGCTTGCATTGCTCAATGTTAAATATTTAATTATAACATCGATAAAGCGTCACTGCTATAAAGTAAAAATGTTCTCTTTAATTTGCTTACTTGTTATAGTCAGCTACTAGATGGCAGTGAAGACCGAGTTCCTGCGACATCTAGTAATAATGGAGAATATAATACATATATAAGAAAAATAAATGTTTGAATTGGATTTGCCTGGTGGTGTAATGGATATCACACTGAGGTACATACTCAGAGATCTGGGTTCGAATCCCGTCCAGGCATTTATTTTTCTTATCATACCATATATATATATATATATATATATATATATGACATTAGTTTGAAATATTGATAAACCATAATATTATTTCCAATAAATAAAAGAAAATAAGTAGAAAGCAATTTGAAAATAGAGTCTGTTTCATGATGGACTAGTGGTTGTGTTTCTTGCCTCTGATCCCGAGAGTTGCAGGCTCAAACCTGGCCAGGGTCAATGGATTTTTTTTAGGATGGAAAAATCCAAGGAACAGGTCCTCCAGGAGGGTCCCGAGTTTGAAGATTTTCAGGCTTGTAAAGATCTTTTAGCCTGAATAAAAATGCCTCTAAGCAAAATTTACTGACCTCATCATCCTAGTAATACCTTAGTTGCTCACTAGATGTCTCATTGGGTCGGTATGTAACCACGCACCATTCATGTAATCTGTGGGCAAAAGCATAACTAAAATTAACTTGTCTAGTAACTCCTAAGAAAGGAGATGCTAAAGGCTCAAGATTGAGCTATGCCATTGAGAATGACGAACATGTCCAGATGAGAAAACAAAACATGAGCTTAGTGTTACTTGCTACTAGTTTTGTTAACTGTTTTATCACTTTCAGGTAACATTGGTGAAAATGAGTCATTCTTTGTGGTTGTAAATGATCAGAAACCTGCTACTATCAACATAAACAAAGATGGTGACGATGACGAGGTTGCAAATCGAGATGAAAGTGATCCGAGCAGTGAGGTTAATAATGCAGTGCTGCTAGGTGGCGTGCTGATAGCAGCACCACCTCATCACAACATGCCCGGTGGAGAACAAGGTGGCAGCACATGTCGACCAGATTGTAGTGCAGCTCGTAATGAACTGTGTCAGAGAGTTCAAGGTCACATGAGATGTGTATGTAGACCTGGTTTTGCAAGAATGTTCCCTGATCGCCCTTGCAAACGTGAGTATAATTGTCCAGTTACTTACTCCATACTTTTTATATCTTAGAGAGTCTTCCATACCTTTTTTTTAAGAATGTCTTCTTGGCCTTCCATTGTAAAGTGCTGCAATATGGGTGAGTCAATGTTTTTGTAATGCATGGTACATTATAATTCCTAATTTTCTCTCTTTCAACAACCTCCACCACACATTCTTTCCACGTCCAATGACCTCTGTCACATACAATATATAAGTTCATTGGTGATAGTCCTATTCTGTCCATATGTGTCACCATGTTTGCTGTATGTTTAATAGTAAACCACACTTTATTTTTCGCCATCAAATAGACATTCTGTATGACAGTCTCAAGGGTGAACAAATTATTTATAATGCTTGTGACTGATCATTTTGTGAAGTCAATGGGTAGTTTATTGAGAGAGGATAACAACTTGGGTAAATTAGTTGATTCCAATGTAAGTGAAGGTAATCCAATATGTACAGAGCAGAAGTAACAGTTGCAAGTGAATGGAAAAAGCGGAGTTCACAAGATGCTGTTTTTCAAAGGCTGTTGAAGTTTCTGAAAAACAATCAGAACATAGATATAGTTTTATAATGAAACATATATTTAATCACTTTATGATGAATTGGATCCAAGATTAATCTCTTCCATAAAAGTTAAAAAGTAAAATTGGTATCTGAGAACTCAGTTGTCCTCATCTAGGTAAAATGTTGCTTGGTTGGTATCTAATGTTGAGCACTTGACAATGAAATCATTCACTCTCTTGCACTCCAATATTTAGCGGGAAGGCTGGTCTCTTCTACAAAAGCTGCAGAAGGCTGCTGTCTTTCATAGGGAGGGGATCATTTAATTCTTTCCATTGAAGGAACCAACCTGGTCAGCAGCTTAGTGTCCAATCCCTCACATTCTCATGATGCAGCTGCCATGCTTATATGTGATGAAGAAAAGGGAAGGGCTACTCGCCAATAAGCACTGGTCAACATGATGAGTTATTGACCAAATTAGTATTTCTTCCTTTTCCTTCTTTCAGTTTTCCTATCCAGTCTTTCTTGCTTCCTTTGACTCTGATGGTATTAGAGTATTTGAGGCCTATGGGTTCATTTCTCTTGCTTTCCTATACCTATATTCTCTCTACCGGTAGTGTAACCGCCACATGTGGTGCCTACTACTAAATGGTTACAACTAGTTTGTTGCACGCCAATATGAATATGAATCCTTGCAAAAAGAAATATAAATCTGGAGGTAAAATAGTCCCAGATGTCTGGAGGGGGACCTTTTTCTAAGGATGTAGATATACCAAACTAAACTCAATCAAAATCCAGTGGAATACTGCAGGACTGTCACAAGCTAAAAAGACTAGGTAAATTGTATAAAGTACCTTGAAGGCCTTTCGGAAGAGCATACATTCCATCTTTAGCTTGTACAATAGTACTGACTGTTGCTGAAGGCCTTTCGGAAGAGCATACATTGTTAAATGTCTTCCATCCTGTTATTTACATCTCAGAATCTTGGCTCTTCTGTGTCATTAATTATCGTCTTCAATTTCAGTTTATTTTTGACCAGTGATTCAACTTCTCCTGTAGATTTATATTCTTTCACTATTTCGAAGAAAGTACTTACTTCTACTCTGATGGAAGAAGCCACTTTATTTAATATATTTTGAACAACTATTTGAGGATTTTTCAATAACGTTTTGTACTCATTTATAGTTTAGTTCTTGTCGCTGCATGAGTTTCTTTACTCGTGATGTATGTTTTAAAGATCTTGGTCTACAATTTTCTTTCATGATTCAGAATATTAAAGATTATAATTTATACAAATCACATTGAGTAACAATTATATATGTGATTTACATTAAAATTCTTTATACCTCACCTCATATACAGTCTTCCTTCTAATTAAAAACCTAAGCAGTTTCATCACCAGGAGAACTGCTTCTTACTTCATCTGTTGGTGGTTCAATGAACCTCCAAATCAAACCAAATTCCCCAGTAATTTCAAAATACATTAGTTTTCCTTTCTTGATTTTTTGAATGTGGATTTTTCCCAAATCATAACTTTTTTGGCTTTTTCTACTTGTTTTATTAACCTAGCCTTTCTTTCAATTAGATATTTAATGATAATAATAGTTCAATATATTAAGTGAGTTTAGTTCAAATACATGGCAAGCTGTTAACATTATTGTTGTTACTATAAATACATCTCTTTTCCTGTAATCTATTTAATTATTTCAAAGTTGCTCATGTAACAATAAAAAAAAAGCTATTACATCACACAGAAGTGTTAGTTGTTACGTCAGTTACTTTATTTTATAGTATAATTAGTGACTAAAGTTTATTTAGGACATAAAACTAAAAACATGTATTTTGTAAGTCCTCCTATATATATACTATGTTCACAATTACTTGTTGAAATAAAATTGAAAACTTCACAGAGATTACTTATTTTAGGAATTCTCACTATGAGGTATATTCATTAAGGTAGAATATTTTTTATCACTCACCTCATATTGTTCTTCTTATTTGATTATAAACTAGTTTCGGAACATAGTTTCTGTTCCATCCTCAGTATCGTCACGACCGTTGTTCTGTTGTCTTGAAGAGCTGTCCTTCTCTCCTTCCATTGGCTGACTGAAAAACCTCGAAACCAGGTCATTCTCACAGGGAAATTCAAAGTTCATTAATTTCTTCTTTTCGCTCTTTTGAATGTAGATCTTTTCCCAAACAGTAAGTTCTTTTGGTTTTTCTATTTGTTTTAATAATTTAGCTTCTTTCTCAATAAGATGTTTTTCAGACCATGCATGGGCAGCCACTGCAGATTTTTCTACTTCCCTTTTTTGACATTCCTGAGATGTTCTTTCACTCTAGTTTTCAAATTTCTCTTAGTTTTTCCTATGTAGAATTTCTCACATTCTTCACATTTAATTTGATAAATCCCTGATTTGTTTTCTTCTTTAATTTTCTCAATCTTATTAGGTCTAATCAGTCTACTGATGCTGTAGTCATTTTTGGGTGCTAATCTTATGTTGAAATCTTTAAAAAATTTTTGAAACTTGTGGTGTTTTAATGGATGATATGTGAATTTCCTAAATTTTACATTATCTTCTTTAACTTTTAGAAGAGTGCTTTGATTAATAAATTTTTTTGTCTTTTGAACTTGTTTATTTTTTTTAGTATAATTTTTATTGCAAAACCATTTTTTGTGGCTACGTTGATTATGTGTTCTTTTTCTTTTTCGTAATTTTCTTTGTTCATTGGTATGTTCACTAATCTATGTGTCAAACTATTGAAAACTGCTTCTTTGTGAGCTATGTGATTGAAACCTAAAGCTTTTATGTAGTTATCTATATGTGTCTTCTTTCTGTAAATTCCAAATTCTATCTTATTTCCTTCATTCCTTTTTAAGTTGAGATCTAAAAATGGTATTTCTCCATTGATTTCCTTTTCCATAGTGAACTTTATAGTTTGACTTTGAATGTTCAATAATTTTAATGCATCATCTCTCTGTTTATGATTAACTATTGCAATTACATCATCCACATATCTACACCAGAACTTGAAAATTAAACGATGTCCGTTAATTATCTTGTGTTCAAAATTCCCCATGAATAGATTAGCTAAGAATGGAGATAAAGGGTTTCCCATCGAAAGTCCTGAATTTTGTTTATAAAATCTTCCATTGTAGGTGAAAAACATATTATTATCGATACATAATTTAGTTAAAGTTTTATATTGTAGTTGTATGTTTTCTAGTTTATCTACCAATTCATAAGAATGGTAGATAAACTAGAAAACATACAACTACAATCTTCAGACAGATTAGTTTCTTTTGATGTTGTTTCCTTATTTCCAAGCATTCCAAAAGACCAAACTATGGAAATTTTAGAGATTTGGATGAACAATAATAAAATTGAAAAAGTAAAGATAGTCGAATATAAAACTTTAACTAAATTATGTATCGATAATATGTTTTTCACCTACAATGGAAGATTTTATAAACAAAATTCAGGACTTTCGATGGGAAACCCTTTATCTCCATTCTTAGCTAATCTATTCATGGGGAATTTTGAACACAAGATAATTAATGGACATCGTTTAATTTTCAAGTTCTGGTGTAGATATGTGCATGACTTAATTGCAATAGTTAATCATAAACAGATAGATGATGCATTAAAATTATTGAACATTCAAAGTCAAACTATAAAGTTCACTATGGAAAAGGAAATCAATTGAGAAATACCATTTTTAGATCTCAACTTAAAAAGGAATGAAGGAAATAAGATAGAATTTGGAATTTACAGAAAGAAGACACATATAGATAACTACATAAAAGCTTTAGGTTTCAATCACATAGCTCACAAAGAAGCAGTTTTCAATAGTTTGACACATAGATTAGTGAACATACCAATGAACAAAGAAAATTACGAAAAAGAAAAAGAACACATAATCAACATAGCCACGAAAAATGGTTTTGCAATAAAAATGATACTCAAAAAAATAAACAAGTTCAAAAGACAAAAATTTATTAATCAAAGCACTCTTCTAAAAGTTAAAGAAGATAATGTAAATAATATTTAATTTTAGGAAGTTATATTTTGAGGTTATTTTAATTATATTATTTTTAATCTGAACATCTTACCTCAATATTAATGTTGATTTGTTCTTGGTCATGTTTCAAAACAATTCTGTTTTATCGTCAGCTTTCCCAGACTGGTTTTAAGAAAAAGAAAAAAGAAAAATTGAATTCGGGATTCATAGGAAAAAAACTCATACAGAAAATTTTATAAAATCAACAGGGTTCAATCCAATTGGACATAAATTAGCAGCATTTAATAGTTTAACTCATAGATTGGTAAATTTACCCTTAAACGAATAAGATTTCAAACATGAGAAAAAACACATAATCAAAGTAGCAAGAGAAAATGGGTTTGATGAAAAAATGGTACATAAAAGGATAGAAAAGTATAAAAAGCAAAAAATGATAAACAGAAGTAATCTTGAAAAAGAAGAACCACCTATGAAAAAATATAGGAAATTCATATATCACCCTTGGGTACATAATAAATTTCAAAATATATTTGAGAAGTTTAATATTAAATTAGCACCAAAAAATAACTACAGTTTAAATAAACTAATAAAAACCAACAAAAATGAAAAAACTGATAAAAATAAAAAGTCAGGAATATATCAAATTGAATGCAAGGGTTGTGAAAAGATATATATAGGGAAAACAAAAAGAAACCTAAAAATTAGAACCAAAGAACACATAAGAAATATTAAAAATGGAGAAATTGAAAAATCTGCAGTTGCTGCTCATGTTTGGTCTGAAAAACATAATATAAATTCAGACACTAAATTATTAAAACAGTTAGAAAATACAAAAGAGCTGACTATTTGGGAAAAAATTTATATTCAGAAGAACAGAAACAGAGTTATGAATTTTGATATTCCGATGGAGGGTGACCTTGTTTGGAGGTTCTTTGGCCAACCACAGGATGGAGCTGACATCGACATCCAGGTTGTGCAACATAATGCAACATAAATAAAACCAGTCTGGGAAAGCTGACGATAAAACAGAATTGTTTTGAAACATGTCCAAGAACAAATCAACATTAATATTGAGGTAAGATGTTCAGACTAAAAATAATATAATTAAGATAATGTAAAATTTAGGAAATTCACATGTCATCCATTAAAACACCACAAGTTTCAAAAAAATTTTAAAGATTTCAACATAAGGTTTAGCACCCAAAAATGACTACAGCATCAGTAGACTGATTAGACCTAATAAGATTGAGAAAATTAAAGAAGAAAACAAATCAGGGATTTATCAAATTAAATGTGAAGAATGTGAGAAATTCTACATAGGAAAAACTAAGAGAAATTTGAAAACTAGAGTGAAAGAACATCTCAGGAATGTCAAAAAAGGGGAAGTAGAAAAATCTGCAGTGGCTGCCCATGCATGGTCTGAAAAACATCTTATTGAGAAAGAAGCTAAATTATTAAAACAAATAGAAAAACCAAAAGAACTTACTGTTTGGGAAAAGATCTACATTCAAAAGAGCGAAAAGAAGAAATTAATGAACTTTGAATTTCCCTGTGAGAATGACCTGGTTTCGAGGTTTTTCAGTCAGCCAATGGAAGGAGAGAAGGACAGCTCTTCAAGACGACAGAACAACGGTCGTGACGATACTGAGGATGGAACAGAAACTATGTTCCGAAACTAGTTTATAATCAAATAAGAAGAACAATATGAGGTGAGTGATAAAAAATAATCTACCTTAAATTCACAGAGATTATTATCTTATTCTCACTCTGTAAAACATGTCATTCTACAGTTACGTCAGTTACTGATATAAAACCATACATTTTAAGTGTGTTATTTATTAAAGATATTTTCTGTTAAAGAGATTGAAACCTATGTACAAATGTTTTGAAGAGAAAAAAGTAGTGCCTTACTATCTGAAGATTAAAAACATTATTTTTCATTTGTTATATCAGTTACCATTGAATTCACCATTTCAGAAGATGATATAAGACTCATGTTTATTGGATTTATTTTTGTTTATCATTATAACATGTTAATTGTCTTCTGGAACATGCTGTATAAATGACATGTTTATGTCCACAACTCTTCTGGAACATGCTGTATAAATTACATGTTTATGTCCACAGCTACTTACACGTATACAATGCAGTTGGGTTTGGTACGTCGTGGTAAAGAAACTCTCCATTTTGATGAAAATTTGGCTGATCGTGGATCAACACAGTATCATCAGCTCGCTGAGGCTGCAAGAGAGGGTCTGGACCGAATGGTCATGCAGTCAGATCTCAGAGACATCTATCATGGTGTTATTGTTAATGGCTTCCAACCAACAGACAGGGATGAAGGTGTCACTGTTAGCTTTTATGTTCAGGTAATTTAAATTTACATCTCAAGAGACACTCTCATGGTCTTGTGGTCAGAGCTTCTCATGAAGCCCTGGTCAGAACACACAAATTTTTCCTTGAATTATTCCTATTGTCGCCCATGATCTGGAATATGGATTAAGGTTAGGTTTAAGACACACCTGACATTTTGTTACCATTTATCACCCATCACCCATAACTTCTGCCTCTCGAGTGCTAAAATCTCAGAAGTGGATTACAATTCTGCCAATGCCAAAAAAGAATCCCTGAAATGTTATAAGTCAAACGATGGTATTGGACAAAAAGAAAACATCTTTAAAGCAAACATTTATACTAGGAGTTTGTTATTTTGATTCAACTCATATTTTTTTTATATTGTGGAGACTATAGTTTCGTCACATCTATGCGAAATTGTTGATACATTAATGTTGCATAGATGTGATGAAACTATAATCTGCAGAATATAAAAAAAAATGAGGTGATTCAAAATAACTAACTGAAGAAGTATTTTAGTAAGATCTTCATTATGCCCCTCGTTGTGGCGACAATTTTGAAGAAGTATTTTAGTAAGATCTTCATTATCCCCCTCATTGTGGCGACAATTTTGAAGAAGTAATTCTTTTCCCATATTGTGGCGATGTTTTTTTTTGAAGCAGCTAACTCTCTTCATGCCCGATGTTGTAGTAACATTTTGAAGGATTAGTGTTCCAAAAAGAATTACTGGTACAGGTTGGGTTTAATTTTCGGTAGAGCTGGATTCTCTTCTCAAGGTCAAAGTTGGTACACAAGATAGGAAAACACTTTAAAAATCACTAATAACTGATTCTTGTAGAAATAGTTGTAAATTTATTTACTATTTAATTTCCCAGCAGATCAAGTAAATATAGGTGGTATTATTCTTCACCGTCAATTAAAATTAAATTATTTTCTTTTCTTGAATGAACTATTCTTCTTGTATTAAATATCACATTTTATCAGGAGAGCTGTTATTACTTCTATCCTTGATGAAAGTTATATGCTGACTGACCAGTGTAATTCTTTTCTAATTTTAAAGAACATTATTACATCACATGATTTTATATTTAAATTCTGTTGGTTAATGGTCCATTAAATACCAGGTTTAAATTTGATTTGTTAAATCAAAAAGTTAATTGTTTTAACACCCAATCAGAATTTAGTATACTTTTATTTAAAAATATTAAGTTAAGCAGGTGTTCTTATTACAGTTATAACAGAAAGCTTTATATTTCAGACAACAATGACTTAAAACACAATTTTAAAAGTATTATTTAGAAAGACTGTTATATAATACAATTTCTTTAATTGTTACTGAGACATTTTTATTCAACAATGAACAACAATTAATTATTCAGATGTTTTTCTTTATTTAAGTTACATTTAAATATTAAAAGAATTTTAAAGTATAAAATTATTAACTTTAACTTCCATATTTATTATGATATTAAAATCCTGCTATATAACTCATAACAATTAAAAGAAACCTCATAATGTTATTTCCTTCAAATATTAAATTTAATTTATACTAGGGTTTGTCTCAATAGCACTTACACAGTGCACTGTGACATTCCATACAAACTCTTCAAATAAATTTGACCTTTAACGAGAAACGTAAAATGTATAATAAAATCATTGAATGAAGCTCTACTGGCTTTATAAAGAGGCCTTTGATAGCTCAATGGCAGAGCATTAGAGTATAAAGCTAAAGATTCTGGGTTCAAACCTCGGTCTAGGTATGTATTTCTCTCTGAAGGATAGATTATATTTGAAAGGAAAAATTTTCGCCTAGACCGAGACTCGAATCCGGGACTTTTGGCTTTCCGGGCCAAATGCTCTACTAACTGAGCTACCAAGGTGAGTTGCGATCTAGATGCAAATTTTTCTCTTTATACGTTGTAATTCCCTCGTGCCAAATGCTTTGAAACAGTTGCTTCTATCTTTGCATATGGCGGCCTCTTAGTTAAGAAGACATTAATTGGGAATTTAACACTACTTTATAAAGCCAGTAGGGCTTCTATTGATGTTTTTATTATTAATTTAACACCTCTCACTGAAGGATAGATTATACTTGAAGAGAAAAATTTTTTTCTCGGTTTCAAAGCATTTGGTGTGAGGGAATTACAATGTATAAAGAGAAAAATTTGCATCTAGATCGCAACTCACCTCGGTAGCTCAGTTGGCCCAGAAAGCCAAAGATCCCGGGTTCGAGTCTCGGTCTAGGCAAAAATTTTTCTCTTCAAATATAATCTATCCTTCAGTGAGAAGTGTTAAATTAATAATAAAAACATCATATATTTCTCTCTTCAAATATAAGAAAAAGATATAAATAATAACTAACTAACTCACTGATACTGGTTCATGTGGACATAAAATATCACGAATTTCCACCTCCAAAGGCTCTTCTCACAGTGTTTCATTATTTACAACTTCAAGTGAGTATATATAAAAAATGTATATAAATTGAGGCATTGGCATGGGAAAGTCATGAGAAGCAAATTTTACAGGGGAAGCAAAAAACAGTTTTCCCAACATTAATTTTAATATAATTTTGTATTTGCAGAATAGTTACAAAACATCCATATTAGCTTTACAAAATATAATTAAATTTAAAAGTGTCAAAATTTGTTTTTTGCTTCCCCTGTAAATTTTGATTTTTATGACTTACTACCTTTCCCATGTCAATGCCTCAGTTAGATTAAATTAATGTTGGGAAATAAACATCATGAGGTATAATCATTAAAATTCATCGGAGAACATTTTGTTTAAACAACTCACCTCATAGGATTTATGCTTCCATGATACCACGGTTTCAAACGCAGTCGTGTTCATCTTCAGCCATAACTCCGACTGACGAAATTCTTCGGCCGTCAACTGTTCTATTGTTGCCATCTTCAGTGCTGCCATCTATAGACAGTAGAACAGTTGACGGCCGAAGAATTTCGTCAGTTGGAGTTATGGCTGAAGATTAACACGACTGTGTTTGAAACCGCGGTATCATGGAAGCATGAATCCTATGAGGTGAGTGGTTTAAACAAAATGTTCTCCGATGTATTTTAATATAATTGAGTTAGATTTAACAACTCACTTCTTAATTATAAATTCATCATCAAAACTAGTTTTGATACATCTTTGTAATATCCGTTAGATAGAGCTGAAAATAATACGAAGATGTATTGAAACTAGTTTTCAAGAAAAGTACAATTATGAGGTGAGTTGTTAAATCTAACTCAATTCATTAATTAAAATAAACCTCATAGTGTCACTTTCTCTAAATATTAATGGAAATATCAATTCATCCATCCATAATAATTCTGCCCGAGGTCAGGTCTTTTCATGCAATGCTTTGCAGCTTTACTGGGCAATTATAGGTGGTAGCTTTCCGTTGCTTTTCACACCAGTGAAGGATGACGATGATAATGATAAGGATGATGATGATGGCCGGATGATTTTTGGGGACCGTTGGGCCCTAAGCTTCGACGTTTGTCTTACAGGTGAGGAAAAACTCCGAAAAAACCTCACCCAAAAGCCTGTCCTGACCGGGAATCGAACCTATAATATTAAAATTATAGGACTTGTGCAGATTCGAGACCCCACGGGAGAACACATTTTTTCATATAATTTCACCCAGTTTGGGATTGGTGCCCACCTAGCATTCTAGAAATTTGGGTAGTTACAATAAGCAGTGGCTCAAAGTTGAGGAAACCAGTTACAACTGCTGAGCACCCAACATGTGACATGTGATCTTCATCCTCTAAGCTTGGATGTTTGTCCACTTCAGTAATTGTCACAAGTGGATGTGGGGCCAGCATTCAACTGGTAGGCCAATGGCCTAGGACTGTCATGTCAAAGAATTCAGGATATGAACCCAAGCTTTATGTCCTAACACTCCATCATTGGTAACTCTAAGAACAAGCATAATAATTTTCCTCTTTAATCCATGCATTCCAACAGTTGTGAAATTTCATTTACAACATAACAGGGTCAGGAAAATAATATAATGGGATTTACACTGTGCTATACTAATTCTGAGCTAAGTTCCATTTGTACTGTAAAAAAACTTGCATCAGCTATTACTTTGCCGACCCCGTCTATTGAGGGAACTGTGGTGCTACTTTTACCTGCCGTACGGAACTGTCATTGATAGAAATATTGTTTTTAGGCAACAATGTATTTTATGAGAAATAAGAGTGAATACAAGGTAAGATGGTACCAATAATTAGAAACTTACTCCATTTCTTATTTATTTATGACAAAAAATTATATATGGACCTACCTAATCAGATGTTTACACTTTTTCCATGATGTCTTTAGATATCCTTCTCATTACAAAGATAATGTATGCTTGATGCTTATTTACCTGTTATTTTCACATCCTCACGCCGTAGCGTAGTGGTTAAGATACTGCACTACAAGCCAGAAGGTTGAGGGTTCAAGTCCCGGTGGAGTCAGGATTTTTAAACTGACACAAACGTTCTGGCGGCACTATGCCCCTGGGGTCGACTCAGCCTCTAATGGAAATGAGTACCAGACGCTTGTTCTGGGGGTCAATGCGGCCGTCACGCAGGGCTGACAACCCGGCTGACATCAAGTGCCGATTGTCCAGAAAAAATGGGAGCCTTAACTTCCTACTAACTGAGGCCTGTAGTGGGATTACTTTACTTCACAATGTCTAATGTAGGATATTTTTCACTAAACTGTTTGAAAATATTCAAAATAATTTGTTTCTCTCCACTTTTCAAATGTTTTCCTTTTTGATGCTTAAAAAATTGTATTGGAGAAGCAGCCATTTAGAACAATTGAAATTCTAATGTATTATTCATTGTGCATGTTTGAGAATTAAACAATGAATTGCTTAATAATTAATAAATAGTGAACCTTCAAATCTCACCTCATAACTCCGTGATCTTCAAAGCATGTAAAGATGGCTGAAGATGAGAGGGAATCCCCTCGAAACTGCAGTTCCGTGCTTTGAAGATCACAGAGTTATGAGGTGAGATTTCATGACTCACTATTTATTAGTAATTAACTTGAAAACCTCATAATGTTAATTCCCATAATTAATTTATGAGTCGCTTATCTATTAAATATAATAGAATCGTAATTATACAGGGTGTCTCAAAAACGATGGCGCAGACTTACATGGTTGAAAGTACACGACAATAGAAGCAACAATGTCCCAGTAAACATGTGTCCACAAACGAGCCGTTTGCGAGATAATTACGAATGTATGGTTACAAGCCACCACTGACTTCATTGTAAACATCATCCTAGTTAGTACAAATTAATTTGAATTTAGACTTTACTATTAATTTTTTCATCTCATTTAGTTCACATTTCACAGTTCACTTCACTTATGGGTTACCTATTAAAGGAGGTGTTCGAAGTGTCTTCCTTGCATCTGGATGCAATATTGTGCTCGTCTCTGCAATGAATGTCGAATTCTTTCAACCCCTGGATCATTTCTGAATTCTTGACAAGCATGTGCAACTCTCTGCTCCAGTTCTTCAACCGTGTTAATGGGTGTGATGTACACTTTGCTTTTGAGGTGACCCCAGACACAAAAATCCAAAGGATTTAGATCAGGTGATCTTGGAGGTTAAGGTACATATCTGCCTTGACCTATCCATTTTTGGCCATATCTGCGGGTTAGATGCTGTCTCACAGCAGCAGCAAAATGTGCCAGAGCTCCATCATGCATGTACCACAAACTCCGATGTTGCTGAAGGGGAACATCCTCAAGCAATCCTGGAAGATGACGCCCCAGAAACCTAAGGTACCTCTGTCCATTAAGTTTTCGTGGAAGAATGTGTGGCCCAATGAGATGATCACCTAGTACACCTAATCACACATTCAGTGAAAAACGGTGCTGATGTGGTGACTCATGAACAGCATGTGGGTTTATTTCACACCAAAAATGTGTATTATGATAATTAAAAACACCATCGTGTGTGAATCCTGCTTCGTCTGTAAATAAAATGCTACATGCAAAACGAGGGTTGACTACAGTCTATTGTTGCATCCACTGACAAAACATCACTCTAGGACATTGAACTCGTTGGAGGTGGTAAGGGTACAGTAAATTGCACTGTAAAATTCTCCATACGCTACTGTGGCTTAGTACAGGCACTTGTGTGGCAATTCTTCTCATCGAGGTTCCTGGAGAGAGCTGTACTGCTTCCAACACTATATCCTCAACCTCAGGTGTAATGCGAGCAGGCCTACCTACTGCTCTGCCATGTGCAAAACCCCCATTTTCTCTCAGGCACTGATGGACCCTTGTAAATGTAAGACTTTTGGGGTGGCTTCGATCAGGATATGTTTCTTGGTACAAGCGTGCAGCCTCCCGTGCATTGCCATTAGCCCTACCGTACATGAAATGCATATCCGCATACTCTTCGTTACTGTAAGGTCCCATTGTAACTACAACACAGCACAAGTGGCACTCCTCAGACGAGACTGATACCTTTTGATACTGTGTACTGTATCCATCCTGTACGTTCTGTGTGTATGGTTTGATTACAACTCCACTCTCGGTAATGTTCAGTTTTGTAAACAAAGAACATAGGACAGCTTCAAGTGCACAAGGAGTAAACCGTACGATGTTACAAACAATGACGTCAGTGGTGGTTTGTAACCATACATTTGTAATTATCTCGCAATGGCTCGTTTGCGGACCCATGTTCACTGGGGTATTGTTGCTTCAATTATTGTGTACTTTCAACCATGTAAGTTTGCGCCATCCTTTTTGATACACCCTGTATATTTTAAGATTCTCTCATAGACATGTGCTAGATATATATATTTTTATTTCCTTTATTTTGAGTGCTAGGAAGCAAACTATTTTTACACGCTTTATATTAGCTTGACCTGTATCTAACTCTGTAACAGAATCTTTCAACACCATTTTCATCCACTTAAAAACATTGGATCGACTTGAAACTTTGTATACTTGTAAAGGACCAATGACAATATAATAATTTCATACATTTTTTCTAAGATCCTGGCCAGGATCATCAGGACATCAAAAAATAAACACCGGTATAATAGGTTGCAGACGTATAGACTTTTCAGTCTATCATTGTGGTAGCTCAGTTGGTGGAGTGGACTGTAGTGGTATATAATTTCAGTAATCCATAGGTCACTGGTTCAAATCCGCCTGGAGGCTTTTTTTTTTTAGAAGAGTATTACTTTTAGCTCATACTACAATAGTATCGATTTTAAAGATATTTACATTTTTAGAAAACCAAACTAAAATATTAAAAATAAATAATAGTTTAAAAAACTAAAACAATGCTTTATTAGAATACCGAACTAAAAAATGAAAAATAATTTTAATTTCCTACATGCTTGGGATAAAATTAAAGTGGTCAACAACAAAATAATCTCCAACACATTTAGAATAAAACTAGAGTTATCTACAAAAAAAATAATTTTACCATCAAAAGTGTAGGGTGCTCTATATCAATTAATATATTTGATAAACAGATATTGGTAAAAGTAAAGTCTCTAAGAAGAAAACATAAAACCCATAAAAAGCACCCAATGCTTTTGATGGTATTTTTTTTTTCTAGATAACTCTAGTTTTATTCTAAATGTCTTGGAGATGATTTTTTTGTTGACCACTTTAATTTTATCCCAAGCGTGTGGGAAATTAAAATTATTTTTCATTTTTAGTTCGGTTTTCTAATCAAGCGTGTTGTTTTAGTTTTTTAAAACTATTATTTATTTTTTTCATGTTTAAAGGTAAAACCATTATTCGACCAATGAAAATGCAGTCATACATCTGGTTTCTTTTACATTACAACCGGAACTTAGCTCGGAAGAGATACCGGTTTAAAAGCTAATTATGAATGTAATATGGAGCTACCTCATAAAGTGGAAGTCTTGGATTCAAATCCTGATTCAGGCAGTCAATTTTCTTAAATTAATTAAATTATTTTGAGACTGTTGTATCTAACCTCAATATTAATGTTGATTTGTTCTTGAACATGTTTCGATTAGCTTCCAATCCAAGATGCTGAGGATGATTAGAAGCTAATTGAAACATGTTCAAGAACAACAGACTCAAAATAATTTAATTAAAAGAACCTCAAAATATGACTTCCTAAAATAAAACATTAGTCAATTTTCTCTTTAGTTGTGTTAATTTTATACAAATGTTTGTCAGTTTCTGATCTCATTCATTAAGTTAACTTAGATGCTGCTATGCAACAATAAATTTAAGTTATTAGACAGATTATATTATTTGGATACTGTTGAATGCATTGCTGTGACAACACAAACTCACAATTTTCAAATGTCACAAGTCCAAAGATCAACTATAGAGTACCTCCAGTTTGTATTTCATCTACATTTTGAATTCTACATGTATTTGTGCAAGACTATTTTTGTTTTATTTTTATTTGATTGCAGCTCTCTGACAACACAGATGAAACAAGGCTACAGGATGTGTTCAGAAAGTCTTTAAGGACTACAAACTACAGTCTGGGGGGAACTGAAGTATACGCTCATAGAGATTTGTTGCATGATATCAGAGCTGATGGTAAGTAGTTTTGAATATTGTCAGTTTTGCATTCCAGCATGGTATAAGTAATTTTTTCTAGGTTTTCAGGAAATAAAAAAAAAGTAAAATATGTATTAGTCATTGTTCAGACAGTATAGCCAACGTATCACAAAAATCCGCTAAAAAAACAAGTGAATGCTAAACTCATCTGGTGTACACTAACTCACCTGTTTTCTCAACCTAACATGCCAAAACTAACACTAACTCACCTGTTTTCTCACTGTAATTTGCCCACTAATGTAGATGCACTCCTGGGATAGGATCCCCTTATATGTGAGTAAACATGTTAACAATTGGCTCTAGTGGGAACATGTGTTATCACATTGGCCAACATAACACTTGCAATCACTTGTTCTATGATTGAATACTCACAGGTGGCATAGAACAGGTCAAGTCTACATCTGTGGTGAAATAATAGTTGTGATTTATTGTTTCTTCCAGACTTTGATGAATGTGCAAGCAGCAGGTTCCATGATTGTTCTGAGCATGCTCAGTGTTTCAATCTCCGCGGCACTTACACTTGTAGCTGTCAGGATGGATTCACAGACCTGTCAGAAAATCCTCTGTTCCCAGGACGTCTGTGTTCAGGTAAACAATTTACTTCAACCTGCAATGATTTAGAATTGCTACCAACAACTTTTTTTTTATATTTCTGTAGAGTGTTTATTTTATTTTTTATTTTTATTTAACAGCTTTTAAATGTATACAACATCTTCCTGTACCCAATATTAACACATTAGTGGCGGGAGGAGGATTGCCCCCCTTCCTAGGGTTTCTACCAAAATGGTTAGTAATTCAATCAATACTATCACGGAGATCTCCGTGTTTAAATGTCCAGCGCTAGACAACCAGCAACAGAGATTTCTGTGTTTACGTTTTGTATGGTTTCCCTGCCTCTTCGCTTTTGAAGGAGGCATGCAATTTTGTTTTTTCTCATTGTGTAATAAATTTTAGTTGTTTTTGTAACCCTCTCTTCTCTTTTATGAATTTTCCATCTTTACAGGAAGAATATACAGTTTTAAGACAGATGGCTGGTGAAATATGGAATTTTAGTGCAGGTAGTTAGGCGATTATGGGATACCTATGTAACCTGTAAATATATGTTGCAGAGGGAAAAGAATTAGAAGAAACACTATTTTGCGTTCTGGAGCCGAATTTATATCTGTGGCATCATATCTACCAGGATAATTATTATAATAGTGTGGCTATAGCTGAAAATTTGCTCGAAAGAAAGACAGAGTTTGTGGAACAATACGGATTAACAGGGGGCTTCAAAAAATCATTTGTGGAAGCAGGAAATAAACTCAAACCAGGAGAAAGTATATTTTGTAGTAAGGAGGAAGTTTTGCTTCAAACATGGAAAGATAAAAGAGACATAAGAATGGTTAGCACATTGCATGAGGCAACACAAGAGTGAGAGGGGTAAAGTTGTAAAAATGCCCTATTGAATACTTCAATGTAACAAGTATGTGAATGGCGTAGACAGGGCTGACCAGTACCTATCATATTACTCCATCCTTACAAATACAGTGAAATGGAGCAAGAAAGTTGTATTGTGGCTTCTGAATTGTGCACTCCTTAATGCTTTTCAAGATCTATAAATTTCAAAACCCTAACAACAAAATGTCAAACAGAAATATTTTTATTATTGATTTAACATTTCTCACTGAAAGATAAATTATATTTGAAGAGAAAAATTTTCACCTAGACCGAAACTCGAACCCGGGACCCTTGGCTTTCCGGGCCAAGTGCTCTACCAACTGAGCTATCGAGTCGAGTTATGATCTAGACGCAAATTTTTCTCTTATATACGTTGTAATTCCCTATCGCCAAATGCTTTTGAAACCATTGCTTCTATCTTTGCAAATGGCGGCTTCTTAGTTAAGAAGACATTTATTGGGAATTTTAACATTACTTTATAAAGCTAGTAAGGCTTCAAATGATGTTTTTATTATTGATTTAACATTTCTCACTGAATATAATTTATCTTTCAGTGAGAAATGTTAAATCATTAATAAAAAACATCATTTGAAGCCTTACTAGCTTTATAAAGTAATGTTAAAATTCCCAATAAATGTCTTCTTAACTAAGAAGCTGCCATTTGCAAAGATAGAAGCAATGGTTTCAAAAGCATTTGGCGATAGGGAATTACAACGTATATGAGAGAAAAATTTGCATCTAGATCATAACTCGCCTCGATAGCTCAGTTGGTAGAGCATTTGGCCCGGAAAGCCAAGGGTCCCGGGTTCGAGTCTCGGTCTAGGCGAAAATTTCTCTCTTCAAAAAAGAAATATTTTGCTTGAAACAGCCTCTTGTTGGGCAGTCGTAAAATTAGGAACAGTGACAGGGAAGAGGAAGAAAAACATAGAGAAAAGAAAACCACTTCGACACCATGTCAAGACCCACCAGGAAGGCTAAGACATGAAGAAACATAAATTAACACCAACTGTGACTGGAAAGAAAAAATATCCCTTCAAAACTTGCTGCATTTGCAGTGAACACAAAAAAAGAAACTCGTTAATATGCTTCTTCTGCACTGTGCCTTTACATAAAGAGGAATATTTCCAACGTTATCACACCCTCAATTTCTACTAGAAGGTCTGGTGAGAACACTAATACAGAATTACTTATGTATTATTGTTATTCACTGTAAATATATTGATGTAAAAATCACACCGTGCTAGCGTGGTTTAAAATTTAAAAGTTCACCCCACTGACAGAAATGTCCGGTCTAGCAGGGGTGGGTGGAACGCACAGCTGTCGGTCACCAATGTATTAAGTTTTGATTCTATTCCTCCATTCATTTCTATCTTTCCTGTCACCATCCTGCAATCCTCTGTCCTTCATCAAATTCATAATTCTCTCTATCCATGTCTTCTTAGATCTCCCTCTTCTTTTCCTCCAATTTAAAACCCACTCTAAACTCCTAACTGGCAATCTATCTTTATTCATCCTCTTCACATGTGCAAACCATTGTAATTGTTTATTTCCCGCAAATTGTATAATTGTTTCATTAAAGTTCATATTTTCTCAGATAATACTGTTTCTGGTCCTGTCTAATTTAGAACATCGTGCAGATCTTCTTAAAAATCCATTTATGTAGATTGCAATTTTGACTTTAATTTGGTATTTATAGTCCACATTTCTGCACTGGAGTGTATTTATCTTTTTATAGAGAAAGTGTGACAAATAGTTTGAGTTAGTGAATACAGAATCTCAGACAACTCATCTGTGTTATTAAAGAGTGTACCACTTGCAAAAAGGCCAATAGAGGCTATATGTGTTCCAAGAGGTGTTTTCCTAACCTCCCTTCTTATTACCGATATTATTGCTAGGCACACTATTACATTATAATAATATAGTTACATTTCTGTTTAGTGATAAGTGCTAGCGCAGTGTTGAATTCTTTAATTAAATAATAAATTACAATAGAAAGTAATATTATGAGGTTCTTCTTAATAAATAAGATGAGTCTGTTATATCTTACCTTTTGGACATGTTTCAATTCACTGGTGTATCATCATCAGCTTGTCCCTATTCTTGAATTACGTGTTGTTTCCCTGGATGTTGACTGGCATGTAGACGCAAGAACTTGTAAATCAAATACTTTTCCCTGGGAATTAAAAATTCATAGAGATGGAATCATAGAAGTCTGTTATATCAGGCTTGAGGTTCTTTTATATGCCATTAATAACCTTCTGTTCTGAAGGAAGCTTTACTCATGATTTTTACATCCTTAAAATTCCATCAAATCTGGCTGGGTTTCAACCCAAAAATCTTGGAACCAGACACGAGCATGGTAAAACCATCAGGACTTCAGTTTTCTTAACTAAGTTATGCTATTTCTTATATCAAGTACTCACTCAGTTGTCATCACAAGGGTGAATCAGAATGTACACCTTACTAGATCCTATAAACAAAGAACATTTCTATGATGTAGCCAGGAATTGAATCTGAAACTCCTCAAACATACTAACTAATTGTCATCATCATAAAGCTGATAGAAGAGGCCTATACTATAGTCACATCAAAAGAATAAAGTAATGTATCACTCCGTGGTGCAAATATACATTACTCAAGGTAAAGGTAAAAGGTAAAGTGATCTCATTACAGGCCTCAGGAGGCCCTTGGTGTAGTGGTAGATTAAAGCTCCCACTTTTTCTGGACAATCTGACTTGATGTCAGCCAGATTGTCAGCCCTGCATGACGGCCACCTTTACCCCCAGAACAAGTGTCTGGTACTCATTTCCATTAGAGGCTGAGTCGACCCAGGGTCATAGTGCCACTAGAAGGTTTGGGTAAGTTTAAAAATCCTACCCCACCGGGACTCGAACCCATGACCTTCCTGCTTGTAGTGCAGTGCCTTAACCATTACGCTATGGCATGCCCCACATTACTCAAGGCCTATCTCATCAACTTCTCTTTACATGGGCTATGAATACTGAAAACAGATACACTAGTAAACAATTAGGGTCGCATGTTTGGACGCATTAGACAGTAAAATGCCTTCTCTGCTGAGCAAGTTGTATGCTAATACGATTTTGCTTACTCAGAAATCTGTTCATGCGATAATAATTGGTTAAATTTGTAAGCTACCTGCGGAGGTACCTTACATGAGCAACTCAAATTAAAATCCCGAAGGGAACCGAACGGGAACCGATGGTAATCGATGTACTTTGCTGCTTTATCCAACATTTATCCAAGATGTCGGACCTTGAAGACTTCGATCATGTTTTCGGTATACACGGAGAAGAGGAATTTGATAGAGTCTACCAAAGAATTCAACTGGAAGAACAGGAGAATTGGCGTAATATTGCGTGTCGCAGACGTGTTTGTATACGGTATTATTTGCGGGATGCAAGCATAAATGCATTCCTCTATAGCAGACGAAAATAACGGAAGTGGTTTTATCGCTGAGAATTCTGGGTAATTCGTTGCCAATATTACGAAAACGTCGACTCTCGTGCATGACCGATATGTCGGCCGTTAATTCGTTCTCAGCAATTGCTCACGGTGAATCAGCTCACAAGTGATTGGAAGTAATTTGAGTAGAGAGTAATGTTCTAACATACGACCCTTAGTGTTATATTAAACTGTACTTGCTTCAGCAATGCACATCTATGTCTTTATCCTCTTGTCAGTTTCTCCTGGAGCTGACAGACAACACATCTATGTTGTCCATCTTTGACTTGACTTTTGACCAGTAAACTGGAATGTTAATAACAATATCATTAATTTTAAGATCAGGACACTTTTCACTGAATTTAGAAAACACATTTAGTAACACAGTTTTCTTTCTCCTGCAAGAATAACAGATCCTCTACCATCTTGAAACTGGAAAACCGTTTTTGCTCTGGGAAAACCAAACTGTGGACAGTAATATTTTTAATTGCTAAATTAATATAACATTCGCCATTAATGCTATATATTTTAAACATTATTGCAATTGTACTTTGATATTTAATCAAGAACTGCATACTAAACACAGTAGATGGAAAGAGAATGTGTGATGCAGTGGAAAGTCTCGTGGGTTTTGTTTGCTTCAACTTTATTCTTTCATTGCAGCTAGTGTAGCGACCTGTGCTAATCTTCTTATCTATCCAGTACTCTTCTGTGTAGTCAACTTTGGTTAATGTTTCACAAATGGGCAGTTGTTTTAGTATTAAATTGTGTAGTCTTTCTGTAGACATGTAGTTTCCATTTGTTTCTACAATTGTGTATTTTTCCTGGAATGTGTTTGATTTTAAGTTCTGATAATATTTCTATTGCTACTTGTACTCTGCTATTCTCCTCTTAAATTTCATCTCTTTTTTTCTTTATAGCCCATGTTTCACATCCATATAACAATATGGGTACTGCAAGAGTGTAATAGATTATCAATGAAACATTATGAATGCTCTTTTGTATTAACATATTTTATATCATATTCCATCTCGGAATGTATATATCTGCTCCTGTGGTAATGAGGAACAGACAGCTGAACAACTTATTATAGATTGTCCATCTCGTGGATACATTCTGGCTGTTCATTTAATTCAATGTAATCAAGTATTTCATAATGCAATAATGGATATTTTAAAAATGAAATGTTGTTACATAACATTTAAAACATTTGTAAATGCTGTTTTCACCACTTTGTAATTCATCTTTATTACTACTTACTTTCTTAGTTTTAGTTCTTGTTTCATTCATTTGTTGTTCGTGTTTTATATCAATTTTGTAACTATGTGTATCTTCAATTTTATTTTATACTTTTAAGAATGGAGCCCTAACATACATTAGTAAAATAGGGCTCCAAATCTTGGAGATTTAATAAATAAATAAATAAATCAATCAATTCTTATTCTTGTGTGTTTCGTTCTTGAGAAGGTTTTAATATTCTATTATTTTTGGTCTGGACATCTTACCTCAATATTAATGTTGAGGTAAGATGTCCAGACCAAAAATAATATAATTAAAATAACCTCAAAATATAACTTCCTAAAATTTAATATTTTTTAATATTCTGTTTATAATTCCTGTTATTTTTAAATATTTCATGGTCTTTACATCACAAAGGTAGTCGTTACGATAAATTATTTGTTTGAATTTTCAGCGGAGTTGATTGGTTGTGAGAAATGTCATTATCATGGAACTTGTTATTCAAGAGGAGATGATCAACAGATGTGTGAATGTTTCCAGTGGTACGCTGGAGAAAACTGTCAAATTAACCTCAAAGGTAAGCCACCACACATAATATTTATTTCATACTATAATGAATTTTAAATGTTTATTTTATTAAAAAGAGTGTGGAAAACATACTATTACTGTTATCAAACTCTTTACCACATACAACTTTTGCCAACCTAAAAATTAAAATGTACTGTGGTAGATAGAGACAGAGGGAATCTCGTTAATCCATTTAATTAAGAATATATTGTACATATACAATACTGAAGTAGTAATTTCAGACTTGTCACCTTTAAGTGGGAATTGTTTACCATTAACAGCTGTTCATGACTGTTAGTATAAACAGAAACCTTTCAATTAACAGAAAACAGCTACATGTTTATTTAAGTAAAATTTTATCAAGTTATGTTGATAGGAAATAACACTATGAGGTTTTTTTAATATTGTTTATTTTTTCTTTCACTCACCTCATACTTCATAACTTCTCTCAGACCCGGGTTTCGTCACATCATTTGCGACATTCTCAATGCTGTGTCACGTTCACAACTGACATCCAATGGCCTTCTATCCTTCGATCCTACACATTTACTTGAAAGTTATAATTTAAAAATTGCTTTAGTGGACATCATGTTTGTTTTCTGATAAATAACTGATCTAATTAACAAAAGAAAGGTATATTCCATAAACCAATAAAATCAGACAATAAGTTTGACTTGCTAGATGTTTGCAGTTCCTGTATGATGGAGACCTTACATCTGTTTTGCCAGAAAATTATATTTGTTCATTTCCTTATGATCTCATTGATAATTCCCTTGTTAGAATAATAATTTGTCATTATTTTGTAACAATACATTTAGTTTGGCTTTAGATTATCTTTCACTTAATTTTCCATACTTTATTCTTGTAATACTGGTTGCTGTATGTACTTCTTCTGTCTTTACTAACATTTCATACTATTTTCATAGTTTTGCAATGATACTTACAATTTTTTTTACAATTATTAAATATTTATCTTTGTACACAATGATTTCTTCAAAGTTCTGCAGAATCATTGTGCGCATGCACAAATGCTTACAGAAACTTCTGCTTAGATGGCAGATATCTGTGAAATAGGAATGATTAATATTCAAAAATTTATTTTAAAAAATGGATGTTCACTCACTTCATTTTGTTAGGTTCCAATGTGACAAGTTAGTGTACATCAGATTAGTATACACTTCATTAAATAATATACATATAATTTATTTTGTTAGGTTAGGAAGGGGGAAACTGGTACACATCCATTTCTAATAAACGCTTGGGAACTTATTGCAAAAGTTGGTCATACCTATTTCACAGTCGTGTGGTTCCACCATCTAGTGACAACTTTATAAACATTCCGTAGAACTTCACAGATATGTAGTTCCATCTAGGCAACAACTCTATAAACTTTTGTGCATGCACATTGTTATTCTATAGGACTTAGAAAATTTACATGGGAAGGTAAACTAAAGTTTTCCATAAAGTGGCACGCTGTTATATGTCATGTGTACTTGTATTTCAGTTCTGTTGATTGCTCTAGTGACAATAGGAGCCGTTCTCCTGGGACTTCTAATAGTATGTGTTGTGTTGACATGCGTGAAACGTTCATCGCAGCGAGCACACAATTCAGGAACAGGATTCCTGCGTTATCGTAGTCCTACACACACGCTGGATAAGCGAGCCATGATACAGGACACTAGCAGCGAAGGCAGTGCTGATCATGGACCAATTTCCTATCTCACACCAACCCATCAGGTGAGTCTCTTTTCAAAGGAATGAGGTTGTTCTCATGAAAAGATTTTTGAATTTTTTTTTACAGATCTTCACCGATCCTATCTAGTAGACTTCAAAAATAACCATGACCAAAGTTTATATAAGGTAGGATGGGGTAAGTGTATCCCAAAATTTGGTTAGTTCAACTTCAAGTCTCAATTCATAATGAAAAATTAAGATATCTCAATCAAATTTTGGTTGAAGTTTGTTGGAGGTTTTTTTTTTAATACAATAGGAAGTAACATTAAGAGGTTATACTTAATAATAAAGCTGGTTCTGTATATTCTTACCTCTTATGGTTGTTTTGTTGAACATATGTTTCAAGGCTTCTGAGGCCCATCTTCAGCTCTTACAGATTGTGTATAGTCTGTAATAGCTGAAGATGGGGTCAACAGGCCTTGTAGTCTATAATAGCTGAAGATGGGGCCAACAGCCCTTGAAACATATGTTCAACAGCAACAACCATGAGAGGTAAGAATATACAGACCAAGCTTAATTATTTGTTGGAGGTGTTAGATATTAAATGTATAACTGATATAGCTTTAAGGGTCGTATGTTAGAACATTACTCTCTACTCAAATTACTTCCAATCACTAGTGAGCTGATTCACCGTGAGCAATTGCTGAGAACGAATTAACGGCCGACTTATCGGTCATGCACGAGAGTCGACGTTTTCGTAATATTGGCAACGAATTACCCAGAATTCTCAGCGATAAAACCACTTCCGTTATTTTCGTCTGCTATAGAGGAATGCATTTATGCTTGCATCCCGCAAATAATACCGTATACAAACACGTCTGCGACATGCAATATTACGCCGATTCTCCTGTTCTTTCAGTTGAATTCTTTGGTAGACTCTATCAAATTCCTCTTCTCCGTGTATACCGAAAACATGATCGAAGTCTTCAAGGTCCGACATCTTGGATAAATGTTGGATAAAGCAGCAAAGTACATCGATTACCATCGGTTCCCATTCGGTTCCCTTCGGGATTTTAATTTGAGTTGCTCATTTAAGCTACCTCCGCAGGTAGCTTACAAATTTAACCAATTATTATCGCATGAACAGATTTCTGAGTAAGCAAAATCGTATTAGCATACAACTTGCTCAGCAGAGAAGGCATTTTACTGTCTAATGCGTCCAAACATGCGACCCTAAATGTATAACATAATGTAATAAAGTATAACAACATAATATAATTAATAATGTAAATTTCATACAGTGTTCATATTATGAAAAGTGCATATATTGGTTAAGTATATACTTAGTATATGATAGATAGACTGAAATTGTGAACAGAATATGTGTATAAAGATCTTTTTCTGATTTAGAATTTTTTTTTATTTACTGCAATATCTCAATTTCACTTAAAGTTATCAAATGTTTAATGCACTTCGGACTTTATGATCTGATGTACACTAGAAGCTCAATTGTCTGTACATGTTTCTTTTCAAAATAATTTTGTTCAAAAAGCCTATTATAATGAAATAGAACCTAATTTATATTCCTTCAATTCTAACCCAAACTTTCTTATTTGAACAGACAGTTAATATGTATTTGTAATTGAAACATAACTGTTCTTGGTTCGAGTTGCCTTCCACTTATGATCATCTCCTGGAATATGTTTTCTCCCTATTTCTTTTTCTTACATAATTTCTCACCCACCATGATGTAAATAGTTTGACAAGAAATAATAAAGAATATGAGTTGGGGTAAATGTAGTCTATGGTATACACTTGCCCCAGCAGTGTTAGTACATACTTCCCTCACATGGGAAATAGTTGAGGCAAGAGTGCACTATAGTAGTAAATTCTAATCTATTTAACTCTCACAGGGAAAGAACACTATGAGGTTTAATTTAAGAATTAAATTAATGTTTTTATTACCTCACCTCATATCCTTTTTCTTCTATACTGCAGTTTCGGAGCTTATCTCCATCGTCAGTAGCCTCTGGTCGACCGGTGTTATGTCGTTTCTTGGCGGTTTCCTTCTTACTTCTATCGGTGGACCGATGAACCTCTGGATCAGGTCAAAATTTGCGGGAGTTTCAAAATTCATGAGTTTGTCTTTCTTGTTTTTTTGGATGTGGATTTTTTCCCAGACTGTGAGTTCCTTTAGTTTATCTGTTTGTTTGATTAGGCTAGCTTCTGTATCAATTAAACCAAACAAAAAAAGTTTTACCTAAAGGTTCCCAACCCTAAAAACCCTAATATGCACAGCCTCCCGAAAACACACAAGGCAGGAAACAAAATGAGACCCATTATCAACTGTATAGGGTCTCCTACATACCAAATATCTAGATGGTTATGTAGCGAATACAAGAATATGGGAGGGTTTGAGAACCTTTCAATCGACAATTCATTGGAATTGATAGAGGATTTCAAGCACACAGAATTAGAACCAACTGACAGGTTAGTTTCTTTTGATGTAGTTTTCATTGTTTCCCATTGTCCCAAGAGAAACCACCATTGATATTCTGGAAAAATGGTTAACGAATAATAATTTGGAAAAGGAAAAGATAGAAGAATACATCATTTTGACAAAATTGTGCATCGAACAAATGTTCTTTACATACAATGGGAAATACTACAAACAAATTTTGGACTTTCCAAGGGGAACCCCCTATCTCCCTTTCTGACCAATTTATTCATGGGTAGTTTTGAACAGAAAATCACAAGGGGACACCCATTAACTTTCAAATTTTGGCGCAGATATGTTGACGATATAATAGCCATTATAAACCATAAACAAATAGAAGATGCCTTAAAACTCCTGAACCTTCAGAGCAAAACTGTAAAATTCACAATGGAAACTGAAACTGACAGACAAAATTCATTTTTGGATCTAAACCTAACTAGAAACTAAAAAAACAAAATAAAATTTGGAATATACAGAAAGAACACACATAAAGATAACTACATTAAGGCATCAGGATTCAACCATTTTGCTCACAAAGAAGCTGTATTCAATAGCCTAACACACAGATTGGTGAATGTACCCCTGAACCGTGAAAAATAAAAATATGAAAAAGAAAAGAATACATAATTAAAGTAGCAATAGAAAATGGTTATGAAGAGAACATGGTACACAAGAAAATAAATAAGTTTAAAAGGCAAAAACAAATTAATGAAAGCACACTTAAAAAAAAACAGAAGAGAACATAAGATTCAAAAAATTCACTTACCATCCTTTAAAACACCACAAGTTCCAGAAAATTTTCAATAAGTTTAACATTCGATTGGCCCCAAAGAATGAATACAGCCTAAACAAGATAATTAAAACCAACAAAAATGAAAAAATTGAAGAAGAATATAAATCAGGAATATATCAGATCAAATGTCAAGATTGCGATAGAATCTATATAGGAAAAACAAAAAGAAATTTAAAAACTAGATTGAAGGAACACCTTAGAAATGTAAAAAAGGGTGAAGTGGACAAGTCAGCTGTAGCAGCCCATGCTTGGTCTGAAAAACATTTAACTGATACAGAAGCTAGCCTAATCAAACAAACAGATAAACTAAAGGAACTCACAGTCTGGGAAAAAATCCACATCCAAAAAACCAAGAAAGACAAACTCATGAATTTTGAAACTCCCGCAAATTTTGACCTGATCCAGAGGTTCATCGGTCCACCGATAGAAGTAAGAAGGAAACCACCAAGAAACGACATAACACCGGTCGACCAGAAGCTACTGATGATGGAGATAAGCTCCAAAACTGCAGTATAGAAGAAAAAGGATATGAGGTGAGGTAATAAAAACATTAATTTAATTCTTAAATTCTAATCTGTTATTGCATGTTTTAAACAATGTAACAGCACTAAAGACCAATAAAAACTACATAATTATTTGTAACATATTTATAATTTGTCCCAGAATTACGTACACAATTCCAATTTGAAAATTCCATCACAATCTTCTCATAAAGATGTTGAATAACCAGTCCTCTGTTGTGTGCAAATTTCAAGCCATGTTTTGAGGTAGTTTAGACAACAGTAGTCAGTACATTGTGGTATGAGAACATGAAAATACTCAGCTAGTTTCACTTCCCTCCAGATTAAACTTTCCCCATCTGACCTTATATATATAGTCTAGGATTTAAAGAGAGATCAGGGCTCGCTTAGTTTAGGCTGGGGGCATAGAAATTTCTAAAAATTACTGACGATCATGATATGCTAATATGTCCAATGTGCATGTGCTTTAAAATACATATATTGGGAAAATGTAACGATTTGGAATATTGTAGGTGTCAGAAAACATTTATAAATTTAAATTGTGATAGAATGACATGCTACGAGTTAATGATAAACCCAGGAAATTGGATAAACTTGGATAAATTTCTGAACAAGATGCAGAAAATAAGAACAACACTCATTCATGAATAAATAAACAAGTAAGCAAAATGTAATATTATTAATACTTAATGACTGTAGGTAACTTAATTAATGTAATTGTATTGTTATCTATTGTGTTGTATTTTTGTTTTGTTTATTTTATGTTATTATTATTAGACAGTCCACCGCTGTGGCCTCGAGGTAGCACGCTGCCTTGTCACACAGTGGGCCCGGGTTCAATCTCTGGTCGGGGCAGTTTTTCTGGGTGAGGTTTTTATCAGGGTTTTTGCTCACCTGTAAGACAAATGTCAGGGAAACTTTAAGACCCAAATGGTCCCCGAAATCATATGGCCATCATCATCATCATCATCATCATCCTTCACTGGTGTGAAAAGCAATGGGAAGCTACCACACCTACAATTCCCTAGAAAAGCTGCAAGCATAGCATGAAAATGCTATGATTCCAGTGAAGGGACCTGCCTTTTGGGCAGAATTACTATGGATGGATTATTAGACATTAATTTATTGACACAGACTGTCAACAAACTTACAGCTTTGCTGCCCGTCCAATCAATATTTATAAATAACATTCTATGTATCTTACTTTTAGTCTAAATCAAGTTCTATTATATATGTATGCGTGAGTGTATGTGTATGTCGGTGTCCATTAATGCTCTAGCAGTGCAATTTATTTCATTAAAACCAAACTTGGCATATAGCTTAAAAAAGAAAAATTAGGTTATATTCTATCCAGAATTGGAATGTGTTAATTCAAATGAAAATATCGAAAATTGGCATATAGCATTTAATTAAAAATTAAATTCCATCAGAAAATGTGTTTCATTATGTGGACTCAAACCATTGCAAGTCTCATAGCTCTGTGGGACTTTACTTCCTAAAATATCAATTAGTAAGTTAAAGTGTTTGATTGCAGCCGGCTGGTACATTTGGATCGCAGATGAAACCGGCTCTGGTTCATGCAGGTGGGAGGAAAGTATCTGGGACAGTAGAATTATCAGACGAAGGGATGACGTATTCCGACCAGAGAGATCGCTCACTAACTGTCATGATACCACGAGCAAAGTACAGACCAATTCCACCAACATCGCCACTTCTAGCCATGTCAACGTTTGGAGTGGAGCAGAAACGAGCAATAGCACAAGAACAACAGAAACTACTCAGCTATTTAGAAACTGGAAATAAGGTAAGATCATCACAAATAGCGTCTGTTGTCTTAACTTTAGCTCTCTCACCTGTGACATGTTACCTTACTGTCAGCCTAAAACTGACTGCTCTCTCACCTGTGACATGTTACCTTACTGTCAGCCTAAAACTGACTGCTCTCTCACCTGTGACATGTTACCTTACTGTCAGCCTAAAACTGACTGCTCTCTCACCTGTGACATGTTACCTTACTGTCAGCCTAAAACTGACTGCTCTCTCACCTGTGACATGTTACCTTACTGTCAGCCTAAAACTGACTGCTCTCTCACCTGTGACATGTTACCTTACTGTCAGCCTAAAACTGACTGCTCTCTCACCTGTGACATGTTACCTTACTGTCAGCCTAAAACTGACTGCTCTCTCACCTGTGACATGTTACCTTACTGTCAGCCTAAAACTAACTGCTCTCTCACCTGTGACATGTTACCTTACTGTCAGCCTAAAACTGACTGCTCTCTCACCTGTGACATGTTACCTTACTGTCAGCCTAAAACTGACTGCTCTCTCACCTGTGACATGTTACCTTACTGTCAGCCTAAAACTGACTGCTCTCTCACCTGTGACATGTTACCTTACTGTCAGCCTAAAACTGACTGCTCTCTCACCTGTGACACGTTACCTTACTGTCAGCCTAAAACTGACTGCTCAGAAGACCAAAGGAAGCCTTGTAAATTCTCTGTTTAGTCAGAATATTAACGACTCACCTCATAATTTACATTTCTTGAAGACTATGCTATGTATCATTATCAATTCCTAATAACTCCTTCTGCTTTAATGTTGGCATCATCAACATTTCTTGAAGACTATGCTATGTATCATTATCAATTCCTAATAACTCCTTCTGCTTTAATGTTGGCATGATCAAATCGTCCCTGGGAATCTTAAAATTCATTATTTTGTTTCCAATTTTAGGTATAAAATTTATCACTTCTCACCGAAGGACAAATTTTATTTGAAGTGAAAAATATATTTAAGATATAATTAAAATTCTTTATACTTTACTTCATATCCAGTCTTCTAATTAAATTAAAAATTAAATAAAGGTTTTGAAATTGGTTTCATTAGAAGACTGGATATGAGGATATTTTAATTTAAATCTTAAAACCTCATTGTGATTTTTCTTATAAAAGTTCAATGAAAAATATACACTTGAATCAGAATTTAAACCTGATGTCTCTGATTCTGTACACCAGTGCTTTGACCACTGAGCTACCACGCTCCTCATTCAAACAAATATTAATTCTCTCCTTTATATGAATTCCCACATGCCCGAGGCTATAAACTTTTCATTCAACATGTCATTTGTGGCTCCTTTAACAAAAAGAACTTTATTGGGAATTAACAGCACATTTAAAGCCTGTGAAGGTTATTTTCAATCTTGCATATTACATTTATATTCATACATAAGGAGAGATTTAATATTCAGAAACTAGTAGCCCACAGACACCGGGTTCAAAACCTGATTCAGGTGTTAATTTTATCTTCAAATATCATTATTATGTCTCTATTTTTTCTCCCAAACTGTATGTGTCTTTTTCAGTTGTTTTAGCAATTTTAATGTCTTCAATTCTATGATTTTTAGTCCACACAAGCACCTGCTGCTGATTTTTCTATCCTTCTTTTTTACATTTCTAAGGTGAATTTCTTGAATAATTTTTTTAATTTTTTTGTGTCCCAAAGGATGATATATCTTCTTCTTCTTCTTCTTCTTCTTCTTCTACTTCTTCTTCCTTTCATGTGAAGACCTATTGGTCGGTTACAGTCTCAATCCAACGTTTGAAGAGTCTGCCCAAAGATCTCTTGCCTGGTGGCTGGTAATTTAAGATTTGACATGATATTCTTGTTCTGCTCATTCTTCTTACGTGAGATTTCCAGTTGTTTCTGTAATTTTGTACATATTCCATGACTGATTCTGTTTGTAATTCTTTGAGAATCTCAGAATTCATTTTTTGGTCTGTTCTTGAGTAACCTGCAGTACGTCTCATAAATTTCATTTCTGCCGCAGTTAGTCTTTGTTCATCTACACTGCAAATTGTCCAGGCCTCACTGCCGTAACATAATATGGGTCTGGCCAGTGTTTTATAAATTCTAGTTCATGTGTGTTGCTGTACTGTGTTTGGCTTAAAAATATTATTTATAATTCCTGTTACTCTGTTAAATTTTATAATTTTTTGACTAAAATCTTTTTCCTCTTCATATGTAACTTGGTATCCGAGATAGTTAAATGTGTTGGTTTGTTCTAATATTTTATTATTAATAACAATTTTATTGTGAACTGGGTCTTTTCCTAGGAAAGCCATGACTTTAGATTTTTCTGCTGAGATTTCCATGTTGTAGTTTATTGTCTTTTGGTGAAAAGAGTGGACTAAACATTGTAGGGCATCTTCTGAATTTGCTATAAACACAATGTCATCTGCAAATAATAGGGTGTCTAAATTATATAATCTATTGAGTGGTATGCTGCCATGTGGTTGTAGGGTCGAATGTTTGAATGCATTAGACAGTAAAAGGCGTTCTCTGCTGATAAAGTTTTATTCAAACACATTTTTCTTACTCAGAAATCTATTCACGCGGTAATAATTGTAAAGCTACCTGACAAGGTACCTTAAGATCGTAGCTCAAGATATAAACTTATGTGAAAATCCCGAAGGGAACCGATGGTAACCGATGTAGTTTGAAACTTATCCAAGATGTCGGACCTTGAAGACTTCGATCATGTTTTCGGTATACGCGGAGAAGGGGAATTTGATAGAGTCTACCAAAGAATTCAACTGGAAGAACAGGAGAATCGGCGTAATATTGCGCGTCGCAGACGTGTTTGTATACGTTATTATTTGCGGGATGCAAGCATAAATGCATTCCTCTATAGCAGACGAAAATAACGGAAGTGGTTTTATCGCTGAGAATTCTGGGTAATTCGTTGCCAATATTACGAAAACGTCAACATTCATGCATGACCGGTAAGGCGGCCGTTAATTCGATCTCAGCTCACCAGTGATTGGAAGTAATTTGAGTAGAGAGTAATGTATTTGCATACGACCCGTAGTCTCCATTCTTTAATCATTGAGTTCATGTATATATTATGAAGAGCATTGGTGAAAGACCACATCCTTGTCTAACTCCTTGATTAATTGATCTGCATTCAGAGATTTTATTTTCAATCTTAAAGGATGATATATAAATTATAAATTTCTTAATTGTTTTTTATCTTCTCAAAGGTTGTGTATTCTTTAATTAATTTCTGTTTTTTTTAATATATTTGTATTTTTGTATCAGGTTTTCTGCAAATGCGTTTTTTTTTTTACACTGTAGTATTATTATGCTCTTTATCTATCTTTTAATTTTCTCTTTCTTTTTATTTTTTTAGTTTGTGGAAAATTTTTGTTCTATACAGTATCCAAGCTAAGTTTCAGTTGTACTGCAAACAAACTTGCATAAGGTATTACTCCGACCAACTCTGTCTATTGGGGAAACCATGGTGTTACTTTACCCACCAGTTACGAGTTAATTGTGTACTGAACTGTCATCGATAGAAACATTATTCTTAGGTAACTTCTTATTTTACAGGAAATAAGACTGAATACAAGATAAGATGGTACCAATAATTAGTAACTTCCATTTCTTATTTATTTAATCAGATATTTATGCTTTTTCCATGATGTTGATATATATATCCTTTATTTGCAATTTGATTAAGTCTACGAGCAGAATAAATGTTAACTCACCTCAAAATTCTGCTGTTATTTTCATCAAGTTCTCAATGACTAAAATAGGCTATTTTTCACTAAACTTAAGTTTAAATAAACTAATAAAAACCAACAAAAATGAAAAAACTGATAAAAATAAAAAGTCAGGAATATATCAAATTGAATGCATGGGTTGTGAAAAGATATATATAGGGAAAACAAAAAGAAACCTAAAAATTAGAACCAAAGAACACATAAGAAATATTAAAAATGGAGAAATTGAAAAATCTGCAGTTGCTGCTCATGTTTGGTCTGAAAATCATAATATAAATTCAGACACTAAATTATTAAAACAGTTAGAAAATACAAAAGAGCTGACTATTTGGGAAAGGATTTATATTCAGAAGAACAGAAACAGAGTTATGAATTTTGATATTCCGATGGAGGGTGACCTTGTTTGGAGGTTCTTTGGCCAACCACAGGATGGAGCTGACATCGACATCCAGGTGGTGCAACATAAATAAAACCAGTCTGGGAAAGCTGACGATAAAACAGAATTGTTTTGAAACATGTCCAAGAACAAATCAACATTAATATTGAGGTAAGATGTCCAGACCAAAAATAATATAATTAATATAATTTCACTAAACTATTTGAAAACATTCAAAATAATTTAATCTTTTTAAAGGTTTACCTTTTTGATACTTCAAAAATTGTATAAGAGAAGCAACCATTTGAAACAATTGAAATTTATAAGAATTAAACAATGAAATGCTTATTTATTTAATGTATTAAAATTGTAATTATATATTTTAAGATTTTTTCCATATAATGTATATAGAGATGTGCTAGATAATACATATTTTTATTAAGTTACAGAAGCAGACACGCAATTTTGGTGTAAATAACAGAAACAATTCTGAAATTTAAAAAAAAAATTAATTTCATTTTTTTTTAGTGTTAGAGTGTGTACTATATTTTCTTACACACTTACAGGTAAAAGTTATTCAACCAATGAAAATGCAGCACATACATTTGGTTTGTTTACATTATGTCTGAAACTTAGCTCGGAAGAAGTATAGAACTTGTCTGCTATTTAAAATTAACATTTGAACTTTAACATTATCTGTTCAGGAGACTCGAGCTGCAGCAAATGCACGAAGAAAACAGAGCAACTCTACAAACCACACAACAGAAACAGCTCCACCGCCTTCTAGAAAATCCTCAGCTCCACGTAAACCTTCAACAGGTAATAATGAGCTATCTTATTAATATGCAGCTCCCTTAGATCGTGATTAATGTTATTCTCTCATGTGACCACTTTCCCTCTAGTTTACTTGCAGCTCTTTCATTCCTCACATAGCCTGTGGGAGTTAACTGTTCTTATTACATCTCATTTCCTATAAAGATCACTGTTATGAGCTTCCTCTCTTTCGTTTCTCTTTGGCATAATAATATTTTTCTACCATTCAACCTGTTTAGATAAAAAAAATACAAAAGTTAGTCTTATATCAAAATTACAATAAACATAGATGAATACATGATATATTTCAATACAATTATTATCTGCAATATATGTTGATTTACTCTAGATTTAACAAATAAAATAATAAAATGTACAAGATAGAAAAATTAAAAAAGACTACTAGTGACTTATAATAAATTTGATTCGGGAGAAAAATTAATTATTTAACCCGCCAGCATGGAGGTACATGACATGTACACAACTTGAATTCTTCACCAGATGCAGAGAGACGTGATGTGTACGCTAGCTTCACGCACTGCTTTAAACTATTATTATGATCTTTGTGTTTACATTAACTATTTCCCGTTTAAATAACTTTTATGTAGAGACTTCATAGTTTATATTAGTGCATATATTAATCGATGACGGCCCTGAGTAACAAGTTAAAATAATTTTATATTTGCATTTATTCTTGTGGCCTCTGACATTTTTCTTATATTTATAACTTGATAAAGGATTTCTTAGAAAAATAAATTTGCCTTTTTTTTTTTTGTAGATTAGCTTGTTTATCAAATTAAATTTATTTTCAAATCTCTTCATTTTTAATAATAATGTTGCAAAATTCAGTACATATAAAGGCCCAACAAAGTTATTTCCAATTTACACTATAGTACAGTACCTCAACAGTAAATTTCAGATATATATATATATATATATATATATATATATATCAATTGATAATACCCTTAAATTATGGAAAGGTAGTTAGTCTGCTATTCACTTAGTATCTAAAAGGTAAAGTGGTCCCACTACAGGCCTTAGGAGCTCCTTGGGATATTAGGAGGTTAAGGCTCCCACTTATTCTAGACTATCGCACTTGATGTAAACCGGGTTCTTATCTCTGCCTGATGGCCCATAATAAGCATCTGGAACTGATTTCAGTTAGAGGCTGAGTCAACCCTGGGGTCACAGTGCTACCTGAAGGTTTGTTTCAGTTTAAAAATCCAGACCCACCAGGACTCGAACCCTCGATCTTCTGGCTTGCAGCATGTTGATCTTTTCAAATCCACACCTCCCATGAAGCTATTATAGTCATATATCATCACCTTGGAAACCAGAAGAAAGATTGAAATTTGGGGTTGATGAAGAACTTTTAACACAACAGGTATCATGAGTAGAAAGACATTTTTTTGAAGGCACATGACCTAAAATAGTGTTTCCAAAGTGTTAGAAAGACACATTTGGTGAAGACTGCCCGCCCCCCCTCCTACAGGAAAGAAGGTCAACCCATAAAAGCAATGTGTTTGTAATAAACATGAACAAAGTAAACACAAGGGGAGAAAATCCACTTATTGATGCCCAGAGGGTCAAACTGGTTTATGCTTTGAAGATTTATCACACCAAAATAATTTCTGAGGCTTCTTTATTTTTTCTTTGTGTAAATATGTCATTGTGTTGTTAGTTAGTGGCGGTTCTGTGAACTCTTCAGAGAATTCCTAGTGTAATTCGCTGTGTTATTTATGTGAGAAACTTATAAATACGGCCTGTTTCAACTTTGGCACAACAAGTCTACACATGCACAGATGTTACGTGAGAACCATAATAAATTAAACTAATTAAATATGATATTGAGGTACACCATAAATGAATTGCAAAAACATTTAAAGTACTCAAGATATTTCCATTTAAATGCATTATTGGATACTGCCAATGAATGAAAGTAAATGCGCACAAATGTGCAAATTGTTAGTAAATTTAGTCTAAGCAAAACTTGTTAAACGATAAATGTCTTTCCGCACACTTTTCGGCATGATATCATTCACATAGATTGTTGCACAGTTCGCACATGCATTCTTGGTTTGGCTCGTGGAATCTCTTTGTGCTGCAAACTTGTGGTGAAAGCCATGGATTGCATACCGTGTTAGGATGCGCCTCATCTCGTAGTTTGGTCGTGTCCACTCTCTCGTACACATACCCTCTGTTGTGTAGAATTCGCTGCAGATATCATTCCTCTTCTCCTGTAATCCTTGCATTGTTGTCTCATATGTGCAGGTGTTCGGTAGGAATAGCTGCCGTCTAATGTCTTCGATGAAGAAGGTTTCTTTCATTAAGACGTAGTCATTCTTCAAGGTGCTGTTTTTCCAACTCCCAGAACTCTTTTCATGAAGCGTGCTTTTACTGTTTCTATTTGTGTCAAGTCTCTGTTTGTGAGTTTGTCCCATATTATGTTAATTCCATATGTTGTTATGGGAGTTATGACTGTCTTGAAGCGCGTCATTGCTGTTTCTGTTGATAATTGGTGGAGATTTTTTATGCTGTATATCGCTCTTATTGCAGCTGAAACCTTCTGTTGCACTTGTATTCTGTAGGATTTAATGAACAGCTGGATTTAAATCCCTGTGAACACTCCTCCTGCGACAGGGTATCGCCGGCCATTTAACTTCACCTGCTCTGAAGGGTTAACAAACAGTAATTGTATAAGCATAACTTAGTAGTATCAAGTGTGCACCCCTAATATCTTGAGGTAGGGAATTCCAGGAGTGGGCAGAAGCTACTGTGAAAGAAGTAGAATAATATGAAGTGCTATGGAGAGGGATTGTTAGCAGACTGTTATCTTGAGACCAAGTGTCGATATTGTGGTAAGAAGATAACTTCTCAAATCTGTTTGCCGGGTAACTAGGAGTGTAAGACTTCAGAAACTTGAAAAGAAGTGAAAGAGAGTGCAATTTATGTCTGTCATCAAGACGGAGCCAATAGAGATTATTGAAGTGTTCAGAAATATGTTCATAATGGCAGATCTTTCATTAAACAAATGCAAGCATTATGAATATGCTGCAGTCTCCCCAACAAGTCAAAATTTAGATCATTAAAAATATATAAAGTCATATTAATTGAAGTGTCCACTGCTGTGGTCTTGGGGTAGCGTGCTGCCTTGTCACACAGCGGGCCTGGGTTCGATCCCCAGTTGGGACAGTTTTTCTGGGTGAGGTTTTTATCGGGGTTTTTCCTCACCTGTAAGACAAATGTCAGGAAAACTTTAAGGCCCAAACTTACTTACTCACTGGCACTATCGAACCCGTAGGTTCATGGCCATGTGGACATAAGCTCTCCATTTACCCCAGTTGAACCCATGTCTGCATTTCTTGACGGTTGTATTTTTACTGTGAAAGATCGTCACTCTTTCAACCAAGGTACTTTTTTCGTCTGACTTATCACCTTCAACCAATCCGGCATGGGTAACCCTATCGGCAGCAAAGCTACCGCCGACATAGCTCTCAGGATCATTTAAGCATGCAAGCCACTCCACCACGACAAGGTAAAGATACCATGGAGGGTTAAGGCCCAAACAGTCCCCGAAATCATATGGCCATCGCAATCATCATCATTCTTATTCATCTTATCATCGGCGCCCCAACCTCAGAAGTGGGTTATAAGTATGCCATGCCAGGAGAGAAACCAGGAATGTCAAAAGACAAACCTGGGGCATTTAAAAAAATATATTAATTAAAGTGTGGCAACACAAGATTTTATACAAAGATTCTCTTAAAGTAAGAGCCCGGGGAATGCCAAAGCACAGTGGTTAAGGAAATACACTACAAGCTGGAAAGTCATGGGTTTGATTCCTGATGTTTTGAGGACATGTAAACTGCCCTATACATTCCAGCTACACAATGCCCTGGGGTCTAATAGATAAAAATACCATACCAGACTATTTCTGGGGGTAAAAGCAGCCGTCATATTGGGCTGAAATCTCATGCTCAATTAACCCTATGAGTTATTATTTATTAAAGTATAATTTTATCACCTCACCTCATATTCTCCTTCTTCTTAGACTAGTTTCAGGATCTTCTTCGGTTCCATCCTCAGTATTTTCATGACCATTGTTATTTCATCTTGAAGAGCTGTCTCTTTCTCCCTCTGTTGGTAAACTGAAGAACCTCAAAATCAAATAATTTTCCCTGGGAATTTCAAAATTCATTAATTTCTCCTTTCTGTTTTTTGAATGTACATTGTTTCCCAAACCATGAGTTCTTTGGCTTTTTGTCTTGATGTGAATATGTCTTTAAATTTGCATCCATAGTAGGAGGCATTTCAGAAAACTAATAAAATCGGGGGATAGAGTTATATCTATCATCTACATCCAAAATTTAATTACACCTCTCCATAGATAAAGAATCAAAGAATTTGTTATGTTGATTGTGGACTGTTATACATTGTGCACGGTGGAGGGGGAAGCACTGCAATTCACATAACATGACCATTATTATTTGTTTCATTATGTAAGGTGTGTTTCCCAGTTATATTACTAAATGCTGGTTCTTTCCCCAACTGAGCATTGAAGTCTCCTAAGATTATGGTTGTATCACTTTTAGGTATTGTTTCGATTATTTTCTGTAAATCTTCATAAAATTGTTCTTTTACTTTCAATTTGTTTTTCTTCTGTTGGTGCATATACGTTTATTAAGGTTATTTTATTATCAATGTTTTTATTATTAATTTCATACATCTCAATGATGGATAAATCATATTTAAAGAGAAAAATTATACGCTCAGACCGGGACTTGAACCCAGGACCCTTGGTTTTCTAGTCCAAGTGCTCTACCATTTGAGCTACCTGAGCAAGTACCGATCTAAACGCAAATCTTTCTCTATATACGTTGTAATTCCCGCCCCACCAAATGCTTTGAAGCCTTTGATTCTATCTTTGCAAATGGCGGCTCCTATATTAAGAAGACATATTTGGGAATTATACATTACATTATAAATGCCAGTATGGCTATTTTCGATGTTTTTATTATTAATTTCATACATCTCAATGATGGATAAATCATATTTAAAGAGAAAAATTATACGCTCAGACCGGGACACGTATATAGAGAAAGATTTGCGTTTAGATCGGTACTTGCTCAGGTAGCTCAAATGGTAGAGCACTTGGACTAGAAAACCAAGGGTCCCGGGTTCAAGTCCCGGTCTGAGCGTATAATTTTTCTCTTTAAATATGATTTATCCATCATTGAGATGTATGAAATTAATAATAAAAACATCGAAAATAGCCGTACTGGCATTTATAATGTAATGTATAATTCCCAAATATGTCTTCTTAATATAGGAGCCGCCATTTGCAAAGATAGAAGCAAAGGCTTCAAAGCATTTGGTGGGGCGGGAATTACAACGTATATAGAGAAAGATTTGTGTTTAGATCGGTACTTGCTCAGGTAGCTCAAATGGTAGAGCACTTGGACTAGAAAACCAAGGGTCCCGGGTTCAAGTCCCGGTCTGAGCGTATAATTTTTCTCTTTAAATATTATTTTATTATATTTACCTTTAATTCGTAATTTACAAACTCTTTCATTGTAGAGAGAGAAATTTATTACATGTTTTAGTATTTGTTTTTTACATATAAATCCAGTACCAGCCTGGCCTGATTTAGAAGCATGTCCGCTGTGAAATATAGAAAACTCTTTCTTAGTTATGCTGCCATTACCACTCCATCTAGTCTCTTGGACTGCTATAATATCTAAATTAGTTCTGTTGAGTTGTTCTGCCAGTTCTTGAATTTTCCTGGGTTGAAGGAGAATTTTAACATTCCAGGTACCAATACACAATTTATTCATATTCCGTTGTCCTTGCTTGGGTCTATGTCCAGTAATCTGTCCGGTTACATTATGTTGAGGTTCTTTAGCCAGTAATTGTTTTTACGGAGTTAGGGAGCTGGCCTAACGTCCAACCTCCAGTCTGGGGGGTCGGGTCATTTGAATTCAGGGTTTCCGTCCCCTAGATCAGTTGCTTTTACTACAGCTCTTGAGTCTGATCTACCCATGAGGAACTTCATCTGCCAGCTGTGCCGTTCAGAAGGACTTCTTCCCTGCCGAAGCTGTAGTTGAATCCCTCTTCTGGAGTACTTCTTTGTCTAGTCCCTCACCTTTGACCTGTCCGACAAGGGAGACCCCACCAGTAACTATGCTACAGTCGGCACAGCTCTCAGGGTCATTAGGACTCACAAGCTGCACCACCAACTTCAAGGTCCTGTACTCCCTGGCCTAGGTGGAGAGAGATGATCTTTCACTCTGGTTTCCACCCCCCCATGAGAATGTGAGAAAGTCATGATCAGAAAGCATCAAATCAAAAGAAAGACTAAATTAATAACATAAATAGAAAAACCCAAAGAACTCATGGTTTGGGAGAAATTCCCGGGGAAAATGATTTTGAGATTCTTCAGTCTACCAACAGCTCTTCAAGACAACACAATAACAATTGTGAAAATACTGAGGTTGGAACCAAAAACTAATCTAAGATGAATAATTTGAGGTGAGATGATAAAATTTTACTTAAAAACTCTCTTAGTGAATGTCTAGACTTAACCTCGTACTGACCCAAGAGCATTCTAACACCTGTAATGGAATTACTTTACATTTTAAAGTAAGGGACCGTGTTTCATATACGTCTGCTGGATGCAAACAGACAAGATTATGTACTGCATTAATTAGATCCAATCCTAAGCTAAGCAAACTGAACACAGGTAGATTTAAGAAAACTCATAAATTAATTATTAAATTTAATTATTTATTAAAATATTTTAAAATGATATCATGCAATCAAGTGTTTAGAGATGAAGAAGGTATTAATAAGCAGTTAGTTTATGCTGAGTTAGTATTATTAGGCAATAGCGAGGAGATATTAAGAAATTGGGACTGGAAGTAAACATCAATAAAACTAAATACATGTTCACATATAGAAATGGACAGCTATGACAAACGAAGAGAAATTTTGAAGAAGTGGCTAAATTCAAATACCTAGGAACAATGATTATAAAAAAGAATGAGGTGTTCAAAAATATATAATGTTATTATTTGAGTTATATTGTACAGATCTGAAACATAGACTCTTAGATTAAGGCAAGAGAATAGCTACGAGTATTTGAGAATAAATTTCATGGGAAAATTTTGCATAATGAGAGACAAACAGACATATAAATGGAGAAGACTACATAACAGTCAGCTAAATGATCTGGAAACCAGATATAATAAGAACAGTTAAATCTCATAGAATGCAATGGGCAGGACATGTGGCATGAATGGGAAATGAAAGAGGAGCATGGACACTCATAAGAGTATGGACACTTCTTGTAAGAAAATCAGAGGTAAATACCCAGTAAATAAGCAAGAATTAGGTGGGAGAATAACATTAACTGACATTTGACAGTGGTGAATTATACAGAGAGTGATTGGAAAGCATTAGTTCAGGATAGGGATGTATAGAGAGCATATGTTCATGTGACCAAGAACTTATGGGTTTGATAGCGCCAGTAAATTTATTGGTTAATTAGTCTTAGAGAGCATTTTTTTCTACTACGAAACTTGCTCCTACATTGTATTTTCTGTTTATGTTTTCTTATTTACTACACCACTATATATATATATACATTACATACTAACTACCTGACTGGCTCTATCGAACCCATAGGTTCAGGCCATGTAAACATAAGCTCTTCACACATCCCTATCCTGAGCTAATGTTTTCCAATTATCCCCTGTATAATCTACTTCCCTCAAATCATGGTTATCTATCTTCGACTATCAACTGGGCATTTTCCCTCTGGTTTTCCTAAAAGAAGCTTCCATGCCCCTCTTTCATTCCCCATTGTGCCACAAATCTTGCCCATTGCAGATATATATATATACATGATTAAGAAACATATCTTGATTTTTCCACATCAAGGATTCAAGGCCAGCCTCTGACCACTGATTCCAATGTTTCAACATGATCCCACATGTCATTATCATAAGTAATGCCACGAGTGATTTCCAAATTATCGATAAATTCACGACTCACGAAGTGAGGAGTGAATTTATCTAGAGAATTTGGAAATCAAGAGTGGCATTTGTTAGGACTATTTAACGAATAAAATTAAGCTGTTTACTCACAAATCATTATTTAACTGTAGTTATTTTAAAATATTTATATATCTAATGTAAACGGCGATGTTTGAAAACAAATGAGAAACGATAGGTACGCTTCATCTGCTTCTTTTGTTTATCACTGCAACTAGATCATACTATTTCAGAATATTAAAAAGGAGGAGCTTTCTTTAATATGGTAATTATAACACTGATAAATATTTCGTGAAACATGACTCTGATTGGTTGTAAAACAGAAATCATTGAAACGTGATTGGTCATTGACTCCCATTTGGGGCATGAGTTAAATAGTCAAAGAAAAGAATAGGATCATGTCGAAATATCAGGATCAATGGACATTGGCCAAACTTGAATCCTCAACGTGGAAAACCCTAGAAACTCTCTTATTCAAACTTATATCTGCAAAAATCTACAATCTACAATATAATATATATATATATATATATATAATAATGACATGAAAAGAAAAAATAAATGCTTGAACCGGGATTTGAACCCACACCTCTGAATTGATACCAATTATGCCATCCAGACAATCCTAGCACAAATATTTATTTTTCTTTATATATATTCTGTAGCGTGCCACCTTGTCCTGCAGCGGGCCCGATTCGATCCCCAGTCGGGACAATTATTCTGGGTGAGGTTTTTATCAGGGTTTTTCCTCACCTGTAAGACAAATGTCAGGAAAACTTTAAGGCCCAAATTGTCCCCGAAATCATATGGCCATCATCATCATCCTTTTCATTATCATCATCATCCTACACCAGTGTGGAAAGCAACGGGAAGCTACCACACCTGTAATTCCCTAGTAAAGCTGCAAAGCATAGCATGAAAATGCTATGATTGCAGTGAAAGACCTGCCCTTGGGTAGAATTACTATGGATGAATGGATATATATTCTCATCACAAGAGGTAGCGAGAACTCAGTCTCATTGCCCTCCAGTGTCCACTATAACAAGTATGCAAATTTTACATATATATATAAACTCTATAAGTGAACAGATATAACAATTTATTAAATAAGTTAGGTCTGCCGTCTACTTACATCATATTTCGTTATAATTTTTAAGAAACAACGGAATGTGAGGTCAGATGGAGGCAGACCAAACTTATTTATTAAGTAGAACCTTATAATGTTACTTCCTGTTATATTTTAATAATAGCAATTCATTCTGAATAAAAAAATTGAATCCAACTGAAAAAAACATATAAGTGAAATAAGGAGCATTTTATGTACTGTAGTTAATTAAAAGTTGAATTTGTTGATCAGGTGCATTAGTGTCAGCTGGATTTGAAGTATCAGCTACAGTGGTACGAAAAGAACCAGACTCCGACACAGATATCGCATTGGCAGCAGTTGGTCGTGGCAGTGACAGTAACAATGTTAATAACAACACACTAGCCAGCAGCGGCTCTCACTTCACTACTCTGCGCACCAATGACAGGTGAGGTCTCATGTCATTTGATGATCCATTTTATATATAAAATGAAGATAATGTATCCATGTTTTATTTGCCTCGTGGAATTACACAATAAACAAGATGAGATAGGATATGTAATGGTACAATCAAGGAGGCAGCATAAGTAGAAAAATTAACAACTAGAGAAAAACAGATTAAAATTTACATAATTGAATCAGACATTTGAGAAAATTTAACCCCAGTATTAATCTGGAATTTACCAAATTAGTTGCAGTGACTGCAATAAAATGTACTTAGAAAAACCTAAAAGAAATGTAGATACTTGTATGAAATTTATAATTAAGTTAGAATTTAGCACCCCACCCCATAGTTGTAAATTCCTCCAAAACTAGTTTCAATATTTCTGTGTATCATCTTCAGCTCTGTCTGTTATATTGGTGATCCTGTAGATTGTTTCTTACTCCCTCTGGTGGCTGACCAATCAACTTCCAAATTAAATATCTTTCCCTGAGAATTTCAAAATTCATGATTTTTATTTTATTTTTCTGGATGTGAATTTTCAACCAAACTGTGAGTTCCTTAGACTTATCTGTTTCGATAATCTGGCCTTTGTTTCCAATCTGTGTTTTTCTGTGCAGCATTTGCAGATATTTCTATTTCTCCATTTTTAACGTTTCTATGGTGTTCTTTCAATCTTGTATTCAAGTTCCTTTTTTGTTTTTCCTATGCATGTTTTTTCTTTAGAAATGATGAAATTTAAAAATCAGCTATTGCAGCTCATTATCTGCTAGAGAACTATATAATTGGAAACAAAACTGAACTTTTAAAACATTTAGAGAAACCTATGGAATTAACAGTTTGGGAAGAGATATACAACCCCAGAGCTAGGTTTATACATTTATTGTAAATGGTATAGTTTTTTACTGGCTTATATAATCTTACATAAGTGGGTTTTCCATAGTTCTCTCATAATGGTATTTTGTCATACTTGTAAATATCCTGGTTGGTTTTGACAATCAACTGATTCAAGATATTTTTATTGTAAAATTCTATTTGTTTTTTATGACTTAATTATGTGTAGAGCCCTTTGTATGGATTTTTAGTATGATTAATAAGTACATATCTTTAAGTATGATTAATTATTACACTCAAGGATGAGTGTATGTGCAAGGAATTAAGTTGAATATTTTGTTTTGCAGTGAAGTAGCGAATGAACCAGAAAATAAAGTAGAAACAGCAACAGAAGACACCAACTCTAGGGTGCAGGAACTGTAAGCACTTCTTCTTTATCTGTCCATTATAAACACTTCTTGTACTTTACTGACATCTACATGGTTTCTTCATTAACCATTACATCACTCTTTAAACAACTTCTTATAAAGAGTAGGAGATGAAGACAATGTTCTATCTCTAAACATTACATCTAGTGAAGCAGGCAGTTTGCCATAATGAAGGTCTTGTTTTTGTTTGAACACTTGCGGAGCTGGAGATATAATTATATTAATTTCACACTGATATAAAATTTATCATAATTGTGATATTATTAGTTCTTGAATTGTGTTGGGTGTAATTTTTACCAAATTCGTAAGAAATTGAGGTTGTTCTCATGAAAATATGTTTGAAAGAAATTAACAAATCTTCACTGACCCCACTTTGTAAACACGAAAAATAACCATGACATAAATTTGTAAATATATATATATAGGGTGTAAAAAATCTGTATACAATCTCTAAGAATTTGTAGAAGAGGTAAAAGAAAACTCTTTTGTAACATGGAAAAAAAAAGACAGGTTCTCCGTTTCCCCGCTAGGGGTGCTTGAAGGGTTTGATTCCGGACTTCACTTAGGCCACCGTTCACTGTACTTTTAACTGCTTTGTATACAACATGTAGACATTGGAAGAGTAATTTTTTCATTACTTCCAGGAGTGCCCATGTCCCTGGATAAACACTTACAGTAATTATTATTTACATGTTATGTATACATTACAAAGTTTATGTATGGTAGTGAAGTCTACAGGTTCTTGATAGCAGATTACAGATTACAGGAGGATTGTTCACGACCATATGATTGGGCCTTATCTTCTGCCTAACAGACTCGGTAGAGAAATTACCTTATCTTTCTTCGTGACGTACTACTGGAACTCTTGGAGAATGTCCTGCTACCAGTCAGACAATGATTACGGTTTATCATTACATGCAGACACCAGCTGTTCATTAATGTAAACAGACAACATTTTGAGCAACATCTGTAAAACATTCATCACACGGCTGGTTGAAAACAGTCAAATCATCCAATCAAACCGTTCAAGGTCCCCTAGTGGGGAAATGGAGGACCTATTAAATTTTTTTCATATAAGAGTTTTTGGAATGGAAACCTGAGGGAAGACAAGGCAGAGGAAGACCTAAAACCTCCTGGAATCAGGGAATATATTTATACATGAAGGAGAAACATCTACAACCAGGAGATTGGATGGACCGACAAAATTGGCTATTGGGAATCGGACATGTCAAAGACATTAATCAACTGATGATCTATCTACAAAAGAGTTTTATTTTCTCTACAAATTATCAAAGTTTGTATACGGAATTTTTTTACACCCTGTATATATATATATATATATATATCCATCCATAGTAATTCTGCCTGAGGGCAGGTCTTTCACTGCAATCATAACATTTCCATGCTATACTTTGCAGCTTTACTAGGGAATTGTAGGTGTGGTAGCTGGTTTCCACAATATATATATATATATATATATATATATATATGTCAATACTCTATACCTCTTCTGAGCTAAGTTCTAGTTGTAATGTCAACAATACAGATGTATGATTGCATTTCATTGGTTGAATAATTGTTTTACCTTTAAGCATATAAGAAAATGTAATTTGCTCTCATTCTCTCGAAATAAAGGAAATAAAAATATATATAAGTTATGTGAAGATGTTGAATCTATAGTTAACTCATTTCTGCAAAAAATAATGGAGAGAAGAGACCTTTTAGCAATGACCAATTCAATAAATTATTAGGCAAATCTGATTCCCAATATGAAGACTTCTAATGGTTAATGAAGAAATTCAAATGATTATTGAATTAATTTTCATTTATTAACACAATTTTCATACACATACTTTCTTATGGGTCATTCTATTATACTGAATCTCATATCTTTACCTACTCCTTTTTCCTGTCTTTTTTTGTGATATATTAATTTCCTCATGGTACAGACATGAATGGCAGCAAATCCTTTGAACCATAATGAGATGGGTGCAGACAGATCACAAAGAAAAATTAAAAATAAATAAACTAATCATGTCATGATGTTCTGTAAAAATCATAAACTGCAAATAATACAGGAATCGCCTTCTGTGACTAGTCCTGAAAGGCCTATCAGTTGTGCCATAATGTGCAGGAATCCACTGGAAAACTGTGTTTTTATTTAAATTTTGGATTAGTTTAACCAATGAGTGATTTTTTAACAAATTCCAAAGGAATGAACCTACTGAGATTGTTCTCATGTAAATATTTGTACAGATTGTCACCATTCTTATGTAGTAGACACTGAAAATGACAGTGTGTGTCTGTGTGTGTGTGTCCATTAATGCTCTAGTGGTTCCAATTTTTGTTTCATCAAAACAAACTGGCAAATAGCAATTAATTAAAAAAAGGAAGGTCAAGTTTGATAACCAGTAAAATGAAATCATTAGGTGTAGGAGTTCACGTGAAACTAATATTTAAAAATCACTCTAATTGTAGTATTTTTTTATGTCTCAAAAACAAAATCAGTATATTGTAATTAATAGGAATATTCACGACTCAGCTCATATTTTATTATAAATAAATTTTTTATATTTTTCCTAAATGTCAGTATGAGGTGGAACGTTGACCATGGACCACTCAAATGACATCTATACGAAAACAAGTGTAACTAAATTAGTATGGTTCATATTCTTGCCTGTAGGGGGAGAGCGCCTAAATGTCTGTTAAGGGAAACGTGGGCTTACAAGAAGATTTTTACACTCCATCTTCCTCAATATTTCTTCATTATTCTATGTATTTTATTCTTGTAAAACGTTTCGAAAATTTTATTTCATCTTCATGACAAAAATAAAATACACAGAATAATAAAGCAATATTGAGGAAGATGGAGTGTAAAAATACAGAAGAAAAAAAGGTTATATACAATTTATTTATAATAAAATATATCCTCAATGGTGTAATATAAAATAATAAAAAATGAATTTGATAAGTTTGGATTCACGTCATATTTCAACTCAAGTTGGAAAGAATTGATAATGAAACGTAACGTATCAAAACCTGTGTCTCCAAGAAATCTATAAATATGAGCTGAGTCGTGCATATCTAACTCCCATTCATTAAAATAAACATCATAGTGTCACTTCTTTAAATATTAAATAAATTGGTTTATTCTATTAAAATAAAGTGAGGATGTTCTTCTGCAAAATTCAATGAAATCTGACCAATTAGAAATGAGGGTTTACCTGAAACCCAGAATTAAAAATGTATTCCAGCAGCTGCCTTGTTTGGTTTGTGCTACACAATTTAAATAACTCTTAAATTGGCAACGTGCACTTTAAGATATCTTCTTGTATCTTATAAGCCCATGTTTCCCTTAACAGAGATTTAGGCGCTCTCCCCTACAGGGAAGAATTTGAACCATACTAATTTAGTTACACTTGTTTTCGTATAGATGTCACTCGAGTAGTCCATGGTCAGCGTTCCGCCTCATACTGACATCTAGGAAACCAAGGTAGTACTAGGACGGGAAAATTTGGTAAAGTTTGCTTAGAGGCCTTTCCATTCAGGCCTAAGGATCTTTTACGAGCCTGAAAATCTTCAGACTCAGGACCCACGGCTTGAAGTCCCTCCCGGAGGACTGACGACTTGCTCCTTGGATTTTTCCATCCTAAAAAATCCATCGACCCCAGCCAGGTTTGAACCCACGACCCTCGGGACCAGAGGCAAGGAGCATAACCACTAGTCCACCGCTGTCGATACTTTAAGATATACTAATTTAATTTATTTAATATTTTTAATAAAATAATTTAAAAATGAATTGCTAAATATTTTTTTAATTGGTTTCAAATTATTCAGTAATACATTTATTATATTCAGCAGATTTCACAACATGTTCCTGCACTCAATTAAACTACTGTAATTCTCTTCCACATCTCTTTGTCATTCCAGTCTCCATCGTACAATCTTTTTCCTTTCATGCTGCTCAAAACAACATCAATCAATGTTATTTTTGGCACTCTTCTTCTTATTCAACCAAGTGGCACCCATTCTAGTATTTTTCTTGGGAATCTGTCTTGTCGTTCATTTTACATGACCATACCATTTTAAATGTTTGTTTTTTTTATGAAATCCACAATTTAAATTTGAACATTCATCAATATATAATACATATATGTAATACATACAATACATAGGTAATAATTCTATGCCAATAAGGTAAAAGTACATAAATCCGATTTTAACAATTTTTATTTTGTAGAATAATATGTCAAAAATATATCTTTCTTCATCTTTCATAAGAGCAAAGTTCTTAAGTGACAGCTAATTTCTTGGTCAGAAGAAATGCAAATCTCCAGTTATTAATATTGCTGCTCATGTTTGGTCTGAAAAACATAACATAAATTCAGACACTAAATTATTAAAACAATTAGAAAATACAAAAGAGCCGAATATTTGGGAAAAAATTTATATTCAGAAGAACAGAAATAGAGTTATGAATTTTGATATACCGATGGAGCGTGACCTTGTTTGGAGGTTCTTTGGCCAACCACAGGATGGAGCTGACATCGACATCCAGGTTGTGCAACATAAATAAAACCAGTCTGGGAAAGATGACGATAAAACAGAATTGTTTTGAAACATGTTCAAGAACAAATCAACATTAACCCTTTGCCGCTCCCATTTACCGTCCTCCCACTAGGACAGGATGGCCGGGTTTTTTAAATGGGTATTTAAATTTAAATGCCTATAGCAGAATCTATGTTCCCCCTTAAGAAAAAAAATCATAAAAATTAAACTGAAAAAGATAGGATTATAATTATTTTTTATCTAATTCCTAATATATTTACGCATGTAATAACATACTCACCTAATTTTGCACCTCCACATTTCGCTGCTGCTGGTATTCCAAATACATCCCACATGGCACAATGGAAGTCACACTGTTTACACTTAAATGTTGTCTGTTTATCCCTTCCAGATGGAACTTTTTTATTTTTCTCTATACACAAAGCAGACACTTTTGCACGGCCTGATATTTTTTCCAAAGAATGAAAAAGTTTAGGGGATGCAGTTCCGATGGGCAAACATCTCTTCCTGCCTGTACGCTTGCAAGACGTGAACGTGCGTATTAGTTGACGCACCAAGTTTCGTCTGAAGGTCACTTACCTGTTTCCGTGTGTTGTATTCGAGGGCTGTTTTGTCAGGTCATATAAGATGAAACAGTTCACACATTTAGGACAAAATGTAATAGAAACTTTTACCACTTTTTTTAAAATCGGTCAACACCATAATATTCGCGTTTCTGATCACTTATATCCACACCTCCCATGTGCTTCGTGTAATTTATGATGGCATTTCTTCATTGACTTTTCCTGTTTTTCTTGTGACTGAACCATCAGTCCGGAGATTGGAATTCGTCACATCTTCATGCTGCATTTTTCTGGACTCGCCCCTTTTCAATTTCAAAAGAGTTGGTTTTCTAAATTCGGCTGGCCAATTCTTTCTGTTTGCCCTTGTAGTGCCACAGCTATAAGTGCATCCATGTCTCTTACTCTTTTACGCGATGTGTGAGATGTAGATGTCATGATTTCAACCTCAACTGAGCCCTCAGGAAGTAACTCACTTTTGAACTTCATTATCTGTGACCTATATAAGTGTTTATCCTTGGTTCATATTTACACACATGCAGGAATGCCTACTAAGTGATTTCATCACACCCTCATAAAGAGATCACTTGTTCTGTACGCACGACACAATATTTTTAAGATGCTTTCATCAAGAGCGCTTTATAGCGTTTAGGCCGGCAGGAGACATTTAAATCTCGAGCGCTTCGGAGCATTAGGGCTAGCAAAGGGTTAATATTGAGGTAAGATGTTCAGACTAAAAATTATATAATTATTAATAGTTATTTGTATATTAATAAGCTCTCAAGAAAAGTTATGTTTTCGGATTTATGTGTATTTACCCTGTGGCCATAGAATTTACTGTTATGCATGATTTATTTTCACTGCAACCCAACACTTTTAAATAAGCTGGCATCAGAAATTGATTTTTTCCAATATGAGAAAACAAATATATATTCCGCAAACCAGCAAAATGAGAACATTAGTAGACATACTGAGGAATCCACTTACTTCACAAGATGGACATTTTATTGTAAAGATGATCTCCTGTATAATTAGTTTATTATGTTTACAGGACTGTATCTGAAGCTCGCTCATTTGATGAAACAACAGTTCAGCCTCCTACAAAAAGTCTTCATAGTAATTATGGCTCTAATCCCTCATCCAGAAATCCGAACGACGTAAGTAGTAAATGTAACATATTTATTTACAGAACACGGTCATATCTTCCTATAACCAAAGTTATTGCACTTTAATTTCTTTATCTCTGTTCTTATCTTCCCAATTTCCTTACTTGACTCTACTATCAACATTGATCTTCTAATATGTTGTCTTTGGTCAACCCTTCTTCCTTCCCTGGGGAATTCAATCAAAACTTTTTTATGTGTTCTCTGCTCCTGTATTCTTCTGACATAACCATACTATTATAATGAAGTGTAATATAGAATTTTGTACCTTCATTTTCTCCCTTATTACAGTATTCCTGATTTTTTCCAATCTGGAAAGCCGAGCTGATCTTCTGAAATAGTTCATTTTTTCCATTGAAGTAATTTTAATGTAGTATTTTGATTCAATAAAAAATATAAAGAGACTGTACGAATGTGTAAGAGATAGAAAATGTAACTTGTCCCAACATCTTCAAAGAATTACAAAAAATTATATTGGATTACCAACCAGAGAAACATGAGACATAAGAAGGCTGTGGACATATGGAGAGAGAACTGTGATGACGAAATGGGCAAATAAGTTAAAATTATATTTGAAGATAATAATGTTCACCTAAACTGGGATTTGAATCCAAGGTCTTTGGTTTTATGCACCAACACTCTGCATCTAAATTTAAACGGAAATGTTTTCTCTGTTAAACAATCACTATCCTGCTACTTCTTCTCAACAAGACTTTAAATGGGGTTTAACCCAGGAAAGCTTTATTTTTTATTTTAATTTTAAATTTATCACTTCTCACTGAAGGACAAATTATGTTTGAAGAGAAACATTTTTGCTCTTCAAATATAATTAGCCATTCAGTTGAGAAGTGATAAGTCTAAAATAAAACATAAATTAATAAGTCATTTTTTACATCTTGCCTCATATTTTATGTTTTTTAAACACGGGAACTGTAGCTTTTAAAAGGACACATCCCTTTCATTTTCAACCGACATTATAATGTGTCCTTTTGAAAACTGCAGTTCCCGTGTTAAAAAAAAAACAAAATATGAGGTAAGATGTAACAAATGGCTCATTGATTTATGAATTAAGAACTTCATAATGTTATTATTTAACTTCTTCTTCTTCTTCCTTCCAAGTATTAGACCAAGGCCTGTTACGATCCTATAGAAAATTTTCCCTCCAGCGTTTCATAGGACAGCCCAGTGATCTTCGTCCTCTTGGTACATAATGTTATTATTATTTAACTATGAATTAAAATAAAACAACAATAAGTTCAATCTTGAAAGCTGATGATGATGATACTTTGATCCAGTTGCCAAGTCTCAGCTCCATATATTGTGGGTACTCCTAAAGGCCATAGCCGGCTAACTTAGGGATGAGCGGCCCCCACGCATTTTCCTTCCAAATTTTGGCCAAAAGTTGCATTCAATGTGAAGCAATTCCACATGTACAGTGACACATGCACTCATCTATATATTCAAACCCCAGACAGGGAATTCTAACAAAATAATCGCATCTGTCCTAGAACTAGAACAGTCGGTGTCAGACTTTTCAGCATTGGTAATAAAATCCTTCGAACAAGATGTTCTTCCTCATCACTTCGGAATATCTGCTATGCAAAGAGATGATCTTATAGAGTATCACTCAACGGACATTGCAAAAAGACCATATGATAGACATGATAACCTGATGCTCATTTGCGATGGAACTTATGCACGTCATCAGAAGAGTTCCAATAACTAGTACCAATGGAAATCTTTCTCGGGTCAGAAGATAGTTCCACTGTGCAAGCCTTTCACGATTTGCACAACTGATGGATATGTAGTCGATATGCTGGGACCTTACTCAGCGAATCAGAATGATGTGGAGATACTGAGAAGTGTGATAGATGAACCCAACAGCTTGTGCACACTATTGAAAGAAAGGGAGACTTTCGTTCTGGACCATGGCTTTCGTGATGTGAAATCTCACTTAGAATCAAAAGGTTTTCGAGTACTGATGCCAGCACTTAAAGGAAGGCGTTCTCAGTTATCAGTTCAAGAATCGAATGAGTCGCGCATCATGACAAAAATTTGTTGACCAGTTGAATCTGTTTATGGTATAATCAAACAGAAATATCAACTCCTTGATAAAAAATTGGATAATAAAATGCTTCTAAAAGTGGGTAGTTACTTTAAAATTGCATCATTTCTGCACAATAGACTTGGAAAGCGTTTAACGTCCGATTCAGCATGTGCAGATGAAGTCTTAGAGAGAATGAAAATTCAGAACAGTGTCAAAAATACATTTAGCGATTGAGGTTGAAGAGAAAGAATGGCTTCGTAAGAAAATACCTTTTCAAAGTATTTCATTGGAGGATCTACTAGATTTTCCGGAAATGACTGTGAGAGAGCTAAAAATTCTGTTCACCGGGTCATACCAGTTTTCACAAGCCATATCATATCTTGCAAAAACGATTGACGAATGTGGAACATAAATATACAATTTGTCAAAGATAAATCACTTGTTTTGAAGCTTCAAGTTCAGTCTCGCCACATATCTAGGAAGGTTTATCGCTGCTTCATTGAATATACCCTTCACAGTATTGGCACAAAAGGAATTACAAGATATTATTGTGAATGCGCCAATGGGAGGAAGACTGTCAGTTGCTGTTCTCATGTAGTTGCAATCATAAAATACCTGGCACATGGAAGATATTTGTCCAAGATTTTACGACCAGCTGCGATTCTGAGTAAATTGGTTGCAAAGAAGAATACAACTGCCATCATCAATGATGATAGCGACAATGATTAAGGGAGGCAGTGAAAATTTTCATTGGCCAGTAATGTAAATGACACAGCACCAAAAATTGATCGAAAGTATAATTATGTTGTAAGAAATCTTAATAAAATTTAGATAAAATGTGCAAAAAAATTGTATATTAATTTTTTTTAACTATGCTCCACCTCTTTGATCGTCTTGGAAAAATTATATGTTGTAGAAAGAGGTCCGATTGTCTAATAGAAAAAAAACTGGTAATTGTATCTCGTGAGTGAGTGACAAAAAAAAAATCATGAAAATTAAAATAATTTGGTTTGGGTAGTTATATCCGTTGGATTGAGTTCTCGACTTTTGCTGTGAATCACCTTGAATATATTTACAACATATATTTGTTTCATAAAAATCGGTCCAGTAGATCCTGAGAAAAAAATCTTGATCAAAAATACTAGTTGTATTTTTATCTTTGTTCCTAGTGCAGCTACAGGGTTGAAATTTGATGTGAGTTTATAACCCATCTGATGCAATTTTTGGCCAAAATTTGGAATGAAAATGCATGGGGGCCGCTCACCCCTAACTTAGCCAGCTATGGCCTTTGTATTTTTAGCATCCTTTGTTATATTTTATATCTCACATTCATATTTTGAGGCAGTTAGAAATAAAGGGGTATGATTTTTTTTGAAAAAAACTAGTTTGGTGCATATTACATTTTTAAGCATAATTTTATTTAATGACAAATGAATGTAAGTTAGGAGTGTTATGATTGTTATGATTTTCAATTACCTATGATTTTCTTGTACAACTTCAACTTCTTGTACAACTATTTTGTGAATTCAGCAAAACTTGCCTCACTTCTAACTGCCTTCATTGTGCTTGAGGTGGGGGCAGGCTGCCATCCCGGTTCTTTTTGTCATTATTAACACCATTCCCAAATGTTTCCTTTGCACTATTATAATTTATTATTGATGTGTTGATTTCAAAATATTTTCTTCATTTCATACCGCTTGAATGAAATATAATTGGGTAGTCTATTATATCTGTTTAATTGAAAATAGAGTGGAAATTAAGTTTCTAAGATTATCCAATAAAGAAGTGTACATACAAACTATATACTGTATATTAGAAGGGGATTTTTTGAAGACTTTTGAAAAAAATTAATTATGTACAAATTATAAAATTACAATGTTATGAGGTTCTAAGGTGAGTCTGTTGCATCTTACCTCATAAATGTTGAGTTCTTTTAGGACATGTTTCAACATACACACATCTGGACAACCTGAAGATACAAGTGTATTAAATTTTGTTTAAATATTAATATTAAAGTAAGTAAAGTGATCCCACAACAGGCCCAGAGGCCCTTGGGGTAGTGGGAGGTTAAGGCTCCCACTTTTTCTAGACAATCGGCACTTTATGTCAGCCCTGCATGATGGCCGCCTTTACCCCCAGAACAAGCATCTGGTACTGATTTCCGTTAGAGGCTGAGTCAACCCCAGGGCCATAGTGGCGCTAGAGGGTTTGGGTCAGTTTAAAAATCCTGACCCCAACGGGACTTGAACCCTCGACCCTCCGGCTTGTAGCTCAGTGCCTTAACCATTACGCTATGGCGTGCCCCAAATATTAATATTAGTGTAAATCAATGGTAAAGAGAAAAATTTTTGCCTGAACCGGGAATCGAACCCCGAACCTTTAGCTTTCCGTGCTAATGCTCAGACATCCGAGCTAATTCAGGCTTCATTCCCATCCAAGCAAGAATCCTTCCTTTACCTTTACTCTACTGGCCCCACATTCAATTGCAATGAATCATCATTCACAAATACACAATGAATGGCTTCTACCTGAAGAAGACATGAAGGGACTCCACACAGCTATAGCACTATTTATTAAATATATATTGGGAAGCTAAAGCTATTACTATGACAGAAATAAGTAAATTAATAAACACAATTAAATTATTGTAAATCAATGGTAAAGAGAAAAATTTTTGCCTGAAACGGAAAGCTAAAGGTTCGGGGTTCGATTCCCAGTTCAGGCAAAAATTTTTCTCTTTACCATTGATTTACAATAATTTAATTGTGTTTATTAATTTACTTATTTCTGTCATAGTAATAGCTTTAGCTTCCCAATATTAATTTAATAAATAATGCTATAGCTGTGTGGAGTCACTTCATGTCTTCTTCAGGTAGAAGCCATTCATTGTGTATTTGTGAATGATGATTCATTGCAATTGAATGTGGGGCCAGTAGAGTAAAGGTAAAGGAAGGATTTTTGCTTGGATGGGAATGAAGCCTGGATTAGCTCGGTGGTCTGAGCATTAGCACGGAAAGCTAAAGGTTCGGGGTTCGATTCCCGGTTCAGGCAAAAGTTTTCTCTTTACCATTGATTTACAATAATTTAATTGTGTTTATTAATTTACTTATTTCTGTCATAGTAGTAGCTTTAGCTTCCCAATATTAATTTAATTAATTAATATTAGTACCTGATATGTAATTTTTTCTCAATTAAAATGGATTTTTGTTTAAAAAACTTTGTTAATTAGTTAAAACCATGTGGTGTACATTGAAACATGTTCTAAAAGAACTGAACTTTTATGAGGTATGTTGCAACAGACTCATCTATTATATACACATGTTACCAGAAATATTGTTATAGTAAATTCTAAGAAAATATACTTAAAAATCCATTCCAAATGTGGGAAGATGCCTCTCCCTTATCCCTCCACTGATTTGTTATTATAGTCATTCTACCGATAGTCTTTCGTTACTTATGTCAGCTGAAGTCATCCTGATTCTTTTTTCAAACCACCTCGAATACAATTTATCATAACCTTAATATAATGTTAAAAGCTTTATGTTGTCAGTATAAATACAGCACTTCTTTAACAAATAATGAAAGTCCGCGAGGGTAAGAAAAATGTATATTACTGCTTTAGTGAATGTCAGTCACATATTCAGTTGGTCAGTTTTTAAACAGTTAAATATATTTTCAGGAGGCACACACCATGGCAGAAAGAGATTTAGGCTCAACTTTACTAATGCCCCAGACACATCTGTATAAACCTGATAGGGTAAGTTATCAAAAAAAAACTTTATACAGTGTAACTTCTCCAGATAACAACCCCCGTTCCTGACCAGTTTCACTCAACACAGAATGGTATTCCACGAAACATGTACACTACAGGTCGCATGCAAATACATTAGTCTCTACTCAAATTACTTCCAATCACCAGTGAGCTGACTCGCCGTGAGCAAGTGCAAAGATTGAATTAGCGACCCACAAACTGGTCATGCATGAAAGTCGTCGTTTTCGTAATATTGGCAAGAAATTACCCAGAATTCTCAGTGATAAAACCACTTTCGTTATTTTCATCTGCTATAGAGGAATGCATTTACGCTTGCGTCCCGCAAATAATACCGTATACAATGACGTCTGCATCGTGCAATATTACGCCGATTCTCCTGTTCTTCCAGTTGAATTCTTTGGTAGACTCTATCAAATTCCTCTTCTCTGCGTATACCGAAAACATGATCGAAGTCTTCAAGGTCCGACATCTTGGATAAAGCGGCAAGGTTTCAAACTACATCGGTTACCATCGGTTCCCTTCGGGATTCTCACGATAAGTTTCTATCTTAAGCTATGATCTTAAGTTACCTCGTCAGGTAGCTTATGAATTTCAACAATTATTATCGCATGAATAGATTTCTGAGTAAGCAAAATCATATTAGGATAAAACTTTCTCAGCCGAGAATGCCTTTTACGGTCTAATGCATTCAAAGATTCGACCCTACGTCTCTAAAGAAATTCACACTTTGATAAATTTATTATTCAAACACTGTCATACGCAAGCTGGCTCGTATGATGCACTAGACATTAAGGTGTCATTGTATTACAGTGCCTTGATGTGGGCACTAACATCGATGCAGTAGTCCAATTCTTGCCATACTCTGAACATGTCAGGTGTGACAGTAGCTGTGCCTTCTTAATTCTCATTTGAACTTCACATAGTAGAGGAGGGATATAAACACTATACTTTATGAAACCCCATAGAAAAAATCACATGCGTTTAAATCTAGGAATCGCAAAGGCCATTTCATAACAGCATTGTTGAAAAGTCCTGTTCATCCTACCCAAGGTTCTGGTAGAAGCATCTGATTAGATAGTTAAAAATCTGACAGTGATATTGAGGCAGTGCTCCATCTTGTTGGAACACGTAATGATCTGAATCCTCATTCAGTTGTGGTATTAACCAAAGTTTGTGCACATTAAGGTAAGATATGCCACCTTACACTTGTGATGTTACATAATGCAAAAAACATTAAGCTTAGGTGAACTTTGTTCATACTCAATAATTTTGCATTAATTCTTGTATCCTCAAATTCGACAGTTATGATGATTCATTCTTCCACTAACATGAAATGTTACTGAAAATTATGCACTCTGTAAAACTAATATTCTCTGCTAACACTTAAAAAAAAAAAAACTTGCAAAAGAAAATCTTTCATGTTTCTCCAGATCCTTAAGCTTCTGTTGCAGTTCCAATTTGTTCTGTTTCATGTGCAACCCACACCATGCTGTCTGATATGGCATTCCCTGCTCATGAGAAGCTATGCACAAGCACTTTTGAGGACTATTTTGTAAAATCTTCCTTAAATGCTAAACACATTTCTGAGCATTTACTTCTCTTCTGTGGAGATAAAACTACCAATTGTGACAAATTGGTGATGCTGCTTCTCTATTGACTGCTCTTCATGCAAAGTGTGAAATGAACTTTGCGCAATGAAATCTATTGAATTGCAGACCACAGAAAACTTTTAGAGCACTAGATAATGTCATTGGATACTGTGTTTGAATGATAATTTTCATTAATATTTAAAGGAACTGACAGTATGAGGTTTATTTTAATAAATAAATAGAGTTAGATTTAACAAGTCACCTCATAATTGTAGATTTCTCGAAGACTGTTTGTTACTTCTTTGTATAATTTTCAGTTCTAACTGTATAGATAGAACTAAACATTATATGAACATGTATCAAAACTAGTCTTCAAGAAATCTACAATTATGAGGTGATGTGTTAAATCTAGCTCTATTTATTAATTTGAATTATAAATTTATCAAAGTGTGACTTTCTTTAGAGGTGTGATGTGACCCTCTATAAGATGAACGATCATCTACCAGTCTCATTCCCTTTAGGACATTGTATAATAAAGGCTGTATTCTTGTTCTTGTGTTCTGAATGAAGAAAAGAACAGTTGTTATTAGAATCTGCAGCCTACTGTAATATAATAACACTGCAATCACATATAAAGAATGTTTAAATGTTTTCCTATTTAAATGTGTAAGAGTCATACGTTTTTCTTAATTCAAAACCATTCAACAATAATTAATTATAAGACCAGCCTCATAGGCTAGTTGTCAGTTCATGGGGTCCTGGGTTGAATTCCTGGTCAGATCACAGGATTTTTTTTTCTGAAAGGTCTCCCATAATTTTGATTTAGTTTAAGTTTAGGTTTAAGGACTCTCCTGGCACTTCATTATCATTTATCACCCATCATATCATTGGGATAACATAACTCCATCTGGGTGCCATAACTTAAGAAGTGCATTACAATTCCACCAATGCCAAAAGAGAATACCAGAAATGTCATAAGGACAACCTGTTGGCATTGGTTAAAAAGATGAATTATAACTGACTGCCTCCTGAGACCTGTAGTGGGATCACTTTACTTTACTTTATTGTTGAATGATATACAACAGCCATAATTTGATAGATATTGAGACATGGGTGTGGTAGTAAGTTTTTTTTAATTGTAATAATTTTATACCCACCTCTGAGACCAGTAAACATGATGAAGTACTATACTGACTGCCATGAAAGGACCATCTCATAGTTACAAAGATAATATGAAAATGTAAATGTCAATTAACATGTGAAATATTTGGTGCAGTCTTGAATTTATATGATATTTAAATTGGTGCAAACGATCTCTGCTTATTTAAATTGTTATTTATTAAGTATATGTATTTAAACTTAGTACTCGTATGTGATATTAATAATTTAATGTTAATAAAATCTGGCTATCTCATATTTTGTTTTTTTTTTAGAGAAGTTAGGATGACAAGAGTTCCTGTAAGGCATAATAGCATGCATTTCCAGAATTGAGCCTATGTTAAATAAAGCATCTGTATGAATATTAATTAATTTTATTTTGTACTTACAGTACAAAGCTCAAGACTGTATTCCGATGATACTTAGTCAGTCCACTTTCATCCCTCCTCTAGAAGACCACTTTTACAGGATTTTTTTTTATTGTCAGCTTAAAGAACTTTTGACTGTATAATAGTTATCACTAAATTCCACACCGTGTTGGTCTGGGCTGACATCTTGTGCCAATTGTCCAACTATTACTCTCAAGGGCCTCCTGAGGCCTATAGTGGATCACTTTATTATGAAATTGCTAGAGATAGCTTAGGAATAGATTTAAACTGCAAAATCAGAAATTCGAAATGAATAAACAAATGCTTATGGCTGGAAACAAAGCTTATCATGCAGATATAAAGTTCATAATTAAATATGGGAAATAACATTATGAGGTTCTTAATTCAATCAATGAATGAGTCATTTTCTTATCTTACCTCATATTTCATGTTTTTTTTTAAACATGGGAACTGCAGTTTTCAAGAGGACATCCCTCTTATTTTCAACCAATATTATGACTAATATATAATATCGGTTGAAAATGAGAGGCGTGTCCTCTTGAAAACTGCAGTTCCGATGTTTAAAAAACATGAAATATGAGGTAAGATAAAACATTATGACTCAATATGTAATATTGGTTGAAAATGAGAAGGTTGTCTTCTTGAAAACTGCAGTTCCCATGTTTAAAAAAAGCATGAAATATGAGGTAAGATAAGAAAATGACTCATTCATTCATTGAGATATAAAGTTGTTTAAACCATCCCTTATGTCCAGAGAAACTTTGGTGAGACAAGTTGTAACACATGCAGCTGAAATTGCATTGAGAGTATTTGAGAGAAAAATTATTTTAAAAATTTATGAATATGGAGAATAAGAAATAATTAAGAAATAGAACATATTTGTAAAGGACAATATATTGTAAATTTTATAAAATTGCTTAGACTCAGTTGGATAAAACATGTTTACAGAATGAATGAAAATGTCTTAAATAGTGTGATGCTAGTGAATAAAAGAAGAGGTAGCCCAAGGAAAATATGTTTGCTACCTGCATCCTACTCTTTATGCCATTTAGACACATTCAAATAAGTCTTAACTTTTTAGGAATCCAGCAGGATACCCACTATATCTTATATATAAAAATTAATGTTTGTTTATTTGTTTGTGTGTCCGTAATTTATGCGCGGCCATACCGTTGATCCGATTGTGATGGGTTTTTTTGCAAAATCTTCAGGAGATTCCTGGGATGAACATAGGCTATAAGAGAGTTGTGATACTCAACTCCTACACCCTTAAAAATCGCCCTTTGTAGTGGAAAACGTGAAAAAAGTAATTCTTTGATGCTTAAATGGCTTATGCTGCCTAAACCATAAGAAATTAATGTACACAGAATTGAATATCTCAAAAAGCTCTACAAAAAAAAGTCCATGACAGTATATGTTTATCTCTTACGGATAACTCACAATAATCATTTTTGTCTTTCATTGATACCAAGAGTCCCACGCCGTAGCAAAGTGGTTAAGGCAATATAAACATTGGAAGTTGCCGATGGTTAAGAACTCATCTGGTTTTAATTTTGTTGAGTTGTTTCTTGACTCACCTCATACTTCTTAACTCCCTCGCAGATCTAGATTTTGTCACTTTATTTGTGATATTCTCAATGCTGTTCACATTCACAACTGATGTCCAATGGTCTCCTCTCCTGCAGACTGACCTCCGCGCCATCTGATGGCTGACCGACGAACTTCCAAATCAATCCCCTCTCCTTATCACCGGGTATTTCAAAATTCATAGTTGTGTTTTTATTCTTGCATATGTAAATTTTTTCTCAAATTGTGAGTTCCTTTGGTTTTTCCAATTGTTTAAGTAATTTTGTTTTGGTTTCTACTCTTATGTTTTTCATACCAGGCATGTGCAGCTATTGCAGATTTTTCTGTTTCTCCATTTTTAACATTTCTGAGGTGTTCCTTTAATCTTGTATTTAGATTCCTTTTTGTTTTTCCTATGTGAAAACCATTTTTCACACAAACAGGCAGCATTTAATAGTTTAACACACAGACTTGTGAATGTTCTCATGAGCAAAGAAAATTACAATAAAGAGAAAAAACACATCATAAAAATTGCAAAGGATAATGGATTTCAAGAAAAGATGATACACAAGAAAATAAATAAATTTAAGGAACAAAAAATGATTAATGAAAGTACTCTTCACACATATAAAGATATTGGTAAAAAATTCAAGAAGTTCACATACCACCCTTTAGTATTTGACAAGTTTCAAAAAATCTTCAACAAATTCAACATTAAATTAGCACTGAAAAATGATTACATTTTAGGTAATTTAATAAAAACCAATAAAAATGAAAAGATTGAAGACTGCAAAAAATCGGGAATTTATCAAATTAATTGTAAGGATTATGAAAGGATATACATAGGAAAAACAAAAAGGAATCTAAATACAAGATTAAAGGAACACCTCAGAAATGTTAAAAATGGAGAAACAGAAAAATCTGCAATAGCTGCACATGCCTGGTCAGAAAAACATAATAGAAACCAAAACAAAATTACTTAAACAATTGGAAAAACCGAAGGAACTCACAATTTGGGAAAAAAATTTACATATGCAAGAATAAAAACACAACTATGAATTTTGAAATACCCGGTGATAAGGAGAGGGGATTGATTTGGAAGTTCATTGGTCAGCCATCAGATGGTGCGGAGGTCAGTCTGCAGGAGAGGAGACCATTGGACGTCAGTTGTGAACGTGAACAGCATTGATAATGTCACAAATACAGTGACGAAATCTAGATCTGCGAGGGAGTTAAGAAGTATGAGGTGAGTCAAGAAACAACTCAACAAAATTAAAATAAACCTCATAGTGTTATTTCCTACCTACCTAACTTAACTCATCTGGTCTATATCCCAGTTGTGTTATTAGCATTGTGTGTTCAAGTTCAGTGAGATTTTCTTCTTATTCTATATGCATACTTCACCTCAAGGTTTGTAATTTTATTCATATATTTAATGTTTTTCTATATAACCAGATATTGTGTTGAATACATGTGGAATCATACCTTCCATGCACTAATTAATTTACACAACCATCTTATTTTAAATTGAGCTACAAAGAAAACAGTTCTGAACAGTAGTACAAATTTTAGTTATAATATAGAGTGATTTATGGATTTTAATTCCCGCACAATAACATGTGTGCAAATTATTGCATTTTTTAATTAGCTTTCTCATTACAGGAGGCAGCCAGCAACCGAGGCCTACCGTTGCATGCAGAGAATAATTGTTTGATTAATGTGGAAAAACATGTTAGATAGAGGCAATAAGTTATCATTTAGTAAACAAATTAGGGGTAGGGGGATGTTAGCAGAATGTTTTAAATGATATTAAAAATCAATATTTTTTTGAAAAGCAATTTTCTCAAATGTACAAAGTTGTGCGCAAGAAAAAAAATTCTAATGAAATATTCTGATTGGCTAGGAGTGGATGTTAACTTTCCCGTTAATAAGAATTAATTTAGCAAAATGACAGCCGTTGAAAAATTCTGTTCCATCTGCTTATGGAATTGGAAGACCCAAAATAACTTTTGAAGAGGCTGGAATAAAAGAAATGTTCACTTAAGCAAGAATTCTCTCGCGATGAACTTGCTCTTGCAACAGATATATCACTTTGGTCATATGGTAAATGGGACACTGCTGATGTCTTCTTCTTCTTCTTCCTTCCAAGTATTAGGCCAAGGCCTGTTACGATCCTATAGAAAATTTTCCCTCCAGCGTTTCATAGGACGGCCCATTGATCTTCGTCCTCTTGGTATATAATTATAAACAGCTTTGGGGATCCGATTTGAACTCATTCTTTCAAGATGGTGTTTCCAATTTAGTTGGTACTGTTTAATATATTCCAAAATTGGCGTAGTCTTCAATTATTTTAAGATATCGGTGTTCCTTTTCCGATCCCATCTGGTGTAACCCGCTGTTCTGTGCATGAATCTCATTTCACAAGCCGTTATTCTGCTTTCATGTTGTTTTTTTAGTGTCCATGCTTCACTACCATAGGTCAACACTGGTCTAGCCAAAGTGTTATATAAACGTAATCTGGTGTTTTTTTGTACAAGGGATGGTTTCATAACTTGATTAATAATTCCTAAACTTTTATTATAACTAGTAACTTTTTCAGGGATGTTTTAAAGACATTACTCAAAAAAAACACAAAAATAGCTTCAAAATAATTATAAATCATCCGCTCAACTCCCCTATCTTGTATGTCGGACAAAGCATTGTCTTTTTTGACAATAAAATATCAATATGTTAATATATTAACATGAGACTAAGTGCCAAAAAGAGAGGTTGTGATATTTATCTACCCTATAAAGTGCAATATACAAAAATAAAGGTAGTCTCAGCCCAAGCATGGAGGACAGTTAAAAACATGTGAAATGATAATATGACAAAGAGTTTTAATTTAGTACCAATGAAAACTTTTCAGGAATATTTTTAAATGCTTTTAACAGAAACTAGGAGAGAATTTATAGACTATGCTACACTGGATAATGGAAAGGGTGACTTAATGGAACCTATAACAGAAGAGGAGGTAAGAAACGTATTGAGAACGGAAAAAAATGGAAAAGCGGCAGGTCCAGGAGGAATGACCATGGAACTAATTAAATATGGTGGTTCAGGAATTATAAGAATTTTAACTAGACTTTTTAACCAAGTGATAGAAGGAGATCCTATTCTGGATGAGTGGAAGGTAAAGCATGCCTTGATAATATATTTGTGATTAGGCAGATTACAGAAAAGATGTTGGCTAAAGGAAAAGAAGTTCATATGGTATTTATAGACCTGGAAAAGGCATATGACTCTGTACCCATGAACAAGCTTTGGGTGGCAATGGAGAAGTTTGGAATACCACAATATTTTATACATTTTATTACAAGAATGTATGATTGTAAAGCAAATATTAAGGTTGGAAATAGAGCATCCTCAGAATTTGATATAACAAATGGATTAAGACAAGGATGCGGGATGTCACCAACATTGTTCAAGATATATTTAGAAGATGTATTAATGAAATGGAATAAGTCATGTAGAGGAATGGGAATCAACATTAATGGCCATTTACTGCACAATTTATTATTTGCTGATGACCAGATTATAATAGGACAAGATAAAGAAGATATAGAATATATGATTAGAAAGTTGGTAGAAGCATTCGAGGTAGGTGGACTGAAGATAAATTATATCAAAACAGAATATATGGTAATCAGAGCAAATTCAGAAGACCTACAAATAAATAATATGATAATTAAACGTGTTGAAGAATTTAAATATCTTGGATCTATAATAGATAAATCTGGTACTTGTGAAAAATATATTATTAACAGAGTAAATTGTGCAAGGAAGGCAATTAGATCCCTGAATGGTCTTTTATGGAATAGAAATTTGACCAGGAAAACAAAAAAGAGATTATAGAAACAATAATAGAAAGTATACTTACATATGGATCAGAAAGCTGGACAATAAATTAAAGGATGCAGAAAAAAATCTTGGGACAGAAATGGATGGATTATGGAGAAATATGAGAATATCCGGGCTACAACATATTCGAAATACATATATCAGACAAGAAATGGATGCACAAGAAACTGTTATTGAAAGGATAACAAAGGGAGCTTTACATTGGTATGGACATGTACAACGGATGTCGGAAGAACAGTGGCCTAAACAGGTGTTGGATTGGATGGTACCAGGCAGAAGGAAGAGGGGGAGAAGTAGAAGAACATGGTACGAGGGAATATATGATGCCATGATGAAGAGGGGTATGGAAGAAGGACAATGGAAAGATAGGAATCTCTGGAAAGCAGGAATAAAGGGCGAGCTGCTGTATAGTGGAAAGCCTGTATTAAGTATTAAGTTAAGTAATGCTTCTAGGGAAGCAAATGTCTTATGCTACCTTTCCCAAGACAGACATTTCAGCAGAAATAAGACCTTTTTTTTTTATTCCAGCCTCTTCAAAAGATATTTTGGGTCTTACAATTCCATAAGCAGATGGAACAGGATTTTCCAATGGCTATCAGTGTTCTAAATTCTTAATAACGGGAAAGTTTACATTTACTTTTAGCCAATCAGAATATTTCAGTAGAAATCTAACTTTTTTTCTCTCACACAACTTCCTATGTTTTAGAAAATCGCTTTTAAAAAAATGTTTTTTAAAAGTATTTTTTAAAACATTCTCTAAACATCCCTTAATTCTAATTTATTAATAGAAGATCACTTATTGCTTCTATCAATCACTTTTCTCCATATATTGAATCAAACAATTCTCTGTGTTCAACGATAGGCCAGCTGCCGGCCGCCTCCTCTAATAAAAGAGCTAATTACAAAAAATGCAGTAATTTACACACATGTTATTGTGTGGGAATTAAAGTCCATAAATCACTCTATATTCTAACTAACATTTGTACTACTGTTCAGAACTGTTTTTTTTTTGTAGCTCAATTTAAAGTAAAACGATTATGTAAATTTTTTAGTGTTTCGAAGGTATGATTCCACGTGTATTTAACACAATATCTGGTTGTATAGAAACATGTTAAATATATCAATGAAAAGTACAAACCTAGAGGTAAAGTATCCATATAGAATATAAAGAATAACTCACTGAACTTTAATGCAAAACGTATTTATTTCTACAGCTCGGTACACAACTGGGATGCGGACCAGATGAGTTCTTAACTATCGGAAACTTCCAATGTTTATATTGTCTACATAAATTTTAGAATTTTACCCTCCTTTGCAAATAAGTGAAGAACAGTCATCTGGCAATAATTTTAGAGTGAAGAAAGATGAATTGGCGAGCGTTAGTAAAATACTTTTTTCTAGCATTGTGAGGCATTTGGGTAGCTACAATAAGTAGTGACTGCAGGTTGAGAATACCAGCTATAACGGCAGAAGGATCCGACATGCTGACCACATGTCATCCTACACTGGCTAGATGATCGTCTACCTCTGTGATTAACACATGTGGATGTGAGGCCAATAGCCGGCTGGTCAGCCAAAAGCCTTCTAGGCCTGTCGCGCTTTGAGTTTTCTATTTGATATCAAGAAGATTTGGATAAGTAGATTTCCAGGCAAGTGTGCTCTGCCATACCGTTCATCTGATTGAGATGGGGCTTTTTGAAAATGTTCGGGAGATTCCGGGAATGAACATAGGCTATAAGAGAGTTGTAATACTCAACCACTTCACCCCTAAAAATCACCCTTTGTAGTGAAAAACATGAAATAAAGTCTCTATTTTGACTCTTAAATGGCTTACACTGCCTAAACCATAACAAATACACAAAATTGATGTACACAGAATTGAATACCGTATCTAAAAAAACTCTACAAAAAAGTATATGGTGGTAAAAACACATTAACATTTATTTAGGAGTAGCAGCACACGCCGGGTATTAACTAGTAACTTCTATTTCTTAATTGAATTGTATAACTTTTTTTAAAGTATATATAGTTGATACATGGCACCATTATGTTTCTATTTCTTTGTAAAGTCTGTCTTATACTAAATCATGATCTATTGTAGATCTATTTTTTGTAATTCCACATTGATGATCACTTTTTATGTCATCAATATAGGGAAAAAGTTTGGATACTAACACATTTATTAGAATTATTGTTTCAATATAATTATGTTATTTTTCTAGGAATATCCTCTTTGCCATGTATCATCTGAAGCAGTCTTAACCTGGAGATTCAAATAGGGAATTATTTCATTTTCACTAATTAAATCATTTCTTGTTTTTTCAGGGCAGTGACATATCCAATTTTGACTCTCTATGAATGAGTTTCAACTAATTCAAGCTGAGAAACAAGAAGATATAGCTGATATTCACAAATCAACAATCAACACAGATTTAAGTTGAATCACTTTAACCTTCAAACTGTGATTCTCATTAAAAGTTGATTTCTCTTAACAAATAATTCCTTGTTATAAAATCTGCTAAAATTTTAATTAGCATAGATTTAAAAACTTGTTTTCTACAAAAACTTAACAAAGGAAGAAGTGAATAAATATTGGCAATATATTTTATAAGAGACTGTTTTTATACAAAAAATCTTAATGTAACTGAAGTGTGTTTAGTTTTATGTATTATTTTTAAATGTATAAAACTTTATTTTAAAAAGTCTATTGTACATGTTGTAAACGACATAAACTGTCAAAATTACACAGACATTACATCTCAATCCACTGAACATGATGCATGGTGAAATTTTGTTTTTATCTTATATTTTTGTTTTAGTACTATGTTTTTAGGATTGATTAGTTTAATATTCTTTTTCATACTATGTCAAATTTTATAGATTTAAAATTAATTATTACAGTTCTGTAGCCTTTTACCACACGCACCTTATGCCAACATATAAACTGAAATTTAGTGTGTGGTGGCTCATTTTAGCATAAACGATATTAAGAATACTCTGAAGGTATGTGATCCCAAAGCAGTTAGTTTCAGACATGCCTAACCTCAAAACCTGTTCACAGCATGTTATTACAAATAGAAACCTTGCAATGTATAGAAAACAGCAATAAATACATCACCTACCCCATCATTGTTTACTGAGGGAAAATTCTGAATGTCACACACAGCCTATAATTAACTCAATGCCACGAGAATTGTTGAAGTAACTTTAACTTATATTAAATAAGATCTGCTCAAAATAATATTTCAATAAAACACATTAATCTATTCCTTTCTGATATCAGAAATTTATTCAGAATAGTTTGCAGAATTCATTCAAAGATCCCTCCATATTTGATATGACATCCCAAATGGTGACTCTGAAGTGAGCATCATAATAGTGCAATTTATGTCATACTCATAACGTTATTAATTTAATTAAATGTAAGAAATTCAACACAATATGAAATAAAATATTGTACAATTCATTGAAAAATTATCCTCTTGTCTATCAACTTGGGCGTAAACATTTCAACTTGTACGTAAAACACCATTTTCCATTCTTGTATTGTAAAATACTATTTAGTTTTCTATCTTTGTTTTGGGTTTCTATAGAATTACGTTTTTAGGATTGATAGTTTAATATTTAGTGAATAAATGTGGATCTCTTCTGTCAGAGCACCAAGTAAATAGTGACTGTGTTGGTCCTGGTTGCATCCAGTTCCAACAGTCGTCGGTTCAAAGCCAGCTGGGGTTGATGGATTTTTCAGAATATAAAAATCTTGAGTTTGGTATCCTTCAGAAGGGAACTAAAGCCATGGCTCTGGTGCCATAGATTTACAACACATAAAACAGTTTCAAGCCTAAAAAAAGGCTCTGAGCAAAATGTATTGTACCTTCCGTGAACAGGTTTGAATTGTAATCCAATTGGCCTTTGATGTTAAAAAGCTTCATTAAATAAAAACCAAAGCAATTTATCATCACTAAAAATGTTGCACTTAGAAGTCAAACTCTTTTGGGCCTCGTGTTAAGTAAATTTATATTTTTTTTTATTGGCTGAGTTATTTCTTTTGCCTATTAATATTTATAACTAACGCAGATTAAAATGACATGTAAATCGTCATTTTGACAAGCATTAAAAATAATGACAACAATAGTAATTATAAAATTAATAATAATACATCAATAATGAAAAGTAATAATAATAAAATAATAGAATTAACTGTCTCAAGCTTTATGGCAAATACTTTAAATTTATTCTTTCTTAATGTCAAATTTCTAGTTTGCATATTTTAGTGCTGATTGTGAAAAAAAAAATCATCTATAATTATGTGTTTGTAAGTAGCATTCAGTTAAATTGATATTTAGTTTACATAATTCATTAGAATATAAATACTTATACAACAGTCTAATATGTCGATCAGTTACTTATACAACAGTCTAATATGTCGATCAGTTACTTATACAACAGTCTAATATGTCGATCAGTTACTTATACAACAGTCTAATATGTCGATCAGTTACTTATACAACAGTCTAATATGTCGATCAGTTACTTATACAACAGTCTAATATGTCGATCAGTTTTTATTTTATAGATTTTTTTCAAAATTTTGTTTCACACAGATAAGTTAATTCTGTTATTTTGATTGTTAATTTTTTCTAAGAATTTGACAAATGTTTAGAAAAAAATAAGTATTTTTGGTTCAGTAATTGACATTCTATGACTTGGCAGTTTATATCGTTTATGCAATGTATATATAACAACTAAAATATGTCTATAAATAATTATTTTATATAAGAACTGATTAAACTGAAATAATAAATAATTATAACAAACTTAGTAATAAGTGCAAGTGTGTATATATACTTTATACATTTTGTATTTCCTTTCATGTAGGATAAGGAAATTTAAAATTTTGTAAAATTATTACAAAAATCTTCTTCTTCTTCTTGTCTTCATAGATTGGCTAATCCACCTGTACAGGACCCAAAATCTTGGTTCCATCTTCCCCTTGGTCTCCCTTTTGATCTTTTTCCTCCTCTTAGATGTATAGAGTGCATGGAAAAAATGGATCCAGATGGATACATGAGGATTTCTTTTGAGTGTAAACTCTTTCTATAATCCATGTTTTCCCCTTTTCAACATGTGGCACACTCATATGTATGTCTTAAACATTATTCTCAATTTTTTTCATATATGAAGGGTACAGGGGAAAAAACCAAGTAAGTGACATTTTTCATGAAAGCTACATAATGAACTTTTAATATACAACGTACGTACTTCTTTCCTGCGACCCAAAACTTTTAAGGTAAACAAACCCATGACTAAACTGTTTTACAATTCTAAAAGAAAGTCTTTTCCACAGAGAATCTAATGACACCTCAAACTCCATTTCAACAAAAAAGTACTTACCTGGTTCTTTCCCTGTAACCTTCATTTATAAGTTTATGATGTAAATAATTGTAATTTAATGAAACACAACTATTACAATCTGTATAAAAATGAATGTGTGTATGTTTGTCCTTTATAGATTTCAACCGATATTCATGAAAATTTGTACATACAGATTTTCAGGTATAGAGAGTGTTTAGTTGCTATATATTATGTTCTATAACCATTAGGTGTAGGAGTTCACCTGAAGCAAAAATTTAAAAATTGTTATAGCAGTCGCAGTTTTTTATATTTCACAACAAAACTCAGTATATTGTTATGATGATCTGGAAGAAGATTTTCGGGCTGTATGCTGTGGTCATGAGGCTTGTAGTTCCCCGATGTTTTGCCAGAGACTGCGTCTGGCATCTTTAAGGGTTGTCTTGAGACTGGCAATTCTGTCCACTGTCTGTCCTATTTTTACGTTCACCGCGATGTGTTTGTAAGTTATATCTGCCTTCTGATTGGTCAGCGTTAGGGACTTCCATTTCTCCAATGAGATTGCTGTTTGATGGTCTAGTCGACTGTACTTGTAGAGGTTTACATTCTGCGTGTATATAGGCACTGCCAAACGCAGCATCGCAACCAGACTTACAGTCATCTTAAAGAAATGGATAAGTCAGCAGTAGCAGAACACTCTTTACTTGATGGCCACATATTATCTAACTGCACACACTATTTTACCCGTCTACAATGAGAAGCCATCGAAATATCATCATCATTTCCTTCTGGCTTTTTTCGTGTTGAGACTTGAAAGTAGTTTTGAAGTATCGAAATATTCAAACATAAAAACAGTTTCAATAGAAAAGAAGAGTCATTAAAAGTCAACAAAGTATGGATACCGGTTCCAAAAAATGCAGAATGTAAACCTCTACAAGCACAGTTGACTAGACCATCAAACAGCAATCTCATTGGAGCAATGTAAGTCCCTAACGCTGACCAATCAGAAGGCAGATATAACTTATGAACACATCGCGATGAACATATAAATAGGACAGACAGTGGACAGAATTGCCAGTCTCAAGACAACCCTTGAGGATGCCAGACGCAGTCTCTGGTGAAACGTCGAGGAATACAAGCCTCACGACCACGGCCTACAGCCCAAAAATCTTATTCAAGATCATCATAGCAACTCTGGCCGTGAAAGTCTACGTGAATACATTTAGTATATTGTATTAAAATAAACCAAGATAGGTATTACCTAAAAATTGACTAAATCCGATGATTAGAAGTGAGAGTTACCTGAAAATTATTATAGTTTAGGCATCAAAGGAGAAATTAAAGAAATTAATTTGTGCTTAAATTGGAAGGAATTTCTAGATAACTCAGTTGTAAATCTGAAGGTTAGGGAAAGGCAGTTGGAAAGTTGGTGGTGACAGTGGAAGTTTGACAGTTAGGGTAGACGGGAAACTGGTCCTGTGAGAATCACACAGTTTTGTGAAGTGAGATGTAAAAATAATTTCCAATTCATTTCTATAAAATTTCAAATATTTATTAAGTAGATGCTTAAGAAAAATGTTTATTATTAAACAAATTTTGTTTAATGGCTAATACACTGACCATGTGAAAACAAGAAAGTTGTGGACAAAAGATAAAAGTTGAGCAATTATAACATTCAAGCTCTGACTTCCCAGTAGCAGTAAGTTGTTTGGAGGTGTTCAGTAAATACAAAATAATAACCAGAATTAATACAAAAAAGAGATATGGAAAAAATAAATAAATAGAAGTAAAAAGACAAAAATGGAACTGGATAGAACATACATTATGGAACGATAATAATCAAGCAATTTATAAATTGAGTCAGTTAAATGTTTTTACATCTCACCTGATAAAGTTCCTTGTATTCATGATATCAGTTTCAAAACCCTCTGCTTTCATCATTAGCCAAACTCCGAATGTTGAAATTTTTTCCATTACCACCATCTTCCAAACTACCATGTGGTGCTGATTTTATGAATTGGAGATTAAATTTTGCTCACCGGGCACTTCAGATTCATGGATATATATTTGTTCTTCTGAATGTATATCTTTTCCCAAACTGTTAATTCCAAAAGCTTCTCTAAATGTTTTAAAAGTTTAGTTTCTCTTTCAATTATGTGATTCTCTAACAAACTATGAGCTGTAATTGCCGATTTTTCAATTTCACCATTTTTAATACTTCTAAAGTGTTCTTTTGTACAAATCTCTAAATTCATTTTAGTTTTCCCTTTACAGTATATACTTTCTTGCTGTCATTGCAACTTCTTCTTTTTCTTCTTCTTCTTAATCATAATTTGTAGGATTTTCATCCTGTTTATTTCCAAAATCACATATTGGATGTGCATTCACTCTCTATCCATCTCTTGGCTGGTCTTCCTCTTGTTATTTCCCTGTCCATTGGTCTATCTTCTTTAGCTCGTTTTGCAAGTTGGTTGTCTTCCATTCTTTCTATATGACCATTCCAATATTTTCATCTATCTATAATAAATTTGGTTCATTATCATCATCATAAGGCACGACAACTTCAAAAGTGAAAGTTTTGGCCTTCTCAACAATCCTCCTCCATGCCAATCTGTCTCTTGCCATATGCAAATTAGTCACTTTCATTTTCTTTAGATCATTCATTGTGTCATCCTTCCATCTGATCTTCGGTCTTCCAACAGCTCTGCCTCCTATAGGTTTCCATTTGTAGAGTTTTTTGACCAGTTTCCATTCTTATCAAATGTCCAAACCAACCAATTCTGAGAGATCTTATATGGTTTACTATATTCTGATTTTTGATTAATTTGTTTAGTTCGTTGTTTGTTTTGATTCTCCAACAGTTATCAATTCCTCTACTTGATCCAAATATTCTTCTTAAAATTTTTCTTTAAAAAATTGGTAATTTCTGTTTTATTGTTTCTTTTAGGACCCATGTTTCACAAGCATATGTAACTACTGGTCGAATGAGTGTTTTGTATAACCTTATTTTTACAGTTTTTTTATATTAATTTGCTTTTAAATAAGGTTCTATTTGCAAAATAAGCTTTATTCCCATTTACCAATCTTTCCTTAATTTCCTCTTCTAATGTCCATTTACTTTGATACCTAAATATTTAAATGATTCTACTTTGTTAATTAGCATATCATCAGTTTGTAGATTTGCCGATTTTCTGTTGTGATTACTACATTTTAAATATTTTGTTTTCTCTTGATTTATTATTAGACCAATCTTTTTAGATTCCTCTTTCAATTTTGTGAAGGTTTCATATAACGCTTGTCTGGATCTTGCTGTAATCAGTATGTCATCTGCATAAGCTATACACTGTTTGAGTTTTGTTGTAATATTTCCCCTTAATTCCATTTTCTTAAATATATAATCAATGATTAAGCCGAATAAGGTAGCTGAGAGGGGGTCTCCTTGTTTGACTCCTGAGTTAATACTGAAACTTTCACTTACAAGGAAAGTACTTGGGCTCAAACAAACATATCTGTAGGCAAGTTTGGTTACAGGACCATTACATACCTCTCAATGTGCTGGTGGGTGTCATTTTTCTGCAAAACTCTGCAATCATGCTCTAGATATCACTGTAGATGTCATTTTAGAAGCCATACACAATGCAGATATCTTAACTGTAAATGTAAATGGGGACTTCCAATAAAATGCTCGCAGCAATATGAATGACTGCAAAACGCACAGCGAAGAAAAGGAAGTTGATCGCATGTCATATTTGCACATTCTATAATATCAGTGTTGAACGCCACGTCAATTACACTTTTGAAATTGTCCACTGGTTCACCAATATCATAGCCAGCGTTCTGCCATGTGTAACGAAGCATTGGTCTATATACTCCTGCAGATAACTGATTGTATATGCCAGAATGCAAATTCATGATAAAGGATCTGTCATGCAATTTTGGCTGCATATTACTGGAACATAGTTTAATAAAGTCTGTTATCCTCTTGGCATATATTTTATATTGCTGAAGAAATGCACATCCAGAGGTTGTGCATACTTTGTAGTTTTAGGTGGAATGATTTTTAAATGTACATCTTTCCGCCAGATGCTTCCAGTAGTACTTGTTCATCCTTATGTCCAGACCAGGAGTCACACAGTACTAATGACTTTCTCGACAAATTTGGATTCAAAACTGACAAAAAATTGTCTTCAGATGTTGTTTCGTCATTTTCCCACTCACACTTGCATCGACAAAGACATTTGAAGGGCACCAAGTTTCTATTTCCCTTGACACACGGGGTCCAAACTTTCCACTAGGTTCTTGGAAGCAAATATAGAGTTTGTCTGCCAATCGTCCTTCCATTGATATAGCAACGTCGATCGTGTAACTATGTGTTGCACTGTTAACTGATTGCAACATTCTCTCCCCTTTCATGGATAGTGTTCTGTCAGAAGAAAGCTCATAGTTGAACTGACTCTGATCACAGTTCGATACAGAACTAATTTTGATTTTTTTCTGTCGTGATATGGTCATTGACATCAGCAACAAACGTTTGAGCTCTTTGAATCAGCTCTTTTTCATTCCTTATTTTTTCATGCTTGGAGCATAGTCATACGGTGTGATGGTATCCTAAACTCCTTTTTTCAAATTAGTAATAAATCCTAGTGAAGCTGTAAAGTTTGTACACCCGAGATTTCTGGCTACATCCAATGCCCAATGTTGTAAATGCCAATAATGAACGGCGGAACGCATTATCACGCTTAATCGAATTTCACCGTTACGCGCTAATTGATGATCTTGAACTGCAGTGTATGATTTCCTTTGTAAACTGTATTTCCTTCTCGTTTCTTTGCCACGTAGTCCAGTATGTTTTTAGCCTTCAGTTTAGGGTATCTTTTCAGAAGCTTGTCGCATGTGTTATAACCTCTTACGTGATAATCATCGTATATGTTCTCTAGGGTGTTGTTATCAAACGCCGTGATGATACTTGCGACTGTAACCTTCTTATCAGCAGAGGGTTGGAATTCACTTTCACTACTTCCATCACCTCTTCCCGCACTTGCTGTATCACTACCGCTTGCAATGAGTTGTTCGCCATTACCATCACTAGCATCATAATTATGTGTTAGTGTTACAGCAGTATCTGTTTCTAACTTATGCTCATATTTCTGCACTATAATAGATACCAGAAAACATGCGAATGATTCATCTTCTACACCAATACCATCTTCATGAAGAAGAGTTAGTTCTTCGTAACTTCATCTCAACCAATCGCAATACATTAGCAGGATTGATTACCAATCGCCGATCCATCTGCCGCTTCACTACACAAATAACTTCACAAAAAAAGCAACTTCAGAGGCACACTGCACTGTCCCTACTGGTCTCGACTGGCATACCGGCAGGTCAATGTGCAATGAGACATGGCACACGTAGAGGCCTCTGATGGACGACTGCAGAGTTTTACAGATGAGCGAGTATCACTAGTGCAATAAGAGACCTTTAAATTATCTCTCACACGATTTTGGTGTATATGTGTTTGTTAGAGTCCAAGTACTTTCCTTGTTAGTTTATTGTTGATTTTTACTTTAGCAATTGTATCTATTAAAATGAAGGATATCAATTGAATTAATTTGTGTGGTACTTGATAATATTTAAGGCATTCATTTATTTGTTTTCTATTGACACAATCAAAAGATGTGTGTAATCTATAAAAATATTATGCAGATCTATATTGTGTTCATAACACTTTTCAAAAATTTGCTGTTCTATGAATATATTGTCTATCGTTGATCTGTTTTCTCTGAAGCCCATTTGATAGTCTTCAAAGTTTGCTATGTACTTTTTCAATCAATCTTTTATTGAGTAATATGGTAAAAATGTTATCAGCTATGATCAGGAGAGTTATTGATCTGTAGTTGGCACATGTCATTCTTGTGTATAGGGTAAATCAAACCCTCTTTCCATTCTTCAGTCAACTTATATTCATTCCAAATTTCTTGAATTAAATTGAAAAGTTTTTGTTTTAATGTTCTTCCACCGAATTTTATTAGTTCTGGTGGGATATTATCTGGACCCGGTGCTTTCTTATTTTTTAATTTATTTATTATATGACAGATTTCATTAAAGTTTGGTGGTTCTATTTCTTTGGAGGCTGTAAAGGCACTCTCATTTGAAGATTGTGTTGTCAAGCTATTTTCTGTATTTGATCTGCTTTAAAAACATTAATAAAATATTCTCTTCATCCCTTTAAAACTTTTGTTCCTTCAGATTGTATTGTTCCTTCTGCATCTTTGCACATTAGTGTCATTAATTTTATACAATAATTAAAATTGTTAACATTATTAAAAAACTTCCCGACATCGTTCATTCTAAAATTGCTTTCTATATTTACCATTTTTTTATTTATCCATTCTTTCTTTTTTGTTTCACATATTTTATTGGCTTCCCTTCATTTGGTTTTTTGTTGTTCTTGGCTAGCTCTTATTTTCATTTGTATATACTTTCTTCTTGCTTTATTTTTTTGATCAATAATTTCTCTACAATCATTATCCCACCATTTGTTTCTTTCTGTTTTTTCTTGTTTTTGAATAGTTTGTTCTGCTGCTTCAATGATTGTATTTTTTAGTTTATTCCATTTATCATTTATATTTCATTCTCATTCTCAGGTAAATCCTTGATTTTACTTATTAACACTTCCTTATATTGTTTTAATTTATCATTATTTTGTTTATTCCATTTAAATGTTTGTTTATATTTCTTTTTTGTATTTTGTGTGTAATGATTGCTTAAAAATTATCCTAACTAGAAAATGATCTGAGTCGATATTAGGTCCTCTTAATGTTCTGACGTCTTCAATTAAGTCATATTTGCTTCTAATGATCAATACATGATCTATCTGATCCATTATGTTATGATCTGGAGAAATCCATGTTGCTTTATGTATTTGTTTATGTTGGAAATGGGTACTCATAATTTTTAGGTTATTTTGTATTGCAAAATGGCACCTAACATGTCACCATTTGTATTTGTTGTTTCATGGATCATATGTTGTCCTGTTACTGTTTTAAAGCATTCTTCTTTTCCTATCTGAGCATTCAGATCTCCTAATACTATTACAGTATCACTTTTTGGTATTTCTTTTATTACATTTTGTAATTTTTCATAGAATTCTTCCTTGATCTCTATTGATTTTTCTTCTGTTGGTGCATAAGTATTTATGAGAGTAATTTTGTTATAATTACTTTTGATTCTTAATTTGCAGATTCTTGCATTATATGGTTTAAAATCAATTACTGTATGTAAAATCTGCTTTTTAATAAAGAAGCCAGTTCCAGCCTGGCCGGTTCTTGTTGTTGCTCCACTATAAAATATTGTATAATCTTTTTTGTTATGCCATTCCCATTCCACCTTATTTTTTGTAATGCAACAATATCTGGTTTTACTATACTAAATTGTTCTGCCAATTCTTACATTTTGCCAGCTTTTAGCAATGTCATTACATTCCATGTCCCTATGTTTATTTTATTCATATTCCTTTTGACTCGCTTGTGTCGTTTCCTATTAAACTGTCCGGCTGATTCTTGTTGAGATTTACAAGCATGTTTTCTGTTACTGTGCTAGGGAGCTAGCCTAGTGTCAAACCCCCAACCTGGAGGACCAGGTCATTTGATTTTAGGGTTTCTGTCCCTTAGATCAGTTGCTTCCACCACAGCTACAGAGTCTGATCCACCCCTTGTTTTTTTCTGTAGGGGTTTTCTCCCTTAGCCTTTGTAGATCCCTCTATCCCGCAAGGCAGAGGTTTTCCCTGTTAACCTAGGGAGTGGTTGCCTCTTCTGCCTTCAGTGCTGTACCATGGGACTCCTACTCTGCCATATCCACCATTGAAGTCTTCACTGTGTCCCTGGCAAGGGGCCCTTACAAGGTACTATTAGCTGGGCGAGCTGAACCAAGGTTTTTATAAATTTGGTTTGTCTTGAATATGACATTTGTCCCTAATTTCTGTGTTGTGTATTTTATGAAATAATGTTTTCCCCTGAACAGTTCTTAAGATCTTCATTTCACATGTGCTTATTATTTGTTTAGTTTTTGTTGCATCAGCCCTAGTTGCAATTAATTTGATAAATTCCAGATGTTTTACTATCTAGGACATTAACCTTTTTATTAGTTACCTCATAGTGTTACTTCCTACTGTCACTTTGATTAAATAATAAACAGTTGCAGGAGCTGCCAAAGAGGAAGGTTCATACACGATGTAAGTGCAAGGATAGGAATAACTAGCATAGAATAGGATCCATTGGATACTTGTGTTAGGAGATTAAAATAAATTAACTTTTTAGAAATTAACACTATGAGGTATTATTTATTTAAGTGAAATTTTATCACCTCACCTCATGTCCTTTTTCTTAGACTAGTTTCACGCCCTGATAGAACCGAAGAAGGGTCCAATGCTAGTCTAAGAAGAAGAAGAATGTGGGGTTCATCATCATCATTGGGGCAACAACTCATTCCTGAGTCCTGGTCTCCTCAGGGAGCCTCCTCCAATAAGCTCGGTCCTGTGCCTCTCTCCACCAATTTCTCAATCCCAACTCTCTAGCATCTCCATGCACCTCATCCTTCCATCGCAGTTTCAGTCTTCCTCTTTTTCTTCTACCTTCTGGTTGAGTGGACCAAATCCTTTTACATATTTCTGACTCTTCCTGCCCTGCCCCTCGTAGTCTGGTTAATTTAATGAATTTACCAATTTCCACACTTTGAATAATACATATAACTCCTGATTATAGCGTTTTTGCCATACACTGTTCTCACATAGGGTCTTACACCCTCCTTAATATTTTTCTTTCAAAAAATTGCAGAGTGCATTTATTGTTTCTCCTTATTATCCATGTTTCACAGCCATATGTCAAAACGGGTCTTATTATAGTCTTGTATAGTAATACAGATCTTGAGAAGACTTAACTTTTCATGTGTTTTAAAAGCCCATAACAACACTTGTTGCTATATTTATTTGATTCTTTATTTCTTGTGTTGTATCATTATCCATTTTGACTATTACCCCTAAATATTTGAAATGATCTACTGTTTCAAATATGTATCTTGCTATCTGAACTTCTTTTTTTTTTTGTAGCATAGTTTCTTTCTAAAGTCATATATTTCATCTTTTTTTCATTAATTTCCAGACTCATCTTTTTTGCATTAGATTCAAGGGCAATAAAGCTTCTGTTAGTGCTTGAAAGGACCTTCCAATTATGTCCACATCATCCACATAATCTAATAACTGTATGGATTTGGTGAAAATAGTTTTCTCTCTCTGTAACCCAGAATCTCTAACCACTTTTTCTAGGGCTAAGTTAAATAAAAGACATGATAATGTGTCTCCCTGGTGCAATCCTGTGTTAAATTCAAGTTCATTACTTAATTTTGTTTGTATCCTTACTTTACACTTTATCTATGTCAATGTCATTCTTACCAGTCATACCAATTTTGATGGGAGTTTAAATTCCATCATTGCTAATATTAATTGTTTCCTGTTTATACTGTCGTATGCAGCTTTAAAATCCACAAACAAATGGTGAATATCAATGTTGAATTCATAAGTTTTCTCTAGGATTTGTTTCAAATTGAAAATTTGATCTATTGTGGATTTACCTGGTCTAAAGCCACACTGGTATTGCCCAATTTCTTTCTCTACGAACGGTAAAAGTTTTCTATATAATAGTAACGTCAATATTTTGTAAGCAACATTCAGCAGAGTTATTTCTCGATAATTAGAGCACACCAGTGGGTCACCCTTCTTATAAAGAGGACAAGTTATTCCAATCTTTCACTCTTTTGGTATTCTTTCCTCTTCCCAAATCAATTCATATTTTCTCTTATATAACTCCTTTCCTCCATGCTTAAATAATTCCACCTGTAAACCATCTTCACCTGGTGATTTATTATTTTTTCAATCTTTGTATGGCCATTTCAACATCAAGTAGATCTGGGAGTTCTATATCTATTTCATTTGTGTCTGTTCTTAATTCTTGTAATCCTTGTCATTTGATTCAGTATTTAAAATTTCTTGGAAAAAAACCCTCCCATCTTTGTAGGATCTTCTTTTCTTCAGCTATTACTGTACCACCTTCTGCTGTACAGATGTATATTCTAGGTTTATATACTTTCTTAGTATTATATTGACAGAAAAAATAAAATTCAAGAAATTCACTTACCATCCATTGAAACACTATAAATTTCAAAAAATTTTCAAAATGTTTAATATAAGATTAGCGCCAAAGAATGAATACAGCCTTAATACGATAATTAAAACCAATAAAAATGGAAAAATTGAAAATGAAAACAAATCAGGAATTTATCAGATCAAATGCAGGGATTGTGACAAAATTTATATTGGAAAAACGAAAAGAAATTTGAAAACAAGGGTGAAAGAACATTTTAGAAACATAAAAAGTGGAGAAGTGGAAAAGTCAGCAGTAACTGCACATGCTTGGTCCGAAAAACATTTAATTGAATCAAAAGCCAGTCTAATTAAACAAATAGACAAAAAAGGAACTCACGGTTTGGGAAAAGATCCACATTCAGAAAACAAAGGAAAACTTATGAACTTCGAAATTCCTGCAAATTTTGACCTGATCCAGAGGTTTATCGGTCCACCAACAGAGGGAAGAAGAAGAGTTTCTTCCGATCGACATAACACCAGTCGTCAACAAAGTTCTGATGATGAGACAGTTATAGTCTCGAAATCACGATCAACTTAGAAAATTTATATGAGGAGAGGTAAGAAACATTTAATTTCACCATTATTGTGATGATCTTGTAGAAGTTTTCCGGGCTGTTGGCTGTGGTATTGAGGCTTGTAGTTTCCCAATGTTTCGCCAGAGACTGCGTCCAGCATCCTCAAGGATTGTCAAGGATGCTGGACGCAGTCTCTGGCGAAACATCGGGGAACTACAAGCCTCAAGATCACAACCAACAGCCTGGAAATTTCTTATTATTATTAACCCCTCTATAAAACTTCCTTGAGTCATTTCTATCCATGTACTCTTGTATGTTTTCAAGTTGTTTTTTTCTCCCACTCCATTTTTCTTTGTCTATGTATCTTCTTTTCTTCTCTTCTTTTCTTTCTATATTCTTCCACTGCTTCTCTTTTGTAACATTTTCTTATATGCTTCATTTTTCCATACTGTTACTTTCTGACATTCCTCGTCAAACCATCCTCCTCTTGATACAGTTTCAGCTCCTTTTCTGCTACATCTGTGATTACGTGTTTACATATTTGCCATTGATGATCTATGTCTTGAACATTACTATACATAAGTGATTCCTCTAATTTTAATTTATATGATGTACCTTTTTTCAGGTTCCTTCAGTTTAATTATATTAGACTTTTTACATTTACCCTCTAGAATTTTTGGAAATTGAATATAACCTTCATTTAATAGAAGACATCAAGAAATCTGAAACTCCTCCATATATTTTAAAACAAATGTCACTGGAAATAATAAATCTAAGATACCCAGCTCCTGAATGGATACATATTTTTACAGATGACTCCAGCCTACCAAATGACGGTGGCACTGGTGCTGGTGCAGTATGTCCACTTTTTTCCTTTTATCGTAAAATAAACACAAATTCAACAAACTTTGATGGCGAAATTCTAGCAATTTTCTTAAGTTTACAAAATCTTTTATATCACATCCAAAAATTTACAAAAGTTGTAATTCTATGTGACTCCAAAGCAGCCATTCTCGCTTTAACATGAGACACAACACCCAAAAGCATCAAAATTATCAAATGTCACCAAATGATAAAACAGTTATCCCATCTCGTCTACATAAAAAAGTTGTACTTCAATGGATTCCGGCCCATTGTGGAGTGACAGGCAATGAAGTAGCCAATTTTCTGGCCAAGAAGGGTAGCAAAATTGTTTCAAACCCAACTTCTACTCCAGTTTCTTTCACTCTATCAAAAGAATTATCTCAAATAAATACATCAATAAACTTACAGAAGAATACACCACCAAAACATCTGGAAAGGAATGGGTAAATCTACAAGCTTATGACATTACTACATTACAAAGAAAATCTGCAGTAGCAACATTCAGACTGCTAACGGGACATGACTGCTTGAATAAACATCTACACAGAATTGGCATAACAGATTCACCTAAATGCCCTTTTTGCAATTTAAATGAAGATATGGAAAGAAACCATCTCCTCCGTTGTCCAACTTTTGTAGAAGAGACCAGCCTTTCTGCTAAATATTGGAGTGCAAGAGAGCGAATGATTTCATTATCAAGTGCTCAACATTAGATACCAACCAACCAACCACATTTATTTACTTTGTCTTTTTTTTAAGTTTGATAATCTTGACCTGATGTGAGCTATTACTAAATTGTAGTCCGAATCAATGTTTAACCCTCTGAAAGTTCTAATGTTCATTAAATTGGATTTATATCAAGAACTTATTAATAAATGATCTATCTAGTTTTCTATATGTCTATCCGGTGATTTCCAAGTATTTTTATGTTTTTTTTTTTTTTCCTGCAAACAGTGTGATCCCTCATGATGCTGCGAAACTCACCAATCTAAGCCCATTATCATTAGTCTCTTCATGTGCACTAAACTGACTAATTGTCGGGTATAACGCTTTCTCTCTTCCTATTTGTGCATTTGCATCTCCAAGGACTATTTTATATCATTTTGCAGGCAGTTATCTACTGCTCTTTCTACATTTAAGTAAAAATCATCTTTCTCTTCCATTGAAGATACCTCAATTGGGGCATAGGTACTAAAAAGACTAACATTAAAAAACCTACCATTCATGCATATTCTACGATTTACCGCTTTAAAACCAATAACTAGTTTTTTTGCCTTTTTGTTAACTACAAAACTGGTTCCTGACATATGTTGTTGCTCATGACAGCTATATGGTCCCTTTTCTCTATGATACCACATCCCAACCATCTCACGTCCTGTATCACTCTCATCTTTTCTAATTGTTCCAAGAGCACTTTCATTGCTCCGGGTCTATAGAGAGATAAAACATTTCATGTAGCTAGTTTAAAATCATTGTCCTTTTTCCGTTTGCCAGGTTGTGCCAATAAAGACAAGCCATTTCTATTTCCTTGAGCTGTCGTAGTTTGAAATATTTTTCCAGGGTGAGGGTACTAACCTCATGCCCAACCTGGAGGATCAGGTCTTTTGATTTTGGGGTTTCCGTCCCCTAGATCAGTCGCTTTCACCACAGCTACTGCCCCTCCCTATCCTGAGGATTCTCATCTGCCTCCATTGCTGTTGGGTCATTTAGACCTCCTCCGCCTCTGGAAACAGTTGGATCTCCTCTTCTGAGTTGCTTCTTAGTTTAGGTCTTCACCTTTGGCCTGACCAACAAGGGAGGCCCTACCAGTAGCTTCGCTACCATCGGTACAGCCCAAAGTATCACTAGACCATGCAAGCACCCCCACCAACTTCAAGGTCATGCAACTCCTAGGGGGGTGAGAATATGGGGTTAGGTGATAAAATGTTTACTTAAATTAGATTAAAATGATTATTAAGGTTGTTTAAGACTATATCCATTCCTAATATTATCAACCAGTGTCTGGCTGTACCTGAGACCTATAAAGTAGAAAACATTAAATATTTTGGTCTATAAAGTATTTCAGATTATATACTTATGTGTATGGATTGGAGACATGTGTTGTTATCCAATGATGATAAAGCTTTTAAATGGATTGCAACATTTTTACTGTTGCTTCCCAGTAGTCGAATTTCCTTTCTGAGTTGTTTGTTCCTGTCCAGCTCTTTACACATCAGGAGATGTTCCTTATCCTGTTTCATTATACAATTTCAATTTTATGGAGGTGGTCAGGTAGGTGAAATGTGGGTATAGCAGATTTTCTTGACATTGTCAGAATGCGGAACTGGAGGTAGATGTTTGGATAGCTCTTTCCATATAGTTTTCCATTTATTTTTTTGTTGGTGTCTTTCTTTTTTTTTTTAAATTCTGTTTTTTTTGCCTTAGATTTTTAAGTTGAATTTAGTTTCTTTTGTGTTTTGAAAATGATACTTGCTCTATTTCTGGCCAGTATATCTGTCATTTCATTTTCAACAATGACAATAAGGACAAAGGTCCTGTTTTGTAATCTTGGCAGATAAATATATGTTCTATTTAACAAAACCACTTGCATGTTGAAGGTATGTAAAAATGTTTCTGATTTCTAGTATAGGAGACAGATAGTTTTTATTGAAGAGTGTTGACTTGAATGTAAGCATCTGAAAAACTCTTCTGGTCTGCCCATTTAAATATCCTCCTCAGGTGGTGAATGTAACACCTTGTCTTACAAGCAAAAATGATATGTAGTATTTTGTATAGCAATTTGTCCATTAGTGGGACCTGTTAAGCCTAGAAATCCCCTTGGTGCTTTTTGACAGGAGTAAGCTATTTACTGGCACCACTTTCCATCTTTTCTTCATTGTTAATCACTTGCACTACACACAAACACACATCCTAAACAATTACAGTGGGAAGGAAGACCTTTGGAACTGGTATCATGAACTTTATGAGGTGAGATATAAAAACATTTAAAAACAATACAACATGAAGAGTTTAAAACTGTGTTTGCAAACAAGAAATGGAACATCATACATCCCTCATTACTTCTTCTTCTTCCTTCCAAGTATTAGGCCAAAGCCTGTTATGATCCTATAGAAAATTTTCCCTCCAGCGTTTCATAGGACAGCCCAGAGATCTTCGTCCTCTTGGTATATAATTATAAACAGCTTTGGGGATCCGATTTGAACTCATTCTTTCAAGATGGTGTTTCCAATTTAGTTGGTACTGTTTAATATATTCCAAAATTGGTGTAGTCTTCCATTCTTTTAAGATATCGGTGTTCCTTTTCCGATCCCATCTGGTGTAACCACTGTACTGCATATGAATCTCATTTCACAAGCCGTTATTGTGCTTTCATGTTGTCTTTTTAGTGTTCATGCTTTTCCCTCATTACTCATGAAGAAAACTACCAGTAGTTGGCTGCGCACCTCCGAAGACTAAACATGAACAATTCTCCACAATCATAAACAAGGTACATCTATGTCATAAATTAATTATGGGAAAAAAATTATGAGATTTTCAAGTTGAGTCATAAAGATGCCTCCAAAAACTGCAGTCCAGTGCTTGAAGATGACAGAGTATGAGGAGACTCACTATTTACTAGTTATTAAAAGGAACGTCTACTACAGTATCAGGAGATGTTCAAACATCTTATTTAATAGAGAGTTAGAATTTTAACAACTCACCTCATAATTATGGATTTCTTGAAGACTATAGTTTTGGTACACTATGTATCATTATCAACTGTTGAATTGGTAGTTGGTGATCCTGTAGGTTGATTTCTGCTCCCTCTGTTGGCTGACTTATGAACTTCCAAATTAAATCTGCATCTTATTATTGGGATGCTAGATGGAGAATGGAAGAAGTCCAAGGTCCTGAGGATTAGCAAACAACAACACTGCTCCACAATACATAATATCTTTTCATGTAAATAACATGTACCTAGAATTCTGAATGAGGAACTATTTTATCTCTGGAACATTTTACTCCAGTGGGATCTGTGTCCATGCCTCTTGAAGTATTTTTACAGTGAAATATTGTCACTCTTTCAACCAAGGTATCTCTTTTAATCTGGCTTATCAGCTTTGAATTCTCTGACATGGGTGACAGCAGAGCTGCCACAGCATAGCTTGTAGAGTCATTTACATCTGCATAAAGTGTTTAAATTAAAAGCAAACTACAATAATGCTATCTCTTTGCCTAGTGTGGAAATGAATCTACAAAAATGCAGTAAATGGAAGATCATGCACCAATTTGCTTACAAAGAAAATGATTTGATACTTTTAAAATTCATGTTGCAACACCGTTGAGGTCACTTCTAATATAAAAATAGAGCACCTGAGATCTCAATATTGGATGTGGAGTTTTTGTGCAGTACTTTCAAAGCATATGCTTCATCTTCAGCTGATTGTTCGTAAGAATTCTGTAGGGCGGGTTATTTTAAATTTAATAACAAATTTTTCATACAAGAAGATGGTGTACCAATGGGTAGCCCTACTTCCAGCGTCATTTTGAAAATCTTTTTACAGAACTTAGAAGATAAACACTTTGAAAATCTAAAGGAACGATTCAACATAAAATTAATAACAAGATATGTCGATGATCTTCTAATTATTTACGACAATGAAAATTCAATGGAACATGATATTTTGACTGAACTAAATAAAATGCATGAAAATATAAAATTTACTGAAGAAATTGAGAAGAATAATGTGATCATCTAACTGGACCTCACATTAAAATAGCAACAGTTTAGACATCAGCATTTATAGAAAACCAACCAGTGATACAATCACATTCATACAAAATCTAGGCACCCCCACAACAAAAAATCAGTACCTTTACCAGCCTCATCAACAGAATGAGAAAACTACCACTCAACCAAGAAAATTACAATAAAGAACTGAAATACAGGGTGATTCAAAAGTCTCTTGATATTTTCCTCATACCATTAATTTACGTATTTTTGTTATATGTATTGGAAACTATGCTAACAATAGAGGAAAGATTGCTGTTGTTTTTGCTCGTATAAGAGGATTGACGTATGGGCAGGTACAAGAAGAATTCACTAGAAAGTTAAAAAAATCTGGTCCTAGCAGGCAAGCTATTAGAGATCTGGTACTGAAAATGAAACAGATGGAATCTGTTGCTGATGAGACACGTAGAGGGAGGCCGGCTACAACACCAGAAGATGTGCAAAGCATACAGGATGCCATCTCAGAAGTCCCGGTGCATCATCCAGAAGACTCAGCAGAGAGTTGGGTATGTCTCAAAGCACTGAATGGCGTATCTTGCACTTCAAACTGAACAAAAGCTCTTATCACATCCACCTAATTCACAAGCTTGAACCAGAAGACTATGTATGATGACCTGTTAAATGGCATTGAAAATGAAGAACTCATGGAACATGTGTTGTTCAGTGATGAGGCAACATTCCACACACATGTGGACATGTCAATAGGCATAATTGTAGGATTTGGGAGGCGAACAGCCAAACACCATACAAGAGCTTCAGAGAGACATACCAAAGGTAAATGTGTGGCTGGGAATAACAAAAACAAAAATGTACATGTTTGCGGAAACAACAGTAACTGAAAGTAATTATCTTGACATGTTAGAACAATACCTGGAACCTCAGCTGGCAGCACAGGACACGTGGTTTTGCAGCAAGATGGTGGACTACCCCATTTTGCCATAATTGTTCGTGACCACCTCAAGAAAGCTTTCCCTGGTTAACCAAGAATTTCGACGGCCCACTCTCCAGACTTCTTTGTTTGGGGTTTCGTTAAGTCCAAAGTGTATGAAGTGAAGATCAACTCCTTACAGCAATTAAGAAACCGAATAGCTGCAATCACACCAGCTATGCTGGCAAAAGTGTTTCGCTGTACACAAGGAAGGTGGAGTTTGTGCCGTGACTTAGAGGGCCACTGCATTGAAAGGTACTGAGTTTATCATCCAGTAGTCATTACTTTTCGTATGTAATAACAAGTTTGGCACAAAACATTGGTTTGACGAAAATGTCAAGAGACTTTTGAATCACCCTGTACATCAAACTCCTAGTATCCAAAAATGGCTATAATGAAGAAATAATTGACAAACTCATCAAAAAACAAATAAAAATAGAAGAATTAGTAATTTAACTTTCACAGGGAAAGAACACTATGAGGTTTAATTTAACAATTAAATTAATCTTTTTATTACCTCACCTCATATCCTTTTTCTTCTATACTGCAGTTTCGGAGCTTATCTCCATCTTCAGTAGCCTCTGGTCGACTGGTGTTATGTTGATTCTTGGCGGTTTTCTTCTTACTTCTATCGGTGGACTGATGAACCTCTGGATCAGGTCAAAATTTGTGGGAGTTATGAAATTCATGAGTTTAACTTTCTTATTTTTTAGGATGTGGATTTTTTCCACACTGTGAGTTCTTTTTGTTTATCTGTGTGTTTGATTAGGCTAGCCTCTGTATCAATTAAATGTTTTTCAGACCAAGCATGGGCTGCTACAACTGACTTGTCCACTTCACCCTTTTTTTACATTTCTAAGGTGTTCCTTCAATCTGGTTTTTAAATTTCTTTTTGTTTTTCCTATATAGATTTTGTCGCAATCCTTACATTTGATCTGATATATTTCTGATTTATATTCTTCTCCAATTTTTTCATTTTTGTTGGTTTTAATTATCTTGTTTAGGCTGTATTCATTCTTTGGGGCCAATCGAATGTTAAACTTATAGAAAATTTTCTGGAACTTGTGGTGTTTCAAAGGATGGTAAATGAATTTTTTGAATTTTATGTTCTCTTCTGTTTGTTTTTTAAGTGTGCTTTTATTGATTAGTTTTTGCCTTTTAAACTTATTTATTTTCTTGTGTACCATGTTCTCTTCAATGAAGAATTAGTAAACTTAACTGCATTGAATAGAGAAATAGACAATAATAAAACTCTCACATATACTGGTCCTGAAACAGCTAAAACCATCAAAAAACAAGACAAAAATGTAAGAATCGCCTTCACAACAGCAAACAAACTAAATAACATAATCACAAACAAAATAGAAGAAATAGACATTTACAAAAACAAAGGAGTTTATAAACTAAAATGCAGCAGCTGTGAGAAGTTTTACATTGGCAGAACAACCAGAAATTTCAACATACTTTATAACGAACATCTCAAGGACTTTAGATTTAATGAAGGCAAATCCAGCTTTGCAAAACATGTTATAGATACAGGTCACCAATTCAATACCATCGACAACATTTTATCCGTCACGCATAGAGAAAACGACAAACTCAAAATCAACATTCTCGAAAAAATTGAGATACTAAAAGAAACTAAAAACACTCACCTGCTGAATGAGAACTCACCCAGTGACATCAACCCACTCTACAGAATTCTCATGAACAACCAGTACCAATGCATAAGCTGAAGATGAAGCATATGCTTTGAAAGTCCTCCACACCCCACATCCAATGGCTGAGATCTCAGGTACTCTATTTTTATATTATAAATATTAAAGAAAATTATATTGTACATTTGGACTGACATAGGACTTTTACAAAATCTCAATACAAGATAAAATCTTTGATATTATCATCATGATCAATAACATATTATATTAATAAACAGGATCTTCTTGGTGTTTATTAAGATTGTATTACACATTATCAATAAAACCCAAATCACCAACCAAAACATTAAAATAGTCAATGCATTTTGATAGCGAGGCAATCATTATCAAGACTAGTTATTAATTGAATAAAAACACATTATTTAATCAATAACTAGTCTTTCTATCAAAATATGTTGACTATTTTAATATTTTGGTTTGGTGATTTGGATTTTATTGATAAGAATGTGTAATACAGTACAAAGATCAATAACATCGGTCTTCTGGCCTGTTTTTCTTTAGCCTGAAAGCTTCTTTGCGTGTCTAGGGTCTGAAATAAGAATTGTTCTAGAATTGTATTAAATATCTGAAAATATGGTTTATGCTTATTTTCCTTTATTTTTCACAACCATCAATACTGTATATCTGTAAGCACAATCTCGTATCAAAAATGTTGAGATGCCAATTTTTATAGAAAGTTATGCATCAATACATCTGCAACCTCTCAACAGGCCTTTGCGACTTGGAGTAAAATCTCATGTATTCCCTTATTGCTTTGTAAGGTGAGACTTGATTCCTGCTGCTGTCTGTGAAATTCAAAAACCAATATAACAATGCATCACAGTCCTTTCCACATAGAATCTAATGGCACCTCAAACTGTATCTTAACAAAATAGTGACTTCCTGGTCCTTTTCCTGTACCCTTCAATTATGTATTTATCTAATATTTTTAGATTTAACATTTAGGAGTTATTACACATGATTCATTTTGCTCCTGTCATGTAATCATCAATATGGATTTAGAATAAACAGGTCTACAATATATCAGATTTTTAGTATAAGACAGATTTTAGAAAATTAATGGAAATGTAATGGCACTGTTCATATTATTCGTTTTTAAACATCTTAATGATGGACTAATTATATTTTTAAAAGAAAAATATACGCCTAGACTGGGATTTGAACCCAGGAGCTTTGACTCTCTATGTTAATGCTCTATCCAAGTGAGCTACCTAGGTCTCCAATATAAACGCGTATTTTTCTCTTCTATATAGTTAATTCCCTAACCCCAAATGCTATGAGCCGTTGCTACAATTTTTGCAAATGGTGGCTCCTTAGATTGGAGGCTCACTTGGATAGAGCATTGACATAGAGAATCAAAGGTCCTGGGTTCAAACCCCAGTCTAGGCGTATATTTTTCTTTTTAAATATAATTTGTCCATCATTAAGATGTTTAAAATGAATAATATGAACATTAAATGAAGCACTACTGGCTTTATAAGTAATGTTTAAATTCCCAATAAAAGTCTTCTTAACAAATGAGCTGCCATTTGCAAAAATCATAGCAATGGCTCGTAGCATTTGGGGTTAGGGAATTAACTATGTAGAAGAGAAAAATGTGCATTTAAATTGGAGGCCTAGGTAGCTCACTTGGATAGAGCATTGACATAGAGAGTCAAAGGTCCTGGGTTCAAACCCCAGTCTAGGCGTATATCTTTCTTATCAAATATAATATAATGGCACTGTTTATCAACTATATGAAGACTCTAAAAAGGCATAAAACTCAATTAAGAGAGTGGAGTTATATAATATTCTGCTGAACTTTGGATTTTCTAAAAAGTTAAATTTATTTGAGTATGTCTAAATGGCATAAAGAGTAGGGTGTGGGTAGGTAAATAGTTTTCACATACTTTTTAAATTCATATTGGGTTGAAGCAAGGAGATGCATTATCTCCTCTGCTATTCAATTTTGTACTAGAGCATGCCATCAAATCTTTAGAGGATGAAGAAGGCCTATAACTCAATGGTATTAATAAGCTGTTAGTTTATGCTGATGATGTAGTATTATTAGACAATCGCGAGGAGATACTAAGGGCCAACACACACATTATATTGATTAACACTAAAAAACATCAATAAAACTAAATATATGTTCACACATAGAAATACATTATATAATGGAAATGGACAGTTAATGAGGGAAATTTTGAGAAAGTAGCTGAATTCAAATACCTAGGAACAATAATCACAAACAGGAATGAGATGCACAAAGAAATTAAACATAGGCTGAATTTTGGAACTGTATTACAGGGACTCTCCATTCAGAAGGCTTTAGATTAGTCCTATTTCTAATCCAATGATTTGCTGGAGTACATTCTTAACACCGTTTCTTCATACAGAAGATTATACCATTTTTTTCAAATTCTTGTCACCTCAGTTGTTCTCTGGCTTTGTTTCCTGTTATTGGAGAATCTTCATGATGAATGATGTTTACGTTTTCTACACATGTTTCAATTTCTCCTGTCAGATTATGAGTAGGCCTCTGGTTGATATGGGAATTACCAAAATGCACCAGTTTCTTATAGGAAATTATATTTTAGAGACAGGCTTCCCATGTTATTCTGAAAACACCCAATCCTTTGTATTTTTAGGAAGAGTATATCCTATAACCATTGGCTGTGGTGGACTAGTGGTTATGCTCCTTGCCTCTGGTCCAGAGGTTCTTGGGTTCAAACCTGGCTGGGGTCAATGGATTTTTTAGGATGGAAAAATCCAAGAAGCTCTTTGAGCCTGATAAAAAGGCCTCTAAGCAAAATTTACCTACCTCATCACCCTAGTAATACCTTAGTTCCCTGCTAGATGTTGACTTCATACCATTCATGACATGTATGGGCAAATAAGCATAACTAAATTAACTTGGCTCCTAACAATGGAGAGGCTGAGGCTCAACAATGGGCTGTGCCGTTGCAGTAATGGATATCCTATAATCAGGGGTATAAATTGGTAACTGGAGAATTTCTTCTAATCATTAAGTCAGATTCGGAAAAAATGTGATTGAAATTTTTTGGAGAATAGATGTTTGAGAATGTAGGACAAATAAATTCTGACAAAATATTAAAATTTTGGTAAGTTTGAAAAAAGAGCAGAAGTTGTTATAATTTCAAGTTTCGATTAAAGATTTAGCATAACTTTGCTGGGATCAAAAATCGAGGAATCATGATAATGTGCTCCAAGTTATTTTATCATTTCAGTAATATGTTGCTGGAACAAAAAATATAAATTTGGAATAAGAATATCAGAAAATAGAAAATTAAACACCATACTGTTTGCAGATGACCAAATAATAATAGCAAATTCCGAAGATAATCTACAAAAAGGTCTGTATGAACTTAACAAAATTACAGAAGAATATGGTTTGAAGATATCGACAGAAAAAACAAAAATTATGGCATTTCAAGGTGTAGATCCTGTCAGAAGTAAAATTGTACTGGACAATAAAATTTTGGAGCAGGTGAATAATTTTACATATCTAGGATGCAATATCTCATATTAAGAAGAAAAGGATGTAAATGCAAAAATATCTAAATTTTTAAGAATTTTAGGGTTAATAAATTCTATCTTCAAGCCACAGTTAGTCCAAAAGCATTCAAGATTAAAAGTGTATAAAACACTGGCTCTTCCAACTCTTTTGTATGGTAGCGAAGTATGGACGTTGAAACAGAAGGATATACAGATACTTAGATCTGCAGAAATGAGATATCTTCGGAGGACTGCAGGATACACACTACTAGATCACAAAAAAATGAAGACATCTTAGAAGAATTACACATGGAATCTTTAGAAAACAAAATTTCTGAATATAAGTCAAGATAGATACAACATGTTCATCGAATGGAAGATCACAGAATACCCAAACAAATGTTAAGATATCAACCTGCAGGAAGAAGAAGACCACCAGGACGTCCACTCAAAAGACTTTTGGATGGTGTTTCTCTTGAGGCCGAAACAGGTCAACAAATGGCCTAAATTCGTGAATGTACTATGATGATGATGATTTTCATCAAGATGAGGTATTTCAATACCTAAAAGTAGATGCATGGCTTGAGGCATAAGAATTCCATGGTGAAGGGATTGAAATATCACTATGAGGTTTAATTCAAAATTTAAAATAAAATTCTTTACACCTCACTTCATATCCTGTCTTCTAATTAGACCAGTTTCATAACCTCAGTATTTACACAACTGTCGTCCAGGAGCTCTGCTTCTTACTTCATCTGTTGGTGGACCGATTGGAAGGTTCATGGTCAGAGGAAAAATATTTATCGCATTTTAATGAATGAGTACATATGTAAAGACCTAGGAGGCTCTTGGGGTAATGGAAGGTTAATTTTCTAGACAATTAGCACTTCATATCAGCCCTATGTGACGGCCGCCTTTACTCCCAGAACAAGCATCTGGTACTCAACTCCATTAGAGGCTGAGTCAACTTTAGGCCATGATACCACCATAAGGTTTTGGTCAGTTTAAAAATCCTGACCCCACTGAGACTCAAACCCTCAACTTTCTGGCTTGTAGCAATATTCCCTTATTGAATAATGCTACTGTGTGCCCTGCATATGATATACAACTGCAAACTTTCCAATTTTAAAAGAAGAATTTTTAATAGGCATATGAGAAATTTAATTTGTAATGTTTATTCAGGAATTTGTTGATGTTTCGATCTCCTTATGTGAGATTATTCTCAACACTCAATTTTAGTTGTCAACCATTATGACATCCATTACTCAAAGAATTCCTGAATAATGACTGGGACTTGATATAATTATTATCAATTTAAGTTCATCAACTAATCCCAGGGAATAATATAAAGGAATACTCAATAGCTTGCAAAATTGTATAAATTACACCGTTCTGCATTTTAAAACTTTTTTTTTTTTAATCTGACAAGTGATTCTAAACGGATATTTTGTACCGAATTCGAAAATGATCTCCATTTTCTCCGATTATGTCAGGTTTTTAAAATATTCATGAATAACTAGAAATGAAATCATAGCTCTGTAAAGCGTAAAAAAAATTAATTTCAACAAGAATTTTGTGAGAAAAACTAAACCAGAATTTGTTATTTGCCACTAATTAATCATTACTTAATAATAATAATAATAATTATAAGCATTCCAGGCATAAATAAATAATGTCTTCTTAACTAAGAAGCCATCATTTGCAAAGATAGAAGCAAAGGTTTCAAAGCATGTGGCGCGAGGGAATTACAACGTATATAAGAGAAAAATTTGCATCTAGATTGCAACTTGCCTCGGTAGCTCTGTTGGTAGAGCATTTGGCCCATAAAGCCAAAGGTCCCGGGTTCGAGTCTCGGTGTAGGTGAAAATTGTTCTCTTCAAATATAATTTATATTCCAGGCATACTTCATTTTTCGACTCATAGTATTCTCGAATTGACTGTCCATCATCAGTTTTGAATTTGTGGGCCAACGATTACAACAGCTTTAATTTTTTCATAGGATAATGAAGGAAGGAAACGTAGCGCAAAGGTATTTATTTAAATCACTCATTGTCTTTACCTAGAGTTTTCACAAATTGTTTCATTGAACCTAATTTTACACAGAGAGGGGACAACAATACTTTTGTGGGATCAATAAGATGTTCACTTCTTATATTTTTTTCGCCCAGTATTAAATTAGTCCTACGTGGCCATTGCTCCCTTACCCTTTCCCATTCACATACGAAACAAGGGTATTTTGTGAAACCAGCTTGCTGACCAACTAATAGTCCAATAATCATGAAATCTCCACAGAGTAGCATACATTGTTTTCGTACTGCAGTTTTTGTAAAAAAAACCTTACTTTTTCATATGTCTCCTTTAAAACAAAAGAGTGGGCCACAGGAATGGAAGGATGAATGTTTCCATTATAAAGCAAAACACCTTTAAGACTTTTTTGAGAAGAATCTATGAAGAACCTCCACTCTTTGGAATTATAGTTTATTTTAAGACAGCAGGGCAATACACTAAACTTTCTTCTTCAGCAAAAGGGACAAGTTCTTTCTCACGATGCCTGTAACATGAAAAATATGTACTCTGTCAATACTTTCTTTACTTTTAACCTAGAGCCTAACAGTTCTGCTGATTATTTAGGCAAATTTAAATCCCACACTAAATCATTAAGCTCACTTCGAGTTAAAACATCTATCACGATCAGAATTATAAGGTTCATCATCCACAGGAGATTCAGTTTCAGTGCTACTGGATGCAGAGAGCAATGTATCTGATTCAGGGTGTAAGGGAACCGGAATATGAGGCAGAAGGAATGTTAGAATATACAATATCTTTCTTTTTTTTATCATTATATCCTGCTACCTTAACTGTGCAAAAAATAACAATTGTCTCCATGATTTGGAGGGAACCTACAAATCATAGGGATACCAAAGGGCTATGACTTCTTTCTTTTCCAACTCCGCAACAAAACTACGTCACACTTTGTGAAGGCACCATGATTTATCCTGGTCTCCTAAATTAATGCCAAAGTACTAAAAGTAAGTTTTCTTTACATAAATAATAGTTTTAAAAAACTAAAAGAACACGCTTTATTAGAAAACTAAAAAATGAAAAATAATTTTAATTTCCAATACGCTTGGGATAAAATAAAGTGGTCAACAAAAAAATCATCTCAAACACATATAAAATAAAACTAGAGTTATCAACAAAAAGAAAATAATGTTACCATCAAATGCGTGGGGTTCTCCATATCAATTAATATATCTGATAATAAACATATATTGGTAAAAGTAACGTCTCTAAGAAGAAAACATAAAAACTATAAAAAGCACCCCACGCTTTTGATGGTAAAATTATTTTCTTTTTGTTGATAACTCTAGTTTTATTCTATATGTGTGGACATGATTTTTTTGTTGACCACTTTAATTTTATCCCATGCGTGTTGGAAATGAAAATTATTTTTCATTTTTTTAGTTCAATTTTCTAATAAAGCGTGTTGTTTTAGTTTTTTAAAACTATTATTTATTTTTTAGTTTTAATATTTTACAGAATAAGATAAAAATGTAAATATCTTTAAATTCGATACTATTGTAGTATGAGCTAAAAGTAATACTCTTCTAAAAAAATAATCCTCCCAGCCGGATTTGAATCAGCGACCTACGGATTACTGAAATCATATACCACTGAGTTCACCGCTCTAGCAACTGAGCTCTTACAACGATTGACTAAAAAGTCGACAAGTCCTCAACCTATTATACCAGTTTTCATATTTATTTTATTTTCTCACGATTCCGTCCAGGATTTTAGAAACAAATATGAAAATATTGTATTGTCTCGAGTCCTTTACAAGTATACAAAGTTTCAAGTCGATCCAATGTTTTTAAGTGGGTGAAAATCGTGTTCAAAGATTCCGCTACATAGATACAAAGACACTTTTTTTGATTTTCTGATGATTCTGGCCAGGATTTTAGAAACCAAAATGAAATTATTGTATTTTCACGGATCCTTTACAAATATACAAAGTTTCAAGTCGATCCAATGATTTTAAGTGGGTGAAAATCGCGTGTTGAAAGATTCCGTTACATAGATACAAAAACACTTTTTTTTTTTTTCTGATGATTTACCCAGGATTTTAGAAAATAAATATGAAATTATTGTATTGTCACGGGTCCTCTACAAGTATACAAAGTTTCAAGTCAATCCAATGTTTCTAAGTGGATGAAAATCGCGTTGAAAGATTCCATTACATTGATACAAAAACACTTTTTTTGATTTCCTGATGATTATGGCCAGGATTTTAGAAAATAAATATGAAATTATTGTATTGTCACGGGTCCTCTACAAGTATACAAAGTTTCAAGTCGATCCAATGATTTTAAGTGGATGAAAATCGCGTTGAAAGATTTCGTTACATAGATAGATAGATAGATACAGGTCAAGCTATTATAAAGCGTGTAAAAAGCAGTTATATTCTTTGCTTTACTAATGTATCACATATATAGTAAAACAGATTTGGATCATTTACACAACCACAAATTTTTGTACGGACCTAGGACGGTTATAGTTAGTAGATTTTAATAAATATAAACATAATTTAAAATATAAACATAATAATAGTTATATTATTTCACATTTTAAGTAATAAAGTTGAAATTATAAACTGTTGGGCCTTTCTAACAAATGATAAACACATTGTAATATTACTACAGTACATACATTACGAAAAATATTCAAAACATATCATTTTGAATTGTAAAAAATTCTGACGTGGTGCGCGAAAACAGATTTCATTTTTGCAATCAGTGTGAAATTGTGATTCAGAAACGCTCATTTATTAAAAAAAAACAAAATCCATGCAGAACAGTGTTATTTTAACCCATTCACTCCGGGTTTAAATGCTCAATGCATTTCCCCAGAAACTGGATTTAAGTCATTGTAAATTATATTGTCACTTTTGAGACATTCAAAGCAAACAAAGATAATAGTATTTGACATCACAATAAGGGTGAAGGCCAAAAAACATTCCTCTACTATTCATAAATGTTATCAAAAGATAACCAGCCAAGGGATGTACAAAATATTGCAAAATATATAACAGCAGATTTAAGCGAGTGTATCTCATCTTCTGAGTAGAAAGCCATTTAACAACCTCATCTTCTGAGGCAAATGGGTTAATAAATGACAGGATTTTGAGAGAAATTAAAATAATGCATAGTAGAAGACATTTTGGACTAAAATGTACAAAAGAAGTAGTGATGAAAGTATCAAGGAAAGAATTAGAGGATGTAAAATTAAATTTAGAGGAGCATATTATCTTAAACAAGTTGATTTTAAGTACTTAGGAAGTGAAAAAGCACCTGATGCAGTAATTTAATTACAAGTTTGCTGTGGAACCAGGATTACAATTGAATTGTAAAAAAAGTACCTTAAACCATTATTGCTTTATGAACCTAAAACATGGAAAGATTTAAGTAAAACACTGGAAGTGAAAATGAAATGTTTAACAAGTATGTTATGAAAAATCTAGAAAAAATTAAATTCGGAACATAGAAAAAAGAATATTAAATCTGGATAGAAGATGGGAGAAAGTTATGCCAGGTGGATATTGTGATTGAGAACAAATAACTGCTAGTGTCATTTTGGTAACATGGTACCGTACATTTTAACATGGTACCGTACATTTTAACATGGTACTGTACATTTTAACATGGTACCATACATTTTAACATGGTACCATATATTTTAACATGGTACCATACATTTTAACATGGTACCGTACATTTTAACATGGTACCATACATTTTAACAAGGTACCGGACATTTGCCACTGAGCCATCCCAAGAAATATTCATGGCACCCAGTCCAATATTAATTATTGAATTTAAGAGTTTTATTCTTTTTATTTCTATAGTGCTTGAAAATGCATTCAAAATTGGTTTTCATCTAATGGAGAAAATAAAATTAAGTCCCGAAAATTCACACTTTAAAAAAAATGAAAACACATCTTGAAAATGTATTCACATAGACTTTCACGGTCGGAGTTGCTATTATGATCTTGAAGAAGATTTTTGGGCTGTAGGCCGTGGTCGTGAGGCTTGTAGTTCCCCGACGTTTCACCAGAGACTGCATGTGGCATCCTCAAGGGTTGTCTTGAGACAGTCTCTGGTGAAACGTCGGGGAACTACAAGCCTCACGACCATGGCCTTACAGCCCGAAAATCTTCAAGATCAACACATCTTGAAAACTTTCACTTTTTGCAAATTTATTTTTCAAACAAGATCAAACCAATTTCGATGAAATTTTCAGTTACCAAAAATTACTTTTCATGTACATTTTTGTAACTCCTCACATAAAAAAGTTTTTTTTTCAATATACTATAAAATTATAATTTCTAGTGAAACGCAAATGCCTTGGCACAGAGCTATGGGACATGCACTGGTTCGAGTCCCCATGAGGGAATAAAGTTTCTCATTGAATTTCGGCCAGTATGGGACCGGTGCCTACTGTACTAATTAATCATACTTAAAGAAATGTACCAACTAAACTCCATACAAGAGCTCTACATATGTAGCAATTTAGGTGCTTTTCCAAAAGGGACATGGTACTTGAGACAGTTAGGTAGCGTGTGTTTTACTTACGGATTTGGGTTTCGCCGAGCGGAAAAGGCCAGAGACTCTACTATTAAGGGGAAGCTGAGATCATTAAATAAATAATTAAATAACTTTAATACCCTATATTTAAACTATAAGCAACAAATTAATTTACAATTAAAGGTAATTAAACTAGCCTATCTTTTATTATTTCCTATTCTTAGCTAGACAAAGAGAGTCGTTTAAAGATAGTAGGTTGAAACTCTACCACATGACCTGCCTTAGTGATAGACATATTTCAACTTCATCATATTCTACACATATTCAACTATTTCCTATTCACAAGCTACAAGTTCTCAAAATTTTTACCCCTTTGATTTCATTTCAGAGCCCCCAAAATCCTATAAAAAATAACATGGTTTAAGTATGTTAAAATTTTACTTAAAATATTTCACATTTTTTTTATTTTGAAGTTTTACTATAATGTTTTAATTACTATAGTATTAAAAGTAATAATGATTAAATTAGTATATAAGGAATTAATTTATATTTTATTTGGTAAATTATTTTTAGGAATTAGGCAAAGATTCATTCGCCCAGATTTACCTAAAGTTGTTCTGCAGACAGACAGACCTACGTTCATCTCCTGACCAGTCTTTTATTCCTCCCTCTGAAGCCCTAACTGTTAATGTTCTATTCTAAGGCAGTGTTCAACCTACTTACCTTCTTGCTCTAGCTTCAGCATAGTTCTAAGTCAGATAACTGCATCAGCTTCAAATATAAGTTTGCTACATTTCCCGTGGTAGCCTGAGGCACCTTGTCCTAGTATCTGGGAATATTTATATACATCCTGTTACTGCAAAAATATGAATCCCAAACTAATATTTCCTACAACATGAGGGTTTTGTATCATATATTTTCCTAGTTTAATAAGACTATTAAATAACTAATTAAAAATATCTGGTCCTAGTTATCCTATTTATAACAACATATAATTAAGTAATAAAAAATAAATAGAATTTTATAATAAAAATATCCTGAATAATAAGTTAGTTTTCATAACCAACCAGGATATTTACAAGCGTGACAAAATACTATTATGAGAGCTATGGAAAACACACTTATGTAAGATTATATAAGGCAGTAAATAAACTATACAATTTGGCAATGAAAGGACCAGATTTATTCCACACATTTAGGCAATCTAGAAAGTTCAGGGAAGCTGGGAAAGCTCAGAGAAACTGGGGTTCCTACCAAGTTTGGAAATAAGAAAGTAAGAAAAATCAAATATACACTCGCAATTTTTTGGGAAAAAATAGTAGTCTGAAGGCAGAAACAGAAGTATTCACACCTTTGGACCATGAATACTTTCCTCTTCATGTGTGAATAATAATTAATATTTCCTATCACTATGGTGGATAATAATCAACTTAACTTTGAATACATAAAGTTTAAGATAAAAACAAAAAATAATAGATTAATTTGTTTAGATATTAATGTAAATTAGGGAATATACCTTTCTATAATTTATATCTTATAAAATAGCAATTACTCAAATTGTAACATTTTCAATAAAGTTCACTCTTGTGCATAGTGTAAAAGTAAACAAGGCAACCAGGATTCAGACTATTGGTATCCAACATTCGAGTAGCATAGATCATTAATCCAATTACAAAAAAAAATGAAATATATATGAGAACCAGGCTTCTACTTTCTCAACAATTATTATTTTTTGTTATTTATTTGTATTTTCACAAAAACATCCCATAACATTTAATTACAGTCATGTAATCTTCATCCACTTTACACTATTTAAGTAATATTCCTGCCTTCGTAAACTCTATATCACTATTAGCCACCGGTATAAATTTGTGTGCAGTACCAAGTTTTAATAATAATAATGCTATACATTTATGTAATAAAAGATAATGTAGCTTCATATATTTATGAGTTTATTACATATTAGTGAGGACAACAACAACAACAATAATAATAAATTTAAATTAGTAATACTTCCAAATAGTTAGTTCATTTTTTTCTTTAAGAGTGGACGTACAGAATGAATTAGAAAGCATTGCAACAATTAAAAAAATTAACCTCATCAGGAATGGAACCTAAGACCTCATACAAAGCAAGCCATAAGGCACAAACTAAGTGTTCGCTTGCTTGCTGTGCATAAAAGAATGCTCTTCATTGGAGGAAGGGGAACATATTGTAGCTCTAGCATGCAATTAGTTTACCCGTGTGAATCACACGTTAAAACTTGAAATGTTTGAGATCAAGAGACCGCTCATTCTTTTTCTTTTTGTTAAGTGTACATTATTGAGTACATACTAGTTTGTAAAGTAATAAAATGTACCGATAATGAGCGTATCTTTATGATCCTCCATTTTTCAGTTAAAATGAAATTTTATTTTGGTAAATTTCATCTCAAGTTTCCTGTACATGACAATTTTTAAAATAATCTGCACAATTTTGAAAGTTAAATTTTTCCATTTTTAATCATATTTTCTAGTATTTTGAAGTTTTGTAATGATTATTCTAATATTTTTTTCTCATAATTCTTAATTATACGTATTTCCAAATTATAAATAAATAAAAAATAAATTCCATGGCATGACAGGCCCTTAACCTACCAGCCGGCTACTAAAGCTATTCCAATCCAGCCACATATACTTCCGAAGTTCCTAACATTAATTGGAGTCAACATGTAGTTTTAAGTTTATATTTCTGTACTAAATGTGATCTAACCCTTACCTAAGACAAACTAAGCTTAGAGTGATTATTTATATTTGGGTTAGGTTTTAAGACTTCGATTTTGAAGTGTTTCTCCTGCGCTGCCAACCACAGCATTCTAATATCATCCTGGTGACTGCAAAAGGTTGTATGTCATTTTTTTTAACTTTACAGTATGCTAAAAGAACCAATTATCTCTACAAATATTAATCATATATTTAACGTGATTATTAAAATTATATATGTATCATACTGCCAAAAAGAAGATATAAATATAAAAATACAGAAATTTCTAAGAATGTGTGGAAAAATAAGAAGAACTTTAAAGAATAAAACAACTCAGGATACTCAACTGAAATTTTATAAAGTCATGGCCGTTCCTACTGTTATCTACAGCAGTGAAAATTGGACTTTGACTCTTTCAGATAGGAAAAAAATAGAGGCAGCGGAGATGAAATTTTTAAGTCCAACGGCAGGCTACACTCTTATGGACCAGGAAAGAAGTTCTGAGATAAGAGATCAATTAAATATTTTTAAATTCACGGATAAAATTGACAAATAAAGACAAAATTGGTACAAACATCTACTAAGAATGCCAGATGATAGACCTAAAATGATTTTCAACTACAGACCCACAGGACAAGGAAGACCATTTACTAGATGGAAAGTCAGAACGGGCCAGAGGGCCTAAGCCATGATGTTGATGATGATGATTAAAATTATATTATAATATTATATACTATTCCTGGATGACATTTGCAGCTTGTGAAAAGGTGAATGCTGGTTATGATGATGTAATAAAACACAATTCTGATTTTTGGTGACATATGACCTATTGCAGTCACCATGACGTGTTGTATATATTGACTGCATCACATGGTTCTAAATTATATCCACTTTTATTTCTGGCACATGTGTATGGTATCTATTTGGACTTAGAAAAATTCTGTTCAAATGTTTCGACAGACAATAAACTGTGGTCAATTTAAAATATGCAACAGAGATTTTCCTTGGACTCTCCTCCAGAGATTTTAAATAATTGTGCATTGAGACAATCACATCTTTTATTTCTTGACACTTCATTAAAATAACTGTGCAATATAATTTGAAATCCTGAAGTATTAGGTGTTAGGATGGTAAATCTGATGACAGTTTGTGCACAATACTACATGTTTCCTTTACTAGATAATCTGCAATTTCATTTCTAAATAAGCCACAGTGTGCTGGCACTCATTGAAAAATGTTATTAATATTTTTAAAAGCCTAAAAATTGTTTTCTTTGGAAGGGAAGTAAAGCCATGGCTACTGTATCATAGATTAGAGGCTTATAAAGAACCTCAACCCTGAAATAAGAGGTCTTTGAGCAAAATCAGTCTATTCTTTCTTGTCCAGAACTCATTAATAATAAAAATATCAAATTCCTGTTCAAACCAAGCCCTTATAAATACAAATTATGTTTCTGTTGATTTTGTTACTTAGTTGTCAAGGCAATTATAATTGTTACACTGGTTTTTTGTCACTTTTATATTTCTCTAACTATGCTATAGAAAGGGTAAAGTGGTCCCACTAAGGCCTTATGAGGCACTATTACAGTAGGAAGTCAAGGCTTCCATCTTTGTAGACTATCAATATGAGATGGCAGCAGCCCTGCCTGTACTCCCATAAACAAGTATCTGGCACTCATTTCCATTAGAGGCTGATCACTTTCCCAAACTGTTAATTCTAAAGTTTTCTCTTAATGTTTTAAAAGTTTAGCTTCTTTTCCAATATTGACATTCTTGAGCAAACTATGAGCTGCAATTACCAATTTTTCAATTCCACCATTTTTTATAAAAGTGTTCTTTTATATGAGTCTCTGAGTTCCTTTTGGTTTAAGCTCTAAAAAATTGCACAGAATGGAAGAGTTTACAAGATTTACTACTTTTTTACTACATGTTAAACAATACCAACTAAATAATATTATTTAACAAGGGAAACCTATCTTGAAATTTCTTCCAGAGAAGTATTATGATGTACGAAGGCAGTGTTAAAAAATGTTCTGCTGTTTTTAACTATAAGGCACTAAAATCCAGCATAAAATCTCTCATTTAAACTGTAGGGAAGTAGTACAACTCCTGTATTGGCAGACTGGATAACCCTCACTACCTGCTGTCCACACCGTTCTTAACTAATGCAGGAATGTATACCTGCCTGTACAGTGGGTTGTCATTGCTGGATTCTGGCTTCGATATCTGTGCCTTGTGATTAAAAACAGCATATGACACAGCCTTGGTACATCACAATGCTTGTGAGAAAAATTTCAAGGTAGGTTTTGTCATGCAATGATTGACAGTTTTCTTGTAAGTAAAAGGTAAAAGGAAGTGATCCCATTATGGGCATTGGAAGGTCTTTGGGGTAATACGAAGCAAGTAAGTAAATGTGCAAATAGACTTCCTATAAAGTTACATAAAAATAATTATGTATACTGTGGAAATATTGAATCTTGAACTATGCATATGACTTAAGTGTGTATAATAATTAGGTAATTAGATTGAGAAAATTCTGTTCCTCTTAAATAATGTATTCCCTGAAGTGACTGTAAAATGTTAATTTTAAAAAAATATATAAATTTTAGTACAGGACAATAAATGAAACGGTGTCATTTTATTTCTAAAAGCAAACAAACTGTTCAAGACAAGTCTGATTACTGAACAGAGTTGATGTATGTGGATTCACATATAAATGCAATGAGCAGTTCAGATTAGAGGAATGATGGGTAGGTTTTATTTTTGCTGCACTCTTATAAGCGTAAGGTATTTTTAAATTATCATTTAAGAGCATTTAAAAACTTATATTTAAATACTTTGTTTTTATAAATACATAAACTCGATTAGCGTATCATTTCTCATGAGAGCGGCTTGTCAAATGGTGCTGACATAGCATCCAGATCCAGTTCCATACTTCATAATGGATGTAATGTTACTTTATATACAATTTTGCATTTTTTATTTTTACTTTGTCCCATGCCTTAGAGAGTGGTTGAGCTACTGGACTTGTGCTAGTTTGGTTCTCCATGGGAGAAGGAATTTTATCATGGAACTTCGGCCAGTATGAGACGGTGCTCACCCAGCATCGTGAGGAATTAAGTAGCGGCTACAGATTGAGAAAACCAGCTATAACGGCTCGGGGACCCGATATGCTGACCATATGTCACTCCTAGAATGGCAGGAAGATCGTTTTCCTCTGTGATTAACACATGTAGATATGAGGCCAGCAGCTGGCTGGTAGGCCAAGGGCCTTCTAGGCCTTTTGCACCATGGAATAGTATTTTTACTTTGGAAAAATATTGCAAACATTTTGGCGATACTTTCATTGTACAACATTATCAATTGCTTCCAATAAATAGTATTTTATTGATTTACTATATTCATCAGAAAGTGGACTTTTTTTAATAAACACTTGGAAAATTGTGTAAATTATTTTAGTCAACTTGCCATCTGATACGTTTTAGAAAAAATTGAAAATGATTAATGGTTAAAGACATTTGAAAAGTTATAAAATAAAATAAGTTAAAATATATCTTCTTACGTAAAATCTGTCGTCCTCAACTTATAAAATATGTAATCTTTATGCCTGTAGGCCTTTCAGAACATCCATCCCATCTTCGGCAGTTCATTCTTCGCTACAGCATCCAGTATGATATTTGATGCTGCTGGTCCTAATGTGGCTTTGTCGTGACTAAAGCTTCTTCCTGACGATATCGTATAGTGGGTTGTTTAGTCTGGGAGTGCTTTCATTTATTAAAAGCTTGTTGTCTATTTCCTTGATAATTTCCAGGTCTTCCAATAAGTTGATTCTAATTGGATTTCCCTCTTTGTGTACTATTGTAAGGGTGTCTTCAATTGAGTTCATTCTATGGCCGGATTTATTATGTGCTTAGCATAATTAGACGTTCCATATGCGTATACGAAATCGTTATGATTAGAGCGAGGAATTATATGAAGAAAATTATACAAAAATATGAAATCGTAAAGAGAAAATATGAAAATTATGACACAAAAATATTATGAAGGTACTATTTTTTAAACTTTTTGTATATATTTATATGCATTGGCCCACTATTACTTAGAAGTGTACATATCAGCATATAAATGAGATAAACAGAACTTATTTATAGCTCAAGATGTTCACTGTATTTCGATTTTAATTAGCTTTTTCATTAATTCTAACCCAATATTAAAATATATTCATGATCTGAAACAATTTTAATGGATCACGCCATAGCGTAGTTGTATAAGAAAACGTGGTACAAACAGGAAAATCGTAGTCTCGATACGGTCAAGATTTTTAGGTGGACCAGACCTCCTGGGGTCGACTCAGATCCTAATGGAAATGAGTACTAGATGCATGTTCTGGGCACAAATGCTGCCATCAGGCAGATCCGACAACCTGGCGAACATCTCATGCCTATTGTTTAGAAACATATGCAACAAACAAAACACTGCAACCAAAACAAACAGGTTTCCATTAAAATATAGCACTAACAAAGTTTAGAGCAGGTATAGTTTGGATTATTGCTATTTTTACATTGCATGAATAGGCCTATATTCAATTCCTGTAGATGCAAATGTAACAATAACATTAAATTGGAAGATAGAATACAAGTAACCATTCCAGTGTGTCATATTTGGAGAAACAAGATGTTAAAAGTTATTAGTCCGTAATTGAATCTAGGGATTTTTTCAGAACTCTATTTGCAATTACAGTTACATTTAATATTGAACTACAAACATGGTCAAATGTAGTTAGAATTATTTTTTTTCATGAAATGGATCTAACATAGTGTCTATAGTCTTGGTCTAATTGTGTGTTGAACAATCCAATTGTCAATTCTGTAATACACAGAAGTTTTCTTTTCTATATTTTCTGATAGTAACTATAAGGCCCGTCTGTCAGAATTGTTTTGTACGATGAAAACTTATGCTCTACATCACACGATGTTATGGCAGCATACTTGTACCATGCTATATTTGATAGTTTGATGTAAGTGAGAAAAATGTTGTCCTTACCTACATGAACTTTACTAATTTCACAAAGCACTGCTTCAAGTTTAGCAGCAGCAGTCTTCCCTACATTTAAATGCTGTAATCTGTTCACTAAGTAAGGACTGCCCTCAGGTAGCAAGAACAAGCTGACAGCTATTATACAATTTCAATGCCCCAGGTTGTCATTTTGACATTTCTCTGACTACAGAATATACCAACATTGGTCTTCTACTTATTCATCTAGGCTCATGTTCTTGTTCTGGGGATCGAGATTAGGACAAACACGGTCACTCTATGACTACTCATCCCATTATTTGCTTTTATAAAATCTATCTATCTTGTTCAGAAGGGATACTGAAGAATTTTTACTTGTCTACTACATTACACTGTCAAAAATTACATAAATATATTCATTTCAAAAATGTTTTAAGGAATTCTTAGAACTTTTATTGAAATAAAAATACCGGAATTTGAAAGTTGAAAAATATGAAGGAGTATGAAATTTTCACTAAAATATGAACATTTTGCTAAAATATTATGAAGTATGAAGTTTCTTGTTGGTCTTATTTGATTCTACGCATCATAAAATGTAAAGATACTTAGTCTCAGCGCTCTCTGACAAATAGTTTAAAACATGAAATTTCATAAAATTCCTCGCTCTAGTTATGATGTTCTTTAAATCTTATTTTGAAGCTTCTTTTCATTCTACCTATATAGAAACTTGTCACAGTCTTTGCATGTTAATTTATATACACCCTTGCCATTAGATTTATTATGTTTTTCTATTCTGTTACTTATTACATTATTTTTTACAACAGTTTTAACAATGAATTTTTATTAGTATTGACTCTATAGCCAGTCAGACCAAAACGAAATCTAGTTTTTTAAAAACCAAATTAACGCTACATAAGACTATTACCAATATATATTTCAACAGACAATGTTTAATTCATAATATTATCCCAAATTATGCCAAAATTAAAATAAAAAATAAAAGCTACTCAGCCATAAAAACAAAAAATAATGCAGAAATTAACTGGATAAAAAATGAAATAAAATTCTTATATATAAAGAAACAAAATTATAATAATAAATTATATTATCTTTCACAAGAAGCAAATAAAATATATGGTAAATGTTGGTACATCATAGAAAAACAAATAAACGAAGATATTAATAATATTTAAATAAATAATTCCTAAACAATCAACAAAAAACTTGGAAAGATAAAATCAACCAAACACACAAAAAAACATACACACAAATTCCTAATAAATCCATAGAAGATAAATGACTAATAAATCTAACAGTGCTTACACTAAATAATGACGAAATTAAAATACTAGAAAATGGTTATAAATTTAATTTCCCCAATCCTAATATAAATAAAATAAAAGAGAACATGATAATTGAAAGCGAAATAGCAATTAATAAATTACAATCTAATAATAAAGAATATGCCAGATACATGACTGCTAATACTATACCAGAAATCTCACCCACAATTAATAAAGAAGAAAAGAATAACTTAAAACAGTTAAATACACTAAAATCTAAACTTACAAACAGCGATATTATACATACAAAAGCAAATAAAGGAAACACAACAGTACTGATCAAAAAATATGACTACATTCTAAAAACAAAACAATTATAGATGAAAATAAATTTAAGAAAATAGATAAAGATCCTACAGCCAAATTCAACAGAACTTTAAAAGAAATATCAAAAACAGGCCCTATGATAATTAACAAGAATGAATATAACAAATATAATAATACGTATATAAACAATAATCCAACAATTTCGTTAATGAAAGCTCTACCCAAAATACATAAAGAAAATATTCCAATACGGCCAATAGTCAATTGCATCAACGCTTCCAGTTATAAACTCTCCAAATTAATTGCATACAAATTGAAGAAAGATATTAACTTAGAAAATAAATACACAATAAAAAATTCCTACGAAATAGCAAACAAATTAATTAGACATCGAGGTGAATAACAATACAAAAATGGCAACTTTCGATATAAAAAATCTCTATGCAAATATTGCAATAGAAGAAACACTGAATATAATTAACAAAAAATTAGAAACAAACAACTTGAATCCAAACTACATAAATCAATTACACCATATCACAAAAACTATAATGACACAGAATTACTTTCAATTTAATAATGAGATATATATACAAGAAGATGGAATCCCTATGGGATCTCCAACTTCAGGGATATTATCAGAAATATTCATACAACATTTAGAAAATATACACTATGAAAGATTAACACAAAAATACAACATAAAATTAATCGCTAGATATGTGGATGACATTATAATCATTTATGAAAGTACAGACAGAAAAGAAGAAGAAATTCTATCAGAATTAAACAATATGCACAATAAATTGGAATTCACAGAAGAAATTGAACAAAACAACAAAATAAATTTTTTGGATCTTAACATAGTTAAAAACACAAAAACAAAAAAATTGAAATAGATATATACAGAAAACCAACAACTAATATGCTTGCAATTAACAATAAATCAAGACATCCGTACCAACAAAAAATCAGCGTATTCAAGAGCCTAATTAATAGAATGCTAAAACTGCCATTAAACAAAATTAATTACAATAAGGAATTGCGGTACATCAAAAAAATGGCTAGAAACAATGGATACAACAGCAAAATTATAGAAAAACTTGTAAGAAAACAAAAGCGGAGAACCGATATAAATAAAATAACAAAACTGGAAAGAGAAACGGATAATAATAATAATACATGGACTACACTAACATACACAGGCCACGAAACCATAATATTGAAAAAAACATTAAGAAAAATAAATAAAAACTTAAATTAAGCCTACAAAACTAATAATAAACTAAATAATGTAATAAGTAACAAAATAGAAAAACATAATAAATTTAATGGCAAGGGTGTATATAAATTAACATGCAAAGACTGTGACAAGTTCTATATAGGTAGAATGAAAAGAAGCTTCAACATAAGATTTAAAGAACATCGTAACGATTTCGTATACGCATATGGAAAGTCTAATTACGCTAAGCACATAATAAATGCCGGCCATAGAATGAACTCAATTGAAGACACCCTTACAATAGTACACAAAGAGGGAAATCCAATTAGAATCAACCTATTGGAAGACCTGGAAATTATCAAGGAAATAGACAACAAGCTTTTAATAAATGAAAGCACTCCCAGACTAAACAACCCACTATACGATATCGTCAGGAAGAAGCTTTAGTCACGACAAAGCCACATTAGGACCAGCAGCATCAAACATCATACTGGATGCTGTAGCGAAGAATGAACTGCTGAAGATGGGATGGATGTTCTGAAAGGCCTACAGGCATAAAGATTACATATTTTATAAGTTGAGGACAACGGATTTTACCTAAGAAGGCATATTTTAACTTATTTTATTTTATGACTCTCCACCTCAACGGTTTTAACAATGAATTTTATTAGTATTGATTTGAAAAGTTGACAAAACCTAGTATTTTTTTTCTGAAAAGAGTAAAAATAAATCATGCGAAAATTGTTCACAAAGCAGTATTGTTTTTATGTTTTTATTATTCATTTAATATTTCTCACAGAAGGACAAATTATATTTGAAGAGAAAAATTATACGTTCAGACCGGGGGTTTGAACCCAGGAAAAAAAAAGCATTGTTTTTGTAGATCTTTCAATTTTATTTTTAAGTAAATGAAAAAGATATAATGCGATTGAGTCACCGTAACCTGCTGCATTAGTTAATATTTCGCGGATTATAATTTAGATGGCGCAGCGGTATAAAATTGCTTCAAAATTTAACATTGAGAGGCATATCTATGATGCTGATTTGCTAGATTCGTCCCAATGGTAATGCTAGTTGATTTTATTTTGTGATTGTCAATTATAAAGATTTGAAGCAGTTAAATTGTGAAAAAAGGAATTGGTATGCATTTTTAAATTTTTAATAAATTTATACAGTGTGTAAGGTAGGTTTTGTTAGTGAAACGAGGCATGCCTTTTGGATTGCATGGTCATGATAAGAATTAATAAGGTAATGAGTAGCAAGGGAAATATCGTTTTGATGCGTGAATTATAATTTATGGCGGAGTTAAAAATTTATTTTGTAAGTTTTAAAAATTAAAGACATTTAATAACACAAATATTTATTTTTGCCATGTCTCGTGGAACAGCTGGCATGAAAAGCCAATCACATTTGAGTAAACCAGTCACATGATTTTTGTCATATCTGTTTTTGTGAAGGAATGCCTTGTCATCAGTACTTCGGTAAAATTTTACTGCAGTCACTAAATTATAGTTTTAAAGGTTTCTTCTCGAAATTCAAATTTTGATAACACTTTTTATTATATGTTCCTTTGCAAAATTATTGATCAGAATCGTTTTCTTAATTTGGAAAAGCGACTACGTGAAAGTCGCCATTTTCTTGTAGCATAGTAATCTTCATTGGTTCGACTGTGGGTGTATTTCTGGCTAATGCTATACAGCTGAAAATAAATTATCAGTTTTATTGTAGATATTATTTTATTAGACATTAAATCTATATATGTGTATACATTCTATAATTAAGTTCATCCTGTTATTATAATCGTGGTTATGTTTTGTAAGGAACCTATAATTACGAAATGAGCTTTTCCTATTACTTTTTTTGGTATGTAGATAATGTGTGTATAAAACTACGTTAAAAGTGTTTGTGTTGTGTACTGTATTAAGATAAAAAAAAAGTAAAGTCAGACTTTTTTCTGGTTTTACAGATAAAAGACCATCATCTTGAAATTGTGTGGTTATGGATGCTGTGTGTTCAGTAACAGCTCGTGAAGTCGTGTCATTTTGCGTTTGGTATTTGTGAATTTACAAGCAGCTTCATTATCTTCTTACATTTTGCCAGGGCATGGTAAGAAATACTTATATTTTATCTATTTTGCTCAGTAGAAATGTTTGTGCAACATTAATTCATTTGGGCAAAAAGGCAATTCTTGTAACTAAAATATATAATTAAATAGAAAACTTAGAAAAACATTAGAGTAAAACTTCAGCTTACGGATAAGGTAGAGAAACCGTTGCACATGAATTCTTGTAAGTTCCACAGAATCAAAGTATGCATGCGCAAGTTGCAGGAGTTGCTGTAATGGTTAATGTAGCTTCCGGTAGATGGCTCTGAAGTCGGCATCACCAACTTTGGGAATAAATTCCCGGGTGTGGTAGGTTTTATGCCTCTCACAATTCTACATTTACATTCTTATGCCACTGATGTACTAAACACTTGTAAACACGTTTTGTACTGTTTTAAACATTTTCCAATGATCTTCAAGCTTTCTTTACAACTTTTTTATTTATATATTTACGTAAAACATGATCGTGGATACATTACTTCCTTGCTACTTTCCCATGTTGTTCCAGTGTTGCCACCATTTGAAAATAAGGATGTGGTCGGTTTTATGTCTCTCACATTTCTACACTTACATTCTTATGCCACTGATGCACTAAACACTTGTAAACACGTTTTGTACTGTTTTAAACATTTTGCAATGATCTTCAAGCTTTCTTCACAATATTTTGTATTTATATATTTACGTAAAACGTGATCGTGGATACATCACTTCCTTGCTACTTTCCCATGTTGTTCCAACGTTGCCACCATTTGAAAATAATTTAAAACTATATTTAGTGTTAGTGTACGTAAAATTAGTTTATAGTTCATTAAATAGTACACATGTAAATTGCTTTGTTACGTTAGGAAATGGGAAGTTGGTTTACGTCCATTTTTAAGCATTTGGGAAGAAATAATATGCATGTAAATTGTTTTCTTTAGTTAGAAAATGGCAAGTTAGTTAACGTCCATTTTTTTTTTTGCATTTGGAAATTTATTCCCAAAGTTGGTGACGCCGACTACCGGAGTCTATATTAACCATTACAGCAACTCGCGCATGCGCGCTGCGATTCTGTGGAACTTAGAAGAATTCTTGAGAGACATAAAACCGACTTTTTCCGAAAATAATTTCAAACCATATTTAGTGTTAGTGTACGAAAAATTAGTTTATAGTTATTGAATAGTACGCATGTAAATTGTTTTGTTACGTTAGGAAATGGGAAGTTGGTTTATGTCCATTTTTTTAAGCATTTGGGAATAAATAATATGCATGTAAATTGTTTTCTTTAGTTAGGAAATGGCAAGTTAGTTAACGTCCATTTTTTTTTTGCATTTGGAAATTTATTCCCAAAGTTGGTAACACCGACTGCAGAGCCATCTACCGGAGGCTATATTAACCATTACAGCAACTCGCGCATGCGCACTGCGATTCTGTGGAACTTAGAAGAATTCGTCTGAGACATAACCGACTTTTTCCAAATTCCCAAACGCTAAAAAAAAAAAAGGACGTAAACTAACTTCCCATTTCCTAACCTAACAAAACAATTTACATGCATATTATTTATTCCCAAATACTAAAAAAAGTGGACATAAACCAACTTCCGGAAAAACTGCACTTAAACTAGCGTGAAATATTTTCATAGTCCTATAGAACAAAAGTGTGCATGTGCCAGAGTTTATAGAGCTAGCGATAACCCACAATCGAACCACATCGATTATCATCCTAGATTACTATCGGTCGCTATGAAATTTAAATGACCAATATTTGCAATAAATCTCCAAATCTATGTTAAAAAATATATTAATATTAAAATTACCAAAGTTTATTAAAAATGGGTGTACACTTGTCACTCTCTAATGCTGATCCAACCAGCGATAGAAAAATCATAGACTAAGTAATATACTCTGTGGAGAAAATAGCAGTTAGCATCACAATATTGTCTAACAATGTCATAATATTGTGATTTGCATATTTAAATAAATAGTTCAAAATTGTCTAATAATGTTATAAAAATTATTTGAAAAAATTTAAAATATTAAATAATGTTAGTAAATACAGAAGAAGAGCTACAGTTTACAACAATATAACTGAAAAATCAAGTGCTAGTAGAAGTGCAGTTGAGCCCAACTTCCCATTTCCTAACCTAACAAAACAATTTACTTGCATATTATTTAATAAACTATAAACTAATTTTATGCACACTAACACTAAATATGGTTTGGAATTATTTTCAAATATTGGTAACTCCGATTTGAGAGCCACCTAGCGTATATTACGTGAAGCATTTCCTCGTCTCTAGAATCCTGTGCACATAATTTGCATAATTTATAAGTATTTAAAAATTGTAAGAAATATTTATAAATGGTTCCAAAATGTTTTAAATACTACCAAACATTATTATAAATGGTTGAAAAAGTGTTTAATGCATCTGTGGCATAAGAATGTTAGATGGAAAAATTTGTGGGTTGGTTTATTAACCTCAGCCCAATTTACCTTCCCTAATAAAAATTTTCTGGATACAGTTTCCGGCTGTGGTGTATAAACCGTCGCACACAATTTTCCATGTAATATTCTTATGCCACTGATGCACTAAACACTTTTCAACCATTTATAATAACGTTTGGTACTATTTTAAACATTTTGGAACCATTTTATAAACATTTCTTACGATTTTTAAATATTTCTAAATTATGCGAATATTGTACATCGAGTTCTACATGCACGGAAATGCTTCATGTAACATCCGCTAGGAGACTCTCACATCACAGTTACCAACATTTGAAAATAATTCGAAACCATACTTAGTGTTAGTGTACGTAAAATTAGTTTATAATTTGTTAAATAATATGCATGTAAATTGTTTTGTTATGTTAGGAAATGGGAAGTTAGTTTACGTCCATTTTTTTGTTTGCATTTGGAAATAAATAATATGCATGTAAACTGTTTTGTTAGGTTAGGAAACGGGAAGTTAGTTTACGTCCATTTTTTTTAGCGTTTGGAAATTTATACCCAAAGTTGGTAACGCCGACTTCACAGCCATCTACCGGTAGCTACATTAACCATTACACCAACTCGTGCATGCGCACTGCGATTCTATAGAACTTAGAAGAATTCATGTGCGACGGTTTATACACCTTATCCAAGTTTCCAACATATGCCACTAACATTGTTCTAAATCCAAGGCAGACACCACATGTGCATGCACCAACAGATGGAAGTGGATACATTTTTGACTGGCTGAGGTGTTCTATTTGTCTGCCATGATTTTCCATACAACATTCTTATGCCACTGTTGCACTAAACACTGACCATTTTTAATGTTTCATTCTATTTTAAACTTTTTGGAACCATTTTATAAACATTTTTTATGATTTTTAAATGTTTATATATTTACACGAATATTGTGAATCGAGTTCTACAGACACACAAATGCTTAATGTAACATCTTCTAGATGGCACTCAAATTGGTGTTACCAACATATGCAAATAATTCCCAAACTATATTTCAAGAAATTTACTTCATTTTGTTAGGTTCCAATGGGAGAAATTAGTGTACATAAAATTAGTTTATAGTTTATTAAATAATATGCATGTAATTTGTTTTGTTAGGTTAGGAAATGGGAAGTTGGTTTACATCCATTATTTTAGCATTTGGGAATTTATTCCGGTAATGCCAACTTTAGAGCCATCAAACGGAAGCTACATTGGATAATCTTTCCATTAAGCGCAATGAGAATTTTTTTCCAAGTCCCAGGCAGACACCACGCGCATGCGCCATCAAATACAAAGCATCTTACTCTATGGAATATCGCGATGCAGCCAACATTATACTTGCTATTTAACAAACATAAAAGCTAACCTAACACAATTTAAATACACTAACCTGTGAAAGAGCAACCTAAAAACTAACCTAACGAAATTTAAGCACTCTAACCTGTTGAAGTACATAACCTATGTTGGCTGCACTGTTGTTGTATAGAATATTCTTTAAAATCAATAAGTCTTACAGAATAACAGTGCGCATATGCAAAAGTTTATAAAGTTGTCACTAGATGGAACCACATATCTGTGAAGTCCCATAGGAAGTTTATAGAGTTGTCTCTAGATGGAACCTTTTAGCTGTGAAATCGGTATGACCAACCTTTGTAATAAATTCCCAAATATTTATTAAAAATGGGTGTACATCAACTTCTACCTTCCTAACCTAACAAAGTAAATTACATGTGTATTATTTAATGAAGTATACACTAATCTGATGTACACTAACTTGTACCATTGGAACCTAACAAAATGAAGTGAATGAACATCCATTTCTTAAAACATATTCAAATGTTGGTTATTCCAATTTCACATATTTCTCCGTCATCTAGCAAGTGTTCTTGCATGCTCACAATAATTCTGCAGAACTTGGAAGAATTCATTGTGTATGTAGATAAATATTTAATAATTGTAAAAAAAATTATAAGTTTTGTTGCAAAACATTTAAAATAGTATGAAAGTTAAGGATGGAAGAAGTACATAGAGCAACAGTTTTACAAGAATATAGTATGGAAAAATTAAGTGGAAGGTTGAGCCAGTGTACAATAACTTGTCCCATCAGAACCTAACAAAATGAAGTGAATTTCTTAAAATGTTTTGGAATGACTTGTCCCATCAGAACCTAACAAAATGAAGTGAATTTCTTAAAATGTTTTGGAATGAATTGCAAATGTTGGTCACACTGATTTCACTGGTGGAAGTTACGTTAAGTGTTCACCCATGATCATTGTGACTGTTGAGAGATAAATAGCACAATTTGCGTGCATAGATAAATATTTAATAGTTTTAAAATGTGTTTTAACAATTGTTGCAAAATGCTTGGTACTTGGATATGTTATGTGTAGTGCAACAGTGTCATAAGAATGTTGTGTGGAAAATCATAGAATGCCATAATCTAAAGTTGAGCTGAAAACTTAGCTATTAAAAATAAATGAGCCTTTTTAAAACAGAATCTGTGCCATATATTAAAATAAAAAACTGAAAAACACATAAATTATTGTTGCAGTACATGAATATATAAATTGATTTTTTTCCAAAAAAAATTCAAGAAATGCTTTGACATTAAATGAAAAATTGAGGTAATTTTAACCTAAAATCTCTATATTTGCAATGACTACTTAACTCATGCCCCAAATGGGAGTCAATGACTAATCACGTTTCAATGAATTTTGTTTTACAACCAATTACAGTCTTTGATGATCTTGAAGATTTTTGGGCTGTAGGCCATGGTCGTGAGGCTTGTAGTTCCCAGACATTTTGCCAGAGACTGCGTCTGGCATCCTCAAGGGTTGTCTTGAGACTGGCAATTCTGTCCACTGTCTGTGTTCGTAAGTTATATCTGCCTTCTGATTGGTCAGCGTTAGGGACTTCCATTGCTCCAATGAGATTGCTGTTTGATGGTCGAGTCGACTGTACTTGTAGAGGTTTGCATTCTGCGTTTTTTAGAACCGGTATCCATACTTTGTTGACTTTTAATGATTCTTCTTTTCTATTGAAACTGTTTTTATGTTTGAATATGTCAATGGCTTCTCGTTGTAGATGGGTAAAATAGTTGTGCAGTTAGATAATATGTCTGTATTCTGGTATTGTACTATGTACTACCGCTGACCAATCAGAACGCATATATAACTTACGATCACATCGCGGTGAACGTATAAATAGGACAAATAGTGGACGGAATTGCCAGTCTCAAGACAACCCTTGAGGATGCCGACGCAGTCTCTGGCGAAACGTCGGGGGACTACAAGCCTCATGACCATGGCCTACAGCCTGAAAATCTTCAAGATCATCGTAGCAACTCCATCCGTGAAAGTCTACGTCAATAAATTACAGTCTTGTTTCATCCCAATATTTATCAAATTCTGTTTACCAAAATAAAGAAAGCTCCTCTTTTTTTATATTCTGATCAAGTCAGAGCATTATTTTGCAGTGACTGGCTCTCCAACAAATATGTTGAATGTAACAAATAATGAACAGATTCCTTAGAACTTCACATTTGATAATTGAGACGCGTAGAATAGCAAGGGCATATCAACAAAAATCAATTTAATAAAAATATTATTGCAATATAAACTCTGATCCTTCTTCTTTCATCCCTGTGACTAAGAACTGTTGATGAAGTAAATTTAGAAAAATTAGGTACAATCAGACAGGAAACCACCAGGTTATTAAAGAGTGAAAAGAGGTAATATTTGAAAGATAAGATTAATGATCTTGAAATGAATGTAAAAAAAAATAGGAACATCAGAGAATTATATCAGGGAATTAGGATAGAAAAGAAAGGGTTTCAGGCTAGAACAAACATAATTAGGAATAGAAATGGAGATATGATTGCAGATTCAGCTTTAAATGTACATACAGAACAGGATATTGAAGAGGATAATTTACAGCACCAAGTGCATTAGAGGTTGAAATGTCAATAGAAAAATTGAAGATGTATAAAGCATCAGGTTCTGATGGGATCCCAGCAGAACTGATAAAATCAGCGGGAGAAAAATTGATGGGTAACATACGTCGGTTACTTTGAATGATTTGGGAAAAAGAAGCTTTTCCAAATGAATGGAAAGAATTGATTATCGAACCAATCTATGAGAAAGGAGATAAAACTGATTGCAACAACTACAGGGACATCTCATTACTCTCAACTTTGTACAAAATCCTAACAAATATTTTAGTAAGAAGACTTATTCCCTATATTGATGACATTAATGTGGATTTAGAAGAAACAGGTCTACATCAGATTTTTAGCATAAAACCAATTTTAGAAAAGAAATGGAATTTAATGACACTGTACATCAACTATATGTAGGCTTCAAAAAAGACACACAATTCAGTTAAGAGGGAGAAATTATATAGCATACTTCTGATGTTTGGAATTTCTAAAAAAAAGTTTGACCTATGTGTCTAAATGGCACAAAGAGTAGGGTGTATATAGGCAAACAGTTTTTGGATACTTTCAAAATTCATAATGGGTTAAAGTAAGGAGATGCACTATCTCTTCTACTATTAAATTTTGTATTAGAGCAATGCCATAAAATCTTTGGAGAATGAAGAAGGCCTACAACTCAATGGTATTAATACGCTGTTAGTTTATGCTGAAGAAATTGGGACTGAAAGTAAACATCAATAAAACTAAATATATGATCACATGTAGAAATGTGTTATATAATGGAAATGTACAACTAATGACAAATGGAGGAAATTTTGAAGAAGTAGTTGATTTCAATTATCTAGGAATAATAATTACAAATAGAAATGAGATGCACAAAGAAATTAAACATAGGTTCAATTCTGGAAATGCATGCTATTATTCATTACAGGGTCTCTTGTAAAAAATTGCCCCATTAATATTAATTTAATATACAATTAATTTTAATGGATTTATTGTATTAATCATCCTTGTCGTGCCAACTCCTTCAAAAAAAGTTCTTCTTCTTCTTCCTTCCAAGTATTAGGCCAAGGCCTGTTACGATCCTATAGAAAATTTTCCCTCCAGCGTTTTGATCCTTCTGGGAAATTCTCGTATAAGACTTGAAAGCATAATAATAGTCCCTTCGATTGGTTGCTAGCCAAAGGAAGGCAAGACCAGTGATGGGGCTGCCATCTTATAGCCTCTGGTCAGGCTTTTCTGGAGAAGAAAAGAAAATAAAGGAAAGAAGAAATGTAAGAAAGGAAAGACTCCCTAGCCCTCGGATGCCCTAATAGCGTCGGGGTCAAAAAAACAAGAGTTAACCAAGAGAGGTTAGATAGTAAAGTTAAAAGAGTCTGGTATAAGTAAGTGGAAGAAAGGAAGAAATACCAGATTGGTTAAAGATAAAAGTAAGGAGCAAAACACAAGTAAGTGGAAGCAATGTTTTGCTCAGCTTGGGCACCTTGTGGTCGCCATCCACATATCCGCTAGATGGGAACCCCTGAGGGGTCAAAAAAAGTTAAACTGAAAATATATAAAACTGTATTCTTCCAGTTATAATATATGGATGCAAAACATGGATTCTTACTTTAAGGGAGGAAAGAAGATTACGAGTTAATGAGTTGGAGAAAATGCTTTACATCTCACCTTACAAAGTTGCGTGTCTTCATGATACCGGTTCCAAAAGTATAGTATCACTTCCTTCTTCAGTCAAATTCCAACTGTCGAAATTTCGTTAACATCTTCTGAACTGCCATCTGGTGTAGATTTTATGAACTTGGAAATCAAATTATTCTCGTTGGGATATCAAAATTAATTGCTTTATATTTATTCTTTTGAATGTATATCTTTTCCTAAATTGTCAATTCCAAAGTTTTCTCCAAATGTTTTAAAAGTTTAGTTTCTCTTCAGATTTTATGATTCTCTAGCAAACTATGAGCTGCAATTGCCGATTTTTCAATTTCATCATTTCTAATATTTCTAAAGTGTTCTTTGTATGAGTTTCTAAATTCCTTTTAGTTTTTCATATATATACACTTTATTGCAGTTGTTGCAACTGATTTCGTATATTCCAGATTTTTTTACTATCTGGGACATTAACTTTCTTATTAGTTACTAGTAGATTATCCAGGCTAACTTTGTTAATCGGTGCTAATGTAATATCTAATTTAATTTTTTTTTTTATTTTCTGTGTGTTCCAGGATGGTAAGTAATTTTCTTGAAATGTTTCTTTTCTTTTGAATCAAGTTGTAGGGTGGTGCATTCTTTAAAGAGCGAGTGTGTGGTCGCATGGGAAGACTTAAATGGCTGCGTGGGGCTTTAAATATGGCCGAAATTTAAAAAATAAAAGTTCAGGGTTCAAACATAATAAAAAACATGAAATAGAAAAAACAATTTTTTCATCATATTTCACCGAAGCATTGCCTTAAGTCTTTTTTGTTGTTTGAACCTCTTTAACTTATTTATTATTATCTCCTTTCCAAAACCATTTGACATGGCTATATTTAAAATTGATTGAATTCTTTCTTAAAAATTTCTTCACTTAAGGGGCTGTTAATCTGCATATTAAACTGTTGAATATTGTATGAGCAATATGATTAAAACTGAAGATTTAATGTAATTATCTGTACGGGTGGGTATCTTTCCTGTGTATATTGAATTCAATAATTTGGTGATGTTCATTCCTAATTATCTTTAAGTCCAAAAATAGGATTTGATTATCTCTCTCTAATTCCATACAACATTTTACAGATTTGTCCTGAAGGTTAAGTAATTTTAACATAAAATCTAAAATTATATGGTCTCCCTAAAATTCACAAAGATGAGACCTAATGTTAATAATATTGGCTCCCATGTTATCACTTATCAAAATGGCTCACAAAGAAATTTAATGACTTCCAACAATTTGACCACAGAAGTGTTGAAAATTCTTTAAAATTGGTAGAAGAATTAAGTCACATATCAATAGAGCCTAACTACAGATTGGTTTCCTTCAATGTTATTTATTTCCAAGTATCCCAACAGAAAAAATGTTACATATTTCGAAAAAATGGCTCATTTCCCTATAATTGAAAACCAAAGAAATAGAAGAATACATAAGTTTAACAAAACTTTGTATTGACAACTCATTTTTCTCATCCAGTGAAAAATTTTATAAACAGATTTCGGGTTTGGCAATGGGCAATCCACTATCACCATTTTTGGCTAATTTGTTTATAGGGTATCTAGAATGTCACATCACCAATGCTTATCCTTGGATATTTAAATGTTGGTACAGATATGTGGATGATGTTTTCTCAATAATAAATTCAAAATGTTGGTTGGTTGGTTGGTATCTAATGTCGAGCACTTGATAATGAAATCATTCACTCTGTTGCACTCCAATATTTAGCAGAAACGCTGGTCTCTTCTACAAAAGCTGGACAACGGAGGAGATGGTTTCTTTCCATATCTTCATTTAAATTGCAAAAAGGGCATTTAGGTGAATCTGTTATGCCAATTCTGTGTTGGTGTTTATTCAAGCAGTCATGTCCCGTTAGCAGTCTGAATGTTGCTACTGCAGATTTTCTTTGTAATGTAGTAATGTCATAAGCTTGTAGATTTTCCCATTCCTTTCCAGATGTTTTGGTGGTGTATTCTTCTCTAAGTTTATTGATATATTTATTTGAGATAATTCTTTTGATAGAGTGAAAGGAAACTGGAGTAGAAGTTGGGTTTGAAACAATTTTGCTACCCTTCTTGGCTAGAAAATCGGCTATTTCATTGCCTGTCACCCCACAATGGGCCGGAATCCATTGAAGTACAACTTTTTTATGTAGACGGGATAACTGTTTTATCATTTTGTGACATTCAATAATTTTGATGCTTTTGGGTGTTGTGTCTCGTGTTATAGCGAGAATGGCTGCTTTGGAGTCACATAGAATTACAACTTTTGTAAATTTTTGGATGTGATATAAAAGATTTTGTAAACTTAAGAAAATTGCTAGAATTTTGCCATCAAAGTTTGTTGAATTTGTGTTTATTTTACGATAAAAGGAAAAAAGTGGACATACTGCACCAGCACCAGTGCCACCGTCATTTGGTAGGCTGGAGCCATCTGTAAAAATATGTATCCATTCAGGAGCTGGGTATCTTAGATTTATTATTTCCAGTGGCATTTGTTTTAAAATATATGGAGGAGTTTCAGATTTCTTGATGTCTTCTGTTAAATGAAGGTTATATTCAATTTCCAAAAATTCTAGAGGGTTGTTTCTCATCTGCATATTTTCTTTTGAATGTGGAAGTTGCAATTTCTGTTTGATTTCTCTTATACTATGCTTAAGAAGCTTTGCTGAGTTTTTAAACATACTTGTGGTTTTCTTTGGGTCCAGTTATTATGGGGTAGCCTTAAAAATTTTTCATACTGTGTGATTGCTGTTTTCTCAATTTCAAATGCTATGTTTGGGTTATTTGTTAAGATTTGCATGGCAGTGATTGGTGTTGTTTTAACGGCTCCTGTTATCAGGCGGAGGAGGATTTGGTTCTGCAATTTATTAAGTTTTCCACTTTAGTAGTTACTAGGATTTCTTCACAATAATGAAGTACAGGTTTTATGTACATTTGGTAGAAGGTGTTTAGGGTTTGTGTGTTGCAACCCCACTTTTTCCCTGCTAATCGTTTTAATAATGGTAGCCTTGTTTCTATCTTTGTACATATATTCTCTATGTGTTTCTTCCATGTTAATTTTGTGTCCAGAGTTATTCCTAAATATTTTGCTTCATGTGTTTGAGTTAATAATTCACCCTCCAATTTCAGAGTGATGTAAATAGTTGATAATTTGTCTTTTGTATATTTATCTTCATTAAGTTCTGGGATGTCCAATTCTCTAACTGTATAAATTCAAAATGTACAGAAGATGCATTAAAATTACTTAACCTTCAGGACGAATCTGTAAAATTTACTATGGAATTAGGGAGAAGCGGTGGATATAACTAAATCGCACAGTTTTTTGGACTTACAGATAATGAGGAATGAACATCATCAAATATTAAATTCGATATACACAGGGAAGATACCCATACAGATCTTGAGGTTTTAATCATATTGCTCACAAACATGCAATATTCAACAATTTAATATACAGATTAACAAACCTCCCCTTAAGTGAAGAAAATTTTTTAAGAAAGAATTCAATCACATTTTAAACATAGCTATGTCAAATGGTTTTGAAAAGGAGATAATAATAAATAAGTTAAAGAGGTTCAAACGACAAAAAAGACTTAAAGAATACAGCACCCTACAACTTGATTCAAAAGAAAAGAAACATTTCAAGAAAATTACTTACCATCCTGGAACACACAGAAAATTAAAAAAAAAATTAACAAATTTGATATTACATTAGCACCGATTAACAAATTTAGCCTGGATAATTTACTGGTAACTAATAAGAAAGTTAATGTCCCAGATAGTAAAAAAATCTGGAATTTACGAAATCAGTTGCAATGACTGCAATAAAGTGTATATATATATATATATAGGAAAAACTAAAAGGAATTTAGAAACTCGTATAAAAGAACACTTTAGAAATATTAACCCTTAAATCGGAGTTGTGGGGTCTTTTATGATACCAATGAAACTGGACACCCCTGACATTCTTTTAAAATCCATTTTTTTTTTTTGAAATCCTTTTGTGTAGCTTTCCTTTTGTTTAATATTAACCCTTAGCCATGGTCTGTAATCTGTTAAGTACTGTTACTTTTTCTGTATATAAGTAAAATAGTGGTATCCTTTATGACCCCACAACTCCAGTAGCGTTCCAGTATTTTTGTTGAACATTGGTTTATGTGACAATGGTATTGTTGGTGTTAATATGGCCTATCATGCTCGTAAACGTGTATCAGTGCTTGATACTGATTTCCTGGTCTTTGAAAAGACCCTGACTGTATTTATTCTGAACATGAAACAGATTCAGAACTAGAATGTGACTCTGAAATGTTTTAGCATATCCTTCCAAACAAACAAGACACCTATAATAGATATCACAGAGTATGGGTTGAGAGATGATCAAACAATTATTTCACATGTACCTAAAAAAAGAAAAAAGCTGCCATTATGCTGTCTAACATGCACCATTCAGAAAGCACTGATCCGGAGACATGCAAACAACAAATTGTATTCATATTTTTATAATAGTATGAAAGGGGGAGTAGATACCTTTGAACAAAACATTTTTACATGTAACACAAGCAGGCAAAGATGGAGATGGTCCCTTGGCTGTCTGCTATGCTATTCTGAACAAAAGTAAAGTAAAAGTAAAGTAATCCCACTACGGGCCTCAGGAGGCCCTTGGGGCAGTAGGAGGTTAAGGCTCCCACTATTTCTGGACAATCGGCACTTGATGTCAGCCGGGTTGTCAGCCCTGCGTGACGGCCGCCTTTACCCCCAGAACAAGCGTCTGGTACTCATTTCCGTTAGAGGCTGAGTCGACCCCAGGGCCATAGTGCAGCCAGAAGGTTTGGGTCGGTTTAAAAATCCTGACCCCACCGAGACTTGAACCCTCGACCTTCCGGCTTGTAGCTCAGTGCCTTAACCACTACGCTACGGCGTTATGTCAATTGTTAGGTATTGCAATCATCTTTCAAGGATTATAAGCCTATTTCTCACTTTGAATTCCTGAAAACTTTAGGCCGACAATTTACAGAGCCATACCGGAACGAAAGACTTGTAAATGGTCGACTACCAAAAGAACCCTGAATGATTGTTTCCAGGATTTTGAAGAAACCATTTCCGAAGAATGGAAGACCAATCAAGTATGTAAAAGAAAACAGTGTGCATTGTGTCTTTGTTCAAACGAACCAGTATTGTGTTAGATGTGATAGACCAATGTGCCAGAACATGCTGATCAGTTATGTGGAGAATCAGGAACATTCTACTATGAAAGAAAGTTTTTGTAAATTACGTGGGGGTTTTTATTCACTGTATTTTGAAATTTCAGTGAAAAAATGTGTGTGAACAGAAAATCTGACAAATTCATTGTATACGTATTTGTGGTAATTATTTTTCACTACACTTGTGCTATATCCTGTAATTAAGTGAATTTCCCTCCCCAAATGATGCATATTATTCCACAATCAGTTAGTTAAATGAACAAAATATTTTATAATTCTATTTTTCACAATAAATACAAATACAACTGCACGTACTATCACATTTTCTGTTGGTATCTTTTTCGACCCCACAACTCCACTAACGATATACAAAAGGCACAACTCCGGTTAAGGTTTAAAAATTATGAAATGGTGAAATTGAAAAATCAGCAATTGCAGCTCATAGTTTGCTAGAAAATCATAAAATCGGAAGAGAAACTAAACTTTCAAAAAATTTGGAGAAACCTTTGGAATTGACAATTTGGGAAAAGATATACATTCAGAAGAATAAATATGAAGCAATGAATTTTGATATCTCCGATGAGAATAATTTGATCTCCAAGTTCATAAAATCTACACCACATGGAAGATGATGATAATGACGAAATTTTGAAAGTTGGAATTTGACTGAAGATGGAATTAATACTATACTTTTGAAACCGGTATCGTGAAGGCACGCAACTTTATGAGGTGAGATGTTAAAACATTTTCTCATTCATTAATGTAAATACCTCATAGTGTTTCCTCCCACTGTAATTTTAATTAAAAAGTAAGATGACGAATATTTGAGAATAAAGTTCTTAGGAAAATGTTTGAGCCAAAAAGTGATGAACAGACAGGTGAATGGAGAAAACTACATAATAGTGAGCTACATGATATGTATAGGAAGCAGATATAATAAGAACAGTTAAGTCTCATAGAATGCGATGGGCAGAACATGTGGCATGGAAGCTTCTTGTAGAAAAACCAGAGGGAAAACGCCCAATTGGTAGACCAAGGAGAATAACATTATCCATGATTTGAGGGAAATAGATTATACAGGGGATGATTGGAAAGCTCAGGATATGGATGTATGGAGAGCTTATGTCCATGTGGCCATGAACCAGTGAGTTAGTTAGGAAGGGACAAGTTAGTGTACACGAAATTAGTTTATTGAATTATTCACTTTGATTTTTAAAATTTGATTAGATAATCTCAAAACCTAGTTACTAAGCCACAATAGATAAAAAGAATGAAAACAAGGTTAGGGTGTTACTTTTTTAGTTTTTTTTAAAGTTGGAATGCCAAATGAAACTGAGAGTTTATTAAAATGATCTAATTCAGTGAGTATAGTTCACCAGGTATATAATCTGTACTGTCACCAAAGATCACTTTATTTTAATGTGGGATAAAAAAATAAGTTATTATTTTTATGTGAGTTAAAAAGTTACGGCTGAACTAGCTCTGATGAGCACCTAACAGACTACTAGTTACTAAACTTTTTTTTTATTATTCAATGCCCCAGGTTGCCATTTCAACATTTCTGGTGTTCTCTCCTGTCATTGGCTTAGTTGTAACCCACTTCTGAAGTTGGGGAGTCTAGAAGGCAGAGTTATGTTATCCCGATGATATGATTGGTGATAAATGATAATGAAGCACCATGAGAGTTCTTAACCTAAATTCCAGACCATGAACGACCACAGGAAACATTTATGTGGTTTGACTGGGAATCGAACCTGGGACCTGATGAACAGTAGTCAGAAACGCTGACCACTAGCCCATTAGACTATTGATATTTATTGCTTGTTCCCAACATGTCTAATTAATGGGGCTTGGATTTTTCGAAAATTCATATGCAAATGCATGTTTTGAGTGCATATTTAAAGGATATATGCATGTTTTAGCATTTATTTTTACCTTATGTTACATAAATTATCTGATATTTATGAACAAACTGAAAAAATCTGTGTGTTAGACATCCCTTGACACCACAATAGCTTCCTAAGTGGTAACAATACATGCAGGTAGGTGAATGTTCACAAAAGGAATTCCTTTCCCAATGCAGTAAGGCCAGTTTGTGAAGGCAGAACAACAAGAGTGTTGCAGTAAGGCCAGTTTGTGAAGGCAGAACAACAAGAGTGTTCGTCCTGTTAACTGTTTTCATCTACATGCGGTGTGTCATCAGATTAAACTGTTTCAGTGCCTAAAGTGCACTAGATCCTTTTTAATTGAACAGTGGATTTCAGGCAATAGTGATTATTCAAATGACGATAATGTAGTTTATTGTCAAGTTAGCGAGAAGAATATAAAATACGACACAAAATTTGAACTTGAACAGCATTCGAAAGCAACTACATATCTAAGGTCAAAAGAAAAGGGTAAGAACATGCGCCACAGTTAGGTGAAATCATGGTCTAATGTTAGTACATTTTCTGCTGACCTTTGTCAATCAATTAACAAGTACGAAAGTGAATTAGACAATCTTTCGCAGAGGAATCTTCCAAGCAGTCTCTATAAGTATTTCCCAATCACATCCGTTGATGTGGAATGATCGTTTTCGGGATATAAACTAATTTTGTCCAACAATAGGAAATATTTAACGTCAAAAAAATTGAGAAATTCTTGATAACATATTGTTATTCACCATTTTGCAAGGAATGAAATGTGTTTCAGTGAGTTAAAATAAAAGTTTCTTTGATATGTGATTGTTTTATGTTTATTGCATATATTAATTTTTTTCTTTCATATATTCAATATTTTTAGTGCATATTTTAGGTGTTTTTAGTGCATATAAATTGAGGCCCTACTAATTATGTTTAAGTTCTTGTAAGCCCTTATTTTCCTCAACGAGTTTTAGGTGCTCTCCCCCTACAGGGAAGAAATTGAATCATACTAATTTTAGTTACACTTGTTTTTGTATAGATGTCATTGGAGTGACCCGTGGTCAGTGTTCTGCCTCATACTGACATCTAGGAAACCAAGGTAATACTAGGACGGGAAAATTCGGTAAATTTTTCTTAGAGGCCTTTTATTCAGCCTTAAGGATCTTTCACGAGCATGAAAATCTTCAGACTCTGGACCCACGGCTTAAAGTCCCTCCCGGAGGGACTTGCTCCTTGGATTTTTCCATCCTAAAAAATTACATTGACCCTGGTCGGGTTTGAACCTGTGACCCTTGGGACCAGAGGCAAGGAGCATAACCACTAGTCCACCGTGGCCAGTAATTATGTTTATACTATAGCAAAGTATGTTTGGTTGGGTTATTGACATGATGATAACCCATGAAAGTTTACATAAGTTTCTGCTAGAGGCAGTTTAGCACATCTAAAAATTTAGGGGCTCAGTGGAATAAGGGCCTATCCCATCCAAGGGTTGATTTTTAGTTATTTGCAGATTATGTATCCTGTGGCCATCCTCTGTTAATCTTTAGAAGCTCATAATTCTAACTTTGCTCAAAAGAGGATAAATGAGACTTTATGTGTAAGAAAAATTTCCAACTTCTTCACGCGCATGGGAAATAAAGGCCCATCCCAACTGCTGACACGTGACCGTATATTGCCCGCTACTCTGTGGTCCGCTGCAATACTGACTAGCATTGCCGGCAAATATCAGTAAATGCAGAATGACTGATGCGGCAGATTCTTGTGCAAATTGAAATAGTGTAATAAAATCTAAGAAAAGAAAAAGAAATGTGCAAGCGTGGAATAAAACGAAGCAGAAATTTTTACGCAACAGTGAAAAGGAATATGTATCGGCCTGAATCAGTTGCTTCAAGAGGTGAGGATGAAATTTGCTAGTTGTTTATTAAAAGCTGTGCCACTGATTGAAAAAGATTCTAATAAAAAGAAACATATAGTGTATATAGTGATTCATGTGTTGGTCAAAAGAATTATACAATAATGGGACTTTGGCTGTACATGATTGATTGTGGTTGGTTTGAAGAAATGGAACATAAATTTTTTGTACCAGGTCACACTTTCCTCCACTGTGATGCCGACTTTGGTGTGATTGAAAAAGTTAAAAGAAAAACACAAGTGGTTTATACACCTGAACAGTGGGCTCACCTCATAAGAAAGAGTCGAACAAAGAAATAATTTACAGTAATTGAGATAAATGCAAAAGATTTAAAGATTTGGATAACTTAAATAAAATGTTCACAAAGAGAAATTTAATGCTGGACAAGCATATGGTAGACATCAGAAAAAGCATCTCAGTTTCGTTTTGTAGAAAACAGACATGTAATGTACATAAAATCCAGTTTCAGTGACTTGGCTTTAGAGGAAATAATAAGCTTTAAAAAAAAAGGGAAAGGAAAGTGTCCTGTATTACGAGATGTAATATTGACAACAAAATATCCTAATGGTAGGATGATAAAGGAGACTCGTGAAGTTTGTACCACCTGTACACCAGACATTTTACAGCAGCCTTAAATCAGATGATGATACAAATGCTGCAAACGTAGAATATGCAGATTAATGCAATATTCAAGTTATTTAATTTGTTTATTTATGTTTTACTTTTTATATTCTCAATTTTCTTTTTCTTTGATTAGACATATAAAAAAATATAGTGATCTATGCATTTGCAGGCAGAAAGCTTATTTTATGTACAAGACATGTACCAAATATTATCCATGTGTGCTCTATATATTTTACTTAATGTAGAATTTAATAAAATGTAATTTTTCTCCAAACTTAGTGCAGTTGGGATGGGCCCTTATTCCATTGACCCCCTCAATTGTGAAAAAAAAAAATTGGTACACTTGGGTAGATTATACTGGGATTTGGATAGATTATCTAACATTTTTAGAGGTTTTTTACGTAGATTAAATTGGGATTTGAATAGATTATCTAACATTTATGAGGTTTTTCACATCTTGGAAATAGCATTGATCTTAAGGTGCAATTATTTGTGGTAAACGTGACATTTTATGTGAGTTAAGGTAGAATTTTTTATCACTCACCTCATATTGTTCTTATTTGACTATAAACTAGTTTCGGAACATAGTTTCTGTTCCATCCTCAGTATCGTCACGACCGTTGTTCTGTCGTCTTGAAGAGCTGTCCTTCGCTCCTTCCATTGGCTGACTGAAAAACCTCGAAACCAGGTCATTCTCACCGGGAATTTCAAAGTTCATCAATTTCTTCTTTTTGCTCTTTTGAATGTAGATCTTTTCCCAAACAGTAAGTTCTTTTGGTTTTTCTATTTGTTTTAATAATTTATTTTCTTTCTCGATAAGATCTTTTTCAGACCATGCATGGGCAGCCACTGCAGATTTTTCTACTTCCCCTTTCTTGACATTCCTGAGATGTTCTTTCACTCTAGTTTTTAAATTTCTCTTAGTTTTTCCTTAGAATTTCTCACATTCTTCACATTTAAGGACAGCTCTTCAAAACGACAGAACAATGGTCGTGACGATACTGAGGATGGAACAGAAACTATGTTCCGAAACTAGTTTATAGTCAAATAAGAAGAACAATATGAGGTGAGTGATAAAAAATTCTACCTTAATGAATATATCTCATTGTGAGAATTCCTAAAATAAGTAATTGAGATTGATTTATTAGTTACTTCTAAGTTAAGTAGTATCTCATAACTTCACCAAGACAGTGGGTACCTGATTTAAGACAAAATACCATTATGGAATGTATAACACAATTATTTAATAAAGTTAAGGGGAGGGAACAGTGACTGGATTAGATCCCCTCTCAATGCAACTTGTTTTGTACATACAGCCGTGTTCAGAAAAAGAGAAGCAACTAATATCACATGTGGTTTAGAATGTTCTGAAGTCACAATCTATGAAATTCCAAATGTTAATTTTTCTTTAATTACCACATTAGAATGATCACAAATTAAATTTAGTAGTAGTAGTGGAAATAATTGTGCTATAAAATTGCTAGAGGAGAGGAGGGAGATATATTTCCATCTCTGTCACTCAGTGATAGCATTCCCACAAGAGCAGTACTATTTTCTAGATATGAAAAACCGTATAGTTAGTGTTATTAATGTACCCGGGTGGAATTTCCGATAAAATTACTTAATCTGTTGTCTAGAGTGATTTTCACTTTTTTTGTAATAATATGAAAACTGCACAGGTGTGTGATTTTTCATTTTTTTTTGTGTTAGTGTATTTTTGATAAGTTGGCTATTCTGTTTCCTCTATGTAAACAACTATCATAGAGTTCATATTGATGGTGGGCAATGAAAACCTCTGTAACTCCATTTTGGTAAATTTTACAGGAGAAAGAAATAACTGTTTTAAATAATTATGAAAATTGATAAGCAATAGTTACCACGTATTTTACTACAGAATACAAGTCAAGTTATTAATACATTTGAAGTCCATGTTCTCAACAGGTTATGCATCACATATTTCTGTGCTGGCTACTGGAGATATGAAGTTTTCAATGGCTGATGAAATTATGAGGTTTTCATTGCCTACCGTCAATGTATTGATGCAGCCATGTTGTCAAAATATGATTTATAGGTTATTTTTATGTCAACTACTCGTTAAATTTTAAGACATTTTTGAGGATTTTTTTGAGAAAAACAAGACTTTACTTTTCCTTGAGATATTTTCAAATATTTTTATAGTGTAATTTTTTTAATGACTTTTTCATAATTGGTAGTATCATCAAAGTTACTTAGTGGTTGTTTTTATAATAATAATGATAATGAAGAGCGCACAATGTGCATAATGTTAAGTTCACCATGGCCCAGCGTTCAGTCCCCTCCACAGTAAGCACTCAGGGACACGACACAACATGGTAACGGTCGCAGTGTTCAGCGCACAGCTCACAGATGCACTGGGAGTCTGGTCCATGATGTTTCTTGATCCTATGATGGAACCCATGTGTTGCCATCCTCATCATCAGATGTCTGAGGTTATATTCTGCTTGTCTCCAATCCGTTGTCATCATAGCGTCCATATAGTAGAATTCCATCCAGATTTGGTCTTTCTTCCACCTTAGTTCCTCTATTGCGATGTTGTATGCGTCTGTGGACTGCAGATATAGATCTTGTCGCAGCTCTTCAATATAGAAGGGTTCCCTCGCCAGTTCATATACGAGGCGTGACAGTGTGTATTTTGACAGACAGAGAGTCTTTATGTTTGTTTTAAATCTGTATAAACCATATAACCATCCCTATAATTTCATAGAGACAAAATAAAAATTTTAAAACTTAAGTAAATTTATGTAAAATTGTAAACTTTCACGGCAGGTGTCTCGATTCATATCTTTTATGTCTTTCGGGCTAAATGTCCATGATCTGGTTATATTAACACTCAACGTTTCGTCTACTACTGCGATAGACATCCTCAGGAGATTCTGCATGGTTTATGACCTCCTAACTCTTAAACTGTCGGCTGCAGACTTTTTAAGAGTTATGAGGTCATAAACCACGTAGAATCTCCTGAGGATGTCTACTGCAGTAGTAGATGGACCATTGAGTGTTAATATAACCAGACCACGGCCATTTAGCCCGAAAGACATAAATGATATGAATTAAATAAATTTGTTAAAACTCTATAGAACAGTGGGCCTAGAAGACTTAACCTACCAGCCTCCTGCTGGTCTTGCAACCACATGAGTTATCACATAGATGGTCAATCATCCAGCAATTATAGGAATAGGATGTGATTAGCCTGTCAAATCCTCCAACCATTATGGATGATTTCTGAATTTTGCTATATTTTTATTTCTACTAAACACTAAATACAAAGGGCACTAGGAAAGTACTTTTCATGACCTCTCAAAATAATTTCCACCACACTGAATACACCTCTTCATATGTCGAAACCAATCACCAAACCGTTGTTTCCACTCCACTTTTCTTTGGACAGCTCCGTGCACTGGTCCTACGCATTGCTTCCACTTTTCTTCGGACAGCTCCGTACACTCGTCCCATGCTGCCAGAAGCACCTCTTCTGAAAGGAAATGCTTTCCTTTATCTTCAGTTTAATTTCTGGAAACAGGACAATGTCACAGGGAGCAAGAGCTGGACTGTAGGGAGTATCTTCAAGCAGCAAAAGTTTTTGTTTCTTCAAGAACTTAATGGTATCACTAGCCCTATAGGCAGGTGCATTAATAATGATGTGTCTAGCCTTGACCTAGATGGAGTTTCTTCAACGCTGCAATCATCTTTGGCAGGCATTCTTCTGTGTACCATTTCGCAGTGACTGTGCATTGTTTTTGCAATACAACCTGTTCCAGAATCCCCTTGTAGTGAAGAAGACTGCTTTAATTCTCTTATTCACTGATCGTGTTTTTCTTACTGTTACTGCGTACCCTCATCTTCAAATATACACTCATTGTTCTGAGCTTTCCTTTGGACGTCATAGTAATACAGTCATATTTCATCACCTGTGATGATGCTGTTTATGTTAGGAGAAGCCCCATTATTAATTTAGGTAAAATTTGATCACTCGCCTCATATTATTCTTATACTATATTACTATAAACTAAGTTCTGAACTAGTTTATAGTAAAATAACAAGGATAATATGAGACGAGTGATGAAATTTTATCTAAATGAATATACCTCGTAGTGTGAATTCCTAAAATAAGAAACCCATTATTAAACTTTTTGAACATCATTTTGTATCATTTGACAAGAGTGCCCTTTTGCTCCCCAGTAATTGTATATATACCCACAGTGAACAACATAAAGTTGCTCATGTAAAATTTTATGGATGTCTGGTGCAGTAATGTGGAGAGACTCTTCTATCTGTCCGTAGGTTATTTGTCTCTCTTTCTCCAGCAGTTTCTTCACAGCCTCGATGTTCTTGTCAACAACTGACTAGGCCGGCGCCCTGAAAGAGGATCTCCTTCGAGACCCTTTCCCTTCTTCAATTCTCTGTACCAGCGAAATATTGTGGGATGCAGACAATCATTTCTCATTACAGTAACCATCTCCTCAAAGCACTGATCTACAGTCAGACGACAAGAAAAGTTGTATTGAATAATGGCACGATATTAAAGTTAGGACCACCTTGACACCCTTACAAACTTTCACTTCTGCTGTTAAACTAAAGCTGCATCTGCGGAAGAATGCTCCCCCAATTTTATACCTGTTTGAAGCCCTCTCTTTCCTTAGTGGTACCAAGCCTGTCTGGTCTTGGATTATTGTGTATTGCAAAATTTTCGTAGTGCTCTGTGTATTAATTATTAACTAACTCACTGGCACTATTGAACCCATAGGTTCATAGCTGTGCTGACAAGTTCTCCATACATTCATATCTTGAACAAATGTTTCTCAATCATTCCTTGCATAATTTACCTCCCTCAAATCATGGTTAATATTATTCTTCCACCTCTACTTCAAAATAAATACCTATATGCATATATATATATATATATATATATATAGGTACAGAGTTTAGAGACTCTGGTTCAATATTTGTGTATGTATATATATATGTGATCTTGTAATCTTGTAAGCCCATGTTTCCCTTAACACAGATATAGGGCGCTCTCCCCCCTATAGGGAAGAATTTGAACCATATTAATTTAGTTACACTTGTTTTCGTATAGATGTTATTTGAGTGGTCCGTGGTCAGCATTCTGCCTCATACTGACATCTAGGAAACCAAGGTAGTACTAGACGGGAAAATTTGGTAAATTTTGCTTAGAGGCCTTTCCATTCATGCTTAAAGATCTTTTACGAGCCTGAAAATCTTCATACTTGGGACCCATGGCTTAAAGTCCCTCCCGGAGGACTTGCTCCTTGGATTTTTCCATCCTAAAAAATCCATCGACCCCAGCCAGGTTTGAACCCGCGACCCTCGGGACCAGAGGCAAAGAGCATAATTACTAGTCCACCACAGCCGATATATATATGATATGAAAAGAAAAATAAATGCCTGAGTTGGGATTTGAACCTGAGTCTCTAAACTCTGTATGTTTAGCGTTCTAACCATCTGAGCCATTCAGGAATCCTAACACAAACATTTATTTTTCTTATGTAGTATTATCAATTTACACGAGAGGTAGCAGGATATCGTTTTAACTGCGATCTTGTGGCCACTGTAACAAGTAAGCATATTTAAAGAGAAAATTTACTTTATAGCAGTAATGCTTGTATATTTAGATGTTATGACTATATTTTTGACATTTGGCAATGATAGCAAATATGACATGAAAAGAAAAATAAATGCCTGAGTCGGGATATATATATCTACATCAGTTAGGAAAAACCAGGTAAGTTTTCAAAGTGATTTTTTACAGGAGAGCAAAAACTAGTTCAATGACTTACATCAAAGAGTGCATACATCGAAAATTCAATGCTTAATAACACCGTCACTATTCGCTTGACGACTTACCCGTTTTTACCGAACATGCATCGGACCAAAAGCTATCGGGAGATGTTAATAACTCGTTTTTGACCAAAAGTTGACTTACTCGGTTTTTCCTAACTGATGTAGATATATACCCATACCCTCTTATCAATAATCCATATATAACTTTTATACAACATTTATACACATCTCAGTTGAAAATTCTTACTAATAAACATTGTATTAGCTATGCAGTGTATGACATGGGAATCATTATACATGTCTTCCCCCTTGTATAAGGATTATATAACGAGAAAATGGCAGACTCTATGATCAGCTGATTGTTGTCTTGTATTATTGATGAACGTTTCCTTAAATTTCATGAAAAAAGCAACACTTTAATGACTATTTGATGGGTGCACAAGACATAAATAATATTAATAATCCACTTGGTAGGAAAATAAATCCCTTTGTTATGTTCACTCTCAATTATTATTTTAAAATTAACTGAGTGTGAAATCAACTTCACTGTTGAACAAGGCACAGTCTACTGAGAAAAAGATTTGTGACGTTAATACCATGTCAGTAATGAACTGAACCATTAACAGATGACTCCACTGTCCTGCATATTATCATGTGCTTGTATTAATTCAAAATACAACAAAACAAGTCAGTAGTTAAAAAATTCATATCATACTTTTTTTAAAATAATCCTCCAAGGACATGATAAATACTCATATTTTACTTAATATTTAAAACCTGAGTTTGAACTCAAGGTCTCAGGTTCAATGCATCAGCATACTAAACCAGTGTGCTACTTAGGCATCTCAACTTAAATGGACATTTTTCTCCTCATATAATTGGATAAGAAAGAGAAAATTTTCAATTTAAATTGAGATGTCCAAGTAGCACATTGGTTTAGTGCACTGGTGCATGGAACCCAGAGACCTAGGGTTTAAATCCCAGTTTGGGTGTAAATTTTTCATAAGTAATGCCATGAGTGATTTCCAATTTATCTAGAGAATTTGGGAATCAAGAGTGGCATTTGTTAGGACTATTTAACGAATAAAATTAAGCTCTTTACTAAAAAATAACACTGGGGAACAGTGATTTTGGTGCCTTAATGTTTTCACCTATTTATGGGTATATTTGGGTCACTGATTCCAAAGATGATTTCAGTTTCGTCCTATCAGCTCTAGTTTTTGAGATAGAGTTTATTCAAATTATATACCAGTTCAAAAATACTGGTCCACATATACAACTATATTACTCGCATACAATTAAATACAAAAGAACAAATACTTTCTTTTTCATGAAACAACTGTATCTATATAACTACCATAATTTATTTACACATTAGTCTCGTTAGAATCATTAATTTTCCTCCATCAGGTCGCAGAATCCCCGTTTCTGTGATTTCCTCCGATGCAATGATCTTGGACATTCTCGGTGGATGCTCCAACAGTAGTCCGCCATCATATGTATATCCCACCGTCCACGATACCTTTCTTCCATTGTACTTAATTCCTGGTGAAAACGCTCACCCTGTTCCTCACTTACATCTCCAAGATTGTCTGGAAATCGATCCAAATGACTGTGTAGGTAGTGTAATTTGATGCTCATGTTACAACCTAGTGCACAAAAAGCAGTGAGCATATTCTCCACTAGTTCATCACTATTAGGAGACTTATAGTTTCCAAGGAAATTCTTCACTACCTACAGAACGAAGACCATGCGGCTGCTTCAGTATCATTCATTGAGTCTTGAAATTGATGGTCATTAATAAGTTGGCGGATTTGTGGTCCATCCAATATACCTGCTTTTATTTTTTCCTTACTCAGTGCAGGAAATTTTGTACATATGTAGCCAAAACATGTTCCATCTCTATTCAACGCCTTGATGAACTGTTTATTCATTAAACCAAGTTTAATATGCAGTGGTGGCAAGATGATGTTGTTTATGTCAACCAAAGGTTCTGCAACGATGTTTTTTTTCTCCAACGGTCATGCTTTCTCTAAGAGGCCAATGCCTTCTCACCCAATGTTGATCTTTGGCTCTAGAGTCCCATAAACATATAAAGCATGGGTATTTGGTGTACCCACCTTGTTGTCCTAGAAGAAAATTCACCATCTTGAGATCGACACACATTACCCATTGGTGATCACGGTAAGAGATCTTCTCTAGCACTGTAGCTATTGTATGTTGATTTTCACGCATAGAAACTGAGTGACCAATTGGGATTGACCTGTATATGTTCCCATTATGCAAAAGAACACATTTTAGGCTGCGTTTGGAGCTATCTATAAATAACCGCCATTCACTTGGTGTGTATTTTCTTACACCCAGCTTCATTAACAGTCCTTCAACATTCATACAAAAAACAAATTGATTTTCTACTGTGAAGAATGGCAGGAAGTCTGTTTCTCTTTTGCGATAGACTGTGACCTTTGTTCCCGGTAACAGACATTGTTTCTCTGCCAGCCTGGAAGCTAACAACTCAGATGACTTCTTTGGAAGACTTAGATCCCTTATGAGGTCGTTCAGTTCCGCTTGACTAAAACCGGATGAAACTGATGAAGGTCCTGGGAAATCGCTGTCATTTCCCTCAGAATAGCTTTCAGTTGAATCATCCTCTTCTTCTGGTGACTCTGGAAGACTGGTAAAAATTGGAACAGGTATCTCCTCTGAATGTGGAACAGGGCGTCTTGCGGAGCGTAGATTGGGATATACCCATCTATTCCGGTTTTTGCTATTGATGCCCTTTACATTGACTGAACAAAAATAGCAGTCATCACTATGGTTAATTTGTTCTCGCCAGATCATTGGTTCCCCAAATTTCAAGCATTTCCGTTTCCCATTTGTCCATTGTCGTAGATGCTCTGTGCACGTTTTACATACAATGTGAGGCGCCCAAGGCTTATCTTGATCTCCCAGTTGTACTTTGAAATAGGCCAAATAAGCTCTTCTTACAAAGTCAGTTATAGGTTTTCTTTGTTGAGTGAATGTGTACTCCCCACAGATGAAACAAAACACATCAGGATTATTCACACATTTTCTTCGTGTTGAAGCCATGTCAGTCTAGAAAAAGGATAAACAATTGTCAAATTAGTAAAATTACATATGCAAACGGCAACAACAACATGAATATAACTTGGATTAAATCAATTAGTATTATGCAAACAATCGATTTACAATGGTGGTACATAAGAGCAGTATCATCAATATCTTGCAAACTAGAGCTGCTGCAACAAAATGGATGACATTTTTGGAATCAGCAGTGCCGAAATACCCAGAATCAGGTGAAAAATTTCAGGCACCAAGAAAAAAATATTTTTTTGTTCCCCAGTGTAATTATTTGAATATAGTTACCGGTGTTTTAAAATATTTATATAGTTAATGTAAACGGCGATGTTTGAAAACAAATTAAAAATGTGAGGTTATGTATATTCACTGCAACTCGATCATATTATTTATTGCCAAATAGGATCGCAATATTGTAAGAATGCATTCTAGTGGAGAAATAATTAACACATCAAACTATTATAATCAACATTATAGGTTAATCATTTATATTTTGAATAAACAACTCAGTAAAATCACTGAATCTATTCATTATTTGCTATATTCAATGTATTTGTTGGAGAAAAATAATGGTCTAATCTGTTCAGAATATTAAAAAATGAGGAGCTTTCTTTATCATAAAAGCAGGAGCTGATAAAGAGTAATCAATAAAGAGCGAGGTGAAACACGACTGTCTTTGGAAAACAGAATTTGTTGAAACGTGATTGATCAGTGACTACCATTTGCAACATGAGTTAAATAGTCTCCTTAAATTAAAATGTTTATTTATCTTTCAGTGTGAATGTTAAATTTTAAATAAAAACATTGAAAATATTTTACTTTTTTTATATAGCTTTGGGGAGTGCCCTATTTATAGTATGTACCCCTACGGTTGTAGGTGAATAAAAATCCCTTGCCTTCTACCAACTGAGTTGATATAGAAAATAATATATAAATGGATTGAGCACAAATGTGCAAAGATGATAACACAGCACTTTAACAATCACTAACACTTTAGCTTTATCTTGCGTAATCACTAATTGTTTTTGTTCTTTTTTTACATGTTTTGAGGTATCTTTCGCATTTCTATTCATATACTTCGCATATGCATGATGTCTTCAGGTCATGGCATGTTTTATCTCTGCACGCTTAATCTTGTGATGACGTCTCGTAAATGGAAATTTGCTTCTGTCCAGTTCCTGTCTATCATCGCTCCGGTGCTGAAGAATTCCAGCCATACTTCCTCCTTTTCCTGTGTAGTCTTTGTAGCGCATGTTCCAATGGTTGGTAATAGGTAGGCTGTTTTCAAGTCCTCGATAAGGAAAGTCTCTCTTGCCAGTAGGTAAACTAGTTGGCTTCTTGTCGTTTTTTATACTCCTATTGCTCTTTTTATGTATGTAGCTTTCACTTTTTCCAGCGTGTTTAGATTAGCTTCTGTAAGATGTGGCCATATGATTTCTACCCCGTAAGTTATTATTGGGAAGATCTTTGCATTGAATAGTTTCATTACTGATTCCTGGCTTAGAGCTTGTATATTGCATATATCATTTATTGCCATTATTACTTGAGTTGATCTTTCTGCTAAGTGTTTTATGAAGCTCCTTCCTCTGGGTTTAAAGTGATGCCTATATATATATATATATACTGGGTGAGGCAATGAAACGGCACGATTTGGACTCCGGCTGACGGGCGCAGTGGGGGGTTATGGGAGTGGGGGAAACGACCTTGAGCATCTAGACAAGTGGAAATTTCAGTAGCCATGGAGCGTTGGTCAAGCGTGCAACGTGCGTTTGCTGTAAAGCATATTATAAAAACATGGTTGGTGCCCAACGTGCTTTCCGTCTTAAGTTTAATCTACCGCCACGGGCTCCCGTGCCATCGAGGAAAGCTATCCTCCTGTGGGTGAAAAACTTTGAAGCCACTGCAAGCACGACGAAGAAAATTGGTGGTAGTGAAAAAACAATCAGGACCCCAGAGAACATTGATCGTGTGCGCGATGCATTAACACGAAGTCCGCGAAAATCAGCAAGGCGGCACAGCGCTCAACTTGGTCTCAGCAATCAATCAGTGAGACGGATTTTGAAGAATGACCTACACTATCACCCATACAAAATGCAGATAGTGCAAGCCCTACAACCTAACGATTACAATCATCGCATACGCTTTTGCCAAGCGATGCTTAATGTTATCGGAACAAATGGAGAAAAGAGTGCATAACTTATGGATGAGTGATGAAGCCCACTTTCACCTTAGTGGTTACGTTAACAAGCAGAACTTCCGGTATTGGTCCGCAAATAACCCACGTGATCTTCATGAAAAACCTCTCCATTCTGAAAAAGTAACAGTTTGGTGTGCAGTATCTTCTCGTGGACTCGTGGGACCCTATTTTTTGAAGATGAACATGGTAACACAGTAACGGTTGAACTCTGAACGTTATGCTGACATGTTAGTAACTTTTGGTCTGCCTGGCATCGATCAGTATGATCCAGATGAAGAAACACTCTTCCAGCAAGATGGTGCAACAAGCCATACTGCTAATGTCTCAATGGGTTTGCTGAGACTCGCTTTTCCAGGACGGCTAATCAGCAAGAATGGTGATATCCCTTGGCCTCCCCGTTCGCCAGATTTGACCGCCCCAGACTTCTTTCTTTGGGGCTATCTTAAATGCAAAGTCTTCGAGGAAAATGCACCAAGAACAAAAGAAGATCTGAAGGAGAGAATCCGGCAGGAAATTAACAACATTCCTTTGCAGATGCTACAGAACGCCATGGGTGGATTTCATCTTAGACTCCAACAATGTGTGCAAAACCAAGGACGTCACCTTACTGGCACCATATTCAAAAAATGATTGTTTTTTAAGGTAAAACATTAATTTCCACTCATGTACTTAAGATTCATGTTCAAATAATTATACTCTTTTTGTAAATATATTATTGGTGATTTTTCAAAATCGTGCCGTTTCATTGCCTCACCCTGTATATATAGAGAGAGAGAGAGAGAGAGAGAGAAAATAAATTCTGATAAAATATCTTTATGCATATATAGATTCCCTGGCTTCAGTTATAGAAGTATTTAGGTTTTTGAAAGAGACAAGTGAAGAAGCAGGGATAACTGTTAAAGAATCAAAAACCAATAATATAGACATATAAATGGATGAGTACAATTTTGGAATTGTAAATTCATTCAGTTATCTAGTGACTAGGAGTAACATATCTGCAACAATTGATGCTAATAAATTATATTGTAGCCTTTTATAACTTTTTAGATTGTATCTTCTATCCAGAAAAATAAAGCTCCAACTATATAAAACATACTGTCATAGACTGTCACTAGGATGATGGAAATAAGCTTTGAATATTCACTGTGATGTAGTAATTCCATGCAGGAGGCACTGGGTTAGTATCCTGGTCAATCCGGTGATGAATTTTCAGGTAATCAAATCCTTCCTTCACCTTTGAGAAGTCATATGCAGTTTAATATTCATAGAAAAATCCTCAGAAAGTAAGAAAGATGTGTGGTCCTATTTTTGAGAATGGAAATTAGAGGAAGAGATATAACAAAGAATTATGTAATATTTTTGACGACTTAAATATAATTTTTATTTGAAGAGAAAAATTATATGCTCAGACTGGGGTTTAAATTTCTAGGCCATTGTTTCCCAATCTGTGGTTCTGGGAGTTCACCAAAACTTTTCCGTAATGGCAGGTTTTGAGATTAGGCCTATTATTGTTTCCTTCATTTCTGCGGCATTGTCATAATAATAATTATTATTAATATTTTTAAATTAATTAAATTAACCCGATTCAAGGCCGTTGTGACATTTTTTTGTGTAAGTTGTACACATTATTTCCACAATAAATTAATATTTACCGCCAATGCCTGATTTAAAATTTACTCATAACAGTACTGTAACCCAACTAAGGAACAGTTACATTGGCGGTCAGGCCTTTGATTTTACATGTTAATGTGGAATTTCAACTATATTATATTTAATTTGTATTTTCACCAATAGCCTACTTCTTCTTTCCTTATGGCAAAAGCAATAAGTTGTCAGTTGTGTATCTTAATCATTTCCATTCACATTCATCATCATCATCCATGCAAGTATTAGGCCATGTGGCCTGTTACGGTCCCAAAGAGGAATTTTCCATCCAGCGCTTTTTTGGACGTCCCAGCGATCTTTTGCCTTGGGGGCAGTAGCGAAGTATGGCTTTTGGAATTCTATGAGACGGCATTCGTTGAAGATGGGCTTTCCATTTGTTCTGGTAGTTTTGTATATGGTGAAGAATTGGTTCTACATCCAACTCTTCCATCATTTCTTCATTTCTTTTATGGTCCCACTTTGTGTAGCCTGCTGTTCGGTGCATAAATCGCATCTCATTTGCTGTTGTTCGGCTTTCATCCTTTCTTCGTATTGTCCATGCTTCACTACCATATCTTAATACTGGTCTTGTGAGAACCTTATAAAGCCGTAATCTTGTGTTCTTCTGTACTAAAGATGGTTTCTCCGTTCACATTAAAATGGATAATTAGATGAAAAGTGAAAGTTTGAAAGGGAAACAGGGTATAACAAAATCGCAAGTTAGTGTTGTGTCAACAGGTCATTCAGCTTCTAGTGATGTCTCAATCCGAGAAAAGTGAACTGTGTATAAAGAAAAGAAAGTACGATGGTAATTGCATTAAGTTTGGATTTTAAAAACTAATCACCCCACCCACATAAACAAATCTGATATTTTTTTTACACAAAAAGCTAATGGATGGAAAAATGATTTAACTTGTTTTGTATCTGTTGCAAACAGTGCAATGAGAATGCTCTTGAAGCATCTTATCACATTAGCTACAGAATTGCTAAAACTGCAAAACCTCATTCAATAGCTGAAGATTTAGTGCGGCCATATATAAATGGTTTAGTACAGTGCATGCTTGGGGTATCTTTCACAAAAAAGTTAATATGATACCATTGTCCGACAATACGATCAACCACCGGATTAAAGATATGGCAAATTATGTCAAAAATGAAATTTTGGAAAGAGTTTGTGCCAGTCCTTCTTTTGGGATTCAACTTGACAAATTGACTGATGATGCCTATTTAGCCATTTAGTTACTTTTTGTCCATTATAGAAGAGGAGCTACTATTCTGTAGACCCTGAAAAGAGAGAACCACAGGAGATATATTTAAGTTAACTGATGAAAACTTTCACGAAAATTCAATAGACTGGACTTGTTGTATAGGCATTTGTTCAGATGGTGCGAAATCTGTGACAGGGTGTTATGCTGGGTTTGTCGCCAAAGTGAAATTGGTAGTGCCAAACACTTCTTGCACACATTGTTGCATTCATAGACAGGTTCTTGTTTCTAAAAGCATGAACTGTAGATTGAAATGTATGCTGGACAATGCAGTGAAAATAATTAATTTTATTAAGGCTTGCCCTATAAATTCCCGCATCTTTGCAATGCTTTGTGAGGAAATGGAAGGCATTTTGAGAGTCTTTCTCTCACACTGAAGTTAGATGGCTATCTCAAAGTAGAAATATTTCCAGACTGTATGAACTGTTTGTTTTTCTCACCAGCCATGCCTTTCACAAAACAAAATGCATGGAAGATTAAATCTGGATTCAGACTACAGCTTATTTGGCAGACATTTTCTCAAAAATTAACAGTTTAAACTTATCTCTCCAGGGGTCAAATACTTATATTGTGCAAGACCGTATCAAATCATTCATTAAAAAAACTTAATTTTTAGGAAACGTGTTTCAATAGCAATCAAACCAAGTTCTTTGATACCCTTCATGACTTTCTGATGGAATATCATCTTTCTTTGGACTAAAATGTCAAGAACATGGTTAAAGAACATTTGAAGGTACTTGGTAAAACCTTCAGAGAATATTTCCCTGCTATGTCCAATAATAACAATTGGATTTGCAATTCCTTCGGAGAGTCAACAATTTTAGAATCCATATTAAACGTAAATGAAAAAAAAGCAGCTTCTTGAAATTTCCACTGATTTTCAGTTACAGAAAAGTTATAAATCTTTGTCATTAATTGGTTTTGGAGTTCAAAGGAATTTCCTGTGTTAGCGAATAAAGCCATAACAGCTTATTAGCCTTTTTGTCCACATATTTGTGCGAAAAGTCGTTTTCTTCATATGCCTGCTTAAAAAATAAATACAGAAACATTTTGTGCTGAAAATGATTTGAAATTTTATTTAACATCTGTGGTTCCTGACTTCAAAGCTCTGTGCCATTGAAAGCAGGTGCAAATTTCTCACTGAATTCCGAAGAAGAGATGAGTAATATATTTATTATTGCAACTAGGCTACATGTTGTGTAACTTTTAAGCTGTAAACTAGAGTAGCTTTAGGTTTTAACTGTTAAGGGTTAAGTTAATTTAAGGTTATTAAACCTTTTGTTTGGAATTCAATTTTATGCATCTCTTCTGTATGTATGTTTAAAAGTCAATGGTTCATCCAACTCATGGAAGAGGTTTGCAAGTCGAAAAAGGTTGGGAACTGTTCTAGGCCAATGCTCTTCCCCAGAGCTACCTGAGCACTCTAATCTAAATGCAAATTTTTCTCTTATACATTGTCACTACAAAATAATGGTCAGACCTGTTCAGAATATTAGAAAGGAGGAGCTTTCTTTAATATGGTAATTAAAACACTGATAAATATTTCGTGAAACACGACTCTGATTGGTTGTAAAACAGAAATCATTGAAACGTGATTGGTCATTGACTCCCTTTTGGGGCATGAGTTAAATAGTCATTTTAAAATATTTAAATAATTAATATTTTTTTAAATATTTTCCCAATCACCGAATGCTATGAGCCTTTGCTCAATTATGCAAATGGTGGCTTCTATTTAAGAAGACATTTATTGGAAATGTAAACACTACTTTATAAAGCCAGTAGGGCTTCTTTCGATGTTCTTATTATTAATTTAACACTTCTCACTGAAGGATAAATTATATTTGAAGAGAGAAATTATTCGCTCAGATTGGGGTTTGAACCCAGGACCTTCGGCTTTCTAAACCAATGCTCTTCCCCTGAGCTACCTGAGCACTCCAATCTAAACACAATTTTCTTTCTCTTATACATTGTTAATTCCTGATTGCCGAATGCTGTGAGCCTTTGCTTGATTGTGCAAATGGCGGCTTCTATTTAACCTTTTAGGTGCTATGGGCTGATTAGATCGGCTCTGTACGTTACCTGCCAGGATACTGTACATAAACTACTTATAAAGCCAATCACATCAGCAGATACAATTTAAATCTCTAACACAAGAGATTTTACCCGTTAGTATGCGGAGGGTTAAGAAGGTATTTATTGGGAATTTAAACACTACTTTATAAAGCTAGTAGGGCTTCTTTCGATGTTTTTATTATTAATTTAACACTTCTCACTGAAGGATAAATTATATTTGAAGAGAGGTGACCATTTACTTTTCACATCGTGGATTTAGTATAGTCTGTTAATGAAATAAAATGTGAGAGCTAGTACTTACTTATAATTAAACTTCTTCATTCTCCAAAGCCATCGGGTTGTCTTCCAACAGTTCTAGTATTCTCTTTAATTAATGCTTGAGTTAGAATTTAACACCTCATCCCATAATTGAATTGGTCATTTTTAAGAGGGGATATGTGACAAAACCAATATTTTTGAGAGAGAGAGACAAAAAAGTGACTAAATTGTATAGTACACTTAATATTTTTATTTCAGTGTTTTAGGTGAATAAAGGAAACATGTTTTGAAATATCTGAACATTCGGCCATTAAATACATGTGCATATACCAACTTGCCAACTGTATAAAAAATAACACATCCCCTTTTAACAATTACTTGCAGAAAATTTTGTTTTCTTCTGCTGTTACTTTATTAATATTGAACATAATTAAGAAAAATTAATTGTGCAGTATTTTGAAGTAGAAATAATATTAATCTACATATAAAAACTCAAATGAATAAGATAAAAATACTCAACTTAATTCTAGTCTCATTATTCCATTATTTTACACTATGCTACATTATAGTATTATGGAAGTTTGTTTAAAAATTTTAAGTTTTTGGTGTCTTGCCATCTTATTCTTTACCACTGCCTTCACTATGTACCTGAACTTTTGCGATCTGATAGATAGCCAATCTTGGCAACTTAGAGTAGAAATCAGAACCAACAACGTAAAGAGAAAAGCGGCGTTATGCCATAGATTGGAACTCGATCCTGCATGGGCAAGCTCATATGGTTGCGTAAAGATAAGCGAACTGCCACGGTTATTAGATGTACAAACCGAATACATCGTCTGCTTGAAACCATTCACAAACTCTTTTAACAAGCAACTTTTCCTGGGAGACTGTTTAGATATTCAAATTCTCTATATCACATGCGATTTTGACAAATGGCCGCCTCATGCACGATTTTTGAGTTGCTGCCAGCCAGAGGTTCTCTGAAAGGATATCTTGTGTCTGAACCTCTTTCACAGTAAATCAATTTTTTTGTGGTTGTTTGAGTATCAGCTCTTTATATTGTTTCACTGTAAATTCTGCCACATTTTTAATGATCCTTTAGATACATCCAAATCCCTATCACATGGTAGGTATGAAATCGGCATACTGTGAAGTAATGTTTAATAATCTTAAAACGACCACTGTCAGACAAGTTCAGCAGAAATCCAGTCACAGTATGATTCTTGTTTTGACAAGTCATCACAGAACAAAATAATATTTTTAGCTTGCGGTATCACTGTTGAAATAGTCTAATAGAAATGAGCACACTTCATTTGGATTTTCTTTCCTTGTTCTTCATGATATATGTACATTTTTACTTTATTTGTTTTTAAGTAATGTGCACAGAAGATAAAACACCACAACTACACAAGTATAATATTTGTTGGACTGGTAGAGAAGGAAGTGGAAGGTTCTGCTTGTAATCAAAACTTATTATGTCAGTGTCTTCACTTATATGCTTTTGAGCATTTTTCATGGGCTCTTTGTTTGTGTACAGTTCCCTCAGCAATAGCTTCCTTCTTAATCTTATTATCTAAGCTGAGATATTAAATTTCACAGATAATATGTTGACTTGAGGCCACCAAAAAAAATCCAGAGTTTTGATTAAAAATGTGTAGGCTAAATAATATTTATAAGGAACATGTCCTTCGAAATGTGGGTTCTCATCTATGAATATATTATGCTTAAGTTGTGCATCTTTTTCTCGGTACAGCATACTGCAGCTGTGTTCCGAATCAATTCAAGGCCCATTATTGACCTTTTACAATTATATACCCACATATTCTTTCACTGAAAGATGTGCCTATCTACATAGAGTAAGAATCCATTAATAACTCAATTTTGATAAAAGTGACACATAATCCCCTTTTAAAAATGACCAATTCAATTGTAGATTTCTTTAAGACATGTTTCAATACTTTTGTATATTATCTTCAGTTCTGTATAACTGTTGAATTGGTGGTTGGTGATCCTGTAGGTTGCTGGCCGATGAACTTCCAAATTAAATCCCTTTCCCCAATTCATGATTCTCTTATTTTTCTGGATGTGAATTTTCTCCCAAACTACGAGTTCCTTAGATTTATCTGTTTCAGTAATTTGGTCTATGTTTCGATTCTGTATTTTTCTGACTATGCATGTGCAGGCAGCTATTTACTCATTTTTAATTTAACATTTCTAAGGTGTTCTTTCAATCTTGTGTTCAAGTTACTTTTTTGGTTTTCCTATATATTTTTTTACAATCTGTGCCATGAATTTTATAAATACCTGACTTGTTGCATTCAACAATCTTTTTTTTTTGTTGGTTTTAATTAATGCATTCACGCTGTAATTATTTTTTGTGTGCTAATTTAATGTTAAATTTGCTGAAAATTTTTTAAGCTTGTCGCATACCAAAGGATGGTATGTGAATTTCCTGATTTTTTATTATTTTCTTCATTGCTATTCTCTCCTTGCATTGGCATTCTCTCCCACTTCTGAGATTCTGGAAAATTTACATTGATGGGTGATAGATAATGATAAAGCATCATGATAATCAAACCTAATTTCAAAACCATGAGGAATTACAGGAATTTTCCCTTTAAGGGAAAATTCCTATGATCTGACTGTTTTTTTTTGTAGAGTATAATCAGAAGCTCTGACCACAAGACCATGAGGTCTGTCTCACATTATAAAATGTCAACAAATAATGAGCACACTTTTGCGGGGTGGTGGTCTATGAATCTTAAAACAGTCCACTAGTTATTAACTATATTGAATCTTATTGGATAACATTCATAATATTTGTGCTAGCAACATTCTTATTCGCATTTCCAGTGTAGCCACTTGAAAACATGTTTATTCAGCTTAGGTTAAATAGATTGGATTAGGTAGATGCTCAGCTACTTAATTTATTATTAGCATGTTTTTCATAAGTTGGCTCTTTTGTTTTAGGAATGACTGATAGACATCTTCCATTGTTAATATAGCATATCTTGGGTTATTCTACCACAACTTCGCATTTTTCTGATTTTTAAAAACAAACATACACCCATATTATATATATATTAACCTCTCACCTTATATGTATTTTTTACTTGCCACTCGTCATCCAGGCCTTTACAGTGGCACGAATTGTCGGGAGAGGGATTTTAAGCGTGTATCACACACGTGCTTTTTTGACCATACAAGCACATGGAGGGCCTCCCCGAATGATTGGTTCAGTATCAAACCTCCTCCGATACGACACAACATTAAGACGAAACACACCATTCACACATACATTCATACTAAACATGGCGAATGTGATAATGATGATTATGACGACCGCGACCGTTTGAGCCTGAGAGTTTTCTGACGTTTGTCTAACAGGTGAGGAAAATCCCCGAAAAAAGATTATATTCTTCTTCTTGTATCTTGTAAGCCCATGTTTCCCTTAACACAGAATTTAAACCATACTAATTTAGTTACACTTGTTTTCGTATATATGTCATTTGACTGGTCCGTGGTCAGCGTTCCGCCTCATACTGACATCTAGGAAACCAAGATTATATTCTCAGGTGATTATTCACATACTGCAGCAACAGTGTTTGTATTTATGTGGACTGGCATGTTGTATAGAATCCCAGTTGAAAATAAAATGGAAAAAAGAAAATATTTAGATATGTTGATGGAGCTGTTTACAAATTTCAATGTGTTATCATTCTTGAATTCAAGATTTACTTAAACTAATAGAAGAGTTTAATAATGAAAAAGATCAAATAACAAATCATGAAAATCACCCTCCCTTTCATGCGCGTGCGCACACTCTCTTTTTATTGGCAGGGCTGCACTGTTATCTACATCTAGAAGGTGAAAGTTTCTTCTCTCTCTCTCTCTCTCTCTCTCTCTCTCTCTCTCTCTCTCTCTCTCTCGCGCGCGCGCACACACACATATACACAAACCCTTTAGCTAACCTAACTAAACCTATCCTAACTAATCTCTCCCTCTCTCCAAATCGCTGTAGTGATAGTCATATTTGGTTTCTCGTAACTAAACCTCCCTCGCATAAGAAAAATAACACCAAATCCGTTAATCATCAAAATGGATCCATTAGGGCTAGGAGTTAACCTAGTAACGGACATTTGAGTGGAAATATGTTCGACTTCCTGAAGGCTGCAATGTTTAATTGTTAAAAGGATAGAGTCGATAAACTAGGGAAATCGGACCATAAATATGAGTTGCTGAGAATTCGAATAATTATCCAGTTCCTGTAGAGGAGAACTGTCCTCCTTATGATCAGCATTCACACTATACTTGAAATGCAGAATGTATGTCAAGGTCGCATACGTTTAAATCACGTGAATGTATGGTCTTTAAAATATTGTACTACTGTAATTTCACACGTGGAAATTTGTCATTCGTCTTTGGTTTTTAAAAATCCTTCTTAAAGAATAAAGTATAGTAAGTGTAAAATTACGTCTCACTAACTCCACTGTTATCATCTCTGCTTCCTGACTGGCATTTCCAGGTTCGTTACCGCGCGAGGGTAGAAATTGTATTTATTCAAATCGCACGAATGCAACTAAATGTTATTACCCAATATACTCCTGGCTTCCCAGTATCGCTGCTTATATTGTCGCTTTTCAATGTAGGACAACACATTAAGTCAGCGATGGGGAAAAGTACCATAGTGTGTTCCCTTCCCCTTCATCACTGTTGTAAGAAAAGTATTTGCATTCTATTTACTTTGTTCATTACTCATTCGATGAAGTAACGCAACATTATTATTTATGTAAATACATGTTAATTACTAAAATGTAAGTACTTGTTTCTTTCTATTAACATTTACCAGCATTCTATTAACTAAGAGGTCAAGAGTATAACACAACTACTACATCGCGTTGCTTCTGGAATACGCAGCTGCACAGCTTTGGTCTGAACTCGGAAAAGAAGAAACACGCCTGACCTTACTGTGGTAGATGTGGAGTGAGTAAGATGCAGATTAAGTTCGTTCCATCCATTTTCCCCATCGCTGCATTAAGTAGTTCTTTTCTATCACCTCTTTGTTGGCCAGGGTTTGGTTTTGTTACAATGCAATGCAGATTGCGAGGGAGACGATCATGACCTGTAGCTAGGCGGATTTTTGCTACAGCTACACTTCTTGGAGAATCTAGGATGTTTCTCAAGGATTCCTTCCACTCTTGACCTGAAGTTCTTATTGCAATTTGATGTTTAAAGACATATAGGATAGACTTACGGACGATTCTCTTTGCTGCATGGAACGATATTGGCCTGTTGTTCAACCGAAGAATTTGGGAATATGTTTGGCTGAAAGTCTGCAGTTTCATTCTCCTTCATCCAACAATGTCCAGGAATCCATTGAAGACAACTTGTGGCTGTTTTTGAACTTAAAATCTCTTAGTCTTCTTCATTGTATTTACAAAATATTTGAGGCTTAGGAAATTTGGTGGTGAACAATTTTTAATTGATAGATTGTGTTACAGATGTCTGGATTGAATTACAAATCTCTGTGCATTACATATTTTAAGAAGGCAAGAGTACTGTTGATAGCAATTCGTCCGTTGAGTGGGAACGTTAAACTTGGCGGTCCCCTTGATGTTTTCGACAGGAGTAAGCTATGTGCCGAACCTTCTTATACCTCAAACTACACACATACACTCGTCCTACACTCCTGTCTGTGTACAGTACAAGCACACATCATGCACTAAAGTGATCTGCTGAATTGGCGGATTAACGTCTATTTATCTACCTAGCGCGGAACCCGGAGCCCAAAAAGTGCAGAAGGGAGCATTGGAACATATACACACAGTGGTATTTATCCTCCTTGATTCATGATTATCTATATCCGTTCGTCCAGCTCGGGCATAGGTGCTTCCTAGTGGAAAGTTTTTTAACCACACTAATTTAGTTATTCTTATTCTACTATAGATGTCAGTGAGTGACTTGTGGTTAATACATCGCCTCGAGGAGACATCTATTAGGAAATTAAGGTATTGCTTGGATGAAGGTAGATTGATTAAATTTTGCTCAGAGGTTTTTTTTTTATTCAGACCGTGTTTCTTTTATGAGTATGAAAATCTTCAGGACCTACCGCTTAAAGTTCCTCCCGGAGGATTTTTCTATTCTAAAGAGCCATCGACCCTCGGAACTAGAGGAAGGAACATAACCACTAGACACCGCGACCACCTATCGTCATTGAACTGAATAAACTTCACATCTCCGATATCCAGTCCTTTATATCCTCTTCCATCCTCAGTAATGAACAGTCGACAAGGAGTAATCTCATAATCGTAGACGTCACTACAGCCCACTTTGAGCCTTGGCGGCTGCCAAGATCTTCCTCCATTCACCCCTCTCCAACGCCTTTCATTTCTGTCCTTTTAATACCAAACTTCTTAAGATCTTCTCATATCGTGGTCTTATTTCCTTGCGGTTCGTTGTCCAGTGATACATCTGGCTTCTATTGCTAGTCCAAGCTAAGTCTGCACGGCTAAAGGGGAAGCGGTACTGTCGCCAAACTATTTCTATGGAAGGGAGAACCCCTAAACACATGTGAAATATCGTTACATGATTGTTAAATTAGTAATTTAGTCTACACTTGTCAACACTTGTTGATAAACTGTACAATATCTCGCCCAAGCTAAATCTGGACGCGGAAAATATGCTGTCGGTTCTCTTCCTTCTCTTACTATGTTGCCACTTCTTGTCCCCTATATTATTTGACTAGGAGAGGAGAACTGAAATCATCTGAAGGATCAGGAGTTCAATTCGTGTATTTGCGGGTATACCACAAGACATTGTCTTGACACAACCCTTGAGGATGCCGGCCGCAGTGTCTAGCAAAACGTCGGGGAACTACTAGCCTCAAGACCACGGCCAACAGCCTGGAAATCATTTACAAGATAATCTTATGTTAGGACAATTCTTCTACCCGGCCACTACACAGAGAGACTAATGACCACACCCTGTAAAAAAATGTGAGGAAACATTCAGTAAGGCTTTGGGATATGATGGATACATTGGAACAACTTTGCCAAGAAGTATCCGATTTATGGGGGAGGGGAAATACTATTATGGAACGTATAATTATCACCCACGCATTTAATAAAGCCAGGGAGTGAACTCAATTACCCGGAACAGCGGCTAGTGGAGATGCCATTGAACCATCCACTTTCAACGAAACTTATACATATAGTAATTATATTTCCATATGTCACTTAGTCTGCGGTGAATGGAGAAGACTACATAACAGTGAACTACATAGTCTTTATAGGAAGCCACATATAATAACAGTTAAGTCTCGTAGACTGCCATGGGCAGGACATGCGGGACGAATGGGGAATGAAAGACGTGCATGGAAGCTTCTTGTAGGAAAACCAGAGGGAAAACACCCAGTTGGTAGAACAAGAATGAGGTGGGAGAATAACGTAAACTATGATTTGAGGGAAGTAGATTATATAGGAAATTATTGAAAAACAGCTCAGGATAGGGATGTATGGAGAGCTTATGTCCGCGCGGCCATGAACCTACAGGTTCGATAGTGCCAGTGAGTTAGTCACTTAGTCTGCGGCATCAAGTGACAATACTACTTTATAGGCATGAAAACCCCTATAAGCACTTTATTCTCAATTATTCTTAATAATTTATTCTATCTTAAAGTAAGAGACTGTATTTCTCGTCCATGTAAGTAGGAAATGGACAGAAAATTTGTAAATCAATACAATTCCTTATAATAGAAAGACAGTATTATGAAAGAATCATTTAATTTCTTTTTTGCACCTCAATCCTGTTTATCATCATTATAAGAATGTGTTGATGTCATGGCATTTCGAGAAATTCTTTTGATATAGTGTTTTTATTTTGATTTGCGAATCATTTTATATTTCTTTTATCGCCTTCTACGTCTTTGTAGTTACCTTATTAATGACATTCGTACTAATCTCGGTCTCGTCGATTCAGTCGACCTTATTCATAACAGTAACTGGTGCATCTAAAGTCGAACGAATAAAACTATCTACAAAAAGAAAACAATAATTGTAGGAATGTAATGTTTATGTTAAATTAAGTTATAAGGATTACATTTTTGAAGATCTTGGCCAAATTATTTTTGGCAATAAATTAAACTGTTAGCACTTTTAAAGCATTCACAACTCTTTTATGCATTACCAGCCCTGCGGAGAGCTTCTGACTACAGTTCGAAAGATCCCTGGTTCAATTCCCGGTTAGACCATAGGATTTTTTCTTAAAGGGAATTATTTCTGTGGTCTCTCATGGTCTGGATTAAAGGCTCTCCTGACGCTTCATTATCATTAATCACCTATCACACCGTCGGGGTAACGCAACTACGTCTTCCAGGCGCTCCAACGCAATGCCAGGAGAGAATACCAGAAGTGACATAAAGGTATTGTTGAAAAAAAATGTGCAACAATTATTGCAAATATAACTTAAAATTGCGGCTCACTCATTGTAGACTAGTGATTCTTAGATTTGCGAGTTCAAACCCGACCGGAGTTTATGTGTTTTTAATGGCATAAAAATCTTGAGTATACCTTTCTTCGGAAGAGAAGCAAAGCCGAGGATTCCATGTTATAGGTTTATGACAACGAAAAGAACCTCAAACTTGAAAAAAGAGGTCTCATTAAAATTTGCCGGCACTTAAGCGCCAGTTTTGAATTTACACGCTAATTACATAAGAATTGTTAAATCAAATTATCTATCATACGAATTAAGGAATTAATTAATTTTCTAACATGAAGTAAATAACCATTTATTGTATACAATTACGCAAAAAAAGTGTATATATATCAGAATAAACTAAACGGTCATTTTAGCTTCAGTTTATCTGGAAATGTTTAACATTGAATAGACGGTTCACGTTTACCTTTATTTGTTTTTTTTTTCAGTTTTATATTTAATTTTGCTTATTGCACCGCATTTTGTGCGTATTGTTTTATTTCATTTAAAACATTTTAATAATTTGTATATTCAAGCCTTGTCAAGTTGGCTGGGTTTGAATCCAGAGACCTCGAAACCAACATGGTAGTCATCATGACCAACGACAGGGTGATGTACAGTGTGTCCCCATGGTCTAGTTGTAACCATGCCGGAGTCTATTCTTCAGAGCGTACAATTCTGAGTATAGATTCTAGTGATTAAACGGATATCCCGCCAACCTTGAGGCCGGATATCTGGCCGAACATTGCCAATTGGCGCATCGTAACGAGCGAGCTTGCATAGGTGGCGCACGAACGATCGGGCAAACTCGGGTGAATTCGAGTCTTTTCGTTCACGAGCGAAGTTATCAAGTGTTTCATTGACTTGTTGAATTGATTGAAAACACGATCATTTGCGATTATTAAAAAAAGTGATTATTGTAGTTTAAGGTTAACATAAAAAAATGTTTCTTCTTTTTCTTCTTCACGGTTTAGGCTTATAAAAGTTGTTTTTTATAATTCTAAAAAGATTTAGCGACGAAAAACGGCAGTAGCAGTTCATCTTCAACACCGGCTAAAAACGTAGAGGAGAGGTGACAGAGTTGGCTGTAACTCGCGTTTTGGGATTACTTCAATGAGGTAGCAAATGAAAACAAATTAAAACAAATAGAGTAAGGGAAAAAATCGAAGAAAAGCTCCCTGGCGCGCAATTTAGATTCAGGAAAGAGAGATCAAGTCAAACGGCAGTGAAACTCCTCCTTCAAAACATAGAGGAATCACTCGGCTTCGTAGATTTTACGAAAGCCTTCGATCGAATGGGCAGAGGATTAATAATAAGCAAACTGGAAAGTATCCTAGGAAAGGAGAACGCATGGACCCAAATCATTACATTAATAATGAAAGAAAATAGCATAGTTATATCAGATGCCCTCTCAAAATCAAAAACTATACTGCAGACAAATGGGGTACTGCAAGGAGACCCACTGAGCCCACTGCTATTCATAATGACAGCCGAAGAACTGGTAAGGAAAATAGAAGACCTAGGAGAAGAAATTTTCGTATAGGCATATGCATACGCAGACGACATCGTAATCGGGTCAACGAATATAAGTAAACTTCAGAACGCCATAACAACCACGGAAGAATGGTGTAAAACCCACAGCTTCTATATAAACAAAGCGAAAACAGAAATGATGGTGTTCAGAAACGGAGGAAAGATCCCTGCCACAACAGAAATAACACTGGACAAAGATAACATCAAAATAGTAAAGGAGTTTAAATATCTAGGCATTACTTTTCAACCCAGTGGAAGAAGCATCACAAAACACTTACAGAAAGATCAACGCAAGCAATAATGGCAATAACTGATATACGCAATATACAAGCTCTAAGCCTGGAATCAGCAATGAAACTATTCAATGCAAAGATCCTCCCAAATGATAACTTACGGGATAGAAATCATATGGCCACATCTTACAGAAGCTAATCTAAACACGCTGGAAAAAGTGAAAGCTACATACATAAAAAGAGCAATAGGAGTATCAAAAACGACAAGAAGTCGTCAAGTGTACCTATTGGCAAGGGAGACTTTTCTTATCGAGGACTTGAAAACAACCTACCTACTACCAACCACGGAACCCTATGAACATGCACTACAAAGTCTACGTAGAAAAAGAGAGGAATTCATCAGCACCGGAGCGATGATAGGCAGGACTGGACAGAAGCAAATTTCCAGATACGACACATCACAAGATTATGCGTGCATGGATTCCACCACCTAAAGGTACGTACACACTTCCGCGCGCGCGCACCGTGTTCGTCAGATTTGGACGGGGTTTTAAGGTGCGCGCGAGTCGCACCACGATCCACTCATTGTCGGTTTTTTCCACGAACACTTTGATGGTTCGCTGTTTAGATTTGGACGGGTACCTGAGAGGTTCGTTGTTTTCGGTGCGCACCTATTATTTGAGTATGGAGTGGTCAGAGGAAAACATGTTAAAACTTACTGATATTTATAGAAGCAAGCAATTATTGTGGGATCCTCAACATAAGGATCATTTAAAAAAATCATTGAAAGGAGATGCCTGTTTTTTTTTTCAATGTTGTTTTTTTTTCGTGTGTACTGTAATTGTATGAATAAATTAGAATTATTTAGAAAACATTATTTATTTAAGACGTTCATTTCATAATATTATGTATGAAGTATCACAAAACAATACAATATATAAACACATTTATTACTAGTTATTTATTTATTTCTTCAAAGACTTCAAAGAGCAAGACTGCTCATGTTAAGGGGCAATATACAAAACATAATGGCCATAAAACAATTAACAATAAAAACAAGAAAATTTCAGGCATAAGTTTAAGTAATACAAACTACTATAGATGCACAATATATATACCTACACATATAAATACAATATTTAAACAGGATAATATTAATAATAATAAAATTAACAAAATCAACTAAGAAAGCAATGAGAAAAAATATTTTTTAATACAATTAGAAAAATGTTTAACATTCGTGAAATGTTAATTGATTAATGCATAACGAATCCCTTTTATACCTTTTTTTTTTTGAGAAACTAGTAGGCCTATCTTTGTGCAATAAAGTACAACCTCTAATATAATAATCATGTACATCTTTATTAAAAATTAAGGCCATGTTATGGTGAGATAGATTCTTAATAATTTTAAACATATATATACAAATCATATATTTTTTTAAATTCCTTTAATGCTCTAATATTTGAAAAAAGTATAAATAAAGTTATAAGATGTAATAAGTATTAAGCGTGACCAGACGTCCCGATTTTGGCGGGACAGTCCCGATTTTTAACAATTTGTCCCGCGTCCCGCGGCATTTTAAAAAAAGTCCCTATTTTTGGGAAAGAATGCAGGACAAGCGGGAGAACGGAAAGGGAATAGACATGGTTGGTTACACCTGCTCTGCAAAATGTCTACTGAAGGTTTGTGGGTTTCCTATGGATCGCAGGAGGTTCGTTGAAATTAATCATTTCGACGAACATAACACGCGCCGCGCATGCGCCGTTCGTGTTTGCGGCGCGCATATGTGTACGTACCTTAATGTGTAGAGATAAAACATTTCATGACCCGAAAACTTCATGCATATGTGAAATGTGTGAACAGAAATGTGAAAGATGATTTGAAACATGTAAACAAAGAACAAAAACATTTAGTGATTACGCAAGACAAACCTAAAGTGTTAGTGATTGTTAAAGTGCTGTTATCATCTTTGCACATTTGTGCGCAATCCATTTATATAAAAATGAAAACAGCAGCAGTCAGTCTCACGATCAAGAAGAAAACGCGATTGCATGTGAGATTGATTTTTATCTGAAGTCAGTGCGAATTGATCGCGATCCTGACTCTTATATTTGGTGGTCAGCTAATGCTACACAATACCCGAACTTAACAAAGGTTGTCAAAATTGATCGGAATCGTTTGTTGTCTATTTAATGATTCATTCACCATAATTTGCCCTTAGTGCAGTATGAGTACTAATTTTTTTCGTGTATAATGAAAATCATCATCATCATCATCATCATCTGCCTTTCAAGTATTAGGCCCAGTGGTCCGTTACGTTCTCCCGCCATCTCCGAAAAAGTCGACCCACAGATCTTCTGCCTCGAGGAATGTAGTGAAGAATTTGTTTTGGTATTCTGTGACGATCGATGCGCTGAATATGGGCTAGCCAATTGTTTCTATATTCTTGGAGGTATTCACATATAGGTACGATGTTTAACTCTCTGGCTATTGTTGAATTTCTTTGGTGGTCTAGAAGGCTATAACCTGCAGTTCGTCGCAGAAATGAAAATATGGTGATTATATTCGTTATGTGGATTAAGTAAAGCACCTAAATTTTACATTTAGTATTTTTTAAATCAGCTATCCGGCCGGATACTTGCCTATTATCCGGTATCCTGCCGTATAGTAAATTTAGGCCGGATATTCGTTTCATCACTATCTCTGCAAGGGATATAAAATCCACTAACTAAATCTCTTTCATATAATTTAAAATTATATTTGTCCACCGCCAAAGTACCAGAATAAGCAGGAAATCTCCGACATTGGCTGCATTGGCCGTGGATTGACAATTTGAAAAATGTACCAGTTACCAATATATGAGAGTAAAAAACAAAGATTGTAGACCAAACAGTGTATCATGGTCATACAGCTGGCGCTTTATAACATTCTTCTTTTTCTTCTTCATCACGGTTTAGGCTTATTTACAAGCCTGTTCCGGCTCCAAATTGCTGCTGTTTCCATCTTTTCTTTGGTCTTCCCAAACTTCTTCTTCCACGTGGTGAATAGCTGTATGCTGCTTTTGGTATTGTATTTTCAGTCATCCTTCCCAAGTGTTCTTTCCAGTTTGTTCTGTATTTCACTATTATTGTGTTTAATTCCTATGCTTTTAGTTTTTGTCTTATTCCTGTTATTTTTGTCTGTTCTTTGATATCATGCTATTGGTCTGAGGAATTTCATTTCAGCAGCTTGTATTCTGGCAGATTGTTGTGTTGTCACTGTCCATGTTTCGGTTCCATAAGTGATAATAGCAGTGCCATTGTCTTGTATAATTTCATTATAGAGTCTTTCCTGGCTTTATTTTTCAAAGTTCTTTTTAGTGTTCCTGTTATATAATTAAACTTATTTAGCTTTCTAACTTTCATATTTATAATTACATAATAAAGAACAAGAGATGTCTTCTTAAGGGAACTAAAGCCGAGTGTGTCCCGTATCGTAATTTTGGGTACATAAAAGATCCTGAAGCTTGAAAAAGGGGCCTCTGTACTAAATTTATTGGCCTTTTCACGTCCAGCTTTGGTTTGTGACGTTAATGAGTAATGTCCAGAGCTAGGAATTATATGAAGAAAATGATACCAAAATGTGAAATCATAATAACAAAATATGAAAATTATGACACAAAAATATTATGAAACTACAATGTTTTTAACTTTTTACGTATATTTATATACATAAGCCATGTATAATTTATAGTTGTACATACCAACACACAAATGAGACAAGAAGACGTCTGTAGCTCAAGAAATCAAGAGTTTCAGTGTATTTCCATCTGAATTAGTTTTTCATTAATTCTGACCCAATATAAAATATCATGTTAGTGATTTGAAGCAATTTTAATGGCTCGCTTGTAGTGTAGTTGTTTGAGGAATCACGGTAACAAGCCGGAAGGTCGTGGGTTCGAGTCTCAATAGGGTCAGGGTTTTTAGCTGGACCAAACCTTCAGATGGCAATTATAATACTAGGGTCTACTCAGCTCTTAATGTGAATGAGTACCATACGCATATTCTGAGGCAAAGGCGGCCGTCACGCAGGGTTGAGAACCCTGTGGACATCCCTTGGCAATTGTCTAGAAAGGTGGAAGTCTCAACATTCATCTACCCCAAGGGCCTCCCAAGCCTGTAGTTTGACACCTTACTTTAATAAATTAGTACTGGGAGATTATATACATAAACATGATCAATTAAGTTATCCAATGATATTTAATTATGAAATCCAAACAAACAAAAAACAAAACAGTAACCGAAACAAACATGCTTCCATCGAATATACCACTGACAAAATTTAGAGTGGGTACAGTTTGGTGACTGCTATTTATCTTGTATAAACATATTGAACTCCAATATCAAATGTAACAGCATTAAATTGGATGAATCAGACCACAAGTAGACCAAATTTGGAAAAATAATATGTTAAAATGAATTAATCCACAAATAATTCTAGGGAGTATATCAGAACTCTATTTGCAATTACAATTATTTTTAATCCTGTAAACTACACGTATGAACATGGTGAAATGTAGTTAGAATTATTTTAACATTAGCTTTTTCATGAAATAGGCCGAGCACAGTATCTAGTCTTGGACTACTTGTGCTTTGAACAATCCAATTATCAATTCTGTTCGTAATACACAGTTATGAGTTTTTTTTCTACATTTTATATATTTTCAACGCCTGTCTGTCAGAATTGTTTTGTACGATCAAAAAGTACGCTCCATACCATATGATGTTATGGGAGCAAACATGTACCGCGCTAGATTTGATAGTTTGATGTGAGAATAATATTAGTCTTACCTACAAGAACTTTACTAATTTCATAAACTGTGGAGTAAGACCTTATATCCAAGCACACAGCGGGCCCGGGTTCGATCTCCGGTCGGGACAGTTTTTCTGGGTGAGGTTTTTATCGGGGTTTTTCTTCACCTGTAAGACAAATGTCAGGAAAACTTTAAGGCCCAAACGGTCCCCGAAATCATATGGCCATCATCATCATGCTTATCATTATCATCAAACATCATCATCATCCTTCACCGGTGTGGAAAGCAAGGGGAAGCTACCACACCTACACAATTCCCTAGTAAAGCTGCATGCATAGCATGAAAATGCTATGATTGCAGCGAAGGACCTGCCTTCGGGCAGAATTACTATGGATGGATGGAAGTATTCTTGCTCCACAATAATTTAGCGTTCCAACCAGTCTTCCTCCTCAGACTTTTCTGTTTTCGATATACCTGTTCCGTTTGCTTCTAAAATTGACCCCAAATAGGCTGCTTATATTTATTTTCTAATTTAATTTAATTAACTTTTTTGTTTGCTCTTTAAATTTTTAAGATCTAATCAATAATAATATGTCACAATGCGTCCACCTCGTGATATCGAGGTAGCGTGCTGCCTTGTCACGCAGCGGGCCCGGGTTCGATCCCCGGTCGGGACAAGTTTCTTGGTTGATGGTTTTTTCGGGTTTTTTCCTCGCCTGTAAGACAAATGTCGAGAAACTTTAAGGTACGAACAGTCATTGTACATCATCTGGCCATCATTATTATCATCATTAACATATTCATTAAGTTTAGGATTAAGGCCTCTCCTGGCGCATCATTACCATCATATCATCGGAGCAGTGTAACTACGCCTTCCAGGCGCCCCAACCTCAGAAGTGGGTTACAATAAATCCATGCCAGGAGAGAATGTCGAAATGACGTGATGGCATTAAATAAAAATATATGTCATTGTCCGAACATATAGTAATAAAATCATGTTATGAATTCTATAAAATGGTACAGTGTCTCCCACAGCATGATACACATGGTCGAACTATAAAACTAATATATAGATGAACTGAAAATTGCTCTGATGTTTAAAAAATATAAATTCACAAAACTGAGAATAGCAAACGACAGGCTACCAAAAATCCCGAAGTCTGAGAAAAGACAAGGATGTCCAATAAAGAGACTGAGGCCTAAAGTGGAGCCGGAACAGGCCAACAAGTGTCGTGACTCCATAGAAGGAAAATGATGATGATCTCCCATGACTAGAGTCCAAGGTGCAACATCGTTAAAAAATGGTACTTATAGTCTCGGGGTAGCATCGCTAACCTCGTTCGTAGGGGATCCAGGTTCGATCTCTGATCGGAACAAGTATTATAGATGGTCTTTTTAGTTTTTTCTCACCACAAGACATGTGTAAACTTTAAGGCCCAAACTGTTCCCAACGTGATCTGCCCATCATAATCATCGCCGGAATGTGTGTGTTTTATCTTAATGTTGGGTTGTCTCGGAGGAGCCTTCAAATAGATGTCGGAAGTAAGCATGTCAATAGAGCGATACTTCCAATAACAAACAGGATCAAAAAGTCACCATTTCCCCTATGTAACTGCCACCACAGACAGCAATACATACACTTCTGACAGAATGTTCACTGTACTCAAGAGACCGGCCTCCTGTTCTAACAACCTAAACACTGCCTCAGATACTACAGCTCCACATCAACACAAATTTCATCAGCATCTTCCGCCCACTTCAAGAATAACTCTTGAACAATCAAACTGCAGCAAGACAAAATGTAAATGTATATAAATATCCCGTGATATGCCCATGGTAAAACACGGGTTGAAATTATAATGTAATAAAATATTAAAAAAAACATGTAGTCCGTGATACCCTGTTGCTACAAAGAAAGTTGATCTATAAACTGAATCAGCAATTGTAAGTGGAGTTTCAAAGTATTCATATGCTTGTAGGATGGCTTCTATGCAAATGGGGCCTTTATATTTATTGAGCTGATCACTCATTCGGGGAACCCCTCCATGTCCTTGTATGGTCAAAAAAGTAGGTATGCGTAATCCCTCTCCTGATAGGTGGTGCCACTGTAAGGCTGGATGGCGAGTGGTGTATAAGAAGTACAGTAAACGCGGGTTAAAAAATTGAGACACAGTTCCTGTATTCGCGGATCTAGTTGGTATTTTAGAAGGATTAGTATCCTTTATTAACGCAACGGCAACTTTTTTTTACTGCAGGCACGTGTCAAGGCAGCTTTTACAAAGCGATTCAAATCAAATGGACAAATTAATATCAAAGTAAAACGAACCTTATTGTTAGTAAGCCTAAAGTTCGTTGTTAGAAGCCGCCGCTACTGTATTTCACGTGCCGCTATGTCCGTTGATAAATGCCACCCTCGCCACGATCGGTGTTTTATTGTTTCAACTTGTCATTCGTTGAAATAATTTTTATTGAATAACACGTGTCTCTTCTGCTTTGTTGCCAATTTATAATGTCGAGTAAAAGGAAAATTGTTTAAAACCTCTCATTAATTGATTTTAATTGTTGAATTGAGACCGTAATAGACCACTAGCTCTTCTATCACATGAAAGGAAGATGAAGAAGAATTTGATAATTTTTATTTTATTTCATTTTGGAGCATTGGAACGCATCCTCTATATAAATCACCATTCCATAGTCGCGGGATATTTGCCGAACATATCCCCCGCGAATAAGGAGCTTTGACTGTACATAATTAGGCGAGAGGTTGAACCAAGTTAATGGAATGAAATTGATTATTAAGTGAGAAAAATGAGTTATAACACGTGACTGTAATTATTTAATTAAATTACATTATTCTAATTTGTTAGAAGATTGTGAAGTTTATATCAATTCGTTGTTTAAGATTTGTTTTTTAATGTCGAGTTGTTGAACCCACGTTAGTATTTTGAATTGCGTATGAACCATAACCCTAACATGAAATACATAAATGGAAACAACTCACTGGCCGCGCGGACATAAGCTCTCTATACATCCTTATCCAGGGCTGTTTTCCAATCATCCCCTGTATAATCTACTTCCCTAAAATCATGGTTAATGTTATACCCTCACCTCATTCTTGGTCTACCAACTGGGCGTTTTCCCTCTGATTTCACTACAAGAATCTTCCATGCACCTCTTTCATTCCTCATTCGTGCCACGTACCCTTCCCATCGCAGTCTACGAGACTTAATTGTTCTTACAATATCTGTCATCCTATAAAGACCATGTACCTCACTGTTAAGTAGTCTTCTCCATTCACCTGTCTGTTCATCTCTCTTTGGTCCAAACATTTTCCTAACAACTTTATTCTCACATACTCGTAATCTCCTTTTCTCCGTTAAAGTAAGAGTCCATGTTTCGCATACATATAATACAACTGGGAGAATAACAGTTTGATAAATGGGAAAATTTTCTTTTATTATCGAGTTTTTCACCTTGATTAGTTTTGTCAGCTGATATAATATAGTGGATGGCCGTGGCCTGGCTCGGCTGGCAGTTCCTGTTCTCTCCCCCTCTATCTCTCTGTCTCTCTCGAGCTTGCTTTGCGTGCGGGGCGCGACGCTACAGAATTCAGTCTGCAGCCTGACATCGACAGGAGTGTAGGCTTCCTCCTCGTCAAGCCGTCCGCCATCTTCTCGTTTGTGGATTACATTTCCAGTGGTTGTGTAAGTGCTAGTGATTTTGAACCAAGTGCATTGCGTGTTTAATAAATAAGTCAGACGTTTCCTATACATAAAAGTGCGTCATAAGTGTTGTAAAAGTGTTATGTATGTTTTATAATGGATTATTCTTGAGTGGCCTCGAAGAGAATGCTTTGTTCTGCCTCTGCTCTTGAAATAGTCCCATTTGCGACGCAGTACAAGGAGCCAGTTGTTAGCTGACATCATCTTATCCATTTAGGAATTATTTACAAATTTTACAGTAAGTTTTAACACATATGTCCTTGATGCAGATTTGATAAGTTAACATTAAAGCTGATACAATTACATCACTTCTAACACTTGAATTACCGGAATTTGGTTACCACAGGAGAAAGAAACTTTTTTTTTGTTCCTATAATGTCTATACACTTTGTAAAAAAGTTATACCAGTACTGGTGTTAGAGGGCCCTTGAGTAGAGGATAAGGCTCCAACGTTCCTAGGCAATCGGGACGAGAAGCAAGCCCTCATTTTACCCCCCAACAGTCTGATACTCGTTTTCGTTAGAGGTGGGTCGTGGTGCTATGATTTAGGCCAGTTAATCCTGTCTACATCTAGACTCGAATCCGTGACCTTGGGCATTGTAGAGTATTGTCTTAACCAACTTTGATATGGCGTGCTCCATATCGACCAGATTATCCAATAATTGTAAACTAACTTGTACATTTTCTCATGTAATTACATGATGAGTGTAAAATAGTATGTGGTACATGGACTTAGTATAGCAATGCATAAAAATATTTTAAAACCCGCAATCTGATAGCGGAAATGTGTATTATCATGTGGGCTGTTCTGTTCCAGGACTCGCCCTATACTTACTGGCACTATCGAACCCGTAGGTTCATGGCCGCGCGGACATAAGCTCTCCATACATCCCTATCCTGAGCTAATGCTTTCCAATCATTCCCTGTATAATCTACTTCCTTCAAATCATAGTTAATGTTATTCTCCCATCTCATTCTTGGTCTACCAACTGGGCGTTTTCCCCTCTGGCTTTCCTACAAGAAGCTTCCATGCAAGTCTTTCATTCCCCATACATGCAACATGTCCTGCCCATCGCAGTCTACGAGACTTAACTGTTCTTATTATATCTGGCTTCCTATAAAGACCATGTAGTTCATTGTTATGTAGTCTTCTCCATTCACCTGTCTGTTCATCTCTCTTTGGTCCAAAAATTTTCCTAAGTACTTTATTCTCAAATACTTGTAATCTCCTTTCCTCCCTTAAAGTAAGAGTCCATGTTTCGCACCCATATAATATAACTGGTAGAATAATATTTTATATATTTTCAGTAATTTTATTTCGTTGGGCCTCTTTAAGGGGGGAAAGACGATTACAAGTATTTGAGAATTAAAGTTCTTAGGGAAATGTTTCGATCAGAGAGAGAGAGATGAACAGTCAGGTGAATGGAGACAACAAAACAGTAAGCAATATGGTCTTTATAGGAAGCCAGATATAAGTTAAGTCTCATAGACGGCGATGAGCAAAACATGTGGCATAAATGGGGAATGAAAGAGATGCATGGAAGCTTATTGTAGGAAAACCAGAGTGAAAACGCCAGTTTGGTAGACCAGCAATGAGGTGGGAGAATAACAATAAATCATGATTTGAAGGAAGTAGATTATACAGGGATTGATTGAAAAACATTAGCTGAGGATATGGATGTGTGGAGAGCTTTTGTTGTCCGTGCGGCCATGAACCTATGGATTCGATAGAGCCAGTGAGTTAGGTGAGCAAAATGGGCAAGTTAGTGTACACACGATTAGTTTGCCAGTTTATTTATAATCTGGCACACTATAAGGAAAAGTTGGCTATTCTGTTTGAATAGTGAGGCGGACTGCTGGCATGGAATCCCCGTATGTTGGCTAACATGACGCGAGCATTCGTTTGTTCTGTTGGAAAATTCACAGTCTGACATAAAATATAGATCCTGTTGTTGACCCAATGATGAGAGTTTAAAGGACATTTGGGAATTTTTCGAAAAATCGACCAAGACACATTTTTAAAACGTGAAAAGAGGACATGTCCGGAAAACGAGCACGTATGGCAACCCCTGCCATTATTAAAATCTGTCATTCTTGATAATTATCACAAAATTGATAATGCAACCATACTTTATTTTCCTATTTTTTATTTCAATGTATGTATGTGGACTCCTGGTATAGAACCAATCCCCTTTTAAGGATTCTTGCATACTTCATTCCTCTGCTTTAGTCCTGATCGTGAACAATGTGCTCCAATATTGGCAACCTCGACATTGACTTGACAACTTGGTTCTTGGCCTCTATCTGGATCTACTGCCTCCTTGCTTTGACAGAACTTTTCTCACTTGTCTTAGATCTTCTATTCTTATAGTCCATATTAAATCAATAGATTTGCATGTAGGCAAAGCAACAGTATTAGGCTCCACGAACAGTTCATAATTGTATCAAACTTTCCATTCATTCTTTACTTTTATTGGTCCACATATCACTCTGTAGATTTTTAAAAATAGAAATATGAAGTATGTTTATCCTCTTTATTAATTTTTTTAGCTCTATAAAAATTGATTCCTCTCAAGATATGAAAGTATGGCATTAGATCTTAAATTGGGAATTCCGGAGGGATGAAGCTATTGAGGTTGTTCTCATGAAAATATTTTTGGAAAAAAATGACAGTTTTTCACTGCTATTACTCAACAACGTTAACTTTCAATGCGGAAAAACTGTGAACTGGAAGAATGTGGTAAGGATGAATAGGGGTTGGAGGTAGTAGACCCTTGTCTCAGGTTGCAGTGACAGTGTTTATTATCCATCAGTCGTGTATTGTCAGTTGTTAGCGATAATGTCAAGTGCGAAAGTTACACCCTATATTCACAGTATATACACATTTAAGTCTGCCAGACAGTAGTTTGAAATCAGCGCTGAACTTCATATTATCCAGAAACCCGTAGGCATACAAACTCCGAAAGTATTTGATCTCCTATTTCAAGTAGGCCTACCACTATATTTTGACCAGTCATTCGCTTGTACCAACGGTGGAAGGAGACACTTTCCCCATATTCACCACTCACCGGCTAAAAAGTCAACGCTGTCGTGTAATAGCAAACATCGAAAATGACTGTGACCACGATACAGTTTATAGCCTATATGTGTGTGTGTTGGTGCGCGCGCGCGTTTTGCCTATTAACGCTCTAGCGGACGCAGTTTTTGTTCATCGAAACCATACTTGGCATCTAGCCAGAATTACAAAAATATCGTTGAGTTCGTTAACCAACAAAATCGGACCAATGGATGTAGGAGTTAATCTGATAGGAAAATTTAAAAATTGCTTTAGCGATTACAATTTTCTGTGTTTCACAACGAAATTCAGTTTGTGATATTAAAATAAACTGGGGAATATGTTATCCAAAAATCAGGAACATCCCACAATTAAAAATTAACTCTTAACCATGTTTGAGTTGTAATGTATACCTTAAATTGACAATGTATCATGTAAGATACATTGTTTAATTTAATAATATATAAAGTAACGGAAAAATGAATCTGTAGATATTACCGGTATTTAAATTGGTATCTAATTATAAAACAATATACAGTATACAGGGAATAATAACTTAGGGTTATGTAAGATATGTTACTGCAGTCCCACACTTTTAAATAAGCTGGCACCAAAAATTTAGTTTCTCCAATTTAACAAAATAAATATACGTACAACGTAAACCAGCAAACTTAGATCATAAATTCGAGTTGCTGAGGAATCCCCCACAATTCCTGCGTGATCGGATTTTGTTTTCAACTTTCAAACGTATTTTTCTTTATGAGGAATGTCAGTTTCCTTCATAGGAAATACCCTCTTCTTATGTTGGACAAGTAACATTTCTTCACATAGAAAGTTATTTGGTTTCTTGTGGTTAAATAAAGTAATATCTTACATTTAAAGGACTCTTGTTATACTTAAGTTATCCCATTTTCCTTTTTACTCGTATTTTATTGTATGTCTCAAATTATTCATTTTTGGAAAGTTTTTTTATGAAAACAAAGATAAACCTCAGGTTAAACTCATTGGCACTATCGAATCCGGAGGTACATACTTCTATTCTGAGCTTATATTATTCCATAATTTCCAGTATGATTATCTTCCCTCATCCTGTTTGTTATTCTACCTCATTATCTTTCCCTCTTTCATTCCCCATTTGTGCCGCATGTCCTGCCAATTGCAGTCTGAGGTTTAATTGTTCTAATTTCATCTTGTTTCCTATTAAAATCACGGAGCTCACTGTTATCCACTTCCTTTAATTGATGTCTGTTCGCGTCTCCTTGGTCTAAAAAATTAACAACCACTTTATTCTCAAATACTTGTTTTCTTTTCTCCTCTCTTAAAGTAGAAAATCGTGTTTCTAATACAGTATGTATTATATAATGTAATTAGTGGCAGGTTAGGTTAATCAATTTGTAACTTATTGTGGCCATGTTTTCTAAATTTTATGGAAACACAATTTTGCCTCTTTTTTTACTTAAGCATTTCTGTATATTTACACGCGCTGTTAAAGGTACATTTTCGGCCATGAGATAAAATATTGATAAAAGTTTTATGATCGGAATAAGGTCGTATTGATAAGAGATATCATTAAATACATTGCTTAATATTAATCAGCAATGACCCCGAAACCATATTTCCAATCCAGCAGAAACGATTAGCGAACAAGAAACGGCGTTGGTGGTTCTCGTTGCTGTATTTCAACATGATCAACTCGGCCTTGGGAGTACAGTGCTTAGCAGCCATATTCAGAGGCGGCTCGTACAGTGGCTACGAATCTCATAGAGATTTCAATGTCCTATAATTTTCTGGTTTTCTCTCCCCAACAACAAAATCAATGCCTGTTAATTGAATAGCAAAAAATAGGTATTCTCCAGGATTTTACATGCATTGGTTCTATAATCAATAACAAGCATAATTACAAGAGATAGCACAGAATAACCGAAGTAAATAAATCTTATTTTATGCTTTTGTCAATGTTGAAATCTAATAATATATTAGATTATACAAAGTAAAACTATATAAAACTGTAATTAGGCCAATTCTTATTTATGTATGCGAAGTGTGGATTATGACGCAATGTTGAATGCATTTGAAAGAAAGATACTTAGAAGGATTTGTGCACCCATGGATATCTTTGGTATTTGTAGGATTAGATATAACAGAGAATTCTATAAAATTATAAGGAATTAGACGTGGCTAAAATTGTCAAATCCAGTATACTCCAATGGGCCGGACATTTTCCAACAGATGGAAGACAATGCTCGTGTGCCAGTGGCTATGAAAGGAACAAGGAACAATGTTTGGGAAGACCTACTTTGGAAAACAACAAAGATGATGGATAGATGGCGTAAAGAATGGTCATTCTTTGCTTTAATGTAAAAACTAGGAGATGGAATCGAACAGAGTATAATGGAGGTTAAGAATTATGAAGGCCAAGATCCGTTTCGGACTCTATAATGTCCTATAATCTGTTTCACAGTGTTTAATTACTTTAGATTTACTTTGTGTTTGTGTGTGTAGGTTGTTGATAAATCTGAGATTAATAGACTTTAACATGGTTTAACCGATCCCCATGAAAGTTGGCACACGTATTTTCATGGAGAGAGGTTTTATGCCATATATTATTTTTTAAAACCGTCAGGTGTGGGAGTTCACCTGAAACGAAAATTTAAATATCGGTCTAGCTGTCGTAACTTTCTACGTTTCGCAACGAAACTCAGTATGCAGTATTGAAATAAACCCAGGTAGGTATTATGAAAAAACCAGGGAAATCCGACCGTTAGAAATAAGGATTTATCTGAAATTCGAAATTAAAAATCGACTCTAGCAACCGCCATATTTGGTTCGTCGCAGTATATACTATATAATTTAATTAACCCTTAATATTTCATTTATTTAAGCGTAGCAGCGGAATATACAGCAGTAGTAATCGCTCCACTGATGAAACAACCTAACCACTGTTAGCTACTATTCTATGTAATGAATTGAACACTCGACACTGAAGTTAATTTATATCGACCAATGAAACACATTAAACTAACCAACACTATCAAACCTGGAGGTTTATGGCCGCGCAGACATATTGTCTCCATACATTAATATTCTGAGCTAACATTTTCCAATCTTTCCCTGTATAATTCACCTCTCTGAAATCATGGCTAATATTATCCCATCTTATTCTTGTCCTATCTTCTGGGTGTCATCCCCCGGTTGTCCTATAAGAAGTTTCCATGACCCTCTTTCATTCTCCATTCGTGCCACACATCCATATCCTCGGCTAACGTTTTCCAATATTATTCCTTGTATAATTCACCTCCCCCAAATCATGGTTAATATTGTTCTCCCATCTCGTCTTTGTCCTAGCTATTTGGACTTTTTTTTGTCGGTTTTCCTACAATAAATGTTCATTGCTCTCTTTCATTCCCCATTCGTGCTACATGCGGTAATGTTTTCCAATCATTCCTATATAATTGACCTTCCTCAAATCATGTATAATATTGTTTTCCCATCTCATTCTTGTCCTACAAGATCCTTCAGCCGGTTTCCATGACCCTCTTTCATTCCCCATTAGCTCACTGTTATGTAGTCTTCCCCATTCACTTGTCTGTTTGCCTTCATTTGATCCAAAATTTTTCTTAATAGCTTTATTCCTAAATACTCGCAATCTTCTCATCCCCCTTAAAGTAATAGGTCATGATTCGCAACATAAATTACTGTAACAAATCTGATTGGCCAACACTGCTATAACATCACAAAAAATATTATTTATATTTAGGTAGCCTTTTTGACATTACGAACTTCGTTTATAATCTCCTGCCAAATTCAACTATACGTTGCCAAATCCTTGGAAGACGCCGCCCTCCATCTACAGCACCATTTCTGGATATCTCTCTCATCTGATTGATTTAGAGTTTTCTGGATATCAACTATTGATTGAAATCGATTCCATCGTAGAGTTTATTTTATCTTTGAGAATAAGTCATAGTCACAAGGGCTCGTGTCCGTTGAATTTGGTGGATGTTCGGGTACTTCGAATTCCACCTTCTGAACAAATTCTACTGAACATCTTTTTAGGGCGGTATTACTTACTAAATATGACAAACAGTGAATGTATTCACAAAATATTGCTATTTTAAGACTTTCAGTGTTACAGATGTATACAACAAAGACTGCGCAACAACATACTACAAGATTGCAATAATCACCACTAGGATCGCTGATTTACAACAGTTGCCATTACGTATCGATGCCCTAGTATGTGCTACTTATATTGAAAATTATTAGTAAGTGTTTTGATTTGGCGGTAAAAAAACAATGAACCCATTATGTAACCCCAACCGCTACTTTTGTCCACGGACACTGGCTCTCCTACATTTGTCTGCACTGTTTAGGTACCCTGTTACCCTTACTGGCAAAGGGCATATCTAAAATTCCTTTGCCGGACAGGTGCAGAACGCCCAGTTGCTGGTCCCTCATCCACATGTCAGTCGTTAGAAATTAACCCTGAAAGTTTGAAGTATTCAAGTTACCGTTGTAGTGGGGAGGGGGGGGCAAAATCAGTTGCTGGGCGGTACAATAGGCAAGGTTACACTAGTCACCCCAAGTCGATTCCGACTGGGAATTACTAATCATGGGTATTTATTACAACACATGTGTAAACATAGAGACGGTCTAACCCATACAATCTCAACAGCATGATTGACTCCCACTCCTTCCAATTTGCGCAGAACTTGAAAGAGGTGTGTGGCGCAGGTCCATTCCTGTAGTGTTTACCTATAGACGAGTATCTAGCTACTGCAGCTGGTTTTTCAATTTTAATATTTCAATTCTGAAAACAGAAGGAAAACGCTCGGTACATAGGCCAAAGGTGATGTGGAATTTTTATTTATTTAGCCTGGTTGAGTTAATGCCATGCGACCTTCTCTTCCACTCACCAGGACAAACATGTTACGCTAAAATACATCAAATCAATAAGATGATATCTATACGATTAAGATCGACAATACAATAATATTAATAATTAAAATTAAGACTAAGGCCAAAAATAAAATGTGTACAAGCGAGAGTAGACTATCCCTATCTAATGTATATTTAAAAAAAAAGAGATATAGAAAACTAATTTGTTGGCTATACAATATTTAAAAGAAACGAATAAAAATATTAAATTTGTTAATTTTAAATAATTGATTAATAACATTAACCACGATTTGAGGAAGGTGAATTATACAGGGACTGATTGAAAAATAGGATTTGGATTTATGGAGAGCTTATGTCCGCGCGGCCATGAACCTTCGAGTTGGAAGTACCAATGAAGTATTACTGACTATTTAACTTATGCCACAAATGCTAGTCAATGACCAATCACGTTTCAATGAATGTTGTTTTACAACCAATGACAGCCGTGTTTCACCTCGCTCTTTATCAGCTCCTGCTTTTGTGATAAAGAAAGCTCCTCCTTTTTAATGTTCTGAACAGGTCAAAGCATTATTTTTCTCCAACAAATACATTGAATATAGCAAATAATAAAAGATTCCTTGATTTTACTGAGTTGTTTACAAAAAAAATAAATGAATAATCCGTAATGTTGATTATGATATATAGTTTGATGTGTTTCATTATTTCTCCACTTGGATGCACTCTTACAATATTGCGATCTTATTTGGCAATAAATAATATGATCAAGCAGCAGTGAATGAACATAACCTCACATTTCTGATTTGTTTTCAAACATCGCCGTTTACATTAAATATATAAATATTTTAAAATAACTACAGTTAAACAATGATTTGTGAGTAAACAGCTTAATTTTATTCGTTAAATAGTCCTAACAAATGCCACTCTTGATTTCCAAATTTTCTAGATAAATTGGAAGTCACTCGTGACTTTACTTATGATAATATTGACATTGTGTGTTCATTTTAACTTGGTACATATGGTACTAAATGACAAGTTAATCCGTAACCTTGAATTCACTAGGCCATCGAGACGGACAATATATTATGGTTAGAAGTTAATGTTCTTCATGCAAGGAAAAGTTTCGACCTTCGCCATTCTTATAAAACATTACTACTAAGGATTACAACTGAAGGTGCGTTATTGCCATGAGCTGTAAGCGTAAACATGCGTCAGGGCCATCGCTTTTTACCTTGTCATTACTTTTATGTGAAGCAAGGGGGGGGGATGAAGTACTTCATGACTTTTAAAGAAATGACAATAGTTACTTGTGGCCTGAATAGTCGAAAACGATTGGTCTGCAGTTACTTATAATAAAAAGTTGTATCTCTGATTGTATTTACCGACATTACATGTTTTGAGGATTCTATGCCAGGAGTCCGTCCACATCAATAGAAATAAAAAAGACAATCACAAACGTTTGTTGTATGTATGTATTTAGGAATAAAGTTCTTAGGAACATTTTTTGGTCCAAAAAGAAATGGATAGGCAAATAGAGAAGATTTACATAACAGGGAACTGCATGACCTTTATAATCAACTTTTATAAGATTCATGAGTGTTCCGTTGACCTTTATAGGAAACCAGATATAACAACAGTTAAGTCTCATACACTGCGATGGTCAGGGCATGTGGCCTGAATGGGGAATGAAAGAGGGGCATGAAAGTGGTGAGTGGCTTCTATCATAAGTAAAGCTGTGGTCATTAGCTACGGTATATAGGTTATTCTAAGCCTTGGCGCAGAGCTACGGGACTTGCGCTGGTTCGAGTCTCCATGGGGGAAGAAATTTTCTCATGGTATTTCGGCCAGTATGGGACCGGTGCCCACCCAGCATCGTGAGGCATTTGGGTAGCTACAATAAGTAGCGGCTCCAGGTTGAGGAAACCAGCTATAACGGCTGGAGGAATCGACATGCTGACCACATGTCACCCCTGCACTGGCTGATGATCATCTACCTCTGTGATTGACACATGTGGATGTGAGGGGCCAGCAGCCGGCTGGTAGGCTTAAGGGCCTTCTAGGCCTGTCGCGCCAGAGATAATAGGTTATTCTGGAGATCATTAAAGATCGTCATGCAGGAACTGCATTAACTGAGCGAATTCCTATGCAACTCGAATTTACGCTCCGTTTTTTTTCTAGTTTACAGAATGCACGTTTCTTTTGATAACTGAATCGTACACACCTATGACAACGTCTAAGTTTCATTGAGAGAAAGCAAATTGCACCCACTAAAGCATTGAAAATGTTGCCACTAAAATTTCAGTATTTAAGTTAACCCCACTGGTCTGATTAACTAACACGATATTAAACCTACTTATCTTATTCAAATGTTGCGTTGCGAGAAAACAAACTTGACAGCATTTAGAGTGGTATTTACAATTGTAAGTATTAGGTTAACGCCCTCTTTTAATAGTCGGATTTTACTGATTTTTGGTGAATACCTTTCTCCTTTTATTTCAATACCATATGCATATTTTCGTCGAGGAAACTCGAAAATTGTGGATGTTAGAACGATTTTCTTTTTTTAATTTTCGCATCAAGTTAACCCCCCACTCATAATGGTCCGATTTTGCTGGTTACTGAACTTAACCTTAATTTTCTAAGTTAATTGTTATATGTGGAGATTAGTTTCGATAAAAAATCGGCTGCTAGAATGTAAAGGCACACATATACATACTTTTTTTTTTGCCCAATGTCACCAGGTTGTCTTTTATGACATTTCTGGCTTTCTCTCCTGGCATTGGCTAAATTGTAATTAATTTCTAAGGTTGGGGTACAAGGGAGGCGGAGTTACCTCGATTATATGATGGGAGCCAGAGAAGTCTTTATCCTAAATTCCATACCATCATATTTATTTATCATGGTTGATTTCGGCGTCTTTGTAAAAAAATTCAAAATATTTTAATTGGTACAACCTCAATAACTTATTTCTTTCGGAATTAGCTAAAAAATATTGACTTTCTCGTTTTTAACGTGCCCTTTATTTCCCCCTAATATGTAGCTTAATTTTAGCTTGAGGTTATTCTTGCTTCATAGGAGCTAATTTTATTTTTTAGGCAGTAATTGCGTAGTATAATATAAACCTGTTTTAATAAGATAAACCACATGCACTAGGATATAGATAATAAAACATTTATGTGGCCAGATGTGCATCAAGGTCTTGAAGTCGAGACAGCGTCAGAGGGTATTAGAATGAAAACTAGTTAGTATCTCAGCAGCTGTTAAAAAAAAAAAGTCACAGCTGGTTTTAACAAAGCAAGAAAGACCTGTAGTTGGGCACCTTGCATTCTTACTTCAATAGTATTCACTTTCTCATGGGAAGAAATCACATCTTTTAATGTATTGCTACGTATAGGATATGTGAAATATGTACACTTAGCGACATAAAGAATGGGCCGGCTCTTGATCTCGAATATTTCAAGTTCTAACGCGCGATTCACACAAGTAAACTAATAGCACAGTGGAGCTACAATACATTTCCCTTCTTCCTTTGAATATTTCTAAACACAATAAGGGAGCGAAAGCTTAGCTCAGTGCTTAGTAGCTTGATTCGTATGCAAGAGGTGTCAGGTTCGATTCCCGGTGAGGTTAATTTTTTTAATTGTTTATAATGCTTTCTATTTTATTCTGCACGTCCATTCTTAAAGAAAAAAAACGTACTAACTATTTGGAAGTATTAATATTTTTATTATTGATTATCTATTTATAAACAGGTTTGCAGTGTAATAAAACATCTTCCTATACCCAAAGCTTTTTTAATTTTTATATACTTTTTCTTGGGTACATTTTGAGTTAATTTTGATCCCCAGGTAATTACATAATTTGATACATCCCATTATTTTTATTATTATTATTATTATTATTATTATTATTATTATTATTATTATTATGGATGATATATAATAATAATATTTCTTTATTATTGTCAATCGTCTATGGGCTATTATTATGCTGGACTTGAGATATATAAACTAAATATTTTAATTGAAGGGTGAAACTTTTTCCTCATAAATATATGAAGCTGTATTATATTTTATTACATACATTTATAGCATTATTATTAAAACGTGGTACTGTACACACAATTCAATTTATACCGGTAGCTAAATGGTGTTACAGAGTTTACGAAGACAGGAATAATAATTAAGATAGTGTAAAGTGTACGTAGATTATGTGGCAGGAATTAAATGTTATAGGATGTATTTTGCGGAAATACAAATAAATAAAAAAATAGTCGGAAGATTCGAACCCTGGCTTTCACATAAATTTCGTCTTGTTGAAAGTGGTTTAACTATCTACGCTACTCGAACGCCGGATACTAGTTGCCTTTTTTAAGTTTGTATTATGAACGAACTTTATTTAAAATGTCGCAATTTGAGTAAATATCTAGAAACATGTCTCCTTCATTGACCAAATACAGCGTATTTAAAACACTTAACAATGCGTTACCTCGTGAATCGCAGGTATGACTTTTTGAGCATGCGCAGTGGGTCATAACAGGTACTCTGCTTTTTGAAGCGGCTCATTCTTTTTGTCGCTAAGTGTACGTGGAAAGGAATTTGAAAGTTGAGTAAAACATTTTTAATCCTTGAAATGTACAGAATTTTATTTTATATTATTCCGAATTTAATTATTTTAATGAATATTAACGTTTACTCTAAAACTAAATTTTACCACATGACTTTTTGCTGGTGAGCAGATAATCATAGAAATATCTGAGATTGAAAAACAAAAAAAGCAGTATATATCTTAAGCCAAGTTGATGATAATTATGGGATGAAAACATCAACGGATAAAACTAAATTAATGGCTTTTCAGGGGTCACAACCCAGAAGTGCAAAAATTATCTTTGAGAAAATTATTGAACAAATAAACGAGTTTAAATATTTAGGATATAATATTGAATTGAAGAAAAATATTTACGTTCAACTGAAATTAAGTAGATTTAGACAATTCTGCCGAACAATACAGATAACATTGAAATATAAAGTACAAAAACAAACATTACTGAAGTAATTGCATTGCCAGTGCTTCTATATGGCAGTGACCAGTTACTCGTAAAACACACATTACTGAAGTAATTGCATTGCCAGTGCTTCTATATGGCAGCGACCAGTTACTCGTAAAACACACATTACTGAAGTAATTGCATTGCCAGTACTTCTATATGGCAGTGACCAGTTACTCGTAAAACACACATTACTGAAGTAATTGCATTGCCAGTGCTTCTATATGGCAGTGACCAGTTACTCGTAAAACAAACATTACTGAAGTAATTGCATTGCCAGTGCTTCTATATGGCAGTGACCAGTTACTCGTAAAACACACATTACTGAAGTAATTGCATTGCCAGTGCTTCTATATGGCAGTGACCAGTTACTCGTAAAACACACATTACTGAAGTAATTGCATTGCCAGTGCTTCTATATGGCAGTGACCAGTTACTCGTAAAACACACATTACTGAAGTAATTGCATTGCCAGTGCTTCTATATGGCAGTGACCAGTTACTCGTAAAACACACATTACTGAAGTAATTGCATTGCCAGTGCTTCTATATGGCAGCGACCAGTTACTCGTAAAACACACATTACTGAAGTAATTGCATTGCCAGTACTTCTATATGGCAGTGACCAGTTACTCGTAAAACAAAACATTACTGAAGTAATTGCATTGCCAGTGCTTCTATATGGCAGTGACCAGTTACTCGTAAAAACACACATTACTGAAGTAATTGCATTGCCAGTGCTTCTATATGGCAGTGACCAGTTACTCGTAAAGCACACATTACTGAAGTAATTGCATTGCCAGTGCTTCTATATGGCAGTGACCAGTTACTCGTAAAACACACATTACTGAAGTAATTGCATTGCCAGTGCTTCTATATGGCAGCGACCAGTTACTCGTAAAACACACATTACTGAAGTAATTGCATTGCCAGTACTTCTATATGGCAGTGACCAGTTACTCGTAAAACAAACATTACTGAAGTAATTGCATTGCCAGTGCTTCTATATGGCAGTGACCAGTTACTCGTAAAACACACATTACTGAAGTAATTGCATTGCCAGTGCTTCTATATGGCAGTGACCAGTTACTCGTAAAACACACATTACTGAAGTAATTGCATTGCCAGTGCTTCTATATGGCAGTGGCCAGTTACTCGTAAAACACACATTACTGAAGTAATTGCATTGCCAGTACTTCTATATGGCAGTGACCAGTTACTCGTAAAACAAATAGTCTTGAGAAATGAGATTTCTTCGATTTGTGGCAGGTTTTACGTTGTTAGATCATAGGAGAAGCATAGATATCAGGAATGAACTCAATATACAACCGATTACGGCAATTGTCGAAAAAAATATAGGAGAGACCATGTTCAACGCATGTCACCTTCTAGAATGTTACAAACCGTTCTGAACTGTAATCCTATTGGGAAAAGAAGTGTTGGCCGACCCATGAAGGGATGGCGTGTCCAGTTTTAAGCCGGAACAGTCCAGAAGGCCTAAACCTTGATGTCGGTGAAGATGATGTGATGTAAATAATCTAATGAACAACTGATACAAACAAAAATAATAATTACATAAACTTACAGTTATGAGTAGTCACGCAATTGCATTATCACTTGATCTTTTCACCTGGCTTTCCTACAGGAAGATTCCAAGCCTACCTTTCAATACGTTTGCGCGGACATAAGCTTTCTGCTTACATTCCTATTCAGAGTTTTTATTTATCATTTCCCCCAATCATCCCCTATATAATTTATCTCCCTCAAATTAAGTTAATACTATTCCCATCCTAATTATTGTCCCACCTTTTGGACGATTTTCCTCTGGTTTTCCTAGACGAAGTTTCAATCTCCCTCTTCCATTCCCCATTCATGCCCTATGTCCTGTCCATCGCAGTCCACTAGACTTACCGTAACTGTTCTCTTATCAGCTGGTTTCCCAGGTTGATCATGTAACTCACTGTTAGGCAGTTTCCTTCATTCACGTGTCTGTTCGTCACTTTGATCCAAAAATATTCATAAGAATTTTATTCTCAGATACTCGCAATCTTTTCTTATCTCTTGTGTGTTCCACATACTTGTAGTGTGTAACTGGTAGAATAACATTTGTATATAATTTTAGTTTAACTTTTTTTTTAGAGAATTTTGTATGACAGTAGCCCCTGTAAGGCCTAATAATGTTTCCAGAGTTGAGCCTATGTTTATCTTACTAATTTTTATATTGTACCTGATGGCTGAATGTGATTTTAAGAAGCGTTTACTAGTATAGTTTCCTTAAAAACCCACATTTTTATGAATGAATAGCAAATAGGAATTTAGTGGGTCAATCTAATTGCTGATGACTGTCAGGCCACACCTGACATAAGCTTGAATTGAAGATGTTTAGAATGCGTCAAGATATTGCGCAACCCTATTCTGGTTTTCTATCTTACGCTAGCGGGCTCACCACAAGTGTGTTAAGCCGGTGAAAGCTGTTTTAACAGTGTCCAGGCCTCCTCAATATACAGATAATATGAAGCCCAAAGTTTTTAGGATATAAAAATCAAATGCTTTAATCAAAGTTTTTGAAACTCAATTTTGGGAAGTTTTAGATTTTTATGAGTAAATATCAAAAGCACACAATATAGATTAGTGTTTTTTACTTTAATGTTTTTAAATATAATTATTAAAATAATGGACCAAACAGAGATGAACAGGCAGTTGAATGGAGAAAACCACATAATTGTGCTATGGGATTTTTATGTGGAAAATCTGACATAATAGTTAAATCTCCCAGAGTTTTATGAGCAGGGCATGGGATGAATAGAGAATGATAGATATTTTTAGAAAAGCCAGAGGGAAAATGCATACTTTTTTTCTTTTTCTTTTTTTTTTTAGTTTAAAGCAGCAGTTCGAAATGTCCATCGCCATAATAGTGACAATCTCCGTGTTCTAATTCAGTTCCAGAGCGGGCACAATAACCACTAGTACACCGAACCCGCTATTAGGAGAACATTTGAACTCTGCTTACTGAATTCAGGTAGATACCATTAGCACTAGGTTTTATGTGAATCATTTACTGTACTTGACACTCAAGATTTTAAAATAATGCCAGCTGCTTCATGAACTCTTATTTTTATTCTCTAAATTAGTTGAGTTATAATAAAAGAAACAGTCGGTACCGTAATGTGAGGTGATTTCGGACATTTTTTTTATTTATCTCCACTTGTGTTAGTAGCAATGACACAAGACATGGTAATTATATCTATCAATGCCCCTTCTGTTAGTTCAAGATGTGTAACCAAAACTAATGCATTCTTAACAATGTAGAAATATGTATGAACGCCGTCCGGCGGCTTCGGACGTAATGCATTTTCCACATGTTCCGATTTATATCGACTAATAAGGGTATCTTTGGACACATTATCTTATGTTTCATTCATTATAATTCTGTATTCAGTGCTCTATATCAAGTGCTTATATATATATATATATATGTGTGTGTGTGTAATGTCTACTTTTTTACCCTGAATTCAAATTTTATTACAGAAAAATTACACGCAGAAGCAAAAATAGGTACAAATTAAACACATCATTCAAAACAAGAAATAATGCAAATGTTCTTTCATCTCCAGAGTCCCACTTTTTTGTACAGTTACCACACTTGTATTGTTTCTTGGGATATCCTGCACATCTTACATGTGCCCATGCTTTGCAAATCTGGCATTGGACCCAGTCCTTTCCACTCTTGCTTCTTGACCAAAGTTTTTTTGCAAACCAAACAAACAGCATAATTTGAATCGCCATCTTCTTCTTCAGATGTAGAAGATATAGATGAATCGGATATATCTTTTGACCGTGACTCCTTCTGTAATAGATCCCGGAGTCCAACACTTTTTCCTGCTATGATATTCATGCGTTTCCCTCGTGATGTGATAGCAGCAGCTCGAGTGTCACGTAGTATCTCGACGAATGAGACGGTCCAACATCTTTCTTGCTCGTGTCCGTCTTCTGCTATTGGATTGGGAACTCTCTTTAGAACTTGTTGTCGATCACACGGTACAATATGTTCTGAGGACATATCGATTTCTTCTTCAGAAGTGCAGGGAATTTTGACTTAGGAAGGCATCCACGATTTATCTTTATCCATCCATCAAGACATTTACGCCAGGGGGTGGAAGAAGGCAATGTTCAGTGGTTGGGTGAGGTACGTGGAATTTGACGGGAGGAGTATAAACTTCACGTCGAGTTCTTCACATTTCTTTATGACGTGATGTGACACGTGGCTGGAAAGACTGTCTCCTATTAAGACCTTTGGACCTTGCAAACGCTGTAGGTATGGCCCACACAAACTGGAAAACCAGTCCTGAAAGACTTTCATGTCAAACCATCCGGACTTGGTAGAATTATATCTGACTCCATCTGGACCATTTTCAATCCATGTTGGATAAATATAAGTGGCTTTATATACAATATAAGGCGGCAAATGAGATCCATTGGCAGCCGCCGCAAACATAACAGATGTGCTTACCTTCAATGTGTCTTTTACGAGTTCTGGATGCCTGCATCCTCTCTTCACAATGACCTTAGACTTGCCGGGGTCGTCCGTGAAGTTCGTCTCGTCATAGTTTATTATGTTCGACTGCGGGATTCCGTGCAGTTCTTTTTCTATCTTGTCAAAGTAATTATTCAGTAACTGCCAGTCAACACCAGCGCGACACCTTTTAATATTTTCCCTAAACCTGTGTGTAAGCTGAGGTTGACGACGAAGAAAAAAACTTGCACCATTCGGTTCCCGGACAATTATTTTTGAACCTTTTTTCAACTCTACCGCTGATGTTTAGTTATCCCTGAACGGTGCGTTGAAAATCTAAAAATTTAAATGGAAAACCCCATTCTGCACATTTAATAAGTCCATGAGCAAGATTATTTTCCTCTTCAGTTAAACATTGTTGGCCCCAATGATGACCGGATGTTTATTGTTTAAACTTGTCGGAGATTGTACTCTCTGGTACTTGGTAGTGCAGGGCAGTTGTCTTACCGACATTCTACCCGACGAAGTTGCACGTGTCGCTTTTTCTAAATTATTAGAGCTACAATGTTGATATGAACGCCCTCCTACAACTATTTTGTATGTTCGAACCATGTCCGAAGACACTCCCACAGTTTGCTGAAAATAAGAAAAATGTAATATACTCGCTTAATATTACACGTTTCTTTGGAAGTGATGTAGTGTAAATGTAGACGAGATATAAGTGGTGTAGCTGAAGTCACGTATACACTTGCACACAGAGAGGTTTTAATGTCAATTGTAAAAATTGTGAAGATAACTGGAAATAACAATCGCTAATTTATTTTAGACTGCGACATTGTTGTTCAAAATATTTAAAAAATCAAATCCAGATGTCTAATTAATTAATTGATTTGCATTGTTGCGTGCTCACCAAATCATTGACGCACAAACCGCAGCGCAGAGTATTGGCCGAAGTCGCCTCAGATTATGGTATTACGTAAAACAGTCGTAGGTTTGTTAAGAGACCTCATTACGACTGGTAAATGTAACTGCTAAGGTGTTTTTTTTATATTTACATTTATTTATAAGATTATAATTTCAAGGTTTACATCTGTTACGTAATATTGGTTTAGCTTTTTATCATTTGCTTTCTCATTAGTTTTCCCGGTATACGTATTGTAGTTAAATACACTTAGCAGTAGAGAAGTTTGCTGAATATCTTGCGTACGTGATACAGTGTGTCCATAAACTCCAGTGCCATGCAACCTATCATTGTTGAAAACTACACTACACAAAGTGCCACTTTTTTCACAATATATCTTGCCTGAATACTTTAATGTCAATATAATTCTTATGGCTTGTCGGAGAATAAAATACAGCGCTAAATACATTTTTGCCTTGACTGTACACTTAGCGACAAAAATAATGGGCCGACTCTTGATCTCGAGTATTTAAAGTTCTAACGCGCGATTCACACGAGTAAACTAATTGCACAGTGGAGCTACAATACGTTCCCCTTCTTCCTTTGAAGATCATTCTTTCTAAACACAACTAGGCAGCGAAAGCTTAGCTCAGTGCTTAGTGGCTTGAATCGTATGCAAGAGGTCACAGGTTCGATTTCCGGTGAGGTTAATTTTTTTAATTGTTAAAATGCTTTCTATTTTATTCTTTATGTCCACTCTTAAAGGAAAAAAAAAACGTACTATCTATTTGGTAGTATAACTATTTTTATTATTAATACATTTATTTATTTATTTATTTATTTATTTATAAAGAGGTTTACAGTGTAATACTATTTAAATTTTTATCTTCTTTCTCCATTCTTCTGTCTGTTCATTGCAATTCTTCCAGACCTAGCTCCCTCATACGTCTTCTTACATCATCCATCCATTTAAATCTAGGTCGACCTCTCTTTTCTTTTCCAGATGGAATCCATTCCAAAGCTTGTCTGGGTAATCTTTTCTCTGGTATCCTAAGTATATGACCATACCATTCTAGTTGTCTGTATCTCTCAAAATCTAACATTGAATTTTGGACTTTCATTTGTTGTGTAATGATTGTATTTCTGATTTTTTCCAATTTAGGACGTCTGGTTGAGCGTCTGAAACAATAAATTTCAGTAGACATAAGCTTTAAACTCAAAATTTTATTCAACTGCCAAAAGTTCATGCACCGTATGTTAGCGTGCTTCTAATTGTGGATTTATAAATTTCTAATTTGGTATCTATTATTATGTTCTTATCCCATAAACTCCCTTTAACATTGTTATTACCGATCTGCCTTTTTGAATTCTGTATTTTATGTAATTTTCTTGGGTACATTTTGAGTTAATTTTGATCCCCAGGTAATTACATTCTTCACATCATTTGATACATTCCTTATTATTATTATTATTATTATTATTATTATTATTATTATTATTACTATTACTATTATTATGTCCACCGCTGTGGTCTCGAGGTAGCGTACTGTCTTGCCACGCAGCGGGCCCGGGTTCGATCTCCGGTCGGAACAGTTTCTGTGTGAGGTTTTTATCGGGATTTTTCCTCATCTGTAAGACAAAATGTCAGGAAAACTTTAAGGCCCAAACGGTCCCCGAAATCATATGGCCATCATCATCATCCTTATCATTATCACCATCATCATCCTTATCCTTCACCGGTGTGGAAAGCAACGGAAATGTACCACATGTACAATTCCCTAGTAAAGCTGCAAAGCATGGCATGAAAATGCTATGATTTCAGTGAAAGACCTGCCCTCGGGCAGAATTACTGTGGATGGATTATTACTTACTTACTTACTCACTGGCACTATCGAACCCGTAGGTTCATGGCCGCACGGACATAAGCTCTCCATATATCCCTATCCTGAGCTAATGCTTTCCAATCATTCCCTGTATAATCTACTTCCCTCAAATCATAGTTAATGTTGTTCTCCCACCTCATTCTTGGTCTACCAACTGGGCGTTTTCCTTCTGGCTTTCCTACAAGAAGTTTCCATGCACGTCTTTCATTCCCCATACGCGCAACATGTCCTGCCCATCGCAGTCTACGGGACTTAACTGTTCTTATTATATCTGGCTTCCTATAAAGACCGTGTAGTTCATTGTTATGTAGTCTTCTCCATTCACCTGTCTGTTCATCTCTCTTTGGTCCAAAAATTTCCTAAGAACTTTATTCTCAAATACTCGTAATCTCCTTTCCTCCCTTAAAGTAAGAGTCCATGTTTCGCATCCATATAATATAACTGGTAGAATAATAGTTTTTATATATTTTCAGCTTAACGTTTTTTGAAAGGAGTTGGGACATCAAAAGTCTCTGCAATGCATAATAGCATGCATTTCCAGAATTGAGCCTATGTTTAATTTCTTTGTGCATCTCATTCCTATTTGTGATTATTGTTCCTAGGTATTTGAATTCAGCCAATTCCTCAAAATTTCCCTCATTTGTCATTAGCTGTCCATTTCCATTATATAATGTATTTCTACGTGTGACCATATATTTAGTTTTACTGATATTTACTTCCAGTCCTAATTTCTTAGTGTTACTCAATAGTGTGTGCGTGTTGGCCTTTAGTATCTCCTCGCTATCGGCCAGTAGTACTACATCATCAGCATAAACTAACAGCTTATTAATACCATTCAGTTGTAAGCCTTCCTCATTCTCTAAAGATTTAATGGCATGCTCTAGTACAAAATTAAATAGTAGAGGAGATAGTGCATCTCCTTGCTTCAACCCATTCTGGATTTCAAAAGTGTCTGAAAACTGTTTGCCTACACGCACCCTACTCGTTGAGCCATTTAGACACATTCGTATAAGTCTAACTAACTTTTTAGGAATTCCGAACTCCAGCAGGATACTATATAACTTCTCCCTCTTAATTGAATCATATGCTTTTTGGAAGTCTATGTATAGTTGATGTACAGTACCATTATATTCCCATTTCTTTTCTAAAATCTGTCTTATACTAAAAATCTGATCTGTTGTAGACCTGTTTTCTTCTAAATGCACATTGATGATCTCCTAGAATGTCATCAATATAGGGAGTAAGTCTGCTTACTAATATATTTGTTAGAATTTTGTACGAAGTTGAAAGTAATGAGATGCCCCTGTAGTTGTTGCAATCAGTTTTATCTCCTTTCTTATAAATTGGTATGATAATTGACTCCTTCCATTCATCTGGAAGAGCTTCTTTTTCCCAAATCATACTAAGCAAACAGCGTATCTTGTCCATCAATTTTTCTCCCCCTGATTTTATCAGTTCTGCTGAGATCTCATCTGAACCTGATGCTTTATACATCTTCAATTTTTCAATTGCCATTTCAACCTCTAATGCACTTGGCTCTGCGACTAGCATTTCTGCTGTCTGTAACTTATCCTCCTCAATGTCCTGTTCTGTATGTACATTTAATAGCTGATTAAAATAACTTTTCCATCTATTTAATATACTCTTGGAATCTGCAATCATATCCCCATTTTCATTCCGAATTATGTTTGTTCTAGCCTGAAACCCTTTCTTCTCTATACTAATTCCCTGATATAATTCTCTAATGTTCCTATTTTTTTCATTCATTTCAAGATCAATAATCTTCTCTCTCAAATATTCCCTCTTTTTACTCTTTAGTAACTTTGTGGTTTCCCGTCTAACACTACCCAATTGCTCTAAATTTACTTCATTTGGCTCGTGTAACCATTTCATTTTTGCTAGCTTTCTTTTCTTTACAATGTCGGCACATTCCTCATCAAACCATTTCTTGTTTTGCCTCTTATTTAAACAACCAATGCTTTCTAATGCTGACAATTTAATAGTATCTCTCATAGCCTCCCATTCTTTATTTATATCAGTTTCTTCTTCGTTTGCCACATTGTCATCTGAAGATTCCAGTATTTCAAATCTATTAGCAATTTTGATTTGGTATTCTTGCCGCATTTCATCATTTTTCAAGTTTTTTAATTCATATTTTACAGAATCATCTTTAGCGTTTGTTCCTCTCATAAGCGATAGCCGTTGTCTGATTTTCACACCCTGACAAGATGATGATCTGAATTGCAGTCTGTCCCTCTAACTGATCTAACATCAATGATGCTACTGTGGCCAGCGTTTATCCACTAATACATGATCTATCTGGTTCCGAGTTTCTCCATCTGGGGACGTCCAGGTGTATTTATGAATATTCTTATGTTGAAATGTTGTGCTCTTAACAATGAGATTCTTTGATGTGGCAAATGTGACTAATCTAACCCCGTTGTCGTTACTATCTTCATGAAGACTGAATTTGCCTATTGTTGGTTTGAATATATCTTCCCGCCCCACTTTTGCATTAAAATCTCCTAAGACAATTTTCATATGATATCGTGAAAGGCTATCAAATAAGCATTCTAATTCTTCATAGAACTCATCCTTGATCTTGTCATCTTTATCTTCTGTGGGGGCATGTACATTTACAATTATAAAATCATGTCGTTTACCCTTTAGAATTATGTATGATGTGGATGGATTATTATTATTATTATTATTATTATTATTATTATTATTATTATTATTATTATTATTATTATTATTATTATAGAAAATGGATAATAATACTTTTTATTATTGTCTATCATCTATGGGCTATTATGTTGGACTGACATATATAAACTAAATAATTTAATTGAAGGCTGAAACTTTTTCCTCACTAATACTAATAAATAAATAAACTCATATGTATGAAGCTATATTTTATTTTATTTTATTACATAAATGTTTTTAAATTATTATTAAAATGTACTGAATACACAATTAAATTTATACCGGTAGCTAAATAGTATTACAGAGTTTAAGGCAGGAATATTGCTTAAGATAGTGTAAAGTGGACGTAGATTATGTGACAGGAATTAAATGTTATGGGATGTATTTTGCGAAAATACAAATGAATAAAAGAAATAGTCGGAGGATCGAACCCTGGCTTCCACATACATTTCATTTCGTTGTAAGTAGTTTCACGATCTACGCTACTCGAACATCGGATACTAGTTGCCTTGTTTACTTTTACATTATGAACGAGAGTTGAACTTGATTTAAAATGTAATTTGGGTAATATTGCATGTGTCGAACACTCGTAAATATCTAGAAACACGTCTCCTCCATTAAGACGATTAAAACCAAATACAACGCATTTAAAACATTTAATAATGCGTTACCTCGTGAACCACAGCTATGGCCCTTCGAGCATGCGCAGTGGTCCATAATACGAACTCTGCTTTTTGATGCGGCTCATTCATTTTGTCGCTAAGTGTACATCTGTAGTTAATCAGACCGGCGTTCTCCTCTTCCCCTATTTTTCAAGCAATCAGTGTCCGCTTGCGCTGCTGTCGCACTGGTAGCAACAATGCTGATGTAATTGAACGCCTTTCAAGCCCCCGAATTAAATCACGTGATAACCCACTCAATTTTACTGGTAAGGGGACATTGCGTTATTGAATTCTAGCGCATGTGCAGTGTAACTGCATTTTGTTAGCTGCCAAGCTATATGGCAAGAGTTGAAATTTGTATTTTATGTTTTCATAAAACTGATGGTTTATTTGGTTTTAAGTCATAAATAATTTCAGCAAATAGATTTTCTAAGAAATTAGTTGATGATCTATGTCTTGTGTCTTGTATATGGAATAAATTCAACAATCTCTTCTTAGTAGAAGCAACGTTGTTATAACGTGAATAGAAATTCACAACTGGATACACAGAGATTTCAATTAGAGAAAAATTAAGTCTGCTCTTAGATTACCTGAGTAGCACAATTGGTTAGTGAGTCAGCGCGTAAAGCTGGAGATCTGGTTTCATATGTCGGTTCAGGAAAAGTTTGTCTCTTCTTGTATTGAAGTTACACATCTATTCAAATTTGTATTCGTCCACTTCAATGTGTGGAGCTACGCTTAATCTTAAGATGTAGAGACAATATTCGCTGAAGTGAAGGATTTTGACAGATCGAACTGATTACAGAATAATTCCTTCGATACTTAACATTACACCATTAAATCCTTCTAAATAGACAACACCTTCAAAAGTTATAATTTGCATTAAAATTCTATACCTATTGATATCGGTAATAAACAAGTAATACATAATCACTTATGAGTAGTAATTTAATAATCATGATCATCCAGGGATTAATCCTGTTGGTTCGTTCCGGTTTCATGAAAGCTTGAATTGTTAAAATTGTTCAGATCATCTTCTGTGTGGGCGTCCAACATAATTTAGCAATAATTTTGGAAATATTTGTTTCTTCTGGCGTTCTATCAAGATGTTCTTTCCAGGTATTTAATAATTCGGTCTATAAGTTTGAAACTATTTAGTCATCATCATCACTCCAGGGATTAGGCAATTGCCCGTTCCGACTTCATAATGCGTCAGCCCAACGTCTTCTAGGTCTTCCAACATCACGTCTTCCTCATGCTTGATAATTTCTTGCTAACAATGGATATCTCTCCTACTCATTCCTTCCATATGATCAATCCATTTCTGTCTGTAATTCGTGACCTTATGCAATAAAGGCTGTACTTCCAATTCTTCTCTTATATCCTCATTTCTTATTCTATCAAGTCTTGTGCATCCTTTTACTTGTCTTAGGAACCTCATCTCCGCCGTCTGTATCCTATCCTTCTGTTTTTTCATTGGAGCCCAAGTTTCACATCCATACAATATTGTGGAAACCGCCATAACATTATACATTTTTATCTTGGTTTCTTTCCTAATTTTATTTTGAATGTTCTCTGTATTGTTCCACACACCGTCTGAAATTTATTTATTTTGGAGTCAATATCTCTTTCCACATTGTAGCCAACATCACAGCCCAAATATTTGAAACAAGACGCCTGTTCTATCTACTTTGATTTTCTAAAATAATTTTGGAACTATTTAGTTCCTTTCTTATATCTTTCTTTTCTTATAATACTGACGAAATTAAATTTACATTTCCATGTCGTGTCAGGCCTGGAAGTTCCTTGGCTTACTATCCGGCTGCTAGCCTCACATCAGCATGTGTTAATCACAGAGATGGGTGACATGTGGTCTTCCAGTCGTTATAACCTGGAGTCACTACTAATTGTAACTACCCAAATTCGTCACGATGCTGGTTGGGCACAGACCCTACATTCATCGATATGCCGAGAGACAATTTCTTCCCCCATGAGGACTAAAAACAAATTTACTTTTGATAAGTTGCATTTAAAGTGGGCCCCTACACACCCACCCACACACCTGTGTCACTACTGCCCTTGGCCTCTTTCATATCTCCTACGTACGTTTTCCATCTCTTGATATCCATTTTTTTTTTCAAATTGCTGCCCATCCCGTCACTCCATCTCAAACGTGGTCTTGTTTAGTCTCTCCTTCCATCAGGTTTCCCATTGTGTGTCGTAATGACCTCTCTCGGCCGCCATTGTTTGAACGTCTTCCAGTCCGTGAATCTTTATTACCGTTTCTTGATTTGCTTCATCCTAAAAAAATTTAATTGTCTTGATCCTCCACATTTCTCAGTCACATGTTGGTCCGAATGTCTTTCGCGAGACACTCCTTTCCCAGATATAAATTAGTTACTCTTAGTCAAAGCCTCATTTCCATACATTGTGATAGCACGAATCATTGTTTTTATGTTTTAATAATGTTGCTATAAATAGTTTGTAAAACTTAGTAGCTTTTCTTACCATACATCAGTCTGGTTAGTAGCTACATCAGTCTGGTTAGTAGCTTTTCTTACCATACATCAGTCTGGTTAGTAGCTTTTCTTACCATACATCAGTGTGGTTAGTATTTGCATTTTATTATTGTTATCCTCTGCTAAATGTAGATGTGATCGTCCGAGTTCCTTTCTTTTTATTGCCGCAGATCATTTTTTCTCTTATCTCAAGCACTATTAGTTATTTAAACAACTAGTTATAAAAGCAGAGGTTTGTTATAAGATCAGTGAGTTACCAAACCTAATTTTGTAACGTGTTGCCTACAATATTTTATCTACGTTCAAAGTATTTAGTATATGCTGTATATTTAGTATAATTAAATTTATTTACTGCGGAAACGATATGTTTAGAGAAAAGAAGTATGTTGCTTTGAGGGGGGGGGCGGAAAGAGGAGAAAAAACACGATGAATCAACAAACATTGTTGTTATATTCAGGAATTTTGGGTGCTAGTTTCATATGTGAATTAAAAGTAAAAATTAATGAAAAAGGTGATTTTGACGGTTCATCAGGAAACATTTTAAAAACATTCCAGATTATTATACTTCCAGAAAAGTCAAGGAAAGTTTATTTATGTAGTTAAACGAAATCACCATTAAAGTGTATTTCACGTTTTGTTGAACCTGTATTTTATGTTTTATAGCGTGTTTTTTTGTTTTGTTAAAATATAAAGTGTAGGTGTTGTTGCCTAGTAACGTCACTGATTGTTAAGTAATAGCAGATAAACACATTTAAAGTACAGTTTGAAATAATAAATAGATATATGCATTAAATTATGATGGTATTTTTTTTCTCCTCATCTGTAAGATAATTTTTTTTTTCCGCAGAGAAAATTCAGATCTTACTCTTTTAGTGATAAGATTTCGAACTTTTAATGGATCCATAATTTTATATTGGGGCTATAAGTAAATATCAGTAAAACTAAATATGTGGTTACACATAGAATCATTACATTATATAATGGGTATGGAAAATTAATAACAAAGGAGGAAAATTTTGAAGAAGTAGTGGGGTTGAAATATTTAGGAATTCGTATTGGGCTTACGTTAGTTAGTTACTTCATGAATGTATTGTGTTGACCTGGCTGTAGAAACTCTTCTTTTTTGTGATTTGTACTTTGATGCCAAGTCCAATAACTTAACCAAAGAGATTACTGATTTTTTTTTTTTTTTCAGTTGTGTGCTTGGGGAAGTTGAAATTTAAATAGTTACAGGAAGGAAACCTGTTCACCGCTTCTTCCTTTGATATGAAACCAGACACTTGCTCAGTACCGATACTGGCTCGTAGAGATCAAGATTTGCGTCCTTTTATATTCTATTTAAAGGCCATTATATCTGTAGGGGATTGTATTTCCCCTGTATCAGTGTCTAAAACACTTTACGTGTTTCACTGTGTTTTGAATTTGAAAACAAAATTAAATCTTGGGCATTTTTCTTAGTAGGTACTTTGTCATTTACCAAAAGTTATATTTTAAAATATGAGCAAAATTCTCTATATACTTCTGAATAATCCCTCTTTTATACAGAGTGATTCTGCAAGAGCGTGCAAGATTAAATAGGGATGCTCCACTGAACAATTTGAGTTAGGGAACCTAGGGTCCGAGAAACCAGCTTAAGGAGATACGGGAGTAAGTTTGCCTTTTACATTACTGTCTTAACCTTTTTTTATTTATATTAATCAGTTAAATACCTGAATTGCACTAACAAAAAAATAATAGATACTCTAAATTCTATTTGCTGGAAAAAAAAATCAAAAACAGACAACTACAGATGTATAGAACGATAGTTCAAAGCATGTTAACTTATGGTTCAGAAACTTGGCCAATTCGTAGTAGAGAGATAAGGATAATATTAGTACAGAAATAAATGTTTTGAGAAGATCAGCTGGAAAATCCAGAATGGAAAGGAAGGAGAGAGAGAGAGATAGAAGAATTGATGGGAATGCAAGATGAACCATATTTAATAGATGTAATTGGAAATAAAAGACTACAATGATATGGCCATATTAAGAGAATAGCTGGAGAAATATTATCAAAAATTATTATGGATTGAATCCCAACAGAGAGAAGTAGAAATGGACCATTGAATAATTGGACGGAGGGATTAAATTTACTTGCTGTTGAGGGATATATGATTGTGTGATTTATACATTTTAAATAATTTGTTAAATTGTGTACAGTGGTTTTGTAAATTACATTTTGGATGGAAATCCATTTAGTAAATTGTAAGAATACGTATTCATAGACCTTCAATGTAAGGGGCTTCATCGCATCTCATCCCTGATCCTGAGTCGGATACACGAGTCCAGATGCATCTTAAAAGTATAATTTTAATATTAGCGATATTTTGGATTTCCTTAAGATAAGTTGGTTTTTAAAAAACTTTGCACGGCCCTAGAGTTGTAAACTGTCAGCTCTAGCTCGAAGCTATTTTAAGCTGTGAACCCTAACTTATTCTGTGACAACAAGCTGAGCACCAACGCTTAAGAAGTGAAAGAACCTTGCTGTTAAATTACAAGCTATTTTTTCACGTGTCTTTGTTTTTAAACTAGGAAGATGAAAATATATTTAATTTGGCACCGCTTTCAACATTGTCCTTGTTCTTTGCTGACGTGAAATATGCATAGTCTACGACTTATTTAAATTCAAATTCTATAAGCCTACAGAAGTGGAAAAAATAAGGGTTTATAAACATACTAATTATGCCAGCATTTATATATATAATTATACCGCACAAATTTAACTGCTTACAGATATACTGCGTATAATACAAGTTATATGAGCTAGGGAACCGATGGTCTACGAGGGAAAATGGGCGAGTTATAGGGAATCAAAGTATGATAGAAAATTATACCAGAATAACTTAAGATCTTAGTATTAATTCCGAGATCCTGATTGTTAACAATTCATCAACAACGTTTATGAAATATTGGGTTATCAAATTCATTAAAATGGCGAAATTAGCAGATGCTTGCACGCCACTGCACTGGTTACAGTAAAATCGGTACAATGGGAGGCTTAGCTCAGCCTAAAACAACACAGAATCTGTTTAGTTAACGCGTGGCTTAATGGTTAAAGCAATGGATTTGAGATTCGAACACTGATACTTTTTTTTTCTGATTTACTTAAGTGTATTGTTTCTTGTTTCCCAGTAACATTACGTAGGCCTATGCCATGTTATTACTCTTGTGATCATTTATCTAAGTACGTAAGTACTGTACAGTATAGTCGCACATTTTATTTGCGAAACCTATTGAACTCCCACAGTATGTGCATTATTATTACAACCTTTGAAACAATTCAAAACAATACTTTTTGTAACTTATGTTCTGCGCCGACATTCCAATACCGTATTCTGAAAAATAATGAATAAACAATTAACCAGAAGTAAATCTACGTATGTAAAACTGATTTTCAGTACTTACATATTAAAGAAGAAGGAGAGAGAGAGAGAGAGAGAGAGAGAGAGAGAGAGAGAGAGAGAGAGAGAGAGAGAGAGAGAAATGGTAATCATAATGTACACCGTTTCGAACTGGATGCATCAATCTTACATTTGTGTCGGTATTAAGACTGCTATAACCACTGAGCTAAAGGCGCATGCGTATTGTCATCTACAGTCTCTGTATCATATTATTTCCATTTTAATTGGAAACAATCAGTGGCGGCCAACCAATTTACAAATTGAATCACAACTTGGATATTTTTATTCATAGACCATTAATTCATTATCTCAAATTGATTATATAATACCCCTCTATATGCAGTTAAATTTGCAGTATAATTCATTTACACCCTGTATATATATATATATATATGTGTGTGTGTGTGTGTGTGTGTGTGTTGGATTTTAAGTTTTATGCTGTTTTTTCCTAAAATCAAAACCAAAGATGCAGATACACGTTTCATGAAAGAAATTGTAACACCACCTCTGAGTTTAACAGTGTCTAAAAATGCGTATTTTACTCATTGGAACCTATTTTACGTTTTTTTAACCTCAAATCGTTTTTTAGCGATTTCGGAAGGATTTTTTTTTTCATCGTTCTAGTGGAAACCGAAATTGTTCCTGTTAACGCTCTGGCGACAGCAATTTTTTTTTATCAGAACCTATTTGGCATATAGCAATCAATTAAAGTAAGATCGAGTTTGTTAACCAGCAAAATAGAACCTTTAGGAGTAGTTCACCTGAAATGAAAATTTGAAAATCGCTCTAGCGGCTGCAATGTTCGATGTTTCCCAATGAAACTCATTATCTATTCTTAAAATAAAACGAGGAAGACTTTCTAAAAAAATCAGCGAAATACGACTTAAGAAATGGGAGTTTACCTGAAACCCGAAATTAAAAATTAGCTCTAGCAATCGTCATGTTTACTTCTTCGCAATGTCATATTAGGGGTTTCACCTCGGAATGAGAGGTAACTCGTATAGACCTTCATTTTGGCATTCGAAAAGTTGTCTCAAAAGTATCATAAAACCTAGTGTCCGCGTCTTAAGATATTCAAGGTCACAGGTCAAAAAATCGGTTTTTTTTGCAAATATCACGTTTGCTATGGCTTTAATGCTATTAAATTTATTATGGATGTTGTAGAGAATAAAATTATCTACAACTTTTGTTTAAAATAGTTTCATACGTCAAACCTTTTTGAGATAAAGGGTGGTGAACGCGCAGCGCTTAGCTATCTACAGCAAGGTGAACCGTTAGTCAGGTTATATAATACGCCGTATAAAGTCTATACACCTTAAATTTATAGTTACAAACAATTTGCATTCTTTTATTAATTATTACATTACATTAAGTAATATTTTTCATTAATCGAGTATATATATATATTTAATAACCCTCATTTGTTCGTGTAATTAAAAAATAGTTAAGTGAAATTATAGACTTACTTTATTTATATTTTAATATATGCTAATTACATTTTAAGTAGAAAATATGAAGTATATGTTCTTTAAAATGTACAAACCTTCAAATTTGTTTGTTTCTGTAAAGATTGTACCTGGGCCTGCGGACCCGTATAATACGAACGTTCTATTTATAGCTAGTTGGGACAGGTGTTTAGCAAAGACCGTTTCCCTTTTCAACAATAGAAACCAGTTTCTACTTAGCACGTTATTCGTTAGTTTTAAATTGTATTTTGGCAACGACGGACGTAAACTTTTGAGAGTTATGGCTGATACGTGTTTTATATGTAATGGTGTCGAGGTAGCGTGCTGCCTTGTCACGCAGCGGGCCCGGGTTCGATCCCCGGTCGGGGCAGTTTTTCTGGGTGAGGTTTTTATCGGGGTTTTTCCTCACCTGTAAGACAAATGTCAGGAAAACTTTAAGGCCCAAACGGTCCCCGAAATCATATGGCCATCATCATCATCATCCTTCACCGGTGTGGAAAGCAACGGGAAGCTACCACACCTACATTTCCGTAGTAAAGCTGCAAGCATAGCATGAAAATGCTATGATTGCAGTGAAGACCTGCCTTCGGGCAGAATTACTATGGATGGATATGTAATGAATCACTTTGACAAGGTGTAGTGCGAGCAGCAAGCATCGAAACAAAATGACGGTCACATTGATTCCTCAACCTCTGTGAAAGTACACACCGAGTGCCGAAAAGTGTACATTAGTAAAAATTCTATAGCAGCACCGAAACGACACATTGAAGACTGCGAACCTTCATCATCACCTAGTGTATCTCGTAAAAAGAAATGAAGCAATTGATTTAAAAAAGCTGTGTTTATTTTGTGGTCAAGCAGCTGATGAAGCAGATAAGTAAAGTGAGTGCTCTTGAATTTAAAGACAATGGGGTTGGATTCTGCGGAATGATTAAGACAATATTACCTCATGCTCCAGATGTGCAACTGCAATAATGGTTGTGGTTCACGCTGTGGATGTAGGAAATCGGGATTGCAATATTCTTCAGCTTGTGGCCAGTGCAATGGGCAAGCTTGCCTCAATGCTTCACCATATCAGAGCGATCTCGATGAAGATAGTACTTTTGACCCCGAAATCCTTAAAGATTTGGAGACATGTCCTTGACGAAAATAATGATAATGAATTGGAAATTTTCGAGCTACCGGAAGACAATGATAAAGAAGAAGAAAATTAATATTCACGTTGTTATTAAAATGTATGTAAAACCTCCCCACATCCGAATTTCAATTGTAATAATTGTATAAAACGATATTTCCAAATAAAATAATTAAAATTTACTTCCTTTATTTTTTCTACTTTAAATGTAATTGGTATATATAATAATAGAATATAATTAAAATATACTTCAAGTGTATCAGTCGAACAACTTTTGAACTACACGAACAGGTGTTTTAAAAGAAATATATATTTGATTAATGAAAAATATTACTTAATGTAATAACTAATAAAAATGCAAATTGTTTGTAACTATATATATTTTTTAAGGTTTACAGACTTTATACGGCATATTAGATAACGTGACTAACGATCTACTTTGCATTGTGCTGTAGATAGCTAAGCGCTGCGCGTTCACCGCCCTCTATCTCAAAAACAGTTTAATGTATAAAAAAATATTTTAAACAAAAGTTGTAGCTAATTTTATCCTCTACAATGTTTATAATAAATTTAATAGCATTAAAGCCATAGGAAACGTGATATTTGCAAAAAACCGATTTTTTGACCTGTGACCTTGAATATCTTATGAATATCTTACGACGCGTACACGAGATTGTATGAGACTTTTGAGACAACTTTTAGAATGCCAAAATGAAGGTCTATATGAGTTTTCAGCTTATTATCTCTCCTTCCGAGGTTGACCCTTATTTTTTACCTACATGACTGGACTGACAATTTAATTTAGCCTTAATATTCGAATAAGATAAATCAGCAGATATTATTTAATAATATACAATAGGTGCGTATACAACCTACGGTTAAGCATGGTTTGTTTTCTCTGCAAACCGACGGTTTTAAATAAACTGGCATTGGAAACTAAGTTTCCCCAATTTAACAAATATATATTCCATAAACCAATATCGGTCCATAAATTCGACTTGTCTAAAAATTACAATATTATCCATTGTTTCTATTTTGCAACTCGGCTAAGTTTTGGTATCGGTATATGAGATCTTTACTAGACTTTCTTTGTAAGTGTACAGGGATTTATTTGCATCTTCCTCCTTCCCATGAAGCAGAATTGAACATAAACGCACAATTACGTTCTTGCCAGTTATAGGCTGCGTGCATATATAACTTATTGGCACTTTCGAATCCAGAGGTTCATGGTCGCGCGGACAAAAGCTCTCCAGATACCCCTATCTTGAAATGTTTTCCAATCATTCCCTGTATAAATCTCCTCTCTCAAATCATGAATCATGATATTCTCCTATCCCATTCTTCCTTTACCTACACGTCGCTCTTTCATTCCCCATTCGTGGCACATGTCCTGCTCGTCGCAGCTTACAAGATCTAACCGTTCTTATAGTACAGGATCCGAAGAGGAATCGACCTTCATCCATCTGCTTACCGGATGAAACATATTTTTTATTAAATCTCGAATATAGACGAATACATCCAGAAACACTTGCCTATTGAAATATGTTATATGGCTATATTTAATTAAAATTATTTTAATTAACTTTTTTAGGATTCTTCACGTACTTGTTTACCGAACAAATATTATTTTATTTGAACCGAGAGTTTGAAACATAAAGAATATGCTTGGGTAACATTGCCTACTCGTTTCTGGTCATGACTACCTGACAAGGATGTATAAACAGGTAAGTTAATATAGGTGACTGCACTGATCGGTTTAACAATCGAAATACGTATAAAAATAAAGATAATTTAATTACAAACACGATGGTATATTATTGCCTGCAATAAACCGATCATGAAATAGTATTGCCAGGCTTTAAAGTTTAAAAATCAGTGTGAGCAAAGATGCGTGAGAGAGAAAGTTGAGCATCCGATTTAGTGCAATAGAGGAGGACATAACATACAGTAGTAGCTGCGCATGACATGTCTGTAGAATGAAAGAGAGTGCGCATGATTTTTGTACATGTGATTGAGGACAGCTCTTCTGTTTTCTGTTTTTTTTCATGTTTTATTTTTTCTCCATTTTTTTAATGACGCGGTCCGGTTGATATTTTGATCGTTATACTGTCATCATTTTTTTTTGAACAATTTAATTTCCAGCATTTCGGCTCGGTAATCTTCTATGTCAATAAGTTCCATTGTAACCGTTCCAAATTCAAATAATAGAGCTTGATATCTTATAAATAATTGCGCAAAGTAACAGTTATTTTCTATTATTTCATCTTGAATGAAGTTCATTATGGACTCAAAATCTTGTTTATGAAGGTCTCCATACGTATGCTAACTAATTTCTTATATTCTTCAAAAATAAGAGCCACCTTTCTTTGGTTTGATAGCAGCGTAACAGGATTTGTGGTAAGCAATAGTTTGATGTTCAAGTTTCGAAAGAATCTCAGAATCATCTAGAATCGTTGCCATTTTTTTACTTGTTCTAAGGATTCGTCACCCTGTGGAAATATAAAGTTCAGTACCCACTTGCCAGATCTATGTTTGCAGTTGCAAAATAGATAAGTGACTTGGTCACTGCTGTTGATGGCACCTGAAATAAATTTTCTTAGATTGAATTACTGAAAAATGTACAAAAAACCAATAAAATTCTCGTAAGCCATGTCAGAATTATAGTAAATAAAGTAAAAAAAAGTGATATTGACAAAGTTATTTCAGGGTATACAGTATACTTTATCTGATATAAATAAACAAATAATTTAATAATGAAAAATATTATGGGGCCTATTATCTCATCAAAATGGACAGACGTTGAAATCGCATCGGTATTATTTTTGTCTTCTTCAGGAGCTTTTGTACTGAATGTGCTATAGAATCCAGACATTGATGATGTTTATCAGCTGTTGAAGTACTTGGAAGAATCTAAAAAAAATATATATTTAATTCATTAAAAAGTTAATTTAGTATTTTCATTAAATAATTAAATTAATTGATATTAAAAAATCTCACAATTAAAATATTTAAAAATGTATTAACGATCATAAGTTTGACAATATTCGAATTCACAGACACAAGGCATTTCTTTTTAATGTTTAATGTCTGCCAATTCAACATCATTCATTTAAATAAAATTATAAGGTACTTCTTGATTTGTGACAAAATTGTCAAACTCGTCTTTATATTTACTTTTTTAAACTGTAGTTTTAATATAGCACGTGGAGTGATAACCAACAAAATCAAGCGATTCTTTGGTTAGCTGAATATCACCGTACTTAATTGTTTTACGAAAAGCCAATTTTGATGCACAATTATTAAAATAAATAACAAATTTTGTTGAACTAGACAAAAAACACCTTTTTACTAATTGTTTATATTAAGTTTTAAGAAATATCACAATAATACGTAGTACGTGTTCGACGCAGTTACTTCGAAATAATTTCCGACGACAAACAAACGCTGTCCTTCTCAATCCCATGTAAAAAAATCATACGCACTCTTCCATTCAACAGACACTTCATGCGCAGGTTCTCTCACGCATCTTTGCCCACTCCGATTTTTAAACTTTAAAGCCTGGCAATACTGTTTCATGGCCGGTTTATTGCAGGCAATACTGTATCATCGTGTTTGTAATTAAATTATTATTATTTTGATATGTATTTCGATTGTTAAACCGATCAGTGCAGTCACCTATATTAACTTACCTGTTTATACCTCCTTTCCAGGTAGTCATGACCAGAAACGAGTAGGCAATGCTACCCAGGCATATTCTTTATGTTTCAAACTCTCGGTTCAAATAATATTTGTTTCGTAAACAAGTGGGCGAAGAATCTGAAAAAAGAAAGTTAATTAAAATAATTTAAATTAAAGATAGCCATCAACATATTTCAATAGGCAAGTGTTTCTGGATGTATTCGTCTATATTCCAGATTTAATATAAAATATGTTTCCGGTAAGTTGGGTGAAGGTCGCCCGACCTCTCTTCTGATCTTAGACTATTATTAAATCTGGTTTCCCATAAAGATCATGTAGCTCAGTGTTATGTAGTCTTCTCCATTCGCCTTTATGTTCATCTCTTTTCTAAGGACTTTATTCTCAAATACTCGTAAGCGTTTCTCTTCCCTTAAAGTAAAAGGTCATATATAACTCGATGAATAACAACTTTCTTTAGAGAAGTTGGAATGATAAGTTCCTCAAATGCATGATAGAACGCATTTCCAAGGTTAGCGTATGCTTCATTACTTTGTGCAATTCATCCTTTTTTGTAAATATTGTTCCTAGATATTTGAATGCATACATTGTATAAGTGGTCTCGAGGTAACGTACTGCCTTAGCCGGCCCGGGTTCGATCCCGGTCGGGACAGGCTCTTGGATGAGGTTTTTTTCGGGGTAAGACAAATGTCAGAAAGCTTAGGGCCCAAAGGTCCCCGAAAATCATCCGGCCATCACCATCATCCTTATCATTAAGATCATCGGTGTGGAAAGCAATGGGACGCTACCACAGCTATAATTCCCTAGTAAAGTTGCAGAGCATAGCATGAAAATGCTATGATCGCAGCGAAAGACCTGCCCTCGGACAGAATTACTATGGATGGATGGAGATTATATAAGATTCGAAATAGTTTGAATTTTCATAGTTATCTGTAAATGAACGGCGCACATGAGATATCTTATCAATAACCTTTAACATATTACGATAAATCCTTTCATTGCGCTCATTCTAACATACCGCAAGCTTTTCTTGATAGCTTCATGAAAATTTTAGCGTAATTAATATATATTACGTTGTATTTTATAGCAAATGCCTATCCGCTCAGTAATTGCATTTCAATAATCGACGAGAGACAATTAGTCTCAAAGGCGTCATTCCTTTCCCATTACTGTGAAATCATCGTTAACTAGTGATCTGTCTGAGTTTTTTAGGTGTTCTTGTCCATGCCATTTTTTTCTTGATTGAGCCAAGCCTATCTTGTCTGCATATTTATATGACTTTCAATTTAAAACGTATGAATCAAAATAACTATTTAAATAGAAATTAATTAAACATTTCAATTTACTAATCGAGAGTGTGTTTTAATGCCACTTACAGCACTTCTTATTCCGCGCTGGGCGATAGTTGGTGTTAATGTGATTAGTTTTCAATTTATGCGCCACTTCGGCACGTAGATGGTGTATTCTTGGAGTTACACCCGAATGTAGTATAAGTGTGTTATGAGGTATATTTGAATAACTTTCATATTAAAGGAACCAAGCAAATGAAACTGAGAACAATATATTTTCATTAATAGATATTAAGCATTTTTTAAATGTAATTACAGTGGCATACAGTATAATTCAATAAATGTCATATACATTTTTATTAATTTTAATATAGAAAATGGCTGTAAAAACTATCAGTAACTTAAATTTAGGATGCTTGGTTCCATTTATATATAAGACATCCATTTGTGAAGAGATGGAAGAAGGTAAAACTCTGTGTCGGCACTTACCATACTGCCGAAAGACACTTGCCGCCAGGCTTAACGTCCTCATCTGAAGGACGAATTGCTATCAACGGTATCACTGCCTTCTCATATTTTGTACTGTGGGGGAAATTAAATCGTGTATGGAACGATAGAAATATTGTTCTTAGACAACCCCGTATTTTACGGGAAATAAGACTGAATAGATGTTACCAATAATTATGAACTTAATCTATTTCTTATTTATGCATGACAAAAAAACTTATTATATATTCAAACGTTTACGCTTTTTCCATGATCTCGATAGATATCCTTTATTTACAATTTCATTACGAGCAGAACTTTTGCTCTATGCTGACTCAGCTGTAAATTCTGTTATTTTCACCACATCCTCAGTGGCTAATGTGGGATATTTTTACACGCTTTATATTAGCTTGACATCTATCTATCTATGTATCTATCTATCTATGTAACAATCATTTTCACCCACTTAAAATAATTGGATCAACTTGAAATTTTGTATACTTGTAACTCAGCTGTAAATTCTGTTATTTTCACCACATCCTCAGTGGCTAATGTGGGATATTTTTACACGCTTTATATTAGCTTGACATCTATCTATGTAACAATCTTTCAACGCGATTTTCACCCACTTAAAATAATTGGATCAACTTGAAATTTTGTATACTTGTAAAGGACCCGTGACAATACAATGATTTCATATTTATTTTCTGAAATCCTGGCCAGAATCATCAGAAAATCAGAAAAAGTGTCTTTGTATTTATGTAACGGAATTTTTGAACACGATTTTCACCCACTTAGAAACATTGGATCGACTTGAAACTTTGTATAATTGTAAATGACCCATGACAATGCAATAATTTCATATTTATTTTCTAAAATCCTGGCCAGAATCATCAAAAAATAAAAAAAACGGAATTTTTGAACACGATTTTCACCCACTTAGAAATATTGGATAGACTTGAAACTTTGTATAGGCTACTTGTAAAAGACCCGTGACAATACAATGATTTCATATTTATTTTCTAAAATCCTGGCCAGAATCATCAGAAAAAGTGTCTTTGTATTTATGTAACGGAATTTTTGAACACGATTTTCACTCACTTAGAAACATTGGATCGACTTGAAACTTTGTATACTTGTAAATGACCCATGACAATGCAATAATTTCATATTTATTTTCTAAAATCCTGGCCAGAATCATCAGAAAATTAAAAAAAACGGAATTTTTGAACACGATTTTCACCCACTTAGAAATATTGGATAGACTTCAAACTTTGTATAGGCTACTTGTAAAAGACCCGTGACAATACAATGATTTCATATTTATTTTCTAAAATCCTGGCCAGAATCATCAGAAAAAGTGTCTTTGTATTTATGTAACGGAATTTTTGAACACGATTTTCACCCACTTAGAAACATTGGATCGACTTGAAACTTTGTATACTTGTAAATGACCCGTGACAATGCAATAATTTCATATTTATTTTCTAAAATCCTGTCCAGAATCATCAGAAAATCAAAAAAATTAAAACTGGTATAATAGGTTGCGGACTTGTCGACTAATCGTTGTAGAGCTCAGTTGGTAGAGCGGTGGATTAGTGGTATTTAATTTCAGTAATCCATAGGTCGCTGGTTCAAATCCTGCTGGGGAGAATTTTTTTAGAAGAGTAATACTTTTAGCTCATACTACAATAGTATCGAATTTAAAGATATTTACATGTTTATCTTATTCTGTAAAATATTAAAACTAAAAAATAAATAATAGTTTTAAATAACTAAAACAGCGCGCTTTATTAGAAAACCGAATTAAAAAAATGAAAAGTAATTTTTATTTCCAACACGCTTGGGATAAAATTAAAGGGGCCAACAAAAAAATAATCTCCAACGCATATAGAATAAAACTAGAGTTATCAACAAAAAGAAAATAATTTTACCATCAAAAGCGTGGTATGATTTTTACATTTTCTTGTTAGAGACTTTACGTTTACCAATATCTGTTTATTATCAAATATGTTAATTGATATAGAGCACCCCACGCTTTTGATGGTAAAATGATTTTCTGTTTGTTGATAACTCTAGTTTTATTCTATATGTGTTGGAGATTATTTTTTTGGTGACCCCTTTAATTTTATCCCAAGCGTGTTGGAAATTAAAATTTTTTAGTTCGGTTTTCTAATAAAGCGTGTTGTTTTAGTTTTTTAAAACTATTATTTATTCAATAAACTGTTTGAAAACATTGAGAATAATCTGTTGCTCTCCGCTTTTCAAATGCTTTCCTTTCCTGTGTTTAGAAGTTGTACGGAAGCGCCAATTTTGAAACAACTCAAATATCGCCTGCATTGCGCATGCGTAAGAATAAAACAATACATACTTAATTTATAAAAAATTGTAAGGATGTATTTTAAGATTATCCAATATAACTTACATAGACATGTGCTAGATAATATATATATATATATATATATATATATATATATATATATATATTTATTTATTTATTTATTTATTTTGTTTTTTATTTTCTTTATTTCGAGTGTTAGAGAACTACATTTTCTTACACGAGTAAGGGTAAAACAGTTACTCGACCAATAAAAATGCAGTCATACATCTGGTTTGTCCAGTTAGCTCGGAATTATTATAGATATGATTCTTATTATGGAGATGGTCCACTGTAATGGAAAAATATCTATTAAAAATGTTTAATATTGCCTTCAACTTTAAATTTGAATATCTCAGAATCATCCGGATGTCGCTCAGCCTAGTTTACCTCTAAGCCCTCCATCCTAACTAATTAATTGAATGTATCGAAGCCGCATGTTCATGGCGGCGCGGACAAATGCCTTCCATACATCCCTATCCAGGGCTAATGTTTTCCAATCTTGCTGAATTTTCTACTTCCCTCAAATCGTGGTTACTGTTATTCTTCCACCTCATTCTTGGCCTAGCAACTGGGAGTTTTTCCTCAGGTTTTCCTACAAGAAGCTTCCGTGCAACTCTTTCATTCCCCATTTGTGCCACATGTTTTGCCCATCGCAGTCTACTAGACTTAACTGTTCTTATAATGTCTGGTTTCCTTTATGTCTTTAGATCATGTAGCTCACTTTATGAAGTATTCTCCAATCGCCTGTCTGTTCATCTCTCTTTGCTCCAAAAATTTGCTAAGAACTTTATTCTCGAATACTCGTTATCTTTTCTCCTTTCTTAAAGCAAGAGTTCATGTTTCGTAACCATATACTATGACTGGGAGAATATCAGTTTAATATATTTTCAAACTCTCACCCCATACATGTAAATTATAAAGAAAAAAAACTGAATTTTGTATCATGTTCACTCTAATACAGATTGTGTATTAAAGGTTGGAAAGCTGAAGGTAATCACGAAAAGATGTCAATTTTTGTCGGTTCTAGAATTTGAACTCCTGATTACAGTTTGAAGCATTTACTGTCTGAAGCAACTCTTGCGGCAGTGTTAACATTACAAAGTCTGATGTTCTGTGTGGAGTTAATGTTTACTTGAATTAACTTTATCTTAGATTTTCTTTTCTGTTTAACACTTTCCATTTGTGTTCAATTGCCAAATGAATTTGCACAATTTTCGAGGTGTTCTAAATTTACAGCATGCCATCCTTGTAACTTTCCCTCCGCACGTGAATTGTACCATAAAGAGAAGACACCGAAACAACGGAACCCAAGCGCGAATAAGCATCGCAGATTATTTATATTTTTTCAGTTCACACAAATATTATAATGCCTCTAGATTTAAGGGCTTTCACAGCTCTTTGTATTACTACTTCAGTTTTTTTTTTTTTTGCTAATTCTGAAGTAAACTACATGATGAGATTGTCCTTATGAAATCGTTAAAAAACTACGAATCTTTGAGCCTATCCTGACCTAATACTTTTAATCGTTCCATGTATAATCTACTTCCTTCAAATCATTTGTTAATTTATTCCACCTTATTTTTTGCCTGTCTTATTGGGCGCTTTCTCTGTTGTATTCCTACAAGGAGTTTCCGTGTCTCTTTCATTTACCATTCGTGCCGTATGACCTGTTCATCGCAGTCTAGGAGACTATTTTTAGACCCTATATTACTTATATTTACAATTGAGTATATTTTAGGACCCTGTAGTTGTAATATCTTTATGTTAACAGACTGTTAATGACAAAAGTTATTTTGAAATTACTTTTGTTGCAAGAATACATGTTTCTTTAACCTTTGTTAATGTGAAACCTAATGTATTATTTAGCATAATTCATAATAGTATGTAATTTTTTACACAGCTTTCGCATACTCAGGTAAATTATTTAATACAGTAAAACTATGTTATTTTTGAAGTGTCGCAATATTAAATTAATGACTGATAATTAATGGAAATGAAATATTTGGTTACTATGCTTTAAGTTATAAAAATTGTTTAATGCACAAGCATAACGTATTGTGGAAGTGTAACCATAAAATTATTTAATACTGAATCAGTAAAAGCTGTGTGATGTATAATTTATATAAAGTGAAGTCCACCGCTGTGGTCTCGGGGTAGCGTGCTGCCTTGTCATGCAGCGGGCCCGGGTTCGATTCCCGGTCGGGCCAGGCTTCCTGGGTGAGGTTTTTCGGGGGTTTTCTTCACCTGAAGACGAATGTCAGGAACCTTAGGGCCCAACGGTCCCTGAAAAATCATCCGACCATTATCATCATTCACCGGTGTAGAAAGCAACGGGAAGCTACCACAGCTATAATTCTCTAGTAAAGCTGCAAAGCATAGCATGAAAATGCTACGATTGCAGTGAAAGACCTGTCCTTGGGCAGAACACTAGCCAATAGAATATAATGTGATTTACTCGTAAATCCGCAGTCCGTCAGCTGAGAGATGATTTACAATCTTGATGATGTCATGTGAAGAATCGACCAAAATTCGTATTGCCAATCTTTCACTTATTGTAGTTCATGATACTGCCAGTTATTAGTCTGAAAAGACCGGAAGCGGGAAAACATAAGACCAGATGTGGAGCGTATAGTCCGCAAAACACGAAAAATGGTTAAGATAGGGAAATAAATTAATACTTTTTGTTTCACACGTTGTATGTATTAATAATCTGCCTAGCTTGACTGTACAGTATTTCTTGTTTACTCGCGTCATGATAGTTGAACCAATGAACAAAATGAAACTACTCTACTCCCAGTGATAGAAAGTCTCCGCGCGCAGGATGACGGAGGTGTTGAGTTTACATGCAGGTGGATTCCTCGAATACCATTGACTAGTGATGACGCGGCGATGGTTGTACCATTGTACTGCACATAACAAATTAGATTAGTTGATACATATCCTTGCTATCGACTCATATGTCGTCATACTAGTTTAAGCATATTAGTTTTTAATTATGCTTACAGCGCATTTTCGAAGTGTGCAATAGAATGTAGACTCGCGTGGCGTTCGGCTCAGCCGCATTCCTTCTTGGAACTTCTTCTCTGGGAGTACAGTATACACACGACTGAACTAGATCTATTGTAGAAAGAAACTGAACCACTTGTGGCGTAAACTTGATATCTCAGGCGTAGTTCCGAAAAACGCCGATCCTTTGCTAGTTTAATACCTGCAAATATTATAAATATTAATATGATACAAAGGTATAATGAATTGCCCTCTGCGACTGTATTCCAGTGGTGAATCAGTGATTCGGTTCCTCTCTTGAATAGAGTGGCATCCCGGGTTCCAAAGCTTGAACCCATTTACCCCGGGTTGTTAAATTTTGGTTATTACATTGATAGGTATTGCCGCTGTAACGGGCTCTGTTTTATTTCGGCATTTGCCCTTGTACCAGGGGAAACCGCAGAAAACATTAGTCGGTCCCGGGACCTTGGTATATCTGTGTGATGGCGCAGATTCCTATCCTTTATTTCTCAAAATATTATGACAATTCAAAACAATACAATACAATTTGTATGTTCCCAAATGTTTTTTTTAGTCCAAATGTCTGATTTATTATTTTTCGCTAATATTTTCATTGCACTTTGTTTGACACTATAGGATGACTATGTTTTAGGGTCGACCCGCTGGATGTAGCTGTTCTCCATTCTATTTTGGTTGTCCTCGTGCTGAAATAAACAGAACTTGAACGAGTTTTACTGTGTAGTATAATTTAATTCTCTAAATTCCGTGTACCAAGTTGTGGCGCGATCCAGCTTGGCTAAATGTATGTTTCTCGTGTTTGTGTTGTACCTACTGGTGTAATGTGATCTTCAGGCTAGCTATTGTGAGTTATAAAATGTTTCAGCTATATTTCTTTATAGTTTCCATTCTTGTCGTACGTAGTTGTAACAGGAGTGTAATAGGCAGACCCTAGATTCGCTACACCAAATTGTTCAGTAGAGCATTATTTATGATACTGAATCACTACTGTGAACGGGTGAAATTATAGTGGTGCAAATAGTTTTCGTCACCAGTAAAATTGTAACCGTAAGTTAAATTAAAATGTGTTTGCTAATTTGTGTTAGAAGTTGTTTAAGACCTTTATTTTCAGGGGATAGTATACATTTCATAAAACATATCTTTACATAACTGAAAGTTTTATTTTAAATATGTTCCATGTTTTATGATTTAAAACTAATTCTTATCAGATAATCGTTTACAATTTAGTTTACTAGCATCTGTATTTCAAAGCTGGATTCTTGAATTTCTATGGGATTTTGGAAATAAACACAATTTTATTATTGTTGAGCCTCCGATTTTGCATTGTCGATCAACTGCTTATGACAATAGAATTTCTTATATCTGGTCACAGAATGCCTTAGTGCCATTGTAAGACGATCACAGGGTTAGAGTATTTAGATTGACAAGTTCTATTAGTTTCAGTAGTTCACAAACTATCAACAGTCGTCTACGAGCTTTGAGTGCATATTCAGTGCGGTTTATATATTTGTTCATTCGGTATATAAATAATTCAAATACCACCAGATTGTAAATCGTCAAATGTAAAATTATGATGGAATGTAAATTATTTTCCAAATCAAGCAAGCAATATCACAAATAGCGCTGTCGTCGTTTTTAGAAAAGTTAACGCCTGTACTCACTTAATTCCATGCGCTTCCTCCAATCACGCCACACAGCAGCCATAAACCTTTCCGAGTAAAAATGTTGCTAAACTTCACCCAAACGATATCATAGCTCTTGAATATTGAATAATGGATGGTTAATTATTACTTCTTCATATTTAAGAAGGTCCAAATGACTCTGATTGACTTCTATTACTTGCTTAATAGTATTTCCTTCACCACCGCGTGTTACAGTATTCATGTTCAGTTGACAACACTGCACTGCAAGTATTGTCTGTCCAACGGATCTGTGTCCCCGTAAAGGTACGTACACATTTGCGCCGCGCGCGCGCGCACCATGTTCGTCAGATTTGGACGGGGTTTTAAGGTGCGCGCGAACGCACTGTGACTGCTGTTTGACGTATTGGGAGGGGAGTGCGGTGAAATGGTGTGAGTACTGACGTGTGCTTTTCTAAGAACGATGCCAGCGCTATAGGAGTACATATCCGTTGATCCGAGTATACAAATAATAGGCTAAACATTGTGAGTACTGGTTGGGGAGAAAGGAGAGAGATGAATGCTGGGAAGGAAATGATTTACCGAGGTACAAAAGGAATAAAGTACATTTTGCATATCTTACGGGGGGCACAGATGCGATGATCAAATAATATTTTTGGTAATTTCCGCGAGAAAAGTTTATACCATATCTGTAAAATGTTTTTTGTCCACATTTTGATAATCTTTAGTGAATGTGTGTGTGTGTGTGTGTATGTAAATAACCATTTATTACATATTAATCATAGCTATGATGATAATATTACAAATTCTTTATTCCCGAATTTCTTACAGTATTTCTGGAGAGAGGAAAATAAATAAATAAACTTTAATCGTATGTGAAACACCACTAAACGGGTTCAGCTTGAGGAAATCAGCTAGGCCCTATGAAAGTTGAAAAAACAGCATGCCACCCGTATCGATTGATACTACACGACTCGACACGGTTGGTAGACGAAGTAGCCTTCTAGGCTGTCTCGCCATGAAGCTGGAGTAATTAAATCGGTTAGAAATAATTATGGAAGAAAAAAAAAGGTTTACGAAATTCTAATAATCTTAAAAGAATCTATTATGTAATGGCATAATAAATAAGGTTTCAGCTGGTAAATTTGTATATTATGTTGGATGTTACGTAACGAGATAGCGATCAACAGATTGTTTTCATGCTCACGGTGAAAAAGAGCTATTGTTTCTTACGATTACGTGCAGAGATATTATTTTTTCTCTCCTCTTACCCCTAGACATTTTTTCACTCATGCTCCTATCCCTAGTTTTAACCCTACTTCTAATTATAAATAACTATATAAAAATAAATTGTACGAATTTATGAACAACAAAGTTTTACTGTAACCAGTTACTGGCACTATCGAACCCGGAGGTTCTTGGTGTCGCTTACATAAGCTCTCAAAAATATCCTCATTCTGTCCAACTCATGATCGGGTCGAGGGATGAGATGGGATGAAGACCCATATAGAGAGGTCTGTGAATGACAAGGGTGCCGACCGACCACGCCTGACGCGCCATCACAGGGGCAGATGAGTGAAATGAAACGAAATGAATTAGATGAGCCTGGAGAAATGGTGGAATGAAATTATGGCAGGGGGAAATGGAGAAAACCCCGAGGAAAACCTGCCAAGCTCCGTTTCGTCCTTCATGAAACCCACGTGGAGTGACCGAGGCTCGATCTCGGGATCCCAGTGGTGAGCATAGAGAACCGATAGAGGCGCCTCTCTGTGTTAATTTTTTACAACAATTTAACGCCATCTGAATTTGACCGGGGCGTAATTTCAAGCAGGTCACGATGGCCCAGTTACATGGAAAATACTCTATCCGCTCCCATCCATTTAAAAATAAAATTGAAAGCTCAATACAAGCAATGCTATTTTGTAAACAATTTTCGTATGTTTGAATTCTTGCTCTTTTCAGAAAAAAAAATTCAAGGAATTTGCCAACTTTTCAGATGTCTTTAACTATAAATTAATTTCAGTTTTTTTTTCTTTCTTTCAGAATTCATTAAAAAAGTTGACTAAAATAATTTCATTATTTCCTAAGCATTTATTAAAAAAGTAGATGAACATAGTAGATAAAATAGATCACTATTTATTAGGAAGTCATTGAAAAGTCATACAACAAAAATATTGGCAATTTTTTTGTAATTCTTTTTCAAAAGAAATAACAATTATAAAATGCAAAATTGTTTACAAAGTAACATTTCTTGTGTCATTTCTGTCAGGAAGTATCGAACAGGATCTGGATAATGTATATGCTATGGCAGTACCATTGGACGAGCCTGGTGTATTGAGTAGTAATATGCTCTTTTGTGTTTTAAGAAAAAGTAATTTAAGTACGAGTGAAATTACTGGCATAATAAAAAATAAAAAAACTATAGATAATGGACATTTAATTAATAAATATGGATTTTCATCAACTAAACACCAACTCAATTGATTATTTAAAAATACCTTAAGTTTAGAAGAATGTAGCAAAAAAAATCCTAACTGAAACTTATACATCATTTCTCTAATCTGAACGGTTTTATCATGTTTATATGTGAATGTGCGCACGTTAACTCTTAACCAGACTTGTCAAGATTAGTTTGTTTTTAAAACGAAATAACACTAATTTGATTTTATAACAACACTAATTCATTTATTGTTTTGAATTAATATTTACAAAAAATTTATACATTTTATGGTCACTCACTATAGGAAGTACATTATTCAAGAGGAATAGAATTTTCTTAAAGAAATTACATAGTTCAAGATTCAATAATTCCACATTATACGTAATTATTTTTATGTAACATTATAATCTATTTACACATTTAGTTACTATTACCTCATAAGCCTTCCAAATGAATTAATGGGATCACTTACCTTTACTTTTTACTTAGGAAATCTAACAGTTCATTATAGAAGACGATGTTCGATACAATTGTACTCTGCGTCTGGTGTTTTACGTGCCTTGTATATATCGAAGTGGTGTATAACGTCAAAAATAACTTGACAGCGAATAAAATGTAGTTGTGTTGCGCATGCGCTAGAATTGTACGATGTAATGTCCCCTTTCCATTCACGGAAATGCCCCGTGATTTAGTAGTACGTTTGAGAGGCGTAAAATTACATCATAGTTTATTGGTTATTACTAGAGCGAGGAAATATATGAAGAAAATTGTACAAAAATATGAAATCTTAGACAAAATATGAAAATTATGACACAAAAATATTCTGAAGCTACTATTTTCTAAAGTTTTACATATATTTATGTACACAGGCCCACTATAACTTATAAGTGTACATACCAGCACATAAATGAGACAAACAGAAGTTATTTATAGCTCAAGAAATCAAGATGTTCGCTGTATTTCGATTTAATTAGCTTTTTCATTAATTTAAAATATCATGTTCATGATATGAAACAATTTTAATGATCACGCCATAGCGTATTTGTATAAGGAAACGTGGTGCAAACGGGAAAGCCGTGGGTTCGAGGCTCGATATGGTCAAGATTTTTAGCTGGATAAGTCCCAGGCAGACACCACGCGCACGCGCCAACAAACGCGAAGCGGTTTGCTCTATGGAATATAGCGATGCAGCCAACGTTATACATGATATTTAACAAACCTAAAAGCTAACCTAACGCAATTTAAGTACTCTAATCTGTGAAAGAATGCAACGCCCAAAAATGAATAGTAAGTTCTCAAATTCTGGAAGTACATTACCTATGTTGACTGCACTGTTGTTGTACAGAATATTCTTTAAAATCAATATGGCTGCTACGTCTTCATGTTACGTATATAGTTAAATGTCATAGAAAAATATGTTCAACTAATCGTTAGAGAAAAGGTGTAAAATTTGTTGTGAATGGTGGGAAATAATTTGAAAATAAAACCCTGTTCGTGCATGCGTGTGGTGTATGCCTCTCACTGCACTTAATGGAAACACCAGCCATACAATCAATTAATTGAATGATATTTAATTATGAAATCCAAACGTATACAAGAAACAAAACATTGCAACCAAAATAAGCAGTTTCCATGATATATAGCACTAACAAAATTTAGAGCAGGTATAGTTTGGATTATTGCTATTTTTACATTGCATAAAGATATTAAATTCCTGTAGATGCAAATGTAACAATAACATTAAATTGGACGATTTAGAATACAAGTAAACCATTCCGGTATGTCATATTTGGAGAAACAAGATGTTAAAAGTTGTCCATAATTGATTCTAGGGGTTATTTCAGAACTCTATTTGCAATTACAGTTACATTTAATATTGAACTACAAACATGGTGAAATGTAGTTAGAATTATTTTAACTTTATTTTTTTCATGAAATGTGTCTAAAGTCTTGGTCTAATTGTGCTTTGAACAACCCAGTTGTCAATTCTGTTCGTAATACACAGATTTTTTCTATATTTTCTGATAGTAAACTATAAGGTCCGTCTGTCAGAATTGTTTTGTACGATGAAAAATTATGCTCTACATCACACGATGTTATGGCAGCATACTTGTATCATGCTGTATTTGATAGTTGTCCTTACCTACATGAACTTCCCTAATTTCACAAAGCACTGCTTCAAGTTTAGCAGCAGCAGCAGTCTTCCCTACATTTAAATGCTGTAAGGACTGCCCTCAGGTAGCAAGAATGAGCTGACAGCTATTATACCTGACTACAGAAAAAATTCCATTATTGTTCATCATCATATTCCAGGGATTAAGCCTGTTGGCTCGTTCCGGTTTCATGAAAGCTAGAATTGTTAAAATTGTTCAGACCATCTTGTGTGCAGGCCTCCAACATTTGAGGGGGTCAGTGGAATAAGGGCCCATCCCAACTGCACTAAGTTTGGAGAAAAACTGCATTTTATTAAATTATACATTGAGTAAAATATATAGAGCACACATTGATAATCTTTGCTACATGTCTTGTACATAAAATAAGCTTTCTGCCTGCAAATGTATAGCTCACTATGTTGTTTCATATGTCTAATCAAAGAGAAAGAAAAATTGAGAATATAAAAATACAACATAAATAAACAAATTAAATAACACATTTTAACTTGAATATTGCATTAATCTACGTATTCTACGTTTGCAGCATTTATATCGTCATCATCATCTGATTTAAGGCTCCTGTTAAAATGTCTGGTGTACAGGTGGTACAAATGTCATGAGAGTCATGATGTCTTCTTTATTATCCTACCATTAGGATAATTTGTTGTCAATATTACATATCGTAATACAGGACACTTTCCTTTCCCTTTTTTAAACGCTTATTACTTCCTCTAAAGCCAAGTCACCGAAACTGGATTTTACATACATTACATGTCTGTTTTCCACAAAACAAAACTGAGTGCTTTATGCTTTTCTGATGTCTACCTTATGTTTGTCCAGTGTCACATTTCTCTTTGTGAACATTTAAGTTATCCAAATCTTTAAAATCTTCTGCATTTATCTCAATTACTGTAAATGGTTTCTTTGTTCAACTCTTTCTTATGAGGAGAGCCCGCTGTTCATGTGTATAAACCACTTGTGTTTTTCTTTTAACTTTTTCAATCACACCAAAGTCAGCATCACAGGGAAGGAAAGTGTGACCTTACTTACTCTTACTTACTCACTGGCACTATCGAACCCGTAGGTTCATGGCCGCACGGACATAAGCTCTCCAAACATCCCTATCCTGAGCTAATGCTTTCCAAATCATTCCCTGTATAATCTACTTCCCCAAAATCATAGTTAATGTTGTTCTCCCCACCATCATTCCTTGGTCTAATACGCAACTGGGCGTTTTTCCTTCTGGCTTTCCTACGAGAAGTTTCCATGGCACGTCTTTCATTCCCCATTACGCGGCACATGTCCTTCTGGTCCTGGGCCCCCCCCATCGCAGTCTACGGGACTTAACTGTTTCTTATTATATCCTGGCTTTCCTAATAAAGACCATGTAGTTCATTGTTATGTAGTCTTCTCCATTCACCTGTCTGTTCATCTCTCTTTGGTCCAAAAATTTTCCTAAGAACTTTATTCTCAAATACTCGTAATCTCCTTTCCTCCCTTAAAGTAAGAGTCCATGTTTCGCACACATATAATATAACTGGTAGAATAATAGTTTTATATATTTTCAGCTTAACGTTTTCTGAAAGGAGTTGGGACATCAAAAGTCTGCAATTCATAATAGCATGCATTTCCAGAATTGAGCCTATGTTTAATTTCTTTGTGCATCTCATTCCTATTTGTGATTATTGTTCCTAGGTATTTGAATTCAGCCAATTCCTCAAAATTTCCCTCATTTGTCATTAGCTGTCCATTTCCATTATATAATGTATTTCTACGTGTGACCATTATATTTAGTTTTACTGATATTTACTTCCAGTCCTAATTTCTTAGTGTTACTCAATAGTGTGTGCGTGTTGGCCTTTAGTATCTCCTCGCTATCGGCCCAGTAGTACTACATCATCAGCATAAACTAACAGCTTATTAATACCATTCAGTTGTAAGCCTTCCTCATTCTGTAAAGATTTAATGGCATGCTCTAGTACAAAATTAAATAGTAGAGGAGATAGTGCATCTCCTTGCTTCAACCCATTCTGGATTTCAAAAGTGTCTGAAAACTGTTTGCCTACACGCACCCTACTCGTTGAGCCATTTAGACACATTCGTATAAGTCTAACTAACTTTTTAGGAATTCCGAACTCCAGCAGGATACTATATAACTTCTCCCTCTTAATTGAATCATATGCTTTTTTGAAGTCTACATATAGTTGATGTACAGTACCATTATATTCCCATTTCTTTTCTAAAATCTGTCTTATACTAAAAATCTGATCTGTTGTAGACCTGTTTCTTCTAAATGCACATTGATGATCTCCTAGAATGTCATCAATATAGGGAGTAAGTCTGCTTACTAATATATTTGTTAGAATTTTGTACGAAGTTGAAAGTAATGAGATGCCCCTATAGTTGTTGCAATCAGTTTTATCTCCTTTCTTATAAATTGGTACGATAATTGATTCCTTCCATTCATCTGGAAGAGCTTCTTTTTCCCAAATCATACTAAGCAACCAGCGTATCTTGTCCATCAATTTTTTCTCCCCCTGATTTTATCAGTTCTGCTGGGATCTCATCTGAACCTGATGCTTTATACATCTTCAATTTTTCAATTGCCATTTCAACCTCTAATGCACTTGGCTCTGCGACTAGCATTTCTGCTGTCTGTAACTTATCCTCCTCAATGTCCTGTTCTGTATGTACATTTAATAGCTGATTAAAATATCTTTTCCATCTATTTAATATACTCCTAGAATCTGCAATCATATCCCCATTTTCATTCCGAATTATGTTTGTTCTAGCCTGAAACCCTTTCTTCTCTATACTAATTCCCTGATATAATTCTCTAATGTTCCTATTTTTTGCATTCATTTCAAGATCATTAATCTTCTCTCTGAAATATTCCCTCTTCTTACTCTTTAGTAACTTGGTGGTTTCCCGTCTAACACTACCCAATTGCTCTAAATTTACCTCATTTGGCTCGTGTAACCATTTCATTTTTGCTAGCTTTCTTTTCTTTACAATTTCGGCACATTCCTCATCAAACCATTTCTTGTTTTGCCACTTTTTTAAACAACCAATGCTTTCTGATGCTGACAATTTAATAGTATCTCTTATAGCCTCCCATTCTTTATTTATATCAGTTTCTTCTTCGTTTGCCACATTGTCATCTGAAGATTCCAGTACTTCAAATCTATTAGCAATTTTGATTTGGTATTCTTGCCGCATTTCATCATTTTTCAAGGAAAGTGTGACCTGGTACAAGAAATGTATGTTCAATTTCTTCAAACCAACCACAATCAATCAAGTACGGCCAAAGTTCCATTATTGTATAATTCTTGTTTTGAACAACACATGAATCACTATATACATTATAAGTTTCTTTTTATTAACACATTTTTCAAACGGTGGCACAGCTTTTAATAAACAACTAGCAATTTCGTCCGCACCTCTTGAAGCAACAGATTCAGGCCGATATGTATTCCTTTCCACTTTTGCGTAAAATGTTCTGCTTCGTTTTATTCTACTTTGCACATTTATTTTTCTTGTCTTATATTTTATTACACTATTTCCATTTGTAGAAGAACCTGCCGCATCAGCCATTCTGCATTTACTGATATTTGCCGGCAATGCTAGTCAGTATTGCAGCGGACTACAGAGTAGCAGACAATATACGGTCACGTGTCAGCAGTTGGGATGGGCCTTTATTTCCCGCGCGCGTGAAGAAGTTAGAAATTTTTCTTAGACATAAAGTCTCATTTAACCTCTTTTGAGCAAAGTTAGAATTATGAGCTTATAAAGATTAACAGAAGATGGCCATAGGATACATAATCTGCAAATAACTAAAAATCAACCATTGGTTGGGATGGGCCCTTATTCCACTGAGCCACTGATTTCTCCTTCCGTGCGGTTTATAATTTAGCAATAATTTTGGAAATCTTCCTTCTGGCATTCCATCAATATGTTCTTTACAGTTGTTCCTATATTTAATTATTCGGTCTGTAAGTTTGAAAATATTTAGTTCCTTTCTTATATCTTCATTTCTTTTCTTATCCAGCAGAGTATATCTTTTCTTGTGTTTGTTTTAAGGGTTCTTTTAATAGTACCACACATTAGATTAAATGTATTTATTTTGTCACAAATATCTTCAATTTTAACATGTGATAAATTGAAACGTAGATATTTAAAACTGTTCACCTGCTCTAAAATGTTATCAATTACTATTTTTGCTTTTAAGGTATCATGTCCTTTAAATGCTAAAATTTTACTTTATTCTTTCAGATTTTTAAATTGTAATTGGCACTTATTTTTTCCAAATTAAAAAGAGCTCTTTGTAGATCATCTTGTGAACTGGAAATCACTACTTGGTCATCAGCAAATAATATTGTATCCAACAGTTTATTATTTATTTTAAAAAGTTTATTTAAATTAATCTGCCACCTTAACATAACTTCATCTATATATAAATTAAAAAGAGAAGGTAAGGACACCCTTGTCTGACACCATGATTTGTTGTTTAGATTTAAATCCCCTGTCTATTACAATTTTATTATTTACATATAAATTTTGTATAGCCATAATCAAATGTTGTGAAATACCTTTATTTGTCATTATATCCCATAATGTATTTCTATTTACCATATCAAAAGCTATTTCTTAGTCTATAAATCCTATATATGTTGAGATGTTAAATTCTATATGCTTTGTCATTAATATCTTCAATTGCCATGATTGTTCTTCTACTTATTCATCTAGGCTCATGTTCTTGTTCTGTGAATCAAGTATAGGGACAAAAACCTGCTTCTAGCACGGTCACTGTGACTCGTCATTCAATTATTTGCTTTTATAAAATCTACCTACTTGTTCAGAAGGGATACTGATTAATTTTCATTTGTCTACCACATTGCACTGTCAAAAACTACATAAATACATTCATTTGAAAAACATTTTAATGAATTCCTAGAAATTTTACTGAAAAAAAAAACAGAATTTGAAAATTGAAAAATATGGAGTATGAAATTTTCACTAAAATATGAACATTTTGCTGAAATATTATGAAAAGTTTTTTTGGTCTTATTTGATTCTGCATATCATAAAATGTAAATATACTTAGTCTCAGCGCTCTATGACAAATAGTTAAAAACATGAAATTTCATAAAATTCCTCGCTCTAGTTATTACGTAATATTGCTTTGTTTGCGATGCCAGCTGCAATCCAAGTGATGGATATTGACGCTGATTTGTTAAAAAAAAGATGGGAAGAGGGGAACACCGATCAGGCTAGAGAGAGATGTACAGTCAAGGCAATAATGTATTATCCCTACATTTTGTTCGGTGCCAAGCTATAGTACTATTGCATATTGTTGTGACAAGGAAACTGCCAATCAATGCATGCCGAAACGTACCTTGAATTTTCTTCCATATAAGCTTTGTGTTGTACAAAAACTATGTCAAAAAATGTGTCTTTTTAACTGCAAGGCACAGAAATCAACACCAAATCTCTCATTTAAACTATAAGAAGTAATACAGCTACTGTATTGGGAGACAGGAGAACCCTTACTATCCGCCGTCCGCGTCTCGCCTCACTTCACTCATGCAGGGATGCACAAAGCGGCTGCTATTGCTGAATTCTGGCATCGATTTTTGTGACTTGCAGAAATAAAAACGGCAGATAATTTTTTGGACACGTCCTTGGTACATCACAGCGTTTGTCTGGGATACATTTCAAGATAGTGGTCGGCACGCAATGGTTCACACTTACCTTGTTAGATGTTAGAGCTCCAAATTCCGGTCTCTTAAAATGCATTAATCCGTTTAAGGAGTAAGTGCAGTTGTTGACGGAGGGCACTGCAGTCGTGTTTATGCAGGAATAGAACACGTGACACTGCTATCTAAGGATGCAGAGGGGAATGGGACGTGGGACGCTGACAGTATACACTGCCTTATATGACGTCACGTGTAGCAACAAACAGAGCTTCGCAATTCTTCCGCCTGCAGAGATAGTTTGAATGACTAATACACGTATTTTTTAAATATTAAATTCTACATTTTAACGTAAAATTCCCCTTTTAACATTTAGTGAAGTCAGAGATTATGTAATCAGGTGTTCATACCCTATCAGATTAGTCAACATATCTTACAAAGGTCCCAATTGAATAGTTGCTACGAAAATCCAAAAGTTGAGTCAGTGGGTTAGTGATCTGTCCGGAGAATATGATGGCATGGTGGACGTAAAACTATCACTGTTCTCTTTCATAAGTCTTATTTATTTTTAAAGGTTTGCTTTCAAGCGAATGGTGATCTATGACAGAATAAGTGAGTCAAATCATGAGTAGCAGTTTAAGGGTTAGATTTGTTTTCGGGGCAACTATTCAATTTTATAGCAATGGTAGAACAAAGTTCCAGACAGTATAGAATGCTTTTATATGATTGCCAGTAAAACGCCTAAGTTAATTTTTCTAGCAAGCTCCAGGATTGTAATTTTAAATGCTAAGAAGTCATCGCGTTTGGAAGCCAGTAAAACGCAGTTGTATGTGTGTATGGTACTGCAGTGCTTGTTTTCTTCAGAGTATTAAAACTCTTAAATAATTTCACCTCATTTCAACAATACAAAACACATTTTCAAAATCGTACGTTGGAATGCAGTAGATATCCCTTGGTGTTACTAAATGTTTCCAAACATCGTAATGTTAAATTAACGTGCTCCAATCCATTTTTTCTTTCTAAATTGAGTTTTACTTGGAAACTGATGATCCTGGCACTTGGTCTTTTCCACGTAAAAATTGAATTTGGGGGGGGGGATAGGTTACAGCCCTATTCTGTGCGGCTATTTTTAATTTATCGTTTCGTTGTATCAGTTGGATATTTAAGTGAAATCCCATATTTAGGCCCTAAATGTAAAGTTATGTGATAAATTTTATTACACAACGAAATTTTAACAAACGCGTTTAAGTGTTTATTAATTCTTCGTAGGACCCGTAATTTAAAGAATATTTCAAAATTCACCAAGATTACTGAATTCATCCATAAAAATGTTCTTAAAATATATATTTGATAAAGTATAGTTTCATGTTTGAATAAAATTATGTGAAAAAACGAAAATAGTCATCATATCAGCAATGTTCGACCATATGAATGGTGTTATATATCCAGAAGGGCATGATCAGAAGAAAAAAGTACTCTTTAGAACGAAATGGAAATTTATCAACAGAAAAAGCCATTTGTACAGCAATACTCTGTAAAACAATTAAAATCACTGGCACTATTGAACCCGTAGTTTCGTGGTCGTGCAGACATGAGTTCTCCATCCATTGCTATCCTACCTAATGCTTTCCAATCACCACCTTCATTATTTATCTCCCTCAAATCCTGATTAATGTATCCTCCCACCTCATACTTAGCTTACCCTCATACAAGGAGTATGCCATGCCAGGAACGTGTTAAGAAATGGCGATTGAAACGGTTAATCATAACATACATCCAGCTCATGTCAATTGAGTAAAACCTGCCCGTACTCTAATATATTAGAATTTATTTAGTTCGGTAAGTGTATGGGGATTTGGAGAGGATAACGCCATTCTTGAGTTCGCATTTCCGGTTATATTTCTCAGTAGCAGGATTTGAACCCACTATCTCTCAAATACAAATTACTCCAAGCCAACTCAATCGTTTGGATTTTTTTTTTACGTTTTTGAAAATCTTCGAATGGTTGGTATGTAGACTGTAGTTTTAATGTGCCATCCATATATTGATCTCCAGTGGAAGATGAGGGGTTTGCGCCCCCTCCCCCCATCTCACACTGGCTTCACATGAAACATTGTAAGTACTTGGCTATTGAACAAGCGACCAAATTGGCGAACCCATGATATAGCCAGTCACCCTCTTACATTCGGGGTGTGGGTTTCCTAGTTTTGTCAATAGGAGCAGATCTTTGTTGCCGAACTTTTTTGTCTTGTAGACTCCGTGCCATCCATTTCTTTCTAATATTTATTTTTTACAAATTCATCAAGATTAAATGAGTTTTTGATAGCTGACACGAGTTACTTTTGTGTGTTCGCTGATATAGACTCCTTACGGGTGAGAGCCGACCTTTGGGAAGAATGACTGGATATTCAATTTGCAGAGTGGATTATTTAAATGTCGTGTTATAAACTGACCTTGGCATGAGATGTATTGAAGGTACTGCTCATAAAGTTTGCTTAAAATCTGAAGTGATCAGTATGCAATATTAACTGCCTCCTAGAAGGTTAAAACTTCATTTTTTCTTCAAGTTCTTCCTTCCTCATATATAATAGACTTGATGATCTCATTTCCTAATCCTTGATTCATACACTTCCTGACAAAGAGACCTTCGTTCCATTGTCATATTTGCTTCCATATGGTTACCTTATTTACAAGTTGCCATGTGGTGTAGCGTATGCATATACATGGGAAATACAAGGTCTTTTACAGTATCCTTATACAGTATGTTTCGTGGCAAGCCGGAAAGCCGCGGATTCAAGTACTGATGGAGTTAAGATTTTTAAATTGACTTAAAAGTTGTCGCGGCACCATGACCCTGCTGTCGATTCAGCCTTTAACTGAAATGAGTACCATACTAGGTTCTAAGTAAACATAATGTAAGGTAATATTTAACAGATGGAGCAGTTCTCCTGAACGAAATAACATCGGTAGAGAGATTATTGAAGATGAAACCGCGTAAGTTTTGAAAGCAATTTATTTGGAAGACTGGATATGAGATGAGGTGTAAAACATTTTAATTTAAATCTTAAATTAGATGTCATGGTGATCTTCCTATAAAAATGCAATAATGTAAAGTATTGTTAATATTAATTTATTTATTTAGCAGGTTTTATAATGTTTCGCATAATTTTCCTATGCCGAATTAATCTACCGCCATTTTTCTCTACATCTGTAATTCCAATCTCCATTGCCAATTCCTTTTTCTCCTCAAGCTGGTCAAAACGCCACCAATCTACGTTATTTTTGGTCGCATTCTTCTACCAATTTGCATATTTTCTAGTTTGCTTGAAAATCTGTCTTCCGTCATTCTTTTGTTTGTATTTAATGAAATTCCACAATAAATTGAAGTATGAATATTACTTTGTTTAATTTCACTGGTTCTTATTTTCTTTCTTCTAGAAATTCCACCTACTAAACCCCATGGCGCGACAAACCTAGAAGTCCCTTTGCCGACCACCAGACTGGTGACATCACATGTATTAATCACAAAGATAGACGATCATCCTGCTAGTGTAGAGTCAGTATGTCGGGTCCCCAGCCGTTATAGATTGTTTTCTCAACTCGGAGCCGCTACTTATTATGCTACCCAAATTTCTCGCTATGCTGGGTGGACACCGGTCCTATACTGGTCGAAATTCCGTGAGAATTTCTTCCCCCAAGATCCGAACTCAAGTACCTTAGCTCTCCACCATGGTATCTTCCTTTAACCACTCTGCTACGGATCGGGACCACGTCTAAAAAATCTCATGACAAGGATAGTTTTTAATCGATCGTGCTCGACATTCAAGTGTGCGTAGTATTGATTATAAAATAAAAAAATCTACTCCGGAAATTGAATTTGTGGACCAAGTTACGTTGTCTCTGTGGCGCTAGTGATTATAATCTCGATCGCTACCTTCTCCCGGGTTAGTGTCTCGGTCGCTCCTCATGGGATTCATAGTGAACGAGTCGGAGCCTAAGTAGGGATATTTATCTTGTTTTCCTCTGCCAAAAACTTAATTTCAGTAATTTTACATACTCATGTCATCCATTTAATTGTATTTGCATATGTGATGGTCAAGGCGCACCCGCTAACATTTGCTGCTGAGGTGCGAGCCTTAATCTGGCCTGTAGTGTTGTAGGATGTTTCAGAATCGAATCTAAAAATTACACACTTATGTTGTGGAATTATTTACAACTCTGTTTTCATGGTAAACGTGCATCTTCCTCGGACGATCCACGTGATTTATACCGTGTAGATGTAAAAGTAAAGTAAAGTGATCCCACGACAGGCCACTTGTCAGCCGTGTTGTTAGCCCTGCATGACGGCCGTCTTTACCCCCAGAACAGGCGTCTGGTACTCATTTCCGTTAGAGGCTGAGTTAACCCCAGGGTCATGGTGCCGCCAGAGGGTTTGGGTCAGTTTAAAAATTCTGACCCCTCCGGGACTCGAAACTCTCGGCCTTCCGGCTAGTAGCGCAGTGGTCCCTCTCTGTTCCTCCGGTAATCATGAATGTTGACTGAAGTCGCATCTAGATGATCCAGTGCATGCGAGGGTGATTAGAAAAATAAGTCACATGAATGAGTGACGATAATGTCGCCATTTTTGTTCCACTGTGTAGCTGGATTCAGTACCTCCTGTTCGGCCTTTTATCTCATTAAGACAGGTGTTTAAAATGTCAGCAACAATAGAATCAAGTGTGAGGTATGTGGATTTATATGGTTTCTAAAGGCAGTAGCAGCAGTTCATCGTGAAATGAATGCAGTGACAATGTTATTAGACGTTGTGGTTGTACATTTCGATAACTATCGTGATGAAGAACCAAGTGTCCGACCGTCTGTTGTGAATGTTGCAACAGTGGGTGAAGTTGTCAGAATTCACAGTTTTAAACGCACGAGGAGCTCAATCAGAGCTACAGTCACAAGCGGCACAGTTTTACGGAGAAGGTTGAGTTTCCATCAAGGTTGAAGCATGGCCTCAGATGCGCAGAAGACCAGTTTCATCCCCTTGACTGCGGGTAGTCTACGGTACAGGCATACTCACATTCAATTCCAAAATAGTGTACTGTCGGTCTAAAATAAAACCTTGTAAGTCTAATTTAACTAATCTTTCAAGAGAGCATAAAAACTTTTTTGACATTGTTGATTATCTTGTAATAATGTTAAGAAATAACAGCAAGAGGACATGGAGTGGATGAAAATCTGTATAAAAATAAAATGTCTTATTTTTAATTCAAACATTTAAAATATGACATTAAAACATGGTTACCTAATTATAAGTAATGTTAAAAATGTTTTATGCTTTTTTGAAAATTTTATTAAAGTTGACTTGCGCGGTTTTAGAAATAAGGTGAAGTTATATTGCGGTGTTAAGTGGAAAATTTCTCGTATCTACAAGATCGTAGAACCGTCCAATCCCTATCTCTTCTCTATAAACTAGCACACGCATCATTTCCTTATCACACCACTTCTTTGGACTCTGTGATGCACATAAATTAGGCACACGATCCCTACGCACATTGTCTTCATCACTCTACCTATTAGTTTCAAAATATTTTAGTTTCTCTTGCTAGAACATGGAATTCTCTTCCACGTGTATCAGAGACTGAGAGACTGTAACTTCTTTCAGAGAGAAAACGTAATTATCTTTATTAACTGACAAAAACATCTCACTAATAGTATTTTTTAACAATTAATAATTTACTTTTATAAGATTCATGATGTGTTCCGTTGAGGTTTATTCAAAATTAATATAAAATTATAGAATATTCACCTGAAAGGTCCGTCTTCTCAACTCAATCATTTAACTGTAGCGCTTTCGGGACTTGTCCCATCATCGGCAGGATTCAAAACTGGTGTTTCACTGAAGGTCTGGTAGAGGGGGTTGCATGTATTGGGTTCGTTTTCGTTTATCAGGCTGTCGTTGTGAGCTGCTTTCATGATTTCCATCTCTTCGAGTACGTTTATCTTCGCTGGATTATTTTCTCTGTGCATTACTGTTAAGGTGTTTTCAATATTTAACATGCGATGCCCTTCATGGATAACGTGTTTTGCAGAGCTTGATTTCCCTTCTGCGTGAATGAAGTCTCGAAAATGTTCTTTGAATCTGATGTTAAAACTCCTGTTTGTCCTTCCTATATAAAATTTTAAATTAAAGCTCACAACGACAGCCTGATAAACGAAAACGAACCCAATACATGCAACCCCCTCTACCAGATCTTCAGTGAAACACCAGTTTTGAATCCTGCCGATGATGGGACAAGTCCCGAAAGCGCTACAGTTAAATGACTAATTAAGTTGAGGAGACGGACCTTTCAGGTGAATATTCTATAATTTTATATTAATTAATAATTTATTATTAATTTATTTAATAAAAATGGTATTATGATTTTTCAGTATTTCTAACCTGATATCTTATTACTTTCTCTGTAGTTTTCCATGTATAGTAGGTTGGAGCTGTTCTTGTGTATATATTTTTTATTAGGTTTAATTTTAATCGTCTTTCACTTTATTGCATTATTGAGTGTGTGTACCCCATACGTCCCGCGTGGGTACAAGGCTGCTCTCTATCGGGAGTTTCTTAACCAAGCTAATTTAACTTTATTGCATTATTGAGTGTGTGTACCCCATACGTCCCGCGTGGGTACAAGGCTGCTCTCTATCGGGAGTTTCTTAACCAAGCTAATTTAACTTTATTGCATTATTGAGTGTGTGTACCCCATACGTCCCGCGTGGGTACAAGGCTGCTCTCTATCGGGAGTTTCTTAACCAAGCTAATTTAACTTATTGCATTATTGAGTGTGTGTACCCCATACGTCCCGCGTGGGTACAAGGCTGCTCTCTATCGGAGTTTCTTAACCAAGCTAATTTAACTTTATTGCATTATTGAGTGTGTGTACCCCATACGTCCCGCGTGGGTACAAGGCTGCTCTCTATCGGGAGTTTCTTAACCAAGCTAATTTAACTTTATTGCATTATTGAGTGTGTGTACCCCATACGTCCCGCGTGGGTACAAGGCTGCTCTCTATCGGGAGTTTCTTAACCAAGCTAATTTAACTTTATTGCATTATTGAGTGTGTGTACCCCATACGTCCCGCGTGGGTACAAGGCTGCTCTCTATCGGGAGTTTCTTAACCAAGCTAATTTAACTTTATTGCATTATTGAGTGTGTGTACCCCATACGTCCCGCGTGGGTACAAGGCTGCTCTCTATCGGGAGTTTCTTAACCAAGCTAATTTAACTTTATTGCATTATTGAGTGTGTGTACCCCATACGTCCCGCGTGGGTACAAGGCTGCTCTCTATCGGGAGTTTCTTAACCAAGCTAATTTAACTTTATTGCATTATTGAGTGTGTGTACCCCATACGTCCCGCGTGGGTACAAGGCTGCTCTCTATCGGGAGTTTTCTAACCAAGCTAATTTAACTTTATTGCATTATTGAGTGTGTGTACCCCATACGTCCCGCGTGGGTACAAGGCTGCTCTCTATCGGGAGTTTCTTAACCAAGCTAATTTAACTTTATTGCATTATTGAGTGTGTGTACCCCATACGTCCCGCGTGGGTACAAGGCTGCTCTCTATCGGGAGTTTCTTAACCAAGCTAATTTAACTTTATTGCATTATTGAGTGTGTGTACCCCATACGTCCCGCGTGGGTACAAGGCTGCTCTCTATCGGGAGTTTCTTAACCAAGCTAATTTAACTTTATTGCATTATTGAGTGTGTGTACCCCATACGTCCCGCGTGGGTACAAGGCTGCTCTCTATCGGGAGTTTCTTAACCAAGCTAATTTAACTTTATTGCATTATTGAGTGTGTGTACCCCATACGTCCCGCGTGGGTACAAGGCTGCTCTCTATCGGGAGTTTCTTAACCAAGCTAATTTAACTTTATTGCATTATTGAGTGTGTGTACCCCATACGTCCCGCGTGGGTACAAAGGCTGCTCTCTATCGGGAGTTTCTTAACCAAGCTAATTTAACTTTATTGCATTATTGAGTGTGTGTACCCCATACGTCCCGCGTGGGTACAAGGCTGCTCTCTATCGGGAGTTTCTTAACCAAGCTAATTTAACTTTATTGCATTATTGAGTGTGTGTACCCCATACGTCCCGCGTGGGTACAAGGCTGCTCTCTATCGGGAGTTTCTTAACCAAGCTAATTTAACTTTATTGCATTATTGAGTGTGTGTACCCCATACGTCCCGCGTGGGTACAAGGCTGCTCTCTATCGGGAGTTTCTTAACCAAGCTAATTTAACTTTATTGCATTATTGAGTGTGTGTACCCCATACGTCCCGCGTGGGTACAAAGGCTGCTCTCTATCGGGAGTTTCTTAACCAAGCTAATTTAACTTTATTGCATTATTGAGTGTGTGTACCCCATACGTCCCGCGTGGGTACAAGGCTGCTCTCTATCGGGAGTTTCTTAACCAAGCTAATTTAACTTTATTGCATTATTGAGTGTGTGTACCCCATACGTCCCGCGTGGGTACAAGGCTGCTCTCTATCGGGAGTTTCTTAACCAAGCTAATTTAACTTTATTGCATTATTGAGTGTGTGTACCCCATACGTCCCGCGTGGGGTACAAGGCTGCTCTCTATCGGGAGTTTCTTAACCAAGCTAATTTAACTTTATTGCATTATTGAGTGTGTGTACCCCATACGTCCCGCGTGGGTACAAGGCTGCTCTCTATCGGGAGTTTCTTAACCAAGCTAATTTAACTTTATTGCATTATTGAGTGTGTGTACCCCATACGTCCCGCGTGGGTACAAGGCTGCTCTCTATCGGGAGTTTCTTAACCAAGCTAATTTAACTTTATTGCATTATTGAGTGTGTGTACCCCATACGTCCCGCGTGGGTACAAGGCTGCTCTCTATCGGGAGTTTCTTAACCAAGCTAATTTAGATAAGCTTAGTTACCCACACATGTCAACAAGTGATGTGGTTAGCACGTTGCCTCAATGGAACATCTAATAGGCAACTAAGGTATTACTGGATGTATGAAGGGCGGATAAATGTTGCACAGAAGCCTTTTATTCAGACCTAAGGCTCTTTTATGAACCTGAAAAAATGTAATAAAAAAATAAGTACAATCCATATCTGAACACAAGCAAACTTCATTATTGTGAAATGAACCATGGACAATGACATACTAAATTTTGGAAACAATCGGAAAGTAGTTTGTGAGAAAATTGACAATACTTTTAACAAAATGGATTTTTTATTTTGATAAAGAAATGTTAACCAGAGTGCCATTATGTTCAGGAAGACTTGTTTAATTAGTGACATAATTTTCATACACAACTTAAGAATAAGCTGAAAAAAAAATTGTATGCCATATTTTTAAACCAAATTGCAAGGAAATCAGTACCGGGTGCCCTTAAGTAATTTCACATGGTACATAGTTATAATCATTTCCTACATAGGGTTTATATTTTCATTATGACTAGTAACCATGATTTTGCAGATACGGACAAGTCTGCTGATAGGGATCGTTTCCCCAAGACTCTATGTTTACCTGCGCGAGCTTTGTAGGTCAAGCTTCTCCCTTAGTGGAACGACCTTCTATGACAAATGTTTGAATGTAAACTGAAATTATGTTAAAAATAATAGCTATCTGTCTTGTCACGCAGCGGGCCCTGTTTTGATCCTCGATCCCCGGTCTGGACAAGTTTCCTAGGTGAGGGTTTTTCTCCACCTGTAAGGAAGATGTCCCCGAACATCATCTGGCCAGCATTATCATTCTATTATATTCACCTTAAGCCCTCGCCTGGCCCATCATCACCCGCCATTTTGGTACAGCGTAATCCTGCCTTTCATGCGCCCCAACCTCAAGTGGGTTACAATACGCCTATGTCAGGAGAGAATATCAGAAATCTCGAAATGACAAACTGGTGGCATTTAATTAAAAAAATCACTGATATATAAGATATGTTCCCATAATTAAGTGATTTCCGGAAAAATTACCGGAACTCACCGAATCACCTTCGTATTCATTATCAGTTTTACGATCCTAATTGGTGAAGCGTGCAGTTCATCTCTCTTTAGCTGTTGCTACCCTTAATTTCATCATAGTTTCACGTAGTATATTCTTCATTTGTGCAAGTACAGGCATTGTCAGGCGTTATATAATTGTATTCTTGATTTAATAATCCCTTGTAACGGTCACATGTTTAATGAAAACGGAACTGGGATTTTTTTTAAATTGAACCTCACAAAGAAAATTGAATCAATTGAATAATTTTACGAAAATGAAGGTGGGTAAATTCCAAGAATGCATTTGAAGTCAATTGGAATGGTAGAAGCACGATAACGTTATAAAGTTGAGCTCGGCATACGAGTTTTTGATAGAAGGAACTAAAGCTCATTTGTAGGGAGAATTGATAAACGCAGTGTGTCTGGTTATGTGTTGCATAGTATCGTCGCGGTCCGTGGTTTGAGAAAGTAGGCCACCAATCTCTATAACATTGTGTTTTTCGTATGCGTAATCAGCACTAGGGCGGGGAGATATGTATATAATATCTGAACCAAACTGCATTAAATGTTATATGGACGCGAAAAGCGTATTTCAAAGATTATTTATGATAAATATTTTTAACTATTCCTTTATCTCTTGTATGGTTTATATAATACGGTATATTAGGGAAAAAATCAGCGGCGACATTGCAATAATTTAAATATCTTTCATTTATTTGTGTAATCAATTGAATTGGCGTTTACTTGTGAAAATCCATAACTTATTTAATTAAATAAAAATAAAACTTAAAGTTTTATGTGATTTTCATATTTATTAAAATATAAATTAGTTACAGCTGTTTCGGTACTTCGTACCTTCTTCAGACATGATCACAAATTAATTAATTTTGTTATAATAGTACATAACAACTGTAACTATGCAACATTTTTTTTACAATCTCTATTATAAATTTAAAGAGGCGATTCATTCAAATCTAGTTGGGAATTTAACAGGTTATTACTACCTTTCAATGTATTAATCTCTACAACTTCTAAAAGGTCCAACTTCTTTCCTTTGTCACAAACATGTAAAACTTCAAAATTTGAATCCAAACAATGATCGTATTGGAGTAGGTGGTTAGCATACTTTGAATTATCTAAATTTCTGTTATATGCTCTCTTTATACCAGAAATAAAATATCTGCCAGTTTGTCCTATACATGTGCCACACTTCAATTTATATACACCTGATAATTGTTCCTTTTTTACTCTGGTTTTATTGTTCTTTTATTATATTTCGTAAAGTTTTATTAGTTTTAAACGCCACATTAATGTTCAACTTTTTAAAATATTTAGATATTTTATTGGAAAGTGGGCCTATGTATGACATTATGAAATATTTAACTAATTTGTTAATAAATATGAAAATCACATAAAACTTTAAGTTTTATTTTTATTTAATTGAATAATATTTTATTTATTTTTTGCTACATGATTTATTGTCATCTTGTTTATTCTGTTTTATTATTATTATTATTATTATTATTATTATTATTATTATTTTATATTAATATGGGTATTGGGGGGGGGATTGGACATTTGAACATAGTGCTTAGGAGAAGTTTTGAACCCAAGATGGAGAGAGACTCGGAGAGATGAATGTTGAAGACTACATAACAGTGTGAGCCATGGAAAGAAGCCTCGGTTATATATATATATATATATATATATATATATATTTATTTATTTATTTATTATTTATTTACTTAACTGAATTCAATTAATAATTAGTTGTAATGATAAATCCATAATTATTTTGGCAACAAGAATAATATGAAGTAAGAAATGGAAGGTCGAAGTTTAATCCAAGTAATGTTGTATTTAATCCAGGACACGTGACCGAATTGGGAAGGTATGATGGGCAAGGAAGAAACAAATTAAAGTTCAAAATAGCATTTTCCCTTTATTTCGTGTTGCTGTCTACAAAAAATTCTAATGATCTTCAGCCAGATCCTTACGATATTTTACCATTCGGAAATCCAGGATCTAAAAATACGGTCCATATGTCGCTAGATGTATTGATACTAATGGATGTAATATAATATAGGCACAGTAAACTCATTAAACAAACTTCATAGATGCTTGGACATGTGAAAAATCATGAAGAATGCTTTTAACAGAAAAAAAAATTAAAAAACCTAAATAAGGTGGGAACAGGAGACAGAAAGATACATGTAAAGGAAAAACGAAGGATCGTAGTCCATTCACGAATTTAGGCAATTTGTTGATTGATTCGGCCTCAATAGAAACACCATCCAAAAGTATTTTGAGTAGTCATCCTGGTCTTCTTCTTCCTGCTTGGGTATTTTGTGATCCTCCATTCGATGAACACATCCCATCCATCTCGACTTTTAGACATTTTGTTTTTTTGAAGTTTCCGTGTGTAAGCCAGAAGGAATTGAAAAAAAAAAAAAGGAAATTAGATCAATCTCGAGAATTGGAGAAATATAAAAGATTTTAAATATATATAATCGAAAAAGAATTAGAATAAAAATGGAAGAAGTTTTACATTTGGCTAATTTACTTGCAGGTTGAGAATGAAGAAATGTAGTACAAGTGTCGGACGTGCGAAGACGAGTAGAAAATGTGCCTCGAGTGACAGGTTTTGAATAATGCTTTCTCTCTCCACGGCGCGACAGGCATAGTTGGCTCTTGAACTATCAGCCCACTGCTGGCCTCACATTTTACACAGATGAATAATCATTCAGCCAATGTTACCTCTATAATAGACGGCAAGCTAAGGTTCTTCTAAGCTTGTCGCCCCATGGAGAGGTAGAGGTCCTATAATGATTTGACATGAAATTTTTAAATAATTATAATAATTCCTTTCCAGGATTAGGTCAGTGCGACCTGTTTCGGTCTCAAGTCCATTGTTTCCTTGGCCCCGTCATTTGTACTGGAGACTGAGTGATACTTTTTTTTTTTTACTTGGGTGGGTTACCAGCCCAACCTGGAGGACAAGAGTTTAATTTCGGAGTTATCTTCCTCCTAGACAGATTGCCTTAAAAGGCTACAGAGCTCTGTCTGCCCCGAGCATCTTGTTTTATGGCGCCAGAAACTCGCCATTCACCCTCCATCTTCAATAAAAACAGTCCCACCACTGAAGGTAGATGGAAGGGTTTGTTTGGTAGAGAGAGGCTATATTTTGCGCTGACTATTTGGAGCCTTTTGTAGAGTCTGAGAGTTCGTCCTCAGATCCGCCCCAGTCATTTTCTACTCTTTAGGGACCTAATAATAATAATAGCTGTATTTTACCTGATAGAGTTGAGGCATTGTCTACCACTCACATGGATTGATATGTACGTATTAATTTCTGTTTTCTCCTTAAGCAGTGCTGGGATTAGAACACTCCGTAGTAGAAGTGTCCTTTTATGTGAGATTTATTTGTTACGCTAATTTACCCTTAGGTGTCAGCGAGTGATAGGGGTCGGTCTAGCGCTTCGATGAGGCATCTAGAGACTAAGGTATTACTGGATGTGAAACGTTCGGTAAATTTTTCACAGGGGCCTTTTTATTCAGGCTTGTAGTTCTTTAGGAGCCTGAAAATCATCAGGCTCGGGGACCACGGCTTGAAGTCCCTCCCGGAAGACTTGTTCCTTGTATATTTTTGATCCTAAAAATTTGTTGACATGTATTAATAATTATTTATAAAATAGTTAAATTCCTCATAATATGAAATATCACTTTATGTTGCAATGAATATTTTACGAATTCATTTCCAAATTCCGCAAAACATGCATTCAATTCCAACTCTTCCATTTCACTTCTGTAGGGGTTTTCATGTCTAGAAAATAGTATTGCTCTTAGCGGAACGCCGAGGGACTAAAGTACAAGTAACATTTGGAATTTTATAGATTCTGAATACAGAAACGCCAGTACAGTAGCTTCAGAACATTCTAAATCGGCGTCTCCTCTAGCCGCTGCGCTGTCCCAGTAATTAATTTCATCCCCTTAACTTTTAAATAATTGTGTGATAATTATACGTTCTACAATGGTATCTTTTCATAAATCGGGCATCCACTTTCTTGGCAAAGTTATAAGTGAAAATGTTTAATTTATTTATTTAAAATGAAATAACAAATAAATCTCACATAAAAGGACACTTTTACTAGAAAACATTTTTCCATAAAAGCTATGCTATTTTCTAGACATGAGTAATTTTACTATTGTGCGTTGCTTCAGCCATCTTTCGTCGTGTAGAGATTCGTAGCAGTTGGTTTTTACAGTATAAGCAGGTAGGCCAACCCACTGGAGTGTGCCAGAGGGATCGCTTGTAAGAAGAGTGAAAGTGACGCAGGTATTGCAAGGCCGTCTGTGAGAATCGCTCTAGTTAACCCAGCATTTGATATTGTATCTAATCACAACCCATTGTCATATCCTATGGGGTTTTTATTGAGTTTATCTTAACATCATTAATATTAACCGGTTAGAAAACGGAAATATGTTAGCATTTATAGCTGACATTAGCGTTTTTCGATGTTTGTTAGTCTGCCCGCGTGTCGTATACATCATCATTTTAAAATACTATGGGTGCAGTGGCGGTACGTGGGATTCGTCATGGAGCCAGAGCACAAATATATTTCACACTTGTATTTAAATCTAATGCAGCAACTGCGTAAACTGAGAAAATTCCTCGACAAGTCGAACTTAATTTGCGATTTTGTTGCTTTATGGAACATACATCATGTCCACAAAAACATTCTGTGGTTACAATCTGGTATAGCGTCACAGTCAGTTGTTGGAATTATTCGAAACTGGAGTCATTAGAAAGAGAAATTAAAATAATTTAGTACCTACTTCCAAGACATTCGATGTGTGTTCCACATGTCACGCTGCAGACATCAAGTCGATATTCACACGCTCCAACATATCTATGAGAATGGATTCGGTGGCTGTAGTGATACGAAGTCATAGCTCTGGCAGATTTTGAGGTAGTGGAGATATGTAGACAAGGTTCTTTGTTACCCCATAAAATGAGTCACAGAGGTTAAGTCAGGAGACCTCGGAGGCTTGTTGGAAAAGACACCAAACCCCTATTTCTGCAAGTCGTTAAATTAAAACACCGTATACATCACTCTCTAAATGCTGTACGTTTCACACAAACTTGAAAAATTAACATAACTTCTTTGTCTCCAACGATGGCTTAATGACAAGTAAAATAGCGGGAAAATATTTTTTTTTTTTCCCCTCTGTCTCTTGTTTCTGTCAACACATTAATTATAAAGTATTTTGAGTTAATCTTTCTGATGACACCAGTTTCGTAAAAATTCATCAGACTGCGATGCTATACCAGGTTGTAACCACGAAATGTTCTTGCGGACACGGTGAATATTTCTTTTGTTAACCTTTAAACTGGAAAATCTGGATTTATTAAGCCGACTTATTTAAACATATCGGACTGCATTGATAAACTATAAAAATGTTCAATTGGAGTTGTTGTACAGTGATGAACGTAGAAGACAGCCGGACTGAGCTTGCCGCATTTAACCCTTAAATTAAAAATGTGTCCTATAAGATACATCAATTGATTTAATTCATTTAACAATAAAACTAACGAGAAGAGATTACTTATTTTTCTTATAATTGCACAATATATCTAATTACGCACCATTTCGTTTTCAATATGATCCGCCACATTTAAATAAGTGATACGAGAAATAAGTACTTTGCCAATTTAAGGGTTAATAACATACCCTACAGACTGCGGGAGGGCAGCCTTGAAACAAACGTAACACAGTCTAGCATAATCCTTGGAATCTTCCAATCCCAGGTCGTTGATGGTTTAATGAAACGATTGGTAGTGCCTATGTTGTTCACTGTGTAGGCCTAATTTAAACAATTTGAATAATTTAATTTTTCCATTGCTTTATAATAATATTAAACAAAATTAATATAATCTGTAGGATAATTGGCAATTTAAGGATTAATTAAATTGTATGGTATACATATACAATATGGCGGCTGCTACAGCTATTTTTTTATTTCGGGTTTCACTTCTAATGGTCAGATTTAGCTATTTTTTAAGAAAATCTTTCTCGCTTTATTTCACTAATATATACTGAGTTTCATTGCGGAAAATCGAACACTGCGCCAGCTAGACCGATTTTAAAATGTTTTGTTTCAATTGAACTATTCCTAATGGTCCGAATTTACTCGTTAAGGGTGCTGGATCTTACTTTTTTAATTTATTGCTACATTCCAAGTGTGGTTTCGATAATACAACAATTGCGGCCGCTAGAGCGTTATAGACAACACAAACACATTTCCAATATCCGTAAATATGACAATGTTTCTTCATACTTCAGCGAACTATGCTGGCCCCATCTCAATGATGGTAGAAAAGTACATTCTCTTTTTTTTCTGCCATTCAACATTTTACATACCTTCGCACCAAGCTACTTTTTCTCTCGTTTCCAGCTCCTATTCTTCAATCATAATTTGGGTATACGATCACATCACAACCTTCTACTTCACATCCTCCCATTATTATAGTGCTATAGGCATTCCGCTATTAAAGTGCTCCTCATAAAAACAAAATAATGTGACTTGCTCGCTTTTCGTTGGTTATGGACACCGACGTTCGATGTAGAAGCAATAAATACGCAAAAAAGTAGTTCCTTCATTAAATTAAAAATGTCCTTTGAATATACTTGCTATCCTTCGTGAATGAAAATAATAATATTCAAAACATAGAAAATATTCAAAATTTAGTTAATAAATAATTACAACTTAAATATTTTATTACATAAGGGTGATGCATTTGACACATGCTTCAGTTAATTCTGAAGCAACAAGATGGCTGAAGGTGTGGAGTCTTCTGTTGATGTGTCGCGATCTAAATTTTTAAAACACAAAAGTCTTGCAAACCTTTGACTAGAGGTCAAAAAAGTTATTTTAATGGATTTCACAAGTTCTGTGAAAATCTCACCAGCTTTCTTGTAATCTACCCCAGTCAACTATTAGATGTCTTATATACTTCACATGTGCTCCTGTCAATGTGACAGTAATTGTGGCGCGAATGGCGGAAGGATACAATTGGTGTTTGTTGATGTTAGGATCACTCTAAGAGCGGATAAGATGTACACTCTGGGACTCCTTACCGCAAGTAATCAGGCACTGCCGGACGTTAGCTTTCTTTAAAATAAATTTAAAACTCTCTTTTGTAATTGGTGTTTAGTGAATAATTTATTATTTGATTTTTTTGCTTGTAATAATATTGTCTTGATTCATCATAATTTTAGTTTAATTTGTATACATATTTACTTACAATAACAGTCTTACTAATAAAAATCTCTTATACAGGCCTTAATCAGTTGTTCAGTTATACAATGTATAAGCCTTATATAGATCATGTATAATTTCCTTACTATAAACATTGTACAGGAGCTATATAACAATACAACCGTTAGACACAATATGTCACATATTCGTTATCATTATGACGTCAAAACATATTACGAGCAGTTTGTAACAGAAAGAAAACATCATCAACTAGTGATTAATTGTGTAAGAAATGAGTATGGATAAGAATAAATAGAGATTCCCTAATTGGGGGGGTACGAAAAATATAAGTGTGTTTTAATTTATTTACATTTTTCTTTAGGCTATGTCAAATATATCGTAGAATTAGTTTCACAGATAATGTGCTGCCATCTAAAGTCAAAAACTTTGAACAATTCTTGGAAACTAATAAAAGTTTTTTCCCCATTACTTATGAAATATATGCAGTGTTTTAAGATGCGTTAGAAAACGTTCAAAATAGTAGGAAATGTTAGCGACAACAGAATAACGCTTTAAGCGAAAAAAAAAATCATCTGCAGTTTGATCGGGAATCGAACCTAGGACCTCACGGACTGTAGTCAGGAGCTCTAACCACAAGACTATCAAGCTAACATCTGGTTTTCTGCAAAAATAGTGCCCTTATAAGTAAATATATTTTTATATCGGTATGTATACTATTTATTAATTATGCAAGAAAGTTTTGTTAAAATAATATTATGAAGCATTTAAACTACATTCAGGTTAAATCTTTTCTCGCAGTAACTATTGTAGAACATATTCTTCTGTGAATCAATGTTCAATTTTAAAATATTATTAGGCCTAATCGAGAATGAGTGTAACAAAAAGGCATTTTATGATGCTTTATTTTCCTACCCAGAGCTTTATTAATATTATTTATGTCCAGTGCATCCATCAAACACTCGTTAAAGTGTTGCATTTTGCGTTAAATTTAAGGATACGTTCATCAATGTCGTAAGTAAACAATCAGTTGATCTTAAAGTCCGACATTTTGTCTAGTTATACAATCGTTAAACAAGGCTGGAGACAAGCATTTTCAACTGAGATATGTATAAACCTTGTATAAAAGTTATATATGGATTATTAGTAAGAGGATAAAATTGTATATATTACGATATTGTGTAAATATTTTCTCAATTTAATATTTTTCGTTTGTTGAGTGGAAGAGAAGGCCCTTATGGCCTGCAGTTTAACTGAATATATTACTATTGTTATTATTATATACATTTTTATTATGGTTATTTTCGGTATTTACTGATGGATGGTACACCTGCTAGATGAAGGGAGAAGATTGCTAAATCTACTGACGCCCCAGCATGAGGATCGGTGAAGATCTGTAATTTAAAAAAAAAATCCTTGCATGAGAACCTCAATGGCTTCATTCCTTCGAAATTCGCTAAAAAATAAACATGACTGAAGAATTAAAGTGACAGCCTGCTATGTATCTTAAAACCCCAGAGAAATCGGATAGTAATTTTTCATTCTTATTTATAGACTTTTAGCCGTCTCGGCAAACCATGACTAGCTCGTGCTGCTGCCCCGACTAGGATCCCAGGTTCCAATCCTGCCGGGTTCGGAGGGGTATTGATAATGGGTAATGTCGGGATTTTTCCGGTTTTTCTTGAGATTCTCTCGTTGCCCAAATGTAATCCCACTAACGCTTTTCATTCCCCCTTCCCTCCCCTTCACGCCATTCAATTCTTATCAACATCCACCTCGTCTCATGTTAGAAAAAGATAGTTTGATTGACACCCACAGGTGTTGAAAAATATGTGATTGCGGGGAATTTCAATAGGGCGCTGGCTTATGACTCTGAGCGAGAGCAATAAAAAAGGGCAGAAGAGCTCCTCTCGCGGCCATGGGCCAAACACAAAAATTGCGATATGGGTCGGACCTAGAAGGTGATCTACGACTTACTCTACCCTAGAGTATATTCCATTCCAAGCATCTCCATAATTTTGGATAGTGTAAGATATTTCAGGATAAAGAACTAGATGACGCTTTACTGAGCTGATATCCGCCCTATTGATTAGTGTAATGTTTAGTTTGTATAACTATTAAATTATTTGATGAAGCTATGAAATCTGAGTGATGGACTACGATTAGATGTCTTATTTAAAATTGTAGGATTTCACGGCAGGTGTCTTGATTGTTTAGGAATTTAAAATAAAAGCATATGTACTGGAATAGTAATATTTATGATCTTGAAACTTAAAGAATTTGGCGATACCTTGGTCCATTCAGAGGGATCTGTCCCATGATCGATAGCCCACGTTGAACCTTACTTATATTTAAATGTTGTATAACGCCGCATATTAGATATATTCCAATTCAAATTCTGTCTCCCTTAAAATAAACCTTTATGAATGCAGTCCAAGGTCCGCTATAAATTTTATAAACTAATACACTATATCAAGGGAATATTTGTAAATTATGTTAATAGATATGATTAAATCCCTCGGAAGTTGGAATTAAAGGAGGGTAGAACAAAAATATTTCAATGGATATACGTATAAGGTGTAACCAGAAGGCTGTATGTTTATATTGTGTTGTTCGTGGTATTACCAAGAAATTGACTTCAAATTTTAATGATATGAAATGGCGAATAGATTTAAATGATTTCTGGTAATGAAATTTCAATCCAGCATTTGGTTTGGTGACTGAGGAAAATACAAGAAGTAAAAACTTGAATCAGGTTGGTTGACGTAGGGGATTGAATCTATTACTAGTCTCGAACCAACTATAAGCTCGACATACGATAAATATTGTTGAACATCAAAAGTGGACTATTTAATTCAGGAAGTGTTGGCAAACGTTAGCTATTTCTAGAAGCGGACTGTTATTTTACGATATATCAAAAACAAAGGTTTCGCAATTCTTGTTTATATTCAGAATTCCAAGTAAGTGTCTCGTTATTTCGTCATGATTCATTTATATAGTATTCAAAACTGTATTTCATACGCATGGGAAACGTATGCAGCAGTATTGTTCTACTTGTACTTCGACCCTGTTATCACCCAGAACGCAGTAGGCAGTTGGTATTTATATTAAGTTTCTCTTTTCTGTTAATTAGTGGAGCAATTCAAATCTGGGTATAGAAAGGCTGTTAAAATTTGCGCAGAGGTCTCTTTTTCTCCAGTTTCAGGATTTTTCATGGTGTGGCAGATATAGAAGGCCCTTGGCCTACCATCTGGCTGCTGGCCTCACACCCACATGTGATTCACAGAGTTGCACGATTAACCAGCCAATAACGTGGTCAGCATGTCGGATCCACCAGCCGTTATACCTGGTTTCCTCAACCTGGAGCCGTTAATTATTGCAGTTATCCAGATTCTACACGATGCTGAATGGGCAGCGGTCCAATACTGGCCAAAATCCCATGAGAAAATATCTTCTCTACGGTGACTCGAATGAGTGCTTCTACGTGTTTTAAATGTGCGATCATTGCTTTACTTACCTTACGAAGGAACATAAAAGGAAAGTTTTACGTGTGCCATTTGGTGACATCAGTAATTGATCGTGTATAGACAGTTATTTATATCTCAACGTATATTAACAGTTTCAATTTACTTAAATGCTTATTTATTCGATTTGTGATCCTTTTATTTTAGCCATCCACCCATAGTAATTCTGCCCCGAAGGCAGGTCCTTCACTGCAATCATAGCATTTTCATGCTATTTTTGCAGCTTTACTAAGGAATTGTAGGTGTGGTAGCTTCCCGTTGCTTTCCACACCGGTGAAGGATGATGATGATGGGGACCGTTTGGGCCTTAAAGTTTTCCTGACATTTGTCTTACAGGTGAGGAAAAACCCCGATAAAAACCTCACCCAGAAAAACTGCCCCGACCGGGGATCGAACCCGGGCCCGCTGCGTGACAAGGCAGCACGCTACCTCGAGACCACAGCGGTGGACTTGTTTAGCCATAATATCTCCATTGTTAGGAGTTTCTAGATCAAGCTAATTTAGTTACGCTTATTTCCTTACACATGTCATGGATGGTATGTGTTCAGCATACTGATCCAATGATTAGGCAGTCAATGTATTATTTGGATGATGAAGGTCAGTAAATTTTCCTTAGTGAGATATTTTTTCAGGCCTAAGATTATTTTACGAGTCTGAAAATGTTCTACCAGGAAGGCCTAAGCCTAGATGGGAGAATATTTGAATGGATGTTAAGAAACTGGACATAGGTGAAGTAAACTGGATTCAGTTAGTCGAGGAGAGTGTGGCATTGAACCTATAGGTTCCATGAACCATAGACTTAGTTTATCTCTATTTATGATGCTTGGATCTAGCCTTGGTTTTTTAATTTTTATTTCATGACAAATATAGACCACGTGAAGGTGGTCTAGGCGGAAACTTTTGTTGGCCAACAGATCTGGAACCAGCTGTTCTTACACATTTACAGTATTGGCAAGTTTCCAAGGACAAATAAGAATTCTTATAAAAATAAAACCTCATATGTCGTAAATTTTGTTTTAAAACTTAAGAACTATGATAAATTTCATATGATGAAAAAAAAATCATCAGATCACAAACAAAATAAATTAATTGCCAATTTTTTTTTAATAGTAGAAATAATATCAGTAACACATATATTTAACGCTCAGCGTAGTCATTGAGACATCGGCGTGAAAGACCGTTTAAAATGACCTTACTGTCTCTTATTTCAGACTTGGGATTCTTTTGCATGCCGTACAGTACGGGACCCACAACTTCATGATGAAGCAATACTCGGAACTTTCAGTATTTGGCTAACAACCAAAGTTGTGTCACGGCGTCCCTGAAAATCTTCTTGTGGACTTTTTTTTTTTTTTCCTGGTAACTTTCAACCAATTTTTAATTTAGGTTTTATTTTTTGTATTTTCCGTTATTGCAATCCATCCATACCTATTCCAATCCCAATCCCACACTTAATTTTACTATTTTTATGGATATTTTCCTCCATTCTCCTTCCTGGAATCAAAGCTACATCGTTGTATTTCTAATTCGTGTAATCTGGTAGACTTCCTTTTTTCCTCGGGGAATCCAAACAAACACTTTTTCAGATAATTTCTGCTCTGGCATTCTTCTGACATTAACATAACGAAGGTGAAAAATTCTATATTAATATATATATTTAATACAACTTTCGTCTTTTTTTTTCGGTATGGAATGCCCAGCCGTTCTTCTTATATAGTCAGTTTCGTACTGGGTTGTTTTTCATTGTCTTCTTTACTATTTCACTGTTATCGGTTCTTTGGATATGATCTGCCTGTATAATATTCGGTAAGTTGTAAATGTTATGCAATTCCTTGTTATATCGTAGTCGCTATTCTTACATTCACGAATGGGTTCATACATTTTCCCGAGAATATTTATTTCATAAATATTAAGAAGAGCAATGGTATGTTATGTTAGAACCCAGATCTCACATTATCATTGGTTTTATTATAATTTTATATAGTTGAAAGTGAACAACGAAAGAAAAGAGGGGAATAGAAAAATAGAGAAATTTAAGGGAATGATGGAGAAAATGGGAGGTAAATAATTAAACGGCGGACATTTGTCACAGATAATAAATTGGACGAGCAAGATCAAAGATAGATTAAAATAGCAGTGGCAGAAAAGAGGAACAAGTCGGATTATAACGGGGATGATTTACATTTTAGAAGAAATTTTCGACAGATATTAGAATATTATGAACAGAGCGAGGAATTATATGAAGAAAATTATGACACAAAAAAATACAGTAAAACTTGTTCAAAGGTGAATCTCATGGGACCAATTTTGTTTCCACATTAAACAATATTCCGCATTATAAAAATTAAGATATATTAACCAATCTTTGTTTATAGAGCGCCGTGTATGTCGTTTTGTAGTTCAGCTGTCGTTGGAAAGTGAATTATAGTATGTACCAGTGACTTCCAAGGTAACGCGCGAAAAAACAGTCCCGTTTCGTCAGCGTTAAAAATGTCTCTTAGGCGCGTATCCTGAAATTAAAGTATGCAGTTTTGGTTTCTACTCACTAACTATACTTTCGTCCACATCCTTTGATTCCCCGCAAATTTCATTGCACACTACATTGTGTCGTCTTTTAAAACTGTCCACAACCAGCCTGAATTACCTTGAGATCATTCCCTAGCGATGTAGCTAGAGCTTGGCTTTGGAGCATGGGTCCGGAAATTTGGAGATTTTTTTGTTCGTGGACTTGCAAAACACTCCCACGCCTCGTTGACTTTTGCTTTCTTTTTTTCTTTTTTTTTCTTTTTCTTCATTTGACCATTTCCTTGCGTCCATTCATTCACTATTTTTTCTTTGTGCTTTAAAATCTCATAAACTTGGATTTTTCTACATTTAAATTCAGTCATTATTTCGCATACTGAGAGTTTGTCTTTCTTTAACTTCAATCATTTTCGCTTTTTCGTTTAATGACAATGATGCATACGATTTAGCCATCTTTATTCCGTAAATTCAGAACAGTGCATGTGAAAGATACATACACAATAGGGCTCAGATCATAAACTAATTAAAGATTTTACAGTGCACTGGTTACTTGTAAGACAGATGTCAGTCGCCATGTACGTATTTGTTAAACTAACCTGTATTTCGCAGGCGGCAGAAATTATCATTTATTGTTAATTCGCGTAACGGGAATCCAATGAAGTGGAATATAATTTATTATTCTATCTTTCCGCCTTATAAACTTTCTTATGAATTGTGTAGAATATTCTTTCGTTTCCGCGTTGGTTGGACTAATTCCGTTTCATACAATATGAATACACATAAAGTTACTATTATTTCGCCGGGACCAATAAATTTGTTCACATTGGGCAGATTTCCGCAGCATTTACGTTCCGGATTAAACAAGTTTTACTGTATTATGTAGCTACTATTTTCTAAACTTTTTTTTTCATATACTTATATACATAGTTCCTTTTTAACTTACGAGTGTACATATCAGCGCATAAATGAGACAAGCATACCACATCTATAGCTCACTGTATTTCGCTTTTAATTAGTTTTTAATTAATCCTGACCCAATAAAAATATGTTCATCATTTGAAACAATTTTAATGAATCACGCCATAGCGTAGTTATATAAGGAAACGTGCTACAAACATGAAAGTCATGGATTCGAATCTCGATACTGTCAAGATTTTCAGCTGTACTAGACCTTCTGGAATCCATGTTCTGGGCACAAATGCCGCCATCAGGCAGATCAGGACAACCCGGCGGACATTTCGTACCCCTTGCCTAGAAAGATGGGAGCTTCAACATGCTACTACTCCAAAGACCTCCCAAGACTGTAGAGGAATCACTTTTCCTTAATAAATCAGAACTGAGAGGTTATATATAATCTTCTTGTAAGCCCATGTTTCCCTTAACAGAGATTTAGGCGCTCTCCCCCCACACGGAAGAATTTGAACCATACTAATTTAGTTACACTTGTTTTGGTATAGATGTCATTTGAGTTGTCCGTGGTCAGCGTTCTGCCTCATACTTACATCTAGGAAACCAAGGTAGTTCTAGGATGGGAAAATCCGGTAAATTTTGCTTAGAGGCCTTTTCATTCAGGCTTAAGGATCTTTTACAAGCTTGAAAATCTTCTGACTCGGGACCCACGGCTTAAAGTCCCTCCCGAAGGACTCGCTCCATGGATTTTTCCATCGTAAAAAATCCATCGACCCCGGCCGGGTTTGAACTCGGGACCAGAGGCAAGGAGCATAACCACTAGTCCACCGATAATACGATTAATTAATTTAATGAATGATATTTAATTATGAAATCCAAACATATAAAAGAAAGAAAATATTACAACCAAAACAAACAGGCTTCCACGAAATAGTCTATAGCACTAACAAAATTTAGAGCAGATATAGTTTGGATTATTGCTGTTTTTACGTTGCATAAAGCTATTATATTCTTGTAGATGTAAATGTAAAAATAACATTAAATTGGACGATTCAGAACGAACACAAGTAGACGATTGCAGTGTACAATATTTGGAGAAACAATATGTTTTTTAGTCCATAATTAATTCTAAGGATAATTTCAGAACTCTCTTTGCGATTACAGTTACATTTTATATTGAACTACAAACAGGATGAAATGTAGTTAAAATTATTTTAATCTTAGTTTTTTTTTTAAGAAATTGGTCTAGCATAGTGTCTATACTTGTACTTTGAACAATCCAATTGTCAACTCTGTTCGTTCTACACGTCTTGAGTTTTTCTATATTTTCTATTATGAGTAGTAAACTATAAGGTCTGTCAGAATAATTGTTTTGCACGATGTAAAATGATACTCAACATCTCAAGTATACTTGTCATGTTATATTTGATATTTTGATGTGAGAAAAATGCTTCAGGTAGCAATAACAGACTGACAGCTACCTGACTATACAATATTCCAACATTCTTCTACTTATCTAAGCTCATTCTGGGGACCGAGTTTAGGACAAATACCTCCATCTAATTGGCAACTCTGTGACTCCTCATCCAATTATTTGCTTTTATAAAAATCTATTTTTCTTGTTCAGAAGGGATACTAAAGAATTTTCACTTGTCTACCTATTACACTGCCAAAAATTACATAAATACAGCAGTCATTTCAAAAATATTTTAATGAATTCCTAGAACTTTTATTGAAAAGAAAAATACCCGAATTTGAAAGTTGAAAAATATGAAGGAATATGAAATTTTTACTAAAATATGAACATTTTGTCAAAATATTATGAGTAGAGCTAGGAATTTTAGGTGAAAAAAGTGCTTTAATTTAGCAGAAAAAGTGCAATTTTTTTTAAATAGAAGGTGCAAATTTTCCATGTGAATTATCATTAAAGAGTACCAAAACCAATTACACCAAACTCGCCAATAAACTGTTGTCGCACTACACCTTTACTGCTTCGTCGTTCCTTATTTTTCACATGTTTTACACTACTTATATGCTGCGTAACACGAATGCATTGATGTTTTTCATCATTTGTTATTGAAATATCACAAAGAATGCACCTGATAACAGATCAGTCACTCTGAATTCCATCTGCACTAAACTTTTTAACAATATCACATAGTTTATAGGAGTTCACTTTTGGGTTTCGGCGTACTGTATACTGGTAACTCAGGAAAATAGCAGACCGCACTAGTCAAATATTATTTTGAACTGAAACATTTATTCACGCACTCAACAACCTTCCTTGCTTGAACAATAGCTTTCGCATAACTGTGGTGCAATGAGGCGCAAACTAATTTAAAAGGAATAGCCTAACGGGATTGCACTGGAGTGGAAGTAATGTGATGTGGACTGATACCACATATCGTTACCAACCCTTGAAATCGTATTTGAATAAATAAATATATATATATATATATATATATATCATCATCATCATCATAGTACATTCACGAATTTAGGCCATTTGTTGACCTGTTTCGGCCTCAAGAGAAACACCATCCAGAAGTCTTTTGAGTGGACGTCCTGGTCTTCTTCTTCCTGCAGGTTGATATCTTAACATTAGTTTGGGTATTCTGTGATCTTCCATTCGATGAACATGTTGTATCCATCTTGACTTATAATCAGAAATTTTGTTTTCTAAAGATTCCATGTGTAATTCTTCTAAGATGTCTTCATTTTTTTTGTGATCTAGTAGTGTGTATCCTGCAGTCCTCCGAAGATATCTCATTTCAGCAGATCTAAGTCTCTGTATATCCTTCTGTTTCAACGTCCATACTTCGCTACCATACAAAAGAGTTGGAAGAGCCAGTGTTTTGTACACTTTCAGTCTTGAATGCTTTTGGACTAACTGTGGCTTGAAGATAGAATTTATTAACCCTAAAATTCTTAAAAATTTAGATATTTTTGCATTTACATCCTTTTCTTCTTCATATGAGATATTGCATCCTAGATATGTAAAATTATTCACCTGCTCCAAAATTTTATTGTCCAGTACAATTTTACTTCTGACAGGATCTACACCTTGAAATGCCATAATTTTTGTTTTTTCTGTAGATATCTTTAATCCATATTCTTCTGTAATTTTGTTAAGTTCATACAGACCTTTCTGTAGATTATCTTCGGAATTTGCTATTATTATTTGGTCATCTGCAAACAATAGGGTGTTTAATTTTCTATTTTCTGATATTCTTATTCCAAATTTATATGTTTTGTTCCAGCAACATATTACTTCATTGATATAAATTGCAAAGAGTGTTGGGGATAGGGGGCAGGGGTAAGGGGTAGTGACGTGTGTATAACCTCTCCTACCCAATTCTCATCCTCACCTTCTCGTGGTACAACCTGTTTTCACAAACGAGGCTCTGAGGACCGAGTCACGGCGGTATAACCGTTCCATCAGGTACTGAGTAAATGCGGTATCCTAATGTCTGTCCAGAGACTAAAAGGTAGCAGCCCTACCACTGGACTACTTAGCGTCGGGCCAGTAACCTGTCCTAAGGAACTTCAAAACTACTTTCAAGTCTCAACACGAAAAAAGCCAGAAGGAATTGAAATATATATATATTATTTTGGTAATAAAATGTTCCAAAGGAGACAAAAGATTTGAAAAGGTGCAAAATGTGCTTCCATTAAAGAAAATGTGCAAAAAGGTGCTAGCATTGAATAAAGGTGCAACTGAAACACAGTTAGGGGCATTTATTTAATGTTTTCTTTGCAATACTAGCTAATTTGAACATTATAGTAAAAAAAATGCAGCACCTAAAATTCCTAGCTCTAATTATGAGTTTTGGTCTTATTTGATTCTACACATCATAAAATACTTAGTCTCAGCGCTATTTGGCTAACAATTTAAAACGTAAAATTTCTCGCTCTAATTATGAATCACGGTGGATGAATGTCACACAATAGATTGCTTAAAATCACGCACCCATTAAGACAATTTAAGAAACTCCTCACGTCTAATTTGAGTTGGGAATAGTCAACTGTAATAATTAGATAGTATAACTCACAGGATTGATGATCGGGGCAAGAGGTACTGTACCAGGATTCTTAGCTATATTTTGGAATTCCTTGGATTTGGACAGGGTGTAGCTTTCTAAAATTGCAATCGCTGCCATTACAGGATCAATTTTAAGAAACCAGATTTACAAAATTTCTACTTTATAGTATGTAAACTTCAATTACAATTTGAAAATTTTTAATGTATTTACAAAATGTATTTCATCAATTTAAAAAAATTAATTGTATTACTTTGCCCTTGAGGCAATCCTCTAATGAGGAAAGTTGTATATAATAAGAAAGCTACATGGTGGTGATATTGTTATTATTATGACAGAACGATAGAGACTGGAATGACAGATGTAGAGGAGAACGACAGATTAATTGGGGACAGGAAGATGTGAAACATTTTGAAACTTGCTAAATAAATAGTTATTATTTTTATAATTGTCACTACTATTATTATAGTTTTTTAAAAGCTTCACTCGCAATTTTTGCGTCCTTAAAAATCCATCGCTCGAGGCCTGATTTAAATCTGCTATTCCTAGAACCAAATGTCAAGATGACAAACCAATGTCGTTCAGAATCGAACAGACAAGAAAGAAAGTAGTAACTGTAATTTTAAATTTTTGACATTTTCATTGAATATAAGTAATCTAACCTCATTAAAACATTTACGCGATTAACGTAGAGGAAGAAAGAAAACAGTGCATATTGTACAAACAGATAACCTTTTAAACTTGGAATCTCCAAAGTTGTGCCTCGTGCTTCCTCCGTGATTTATAAATACATTGTTTTACCCAGTTGTTGATGTGTTATTAAGCGATAGCAAGGAAATATTAAACACCAACTCGCACATCTTAGGGGCTGGAAGTGAATACCAATAAAACTATAAACTACTAATTCACTGGCGCCATCGAATCTGTAAGTTCTTGGCCGCGTGGACATAAGCTCTCCATAATCCCTATCCTGAGCTGTCTTCCATTCATCCCCCCCCCCTATAATCGACACGGTTAATGTTATTTTCCCATCTCATTCTAGGCCTGCGTACTGGGTCCCCCTTTGATTCCCCAAGTCCTGGCCATCGCAGTTTGAGACATAACTGTTCTTATATCTGGTTTCCCATAAACATCACATAACTCACTGCTATGTAGTAATTTCCTTAAATATTAGTAAGCAGACTTACTCTCTATATTGATGACATTCTAGGAGATCATCAATGTGCATTTAGAAGAAACAGGTCTACAACAGATCAGATTTTTAGTATAAGACAGATTTTAGAAAAGAAATGGGAATATAATGGTACTGTACATCAACTATATGTAGACTTCAAAAAAGCATATGATTCAATTAAGAGGGAGAAGTTATATAGTATCCTGCTGGAGTTCGGAATTCCTAAAAAGTTAGTCAGACTTATACGAATGTGTCTAAATGGCTCAAAGAGTAGGGTGCGTGTAGGCAAACAGTTTTCGGACACTTTTGAAATCCAGAATGGGTTGAAGCAAGGAGATGCACCATCTCCTCTACTATTTAATTTTGTACTAGAGCATGCCATTAAATCTTTACAGAATGAGGAAGGCTTACAACTGAATGGTATTAATAAGCTGTTAGTTTATGCTGATGATGTAGTACTACTGGCCGATAGCGAGGAGATACTAAAGGACAACACGCACACACTATTGAATAACACTAAGAAATTGGGACTGGAAGTAAATATCAGTAAAACCAAATATATTGTCACACATAGAAATTCAGTATATAATGGAAATGGACAGCTAATGACAAATGAGGGAAATTTTGAGGAAGTGGCTGAATTCAAATACCTAGGAACAATAAATACAAATAGGAATGAGATGCACAAAGAAATTAAACATAGGCTCAATTCTGGAAATGCATGCTATTATGCATTGCAGAGACTTTTGATGTCCCAACTCCTTTCAAAAACGTTAAGCTGAAAATATATAAAACTATTATTCTACCAGTTATATTATATGGGTGCGAAACATGGAGTCTTACTTTAAGGGAGGAAAGGAGATTACGAGTATTTGAGAATAAAGTTCTTAGGAAAATTTTTGGACCAAAGAGTGATGATCAGACAGGTGAATGGAGAAGACTACATAACAATGAACTACATGGTCTTTATAGGAAGCCAGATATAATAAGAACAGTTAAGTCTCGTAGACTGCGATGGGCAGGACATGTTGCACGTATGGGGAATGAAAGACGTGCATGGAAGCTTCTTGTAGGAAAGCCAGAGGGAAAACGCCCAGTTTGTAGACCAAGAATAAGGCGGGAGAACAACATTAACTATGATTTGAGGGAAGTAGATTATACAGGGAATGATTGGAAAGCATTAGCTCAGGATAGGGATGTATGGAGAGCTTATGTCCGCGCGGCCATGAACCTACGGGTTCGATAGTGCCAGTGAGTAAGTAAGAAAGGATTACGAAAATTCGAGAATAAAGTGCTTAGCAAAATTTCTTGGCTAAAGAGATATGGGCAGTGAATAGTGGGAATTACATAATTGTGTTCCATAATATTTATAGGAAACCGCATGTAAAAATAACAGTTAAGCCTCGACGATTGCGATGGGGAGGACTTGTGGCATGAATGGAGAATGAAAGACGGACATGGAAAGTTAAATGCAAAGCATCCAGTCGAATGAGTTTGGAGAATAACAACCATGATTTTAGGGACATGAATTACACAAGGAAAGAATCACTTGAAATGTATTTTCAAAAGAAGTATGTCCATAAAAGTAATTCATGGTCAGCTATTTGGACTTGTGGCTCGGAAGTATTTTGTGGATCATATATATATAGATGGCCATATTAACCATTTTAAATTAGAAAATTTTGGAAGAGCCCAAAGACTGTCGACTGATGTTTTTTTTTTATAGAAAGCCATTCATCAGATCGAACTGTGTGATTATAAATTCTACTGAAGTTATTTCATGTTCGATTTGAAGATTTTTTCGTAATGGAATTAGACCCAGAAGGACAAGGATTCGATTTCGGTTGGAATTGAAACTATTTCTAGCAAAATTTAGTAGTCCACGTATTTTCATTAAATCATGATCAAATTAGTGTTCATTCATTCATTCATAGTGTTCTGCTCAAGAGCAGGTGTTTCACTGCAAACTCAGCATTCTCCACTCGAAGTAGTGTTTTGATTGAATTTTAAGTTTATCTTAACTTTAGAGTCACGGTGTACTGCTTAATCCGTGGAAAAAAGAAGGCTATTAGGATAAGGTAATTGGTCTCAATAGCCTATGGTCTGATATCTCCTCTTCCGACAGTTGTTCCATACAAAGTACAATTCAATTCTATTTTTGGTAAAGAAATTGTACTGTGTTTATAATTGTGACAGATTTAATTGTAATAATTGCTTAAAGCGTTGCTAAGAAAGGAAATACCAGAACCTCGTTTTGACCTCTACTACTTTCTTACCATAAGTATTTTACTGCCATGGCCTTTTATAATTGTTGATGGAACCAAGAGAAAAAAAAAAGCAAGGTCGTTATTGGCGAATAAAAAATCCTGTTTTTACCTTACAAAGTCATGCAAGGACGTTCGGAATATAAAGGGTGATTTAGAATTTCTATTCATCGGTGTTTAGAGTTGTAGAAAGTACTTAGACGGGCATTGGATACACATGGCAGGACCATAAAATAAATACGGAAATATTATCTGAACTTCAATTCAGACCAGTTTAAAAAAATCACCACTGTAGAAATAAATTGAGAATGAATGAATGAATATCGCCCAATGATGAAAACTAAGTCAAGGTCGTCCGATTATTATGGACGGTGAGATCGGAACAGACCACTAAGCCTAAAAACTTGATTATTTGATGAATATGACGTAATAGATTGAAAAACCCGTAATGTACCACGCCATTACTCTTTTATTTTAACAACTTGAGGCAATAGCGACGCCAGTCTGGGTGTGAATATGTAGACAAATTTTGCAGATATACCACTGATTTTAGATTTAAGGGTTTCTTCAGTTCTTGGAGCTGTAAACTCAATTCCACAATAATTGTTAACACACAAAAACCAATGAATCAAGGATTACTCAATCGCCATAGCATCTTCATACTTAACCTACTTCGATATATATATATATATATATATATATATATATATATATATATACATATACACATATATACATATACACACCGTTTTATTTATAACAAAATGGAGTTAGTATGCAATCCATAATTCTATAATGAACTCAATATTATCAAGAGAAAAGATGATTGGATAAATACCCCCCACATTGTGTTATATCTGTTCTTTTCTTCTGTGTGTTTTAGTTTTTGTATTTTGGCATTGTAAGGACAATTATATTTATACCAATGCGTCTGTGTCAAGTAAATAAAAATATAATACTCGTAAACTAAATTAAAAAATATACCCACAAACTTATTTTTTTTACGTGACGTAAATCTGACACAGGACACGGCTTTATTTCCCTTGTAAAATAAACAATACTAATGATTTTTACTCCCTGAAATAAAATCCATTGACCTCGACCCGGGTTTGAACTTGCAAATATCGAAAACAGAGGTGAGCATGATAACCACTATGACTGAATGGTATCTTATATTATCATAGAGTCACGATTCAAATCAATGCGAGTAAGGACCAATAATTGTTACTTAACGCTATCTTATTTCAGTTCTTTTCTATAAATTTACGACTCGACGTCCTACTGTTTTATCTGCTTTCCGAAGGAAGTCAGTCCGGAATTTTGAACTGAGAAATGTATCTTTGGACTCTGCCAGATTTGAATCCGCGAACCTCGAAATGAGAGTTGAGCAGAACAACCGGGAACGACTGTACATCGTGTTGCACTTTATTTTTTTACATTCTTAATTATGAGAAGTAAACCTTTATAATGTTGCTGATGGTCTTATCAACTGAATATTTATCTTCTTTCTTCTGATTTCCTGATGTTTTTTAATGTTTTCCAAGCTTCTTTGGATCTAGCATATCCAATCGAATGATCTATATTCGAGCATATATTATCCCAGTATTCATTTTTTGTTCTTCTCACTTCCACCTTTGTTTTATGTTTTAGAGTGATATATTCATTTCGAGATGTTGAGTGGTCTGATAACCATTTCATCCTTGCTCTCTTTTCTTCTACTATTTTTTTAAATATCATGATTAAACCATTGTTTTTTTCTTTTTAATTCTAGACTTTATGTCCCAAATGCTTCTAAAGCTATGAATGTATACTTTCCTTTAAATGGTCATACATTTCTACTGCAGATTTATTTAAGTTAAGTTTTTGTTTTAATCTTGTTTGATAAATATATTTTATCCTCTCATCATAGAGTAAACTTACTTTATACCTTTGTTCATTCAAAAGGGTTGTATTTATTGTCTTTCGTTACTTCAATATTTTGTTTTTTCCTACTTTTTAATATGAATATTCCCAAAAGCATATAATGATCACTTCCGCAATCTGGTTTTCTATACATTCTAACATATTTCACTATCATCACGTTTTTGTTTCACAATTATATAATCAATTATCGATTTGAGACTTTTTGTTGGCTGTTCCCATGTGTATTTATGTATTTCCCGAGTTTGAAGAAACTATTCATTATCTCATAGCCATGTTCTTTACATAAACTTATCAATCTGTCTCCATTGTAATTTACTACTTTTTCCCCAAATGGTCTTTCATTCTACTTCCTACTCGACTATTAAAATCTCCTGTTATTATTACTTCTTGATGTTTTTTTTTATTTTGTCCAAAATTTCTGACAGTTTGTCAAAAAATTCATTTTCCTCTATAGTTGTTGCATCCTCATTTATGGCATATACTCCTATCATTATAAGCTCTGTCCCAAAAAGTTCGAGATTTAATTTAATAATTCTTTCATCAATTTCTTCCCAAGAGACATTTTTTACCAACTTATTTTTTATACCTCTTTTGCTCTACTAGTTTTTGGTACTCCACTCCAGATACGTGTATAATTTCCTAATTTTTCCCTGTCCTTTCCCTTGCATTTTTGTTTCTGAGAGCACAATATCTGAATTCATTGCTGTGATCTCATCTCTATTACTTCTTGTTCTTTAGTATTCAAGCCTTGAACATTCCATGTGCCAATAGCAAATGCCCATTTTCGTAGCTTAAGTCTGTCATATTTATATCCATTCGGCTGACATATTTTACTGATGCACGTAGCCATATACTTTTTTCCAGGGCCAGCTTGTCAGCCTGACGTCTAACCCCCAGACACGGAGGTGCTGAGAACTCGCCTTTCCCTCCCATCTTGTTAGCTACAGTCTATTACGACTGCAGTCAGGGAGCACGACGAGAACGTAGGATTAGGACTTGCTGGCAGAGCTGCTAAAAAAAATCGCAGTGGCATTACTCGAGATTTATTAAGGTATACATAGTCGGCATCTGTACTCTTCTCGAGGCCATACCAACCATTTACATACTTACTTACTAACTGGCACTATCGAATCCGTAGGTTCATGGCCGCGCGGACATAAGCTCTCCATACATCCCTATCCTGAGCTAATGCTTTCATTGGTTCCCTGAAGCAGTCCCCGCCCGGAGAACCGAATGGGGGACTATTTGACCTCCGGAAAATTTTATCCCACTTGAACCCATGTCCGCATTTCTTGACGGTTGTATTTTTACGGTGAAAGATCGTCACTCCTTCGACCAAGGTGCTTTTTTCGTCTAGCTTATCACTTTCGACCAGTCCGGCATGGGTAACCCTATCGGCAGCAATGCTACCGCCGGCATAGCACGGAGGGATACCAACCATTTATTTCAAGAAAATAGAAATGAGTTTCAACCTCAAGATGCGGATGTAGAATATAAATGTAGCATTCCAGAGATAACAGAAGATGAAGTAAAAACAGGCAAAAAATGGGAGGGCACCAGGACCAGGAAATATTCAGACGTAACTCCTAAAACATAGAGGAGATATTTTAGTAATTCTGTTAACAAAAGTTTTTAATAAAATTGAAATTGGAGACGATATCCCAGAAGACTGGAATTTATCCTATATTACTCATATTTTTAAAAAAAGGTGATAAAAACTGTGTTCCAATTATACCTTCAACAGCTAGGATTTTTAGTAAAATTATAAATTTTAAACTTAAGAGAAGAACAATGTGGATTCCGGAGTGGAAGATAATGCATTGATAGTCATTTTCTGTATGAGACAATTACAATATATAATCCTAGCAAAAAAATAAAGAACTACGCATGACCTTTATTGATTTAGAGATGGCATATGATAGTGCACCTCGACAATTGTTATGGGCAGCAATGAGAAATATGATATCTGTGATAAATGGATTAATATTGTTGGAGGATCTATAGTAATACAAAAGCTAAAGTAAAAATACAGAATTACAGAATAAATTAACAGAGGAATTCACAGTGAATAAAGATCTTAAGCAGAAATGCAGTTTGTCACCAATTCTTTTTAACATTTATTTAGACGAGGCTCTTTATTTATGGTATAAAATGTTCTGAAATGGATATTCCTATAGGAGAAGTACTACATTCATTGTTGTTTGCAGATGATCAAATAATTTTTGCAGGGGATGAAGATGATATGAAGTATATGATAAACAAAGTAATGGAAGAATATAAAAAATGGGGACTGAATATCAATTTACAGAAAACAGAATATTTGTGTTTGGGAAAGGATGTGGCTTACCTCATACTCGAGACCGGGGGAGAAAAAATGTGAATTTTTAAATATATTGGGTCAATAATTACAAGTGTAGGTCCTGTGAAAGAGATGTACAGACTAAAATTGGAAAGGCAAAAAATGCAACTAAGATATTACATGGAGTAATTTGGAACAAAAATATTACAAAGGAAACTAAAATGAAAATTTATAAGAGCATAATACAAAATATTTTGTCATATGGAAGTGAAACTTGGTCTTTGACGGAATTACAAAAGAATAAAATTAGAACAGTTGAATTTGATTATTTTAGAAGAAGCCTCCAAAAACAAGACAGGATAAAATAAGAAATGAATTCCTTTGGAGAGAAATGAATGTCATCACATCTGTTGTTAAGAGGGTTGAAAATCAAACGCTTAAATGGTATGGCCATGTACAAAGAATGGAAAATGAAAGATGGCCAAAAAATATATACCAATGGTCACCCCCTGGAAGAAATAAACGTGGCAGACCAAGATGGAAATGGAAAACCTACGTCAGAACTATAATGGATGATAGGAATTTGGAAGGAGATTGGAATGATAGAAATAAATGGAAACTGAAGACGGCAAACTTATAATTTGGTAAAGCTGAAGAAGAATTATTAGAAAAATGGAGTTTAGATATCTCAAAAAGACGAGTCTCACGGGCTTAGTAGTCAGTGTTTCTGACTACAGTTCATGAGGTCCCGAGTACGATTCCTGGTCAATCCATAGGAAATTTTCCTCAAAGGGAGTTATTCCTGTGATCGCCCATGGTCTGGAATTTAGGTTAAGGATTCTTGTGACGCTTCAGTTATCATTTATTGCCATCATATCATCGGGGTAATTTCGCCTTCCTAAGAAATGGATTATAATCCCGCACTGCCAGGGGAGAAAGCCAGGAATGCCATAAAATACAAGCTGGTGGCATTAGAAAGAAGAAAAAACTTACACTGTTACAGATCTTCATGACCTAGATATTCTCCCATAAAATAACATTAAAATTTATGACACCTGTGAAGTTATTTATGCTCTCATAAGTTGAAGTCAGTGATAACGAAAACTTTTAATAATCACCTGATGTTATTGGAATTCATAAATGCACCGGAATGACGCCAAGAACAATACACGCAGCTGCAGGCTGTAAATAATACTTGATACATACTATGATACTAAGAACCAACGCGCACACTCCATTGAGAAATACTAAGAAATTGATACTGGAAATAAACACCAATAAAAGCAAATAGGCCCTTTATGTTCAGACATAGAAGTACATTATATAATGGAAATGGGCAGTTAAATGACAAATGAGAAAAATGTTTAAGAAATGGCTGAATTCAAACACTTAGGAACAATAATTACAAATAGGAATGAGATGCACAAATAAATTAAAGATACGATCAATTCTGGATGTGCATGCTATTATGTATTACAGAGACTCTTGTCTCAACTTCTCAAAAAACGTTCAACTGAAAATGTATAAATTGTTATTCTCCCAGTTATGTTATATGGATGCAAAACACGGACTCTTACTTTAAGGAAGGAGAAAATATTGAGTATTTGAGAATAAAGTTGTTAGAAAAATGTTTGGAACAAAAGGAGACGAACAAACAAGCGAATGGAGAAGATTACACGTAACCAGATATAATAAAGTTAAGTCTTGTGGATTGCGATGGGCACTACATACGGCACGAATGAGGAATGAAAGAGAGGCATGGGAAATATTGTGGGAAAACCAGAGGGAAAGTGCCCAGTAGGTAGGCTAAGAGTGAAGTAGGGGAAATAACATTAACCAGGATGCTTGGAAAACATTTTCCCAGGGAAGGGATATATAGAGAGTTTATGACCGCGAGGTATGAACCTATGGGTTCGATAGAGCAACACTTTTTAAACTTCTAGGTTTCTTGACTTTTCATCTCTCAGCTTGTCCTACGTGCGTCGCCCGAGCCTTTGTAGTGGCACGACCTGTTGGGAGGAGGATTGAACGCACTCATCTTTTTTTTCTAAAGTGTAACTAAATTAGTGTGGTTCAAATTCTTCCCTGTAGGGTGAGAACGCCTAAATCTGTGTTAAGGGAAAACATGGGCTTACAATACAAGGACCTCCTACGGTACACATCATTCACACACACACGTCCAAACTGAACATAGCAATATGAAAATTATGAATTGTAATGGTCAGATGGTGTTCGGGAACCGTTTGCGCCTTGAGTTTTCTTACATTTGGCTCGTGTGAGGAAAAATCCTGAAGAAAAAATCGCCCAGGAAACTTTCCCAGATCGGGAACGAACCCGTGCATGAAATGTACGAGGCAGTGACGCTATCCGGAGATTACAGTGGCGAACAAGTGTACAAAATCTAATAACTCCGATTTTTTTCTGATATCTTTCAACCATTTCATTATATTGTATTCTTGTACCTATTTTTTCCCCCACTTGTCTTCCATTAATATTTATTATAGATTGCTACTAATAAATTTTTATTATTATTATTATTATTATTATTATTAGGTATATTATTATTATTATTATCATTATTTACATATTTAATTTGATACGGTTAAGGCCATAAGACCTTTTTCTCGATCAGTGAAAAATTATATAATGCTGAAAAATTACGTAGACTTAAAACAGCCATGTTTCTTCTTGGGGTAAATGCGGGTGTCACGCAGGGCTGACAGCTCGGGTGACATCTTAAGTCGTTTGTCTAGAAACATTGGAGCCTAAACCTCTTAGTGCCCCAAGGGCCTCCTAACTGCAGACGAAGCGAATGAAAGCAGTAGGTATTTTATTCATCATTACTATTCCCATATTCTCAGGTAGTATGCCATTGTATCGCTCGCAATTCTCCATGACCACATTCGTCCCCTGCTTTCATTCTCTTCGTCTGTGGACTATACTTCAGGCTGTATACAAAATATCCGCCGTGCGGGAATTATGGAAACTAAGCAAATTACTCAGCAAGTCGATTGCCGATTTGAATGGTTTATGGAATATGTAATAGTTTTAATTAAATAGTATGCATCCAGTTATGTTGCAAGAAAAAAACTTGATGTCAGCTATATCGACTACTAAACGACGTCTTTTAGGTAAAGCCTAGACACAATAGTTGGTTTTCGCTGATATTTCAACAATACTCTAGCCATTTTATTTGAATAGCATAAACAGTTTTTTTAATCAAAACATACACCACTTTAAATTTACTTATATATTTATAAACAGGTTTACAATGTAATGAAACATCTTCCTTTGCCCAAAGCACTTTAAATTTTTACCTTCTTCATTCGTCTCTATCTTCCCATTCCAATTCTTCCAGACCTATCTCCCTCATACCTTTCCTAGGTGCAATCCATTCCAAAGCTTATCTGGGTAATCTTGTCTCCGGCATTCTACGTAATCTGATATTGAATTTTGCAATTTCAATAGTTGTCTGATGATTGTATTTTAAATTTAATGCATCCAAATATATGTTCATACAAATTAATATGAAATTAAAATGAAACAAGTTAATATTTTTCCGTTATGTTTTAATATACGATCTGATATCCAGGTCGTACCGCGTATATTTATTTTTTAATGATACAGTGAAAAGGTCTTGGCAATGAAATTGTAACCGAGCATTTGCCAACTTCGACAAATACGCATCAGTTTTGCATAAATTATTTTAAAAATATGAATGCACGTGGTTTTAGAGGAAACAACGGTTAATATATAAAGTGCTGGCATATAACTAAATGCGCATTGGAAATTCCAGATCTAGAAGCGTCATGTGTGTGATTTAAGCGGTGTTTGTTTAGCGATTGACCATTTTCCTACAATAATAGTTTTCTGGAAATTCACCACACATGTGTACTTGTGATGCTAATGAGAGATATAATAGAACTTTCACACTTCAGGAACCCATGACCTATTGCAGACATATAGCATGTACTTCGAAACTTGATAAGATGATTTACAATGAAACATTAAAATTGCGCTAACAAGTCCACCGCTGTGGTCTCGAGGTAGCGTGCAGCCTTGTTACGCAGAGGACCCGGGTTCGATCCCTGGTCGGGATAATTTTCCTAGGTGAGGTTTTTTCCGGGGTTTTTCCTCACCTGTAAGATAAATGCCAGGAAACTTTAAGGCCCAAAACGGTCCCTGAACACCGTCTCGCCATCATCATCAATATCATATTCGTGTAATTAGCTTCAGTTTAGTTTAAGGCCTCTCCTGGCGTATCATCAACAAGTTTCATATCATCGGGGCAGTGTAATCCCGCCTTCCAGACGCCCCAACCTCAGAAGTGGGTTACAATTACGCCATGCCAAGAGAGAACACCAGAATTGTAGAAGTGATAACCTGGGGCATTGGAAATAGATAAGTGTCTGGTCAAAAGTGACTGCATTTCTATTAATTAAAAAATGTAATTTACTTATCACCCTGAATGTATTTATATTAGACTCTCTAGTACCCAGCGTTCTCTTGCATGTCTACTTTTTAATATTGCCCTTGAAAAAGTGGTAAGAGACGCAGGTCTTAATATAAGGGGAACCATCTTTCATAAATCTGTGCAAATTCTTGCATATGCCGACGATATAGATATAATAGGAAGAAGTCAATTAGCCATGAAGGATGCATTTATTAGCCTAGAGAAGGCAGCAAAAAGAATGAATCTTAAAATTAACCAGGCCAAGACAAAATATATGTCTGTGATTAAAGGTAAATGTGAAGCGTGCCCATCTAGTTTGGAAGTTGGCACATATAAATTTGAACTGGTTCATAGCTTTATTTATCTGGGATCTGAGGTAAATTGTAGAAATGATATTTCGGCTGAAATACATCTACGGATCATGGCTGCAAACAAATGCTTTTTTGGACTCAGGAAAATGTTTAGATCTCAGTTTATATCTAGAAAGACAAAAATACTCATGTATAAAGTTCTCCTTAGACCAGTGTTAACTTACGCGTCAGAAACTTGGACCATGTTGAAATCTGATGAGGAATTATTGGGGCGTTTTGAAAGGAAGATACTGAGATCCATTTTTGGTGCCGCGAAAGAAAATAATGCATGGAGAAAGAGATACAATAATGAATTGTATAAATTGTACAATCAGCCAGATATTTTGAATTTTGTTAAAGTTAATAGATTGGCATGGGCTGGACACATTATTCGCATGGACAACAAAAGGATTACAAAAAGAATTTACAATGAACAACCACTATTGGCCAGAAAAGTTGGAAGACCTAAATTAAGATGGGAGGATAGTATAATTCAAGACATCAAAATTTTAAAAATAAAAAACTGGAAGAATGAAGCGCAGAACAGGGAAGTCTGGCACAGGTTTCTGAAGGCGGCCAAGGCCCACATAGGGCTGTCGAGCCAATTATGATGATGATGATGAGTACCCAGCGTGCGCAGCTACGCCTAAATAAATTAAATATATTTTTATGTTCAGTTGAATAAGTAAAGAAGGAATTAATTATTATTAGACACCCCGTGCTGATTATCCAACGTTGCCCGGGAATTTTCATAACCCGATCTCCTTGGCATCAATGAGCTGAAAGACAAAACTAATGCTAATTGTAAGTTACTCTATATGTTGTAGATGACTTTTTTGTAATTTTTTTGAGATATTCAATTCTATGCACATTAATTTGGTGTATTTGTTATAATTTAGGGAACATAGGCCATTGGCGTTGAAAATCGACTTTTTAGTGCACCGATGCACTTTTTGTTTTTAGCTCCGGCTCTATAGTTTGTACGGCAATGTTATATATTATATACAATACGTTAATTGTCCCAGAAAAAATTATTTGAATGTTGGTAAAACCCCCATTCAACTCGTCAAGTAGTCGAGTCCATAAAGGACAGACAGGTTAATAGGCACTCACATATATATATATATATATATATATATATATATATATATATCGGCAAATAATAAAGATGGGTTCGTGTTCTAAGACACTAACAAGGAAACATTATTTTGGGCTTATTATATTAACTACCATTACATTTATGGAACGAATGAGACGAAATCTGTGTTTCTGTTATAGTATTCTAGTTTAGCACACACAAATTCGCGTGACTCATTTATTTGGGCTGGGCCCAAGGCATCGAGAACAAGCTTCAATCCTCCCTCTGGCCTAATTCTGTCCAAATTGACACATAGGCTCGGAGCGGGAAGTACATGGATGTGCTCGCATTAGATCAACACAACCACATATTTTAAACACGTGTGGTGTTAGTAAACATAAGTTTTTACATAACATGAGATGATATGAAATGGGTGAATGGTGATGAAATGACACGGAGGGGGGGGGAGACGAGTAGTGGAGAATGTGGTGGAATGACACGGTGGGGGGGGGAGACGAGTAGTGGAGAATGTGGTGGAATGAGATTCGGGAAACGGGAAAACCCTGAGAAAACCCCGAAAATCCCAGGGTGGGCCACCATCAGTACCTCCCCGGAATCGCCAGGATATGAACCTGAGATCCCAGTGGGGAAAGCCGCGCGCACTAACCACGCGTCTACCGAGATGACACTATGAATATATTACAGATTCATAGTTATTTTGGCCTTCCTCTACCTCTGGATTCTTTCAGTTGGCACAGTAAATTCAGTTCGGGTCCATTCGCTGCAAATGATCCTACCAATTATCGTGATAAGTCAGAATGACTTCTTTAATGTTTGTAATTCTTAATGTTGCCCTTATGTGTTTTATTTTTGTCTACTTATTTGTATCTAAAACAAAAATCTCCATGACGCATAAAACACTGGATTGGATCTTTGGCTTTCTAACTACTCTAAATGAGGGCTATAATGCATAAAAACCAGAGAATGCTGAAAGACAGCTCAAAACCCTAGAATCTGATTGTCTCTGTTTTGAAGAGAAATTTAATTTCTTATCAGAAAACATTCCAAGTACAATTTAGTTAAAAATATATTATTTATGAGGCAGTACATGCAAAATTTTCATTGCAAGAAAAGAAAATACACGGTAAAGAGAAATAATGTTCCATTAAATTTGAGATTTCTGGTTAACATTCGTATTGGTTCTAATTTGTTGAACTCAACATTACTTTCATTATTCAAATGTTACGTAGAAAAACATTATGGCTGCCCTCAAATAGATCGGTATTTAAATATCACCTCCATTCCTAATGGTGAGATTTCGCGATTTTTTAGAACCCCCTTCCCATTTTATTTGAAAGGAATAGAGCAAAATAGAGAATTTCTACCGTTTCAGACGAACCCCCATTTCTAATCATTCGATTATGCTGATTAAAACACTCGACCTTAAACTAACTCACTGGCACTATTGAACCCGTAGGTTCATGGCCGCACATTTTCTCTATCCTGAGCTAATGTTTTCAATCATCCCCTGTATAATCTACAAATAATGGTTAGTGTTATTCTCCTACCACAAAGTGTAGTCTACAACTGGACGTTTCCCCTCTGGTTTTCCTATAAGAAGCTTCCATTCTCTTCTTTCATTCCTCATTCGTGCCACATGTCCATCCCATCGCAGTCTACGAGACCTCACTGTTCTTTATTATATCTGGTTTCCTATAAAGATAACATAGCTCCCTGTTATGCAGTCTTCTCCAATCTCTTTATCCAAAAATTTTCCTGAGAGCTTTACTCACCTTATTTTTCTTAATTGATTGTTTTATGGTAATCAAATTCATAACCGATTAATTTCCCGATATACGTTTCTGTAACATTTGTTTAAATAGCTTTTCATCACAAGCTCTTTGGACGATCACTCTGTGTTTCCAAGCCACCGTGTATAGGTGGTCTTGTGGTGAAGGTAATAAGGTTATATGGTTCCGAAAGAAAGACGAGTTTGGAACACAGGTTGGCTGGTGTCTTCTTTCGATGAGTAATGCTAGATGGGGCAGGACTTGGCTGGGTAAGAAGTTGAATGACCTTCCAGAAGCCGTAGCCCGTCGCCTAACAAAATTACCTGCGCCTTTTCAACTCTTCTTTCATCACAATATCCACTATCTTCTTTCCAATTTTCAATTACTGTGCATCGTCCATTATTCGGATTGATAACGGAAAAATAGTTCGAATTAGTTGAAGGATAAAAATAATTTTATATAATTATTATATACTACTAGGTCAGATGCATGCAAACGACAGTAAAATATTTTATTTCTTGTTTATAGACGCTTTTAATATACAAGGCCTCTTGATTTATTTAATTATATTTTTCGACAAGTCTTATTGACTAATAGTCAGAGGTTTGTGACTGTAGTTTGTGGGGTCCCGGGTTCGATTACCGACCATAGGAAAATTTCCCTCTCTGTGGTCGCCCGTGGTTTGGATTTAGAAAAAGTTTAGGTTTAAGGACTCTCCTGGCTCTTCATTATCATTCAATATCCATTATTTTATTGATACTCCACCTCTCAGGCGCTTGAACTCAAGATGTGGGTTATAATTCCGGGAGGGACTACCATAAATATAAAGACAACCTGATGACATTGGTATTGTTTTTATTTATTTATCGATGTAGTGGTTACAATTAAGAATGACCTGTAATCAAATTCCAAATTAGCATTTACCTTGACGATTGAAGAAAACCAGGTTGGTGGGCACTGGGGTTTGAACTCAGGACTTGAGAATACGAGTCTCACACGCTACCACTTGGACCAACTTGCTTATAAAGTATATTTAGAAGAAAACTACGCAACTCTATAAAATAATCGTCATTGCCTTTTTAGATTTTTGGTATACTTGGAATGGTGTTATGTTGAAATGGGAGTAATAACGAATCAAAAATGGGTTACCTCAGTACGCGAAACTGGTTCCAGGTTTTTTAATAGATTTTTAAAAAATATATAGCATACATTAGGGTACTTTGTGTTAGTTTATTTATATCATATCTTCTGACAGACTGAAATTTGGGATATAATATTCAACATCGTTCCATCAAGCATTATTTGGTCCACCATGTTACCTTTTTCCATTAATTTCCCAGTCATCCACCTTTCAACATATGTCTCCATTCTCCGAACATGTCTGTATAATCGTAGTTTTTTTAATAATATTGTATATTATAACTTATATTACATCTTTCCCTTCCAATTATTCTTCTTGAATCTTTATTTTTTATTATGATTATTTTACATAGAAAGTCTCCCAGTTATGTTAAATATACGGATGCGAAACATGGACTCATACTTCAAGGGAGAAAGGATATTACGGGTATTTGAGAATAAAGTTCTTTAGAAAACTTCTGGTCCAAAGAGAGATGAATAAGCGAATGGAGAAGACTACATAACAGCGAGCTACACGATCTTTTATAAGAAACCAGATATGGTAAGAACAGTTAAGTCTCGTAAACCGAGAATGAGGTTGGAGAATAACATTAGCTATGATTAAAGGAAGTAGATTACTTACTTACTTACTTACTCGCTGGCACTATCGAACCCGTAGGTTCATGGCCGCACGGACATAAGCTCTCCATACATCCTGAGCTAATGCTTTCCAATAATTCCCTGTATAATCTACTTCCCTCAAATCATAGTTAATGTTATTCTCCCACCTCATTCTTGGTCTACCAACTGGGCGTTTTCCCTCTGGCTTTCCTACAAGAAGCTTCCATGCAATTCTTTCATTCCCCATACGTGCAACATGTCCTGCCCATCGCAGTCTACGAGACTGAACTGTTCTTATTATATCTGGCTTTCTATAAAGACCATGTAGTTCATTGTTATGTAGTCTTCTCCATTCACCTGTCTGTTCATCTTTCTTTGGTCCAAAAATTTTCCTAAGTACTTTATTGTCGATTACTCGTAATCTCCTTTCCTCCCTTAAAGTAAGAGTCCATGTTTCGCACCCATATAATATAACTGGTAGAATAATAGTTTTATATATTTTCAGTTTTTGAAAGGAGTTGGGACATCAAGAGTCTCTGCAATGCATAGTAGCATGCATTTCCAGAATTGAGCCTATGTTTAATTTCTTTGTGCATCTCATTCCTATTTGTGATTATTGTTCCTAGGTATTTGAATTCAGCCACTTCCTCAAAATTTCCTTTATTTGTCATTAGCTGTCCATTTCCATTATATACTGAATTTCTATGTGTGACAATATATTTGGTTTTGCTGATATTTACTTCCAGTCCCAATTTCTTAGTGTTATTCAATAGTGTGTGCGTGTTGTCCTTTAGTATCTCCTCGCTATCGACCAATATTACTACATCATCAGCATAAACTAACAGCTTAGGAAGTAGATTATACAGGGATAATTGATTGGAAAACATTAGCTCAGGATAGGGATGTATGAAGAGCTTATGTCCGCGCGGTCAGGAACCTACGGGTTCGGCAGTGCCAATGAGTTAGTTATTCTACGAAGAAAATTGCAAAATTAGAAAGTTATTAAACGCCTTCATGGAAAACAAATGTCAACAAATGCAAAATCACGGTTAAATTATATAACACCAAAAACAGTTTTAAAATAGTGGAAACTGGATTTTATGCCGAATATGAGATTTTTACCTACGCTCTTTAGATTTAATTCTCACTCGTCGTAGCGAGCAGTTAAGCCAGTAGGACTTGGTGCAGAGCTACAGGACTCGTGCTGATTCTAGTCCTCAACGGGGAACATGTTTTCTCATGGAATAGCGAGCAGTTAAGCCAATAGGACTTGGTGCAGAGCTACAGGACTCGTGCTGATTCTAGTCCTCAACGGGGAACATGTTTTCTCATGGAATAGCGAGCAGTTAAGCCAATAGGACTTGGTGCAGAGCTACAGGACTCGTGCTGATTCTAGTCCTCAACGGGGAACATGTTTTCTCATGGAATAGCGAGCAGTTAAGCCAGTAGGACTTGGTGCAGAGCTACAGGACTCGTGCTGATTCTAGTCCTCAACGGGGAACATGTTTTCTCATGGAATTTTGAGCAGCATGGGACCCATACAGCATCGTGAGAAATTTGGGCACTACACACATACGAATACATTATGCATTGGAAAGGGACAGTTCATGACAAATGAAGGAAACTTTGAAGTGGCTGAATTGAAATAACTAGGAACAATAATTACAAACAGAAATGAGGTGCCAAAAGAAATTAAATATAGGCATTAATTCTTAAATGCATGCTATTACAGGGACTCTTGTCATCCCAACTTCTGTAATATATTCATTGTGGCATCTCTGTGGACGCTCTGACTGGGATATCAGATTCGAATCCTGGCGGTTATGTGGCCCAAAGCGGGATTTTTTTTGGATTTTCCTCTTTCCTGAATTTCATCCCACCAACATTTCAAAACATCCTGTGCGGAAATGTTAGTTAGTTGTCAGAAGAGTAATGGGTGACTACGCAATAATTTGTTCTTGCCAAACTTAAATGCGTTGCTATGACAACATACCTCCAATTTTCAAAATGCTGACCTGCCTAAAGTCCAAAGAACTGTAAACACATGCCATCAGCAACGCCTCCTGATCCTCATATGTCGATGACCATCTTGTGTAATTGTCGCCCTATATACATTAAATTCAGTTTCATGGTTGGTTTGTCATTATCTCTCGACACAGTCAACTGCATAGTTATTTTTTTGAGCCAGATGTTTCTTCCTGGGGGTGAAGCAGCTGTTTCATGTATGTCTTGTTAAAGTTGCATTTAAAACGAGGTCAGTATGCGGGAGGTATATACAACCGACTTGTATATACAGAGTGGAAACAGTTTCAGGGCAAAATAAGGTTAACAGACTGGCCATCTGTTTGTTGGAGTTAATATGGAAATTTGTCAGCTGAATTAGGTTTTTTTTCTGCCTGCCGTAGCCGAACATCATGCCTTGATGAAGATCTACAGTACTTTTCGCTCGTTTCGAGTCCCATGGGCGGAATAAATCTCTCATGGAATGTTGACTACAGACCACGATTTTCATTGCCAGATCGAAGTCATACTGGAGTGTCAATCATCTTACTCCTAATGTGTTAAAACACTCAGGAGTGTGTGATGCAATGCGAGAGTCAACCACCAACTCCTCATACCATACAACTTGTCGCTAGATTCAATATTGCAGCTAAGCAGTGATATTGATCTGAAAATACGTGGACTCTAGTTTATAGGATCGGCCGCGGTGGTCTAGTGTTTATGTCCCTTGCCTCTAGTCCCAAAATTCGCGGATTCAAACCCGGTTGAGGTAGATTTTTTTAGGATAGAAAAATCCAAGGAACAAGACTTCCGGGAGGGACTTTAAGGATATCAAATCTGAATATTTTCAGGCTCGTAAAAGAACGTTAAGCCTGAAAAAAGAGGCATCTAAGTAAAATTTACCGACCATCATCATCTACTTAATAACTACCTTAGTTGCCTACTAGATGTCTCATTGGGTCGGTATGCTAATCACATACCATTTATAACAACTGTAGGAAAATAAGCGTAATTAAATTAGCTTGATCTAAAAACTCAACAAAGGCTAAACTCAAAAAGGGTCTGACAAGGAAACTATCAACCATTGTATGCTGGAACGTACCTTGAAATTTCTCTCAGAGAAGCGTTGTGTTGTACCAAAACCGTGTCCAAAAAGTTATCTGATGGCCTTCTGCACGAGTAAAACTAAGTTCAATGAGACGGGACGCGATGTGGACAGTAGGTTGTGAGGGTTATCCAACCCACCAATTCAAGAGTTTTATTACTTTCCTGAGGTTAAATGCGATATTTGGTGCTGGTTTTAGTGACTTGCAGTTAAAAGCGGCAGATAATATTTTGGACTGGCCCTTGGTATTTCATAACGTTTCTCTGGGAGAAATTTCAAGGTAGTTGACAGTTCCCTTGTGAGCTTTTTCCTCTCTCAAGTCGTGACAAAACAGGCAGGGTCTATCTGATCCGGATAAAATAATTATTTTGAGGACATGAATAAGCCTATACTTGTAAATAGAGACCGGATGTTAGGGAAAATGCCTATAGTTATTTATTCTATATATTGTAAAAGTGGCTTCATATAAGTACATCCCTAGAGTTGTTTTCGATGTTCATTCCGCCTACAAATGCCTATTTCAGCTTATAATGCCTATAAATGCCTATTTGCAATTTTTTCTCGAAATTAACTCAGTATTTCAATGAAAGCAATTGAAATGGACAAACTTCATGACACAAATAATTTCACTTTTTTATTCTTTTTATAAATTCCCTTAGAATATTTTAGGATAAGGGTAGCAATAACCCAACAACCTAGCAGGTAGATGGTTCCCCCTCAATGCACTCCCGTTAGGTAAATATTGTATTTTTCCCCCTCATGCATTCGCGTTAAGCGAAATAGCCCTATGCTATGTCCCAATGTATTATGCTCTAAGGCTTGGAGAAAAGTTCTTTGCTTCTTTTCAATACAAACATTGCTGAGCGACAAAGAGGGTAGATGACTCTCTTTCTCACACCTGGTGCTGAAACCTTTAGGTGACTGGAATATTATTTTTGATGTTGGTATTGTCTGTCCAACGGATCTGTGCCCCCATAAGATATGCGAACTAAAACCTACTTCATTTTCTGCCTGGGCAAATCATTTCCCTCCCTGCATTCCTATCTCACGCTCTTTTCTATGCCCCTCTTACACTTGCACTCCAGTGTTGTCAAATCGACTCCAACCTTGCATTTTTCAATATTCAAGAGCCATGACACTGGGTGAAATTTAGCAACATTCCTACTCGATGGCTGTTGTTAGACGTAGTCATAGGGGAGTGCGGTGAAATGGTGTGGGTACTGACGTGTACTTTTCTAAGAACGATGTCAGCGCTATAGGGGCACAGATCCATTGGTCCGAATATAACACTGAATTCAGTCTGCAGTTCTCATTCACAGACAGGTGCTTCAAAGACAAAGTGGTGCGGCAAGTGTATGTGTTTTTTTTATATTTTTAGAACAGTTTTTTAAGATACCTAAAGAGCGGACAACTGTGAAAGACAAACTGATCAATTTCGTGAAAGAATTTGGTGCGGAAATATTCTCAAGTGACGGTTCTGATCTTTGTAAAAAGGCAAAACAAATTCCAAAAGCATCTTTGATATATTCGCATGCTATTGATAGCATATTTTTATATTATTAACGTAAGGCTAAAAAGTTTTGTCGTTGTCCATTTTTGTAAGGGCCTGTTTTGAATATTTTAGTGCCTATATAATGATTTATAGTGCCTAACACCCAGACTCTACTTATATTACAGTGTTTAACTTATTAAAAAGTAAAGTGATCCCACAACAGGCCCGGAGGCCCTAGGGGTAGTAGGGGGTTAATGCTCCCACATTTTCTAGACAATCGGCACTTTGTCAGCCCTGCGTGACGGCCTCCTTTACCCCCAGAACAAGCGCCCGGTACTCACTTCCGTTAGAGGCTGAGTCGACCCCAGGGCCATAGTGCCGCCAGAGGGTTTGGGTCAGTTTAAAAATCCTGACCCCAACGGGACTTGAACCCTCGACCCTCCGGCTTGTAACTCAGTGTCTTAACCACTACGCTATGGCGTGCCCCCGTTACTGGTACATTTTTAAGGAACTGTTTGATTTATTATGTGAATATAAATCCATATCATGAAAATGTTTTAACAGTAGTTTTCTCTTTTTTTGTTGTTGCAGGTAAGTTGCTGATCCTTGTTGCTGACCTGTAAGTTTTATGTTTACATTCTTACACACTATATGGTTAGAAGTATAGGGAGATCAATAACTGACAGTTAGATTTTCCCCTTGACACACATTTAGTTACTATAATCCGTAAGAATTTAGCTGTTGGGTTGTTTTGAGGGATGGGCACTCACCTTTCCCTCGGTCACCATAATATGCCTGCGGGAAGACAAACAGTTGAATGCCATAAATAACCACGCACTTGTATATGTTAAGAGGGTGGGAGTGAAAACACCAAAACATTTCCAAAAAGTTTGACAAAACGAGACAATCGACCATAAATGTTATGATTATTGTTAGACAAGTTAGAATAATACAGTAGAAATCATGACAATTAAGTCCTCATAAAAAAAAAAGACTGGGTTCACCTTTGCCTTTTTGACAACGTTAATAACGGAATTTTTTTCCAGTAGAAGTCTGAACGTTTGCCAGCCCATTCCTCTTGCAGAGCTGTTAACATAGAAAGTACTAATAAACACCTAGATTGTATTTGTGCCGACAGCATGGCTGACGTCAGAGCCGAGTTGGCGTATTGTCCCTTTCTTATATGTGCTGATAACCAAACTAAAAGTATCGGTCGCTTACTTACACTACTTCACGACAAACAGCTCGTCACAAAATACAACGTTTTGTGAGTTACAATAATGAGTACCCAGACGGCCCGCGCATGCGTATCAAGCATTCGGAAGATTGGCTGTAACGATTTTCAAGGTTTTTTGACATGTCAGTTTATGTTGTCTACTTTCTAATTCAATTGGATCACATTCTGCAAAAAGTAACCTACCCTCAAAGTTGAAATTTAACACCTTATTCTATAGTTCCTAATACTCGTATATAGTTTTCTTTTAAATAGGAAATGCCCTCGTTTTATCTCATTTACACATGATAATACATTTTAAAATGGGGAATATTCAAATCAAACAATATAGCCAAAATTATAAAATAAAATCTGATAGCAAAACAAAAGCTATAGCAGTGTGCGGAGGGGGGGGGGGTATTGAGGGTTAAAATAATATTGGATCAAAATATTGTAACAAATATCAGGATTTAATTACTTACTTCGGCACTTAATTTCATTAACAATAAATGATGCAGGAGTTTAAATTAGGCCTACAGAAATGTAATAAGATAAATTGAATAATTGAACGACAGTTTGATTCTAATGGATGCAACATGTTTATCAAATGTAGGATCACAGGATACCCAAGCAGATATTTAACTATTAACCTGCAGGAAGAAGGCGGCCAGGGCGTTCACTCAAAAAAGGCTTTTGGATGGGGTTTTATTGAGGTCGAAACAGGTCAACAAATGACCTATATTCGTTAATGGATTATAATGATGATTCTAAATGAAAACGCGCCCAGTACACAATTCTATCACAAATATGCCAATACTTTATCGAGGGTCAACGACAACAGACCTAACTTCTGCGAAGATGGGACTAGTCCCGCGTAATATCTAAAGTTAATTAATATTTTAAAAGTTGAGACGAACCTACAAAGTATATATTTTAATATTGTGACAGGTTGGGAAACAAGTGCCAATAGAAATAAAATTACGATTACACGATACAAAAAACAAAGCTATAGCAGGGAAAACTTAATTATGAATTCTAGATATAAAACCTAATTACAAGCTTCATGTATTGATTTTTTAGTTCTAAGTAGGTTGGTTTTTAAATGACGTTCGTGAAGGCCTTAAATGTTCAAAACACAAAAGTATCAAAATAATTTGTTCAAATCGTTTGGAAAATAAGATATTCCAATATCGACCTAAAGGATACAGAGGAAGAGCAAGACCTATGCAACACTGAAGAAATCAAGAATATCAAATGAATAGGCTCAACATAGCCTGTAATGTTCATGATGATGGGTTTTAAAAATTTGCTCTTACAGTAAATGCAGTTTGTATTCTAAGTGTGTTTTACCAGAAAATTAGCTTATCATACTGTTTTATAAAATGGAAAATTATGCAATTTTATAGTAGCATATAACTCACTTTTATTAAATGCACTGTCATTTTTTAGGCTCAAGTAAACTTCGTAAATTTCTTTATCCGTCACATGTTGCGAGAGTTTAGAATTTTTCTTCCATCCAACTCTTACGCCTATAGGCGTGTTACGATCTCACTGGTGAATTTTGTATCCAGCGCTTCTTGGACGGCCCACAAATCTCTTCCTTGTAGGACAATAAAGAAACATGACTTTGGGAACTCATTCATCGCGAATGATTCATCCAGTTGTTTAGGTATTCGTGTATGTATTTAATTACTTGTTTCTTTAGAACTGAAAGTGAAGATATATGTGCATTTTTAATCAATCCCGGTACTTTTTTAAATTCTAAAATAGAACATGTCCGAAAAAAAGAGGTGGTATTGTAACCCAATTTTTTGGACATGAACTTGGTGGCCCTAATGATAACAGAACAAACAATTGAAAGAATTTGTGCGTGTCAACATTATTAATACACGAAGCACGTGGTGTTGGTATTGCACTACGTAGTCGAAGAAAACATCTCGCAGAGGTCGATGTCCTTCGCCACCACGTGCAGTAGCTACCGATGAACCATCTCGTTTGTTGCGTGGGGTTAGGAATGAGCATTCCAAACCGGGGGCCATCTACCTTCTACAATTTTAAACTACTTCTGCCCTTGAAATTGTATCATTCACCTCATCTTAAAATCCTGAACGAACGGAAATAAACATTAGGACTATACACTTTAGTGCATGTGTGAACGCACGAAATAAATGACCATGAGAAATTATGTCCTTCTTCTTTATTAATAATTTATCTATAGTTTTCCTACAACTCATTGTAAATTGTACTCCTTAATAAATCCATATTCTCTGTTAATCCTCTTGACGCCATACTCCTATGCACTCGAATCTACTGTTCTTTTGGTCTGCCCTTTCTTCTGTTGCCCCCCCCCGCTTGAAAATTTAATACCATCTTAGGTATCTGTCATCTGACATCTTTACGTGACCAAACGAGTATTTCAGTCTCCTTACTAGAGTCCTCAGAATACGGAACAATCAGGGTAATATCTCGTTGATTCGTATTTTTTCAAAAAAATCCTGGCACAATAAAGACTTTACTCACAAACGGCCTATTTATGGCAAACCGCAGATACAAAGTTATCCCGCCTAGGCCTAGGGAACAACTTCGACACACACGATGCACATGTTGTTTCCAATATGGGCATAACATCAACAACTGCCACAACGACAAGAAGTGCCCACGCTGTGGTAGCACTTCTAAATGTACACATCCTCTAAACGAGGCAAGTAGCCCATATTACGCCACATGTGAAAACACAGACCACTATACAGGCCAATTGTGTTGTCCCTTGTATCCAAGGGACACGCCAGTCCGAACCGAACCCCGCCACTCGCCCATGGTAAAACAGGACCAATCCATCTCACCTAAAAAACCCAGTGAATTCACATCTGCTGATTTCCCTGGTATCAATAATGGCGACATAGACAATCCACAAACACTCACACCTGCCACATATGTTTCAATGATAACAAATACTCCAGCATCTCCTGCCACAGATTTCGCCATACAGGCACTTCAAATTCAAATGGAGGAATATGTAACAAAAAAATTGAACAACTCGAAACTAAATTAATTCAATGTATAGCAGCAGTTGTTAAGCCCACAACACGGCCTCAAAACACAGAAAACACAGATACAGCCCTTAACAAATCTGTTCAAGTGGGCAGATTCGGCTCATCCATGGATGTGTATGTCACATCCATGAAGTAAGCCAAGAATTGAAGATTTACTTACTCAATTCACAAATAAGATAACTACGCTTCAGTTATCACCAACATAAAATACACTACATATAAGACCTAAAGCTTACACTACACAGAAAATGTTATTAAAATCTGAAAATAATTAAACACATACAAAAACATTACCAATATATATAACTATAAACATTATACAAATTCCATACATATACATATATATCTAACAGCGTTTTTCTTGGTTTTTATCCCTCCCTGGGCATAAACTTTCTTAAAAATCCAAGCAACTTCTAAAATCGTTTCACACTTTCAACCAAGAAAACTCTCCAAATAACTTCTCTTCTCCATGTCCAGACATAATACACAATAGTATATTGCGATACAAATAAGGTAAGCACTTGTTACTGATCAAGGAAAAGTTTGAAAAAAAAACGAGGCGCTTGCGCCGAGTTTTTTTTTTTTCAATTTTCGAGATCTGTTACGTGCTTACCTCATGTGTTTTGCATACTATTTTTTAGTCGATGTGACTAATTTTTATTAAATATAGTAATAAATGTGGAAAGCAACGGGAAGCTACCACACCTAAAATTCCCTAGTAAAGCTGCAAGCATAGCATGAAAATGCTATGATTGCAGTGAAGGACCTGCCTTCGGGCAGAATTACTATGGATGGATAGTAATAAATGAATTAAGATATTGGTTGGATGTAAATGACTTCTATGAGAAAGAAACATTTGGTGATCGTTGCTGTGTAGCTTTTCATTTGTTTTATTATAAGCAAGGATTGTTGGGTGTGGAGATATTTTTATGTAGTACCGTGATTAGGATCTGTTTGATAATTTTATTATGGAAGGAGTCATGGTAGATGACAGAGAAATTGAAGAAGCCTGGAGAGTGGGATGTTCTGCATTAATTCCGGAAAAGTCTAAAGAAAGGTACGAGTTACTGTACAAAACATTCAAGAAATATTTTATTTTACTAACTAAGAAGGACTGCCTACGAATGCAAGCTGCAGAAATGAGCAGTGGCAGGTTATAAATAATGGATCAGAAAAAAACAAGGCAAGAATTAAATTTATTTAACTTTAATAAAAAATGTTTAATATAGGACATAATGGACATACCATTTTAAATTAGCCACCAATAAATAATATGGCAAAACAGGCACTGTTATACAAAGCTAAAGGGCAGAGGAGTCGAGGATGACCATTTCCAAGATGGATGGATTAAAGAAAACATACATTTTCGGGGCCGGAAGAGGCAGAAGTGCCTAACCGCTGAAGTAATAGTAGTAGAAAAAGGCTCTGTCGACAAGTTACCTATATTTATCCTACTTAGAATTGCCAAAATGCCTAAAATACCGTAGAGCAAGTCGCTAATGGATTAAGAAGTCAATATACTCTGAAAATGGCTACGCACGTGATACGAGGTAACTAACCTGGCGCATTGTTTATGAAAGAATAATATTTATCGTGAATGTAGTGCAGTGGCCTTTCCAAAGTCTTGTGGTTTATAGAATAAATTTGAACTATAAACAAAGGAAATTAACCAGCTTATCAATAGGCTGCTATCATACTAATTCGTCTACCAACAGAAATTCTCCATTCCTCTTGCGCATCAATAACACTTCGTTGTCAAATTAGTTTGCCTTCGTAATAATAGAGGTCATTAGCTTAGCTCTTGGATATTCATAAAGGAAACTTACAATAATATTTTTATACATTTTAGGCCGAACCCTGTGGTTTCGTCGTAACGTCGGTACCTCTTACGCAGCGGAACTTGGTTCGATCCCCTATTGGGATTTTTTCGGGTCTTTTCCTCACCTGCAAGACAAATGTCCGCAAACAGTAAGGACCAAATGGTCCCCGAACATCACACCTGGTCATCATAACCATCATCATTGTCTTCAAGGATTATACCAGTTGGTCTGTACCGACTCAAAATTGCTCCCGCCATCTCTTCGAAGGTCGACCTATATTTGTTATCCCCCCCCCGGATTATAGTATAAAACAGCCAGGATAATCATCATTCATATAATTCACTTTATTTGGTATAAGTATTACCGAGTGAATTGTGTCTTGTATTAAATGTCCGTGTTGTCTTGGAGGTGGCCTGGCTTTGAGCTGATCACTCATCCAGGGAGACGTAGTGTGGTCAAAAAAGTATGTGTGATCCAGAGATACAAGTACTCTTCTGACTGGTCATGTACTTTTAAGACCTGTGTGGCGTGGGGCATATAGAAAAAATATGTAAGGGGAAAATAAACAAAGATAAAAGAAACATTTATAGACGCTTCAATTACTAGTGCTCTTATCACGACGTAAGTTCAGTTAAAACCCGGCTCGAGTGAAAATGTATCCCTCTAGTGAAACATGGTCTCTTCGTTAAGACAACAAAATAAGCTTAAGCTATTGGAAAGTGGAATCCAAAGAAGAAAATTCAATCCCACAAGAGAAAAGAATGGAGGAAACCTCACAATAACAACAACAATGATGATAATAATAATAATAATCTTTCTCAGCTCTGCAGCCCTGGATAGCTTCCTTCGCAATTGTCCTAGTCTCATATTTGTCATGACTTTCTTTTTCAACGCCCTAATTTTCATTTTAGCTAGGTCGCTCTAATTCTTATAGCCACATTTTCCTTGAATCTAACTTTTTTTTTTACTTTCTAGTATCACACTATTTAAGATATTGTTAGCATTCTGGTTTTCATTAATTCTGTAAACATTTCCTCGCCAATTGAGTCTTATGTAATTTTATAAATTGTACGTATCTTGTTGTTTACAAATATGTTCTATTTCATGATTATTTATTCTCAATATTCCATTTCTACATACTGCTCCATAGATTTTTCTTCCAAATACTCTCACTGCAATTTCATCTTGTATCTTTAGTGTCCATGTTTCATCTGCATGTCTTTGCAACTGGTCCTGCCAGTGTTTTATAAAGTTTTGGTTTAGTTTCTCTGGACCAAAGGGACGATTTAAACAATTTTATATCTACATTATAAGCTTTGTTTCCAGCCATAAACCTATTATTTATTTTATTATAAATCCTTGTGGATCAGGATGATTAAACTGGCCTCTGACAGAAATGAGTACCAGAGGTTTGTTCTGGGAACAAATGTGACCATCATGCAGAGCTGACAATCCGGCTGATTGTCTGAAAAGGTGCGAACCTTAACCTCCTATTACCCCAAGGCCCTGTCGTGGGATCAGTTTACCTTTTTATAAGTTTAGAGGACTCTCCTGGTACGTTGTTACCATTTATCACCAATAATATTTTTGGATAATGTAATTCCGCCTTCCAGGCTCCCCAACCTCAGAGCTGGGTTACAATTCCGCCGATGCCAACCTGGTGGCATCTAACAGTAGTATAATTAAACAAGAATCACATTAACGGCGAAAATGAGCAACTATATAGGGTAGCCCGGGGCTCTTTCGCACAATTAAAGGAAAATAAAATATATATTTATTATTACTGAGATATCAATAAATGTATACACAGTATTTAAAAACTCATAAGTGTTAACACTAATAAACAAGAAATATAAATCTGAGACATGACGTGGCTTAACATTATGAACTTAAGCGGGGCTATTTCGCACAGACAGGGGGCTATTCCGTCCACATCTTAACATTACAAATATTTACCAAACGTGAATTGTTTCTTGCCAAAGGCACCAAGACACGCCTCATGAAACCATTTTAAACATTTCTGACTTCTGATCCACTCTCCCATACATTTTTTACTTTTCTGTAAAATACCTTACACAACAAAAACGAACATGGCACATCATCTTCCTCCACATTCACTGTTGGCTGAAGTGGAAGTGGATCGTCTTCATATGACGAGGAATGTGTGTTTCTTTTATTTGCATGTCTTCTTCAATCCACTTCATGTAAGTCCCTTTAGATTTATATGTGATCACCGTCTGTAATATTTTAATAAATAACTTCTGATAGTTTACTCACATTTTTATGAAAGAATAATATCTTAAGAAGTGTACGGAATAGCCCCCATTTACTACATTATAATAAAGCTGTATAATTTCATAACGACTTATAATTTATAAATTTAATTAACTGATATGATAATTGCAAACATTTCCTATAAATTGGATCAGTAATTATTGATTTACATCAATCTATATAAAAATTATAGCTTAAACAGTGAGATGTATAAACTATTCAAGCAGGTATATGGCTGAAATAATACATACCGTGGTTGACAAAAGCTTCTCTTACAACAACACAGAACCTTTTCTTGACACAAACAGATGACGACTGAATACCAGACAGACAGGGGTTGAAAAGACGTGGTCATTTGTCCTTGAAAATTCCAAAGGTTTCTAGGAAGACACAAAATACTTAAAGTGTGCGAAAAAAACCCCGGGGGTACCCTAGTATATATCGTGGTACACCGCAGTGGTCCCGAGTTCAAGTCTCGGTCGGGACAAGTTTCCTGGGTGAGGTTTTTTTCGGGATTTTTGCTCATCTGTATGGGCACCATAATAATCATCATCCATATTAGCCTTAGATTAAGTTTAGGATTAAGGACTCTTCTGGCGCATCACTATCATCATCACCCATCATATCATCGGGGCAGCTTAACCCCGCCTTCCAGACGCTCAAATCTCATAAGTGGATTACAATTACGCCAATACCATGAGAGAACACTAGAAATGTCTACATGGCAATCTGGGGCATTGAATAAAATATACGTAAAAAATCACTACTCAAAAAAAAAATAGAGGAACACATGTTTAAACCAAAGCCACACAATAAATATTGTAACAAATTTAATTTTTGAGAGCGAGATGTTTTGAGTTCAAGTATCGTTTAAAATCAGATTGAAAATCTTCTGGGTTTTATTAATTTTTCTCTGAATGTATTAGTGACATTCCAGGAGTTGCTGAAACCAAAGTGAGTTCGTATTGATTTATTTTATTTTTTAAACAGGTTTGAAGAATAATCTGTGGTATGGAATTGTTATTTTTGTGTTCTCTGAAGTTAATACAAAGCAATGAAACATCAGTTGCACGAGCAGTTGCATTGATTGAAGATGGTCGTTCCTTTCGCCATGTCTCTAGGATTCTTGATGTCAGCCCTTCCGCCATCCATAGGCTATGGAGGCGATATAGAGAGACACGTGGATACAAGAGGAGACCATGGTAAAGTCGTAAGAAGAAGACTTACAGACGTACAGGATAGATTTCTTGTTTTGTTAGCTTTGCGCAGAAGGAAATCTACAGCCAGAGATCTACAAAATAATTTACGCACAGCAACTGGGACGGTAATTTCTGATCAGACTGTAAGAAATAGACTGAGAAATGCTAGGTTGAGGTCAAGAATCCCCTTTAAAGCCCCTCGTTTAACACGTCAGCACAAATAAGCCCGGCTGCGATTTGCTCACAAGGAAAGTACTTATGTTGGACCAGTTGGATTGTAACAAAAATTGGAGGATATGTTTTTAATAATAATAATAATAATATTTTATTTATTCTGGCAGAGTTAAGGTCATAAGGCCCTCTCTTCCACTCACCCAGCACAAATACAAATAAATATTTGACAAATATATATATACTACTTATAAACAGTTAAAAATACATTAAATGTAGCAGTGTAAATTTCATGTACAAACAACATTTTATAAGATAACAATAATAATACGATAATAATATAATGATAATAAGATGACAATAATAATAATAATAGTATGAATATGATAAATTATACGAGAAACGCCAATTAATATATATATATATATATACCTTACACTGGGTAATGATGAAGTCGAGGTTAGAGCAAATATAAATTTAGATTTCTTTTAAAAGTTGCAAATGTCCGGCAGCCCCTTACTTCTTGTGGTAGGAAATTCCAGTTGCGAGAAGTGAAGATGGTATATGACATGGAGTGATGTGATGTCCTATGTTGCAGTATATTAAGCAAGAGACTATGTTGTGATCTTGTGTTTAAGATACGGTTTGAGGAGAGATACTGGAAACGAGATGATAAATAATTGGGAATCGAGGATCTTAAATAAGAGAATTAGACAGTGCGATTTTCTTCTCTCTTTTAGATGTCGCCAAGACAATTCGTGGAAAAATGGAGAAATGTGATCGTATTTTCGAACATTAAATATGAATCTGTTACACATATTATGGACACGCTGCAGTTTGACCGACAATCCGTCACTCATGTCAGTTAGTAGAACGTCACAATAGTCAAAATGCGGCATCACTAAGGTTTGAATTAAAATTCTTTTAAGAGCTGTAGGAAGAAAATTTTTGAGACGCTTTAGGGAATGCATTATGGAGAAGATATTTTTAGATGTTTGTTTTACTTGGACATGCCAATTTAAATTTGAATCTAAGTAAAGTCCCAAGTTTTTTAATGAAGGATACCGAACACCGTGATATTAGTCATTTCACTGCAAATTCAATAGTATGCATAATATTTAATAGGAAATAAGGAACAAGAAAAAAAATAAAGGTTTGGCATCGGTACATGACAAAATAAATAAGTAAAACATTCGGAAAAAATAAAATTAACAAAAATAGAAAATGTTAGCGTGGTGAACGAGGGTAGAACAAAAAAGGGACAGGGGGAGAGAGAGAAACTAACGATATAAATGTTGCAGCGGAGCGGCACGGTTGCTTGAAGAGCAGCGCACCTGAGTGTGAATGTTTCTTTTTTTTTTTTCCCCTCCTGCAGTCGAGTATCCATACAGTATATACTAATTGTTTCTATTTAATCATAAACTCAATAAATTGAATGTACAATACAATATTTGGTTTTATTATTTATTGATTAGCATATTAATGATGTAAATTAATACTTTTTTAGGACATAACATTATATTTTCACGTAAATGTGTACATTTACAGGTAATAGTCTTGTGAATCAAGATTTCGTCTAACAGGTTCTGATGGTCGTACACGTGTATGGAGACGTCCTGGTGAACGTTTTGATCCAGCCACAATTATTGAACGTGACAGATTTGGAGGTGGTTCGGTTATGGTTTGGGCTGGAATTACTATTGAGTCTCGGACAGAGCTTGTTGTTGTCCCACAGCGCATGAATGTTGATATTTACATTAATGACATTATCCTCCAACATGTTGTACCCTTTGCTTATGGTATGGACCCTAATTTTTTTCTAATGCAAGATAATGCTAGATGTCATACAGATCAGGCTACCAGAGATGTCCTGCAAGGATGCCAAATTCGGATGATAGACTGGCTTGCTTGCAGTCCGGACCTTAATCCTATAGAGCATATGTCGGATAAGTTGGAAAAACGTTTTCGTAAGCGCCTGCTGTACCTCAGAATCTTAATGAATTTTCACATGCACTCACCGAGGAATGGGAGAGAATCTCACAAGTTTCTGCGAAGCATGCCTCGTAGGTGTAATGCGGTCATTCAGGCTCACGGAGGACACACTAAATACTGAGTGTTGAAATAACCATGGAAACATTGATTCCAAAAATTGTAAATCTCAAATTTCCGCATTGTTTTTTGTTACAAATGATAACTCTTTAGTATTGTTAATACTGTACAAGAAAATATTGTTTGAATGTCTATTCTAATTTTATATAAATCTTCAATTTGTAATTCCAGAAGATCAAACGTTAAATTGTTTCAATATTCATTTTCGTGTTTTGGTTTGAACATGTGTTCCTCTAATGTTTTTGAGTAGTATATTATATGAGAGCTTATGTCCGCGCGGTCATGAATCTACGGGTTATTTTAGTTAGTTACCTACATAATTTAGCCCGGCCAAGTTAGATCAAAAATGGGGGTAGGCTTACAAAAATTCGCATAGAACTAAAAATTGGTAAGGATGTTGGGAACACCATTATGAATGAAATGTGAAAAGTCCCCATCGATTCCACATCTGCAAAAAAAAATATTCAAGGTCAAAGTTAGCGAATTTGGGATTTTTGCATTTTTCAGCCAAACGGTACGTTTTATCATAAAACTATGACAGACAAGCGTTGTAAACAATGCAATTATCTACAAAAATTGTTCTTATACTTTTTTCATAAGAATCACCATTCATGAGATATCACCATTTGAAACGTTGAAAACAATAATATGCACGCTTTTCAACCGCAAGTTAACCTCCTATACATCATAAGATACTTAATATAATAAAAATATTGGTTGAATAACTTATATACAAATTATATATTATATGATTGTGAGAATATACATAAAAAAGAAACTCAGCCCCTAATTTAATTGGGCCGTATAACCTTAAGCAACATCTACCGACTATTATATTTTTGTCGGGGTGGCGACAGTCATATACTTTTTTTTTTTTCTCCCTGGAAGGCATAAACGAAAGACGTTTAGTATAGTGTTCCTTTACAGTGAATACACGTGGCTATTCATACACGTGCTTGTTAAAATCTCTTAAAACAATTTGTGCTGTTCAATAATTAAAAAAAATGTCGTAATTTATCTTCGCTTGTAGCAAACCTTTGACTGAAAATGAAACAGTTATTGTTGATCGTGGAATGAAGACTACGATCGATTCAAGTGTTGAAAGAAATTATGGGTTTCTGAATACCTGAAGGCAAGAAATCTGTGACAATTCATGTGCAGTGTCGTAAAATATACACTCGGAAGAGTTCTATTGCTGCAGTTAAAAGACCGCACGAGATGGAGCAAGCCAGTACATCTGAAATCAGTCCACCTCGTACTAGAGCACACGTAAGTGAATCCGTTCCTTGTTAAAAAAAAAATATTGCTTATTTTATGGAGATGAAGAGGCTGAGAAGAAAAAAGCGCAAAATGTTAGAGGTAAACTTCATAAAGTTGCTACACTTGAATTTAAAGAATCCATTCTGAAGGTAGCTCGGACTCGTTCTGATGACGTAGCAAAAAATTTTACTGCACGTATTCAGTAATAATATGATTTAGTTGCTCCGAGGCTAGGTACCATAATAATTGCTATAATTTCTTCTAGAGACCCACCACTGGGGGTAAAATCGGTCGTTCTCAAAATGAATCTACTAATGTTGCGATGGAGAAAAAAGTGATGACTGTCAATTTTCATTGAAAGAATTACAGAATAATTGTAAAAATCCAGCTTTAGATAATAGATCAATTAAGATTCGATTGAAGTTAAAGTATGATCATCACGATATTCTTAACCAAGCTCGGTATGAGAAAAAAAAGTCAAAATGAAGAGGGAAAACTATTATAGAATCGTCAAAGCTGCAGCAGCAATCATTTGAGAGGACATTCAATATTTAGTATTTGATAATGCACTTACTCCCCGCCTAGTCGAATGTTTGAAAATATTAACAGCGATATTCCGGAGTCATTGACTTATTTTTTGGAGCAAGTAATTCTTAAAAATAAACAATTTAAACTAGAACTATTAAAACCAGTATATACTAATGTCATGACTGCTTTTAGCCTAGATATTTCAAATCAAAATTGCAATTGGGACAATTAATAGATAATGTCTTTGGAACCAAATCAAACGTTACTCCCACCTACTAAACACCATTTTTGCAATTGATAAAAGGGTTGTAGTGCAAAATGTGGCTGTAAAAAAGTCGGATTATTTTGTTCACCAGTATGTACCAATTGTCAAGGCCAGTCTTGCTCCAATGTTGAATCAAATGGAACAAATGAAGATTTTATGATTTCAATGAGGAAACAACTGATACATCTTTCTCAGAACAATTAACAGTTATCCAGCAAGAAGAAGACATTACTGTCGCAGTAGAACAGTTATCCAGCAAGAAGAAGACATTACTGTCGCAGTAGAACAGTTATCCAGCAAGAAGAAGACATTACTGTCGCAGTAAAATTCGAAGATTATCAGTCAGATTAACATTACCCGGAATTAAGAATAATTTTTGTCACTTAAATCATTCCCAATAGTACCATTTTTAATTAATGGAATATTATTTAATAAAACTTAATCACACTAGATAGTGGAGTATACCTTTCGAAGACACAACATTAAAAAAGAATGCGCCAAGTACACTACCTCATGTGGTGCGGAAATGTGTGCATATTATGTAGAACACGACTTCTTCAAATTTTAGAATCGCGATATCTCAAGAATGGTGATTCTTATGAAGAAAAAAAGTGTAAGATCAATTTGTGTAGACAAATGCATTATCTACAACTTTTGTCTAACCTATTTTATAAATTCACCGTTAGGCTGAAAAATGCAAAAAAAGATCCATATTCGCGAACTTTGACCTTGAATAACTTTTTTGCAGATGCGATACCGATGGGGATTTTTCACATTTGATGTATAATGGTGTTCCCAACATTCGTACCAATTTTGAGCTATGCGAATTTTTGTAAATTGAAATGTCTATTTTGACCGGACTAATTGTGTTATGTAGATTTTCACGGATGTAAGTATGATTTATTAAGTTGTCTTGGGTTTGCCGCGTCATCGGCCTTGATAATAGCATGTGGGATCATGCCAAAACGTCGGATTCAGTGGCCAGAGGCCGATCTTGAATCCACGACGCAGAACCCCCCCCCCAAAAAACTTTATTAATCATATATATATATATATATATATGTGTGTGTGTGTGTGTGTGCGTGCGTGCGCGCGTGTAATAAAAATGACTAAATATCTACATATATATGAACTAAAGATTCTCAAAATATGGGGTGAAATTGTTTATATAAATACTGCAAAGGTTTCCTGGCAGGTATTACGTAGGATTACTTTACCATTTGTTGTTGGTGCTTCATTTGGAAAATTAATTACAATCGAATCTTTTGCGCAATAATGCGTTTTCAAGAATAGCACGACCATGATTTAAAGTTCAATTTCCTAAATGTCGGGGTTGCCTAGCTATAAATAACTATACTGTCGTATTACAAATTGCCTACCTAGGGCGGGAAGTAAAACCACTGCCCTTTATGTATACTACGTACAATAGGTAATGTTAATATATACATTATATGAAAGAAATCACTGCATTTTAAATGAACTGAACTATATTTGAAACAATATAAAACAATAAATTCGTGCTTGCCGCCATTTTATGTATGATTGGTGTGACGGCCTGCTGTAGTCTCAACTACATTATTTTCGGTATTTACCGGATATACATTGGTCAGTCTGCTGTTAACGTCTGTCAGTAGTTTATAATGAACGCAAATATTTCCAACAATGATGTTATTTTACTATTATTTTGAAAATACCATCGTGCAAAAAATAACGTACACCACACGTTTGTGAAGTGTTCTACAGAATCCCTGGAATTAAAAACCTCACTCTCGCTCGGTTATTAGCATTTTCCTCACTTCTGTAAAAACCACTTCCCAACCTCGCATTGTAATATATGCTATTGCAGATGACAATTTACAATCTGGTGGTGCCTTGTCACGCAGCGGGCCCGGGTCAGGTTCCTTTCGGGATTTTTCCTCACCGGTAAGACATTTTAAGGCCCAAACGGTCCCCGAACATCATCTGGCCATCATTATCATCACCTCATTACATTAAGTTTAGGTTTAAGGCCTGCCCCAGAAGTGGGTTACAATACGCCAATGCCAGGAAAGAATACCTAAAATATCGAATGACAAACAGGTGGCATTGAACAAAAAAAAGTGTCATAGTGAAGATGAAATCAAAGCTCTGTTGAATTAGTTTAAAACTATATAGAACAGTGCTGTCCAATTGTAATGAACCTAGGGGCTAGAAATGTAAGGCTACAGATTGAAAGTAAGAGATTCCTCTACAAAAATTGTAATCAACAAGGACATTATTATTATTATTATTATTATTATTATTATTATTATTATTATTATTATTATTATTATTGTTAATGAAACAAAAGTGTATAATTATTTAACAACTAGCATTCCTATTCAATGTGACTATTAGAAAACACAATCGCACTGAAGAGGTAGGTCTCAAGTATATGTGAACTGTGTTCATTTGGCTGAGGAATTGTTGAATAGAGGGACTTCGTGAACGTGGTATTGGACCCACTGGTTACACAAATTAACTAACCAAATAGTTGATTAGTAGACTTTGATCTACAGATGGCTTGTCTGGTTAATTTGCACATCAAGTTAGATAGAAAGGTATATTTAAGGACTCGGATTGGGAAGATATCATTTGATTTGTGAGGCTTTCCTCAGCCGCCGTCTTCGTAACGTTTACATAAACCTCTTTGTGCGGAAATTACGAATGAGGATTTAAGCCAGTTGATTATTATTAATGCAGAACACGCATTAGTCTCGCTTTTCGACTGCATATCCATACCTTGCTCTAATAACGGATTTCGTCATCGCTAACAAGGAAAGTACTTATATTGGACCAGTTGGATTGTAACAAAAGTTGGAGGATATGTTGAATCAAGGACACTGAACACCGTGATATTAGTCATTTCACTGCAAATTCAATAGTATGCATAATATTTAATAGGAAATAAGGAACAAGAAAAAAATTAATAAAGCTTGGCATCGGTACATGACAGAATAAATAAGTAAAACATTCGGAAAAAATAAAACAAACAGATAAAAATAGAAAATAATAGTGTGGTGAACGATGGTAGGCAAAAAAGAGAGAGAGAGAGAGAGAGACAGAAACTAACGAAATAAATATTGCAATGGAGCGGCACGGTTGCTTGAAAAGGAGAGCACCGGAGTCTGAATGGTGTTTTATTTTCTCTTTTTTTTTCTTCACTCCCGCAGTCTAGTATTCGTACAGTAGGGCCTATATACTAATTGTTTCTATTTAAACACAAAACAATACATTGTAAGTACAATAGGATATTTGTTTTATCATTTATTAATTAGCATATTTCTTCTTCTTCTTCCTTCCAAGTATTAGGCCAAGGCCTGTTACGATCCTATAGAAAATTTTCCCTCCAGCGTTTCATAGGACGGCCCAGTGATCTTCGTCCTCTTGGTATATAATTATAAACAGCTTTGGGGATCCGATTTGAACTCATTCTTTCAAGATGGTGTTTCCAATTTAGTTGGTACTGTTTAATATATTCCAAAATTGGCGTAGTCTTCAATTCTTTTAAGATATCGGTGTTCCTTTTCCGATCCCATCTGGTGTAACCCGCTGTTCTGCGCATGAATCTCATTTCACAAGCCGTTATTCTGCTTTCATGTTGTTTTCTTAGTGTCCATGCTTCACTACCATAGGTCAACACTGGTCTAGCCAAAGTGTTATATAAACGTAATCTGGTGTTTTTTTTTGTACAAGGGATGGTTTCATAACTTGATTAATAATTCCTAAACTTTTATTATAACTAGTAACTTTTTCAGGGATATCCTTTTCATCCCAGATAGAGAGATAATATCCAAGATATTTAAATTGATTAGATCTCTCTAAAATTTTATTCTGGAGACAGATTTTACTTTGTATGGGGTCCTTCCCATGCAATGCCATAATTTTAGTTTTGTTAACTGATATTTCCATATTAAATTTGGCACCTATTTTTTGTAAATTATAAATTGATCGTTGCAAATCATTTTCGGAAAGTGCCAGAAGAGCTAAATCGTCTGCAAAAAGAATAGCATCGAGTTTGAGGTTCCTATTGATGGGTATATATCCTCGTTGTGTTTTCCTCCATTAATTTATTCATGCATATAATGAAAAGCACCGGTGAAAGTCCACATCCCTGTCTTACTCCAGTGTTGATCTTTTCCCAAGAAGATAATTTGCCATCTTGTTTAACAGAGATTTCATTATCTTTATAGATGTTGAAGATATTAGTAATATATTGTTGTGGAACGTTATCATCAGCTAAAATTTGTAGTAATATATTTCTGTCTACTTTGTCAAAAGCCTTTATGAAGTCAACGAAGGCGATATGAGTTTCTATATTGGATTCCATCTGTACAAGATCTACCCTTTCTGAATCCATTCTGCTCTTCTCCAATTATATTTTCATAAATTTTCCTCAATTTATTCTTAACTATATTAGCATAAATTTTATATCCAGAGTTCAACAAGCTAATTCCACGATAGTTATCTTTGATTTGGCGACTTCCTTTTTTGAAGATTGGTATTACAATGGATTTGTTCCAGCTTTGATATTAGCATATTGAATTAGCATATTTATGGTCTAATTTAATACTTTTTTAGGACATAACAGTATATTTACAGGTAATAGTCTTGTGAGTCCATAAAATATTTCATCAAAAGAATAAAATGGGCGTAATAAATCCATTTTACGTCTTAAATACGTTAGAATCTATAGTTCAGGAAACATTTGTAAAAACACGAAGAACCTGAATTGGAGGATGAACAGTTTGCGTATTTTCTGGCAAAAATTATAGAACATTTTTTTTTTCACTAGAAGATATAGAATAAATTTATGTAGCCTGGTGGAGTTAAGGCCGTGTGGCCTACTCTTCCACTCACCAGGACAAACATATGTTACATAGGCCTATAAATACAAAAAATTACAATGTCATACTAAACAATTAATTATCTGTCAAATTGAATAATAATGAAAATAATGTCTAATAATACAATACAATTAAATACAATTAAAATTAAATTACCGATAGAATGAATACAGAAAGGAATAACAGCTCGAATCTACTATGCATAAAAAGAAAAGTAAGAAAAAAATACAAAGAAAGTAATAAACTATAATGAATTAATCTATCGCTTATTATACAAGACATTAGGTAAATATATTAACACATCTTAAAACTTATAGCAGGATTTTAATATCATAATAAATATGAAAGTTAAAGTTAATAATTTTATATTTTAAAATTCTTTTAACATTTAAATATAACTTAAATAAAGAAAACATCTAAATAATTAATTGTTGTTCATTGTTGAATAAAAATGTCTCAGTAACAATTAAAGAAATTGTATTATATAACAGTCTTTCTAAATAATGCTTTTAAAAATTGTGTCTTAAGTCATTGTTGTCTGAAATATAAAGCTTTCTGTTATAACTGTAATAAGAACACCTGCTTAACTTAATATTTTAAAATAAAAGTATACTAAATTCTGATTGGATGTTAAAAACAATTAACTTTTTGATTTAACCAATCAAATTTAAACCTGGTATTTAATGGACCATTAACCAATAGAATTTAAATGTGATGTAATAATGTTCTTTAAAATTATAACAGAATTACACTAGCCAGTCAGCATATAACTTTCAACAAAGATAGAAGCAAATAGAGCTCTCCTGATAAAATGTGATATTTAATACAAAAAGAATAGTTGACTCAAGAAAAGAAAATAATTTAATTTTAATTGACGGTGAAGAATAATACCACCTATATTTACTTGATCTGCTGGGATATTAAATAGTAAATAAATTTACAACTATTTCTACAAGAATAAGTTATTAGTGATTTTTAAAGTGTCTTCCTATCCTGTGTACCAACTTCGACCTTGAGAAGAGAATCCAGCTCTACCGAAACTCAAACCCAACCTGAACCAGTAATTCTTATTTATTATTTTGGGACACTATTCCTTCAAAATGTTACTACAACATCGGGCAATGAATAGAGTTAGCTACTTCAAAATATCGTCATAACATGGGAAAAGAATTACTTCTTTAAAATTGCGCCCACAACGTGGAAAATAATGAAGAACTGACTAAATACTTCTTCAAAATGTCGCCACAGCGAGGGGCATAATTCTGTACATCTTCAAACTATTTTTATTAAATAATGAAAAAAACAAATTATTAATTTTTAAAAAGTAATATTAGTGAGTTGTTTCTGTTAATAATTTTATTTTCAATTTGTTTCTGAAATATTGTAAAGTTTGACAGTCTCTGACATAGGGTGGAAGGGAATTAATTCCATGTTCTAGCAAGAGAAATTGTAAAAGATTTCGAATAATAGGTAGTATGATGAGGAGGGATATAAAGGATACTGTGCTCAAGGGATCGGGTATCTAATTTATGTGTATCAGAGAGTCTAGTGAAGCGGTGTGATAAATAATAATGTGTGTAATATTTTGTAGAGAAGGCATAGGGAATGGACGGTTCTACGATCTTGTAGATGAAGCCATGACAATTGATCCAGGGATGGTGTAACGTGATCAAATCTGTGTATACAACAAATAAAACGTATGCAAGAATTGTGAATACGTTGAAGTCTTTGGGTAAGAACAGTATTTAGGTCAGTAAAAAGAGTATCGCAATAATCAAAATGGGGCACTGCAAGTGTTTCTACTAACATTTTCCTTAGAGCAAACGGTAAACAATTTATTACACGGTTTAATGAGTTTATTATTGAGAAGATAGTTTTGCGAATGTTATTTATTTGTTTATTCCGAATTAAATTTTTATCCATAAATACTCCTAGATGTTTACTGTCTCGCTATAAGGGTTAGAGGACGATAGTGAAAATACTTTAGATTTCGAAGGCTATGCTACTTGCAGTCAGAAGCTGAAACAGGCTGGATGTTCTGAAGCCTTCGAAATTGCCAACGAATCCAGTGAGGAACGCTTTGAGCCGTCTCCTGTTAAAAAACCTAAATCGTCCTAACGTACTGTCTATTCTGAAGTAACTTTGGAAAAGATTTATGAATATAGGATGTTAGGGAAATCTGGCCCGAAGTCCTATTCACAAATAATAAAAAAATGACCATCATTAATTGATAACCGAAATGTAAGAACAATTTTGAATTATATAGAAAATAAAACATCTTATCTAGCTTCACAATTAAAAGCAGGCACCCCTACAAAATCGTCCAAATTAAAAACTACATCCTTAATAAGTTTCGAGATCGGGGATTGAGAGTGAACTATTGACATTTACAATCGTGGGCTCTTTTTCGAGCGAAGGAATTGGGTTTGAATGAATTTAAAGCTTCAAATACATTCATTTCAAATTTCAAAAAAAGAAAACAATATTTCTTCAAGAAAAATTACCAAATTTGTTACTGTCAAGGGTATTCAAAACGAAACTCAAACTATTGAAAATGCAAATAAATTTGTAAGAGACGTTAATCAGACCATTTAAGAAAACTGCATACCAACAAAGAATGTGTGGAACTGTGACCGAAGTCAATTTAATTGTGAAATGACAGGAAACAGAACCCTGGCAGTCAAAGGCAAAAAGCTCACTGTTGCTACAGTTCAAAACCTAGATGGAACTACACATTCTTACAGGATATATGTTCTTATTTCAATGTGTGGGCAACTTGGGAAGAGGTTATACCTCTGTTTTCAAGAACCTTCTGGAAGCAAATTTGGGCCCAAAGTTCAGAAGAAGATAGAACAGAATACACCTCCAAATGTGTATGTCGACTGTAGTGCCAGTAGAAAAATGACAAAAGAACATTTGAAAACATTCTTAAAACGTGTGTTTAGTGAAAACATTGATATGGATTCACTTTTAATATGCGATTCGTGGTCCGGGCATATGGACGAACAATTGCTACAGGGCTGTTTACCCAATAAAAATGTAAGGCTGAAAATTATTCCTGCAGATGCCACCAAATATATACAACCACTTGATTTTTTTGTCAATATAAGATCTAAGTGCGACGACTTGAAGAATATGTGTGTCTAAAATCGTGACGTGAAAATGTCTGATAGATTTTTTATTATAAAATGCATTTCCTTGTACATAATCAACTGTGAGCAGAAATTTACAAAGATATGCGTATTTATGCTTGGAAAAGGTCTGGCGATAATGTGGACCAAAGTGTAACGAGATTCACAAATGTGATTGAAAATTCATTTTACATCGGTTTTAGTGAATGTGCCACATATAACTGCTCCAGGATTGCCATTATCAGATACCCATGGTGTTCGCAAAAACAACCATTTCATCGAAAACCCTCATTATCACTATTGATGTTATGGTAAATTATAATTTGTTTTTGTTACTCCAGTACACGAAATTATAACCGATTGTGAATTTCAAGTAAAAAAAAAGTATACATTGCTCTGCTACCTGTATAAAGTAACCAAAAATAGTTATTAATGTTAAGAAGGAGGGAAACTAATATTTACGTTATTCGCACCGCTTGCAGCACTTGTGCTTGAAACCAGCTGCAATGAGCAACCGTGCCGTTACGAACCGGTCAGTGAGACGCGATTGAAATTTAATGACAAATAACACGAGTTTTATTAAATTTTGGAGCAAAATGAATAACTTCATCATATTTAATGTCAATTAATTAACACATCCTCCGATTTTTGTTACAATCCAACTGGTCCAACATAAGTACTTCCCTTATAAGTGAATTTCTTTCTTAACATCATCTGATTCCAGGAATTAATTTTTCTAATATGTTTTCTCATGAAATACAGCGTGTTTGAAAGCAACTCCGCCTTCCACTCTTATTGCCCCTCTTTACTCTATGTAGGATTCGTGGTGGATGTTTCGGAGCCAGGATAGTTTTCCTGTGGATTCTCCCGCCTTTATTTAATTGCTTCTCCATCTTTTTTTTATTTGATCTGCTACTTTGATGGCGCGAAAGTACAAATTCCTCGTAATCACATACATTTAATATTAGGGGCTTCCTCTCACCTCCCGTCTGAAATTACATCATATGTGAGCAGGGCTATAGTACGATATATGTATATATTGCATTCAATTTAACCGGATAAAAATGTTTGATTATATGCACCTCCAGTTCTCGAGGTAACTTCGACTTGCAACGGACAGCGCCTTGTTTGTGAGCTTATTTATGGAAGTTCCTTATATGGGATTATAATGAGCGTCGTTAAATGTCTATGTAGGCCTAAATAGATTTTTAGTGCGTACGAGTGTAGTGAGTTTTACGAAAATGAGAAATAGTTTGAAAGTACGATCTAGTCTTTTCAATTTCCGAGTTTTTGTAAAAATACTTAATACAGTAGTATTACATAAATCTCATAGACTAGAATTGTCAGGACATGTAGCACGAATGGGGGATGAAAGAGGTGCATGGAAACTTCTTGTAGGAAAACCAGAGGGAAAACGCATAGTTGGTAGATCAATAATAAGGTAGAATAACATCATCATCATCATCACTCCAGGGATTAGGCAATTGCCCGTTCCGACTTCATAATGCATCAGCCCAACGTCTTCTAGGTCTTCCAACATCACGTGTTCCTCTTGATTGATAATTTCTTGCTAACAATGGATATCTCCCCTTACTCATTCCATCCATATGATCAATCCATTTCTGTCTGTAATTCGTGACCTTATCCAATAAAGGCTGTACTTCCAATTCTTCTCTTTTATATATATATATATATAATCATTTCTTATTCTATCAAGTCTTGTACATCCTTTTACTTGTCTTAGGAACCTCATCTCCACCGTCTGTATTCTATCCTTCTGTTTTTTCATTGGTGCCCAAGTTTCACATCCATACAATATTGGGGGAACCGCCATAACATTATACATTTCTATCTTGGTTTCTTTTCTAATTTTATTTTTTAATGTTCTCTGTATTGTTCCACACACCGTCTGAAATTTATTTATTTTGGAGTCAATATCTCTTTCCACATTGTAGCCAACATCACAGCCCAAATATTTTAAACTAGACACCTGTTCTATACTTTGATTTTCTAAAATAATTTTGGATCTCACTGGATCTCTTCCTCTAAAAGCCATGGTCTTCGTTTTCTTTACAGAAATCTTTAGATCATATAATTTACATATTTCATTTAATGCATGCATAGATTTCTGTAAGTCGTCTTCATTTTTCTGTATTATGATTACATCGTCAGCAAATAGAATATTATTTATGCACACTTTATTATCTATTCTTATTCCTGGATTCACTAAAACTTTCCATTTATTTAAAATGTCTATATATATTAAACAAAGTGGGTGATAAACTACATCCTTGTCGTAATCCAGTATTTGTTTTGAGAATAGCATTAACCATGATTTGAGGGAAGTAGATTATATATGGATGATTGTAAAACAGATCGGGATATGGATGTATGAAACGCTTATGTCCGCGCGGCCATGAACCTACGGGTTCGATAGTGCCAGTGAGTTAGTTAAAATGGTTTTACATACTATTTTTTGCACGATACAAATATTGATATAAATCTGATTACATTGTGATAATTTATAGTTTAACTGTAATTAATGTTAGAGATTGAAAGTTGAATCGTTTAGGCCTATGCTATAGGAACATAGTATTATTGTCTGTGTCACCATTTTATAAGCACGTAGATTAACAGCAATACAGTTCGTATGATTACGGAAATTTCAGGTAAAAGAAGTTAATTGAAAATATGCTGTACGTTGAAAGTGGTAATGCAGCAGAAATAGAATGAACACCCACTTGTGGACAAATACATAAAGCATTTCTTTTAGATTAAAAGACATATTGGAGATTGTGGAATAGCATTAAATAATCATAGGTTGAACTATTAACATACGAAATGAATGGAAATGGCTGAAATCAAATACCTGGGCACAATAATTACAAATAGTAATGAGGTGCACAAAGAAATTAAACGTAGACTCAATTGTGTAAATGCTTGCTATTTTGCATTAAGGGGAAACCAGATATAACAAGAGTTAAGTCTCGTAGACAGTTGGTAGACCAATAATGGGGTGGGAGTATAACATTAACCATGATTTGAGGGAAGTAGGTGATACAGAGGATAATTGGAAAGAATTAGCTCAGGATAGCGATGCATGGAGAGCTTATGTCCGCGCGGGCATGAACCTACGGATTCGATAGTGCCAGTGAGTTAGTTTCAAAATGTAGTGTTGTGGAGTTGTAGTGAAACAAAAATATGCGATATGCATGCATAGGTAATGACATCAATTTGATTATACAGGATGTTCCAAAATTATGGACGGGGTTTCAAAATTATTTAATTTCCTTCACATGATATATATATATAAGAACAAAAGTTACATGTAATTAAAGAGAACATACTTTATAAGTGATCGATAGGAGCATCAAAGCACACGTCTAGTCGATAGTCGAATTCCTCCCAAACCTTGGTCAGTATGTTTGGAGTAATTGATTTGAACAGCAGCAACAATCCTTCTCAAGTCTGAAAGGTCGACCGAAAGTGGTGGTACGTACACATGGTCCTTCACATACCCCCACAGGAAGAAATCACAAGGTGTGAGATCGGGAGACGGTGGAGGGAATGAATCATGTAATCCGGACCGTCGCGTCATTTGGTGTTTGTGGACGTCCTGGACTTTTCCTTTTACATATACATCTATAGTCGGTTCAAGATATCTATGGAGCAGATGTAAACAGTGGCTGTAAAGGCGAAAAAGCGCGCTTCACAAGCGGATAAACCTTACAAGTACATCGACGCGCATTTACGGTTTCTGTACATATTTGTTTAACAACAATGAAATGCAATACTGACAATAATAATGAAATAAATAATAATAATAATTTATATCTATATACATATTCTTAATGTTTACACTTTTTTTCTGTGCCCAAAGTTTTATTTTTTAATAATAATATAATATTGATAATGTCCACCGCTGTGTTCTCGAGGTAGAGTGCTGCCTTGTCGCGCAGCGGGCCCGGGTTCGATCCCCGGTCGGGACAGTTCCCTGAAAAATATGTTTTCGTGGTTTTTCCTCACCTGTAAGACAAATGTCAGGAAACTTTAAGGCCCAAACGGTCCCCGAACATTAAACGGCCATCGCAATCATCATCATTCATATTCATCTTAGATTAAGCTTAGGATTAAGGACTCTCCTTGCGCACCATTATCAACATCATCACCCATAATAGATCGCGGCAATGTAACTCCGCCTTCCAGGTGCCCCAACCTCAGAAGTGGATTACAATTACGCCAATGCCAGGAGGGAACACGAGAAATGTCCAAAAAGGACAAACCTGGAGCTTTAGTAGTAGTAATAATAATATGAAACGTAAGTTTATTTTGTCGTTCTGTATTTATTCGCGGGGAATGCCGTAAGACAGTGCGCTACAAACCGGAAGCTCGAGGATTAGAATCCCGGTGGGGTCAGGATTTTTGAACTGACCCAAACCTTCTGGTGGCACCATGCCCTGGGGTCGACTCAGCTTCTAACGGAAATGAGTACCAGACGCTTGTTCTTGGGGTAAAGGCTGCCGTCATGCTGGGCTGACAACCCGGCTGATATCAAGTGCGGATTGTCTAGAAACAGTGGGAGCCTTAACCTCCTACTACTCCAAGGGTCTGCTATGGCCTGTAGTGGGATCACTTTTACTTTTTATATTTATTCGCTTTCTGAAGTGTTGTCGCTGCCATCGGTAATTATGAGCTCCTCTACCTCTTCGAATCGCCGTGTGAGGGTGCTCTTTCAATAACGTTTTATAAACTTTTATAATTGTTTGTTTTTCTCCCGAACGAAATCCTTTCCCCTGTGTTAGTTTTCTTCTCTCTTTCACAGGAGACATTCCGGAAGGACGGCATAGAATTATCGGACATCATTTCAGAAAGGAATACTGCACTTTATAAAAAACACTTGCACACGCCACCGTAGACTGAATATTCAATTTTATTGAAAAAAAACGCTTCAGCATTGAACTGAGCTTGTATCGTAATATCGTGAATAATGCTGACGTGGGATTCCCCGCCAGACACGTGCAACACAACCAATGACGCGCCAGCATTTTAAATGAAGGTCGATGAAAGGTATTTAGTAAAGTTGTTTCTAACTGTTTATACCATTGACGGATAATTTTATCTGTCGGGGTATCAATTCCAAATTGCCGTCGGAAGGCTCACTGCACTGCAACAATGGAGCCAGACCTCGCAAATTGCAACACACAAATGTAACGCTGACGACGTAATAATGACAAGAAACAAATTACTGCATACAGCATATGAAACTTTCACAGTTTTTCTTAATTATAGCAAATAATCACGCATCCAATTTCGTTTGTAAAGCTATACAAACTGCTTAAAACCGCGTCCATCATTTTGGAACACGGTGTATATTAGACTTTCCCAAACAATAAAAATCTGCTTTACCAAGTAGCACTAGTATTAGCATTACGATTTGTCATGACGTTGTTATGATCCATGAAAACATTCGCAAATGCGTGTTTGTCGTGCAAAAAAAAAAATGCTATGATTTCCTTAGAAAAGCCTTCAGTCCCGTGTAGGGGATTTACGGTACATAAAATACCCTGAAGGGGAACGAATGGCTTAGCAGTAGACCACGTACACAAATTGCTGAAGAACCGGAATATGACATGAGAAAATCGAAGATGGTGCCCTTAAATAAAAAGGAATGGGAGGATCCCTGAAAACCTGGAACCTAATAATGGATAAAAAGACTGGACTAAGTAAAGAAACTCCATGCCGGATATAAGCCCTTCATTAAAATTTGTCGGCATTTCCACGCCAAAATTTGAGTTACTGACCCGAGATCATTAAATGATGGTTTTATTTTATATGTTAACTGCTTTTCTTGTAGCTCTAACAGAGATTGTATGTAAATAATTTAAACGAAAGCAATTTGTAGAAACGTTTACTAACAACAATGTTTAATAGTAAACTCGGTTCCATCCCGTTTGGACAAGTGAGCGCTTCAAGAAAGACGACTTGTTTGGACCAGTAAACGCAAATGGTTCGAAAGAACAAGGACAACACTTCCCTTCCGAGTTTAGTTCCGAAAAACAATTGTGGCCTCCAGAGAGTTAAGACTCGCTCGCCACACACAAGCGCACGCACGCGCACACATACAGTGGGGAAAATTAATAGAAAAATACCACAAAAGTCGCAATGACAAACATCCTTTTTACCCGTGTGAAGGGAGGATTGGAATTAAACTTAACCTTTAAATAACAGGCCACGGGATAACAAATAGTTATTAACCGTTTAAAATAAAAGACAGTCCCTGTGTACATACAAAAATGTAGAACAAACGATAAATAATTAATATATATATTCACTTATTTATGTGATTATAGTAAATACACTGTTCAAAACAATTAGAGGAACACTATGAAACATGCAAATATTTTTTCATTGGATAAAGGTACAAACATTAAATTAATAAAGTACATTATTTGTGGTTATTTATTTATTTATTTATTGCTCATGTCAGTAAAAACAAATGAATAACGCTGGCAATTAACTTTTCAAATAATTCTGCTATGTAAGCAATTGAATCTTGTACTTATTTTTCAAAGTTAAACACTCGTTATATAGAGTTAGTACCGTGTATGGCCTCCACGACATTCGATGACAGTTTGGAACCTTCCTGGCATGCTCCCAATAAGATTCTGGATTTCCTCTTGCGGGATATTCTCCCATTCCTCCTTCAGAGCATCTCCAAGTTGCTGCAGAGTTTGTGGAGCTTGATGTCGGTTCCTGACCTTCCTGTCTAGAAGATCCCACAAGTGTTCAATAGGGTTGAGGTCTGGGCTGACCGCTGGCCACTCCATTACCTCAATTTCATTCCTCCTCAGGAAATCCCTGGTGACAGCCGCAGAATGTGTCCAGGCATTATCCTGCATAAACAGAAATCCAGGGCCTACTCCAATGGCAGCAGGTACTACATGCTCTTCCAGAACGTGCTCGATATACCGGACAGCATTCAGTCGCTGGGGAACAAGTATAAGGTCCGTACGATTGTTGTACATAACTCCGGCCCACACCATTATGGAACCTCCTCCGAATCTATCAATTTTCTGTACAGCCTCTGCAGAAAATCTTTCTCCTGGCCGTCCCCACACCCTCAATCGACCATCACAACGTGTAAGACGATACCTGGATTCGTCCGAGAAGAGCACAGGCTCCCACTGGTTCAGGTTCCAATCACCATGGTTTTCAGCGTACGTACGTCTTGCTGCCTTATGCCCATTTGTTAAGCGTGTTTTTTTAACGGGCCTTTTTGGACGAATATTCTCTTTCCTTAATCTGTTCCTTATGTTTTGGTCTGAAACCCGGATTCCGGAAGCCATATGAAGGTCATTCTGCAGGTCCTTTGCAGTTTTTGTACGCTGTCGAAGAGCAGAAAGAACAACGTATCTGTCATCCTGGGGGCTTGTTTTAAATTTACGGCCCTGGCCACGTCTTCTACAATACTGACCTGTCTCTCTGTGCCTGTTGCGTAACCTGGACACCACGGAAGGAGAAACCCCAAGCTCTCTAGCCACTTGTCGCAGAGATTGACCTTGTCGTAAAAGATGTAGAGCATGATACACTTCAAACTCATTTAAATGCCTCATTTTGTCAGAGACTTCAATAAACAAGGCAATAATCAACATTCGTCACTATAGCAACATCAGGAAGCTTACCAATTAGAAGTCGCCAGTGCCTTCCAAAATAAAATAAAAAATCTCTATATTTGTTATTTGAGGTAATTTCTCTGTATTTAGGCCATGGATCTTCAAAATTTGTATCCAATGATAAAATTAATAATTCAATTTACATATTGTCCAACTTTCAGCATCACAGCTTTAAAATACAATTACTTATTCAATTTATTACAAGTGTTCCTCTAATTGTTTTGAGCAGTGTATATTTGTTATTAGTACGTATTTAATTGTATGACCTTATATATATATATATATATATATATATATATATATATATTCATCTTATTTGATTGTGCAAAACTAGAAACAGAAAGACGGTTATTTTGGAACAATATGATTAACCAATATAGTAAATAGACGTTAAAAAAATCAAACTAGTACAGGAATAGACACATGAATTTATCTCGTACATTAATTTAGATAGATTCTGGAGTAAAACATCCAATCTAGTGAAATATTTTATGTTATATTAAGTAAGATAAGTAAAGCGAACAGTTCATAAGATTACAATCAGTCATAGAATGTAAATGAAAACATAACTAATTGTGCAAATTCTTTAATGTAAATAATGTAGGCTATTTATAACACGTGTAGTATTACACGCCGACATGCTGCAAATAAAGTTATTAAAAAACATATACACATTTATTTATTCTCGACATCATATTCGGTGTCTATTTTTTATTTATTTATTTTTTCGAAAATCTTTTCATGGCTATAACCTCAGTAGTTTTATTTCTTCGGAATGCTATAATATTATATTGGTGTCGTCTGAATTCCATCTCGTTGAGAACACATTCTCATAACATAATCTAACTGATCGTTCTGTCGATATGAATAAGAACCTGCCCGAATATTTTTGTAGCTATGAATTTACACTCTTATGTTAGTCACGATATATGAGTTATCAGTTAAATTTGTTTACAATTGATATTTATTCAATATGTAAACTAAATTAGGTTATCGAACGGTATGAAATGGCTTTTGGACCTTAAAGTTATGGATTGAATGATGTAGCTAATATCGATTAACCACTCGTATTTCCAAGATCCTGATTATATGTTTTTATTTATTTAGGACTTTCTACAATCCTGTACTTTATCCCTTGATTTATTTCTTAATTATTTTATGTGCCAGAATTTATTTTATGTCTCGAAGCTGGCTCCTAAATTTATATATTTCTTTTTCCCTCCCCCTTCAACTAAAACTTCGTAATGTATGTATCCTATTTGTACAGAGTAGGGGGATTTGCATTGTTATTTTTTGGCTGAGTATGCAAGAATCCTTTTTATAAGTATTGTTTTGTGTTGGATGTAATGTAGATTCCTTATATTTTTATTTGAAGTTAGATTTATTTATTTTATATATATTTGGGTTCATGGCATCTTACCTCCTTATCTTTATGTTCAGTATTATTTTTGTAACTGAAATACACACAAGCACGAGCACTTGCTCGTTGGGGTGTCAGTACTGTGTACATTTTATTTGTGAATAAAATGTATTCTTATAAAACTGATATGTGGGAGTGGAATATGGTGAATGAGAAATACTCAACAAATATGACACATTTTTAAAGGACAAGATGTTAAAATTCATAAAATCACGTAGACTCGATTGGTTAGTACATGTTTGTAGAAATAATGGAAATAGAATCTCCAAAAATAATTTAAATAGCGTGGTGCTGGAAAGTTAAACAAAGTCCAAGAAAAATGTGGCTCAAGAAGAAATAAATACGATAATTACATGGTGCAAGTAGTTGGGCACTAGTTTATAAAAAATATAGTGCATCCATGGCTTTTAATTGTATTGATAAAGTTTTATGTTTTAAGGGAGATAGAATTTGAGTTCGTGTCTCGGAATCAGGCAGGTTTTTCTCGGATTTCTCCCATTTTCCTCAAAAAAATTCATTCCTATATTTCTTCATACTTATGTCGCCGTTTCGTTTGATTCCGTCGGCCCATGTGATGTCCTTGCATGTCACATACAATAGTTAATTTCATGACCTGGATCACGCCGGGCACAAGCACGCGGTTTAACTTTTAAATAATAAAAATAAACATGTTTAGTTTCTTATGACCACATCGTTTTACTGGATGCAGTTGATGACATCATTCCAGCCTTGTACCACGTGAGTTTACGTCAGGTCGACGTCATGATTGTTTAGTTATCAATGAAAGTTGAGGCAACATATTAAAATAGTGTTTGATCACCTGCATTCTGTGCAGAGGAGTAAAAATACGTAGTTGGTTAAACATGCAGCTTAGTGCACTGCGTATTTACATTGTAATTTGTTTAATTCGATTTTTTCTGAAAGTGCGTTTGGCACTTGTTGCACGATTCTTGGCAACTTCCAAATCTCTTACAAAAAGTAGAAAGTCATGCTTTTATTTTTTTTAGATCGCTAGAGTGCTTGGTCATATGGCGGCGACCACAAGAATACAAACATATTTTTAATTATTATTGATTTCGTACATCTCAATGATGGATAAATCATATTTGAAGAGAAAAATTATACGCTCAGACCGGGACTTGAACCCGGGACCCTTGGTTCTCCAGACCAAATGCTCTACCAACTGAGCTACCTGAGCAAGTACCGATCTAAACGCAAATCTTTCTCTATATACATTGTAATTCCCGTCCACCAAATGCTATGAAGCCATGCTTCTATCTTGCAAATAGCGGCTCCTTTATTAAGAAGACATATTTGGGAATTATACATTACAGCCAGTACGGCTTTTTCCATGTTATTATTATTGATTTCGTACATCTCAATGATGGATAAATCATATTTGAAGAGAAAAATTATACGCTCAGACCGGGACTTGAACCCGGGACCCTTGGTTCTCCAGACCAAGTGTCTTCTTAATAAAGGAGCCGCTATTTGCAAGATAGAAGCATGGCTTCATAGCATTTGGTGGACGGGAATTACAATGTATATAGAGAAAGATTTGCGTTTAGATCGGTACTTGCTCAGGTAGCTCAGTTGGTAGAGCACTTGGTCTGGAGAACCAATGGTCCCGGGTTCAAGTCCCGGTCTGAGCGTATAATTTTTCTCTTCAAATATGATTTATCCATCATTGAGATGTACGAAATCAATAATAATAACAAGGAAAAAGCCGTACTGGCTGTAATGTATAATTCCCAAATATGTCTTCTTAATAAAGGAGCCGCTATTTGCAAGATAGAAGCATGGCTTCATAGCATTTGGTGGACGGGAATTACAATGTATATAGAGAAAGATTTGCGTTTAGATCGGTACTTGCTCAGGTAGCTCAATTGGTAGAGCACTTGGTCTGGAGAACCAAGGGTCCCGGGTTCAAGTCCCGGTCTGAGCGTATAATTTTTCTCTTCAAATATATTTTTAATGTTGAGTGATTCCGGGTTATGTGGCCGTGGTCCATAGTTGGTGTTGATACCAGACGTTTCGCCCCCAACTGCGGAGGGCATCTTCAGTGGCGAGTGCTTCTATGCGTGTTTCCTGGTCGGAAGATCTACTTAGAGTGAGCGCTGTGGACGTTGTATTAGTGGTGGGTGCAGGGTGAGTGGGCGTGGCTCTTGCTGATTGGTTAATGGTCGTCTCCTTGTTGTCCCTAGTGTTAATGCATTTATTTTCTAGTGTATGATACCAGGCCTTAGCCAGTTTGATACCTTCCTCTTTTCTGTTGATATTTCCCTTATGCTTGTATATTTCTATAGCCTCTCGGTATAATCTAGGGAAATAGTAGGAAGTTGTGGCTAAAACTTGTGTATCGTCGAATAGAATCTGGTGTCCATTCATAATGGCATGTTCTGCTACAGCTGATTTATCCATTTCTCCTTGTCTGCAGTTTCTTTTATGTTCTGATAAACGGGTGGCTATACTTCTTTTCGTGGTCCCTATATATGATTTACCACACGAACAAGGAAGTCGATATACGCCGCAAGTGGAGAGAGGTGGCCGAGGATCCTTAGCTGAGCGAAGGCAGTCTTCTATTTTTCTTGTAGGTCTGTAAACTGTTTTTATGTTGTATTTTCGTAGGAGTTTTCCGATACGATCTGTGACTCTTTGTACATATGGTAAGTAGGCTATGCTGGTTGAGGGTGTGTTATCCATTCTGACGTGCTGTCTTCGTGGATGTATGGTTTGTCTTATTTCCTTGGATGTGTAGCCATTTTTCTGGAAACAATTGAACAGATGGTGTTGTTCTTGTTTAAGGTGCGACTAAGTTATGCCAACCACAACACCTTAAACAAGAACAACACCATCTGTTCAATTGTTTCCAGAAAAATGGCTACACATCCAAGGAAATAAGACAAACCATACATCCACGAAGACAGCACGTCAGAATGGATAACACACCCTCAACCAGCATAGCCTACTTACCATATGTACAAAGAGTCACAGATCGTATCGGAAAACTCCTACGAAAATACAACATAAAAACAGTTTACAGACCTACAAGAAAAATAGAAGACTGCCTTCGCTCAGCTAAGGATCCTCGGCCACCTCTCTCCACTTGCGGCGTATATCGACTTCCTTGTTCGTGTGGTAAATCATATATAGGGACCACGAAAAGAAGTATAGCCACCCGTTTATCAGAACATAAAAAGAAACTGCAAACAAGGAGAAATGGATAAATCAGCTGTAGCAGAACATGCCATTATGAATGGACACCAGATTCTATTCGACGATACACAAGTTTTAGCCACAACTTCCTACTATTTCCCTAGATTATACCGAGAGGCTATAGAAATATACAAGCATAAGGGAAATATTAACAGAAAAGAGTAAGGTATCAAACTGGCTAAGGCCTGGTATCATACACTAGAAAATAAATGCATTAACACTAGGGACAACAAGGAGACGACCATTAACCAATCAGCAAGAGCCACGCCCACTCACCCTGCACCCACCACTAATACAAGTCCACAGCGCTCACTCTAAGTAGATCTTCCGACCAGGAAACACGCCTAGAAGCACTCGCCACTGAAGATGCCCTCCGCAGTTGAGGGCGAAACGTCTGGTATCAACACCAACTATGGACCACGGCCACATAACCCGGAATCACTCAACATTATGATTACCGGCCGTGAAAGCCTGCATTCAAACATATTTTTAGTTAATATTTTTATTCAACGACGCTCATTAACAAATTAGATAATTGGTACCGCAAATCATATCTGGTCGTGGAAGGTCCGATATAAATATTGTCCAAATATATCTTATTATTTTAGGCTTGAGATACTTTAATGCCTCAAATGTACAATACGAAACCTATGGCTTCACTTCCCTTCTCTAATATTCATCCCGGTCGGGTATGAACCCTCGATTCTTGAAACGATGCGCCGTCGTACCAAATTACAGAGCGATTGAGAATTCCTGTTTCACACTTCTAAGGATCATAGATGATACTTGTTAAAGTTCTGATGAAGTCGTGTCCGGAAATATGCTGTTTCGATGTTATATGATTGACAAGGATCAGTATTTAAATATATATTTGGAGTAAACAGCCTAATTTAACAAAGGGCAACGTCTGAAGTTATTGATGACCCATGTCTTATATTTAATCTAAAGTAGATCCCAGATACTTGAAATACTGGTAAGTTGCTAAAAGATGTGCCATTGATGTTCGTGAGAAAATGTGGTTGTACCAGTACGTTTTTTATCTACTAATATCTTCTAAACATTTGAGGGAAGTGTCGCAGTAGGAAACTACTTGACTTACTGACGTATAAAGAAGAATATACCGTATAATTATAGCACTAAAATGGCACATTTCCGGACATGGGTTCAACTTTTTTTTTTTTTTTTCCTATCAACAAGGAACTAACAATGAGATCATATAGTTTGAAAATGTTCAGGCAGGACTGATTTCTAGTAAGGACCCGCATATCAAAAATCAGTTTCGGGATTTAATTGAATGTTTTTTTTTAATCGAGACTGGAAAGTCCCGTTACAAAGCAACGAGACTGCAGTAGTTGGACATGCCTTACTATGAGGTGGGTAACACGAGCGGTGATAACAGTGGTAAGTGAAGCCACAATTCTTAGAAACGTAATGTTTACGGGTCTCAGTTACGTTTCGTGGAAAGGGTTAAAAGACGCAGTTCACTTGTGAGTAAATGGAAAACCATTAACAACATAACGTGATAATTCGGGTATATTATTGATTCTGCGAGTACTTAAGACTGGATTACGTCTTTCAACCCTTTCCACGCAATGTAACTGCCTCCCAAACACGATATGGTTCTAAGAATTATGGATGATTCTTGTGATGATGATCACCTCCATTAATAAAAACATAAAGACATTGATTACTTTATAATTATGTAGATAATTATCCGATCAATATATTTTTAAAAAAGTATCTTGAAAATGCCTTGAAATTGAATGAGAAGTTGGCGTAAATACTGTATAAGCTAAAAATAGCCATATTTTCGTTGGCCAGCATGCATATTACCAAGAGTGAAAAAAAAAAAATCTTATTAGGAATTTGTATTCAATACAGCAGTTTTCCTCATTGTAAATTTTACTCCTCCATATATCCATATTCTCTGTATCACTCTGCTAATCCCCTCGACACCATTCTCCTATACACTCCTTGAACCCATTGTTCTTTTGGTCTTCCCTTTGTTCTCTTGCCCTCTGCTTCAAAATGTAATATCTTAGGTATCCTGTCATGCGACATCCTCTGTACATGGCCAAACCATTTGTCTTCTTTCTTCAATAACTTGTAAATGATTATTATTATTATTATTATTATTATTATTATTATTATTATTATAAAAAATATCACTCATTACGATAACTAAATCGCTGTTGTCTATCTGAACAAGAGGGGGAACAAAAACGTAAATCTTGAGGTAATTTTCGCATCGTAAACAAAATGTAGCAAACCTATCCAAATGTATTGAACTGTAAGGAAATGTAATATGCCTAACAAATTGAACCTTGCCACTTCACATCAAGTAGAAATCTCCGGTAAACATATGTCCAAATTGGTTCTTGCGAAAACGTGAGTAAACATTTTGTACAGCGTAAACATAAATATGTTACCAACATACCATAGCAATCTATAGTTACCACCGAGTGGTCCGATTTAAGATTCAAAGGTGATAACATCAAGACTAGTTTAGCCGAATTGTGCCTTTACTTATTATTTGCAATGTAATGAGGCTGCTATGCTGGAGCTATGATAAAGAGAGGTAAGCACGCTACAGTATCATGCAATTATGACTAATTCGTACAGATTCCGACCTCGATATTTCAGCTATTGTAGTTAATCCCGCAGCTGATTTTTTGTATATGGGGTCACATCCAAACTTCACGGCACCATTCGATACGTCATTGATACATATTTTCCCTAAAATGTTCCAGTCATTCACTATATAATTTACCTCCCTCAAATATGGTTAATATTATTCTCTCCCATCTCACTCTTGGTCTGTATACTAGGTGATTTACCTACAGCTTTCCTAAAAAAAGTTTCCATGTCCCCCTTTTCTTCTCTATTTGTGCCCCATGACATACCCATCGCAGTCTTCAAGACTTTTAGTCTATATACTGGCTTTGCCCACTTTCTTTCTTGCAATAAGTTTGTTCCCCACCATTCGTGGCGCATGTCCTTCCCATCGAAGTGCCAGAGATAACTTCTTATAAATTGTCTAATTTCCCATAAAGAACATGTAGCTCGCTCTTATGCATTTTCTCCATTCGACTGTCTCGTCCGTCTTTGGGCCAAACAATCACTTTCATTATCAAATACCAGTAATTTCTTCTACTCCCTTAAAGTAAGAGTTCTCATAAGTAATGTCTCGAATTATTTCCAAATCATCGATAAATTCACAAGTCACAAGTTGATGAGTGAATTTATCTAGAGGATTTGGAAATCAAGAGTAGCATTTGTTAGGACTAACGAATAAAATAAAGCTGTTTACTCAAGAATCATTATTTAAATATAGAGCAATTCCATATGTGACTGACATTTACAGTACACTTTAGCAGCAAAATGCTTGCATAAATATTACAATTGATTGAAATCTACATGATATGATAGAGGAAAAGTGTGTGATTAAGACTGTACATAAACATACAACGTCTGAAGAAAAACAATGCTATTTATTATCTATCAAAGTATGTGTGACTGACATAAATATCACTCGTCATGTACCTTACAATGGTAATCTACATCATTCTCTGAAATGGCATTCCTAATTCAATTTTCCAAAGAGGGCACATTTCAAGTTGCATTCTAAATAAAAAACGAATCCTAAATCTCAATTAAGACTGGAGTTATGACCTAATATGTCATGTGTGACTGACTGACGTTATTCTGTGACTGACATATCTGAATTTTATTTAGAATTTCAAAACGCAAATGTTACAACAATGTAATGAAATACTATGAAACTAGATAAACCGCTTCGATAACAGATTAATAAAGAACTACAAATACTTTATCAATTTTACAAAAAAAAGTTAAATTTAATTTTGCTGTAAAATAAAGATTAATTTAAATCAATAACGTAATTAAATTAACTCGCTTACCATGTACGGTACCGTTCTAAATTATGCAGAATAACAAAAATATTGAATCTTAATAACATAGGGCCTTCTATATTGTTAAATAGACTATATAGACCATCCATAGTAATTCTGCCCGAGGGCAGGTGTTTCCCTGCAATCATAGCATTTTCATACTATGCTTTGCAGCTTTTCTAGGGGATTACAGGTGTGATAGCTTCCCGTTGCTTTCCACACCGGTGAAGGATGATGATGGCCGGATGATTTTCGGGGACCATTGGACCCTAAGGTTCCTGACATTTGCCTTACAGGTGAGGAAAAACCCCGAAAAAAACCTCACCCAGGAAACTGTCCCGACCGGGGATCGAACCCGGGCCCGCTGCGTGACAAGGCAGCACGCTACCTCGAGACCGCAGCGGTGGACATGATTATAATATATATATATATATATATATATATATATATGTGTGTGTGTTATAATTAAATCTTTAACATTGAGGAGCAATGCAAGCTTAATATGGTATGATAAGAAAAATAAATGCCTGGACGGGATTCGAACCCGGATCTCTGAGTCTGTACCTCAGCGTGATATCCATTACACTACCAGGCGAATCCAATTCAAACACTTATTTTTCTTATATATGTATTATACTCTCTTATTACTAGATGTCGCGAGAACACTGTCTTCACTGTCATCTAGTAGCTGACTATATACTTGATATAGGAGCTGATAAAGAGAAATCGATAAAGAGCGAGGTGAAACACGAATGTCATTGGTTGTAAAACAAAATTCCTTGCAACGTGACTGGTCATTGACTACCATTTGGGGCATGGGTTCATATAATATAAGTGGAAGAATAAGGTGTTTATATATATTTTTTTTGACGTTCGGTTCTGTAATGCATAGAATCGAGCCTGTGTTTAGTTTATTTCCGCATATCATTTCTGTTTGTTATTGTTGTTCCTAGGTATTTGAATTCTCACATATTTTCAAAACTTCCCCCATTTGTCATTAATTGTCCATTTCCATTATTTCAGTATTTCTAAGTGTGACTATTATTGAGTAGTTTTATGATAATTATGAGACGTGTGGTTTGTTATTATTGAACTTACCTATGTTGAAGTTGGAATGATCTCGAAATGTTAACTGGTATCTAGAGTTTGGGTGCAGACACTAAAATTAACTTTTAAGATCGTAAGCATTAAACCGACTGCGCATGTATCAAGCTGGCACAAATACAAGTTCAACCTCTAACCTTATTGTTTTCTGCTAGTGCAAATTAATATGTGAACTAATTAAAACGAGTGCACTTTTGAATATAAATAAGTGACGATTTTTTTAAAATTATCTGCCAAATTGTGTGTAGTGTTGGAACACTTTTAACTGAAGATCTTTAAACTCCAGTCTTCATATGGAAATAAAATGTAAGTCTTAGTTTTCAACCTTTTTGACTTCCCTCTCCGCTACAACTAATTTCGTGGCTCACCTGTGGGACGATATGTTGGAATTTAGCGCAACCTTTGTTTTAACGAATTTACAAGGAATCTAGTTATTTGAAGTCGTCACGAAACTATTTTTTAATATTTATACGTACCTAGTAAGGCCTACACACCAAATATGGCCATGACAAAAATGTATGTATATACGCCCTCGGATGATATACTCGTATTTACCATGCCGTGATGGAGTGGCTTAAACCAAATTAAGCAACCATCTTTTTTTAACTTTATTGTATTGAAACAAATTAATTCGAAGTTTACGTAGTTACTACGTTCAGGAGAGCAGCCTGAAAGAGGAAAGGAACAGAGTCAGTTATTGCTGAAAAAATGACACTTTTGACAACGGGACAAATTAGCTACGTTCGAATTTTTACCATCAGGTTAAAAAGGGGATCGATCCAACCATCCTCCACACGATGTTCCCTGGGTAATACTAATATTCTGGGACACAATTTATCTTTTGACCCAGGACCTAATCTACCTTTTATTTTTAAGCCGAGACCAAATTTACCATATTTTCTAAGATCGGGACCCGTCCATAAGGAACAACTATATGCACGAGTTGAAGTTACAGTGGTGCAAGTCATATTTTCCACAAATTAACAATGCAAAAAAACTTATAAATTCAGTAAAAAATGTAATATTATTTTAGGGTGTTACCTGGATGCAAATGAACATGTGGTTTAAATTGAATTGAATAATGCGTCGTTAATGGTTGCAGTTTTACTAATGATAAAAATGGCGTAATACTCCTCCTTATGCTGTGTTTATGTCGTTCTTCCTCCTGTTATTTCTTATTCACAATTCTCTGAAATTCGTAAATTATATTACGCTGTTTATCAACCCAGGTTATTAGCATCGCATTCAAATGTCGACATTTCGCTCAGAGGCGTTTAAGGTTCTTATGTTTCATAGGATTATGAATGCCAGCGGGTTTCTAACCCGGGAGAGTCGATGGATGACAGATGATTCTAAGCGACAAAGGGGGGGCTTAAAGCTTTAAGTTTATAGTCTTAAAAGTTTTCGGGTTTTGTGTGTGTTAAACCGTGGACTCTACTAGTACTTCATGGCGTCAGTCCCAAATTATGGCATTCCATTCCTCCCTTAAGTCCTCCTCTACATAACTCTGGTCTTCCTGTCTTCTTTTTACCACTAGCTTTGCCATTGAAAAAAAAAAGTTTCATTATCCTTCATTATAACATGTCTCGTTTGCTTTTAATTTCTGCTACAATATTTGGTTTACTGTACACTTCTTGAATTTCTTTATTTAATCCAAACATTTTCTTTAATTGGGTCAAAGTCTCTCTTAAAAATTTTCCTTTCCAAATGACAATTTTTTTTTCGCCCTCTCTCCTTAAGACGTATTAGGTCGTATTATTGTTTTATATAATATGTTCAGCTTACAGTTTCTTACGTATTACAAGAGAGGCATAAAAAGAGTCAATATCCTCATATTAAGTGGAGTTTTATTTTAGCAGTCATCCCATCGTCAGACGAGACCCTTTGTTCATTATCTCAAATTATTAGCAATTCCTTTATAACCAGATAAATTCCTTCACTATGATTAATTTACAGCCTCCCCCTGTCTTGATAATTATGTTGTTGTAGATGTACCAGGCCGGGGTTCAATTCCCGGTCGGGACAAGTTTCTTGGTCATGATAATCATTCATTTCATATTCACCTTGTTTAGTAAATGTCCGTGTTGTCTCGGAGGTGGCCTAGGCATTGAGCTCATCGCTTATCCAGAGAGGCCCTGCATGTCCAATAATGTGTGTAATCCATACTTTAATATCCTCTCCCAGTTGGTCATATCCTATAAAGCAGGATTGACTTGGGGCATGCGAACTATACCTATAGATAGAGAGTTTATACTAAAATGAATTTAAGCCTGTATATGTGGGGGTAGAATTTCGGTATAAGTTGAATGTTTTCAGGTACGTTTGGTATTTCATCAGCTGTTATCTAAATTCTGTGAACTACATGTACTGGTTTTCCTGGTAGGAAAGTGGTTTATTCTAATTATGAGAATGAAATCCGTAACCAGCATACTATACATGATGATACTACTCATCTCCTGTTATAATGTATGTATAACAAAGAAACATTTTAAATAATCCGTTAAAAATCGATTAGAAATGTTAGTATTAGATTTAATGAGAGAATGTATAAAATGTAAGGGAATGATGAATGACGTATCGGATGTTAATACGCATGCTCGAGAAGCGTCATGGCGGTGCAGCGTGCCTATGTTGGCAGCATTGTAATGTCGTGTGAAGGGAGGTGGAGATTTGCTTCGTCAGTCGATGACGCACTTCAAGTCGCGTAGTTCACCAGAACTTTTGGAATATTGTCTGACTCAATGTTGCTCGTTATCAGGAAACATTGGTCTGCATCACATAGTATTCTTTCATTGTGTATTTGATCTTCCTTCAAGCAACAGGATATAGTCCATAGTGCCTTATTTCGTGTGTTTAATCAACTGACAAACACTTTTTGCTTTTTTTATGATTAGGTGAGTAATTTTTTTATAATCATATTATTAAAACAATTATAAATTCTGAATCTCTGTGTTTCAAATAAGTGTTGTGAATAATCCCAATCTACGAGCACTTGAGGTTTTTATATTTTGGTCAATAATGAAACTTTCGGGAAAATTATTTTAATTAGAAATCTATTTATTGTACTGTCTGTCTGAAATGAAGCATGCGTAATTTTGTGCATGGCATTAGGGTAAAAGTACAAATATGTCTGATTTTAGTGATTAATATGTCAGAAATGAAACATTTTTCTTTCTCTATCATAAGAGTAAAGTTCATAAGTGATAGCTTATTTCCTATTGTAGACATCTCTTTGTCAGATGTAATGCAAATATCAGATTATTAATACGTTATTTGAACATCGATAAGCTCTCGTGAAAAGTTGTCAGTCGTAAGTATGTGTACCCTGTGGCCACAGAATTTTATCCTGTAATCTTCTCAGCCTGACTTTGGTATTTACATTTGACTGAGAGTATTTTTATTACCATTCATTATCGATGCGACTGGAATAGTGCTTTGCATTCGAATTTCATCAAAAGTTAGTTTCTCCGATTAATATTAGTTCTACATTATTTTTGTTATATGTTAAACTAAATTCAGTAATATTTACTTACTTACTAGCACTATCGAACCCGTAGGTACATGGCCGAGCGGACATAATCTCTCCATACATCCCTGTTCTGAGCTAATGTTTTCCAATCATTCCCTGTACAATCCACTTCCCACAAATCATAGTTAATGTTATTCTCCCGCCTCATTCTTAGTCTACCAACTGGGCGCTTTCCTTCTGGTTTTCCTACAAGAAGCTTCCATGCAAGTTTTTCATTCCCATACGTACCACGTGTCCTGCCGTTCGCAGTCTACGAAACCTGTTCATATATCTGGCTTCCTATAAAGACCATGTAGTTCATTGTTATGTAGTCTTCTCCATTCACCTGTCTTCATCTCCTTTCAGTAATAGTAGTAGTAGTAGTAGTAATAATAATAGTTTATTCTGGTAGAATTAAAACTGTAAGGCCTCTTCTTCCACTCGACTAGTAAAAATTCACAAAGTATAAATTTACAAAGTTACTTTTCTTTCCAAAACAAGTTTCCAGTGTCATTCCTCTTTGTATGATAAATTTGTGGAAAAACTGCACTTGAACTTGCATGAAATATTTTCTCCAAGTCCTATGGAACAACAGTGCGCATGTGCCATACTTTATAGAGCCAGCGATAACCCACAATCGGATTATCCTCGATTACTATCCGTCGCTATGACATTTAAATGACCAATCTTTGCAATAAATCCCCAAATCTATGTTAAAAATGTATTAATAATATTAAAATTACCTAATGTTTATTAAAAATGGGTGTACATTTAATCACTCCTTAACGCTAATTCAACCAGCGATAGAAAAAATTGAAGTAATGTGCCCTGTGCAGAAAAAAACACTTAGCATCACAATATTGTCTAACAGTGTCATAATATTGTGACTTCGTATTTAAATAAATACTTCAAAATTGTTAAATATGTTATAAAAATTGTTTGAAAAAGTTTAAAATATGAAATGTTAGTAAATACAGAAGAATAACTATAATTTAAATAAATGAAAAGTCAAGCATAAGTAGAAGTGCAGTTAAACCTACATTTGTTTTATACCTTATATTGAATTGTTACTGTTTATCATTATTGTAACATCAGATTTTACAATCTTAAAAGGGATGAAAAATTAGATTAATGTGATCTATCGTTTTTGCTCCCTTCAATTGTGTTGTATGCATTCACACACATACATACATACATACATGCATACATGCATACATGCATACATACATGCATACATGCATACATACATGCATGCATGCATGCATGCAAAAATACTTTCATGCATGCATACATGCATAAATACATTTAAAAGTGCATGAGTAAAATAAGATGCAAAATTTATTTTACACGTTAATATTAGCACCAATTGAGTTGCGTTTTTTAAACCAGATATTTTTTTTCCAAAACATTTTCAAAATATAAAGGAATTTGTCAATACAAGATATTAGTAATTATTGTGTAACAATTTTTTTTCTTCTAGCCAAGATTCTAAACCAGCATGCATGTCGTACATATCTTTTGTATATCCATCCATAGTAATTCTGCCCGAAGACAGGTCCTTCACTAATCTTGCAGCTTTACTAGGGAATTGTAGGCATGGTAGCTTCCCGTTGCTTTCCACACCGGTGAAGGGTGATAATATGGTGGTGATGATGATGGCGACATGATTTCGGGGACCGTTTGGGCCTTAAGTTTTCCTGACATTTGTCTTACAGGTGAGGAAAAACCCCGATAAAAACCACACAGAAAAACTGCCCCGACCGGGGATCGAACCCGGGCCCTCTGCGTGACAAGGCCGCACGCTACCTCGAGACCACAGCGGTGGACTTTCTGTGTGTGTACGCACGTATAAGTAATCCACTGGGAATAATGTATCGTAGATTTTATTAATAGTTCAGACTTTAATTCTAGTAGGAAATATACATTTTTTATGGAAAAAAATGTTTTCGGTAAAAAAGCACGAGCAATAAACTGTACTATTAGTTTAAAACTGAATATTAATGGGGGCAATTTTATTTCTCAGTTCGATTTTCTTCATATAAACACAAAGGAAATTAAATTGGCTATTCTGTGCCAAGAATCCTATGAATATTCTAAAAGAGAAATTACTGCTGGTCATGTTAAACATATTACACGACCACATCAACTTTCAATGCGGTAAAACTGTGAACTAAAATAATGTGGTAAGGGTGAGTAGGGGTTGGAGGTAGTAGACCCTTGTCTATTATCTATGTCAATGGAGTTGATAGAAGGGATGTCATTTTACTACCCCCACTACTGTAGTGGTGCATACAATAACGAGGCCAAAACTAGAAATGTGGCTGTTACCAGCTATAAACCAACTCCCCCAAAGCTGTGAAAACCAGAAAATAAAATATTATAATTTATTCTTTTTCAGTGGATTTTTGTAAAAAAATGTTATATAATTTTTAATTCCTGACTTATTTTGTTATACTTTGAATTTATATTAATATTTCTATAACTAATATAATATAAAACACACAGGTTTAGTATGACTATTTAACTCATGCCCCAAATGGGAGTCAATGACCAATCACGTTTCAATGATTTCTGTTTTACAACCAATCAGAGTCGTGTTTCACCAAATATTTATCAGTGTTATAATTACCATATTAAAGAAAGCTCCTCCTTATAATATTGCGATCCTTTGGCAATAAATAGTATGAACTGGTTGCAGTGATAAACAAAAGAAGCAGTAGAAGCGTACCTATCGTTTATTTGTTTTCAAACATCGCCGTTTACAATAAATATATAAATATTTTAAAATAACTATAGTTAAATAATGATTTGTGAGTAAACCGCTTAATTTTATTCGTTAAATAGTCCTAACAAATGCCACTCTTGATTTCCAAATTCTCTAGATAAATTGGAAATCACTCGTGGCATTACTTATGATAATTTGCGGGGTGGAAAACAGGTGGAGGACCATCTATTGTTAATAGTATAGTTCAGTACTGACCTCGTATTGACAGCACAAAAAACATTTGTTTTTCTCAGTAGACTGTTCTTAGTTTTGTGGTGGATTTTAGAATTGTCTTGAAAATTCAGTTAATACATAATTTATTTAGTAGAATTAAGTGCTTAGTTAGCGTTTAATAAATTGTTTTTATACATCTATAAAATATTTAGATAATTATTTTTTTAGTAATACTTAGTGCTTAGTTATTGTGTGATAGATATAAGGAGAACACAGTTACACGTTTGAGTGTGTGTGTATATATATATATATATATATATATTACTTTTGGTATACATTTGAACATAATTTAGACACAGTAGAAGCTGGGGTTTAAATATGCAAACAAAGGAGATGTTAAGTAAAAACAAAATATATATATATATATATATATATATAGAGGTACAAGTTTTAAAAATAACTATTATATATTATATTACTAGAGCGAGGAATTTTATGAAATTTCATGTTTTAAACTGTTTGTCAGAGAGCGCTGAGATTAAGTATCTTTACATTTTATGATATGCAGAATCAAATAAGACCAACAGAATACGTCATATTTCATAATATTTTAGCAAAATGTTCATATTTTAGTGAAAATTTCATACTCCTTCATATTTTTCAACTTTCAAATTCCGGTTTTTTTAATAAAAGTTCTAGGAATTCATTAAACTATTTCTTGAAATGAATGTATTTATGTAATTTTTGACAGTTTAATGTGGTAGACAAGTGGGATGTGAAAAATGTTCAGTATCCCTTCTGAACAAGATAGGAAATAATTGGATGAGGAGTCAGAGAGTGTCAAGTTAGATGGAAGTTTTTGTCCCCCAGAACAAGATCATGAGCCTAGATGAATAAGTAACATAACAATATTGGAATATTCTGTATTCAGGTAGCTGTCAGTTTGTTCTTGGTACCTGAGGGGAGTTCTTATTTTGTGAACACATTACAGCATTTAAATGCCGAAGCAGTGCTTTGTGAAATTAGTAACTTTCATGTAGGTAAGGCCAACATTTTTCTCACATCAAACTATCAAATATAGCATCATACAAGCAAGCTACCATAACATCGTGTGATGTTGAGCATACTGTAATTTTTCATTGTGCAAAACAATTCTGACAGACAGACTTTATAGTTTACTATCAAAACACACAGAAAAACAACTTCTGTGTATTACGATATTACCAACAGAATTGACAATTGGATTGTTCATATCACAAGAAGACCAAGACTATAGACACTATGTTAGACCCCATTTCATAAATAAAAAATATAAACAAAACTAATGTTAAAATATTTCTAACTACGTTTCACCATGTTTGTAGTTCAATATTAAATTTAACTGCAATTGCAAAGATAGTTCTGAAACAAACCCTAGAATCAATTATGGACAAATAACTTTTAACATCGTGTTTCTCCAAATATGACCTACTGGAATAGTTTACTTGTATTCTACATTGTCAAATTTAATGCTATTGTTACATTTACATCTACAGGAATTTAATATCTTTATGCAATGTAAAAATAGCAATAATCCAAGCTATACTGCTCTAAACTTTGTTAGTGCTATATTTCATGGAAACGTGCTTGTTTTAGTTGCGATGTTTTGTTTCGTGTATATGTTTGCATTTCATGCTTAAATATCATTCAATACGTTAATTAATTGTATAACCTCTCAGTTTTGATTTATGAAGATAAAGTGATTCCACTACAGTTTTGTGAGGCCTTTGGGGTAGCTTCCATCTATCTAGCCAATAAGCCCGAGATGTGCGCCGGTTGGTCGGATCTGCCTGAAGCCGTATTTGCGCCCAGAATATGCATCTAGTACTCACTTCCATTAGGATCCGAGTCGATCCCAGGTCCATAATGCCACCAGAATGTCTGGTCCAGCTAAAAATCTTCACTATATCGAGACTAGAACCCACCACTTTCCTGTTTGTACCATGTTTCCTTGTACAACTATGATATGGTAGATCCATAAAATTGTTTCAGATCATTAATATATTTTATATTGGGCCATAATTAATGAAAAACTAATTAAAATCGAAATTCAGTGAAATCTTGATTTCTTGAGCCTCAGATAAGTTCTGCTTGTCTCATTTATGTGCTGGCATGTACACTTATAAGATATAGTGGGCCTATGTATATAAATATATGTAAAAAGTTTAGAAAATAGTAGCTTCATAATATTTTTGTGTCATAATTTTCATATTTTTGTCTTTACGATTTCATATTTTCGTATGATTTTCTTCATATAATTCCTCGCTCTATATATTACTATTATACATTTTCGAATTGTTCAGTATATAATCCAATATAATTTCATTTTCATAACATAATTCAGAAGACTGATGTATTTGTAACAGAAAGTAGTACCTTCTCCTTTACTACCTGCCTGTACCTGCTAGTGGAGTGAGTTAAGGGAGGATCTCTATCAACTGGTTTGAAATGGAGAATAGATTGCAGTGACATGTTTATACTTTCCGTTAGTCGTGTATAGTCAGTTGTTACAATGTCTAGTGAGAACCCAATATTCACGATGAATGCCGTGAAATTATTAAGGTCTTCTAGTTTTGCAAAGAGGAGAAAATAAAGGACGATTTGAAAATTCATATCCATAATAATAATAATTTTATTCAATGCAACCACGTTGTCATTTCGACATTCTGGTATTATGGCCTCGCTATGTTGGTTGTCCAGCGGTTCGCTTTGTTTCCCCGCAGCTGTTATATATAATTAAATACAAAGATGCCGACTACAGCTACTATAATAATTCTGCATGTTGATCATTGTCACGCAGCACCCGCTTTTATATAAACGTATAACCATCATATTGTAACCCATTATGCGATTGTGGCAGCTGCCCCGATAATACATGATAGTAATGATGCGCCAGGAGAGGCCTTAATCCCAAACTTAAATGAATGTTAATGATGATGAGTGGCCAGATGGTATTCGGGGATCGTTTGGTCCTTACAGTTTCCTGACATTTGTCTTACAGGTGATGAAAAACCCCGAAAAGAAACCATCGCCCAAGGAATTCGCCCCGACCGGGGATCGAACGCCTCGAGACTACATTAATAAAAATAATTCTAATTAGAATAACAACAATAATAAACAATCACAAATAGGAATGAGATGCAGAAAGAAATTAAACACAGGCTCAATTCTGGTAATGCATACTATTGTGCATTACAGGGAACGCTTGTCCCAAGTCCTCTCAAAAAAGTTAAACAAAATATATAAAACTTGTGTTATTATGCATGGATGTGAAATAGGGACTCCTACTTTAAGGGTTGAAAGAAGATTGCGAGTATTTGAGAATAAAGTTCTTATGACTTTTTTTTTATTCAAAGAGAGGTGAACAGACACATGAATGGAGAAAACTACATAACAGTGAGCTACGTGGTCTTTACAGGAAACCAGATGCAGTAAGAAAATGTAAGTATCGTAGACTGCGATGGGCAGGACATGTGGCACGATCGTGGAATGAAACAGGTGCAATGGAAGCATATTGTAGGAAAACCCCAGTTATAGACCAAGAATAAGGTGGAAGAATAACATTAATCATGATTTGAGGGAAGTAGATTATACGGGGGATGATTGGAAATCATTAGGTTAGGATAGTGATGTGTAGAGAGCTTATGTCTGCGCGGCCATGAACCTATTGGTTCGTTAGTGCCAGTGAGTTGGTTATTTAATAATATTATATAAATAATCTCTCCAGTCCCGCGCCGTAGCCGAGTGGTTAGGGCAAGAAGCCTTTTGGCGCAGAGCTACGGGACTTGCGCTGGTTCGAGTCCCCATGGGGGAAGAAATTTTCTCATGGAATTTCGGCCAATATGGGACCGATGCCCACCCAGCATCGTGAGGCATTTGGGTAGCTACAATAAGTAGGGGCTCCAGATTGAGAAGACCAGCTATAGCGGCTGGGGGATGCGTCGTGCTGACCACATTTCACCCCTACACTGCCTAGATGATCGTCTACCTCTGGTTAACACCTGTGGATGTGGGGCCAGCAGCCGTCTGGTAGGCCAAGGGCCTTCTAGGAGTATATAATCTCTCCATTATAACTTGGAACAAATACAATAAATGAATACCTAATTCTCCAGTAACGTCTGTTTTCCTACAACATTTTGTCTGGCTACCTCACATTATACATCTCCTATTTCAGATAGGCTTACCAGTCATTTACTTGTACCCACGGTGGAAGGAGACACTTTTTCCCTCTTCTACACTAGCACCTTTGCTTCTCCTCACCGGCTAAAAAGTTAATGGCCCATATGAATAAAGTGGAGCATATGCTTCAGAATGTATGAATAAAGTATGAATCATATAACCTTTTACTCGCGGTGACGCATCGAAAAAAAAGCATCTGCTTCCGTGGAAGAAGCACGAGCTCGGCCTTGAAGCATGTGCTTCAAGATTCGAAAAACTGTTTGAATAAAGTGAACCTTTTGCTTCTTTTAAGAAGCACAAGCTTCAAAACTTGAAGTCTGGTCGATAGCTGACTCATCACAAAATACAGACATGGCTCAACTAATCCCCGTACGCCGTAGAAAGTGTTACAAACCACGTCGGTGTCCTCCTGAGGAAGACTATAATTAATTATAGAGGTTCAAAGAAGAAAATATTAAATGGATTGCTGCCCACGTTTTGCCAGAAACAGAAGAGAGAAGAGGTGGTGCGCTATTCTCTGAAGATAGAATGAAGGTATTTTTTGGTTCATGGCCGATCCAGGGTTTCAAACTGGTGTAGGAGAATAAATAGGCGTTCATTAATATTGATGATTCAGGCAATGGTCATGTTGATACAACGACGGAGAAGAAAATTTCACCGAATGGAAAATTATAAAAGGGGGACGCGAAAAAAGATTGGTTTGTTCCTTCTGTTCATATGTCTTTTCTTCAGCCTAGTTTTCATATGGCTGGAGGACCCGACATGCTAACCACATGTCACTCCTACACTGGCTTATAATTATCTACCTCTGTGATTAACACATGTGGACGTGAGGCCAGCAGCCGACTGGTAGGCCTGACGCGCTTGAAGTTCTAGTTTTCATATTGTTAATTGTATTTAGCAACTGGTTTGAATTTGCCAAAATTAAGTTTAAATAATTTAATTGTTTCCTGAATTGCTTATGTTTTTTTGTTCTTTTTTCTTCCAGAATTTGCGACTTTTGTAATAATTGTGGGCATTTTCCTTGAGCAGTAATTAAAAATGCCATTGTATTTTTTACAGACTTTAAACTATTTCTTGCATTCGAAACAGAAAAGGCAATTTTTACAAACCGCGCAACATGTATAGTTTTGACTGCACTGAGAGAGCGGAAATAAAAGTAGCCTGGTTATGATCTGTTTTGGTTGAAAATTGTGGAGTCACCACAGATACTTTTCTTTTAAAGAACGAAAACATAAACAAGGGCTCAGGCAGTAAAGAATCATTTACGAAACGCGCGGCTGCTTGGCTGAGAGTTTAGAAGCACATGCTTCTTATTTAGAAGGAAAGGTAGAAGTGTAAGGTAAAGGTTATTCATATTTTTCAAAGCACATGCTTATACTTCTACCTTTTGCTTCCAATCAAATACTTCTACTTTTACCTTGTGCTCACAAGCAAAACCTCCAGTTTTATTCATACGGCCCCTTATTTCCCAGCACAGCAAGTTTAGCAGCAGCAAGCAGTCTTCTCTACATTTGAATTCTGTAATCGATTTAAAAAGTACGAAATGTCCTTCGGTAACAAAAAGGAACAGGTAGCTATTTGAGAGAAAGAATAGGAGGTTATTATTCTAACGTTGTTTTACTTATTCATGTTCTTATCACAGATTAGGAAATCCTGTTCTTGTTCTATAGTTTCGGGTTAAAGCCTCCACTTGGTCATTCCATGTCTCCTTTTTTCAATTATTTTCTTTTATCAAATTTATCTTGTTCCAGTTGGGATACTGAGGAATTTTCGGCTGTCTGCCATATTGCATTGTAAAAAAATTCAAAACTACAGTCACTTCAAAAATGTTTTTAACCAATAATTAGAAATTTTATTTAAAAAAATTGAAAGATGAAAAATATAAAGGAATATTAAATTTTTACTAAAATATGGACATTTTGCCAAAATATTATGAAATATGAAGAAAAAAAAATGCAGGTCTTATTTGATTCTACATATCAAAATGTAAAGATACTTTGTTTCAGCGCACTCTGACTAATAGTTTAAAACATGAAATTTCATAAAAATCCTCGCTCTAATGGTGACTAATGAATGCATGTTTGCATTGTAAATATAGCAATTTTAGTTTAAATTATCTTAACTTACATTAAATTTCAATGCATTTCTTGCATTTGTTTAGGAAAATTAAGGTAATTATTCACATATTGCAATAATTCATTCGGTTTTTTATTTCAGACTATGTATATGGACTCCTGTGAAAGAATCGCCCTAAATGTATATACCATTTTAATATTTTTTTTTTTGCAAATGCCTCAGGTTGTCTTTCGACATTCCTGGTGTTCTCTTCTGACATGGCGTACTTGCAACCCACTTCTGAGGTTGGGGCGCCTGGAAGGCGGGGTTACGTTGCCCCGATGATATGATGGTGCGCCAGGAGAGTTCCTAATCCTAAGCTCCTAACCCTAATCTAAGATGAATATGAATGATGATGATTGCGATGGCCATATGATTTCGGGGACCGTTTGGGCCTTAGTTTTCCTGACATTTGTCTTACAGGTGAGGAAAAACCCTGATCGAACCCGGGTCCGCTGCGTGGCCACAGCGGTGGACATTTTAATAAATGTTTATTTTTAAGCAACAGTATTACGTGAAATTATACTCGGTATGTATGGGGAAGCTATAAAACAGCTGACTGCAGTTCTACCAATATAAGATCAGGACTGCTTTTAACAGCTAGAAAATGTCTAATGTAACTATAAATTCAAGTTCCAGAGATGGATAGGACAATTGGCATTGCGTGGAGAGTAGAGGTTACTGAACTTAAATCTTCGTTATCGGGACAAGATTTGAAATATACTCTGTATAGTTTTATATTTTTCATTGCATAATTTTATAATATCCCCATATATATCTCTCTAAAAGGAAATTGTGAAAAAGGACGCGACAATTTCATATCGAACAGCTGATCCTGTTTTCCGACTCTTCATTAACCATGGTAATAATACTCTGCTATTTAAAAACTACTGTTTCCGGGGCTTCTGATCAGGAATCGTTTAATTTACATATTTTCTTCGTGGTGCAGAGCTGCTCCGCAGTCTAGTGTTGATCGTCTGATATTTTATTTCCCCCCTTCCCTATTATTATTATTATTATTATTATTATTATTATTATTATTATTATTATTATTATTATTATTATTATTATTATTATTATTGTTGTTGTTGAGGAATATTGGAGCAGTAGCCGCCTTCCTGTTTCCAATTTCTATCCTTCTCGAACAACCCATGTGGGGTGGCTAATCTCCAGACATTGGTTAGGGGGTTAGGCGAAGGTTCGCCAGGTATACTGGATAAGCTGTCGACTATATCCATCCATAGTAATTCTGCCCGAGGGCAAGTCCTTCACTGTAATCATAGCATTTTCATGCTATGCTTGCAGCTTTACTAGGGAATTGTAGGTGTGGTAGCTTCCCGTTGCTTTCCACACCGGTGAAGGAGGAGGATGATAATAATATGGATAATGATGGTGGCCATATGATTTCAGGGGCCGTTTGGGCCTTAAAGTTTTCCTGACATTTGTCTTACAGGTGAGGAAAAACCCCGATGAAAACCTCACCCAGAAAAACTGTCCCGACCGGGGATGGAACCCGGGCCCGCTGCGTGGCAAGGCAGCACGCTACCTCGAGACCACAGCGGTGGACGTCGACTTTATAATACTAGCTTATATAAATAAATGAAAATTGATGTGCTTTTATGTTTAGTTGAATAAGTGAATGGGAAAATAATTATAAATTTATATTTTTTTAGATACCCCGTGCTGTTTACCCGAACTTCTTGGCATAAATGAGTTGTAAAACGAAAATGAATGTACTTCTTACGATTAGTTGAATAAGTATAATGAAAAATAATTATAAATGTATATGGTAATTATTGTCCACCGCTATGGTCTCGAGGTAGCGTGCTGCCTTGTCACGCAGCAGGCACGGGTTCGATCCCCGGTCGGGGCAGTTTTTCTGGGTGAGGTTTTTATCGGGGGTTTTCCCCGAAATCATATGGCCGTCATCATTATCATCCTTCCGGTGTGGAAATCAACGGGAACTACCACACCTACAATTCCTACTAAAGCTGCAATCATAGCATTTTCATGCCTGCCTTCGGGCAGAATTACTATGGATGGATCGTAATTATTTTAAGATTACCTGGTGTTGCCCCGGGATCTACTTATCTCGATCTTCTTGGCATGAGGGAGCTAAAATACAAAATTCGTTATTGTGATTTATCCGTAAAAGAATACCCGCCATGTGCTACTATGCGTGCACTGCAATCTACGTATTTCGATCTTCTTGGCATTGGTGGTTGTTAGTTATCCGTAAGAGATAAAAATATGCTGTCGCGGACTTTTTTGTAGAACTTTTTGAGGTATTTAATTCTGTGTACATTAATGTTGTGCATTTGTTATGTTTAGATAGCGTAAACCATTTAAGCGTCCAAAGAGCTACTTTTTTTCAAGTTTTTTCACTATAAAGGGCGATTTTTGAGGGTGTAGGAGTTGAGCATCACAACTCTTATAGCCTAATGTTCATCCCAGGAATCTCCTGAACATTTTGCAAAAAGCCCGATCACAATCGGATCAACGGTATGGCCGCGCATAAAGTACAAATGTTAATTTTTATATAGGCCTATTAGATAAAATATTATTTGACCATTAATGATTTCTCAATTTTGTTATAAACTGACCTTTGTGTAAGTTCATTGTCCCTCTGATAAACAAAGAAAAGTCAACTTTAGTTAGATTATAAAATAAATTGACAATGACTAATATAATTTTCCTATCATATTGTGACGCATTGTATACACGACGTTTGAATTTTGCCGGTGACGGTGTAAATAGTGGTCTCGCATTGGTAGAAATAGATTCGTGAGTTGCCGACTCTCGAGTCGAAACACCCGCGCAGATCATAGATGCATCTAGGCCTCGGTTCCAGAGGCTTCTCCAAGCCTCGGCCCTCGCTGTCGCGAAGTTTCGATGCCAGAAATTTCTATACTGGAAAGGTCTCAATTTCCCTCCAAGTCCAGTGTAATCTGGCAGGAGTGAGGTGCGTTAGAGAATGAACTGCTACAAGTAGACTCGTATAATTGTGATAAACTTTAAAGCAGTATATCAATTATTACAGTAATTTGTTAGTGAAATGTCAAAAGTTTATAGAATTAAATGTAGTTATTGTGGAGTTTTTCAATATCTTGTTTTTGTTATGACTAGAGGGAGGAATTTTATGAAATTTCATGCTTTAAACTATTGACATAGTATCTTCAGATTTTATTATGTGCAGAATCAAATAAGACCAACAAAAAACTTCATATTTCATAATATTTTGGCAAAATGTTCACATTTCGGTAAAAATTTCATATTGCTTCATATTTTCAACTTTTAAATCTTTTTTGTAATAACGTTTTCGAAATGACTGTAATTTTGAAATGTTTTGACAATATAACATGGTAGACAAGTGAAAATTGCTGTGTTCCATCTGAACAAGATAAATACATTTGATAAATGTAAATAATTGGATGAGGAGACATGGGATGACAAGTTAGATGGAGGTTTTTGTCTGAACTCCATCCCTACAAGAAGTACATGACCCTAGATGATTAAGCAGAACAAAAATGTATGTACATAACCTCCCAGCCTAATAGTCAGGTACCACAGAGCACTCGAATAGAGGGAAAACTGAGTACAGTGACATCCAAAAAATTTCGGTCGTTTACGATGAACTACAATGAGCAAATTACAATGGTAGCGCTGTTTCATAGTAACAGAATACGTAACTAAATAAAACAAATGCAAGGCACACGGCGTGTTCACTCGGGATTATGGGAAATTAGTCATTTTGTAAATTTTTAACTGCTATCCTTTTGTTCTATGTAGACAGTACTGTAAAAATTACATTTTATCGAAAGCTAAAATCATTACTTAGATTTTATTTTACTCTAATTTGTAAGTAAATTCAAGCTTGTTTGCGTTTTTAATGTGAATCTATTTTCAAAGATAAACCTACCAGAAGTGATAAAATTCTAAGATTTGTTAGGTTAGGAAGAGTGATGTTAGTGTACTGCCATTTCTAATAAACATTTAATAAATGTGACTTTATAATGGATTTCAGATGTACGACATGGCTAAGGTTCTTTAATAAATATTGCATAAAATATGTATGTGAGAATAAGGGGGTAGGTCAATTGTACATATTCATTAAAATAGCTCATGCACGTTTTTATATTTTAATAAACGAAAATAAATTGTTTTATTTATTTTTATTCTACCCTTCTGTTAAAATTAAAGAAAATATTTAGGTCTGAGAGGCTGGGTACAAATAATTCCATAATTTAAGATTAATTAATGTTATTTATTCCTATAAAAGTTCAGTTCCATGATTATTCACCAGATGGTGTTAATATAATTATAATTCATAATTTTACCACCAGACGGTGCTGAATTTCATATTACTATCAGAAAAAATCGAAAAAAATTAGATGTTAGTTGTTCTATACTAGCGCCGCTTGTGGCATGTAAGCGAAACTTCTCCACTTTCTTCTCTGGTACTCTGTGGTCAGGTACCAGCTAGTGCCTTCTTGCGACCAAAGAGCAGTCCTTACTTTGTGAGTGGATTAGACTATTTAATTGTAGGAGAGACTATTGCTGCTAAACTTCAAGCAGTGATTTTTTGAAATTAGTGAAGTTTTTGTAAGGTAAGGCCAACATTTTTCTCTCATTTACATCAAACTACCAAAATAGCATGGTAACAAGTATACTTGCATAACATGTGATGCGGAGCGCACTTTTTCATTGTACAAAAGGACACAGGCGTTATAGGTTACCGTCAGAAGGATAAAGTTTCCATTAAACCCTGTTGGCGCATGCGCGTGGTGTCTAATCTGCCTGAGACTTGGGGAAAAAAAAAAAAAATTACTAAGCTTAATGGAAACTTCAGCCCCGGTAAAGTTTCCATTAAACGTAGTGAGAAATTTTTCCCAAGTCCCAGGAAGACACCACGTGCATGCGCTAACAAACGCGAAGCTGTTTACACTATGGAATCACGCGATGCAGCCAACATATTACACGATATTTAACGAACCTGAAAGCTAACCTAATGCTATTTAAGCACTCTAACCTGTGAAAGAATGCAATGCCCAAAATTAATTAGTAAATCTTGAAATTCTGAAGTGTATATTCTATGTTGGCTGCACTGGAACACGTGTAATTGTTGTATAGAATATTCGTTAAAATCAATATGGCTGCCACGTCTTCATATTACACATGTAGTTAAATATCATATAAAAAAGTATATTGAAATAATCGTTAGAAAAAATGTAAAATTTATTGTAAATGGTGTGGGAAATAATTTGAAAATAAAACTCTGTTGGCACATGCGCGTGGTATCTGCATCTTGTTTCTCCAAATATGACATACTGGACTTAGTCTACTTGTGCTCTGAAACAATCAAATTTAATATTGTTATATTTGCATGCATGGGAAGCCAGATGTATTAAGAACAGTTAAATCTCTTAGATTGCAATGTGCAGGGCATGTGGCACGAATCGGTAATAAAAGACGTGCATGGAAACTTTCTTGTAGGAAAACCTGAAGGAAAACGTCCAATTGCTTGACCAAGAATGAGGTAGGAGAATAACATGAACCATGATTTGAGGGAAGTAGATTATACAGGGAATGATTGGAAAAAAAAATGCTCAGGATATGGATGTATGGAGAGCTTATGTCCGCGTGGCCATGAACTTACGCTCGATAATACCAGTTAGTTTAGTTATTTATATTTGCATATTCTGGAATTCAATTATCTTTATGCAAAATAAATATAAATCATCCAATCTTTCTAGACAATCGGGTCGAGTCGTTCATCGGGATGTCGCTCCCTCCGTGATGGCCGGCTTTACCCCCGCCCACCAGAAAATGCTGCGTCTGATACTCATTTCCGTTAGGAGCTAAGTTGACCCCAGGGCCAGGATGCTGCCAGAAGGTTTGGTCCAGCTAAAAATCCTGACCCATCGAGATTCGAACCCACGACATTCCGGTTTGTAGTGTGATTCCTCAAACAACTGCGCTATTGCTTCAATTTTTTTTTTTTCAAATGCCCCAGGTTTGTCTTTCGACATTTCTGGTTTCTCTCCTGGCATGGCGTAAATGTAACCCACTTCTGAGGTTGGGGCGCCTGGAAGGCGGGGTTACGTTGCCCCGATGATATGATGGGTGATGATGATGATAGTGGTGCGGCAGGAGAGTCCCTAATCCTAAACTTAACCTAAGATGAATATGAATGATGATGATTGCGATGGCCATATGATTTCGGGGACCGTTTGGGCCTTAAAGTTTTCCTGACATTTGTCTTACAGGTGAGGAAAAACCCCGATAAAAACCTCACCCAGAAAAACTGTCCCGACCGGGGATCGAACCCGGGCCCGCTGCGTGACAAGGCAGCACGCCGAGACTTCAGCGGTGGAGTACTTCAAATCTTGAATATGATACTTTACATTGGACCAGAAATAATTAAAAAGCTAATTACAATGGAAATACGGTGAACATAATTTTACATTTCATGAGCCACAAATGTCTACTTGCCTCATTTATGTGCTGGTATGCATATTTAAAAATTATAAAAGTGTCTGTGCATATAAATGTGTGTAAAAAGTTTAGAAATAATAGCTTCATAATATTTTTGTGTTATATATATTTTTCATATTTTGTATGAATAAATTAATAAACGAATGGAGGAAAACACAACGAGGATATATACCCATCAATAGGAACCTCAAACCTGATGCTATTCTTTTTTTGCAGACGATTTAGCTCTTCTGGCACTTTCCGAAAATGATTTGCAACGATCAATTTATAATTTACAAAAAATAGGTGCCAAATTTAATATGGAAATATCAATTAACAAAACTAAAATTATGGCATTTCATGGGAAGGACCCCATACAAAGTAAAATCTGTCTCCAGAATAAAAATTTAGAGAGATCTAATCAATTTAAATATCTTGGATATTATCTCTCTATCTGGGATGAAAAGGATATCTCTGAAAAAAATACTAGTTATAATAAAAGTTTAGGAATTATTAATCAAGTTGTGAAACCATCCCTTGTACAAAAAAACCAGATTACATTTATATAACACTTTGGCTACACCAGTGTTGACCTATGGTAGTGAAGCATGGACACTAAAAAGACAACATGAAAGTAGAATAACGGCTTGTGCAATGAGATTCATGCGCAGAACAGCGGGTTACACCAGATGGGATCGGAAAAGGAACACCGATATCTTAAAAGAATTGAAGACTACGCCAATTTTGGAATATATTAAACAGTACCAACTAAATTGGGAACACCATCTTGAAAGAATCAGTTCAAATCGGATCCCCAAAGCTGTTTATAATTATATACCAAGAGGACGAAGATCTCTGGGTCGTCCTATGAAACGCTGGAGGGAAAATTTTCTATAGGATCGTAACAGGCCTTGGCCTAATACTTGGAAGGAAGAAGAATAATATTTTGTCTTTACGATTTCATATTTTGGTAAAATTTTCTTCATATAATTCCTCACTGTAGTTACGATCATTTAACTGATGCCCCAAATGGGAGTCAATGACGGATCACATTTCAATGAATTTTTGCAACCAATCAGTATTTTTCACCTCGACTTTATCAATTTATTTTTACCACTTTAAAATAAAGCTCCTCCCTTTAACATTCTGAATAGGTCAGAGCAATTTTTGCAGTGACTATCTAAGAAATACGTTGAATATGACAATTTATACATTAAGATGTAAGAATTCTAGAATGCATGTGGCTACCAGACTATATATAGTGCACGAATGTAATCAGAGTGTGCTTGCGGGATATAATATAAAAACATTTGTAGCAATTGATTATACCACAAAAAAAAAGAAGAAACCACTGTTTGCACTTTCTTAAACGTATTATTTCCCAGGAATTTACGTTCCAGAAAAATATAATTGACATTTACATCATAGGACATCAGAAATTAATTAATGACCTATAATGTTGGTTATAAACAGTTTGATGGTTCATTTTTCTCCTCTAGGGTGCATTCTTACAATATTGCGATCCTTTGGCAATAAATAATGATCTGGCTGCAGTGATGAACAAATGAAGCATAACAAACGTTTCTCATTTGCTTTCAAACATCGCCGCTTACATTAAATATATAAATAAAAACAACTATATTTAAATAGTGATTCGTGAGTAAACAGCTTCATTTTATTAGTTGAATAGTCCTGACAAATGCCACTCTTGATTTCCAAATTCTCTAGATAAATTTGCTCCTCAGTTCGTGAGTCTGTAATTTGGAAATCAAGATTAATGATAAAGTTCCGTTGAGGTATTATTCAAAATTAAAATATAAAATTATGAAATATTTACCTAAAAGGTCCGTCTCAACTTTATTAGTTATTTATCTGTAGCGCTTTCCGGACTAGTACGTTTAACCCCCTCTACCGGATTTTCAGTGAAACACCGGTATTGAATCCTGCTGATGATGGGACTAGTCCCGAAAGCGCTACGGGTAAATAACTAATGAAGTTGAGGAGACTGACCTTTTAGGTAAATATTTCATAATTTTATGTTTTAATTTGGAATTCATTCGTGGCATTCATTACCTATGATAAAACGACGTGAAAACTGAACCACGGCATCCTGTGAGAATATGGTAATACATTGTAAACAGCGCCACTTTTGTATTATGTAAGTGAATGCTTGCAAACAGAACTTCTCTTACCTTAAACATATGAGAAAGCTAGTTTGCGAATTCGCATAGTACCAACATGTAATCTGTCACAAAATAATTGTATGGTTTAAAATAAATGAATTGTAGAAGTTAGGGCGAGGAAATAGAAGTTGTACAGCGTTAACTTATTTGTTACCATAATATTGACTATACTATCTGAGCATTGGAAATATCGCGATTTGTTAGTTTGAGCTCAACTTCTCGCTTTATTTTAATATATTTTTCACATTGGGAAAAAAACTAATATATTTATCTCGGGTAATTATTCACATATTGCAACAATTTTTTTTACCATTTTTTTTACTTTAATTTATATTGGTGGCATAGAATCCTCCCACTCTCGCTTTGTTCCAAATAATTTCATGAATCGGATCATGACAATTCGTAAGCGAGTTTATAGACTCCTTAACAACTAAGGCCACTTCTTTTATTATGATACTGTGAAATGATGTATTTGATGAAATGAGTCTTCGTAATGAAATTTCAACTCAGCGTTTGTCATTATGACTGAGGAAAACAAGTAAAAAACCTCAGTCAAGTTGGTCGACATCGGGTTTTGATCTCGGGTAATTCCGAATCCCTCTGGTTCCGCGTGTTCATGTCTGGGCGTGGGAAAGAGGACTGTATATTGGCTATAGAATCTTAATATGGAACTGGAAAATATCACCTTGTAATACCTGGGAATAAATATTATATTCCCACCATTAATATGATATTCATACCAGGTGAATTAACACTAGCTAATAACATTAAAACCCTTTATAATCAAGAATTAATATTTGTTGGAATAACAACTATATTATTAACAATAATTCAATGACGTACGAGAAGGTACGTATCCAAGGCCTTCATACTACCATGTTACCAAAGTGTTAAGTTGAGAAATAATAATTTCAGAAGTAGGTTATTTGTTTAGTATTTTTCCATAGAAGGCTCTCGCCAGCTATTGATATTGGATCACTGGCTTCCAGCAGGAATTTTACCTTTTAACTCATTACAAATTCATTTACTGAACACAGCTATCCTTCTATCTTCAAGCATTGCAGTTATTTGAGCTCGTCATGGGTTTCTAAAAAATAATTATAAATTTATACTCGAGCTTTACGAGGTCTGTTCCTGAGTTATTTTAGGTATTTATTTTACAGCCTCAGCAATAAGCTACAAACCAGAAGGTCGAGGTTCGAAACTGACCCGAACCTTCTGATGGCACCATGGCACCGAGGTCGAATCAGCCTCTGCCGGAAATGAGTACAAAACGCTTGTTCTGGGGGTAAAGGCGGCTGTCACGTAGGGGATCACTTTACCTTTTAAAGCCTTACAAGCGTTTGAATATTTTAAAGCTTCATTTACAATTGCTATCAATGGCATATGTTCCAATTGTTGAGATGAGATCCCTATAGATGAGATTTTTGCGTCGTCTTGATTGGATACAAAGATAAATATTGATATTCGTGAATGGCTAAAAGTGTAAAACATAGATGATATCCAACTAACTCACTGACACTATTGAACCCGTAGGTTCATGGCCGCGCGGACATAAGCTCTCCATACATCCCTATCCTGAGATGTTTACCAGCCTCATCCCCTGTATAATCTACTTCCTCAAATTATTGTTAATATTCTCCCACCTCATTCTTGGTCTACCAACTGGGTGTTTTCCCTCTGGCTTTCCTACAAGGAAACTTCTTTCATTCCACATTCGGGCCACATGTCCTGCACATCGCAGTCTGAGACTTAACTCTTCTTATTATATCTGGCTTCCTATAAAGACCATGTAGTTCACTGTTATGTAGTTTTCTCTATTCACCTGTGTTCATCTCTGTGGTCCAAAAATTTTCCTAAGAACTTTATTATCAAATACCCGTAATCTCCTTTACTCCCTTAAAGTAAGAGTCCATTTTCGCATCCATATAATATAACTGGTAGAATAATAGTTTTATATATTTTCAATTAACGTTTTTTAAAAGGTTGGCACGTCAAGAGCCTCTGTAATGCATAATAGCACGCATTTCCAGAATTGAACCTATGTTTAATTTCTTTGTGCATCTCATTCGTATTTGTGATTATTGTTCCTAGGTATTTGAATTCAGCCACTTCCTCAAAATTTCCCTCGTTTTCTATTATATAGTGTGTTTCTAAGTGTGACCATATATTTAGTTTTATTTGTATTTACTTCCAGTCCCAATTTCTTAGTATTACTCAATAGTGTGTGCGTGTTGGCCTTTAGTATCTCTTCGCTATCGCCCAATAAAAATATGTCCAAACGTATCAAAAGTATTGGTTAAATCACCTCAATTCAAATGGTTAGTGAAATAAGGTACATATTCCACTCCTACACAACACTCAGCTGTGCCTTGATGAGCCCCATTATCACTGATTAGACATAACTCACTCTTTTAGGGTAGGCCTACTTGTATTTTTGTCTACACATTTCACTTTTGCAATGGAAACGCATCCAGATTTTGGCCGTTGATGGAGCCTGTACAACTAAACGTTTGAAACCCCCGCCAGCTATTCAATGCCACCGTGCCATCAGTTGATATTCGATCGGAGAATGTGATTTTTAGCGTCGTGTTGGTCAATATGATAACGCATGTTCCCGCTAGAGGCAATTGTCAACATGTTTGCTCTCATATAATGGGATTCTCTCCCAAAATGTCCACTTATTAGTGGGCAAGTTGGGGTGAGAAAATGGGCGGGTGTTAGTACACAATGTTAATTTATCGTTCACTTATTTGTTAGCAGATTTGTAGAATAATTTGACTGCGCTGTTTGATCAATGACTTATACATATTTTACATTACAAATGTGGCGATTTTAGGTTAGTTTGAGCTCTGCTTATCTCTTTATTTTAAGGCTTTTTTGGGGGTCAACATATTTCTCTCAAGTAAATATTCACATACTAGAACTATAAATTCTTTTTCCGTTTATTAGCATTTATGTTGATGGCATATAATCCCCACCCCTCGCATTATGCAATTTCGTAAGTATACGGCAAGCTAACATTGTAAGAAAAGAATACAAGTGAATAAGAAGAGAATCTATCCATAGTAATTCTGCCCGAGGGCAGGTCCTTCACTGCAATCATAGCATTTTTATGCTATGCTTGTAGCTTTACGAGGGAATTGTAGGTGTGATAGCTTCCCGTTGCTTTCCACACCGCACCGGTGAAGGATGATGATGGCCATATGATTTCGGGGGCCGTTTGGGCCTTAAAGTTTTCCTGACATTTGTCTTACAGGTGAGGAAAAACCCGGATAAACACCTCACTCAGAAAAACTGCCCGGACCGGGATCGAACCCGGGTTCGCTGCGTGACAAGGCAGCACGCTACCTCGAGACCACAGCGGTGGACAAGGAAAGAATAACTGAGATAATATAATAAACGCTATTTAGATGAGAATATTGATTTACTTCTGACGTCGCAGAGGGTCACAATTAGGATGTTCCAGCGTGTATAGTTTGTGAAAACAGTAAACTTAAGCTAATTTCAAATTTAAAACAATTTGCTTTATAACAGTGTATCTGATTTTGGACAGAGTTGCCTACTAGAATGTAGGTTTTATTTGTTGTATTATTGGAATCATTACTATGGTACCAACTTTCAGATCGTAGAAATTGTCTTCATTATTTACCAGCAAATTTTACGGCAAGAAGACAGCCGATACGAATTGTGCTCTCATCCTTTAAAAACAAGATTATTGATCGGTGCGTCATTAAGTTTAAAATTACATTTATTTCATTTTCATACTTACAGGTTTTCTATATTTTCATATCGAAATATACCGTGGAAATTTTATGAAAGCGGCTCTGTTCTGAGTTTTAAAAACAGCTGCGAGTTTTAACCTAACAGATCGAGACCACAATTCTAGGTGGTTTACAATGCACCAAGAGATGGTCTTTGTATGTCTGGATCAGTCTTTCTCAAGGTGGGCGCTAACGCCCCTTCCCCTTGTGGGCGCTGGAGACTTTCTGGGGGGGGGGAGTAGAAGGCCCACAGAAAATTGGAGGGAATGTTGAGTCGGCGATGGCGAATTTAAAAAAGGCGGAACATGATATTTTCTTCTTAAACTCTTTCCTTCTCCGCGTCGGGATTAGTGCGCTCCCTAATGGAAATTTGTTGACCAAGTTAATTTAACATTTTCCAATACTGTTATTTTAACACAGTTCCAATAAGGGATCATATTATAATGATATTGTGAAAAGAAAAAATAATGGTGTAGTAGGCTGCACACTAGTCTGGAGAACTAGAGGTCCACGGTTCGATTCCTGGTTCAGCCATTAATTTTTCTTTTCACGATACCATTATATTATTCATTATTGGAACTGTGTTAAAATAACAGTATTGGAAAATGTTAAATAACATCGTTTGCTGCTTATAAAAGTGGTAGTGTAAAATTCTCAAATATCGATACTTCTTGACGAAGCCGGCCGTTGGCGATGGTGGTGTCACCTGCCTGACAACAGACGAAACAAGAATTACAGATTTGTATTTGTGGAAAGAATTGTTAATGTTTGTGCCAGGTCTAGAATGGTGTAGCGGGCTGCACACTAGTCTGGAGAACTAGAGGTCCACGGTTCGATTCCTGGTTCAGACATTAATTTTTCTTTTCACAATATCATTATAATATTATTCATTATTGGAACTGTGTTAAAATAACAGTATTGGAATATGTTAAATAACATCGTTTACTGTTTATGAAAGTTGTAGTGTAAAATTCTCAAATATAGATACTTCTAAACGAAGCCGGCCGTTGGCGATGATGTTGTCACCTACCTGACAACGGACGAAACGAGAATTACAGATTTGTATTTCTGGAAAGAATGTTTGTGCCAGGTCTAGAATGGTGTAGTGGGCTGCACACTAGTCTGGAGAACTAGAGGTCCACGGTTCGATTCCTGGTTCAGACATTTTTTCCTTTCACAATATCATTATAATATTACAAGTTAATTTAGTTACCCATAGATGTCGGCGAGTGATGGGGAGGTCGGCCTAGCACCTCGATGAGACATCTAGTGGATAATTAAGGTATTACTGGATGGGAAACGATCAGTAAATTTTGCACAGAGACCCTTTTATTCAGGTTGTGATTATTTTATAAGCCTCAAAATCTTCATACTCGGGACCCACGGTTTGAAGTCCCTCCCAGAGGATTTGTTCATTCGATTTTTTTCATCCTAAAAGAAATCCATCGATCCCAGCCGAGTTGAACTTGCGTCCCTCGGAACTAGAGACAAAGAACCCACAGAGGTCGATTTACTTCAAACTAAAATTAATTCATTGAGTAATTATACTATAGAGGGGCCTTTGCTCCCATTTAAAATGTAAGTTTGAAAAAAGAAATAGGATGACACTTTTAAAAACAATAATTGTAAATATTATTTTAACAGGCTGTTTAAAATTTTGGGGGGCGTTAGAAAAAAAAATCTCAAAATGGGCGGTGGGCCAAGTAAATTTGAGAAGCTATGGTGTAGATGATTGGGAATGGATTTTCTCCATCGAGCATGCGAGAAGGATCGCTTGTTATTTGTAACATATCAGGTTCTAGCATCCACCCACAGTTTTTTTTTTAAACAGTGAAATTTAAACGTTTGGGGAGCCCTTGCTGCTAATAGGAGTGAGTACGGGAGGTGCCGTTATCGAAGTGCTTATTGTTTTTGTAGCTGGAACTCGCTGCTGTAGATAGGGTCCGTATAAGTTGACCACTTCACTGACAAAATTTGGTTATATTTCAATACGAGAAGTGTACGATGCATAGGAATTTTTTATATTTGTAGGGATAGTTTAAATCTATTGAATGTAAACTTGCTTCTTCCCGTGTTTAAGACCAGACTACCATTGTGCTGTAGTATTTGCGAAAACTAAATTCCATCCACTTACGCAATTTAGAGGTAGACTGTCATCTAGCCAGTATAGTGGTCAGTCAGAGCTTGTTTTCTCAACCTGTAGCAACATTTATTGTAGCTGCCTCAATTCTTCACGGTGCTGGGAGAGCATTGGTCAGACACTGCCGAAAGTCCGTGAGAAGATTAATTTTCCCATGTGGGCTCAAACGAGCGCATGCCCCGTATTTTTGCACAAATGTCGCTCTAATCAACGTGGAACGATTTAGTGATCTGCTACAGGCCTGGAAGGTCCTTGGGATGATAGAAGGATAAGACTAGCTAGAAGATCGGCGAAAGATGTCACCCCTGCGTGACGGCCTCTTTTACTACTAAAATATCCGTCTGGTATTTATATACGTATAAGGCTGAAAATTATTCATGATTTTATACTTGAATTTGTCATAATGATTGTTACTGGTACCACTATTTTATTGTTTAATGCAATTGCCGTATTTTTAAGCGCATTTGATGTAAGTAGAAGCGAATTGAGAAAACTTATTGTATGAAACCAGAGGAAAAGCGCTCAGTAGACAGGCCAAAAAAATGAGGGTTTGATTTAATTATGTTCTAAGATGGCGGACGAGACGGAACGGCAGCTAGAGAATGATCTAAAAAGTGTGGAAAATATCACGGAAATAGGAGGTTACCTGAAGAAGGAAACGAAGGAAGAACTACAAAATGCGGTAAGAACCATACGTAGTTATATTAAATCAATGAAATGTAAACTAGATACTAAGATGAACGAAAATGAGAATAACCAAAACAAAGAGGTTACACATGGCAAATTGATAGAGGCACGGGAACCAGACAGCTGCCCAGCGGGACAAGTAGCGCCATCTCTTGTCCATCTACAAGAAGTAACAAATAGTGTCTGCCACAGCACTACATCTGACGGAGAAGAAGAGAAGCACCAAGACACAACACAACACGCACCGACCAGTACAAAGAAACAAGCTCACGACAATAAACACAAAGACAGGGGAGCCAACCAGACAGCAATAAACACTGAGATAATAAACGACAAACTAGAAAACATAATAGACTTTTTAGAAAACAAGCTGGACAAAAAGATTGAACAGAAAATTAACCAAAGACTAATAAGCAAGACACCAATGAAACTAAACTACAATGAAAAGAGGACAAATAACATGAGAGATGAAGAAAACACCAACGCTTTCGAAGAAAAGAACAGAAATTATCAGAAAGAAACAGAAAGGGAAATAAGATACACAGAAGACAGCAGACCGTTTATAACCGGGCAAGGGCACAGGAAAGAAGACGACGAACTGCAAGCAGCGGAAAAGATGGCCTGGATGTACATAGGAGGACTCAAACGCAACACCACCAAAAGCAACATAAGAAAATTCCTGGAAAAAAACGGCATTAAGGGTAATATAGAATGTGAAGAACTTCACACCCTAGGAGACAGAAAAGCTTTCAAGATCGGTTTCCCTTACATCTACCTGGAAGACGCACAGAACGCGGATTTCTGGCCACAAGGAATTAAGGTCAGAAGATTTCGATTTCGGAGATACTCATGGAGAAGGGAAGAAGACGACGGGGTGGAACTACAATAACTTAAACAAGAACGTGGCAAAGAAAAATGAACCCCAGCAGAATAAGGAAATAAATATACTACTATGGAACATAGAGGGAATAAGAAATGCACTACCCTACATACCAAAGAAGACAATAGACAATACGGACGTCATGATACTCACAGAGACCTTCCTTACCGAAGACATAGAATTACAAGGTTACTACGCCATACATGCACTAGCAACCCCGACGGAGGGAAGACCAGCAGGTGGAGTCACATGTTTCATAAAAGGGAGAACAGGAGATATTGAAGGAATTACCAAGGAGGAAAACATGATCATAGTACAAACCTCCACAGTAACAATAATAGGAATATACATACAACCAAGTGCTCCCATCGAAAACATAATAGATAAAATATCAACAGCCATCGAACAAACAAAAGCAGATAAAAATGTAATACTCGCCGGAGACTTTAACTGCAGGCTCGATAAGGAAACTGCCAAAACACACATTCTGCTAGAGACTCTAGAAGAGGAAGGGTTCAAAATAGCGAATACAAAGGATACCCCAACTTATTTCGCACAGAACGGCCACAGCACGATCGATCTAGTATTCTTTAAAGGAGAAAATCTAAAACTAATCAAACAAAACGGGCTATGGAACTCCGCAGCGGCACCCATACGGAAACACATCCCGATAATGACAAGTTTCCATATGAAAATACCACAAACGAGGAAAGAAGCGAATGGACCAAATATATACACCAGGCAAATACAACAGGAAGTAATAAAACTCAACGAAGAAAACATCGAGAAAGCAAGGGATCTAATAGAAGAAGGCAAACTCGAAGAAGCCCTAGAAATCTCCACCCAAGTGATGAAGAAAGCTATAAAAGTAAGAAAAAGAAGATATGCACAAATATGGTTCGACCAAGAATGCTACAAGGAAAGGAAAGAAACATTGCATGCACTACACATAGCAAAAACCTACAAACGACAGGAAGACCTAACCAAGTACGCAGAAAAGAGAAGGAACTACAAAGGAATACTAAAAAGGAAAAGAGAAGAATATACAGAAAGACAAGGAAGAAAGCTAGCGGAGGACGCAAAATCAAATCCGTTTATAGCATTGAAAAAGAGAATCTCACCCACAACAGGAGAAATTCACATACAAAATGGGAAAGCCACTTCTCAGACCTACTGAATAAGCAGGACATGGACCGAGCATATGACTTGGACAAAACGAAACTCACACAGATCCAAGAACCGATAACATCACAAGAACTCAGAAAGGCAATAAATGGAGGGAATAACAAAAATATCTGCAGGCCCAGACAACATCTACATGGAACACCTCAAAGAATCGCTCGACAACTTAGAGGAACTATGGAAAGACTTGATGAACAAATGCATACAGAAAGGAGAAATTCCGGAGAGATGGAACACAGCGACCCTAAAGATACTATATAAAGGAAAAGGGGACAGAGCATCACCTGATTCATTCAGAGGAGTAGCGCTAGAAAAACGCCTCCTTTAAAGTGTTCACAAAGATCCTCAATGAAAGACTCCTAGAAGCGACCAAGGGACACATCCCGGAAAAACCAATTTGGATTTACGAAAGGCAGAAGCACTGTACAAGCAGTGAAATATCTAATGGACCAAATAGAAGACGCCCTAAGACATACAAGAGGGAAGTACCATGCAGTATTCGTCGATTTCAAGAAGGCTTTTGACTCAATAAACAGACAAAAGCTCATTGAGAAACTGAAACAGATGATCGGAAAGGAAGACCCACTAGTGAGAATAATCGAAGCCTGCCTACAGCGAAACATAGTCCAAGTAAACAACAATGTTGAAATTTCGGAAGATATAGTACAGACGAACGGAGTTCTGCAAGGAGATCCCATGAGCCCCACACTGTTTAACATCTATACAGCAGACGTGAACACCATAATCGAGGAAAACTCAAAAGCAAAACTAATCTTATATGCAGACGATATGGTGATAGGAGCTACAGAAAAGGAGGACATACAAAAAGCAATAAAAAGATTAGAGATCTGGGCACAGGAGAACAACGTGCAGATAAATGAAGAGAAAACAGTCCAGATGACATTTAGAAAAGGGGGAAAATCAACATCAAAAGACAACATAACACTACTCAATCAACCACTACAAAAAGTGGGAAAATACAAATATTTAGGATTCACTCTACAGACAACAGCAACGTCCTTCGGAATACACATCCAAGAAAGAGCAGCGGCAGCCATCCGAACATCATACAATATCCCGAATCTGGCCAACTTATCGACAGGTACAGCAATGCAGTTATTCAAAACGACAGTGGCACCAGTTATTACATATGGAATAGAGATAATTTGGGAAAAACTTAAGATCGGAGATCTGATAAGAATCGAAAAAGTGAAAGCAATGTTCATGAAACGGATCCTGAGAATAGGAAAAACAGCGCCATCTCGTTTTGCTTATGAACTCATGAGAGAGACCTACTTCATAGAGGACATAAGAACCCAATTCTATCTACAATCCACAGAACCATACCAGAAATTCATAAGCATCAGAAATAGGAAGAAGAAGGAAATAGACATAGATTTCTACACCACAACTGCCATGCTGGACGACAGATGGACCAGAGAGTGCAACCCCCAGAGACACGTCACAACACGACTCGCAGTACACGGATTTCACAACAAGATATGTACAAACAAGAAATTCCACGAGCCGACCGAAGAATGCAAGTGTGTGTTGTGTGGACAGAGATGCGGCAAATACCACATCATAACATGTGCGAAAAGGACAAAACCCATTACAGACTACAGCAAAGACTAAACCACCACTAATGCTCAACCTGAGTGCACATTTATTATTATTATTATTATTATTATTATTATTATTTAATTATGTAGAGAATGCTTGAAAAAAAATGCAGGATTGGGGTGTATGGGTAGCATATGCTCGAATGGCCTTGAACCTCGGGGTTCGATAGTGCCAGTTATAAATTAATATTAATTAAAGAATTATTGTAATACGTTGTTTGTATAGGCCTACCTTCACTGGCTTTTTAAATATAAGGATGAGGGCTAAAAAGGATCAGGCCATTTTTCAAGAACACGATTTTAGTGTAATTTTCCCTGTATGTGTAAAAATTAGTTACCTCCACTTTATCTGTAATTTTTACCGTTCTTGTAAGATTAGATTACAGATTTACCACCTTAAAGTACTGAAAAATTACAATGTGATTCTTATCGTTTTCAGTCGTCACCTTCAACTCAGATCTTTTTCTTTCAAAATCGTACATCCGCTTCAAATCTAGTTTGAGATATCAAGCAATTTATTACTACACAATATTGGTAGTTATTGTCCCATGTAGATATCTATATTTAAAAAAAAGATTCTAAATATTTTCCTTCTTAAACTTGCATGCCATCATAAATTTATATAATAATAATATATGGCTTCTGAAAAACCAGGTATCTGCAGCAATATGAATGTGCAGGTATCTGGTTTTGAAAAAAAAATCTCTTATTACTAGCCCCTTGGTCTTGTAGTCAAAGCTTCAGGCTACAGTTCACGAGGTCCCGCTCGTGCCAAACTTTTCCTTAAAGGGAATTATTGATTTGGCTGCCCATGATCTGGAGACTCTCCTGGTGCTTCATTATCATCGGGGTGACGTAATTTCACATTCCATGCGCCCAACTCTAAATCGTGTTAAAATTCTACCGATGCCAAAAATGCTCTGAGATAACCTAATGACTTTTGACAAAAATATTTAGATTGTACCAGTCTATATCAGAAGGGGAGTAAAACCATTGCAGCACCTTTCATTGGCATCTCATTACTTTCAACTTCGTACAAAATTCTAATAAATATATTAGTAAGTATGCTTACTCCCCATATTGATGACTAATGTGATCATCAATGTGCATTTAGAAGAAATAGGTCTAGAATAGATCAGATTTTTAGTACGACAGATTTTAGAAAATAAATGGGAATATAACTGCACTGTGCTTGGTCTATATGTAGACTTCAATTAAGATGGAAAAGTTGTGTAATCTCCTGCTGGAGTTCGGAATTAAAAAAAGTTAAACTTATTCGAATGCGTGTAAATGACACAGAGTGAGCTACATGATTCTAATGCGAAGCCAGAAGCAATTACCGATAAGTACCATAGACCGAGATCGACAGGACATGTCATGAATGGAGAATGTAAGAGGAACTCCTTGAAGGAACTCTAGGGTGGAAAGCGCCCAGTAGGTAGGACAAGAATGAGATGGGAAAGTAACATTAACCATGGTTTGGGGGAGGTAAATTATTCAATCATAAAGCATTGGCTCAGGATAGGGGTGTATGGAAAACTTACGTCCGCGCTGCAATATATCTATGGGTTCGGTAGTTCCCGTGAATTACGCTAGGACCGATAGTTTTTTTTAGACGCTGCTTGTTTCTATCAGATTAAAGCGTAGAGTTTGAAGATGTTATAAATATTGTCTCCTTGGAACTTATTGAAAGATGGCCGAAATAAGTGATTCCTTTCACTCTTGGATTACATCATAAACCAGCTGTTGACAGAACATTGTGGGAATTGCATTCTTGTGCAGATCTGTCAACCTGCCTCGTAACACAATGATATGTATGCGGAAGGATTTGTGTATTCACGTCGCGCTTTTAGGCCCTGCGAATTACAGATAAATGTTTCCCCTACGTATTTCCCCTATTGTCTTTCCTCAGCTTTTTAACTCCTCGTTTAAGTATCTACCTCAAGTTTTTTTATCGCTTTCACATCTCTCGTCTGATTTTGTTTCAAGTAGGCTGTGTCTTAGAACATTTTAGAGGTATGAAACTCTTCAGCTTCTCAAAAATATTTTTGGGAAAAGAAAAGTACTTTTGTGGATCATACACAGAAAATGGTCATGACAAAAATGTGTCATTGTTTAGTGAAAGCAATTTATTTCGGAACCAAACTCCTTATTTAGCAGTGAAGTAGTTTGTTGACCAGCAAAATCGAACCATTAGGAGTCGAGGGTCACCTGAAGGGAAAATTTAAAAAGCGCTCTAACATCAGCCATGGTACATAGTTGCATCATGGCACCAGCAATGTATTGTTTTTCGCAACGAAACTCGGTATGACGTTGAAGTAAAACGAAAAAGATATCCCCCAAAAATCAGCGAAATCTGACCATTATAAATAGGAGATTTACCTGAAGGAAGAAATTAAGAAATCACCCTAGCAGTTTGCCATGTTTTTCACGCATTGTTACACCATGCATATGATTTAATTAACAACATAAATATATGTCCAGTAAACCAAATCCGGACTATAATTTCGACTTACTGAGGAATCCGGTTAGTTTGCGCAATTCCTGCATGACTTTTCTAAACCAACATAACTGATACTGGTTTACTATAATAGTTTTGTATATTTGGCAATAGAACAAAAATAACTAAGTCAAGACTGAACGAATGGGCATGTGTTTAAAGGGCTATTGAATGAATGGGCATTTGTTAAAGGGCGGATCTAGAAGATGCAATATTCAGATGACAGCAATATATCGGTTAAATTGGTTTGAAATGCTATTTGCTTGGCGTTTGTTACATAATATGGGAAGAAGGAGGTTAATACAATTAAAAGAACAAATATTATAAATAATTCCAATACGACCTGTAAAAAAATTTTATACCAACATTTTTAATCTGTTGGAGAGTTGCTCTTTTAAAAATGTGTTTTCCAATATAGATTCTGAATATGAGAAACATTTTCTCAAATGAAAATCTGGCCACAGTTTTATAGTTTAGTCTTTTAATTTTCTCAAAAATGTAAATATTGCACGTGGTCAATATGGTTAAATGGACCCAGTTGGTTGTTATGCTCACATCCGGTTTCAAGATTCATCGGACTAAATTCCTCTGGGGTCGGTGAATTTTTCAGGCTCCTTCGGAACTAAATAGATTTACGGCACGTAAAAGAATCTCAAACCTCAAAATATGGCCTTGGAGCAAAATCTGTCGACTCTTACTCCCAGATTTGATTTGCCGACGACTGAGTTGTTAAAGAGCGTAGTTAAATAAAATATGGGTCGTGGTGGACTAGCGGTTACTGTCCACGTTGAGACATGAGTGCTCCCTAGTGGGAGTTTCTTAAGCTAGCTAATTTGGTTACTCATATTTACCTACAGTCGGCCGCAGTGGACTAGTGGTTATGCTCCTTGCCTCTGGTCCCGAGGGTCGCGGGTTCAACACCGGCCGGGGTCGATGGATTTTTTTAGGATGGAAAAACCCAAGGAGCAAGTCCTCCGGGAGTGACTTTAAGCCGTGGGTCCCAAGTCTGAAGATTTTCAGGCTCGTAAAATATCCTTAAGCCTGAATGAAAAGGCCTGTAAGCAAAATTTACCGAATTTTCCCGTCCTAGTACTACCTTGGTTTCCTAGATGTCACGGACCACTCAAATGACCTTTATACGAAAACAAGTATAACTAAATTAGTATGGTTCAAATTCTTCCCTGTAGGCGGAGAGCGCCTAAATCTCTGTTAAGGGAAACATGGGCTTAAAAGAAAAAAATATTTACATACAGAGAAAGTGGGCATGGAGGCTTCTTGTAGGAAAACCAGAAGGAAAACGCCCAGTTGGTGGACAAAGAATGAGGTGTGGGAACGAAATTAACCTTGATTTGAGGGAAGTAGATTATACAGGGGGTGATTGGAAAACATTAGTTCAGGATAGGGATGTCGATAGTGCCAGTGAGTTATATTTACCAACAGACGCCAATGAGTAACATGTGGTTAGCACATCTAGTAGGCAACTTGGATGGATGAAGGTCGGTTATCCTTTTTCAAAGATAATTTCTTAAAATATTATGTTGATGTGTGACGTGATTCGGGTAGCATATATTGAACATCTATGATCATGTAACTCACTGTTATGAAGTATTCTCCGCTCGCCTTTCTGTTCTTCTCTCTTTGGTCCAAAAAAATTTGAGATCTTGCAAAAGTTTTTGACAGGACATCTTTAAAATCACACCTTTACATACGGGAACCAAAACAGAGATTTGTACCGTAACGAAAAGGTCTAGATATTCTTGCGTTAATAACTCCCAATTAGTCTCAGCATTTTAAATGCGGTGTTTTATGTTTTATACCGTGTTGGTCAGCTCACTAATGACTTTTAGTTTGCGTCTCGTTTTATTTTTTATACAGTGTGTGGTCAGCTCACTAAAATGACCTTTAGTTTGCGTCGCGGGCGAGTGAGTTGGTGCGAGGACGCACAGCGCTCAGACAAAAAAGTTGCGCTCTCGCTCCTTTCCATTCAGAGTAACTCAACGGCTCAGCTATGGTAGCCGCGATGGTTCGTGTGTTTGGTGTATAGTTTGAGATCTATCGATTTAAGTAATAAGTATAGTTTTGGACAATATTTCTACGTAATAACTTAAGAGTAAACATGTAAAAATTAAATATCGACCTGAGTCCGCGCAAGAACCAGCCAAAAATATGGATTATGCATATCGTTGGAAAGAGGAAGGTATGGGTCCAATGTACGGTGCGGAAAGAGCGAGGCGAACGTCGCCAAACTGACAAGGCACACGCCGTTAGCACATCTACGGTTGTTGTAAGCAAACAAATGGACATAGCTAGTGAAAATGACATTCATACATACATCGAAGATCTATCCGAGCTGATGTATGTTAATGTATGTAGTCCAAGAACTGATGACACATTTTAGAGGTGGTGTTTTGCCCTCGTTGAAATAATAAAAAGATTGCTATTACGATGGGTGCATCTGGAATGGTGAGTCAGGTAGAGGTCTTGCGGTTATTTCGCTACTGCGCAACCTATTACATTTGCAAAAAAAATAAAACACCCAAAAAGTATCTTTTGGGCATTTTGAATTTTTTATTTATTTTAGTATCTATATAATCCAGAAATAATATTCCCATACTATTTTTTGAGTTTTGAAGAATGACCTGATCCCTCCGAATTTATTTAATTAATATACCCAAAAAATATACTTTGGGCATTCTAAATTTTTTATGCCATATTTAATAATCAATCTTAAAAATACATATTAATCGCCAGACGATTTGAATGGTTTTTAACAACCCTGTGACGTCTGCCGGCGGGACCCTTGCCTCCTCGGGCTGTGTTTGGTCGCTCTAAGACCACGTGACCACTGTTTATCGCGTAACTCAGAACTCAGCGTACACAACAGTGTGTTTTGGAGTAGTTAATTTCTCATGAAGCAACCCAAGACGTTGAAGATGACTTAGCGGACTGTGAAGCTGAAGACGAACTATCAGAGGATGAATCGTTGGAAAGCTGTGAAGAGGAAGAAGAATATAAATTTATTTAAACGATGATAAAATTACACAGTTAGTCCAAAAACATTCAAGGCTAAGGGTCAATTTCACCAATAGAGGTAACTGTGTTACGCCAGTTTACCCCATGTATAATGTATAGCTTAAACTGGCGTAATACAGTTACCTGTCTTGGTGAAACTGGCCCTAAAAGTATATAAAACACTGGCTCTTCCAACTCTTTTGTATGGTAGCGAAGTATGGACGTTCAAACAGAAGGATATACAGATAATTAGATCTGCTGAAATGAGATACCTTCGGAGGAATGCAGGATACACATACTAGATCACATAAAAAATGAAGACATCTTAGAAGAATTACACATGGAATCTTTAGAAAACAAAATTTCCGATTATAAGTCAAGATGGATGCAACATGTTCATCGAATGGAAGATCACAGGATACCCAAACAAATGTTGAGATGTCAACCTGCATGGAGAAGAAGACCAGGGCGTCCATTCAAAAAAGACTTCTGGATAGTGTTTCTCCTGAGGCCGAAATAGGTCAACAAATGGCCTAAATTCGTGAATGTACTATGATGATGATAAAATTAATACTTTCGTAAACTGTAATATAGATATTATTTTAATAAAAAACTAATGTAAAAATATTTAAGGTCGCACCACAGATACCTCAGAAAATGCTTCGTTTAACAAGTGTATCTTTCGCAAGAAATTTAATAACACGTTATCAGAGAAAAAAAAACCTTTATATGTGGGCTAACATGTTGGCAATTAGCTCTAGCGGGAACATGTGACATCACATTGGCCAACAAGACGCTAAGTAACTTTTTCTCCGATAGAATATTCACAGTGGCTTAGTATAGTCATTTGTTTGATTAAACTTACAAGCAGAACACTTACATTCTGTATTTTCATTCTTGTATGCCCTCTAAATGTTTATAAAGAAAGTTCTATTTTTAGCCTGTCTCAATAGACAAAATCTTGGACACTCACTCTGTTTTCTTAGCTTCATAGGTATTTGTACACTGCACGTGCCTACTTGTATAAAAATTACACGTGAAGATGGCCTCGATATGAGAATGTCAGTTGGGGTGCTAATAAAGCGCATGGCATTTCACCAAGCCCTGTGCATGCGCGTTTAGCACCTATACCCGCCCCTTCCCTTAATTCTGTCAAGAAAATACACGCCGCCTAACCGCCTTCATTGTATGTCGAATTGTACGAAAAGAGCAATATTGAAAATTGTCTGTCGCTAAGATTATTTATTTTTGTGGGGCTCAGGATTTGAATTTCGAGATATTAGATATTAGCGAATTCCTCAGGAATGTGGCTATTGAGGTTGTACTGGGATTTCCATCGATCCTTCCTGATAGATACGAAAAAAATGTGTTTTTGTTGTGGATTTTCGCGGATATAAGTGTGACTAAGAAATGTTTGGATTTTCCGCGTCAAGGATTAAAAAAATAGACCGTGAAAAGTCAAGAATATACAGGGAAGCAATAGAAATTAAGAAAAGACCACTCTGTATGAACACCTGGCATCTACATGAAAAACTGCTCTTTCTGCTTGCCGTATTATCCCCAAAACAACGTACAAGAGATTAAGAATACCGCGGTTTTGGGGCAACATTGAACATCGTCAATCCTTTGATGGATGTACAGCTTCCCAAACGGGCTGCTATGAAAACGAAGTGTGATTAACTAGCAGCACTTGTATTACTAGCCACTGTCCAATAGCGTGTCAGATGGTTTATAGGACCTATACCAGTAAATCGAACTTGCCATTACTTGATAATGGTATGTGGGGTTATGTCGAAACGTTGGAATCGGTGGCCAGACCTTGAATTGTCATTTTCTTCTGAATTATTGTTTTATCATTATTATTATTATTTATTATTATTATTATTATTATTATTATTATTATTATTATTATTATTATTATTATTATTATTATTATTATTATTATTATTATTATTATAGATAGATCATCGGTTGATTAATGTCTTTGACATCGTTCGATTATCAATAGCCAATTTTGTTGGTCCATCTAATCTCCTGGTTGTAGATGTTTCTCCTTCATGTATAAATATATTCCCTGATTCCAGGAGGTTTTAGGTCTTCCTCTGCCTCATCTTCCCTCAGGTTTCCATTCCAAAACAGATTTTGGTAGCCGATCCTCTTCCATTTGCTGGACATGTCCATACCATCTTAATTGCTGAGTTTTAATATAATCTAAAATCTTCATTTTCTCCCTTATAACCGAGTTCCTAATTTTCTCTCTTCTTGAAATTCTTGTTCCCTTCGTATAAAATCCATTTCCGTTGCCAAACGATACTTATTTGTTTTTGTTGTAAATGGCCAAAGTTCTTCTCCATAAGTAATGATTTTTTAACAATTTTATGATATATATAATTTTATTTTTATTACTTATATTTTTATCCCACAATATTCCATTGAGACAAGCAATTGCAAATTTTCGTTTATTATTTCTATTTCTTATTCCCTCTTCATAACTTCCATTTTTATTTATTTTAATCCTAAATACGTGATCTCACTACAAGATTTTATTGTTTCTCCAGTCTCCAAAATTAAATTTATCAATTGATAAATGTTTTGTTTTCTTCATGTTCAAAGTTTATCTCCATTTTTCATATTCTATTAATCTTCTAGTGATATGTTCTAAATATTTATAATCTTGTGCAATTAACAATTGATCATCTGCAAAATTTAAGTTGCATAAAGTTTTGTTGTTTCAAATAGGAATTTCCATGCTTGACCATTTTCTCCTACAATTCTTTAATATTTCATGTACATATATTTTAAACAGAGTCGGTGATAGACAACAACCTTGACGTAGACCTTTATTTATCGTAAAACCATGTGACAATTTACTGCCAATTTTAATTTTAGATATGCAATTGTCATATAAATTTTGTATAGCTTTAATTATTATAGTCTTAATTCCCATACGTCTTAAAGCAATTCATAGTTTCTCTATAGGGACATTGTCGTATGCTTTCTCAAGATCTGCAAATAGAGTTGCAAGGTTGTCCATATTGCATTTTCTTTTCTATTACAAGAGTAACTATTATTATAATTATTTTTATTATTATTATTGCCCACCATCTTTATGGGCTATTATTAGGCTGGACTTGACATATATAAAATGACCAGCTATAACGGCTGGAGGACCCAACATGCTGAACACACTTCACATTTACACTGGCTAAATGATCGTCTACCTTTGTGAGTACCGCATGTGGATGTGATGCCAGCAGCCGGCTGGTAGGCCAATGTCCTTCTAGACCTGTCGCGCTTGGAAGGAAAATTGTAATTGAAAGGTGATTTTTTTCCCCAAGTAATAAATAAATAAACATTTATGATGCTATATTATCTTTTATTATATAAATGGATATAATAATTATTAAAACATGGTACTGCACACGCAATTAAATGTATACTAGTAGGTAAATAATGTTATATCGAGTTTACGAAGGCAGGAATATTGCTTAATATGTGGCAGGAATTAAATGTTATAAGATGTATTTTGCGTAAATACAAATGAATAAGAACAACATTGTTGAGGAATTCGAATCCTGGCTCTCATATATTTCATTTTTTTTTTGTAATTCGTTTAACGATCTACGCTACTAGAACGTCGGATACTAGTTGTCTAAATCCTGGCTGTCTTGTTTACTTTTACACTATGAACGAGAGTCGAACTTTATTTGAAATGTCGCAATTTGAGTAATATTGGATTTGTCGAATACTCGTAAATATCTAGAAACATGTCTCCTTCACTGCTCTTTAACTATTTCAGACGATTAGAACCAAATACAGCGTATTTAAAACATTTAACAATGCGTTTCCTCATGAACCACAGCTTTAGTTCTTGGAGCATGCGCAATGGGTCATAACAGGGACTCTGCTTTTTGAAGCGGGTTTTTTTTTCGGAGTATACAACGCTTTAGCGGCAGCAAGATTTTTATTTAATTTGTTTTTTTTTTTTAGAAGTAAGATTGAATTCGTTAACCAAGAACATCGGACAGTTACAGTTCACCTGAATCTGAAATAAAAATCACTCCTAGTGGTCACAACTTTCGGTTTTTCGCAATAAAACTTGATATATGTTATTGAAGTAAAATGAGAAAAGTGTCTTCGCAAAATCATCTAAATCCAATAATTAAAAGCGGGAATTTACTTGAAACCCAAAATTAAAAAAATAGCTCATAACTTCTAAAAGTGGATGTAACTGTATGCAATTAATCTTCCACTTAAAGGTTAGGCTGCTGTAAGCTGTGCCGACTCAAAGCAACTGAATGTTTATCTCTTAGGGCGGAATTCATGAAACCATCTTTACGCAAAGAGCGACTCTCTCCCCCTCTCTATGACGTAGAGTATTCATAAAACCGGCTAGGCCCTTGGGGTAGTAGGATGTTAAGGCTCCCACTTGTTCTAGACAATCGGCACTTGTCAGCCCTGTGTATTGGCCGCCTTTACTCCCAGAAAAAGCGTCTGGTACTCATTTCAGTTAGAGGCTGAGTCGACCCCAAGGTCATAGTGCTGCCAGAAGGTTTGGGTCAATTTAAAAATCCTGACCCCAGGACTCGAACCCTCGAAATTTTGGCTTGTAACGGAATGCCTTAACCACTACTCTACGGCGTGCCTCCGACTTTATTTATGACTCAAGAAATCAAAATGTTCACTGTATTTCCATTTTAATTAGCTTTTTCATTAATTCTGATCCAGTACAAAATGTTATGTCCATTATTTGAAACAATTTTAATGGATCAAGCCATAGTGCAGTTGTATAAGGAATCGTGCTACAAAGGGAAAGTCGTGGCTTCGTGTCTCGATATGGTAATGATTTTAGCTGGACCAGACCTTCTGGTGGCATTGTGGCCCTGGGGTTGACTTAGCTTCTAACGGAAATGAGTACTAGATGCGTGTTCTGGGCACAAAGGCGGCCATCAGGCAGGGCCGATAACCCGACAAACATCTCGTGCCTATTGTCTAGAAAGATGGGAGCTTCAACATGCCACCCCAAGGAACTCACTCTACCTTAATACATCAAAACTGAGAGGTTATATATATTCAGAACACAACTAGACCATTCCAGTATGTCATACTTGGAGAAATAAGATGTTAAGTTATTAGTTCATAATTAGGATTGTTTCAGAAGTCTTTGCAATTACAGTTACATTCAATATTTAACTACAAACGTGGTGAAATGTAGTTGGGATTATTTTAACGTTTTTTTTTCATGAAATAGGTCTGCATACTGTCTACTTGTGCTTTGAACAATCTAATTGTCAATTCTATTCGTAACATAGTTAGATTTTTTCTATATTTTCTGATAGTAAACTTTCAGGCCTGTCTGTCAGAATTGTTTTGCACGATGAAAAATTATGCTCAACATCACACGATGTTATGGGAGCATACTCGTATCATCCTGTATTTGATAGCTTGATGTAAAAGAGAAAAAGTGCATACCTACATGAACTTCACTAATTTCACAAAAGCACTGCTTTTAGTTTACCAGCAGCATATGTAAGTGCTGTAATCTATTCACAAACTAAGGACTGCCCTCGGGTAGCAATAACAAACTTACAGCTACCTGACTACACAATATTCCAACATTGTTCTCCTATTTAATCTAGTTACTCATATATGCTCATGTTCTTCTTCTGGGGATCGAGTTTAGGACAAAAACCTCCATCTATCTTGGTCACTCTGTGACTCCTCATCCTATTATTTGCTTTTATAAAATATATTTATCTTGTTTAGAAGGGATACTGAAGAATTTCACTTGTCTACCATATTACATTGTCAAAAATTGCATAAATACAGTAATTTCAAAAACATTTTAATGAATTCCTAGAACTCTTATTAAAAAATATATCAGATTTTGAAAGTTGAAAAATATGAAGGAATATGAAATTTTCACTAAAATGCGAACATTTTGCCAAAATATTATGAAATATGAAAAAAAAAAGTGTTGGTCTTATATGATTCTACACATCATAAAATGTAAAGATACTTAGTCTCAGTGCTCTCTATTATTAGTTTAAAATATGAAATTTCATAAAATTCTTCGCTCTAATTATAACCAACATTATATGTTATTAATTTATTTTTTTAGTAAACAATTCAGTAAAAATCATTATTTGCTATATTCAGTGTATGTGTAGGAAACTCTAACCTCTTCAGAATATTAAAGAGTAGAAGCTTTCTTTATCACAAAATCAGTAGGTGGTAAAGAGAATTCGATAAAGAGCGAGTTGAAACACGACTATCATTGGTTGTAGAAGGAAATTCATTGGTGCACGAGTTGGATTCGTCGTCAGCAAATAAAATGGAATTTAAAACAATTTTCCATTATTTAAAATTATAACTTAATTGTCTTTGCCATTGATTTATTGCATCGTCAATATGTATGTTAATTAATAAATTTTAAATTAAATCAAATTTAATTAATTGAAGAAAAATCCGTAAACCAGCAAAAGGACCATAAATTATTCGACTTGCTGAGGAATTCACTTAGTTTACGCAGTTCCTTCACTCGTCCTTCTCAAGATTTTCTGTTGCTGATAGCACTGGTTCTATGATATTCGCCTCTTGTAGATTCATATGCTCCAACTTAGTCATTAATTTACGTCACGTAAAATAACCTGAAGCCTATGCAACATTTCTGCCCTTTCAAGCCTATATTTAAAATGTTGTATTGCTAAAGAGTATAATTTATGAAAGGTAAACGATGATCGGGATAAAGACGGGCTTAGCATGTGAGAGCGTTAAATATGTCGGTATCGATGTTCTACAATAGATTAAGGCCACCAGAGTGTTTCACTAATAAATCCTGATCATGTCTTAGGAAATGTTATCCCCAATATTTTATAGTTTAGGGCGCAGTCCGATTGCGTCCCACGTTCAAGTATTTTTCTGATAAAACCCATAATCAGATTGCGTCCAGCAATATTCTTCTACAGCCCAATAAAGATCTTCGCCTTCTTGAAGAGCCTCTTCATAGAAAGGTGTTCCTCATTGATTCCTGGCTAGCGCTCTCGGCTGCTATTTGTAGTGGGCTCTCGTTCATTCATTCATTCAACCCATCTTATTATATGAAACAATATTTAGGTTTGCACCCACAGCTGCGGATCCAAAGGGCCCAACCCAAAATTTACGATATTGGTCATAGGAGTAGAACCTGATGTGCCGGGCATGGAAGACGACCTAAAACTTACATAACACAGTAGAATAGACGATCTCTGTAATACTGGGATAGCACAATAGATGTTTCAGGTTGCAGTGTCCAGGGCAGTCTGTCCTCCCAGTCTGAATAAAGAACTAAACACTCAAATTATGAATAAGAATAAATTTTATTCATAAATAAATATACATAGTATTGACACCCGAATGAATAGCACTCCTGTTCGAGTGCAGTTCAGTTACAAAAATAATATATAGAATATATACTTTACAAAGTTTCAGTTAAAGGGACAGGGAAAACATAATACGTAAATTTAGGAGCCAGTTTCAAGGTAGAAAATAAATTCTGGCACATAAAAAAAATAATAATTCAGGAGAAAATGAAATAGAAAAAGCAATATAAAATAGATTAATACCAGACTGAAAAAGTAATGAAATACATTAGGTAATATAAAAACAAAACAAATTTGAGAGAAAGATTTCAGAACGTTTTGATTAACCAGTTTTTCCCTTCACAGAGATAACGTTATCTATGAATGCTTGGTGAGCACAATGCAATCACTTCTATCTATTAAAGTGGATGCACAATTATTACCGCTCGTTGATATAAGACTTACCAATGTAAAAATTAGGCCAGTTTGTGAAACGCAATGAGCAGTACTCATTCTTCAGTAAAAACAGTGGATCGTAGCCACTTTTGGTTCATGTGTATGTGTTTTGTACTGTTTCGATAACATGGGTTTAGGGGAAAATGGGCCATCTTGAGAAATCCATATAGTCACTGTTTGCCGTGGGGTCAATTTTCACGTCATCTTGGCGTAATAAAACAATACAAATGTTAAAGAAACTCCACAACTTTAATTCATTGAGTTCTCCGTGACATCCTAATCACAAATTGCCGTAATAATTAATCTTGTTTTAAAGTTTATATATCACAAATTATTTTAAGTCTAACGATTCCATTTGCCACGTGTATCTTTCTCAGCTCACTATCGCTGACACTTCACAGCTGACTCGCTCTCGATCCTGGCAATAGTTTATATAGGCCGGGAACGGACATTTCTCAGCTCTTGATCGAGACCTTTCTAGTATGGAAATTTCTGGCATCGAAGCTTCCCGACAGGGAGGGTCAAGGTTTGGAGAAATCTCCGGAAAGGAAGTCCAGGCGCATTGATTATCTGCGCGGGCCTTTCGACTCGCAGGTCAGCAACTCACGAATTTATTTCTACCAATGCGAGACAATTTATTCTCGCCGTCATCCGCGAAATTCAAACGCCGCTATTACGATGCGTGACAATATTTACCTGTCTCATGCAATCAGGTATCTCCCCCACCACCAACCAATATCATCATGAACAGGTTTACAATGTATCATTGTGACTGATGTTCTACTACACGCTTCTCAATTACTTCATTTCTTACTCCGTCCAGAAATCAGTTTCTAGTGCTAATAGTTTTAACCGCAAATTTCGATTTAGCTTCCAAAGTTTCCGTCCATTTAAAATCTGGTTTTGGACTACAGGTTTGCATAAACTTTAATTTCTTTAATATTCTTGTTTCATAATATTCCATCCAACGTTGTTTTTGCTGCTGCTGAACTTCCCCCAACACAATGTTACACAAACGAGTAAATGGAAAATGGATCGGTCGCGGAGGACTAGTAGATGCCGTACTCGCAGCTGGTTCTGTGATTCGCGGATTGAAACTCGGGTCTATGGGTTTTTCAGGGCTTACAAATCCTGGTTATGGACTGGTTCGGAAAGGGACTAAATACTGTGGATCCTGTATCGTTGATTTACGCCATGTTGCGGTCATTTTTCGGTATCTCCTAGATAAGTACGACGAATATATTAAATAAATTTTAAAATACTTTAATGAGAAGAAATAGCTTCGTTAGATATTGTTATACAAGTCTGTATAAAATTTCGATAAATAAAACAAAAACAATTGTCTTCTAAGGTAAATTTACTGTTAGAACAAAAAATTGTAATTAATGATATTGGAGCAAGTCACTTAGGAACATACCAGTTTTATAGATGTGAATATCATAAATTACCAACAAATGTGTGGGTACAATAAGCAGAAGCTTAGAAACTTAAAAAAAACCACGAATAAAATTGTACAAAATAATGACCTGCCCGGTTTTCTTTATGATCTGAAACATGGATGTTGACGAAGACTGATAAAAAAAACAAGATGCAGGCTGCCGAAATGAAATTTTTTAAGAACAGTAAAAGGATGTACTCTTTTAGATAAAGTCTCAAATGGAAAAAAATAAATTAATAATAATAATAATAGAGCTAGACGTAACTTATTCGAAAGCAAAGTTATAAACTATTGAAATGAATGGAGACAATGTTGACTATAAGCCTAAGGGAAGAAGACATCCGTGAAGCCAATCATAATAATAATAATAATAATAATAATAATAATAATAACCTTAATAATAATGGGCTATAAGAAAATATTAATTCCTCATCACTACAGAAGACATGAAATTCATGAGGAAAACAGCAATGTTACACATGGCAACATCATAAAACAAACACAGAAAGATAGAATTTTAAATTTCCCGTTTTTTATAAAAATACAAAATTGCAGGAACAGATGGACATTACACATTAGAAGAGTGTTTATTTTAATATTAAAATAGGCCTACCACCCAGTTGGGATCGAAGCCAAGTTCGACCGCTTACAAGAGTATTGGATGGATAATGAGACCTCATGTCTTTACCCTTGACTGTTTCTTGATAGTAATAATGATAATAATAGTCCTAACAATAATATAAATAATATTAATAACAATATCGCCTTAGGGATGTATGTACCCTGTTTGCGTGAGAAAAAATAAATAAAAAATGTAAAAAAATGGTCAGATGTTTTGAAGCCGGAACAGGCAGTATTGCCTAATTCCTGGAGTATAGAGAAGTCAACTTTAATAGATCCATTTCTACTTAATTCGAAAAAGTTTAATTGTAGAGAGAGATATGGAGCGGAAGAAGTCTTGACAAGTGCGAATGTTTCAGGTCTGCCATGAAATAAGCCGTTCAGCTACAGTCTTAATCTCCATTGTTAACTCTGGTAAATCCTCGTGTCTCCAGTTGTAGAAGCAGTTGGCATTTTATATTTTGTGGCTAGAGAAGTGGCGCCCAGCGTTATTGCACGTGTTCGGACGCCAGCAGCGCAGGTCCAACTACTACCGTATCGATCCTTGTTGAATTCACGGGGGGGATTGATGCTGCGTATATGAGGCAAGTGACAAGTTATGACACGTGCTGGCCTCGTGAGTCTTCATCTGCACATTTGTAGTCTTGATAATCGCGCGAATTTTCCAATAAGTTTGTACAAGTGTCGTGGACGGTGAGTGAGTGTAGTTGTAGATAATTGTAAAATGGCCACACGTAGAAATACACAGAACACTTAAACGAGGCAAATTTTTGAAGATGTGACAGAATTCAGATATGACTGGTACTATCGAACACAGAGGTTCATGGCCGATCTTTCCAATATAATAATCCTGAACTAATAATTTCCAATCACTCCTGTATAATTCACCTCCCTTAAATCGTCAATGTTCCACGCCGTAGCAGACTGCTTTGAGGCATGATGCACTGGGGGAGACATTTTCTCATAGAATTTCGGCCAGTTTTGAACGGTGCTTATCCAGCATCTTGAGGAATTTGGGAAGATACTATAAGTAGAGGATTTTAGCTATAATGACTGGGGGATCACTATCATTATTTAAATCTAAATTAACTGATATCTTAAGTTAATGAAAGTATAATTATATGCAGCACTTTGTATATACATGTAAATATTAATCTAGGAAGCTTTACTTACTTAATTTTATTTTATTCCATGTTTTGTTAATATTAGTCCACATCCCCATTGTCTTTTGTTTAGTCTATATTTTAAACTTGTAATAAGTAATTTTTGTACAATTTCACTATTTATAATGTTAACTGATTCCGGCCGTGGTCCATTACTGGTGTTCCTACCAGACGCCTCTCCCGCAGTGGCGAGTACTTCTAGGTGTGTTTCCTGGTCGGAGGCTCGACTGTGAATGAGCGGTGGGTTGTAGAGTGATCGGAAGCGCAGTCTCTCCTCGTTTGCAGAGAAGTCTGCCGCCTCCTGGCTGTTTTAGGGTCTTATAGATGCCCTCTTCAGCCCACGATGTTAGAAATGAGTCTAGTAGTATACTTTCGTAGCTGTCGGTTCACCACTTTCAAGCTTCAGATAGTCTCATAGCCGAACGACAGTTCGCGATTCCTGGCAAGGTCTAGATAAAGGATGCTGGTGCCATCTTCTCGGTTGCCAATGCCAAGAGGAAATACTGCAGCCGCCGCGGATGAAGTCCAAGCCCCAAGGAGGCGAGGGCGAACTCTCCACGCCCACGGAGTCCCTCCCTCCAATGAGAAACGACCCTTTTCAGGTTAAGCTGGTAGTTAATTTGCGAAGCATTTTGAATTTTGAAAAATAGGCAATTTAATGAAAACAATTTAATTATGCGAATTTAAATAGTTTACTGGTGAGCACTAGGGAACCAGTCCGACATTTGTCTTTGCGCTAAGGGAAACCACCGAAAACCTTAGCAGAGTAGTTTGAATTTAAGGAAATGTGTAATATAATTTAATATTATAAATACTTTTTTGAAATTTGGTGATTTTAAGTCGAAATTATCAGCTTCTTCGTTTCTAAGGGGTGCAGGGTGGGTGAGCTTGGCTGCTGCTGGTTTGCTAGTCATCGTCAGTTTAGAGTCTGATTCTGAACTGTCTCCTTGTTGTCGATTGTGTTAATGCATCTCTTGTCTTAATGTCTACCACTAGTATAAATCACAGCTTCCGGCAGTACACCTTAGAACTGAAGAAGCTGATAATTTTGACTTAAAATCACTAAATTAAAAATTTCCCTATCGTGGAAGAATTTTACTCATGGAATTTTGACCAGTATTGGATCGGTGCCCATCCAATATTGTGAGGAATTTCGGTAACTCGAAAAAAAAAAAAAAAGCAGCTCCAGATTGAGAATACAAGCTGTAATGGCTGGGGTACCTAACATGCTGACCGTATGTCACACTATACGGGCTAGATGTTGTTACTGATGTAGATGTAAATCCAACAATTTGGTGGTAGGTCGAGGGTCTACTAGGCATGCCAGTGACCTTCTGCTGTGCTATGGATTTTAAAACCAACATATTCCTTATTTTGACTCTATGAATAAGCAATGCTTTTTTTTTAGTAATGAAGACATGAAAGCCTCTTGTAGGAAAACTAGAGGAAAAATTGAACTTTTATAGGAAAAATCACTGTGAGGTTAATTTAAAATTCTTTATACCTCAACCTCATATCCACTCTCCTAATTATACCGGTTTCAAAACCTTTGTGGTTTCATCTTCAGTGAATATTTCAACTGATGTTACATTGTTCAGGAGAATTGCCTCTTACTCCCTTTGTTGGTGAGCTGATGAACCTGCAAATTAAATAATATTCTCCAGGATTAATTCGGAGGTTCATCGGTTCACTAACTGTGGGAGTAAGAAGCAGTTCTCCTGAAACACACATCAGTCAAAAAATTACTGAAGATGAAACTGGTATAATTAGAAGACTGGATATGAGGTGAGGTATAAAGAATTGTAATTTAAATCTTAGAGGAAAAACGCCCAGTAGGTAGGCCAAGAATGGGGTGGGAGAATAACATTAACCATGATTTGAAGGTTGTGAATTATACAGAGTATGAGTGGATAACATCAGATCTGGATAGGGATATGTGTAGGCTTATGTCCATGCAGCCATGAACCTCTTGGTTGAATAATTTCACGTGTTAATGAAGTGTTTGTTTTGTTTCAGGTGACCCACTCCTGACGAGGTACTGACTAGGTATCTACAATTAGTAATCGAAGTGCGTGATCTACGCCGTCGCTGTCTGGAGGAAACAGATATTGAGGATGGAGCGCGAGTCGAATCCGATGCAAGCAATGTGCCGATCAGGCTGTGGATTCTATGGCTCACCTGCAACTGACGGTCTGTGTTCGTTATGTTATAAAGAAGCTCTGAAGAAGAAACAACAGCCACCCAATACAGCACCTAGTAGCACAGGCAGCGGCGGTGGTTCAGCTACCACTTTCGGATCCACCACTGGTTCCACGTCTGTACCGGTGGCACCCAGCAGTATCGACACTGCACAACCAACTATACCAGTCATTGTGCCACCCACAAACACCACCGATCTTATGAAAGATGTAAGTTATCATTGTGCATCACTACAGTTATGAAAATACAAAAGAAAGTAACATTGAGGTTCTGAATATGAGGTATTTACCATTATAGTTATTTATATTGCAAGGATAGAAAAATAGTTTAGATATTTTTCTAAATAATTTCATAAAGCACTTATGATCCTTGCAATTTACAGCTTAAGAATAAATAGGTGTATTAAAGAGAAACATATCTGCTTGAACCAGGATTTTAACCCAAAACCTCCAGCATTACATGTCAGGACTCTGCCATTTGAGGTATGCAAGCAACATGCTGCCCTAGCACAAATTTCTCATTAGTGCTTGAGGTAGGGCAGGATATGGCTTCCCTGTATTCCTTAAATGTCTTGAAAACATCACATTATTTCCTAGCATCAGTGACAACTTTTCAAAAATGTTTTCTTTGTACTGTTAACTTATAGTTTGTTTGCTCAGTTAAGAGAATCTTCCCGTGCAAATATTTGAAGGGATTAAGGGTGGGGGGTGAATTCTCTGTCTACTTGAAGGCCAGCATCAGGTAGAGGAAGGATCGGAAAATGTTTCTTTCTTTCGAAGGTATTGTATACTTTTGTATTGCATTTAATGGTGAGTTGATGTATGAATTGTGCTACAAGAAGTTTTTTTTTTTTTTCAATGATGAGTGAAATTATAACAACAGTGTTATTTTTTCTGCATTTTATTGTGACTGTGTGTTTGATAGGAGGTACAGGTAAACCAATTCATTCGGATAGTAGGGAGCTTGTGTGTCGCATTACAATCTTTTTGAAAGTGAATTTGAAAATGCAAAAACTGGCAAACCTTTATTATCAGTCAGTCAGGTGTGGGACAGAACGAGTAGCGCAACTGGCTTATCAAAGGCTACTATTGGGAGAATTCTGAAAGAAAAGCGGGAGACAAATGAATTTAAAAGCACGAGTAAGAAACGTCCTCAAGAGTGTAAGAAAACATATGTAGATGGTGTTGATCGCAATGCTATATGAAGATTAGTCCTAAGCTTATATAATGAGGGCTATATCCCAAGTCTTAATGACATTCTCAGAGCATGCAAGGCGAAAATAAAAGGTGACTTGACTCAATGGGCAGTTATGGAAAATTATAAAAAAAGATAGGATTTCAATTCAAGAAATATGACAATAATAATATATTGTATTTACTTGAACATTCTGACATAATTTCAAAGAGAAACCAATATTTATATACAATAAAAGACATTCGTACTTCAGGAAAAAAAAATATTATATATCTTGACGAGACTTGGATTAATTCTCATATGACACGTGATAAAATGTGGGTAACATGATGACACCACTCCAGTAAAAGTTCCACTTGGTAAAGGTTCCCGTCTTATTATTGTTCATGCCGGTAGCGAGAGCGGTTTTGTTAATAATGGTTTATTAGTATTTCAGTTGAAGTCAATTAAAGACTACCACGAAGGAATTGACAGTGATAGACTTTTATCGTGGTTTAAAGACCAGTTACTTCCCAATATTCCACCAAATGCATGCATCGTAATGGACAATGCCACTTATCATTCCCGTGAACTTAACAGGGCACCCACATCAAACTCCAAGAAATGTGAAATGTAGGAATGGTTATGGGTGAAAAAAAATACCATTTGATGAGTGCATGGTCAAGGCAACCTTATATAATAAAATTTCAAAACCCCCACTTTAAAACATATAAAATAGATAAACTAGCATAGACAATGGGTCATGTTGTTGGGTCATATCACTGCGAATTTAATCGAATAGAATTGGTTTGGGCCCAAGTGAAATATTATGTTCGAAAATATAATACAAAATTTTCTGAGAGTCACGTAAAAACTGTTTTTCAAAAAGCCATTAATTCAGTGAATGTGGAAAACTGGAGAGAAGCTTGCCATCATGCATATAAAAGGGAAGAATTTTATTGGGAACGCGATCAGCTGATGGATAACTGTCTGATAGATTTATTATCAACCTGGAGGATGACAGCAGTGACTTGGAGTCCGAATTGCAAAGAGAAAGTAATGATGTTGCTGGTGAATTGGTGTGACCTGTAAGTACAGTAATAATTTGTACATTATCCTCAGAATTTGATATAACAAAAGGATTAAGACAAGGATGCGGGATGTCACCAACATTGTTCAAGATATATTTAGAAGATGTATTAATGAAATGGAATAAGTCAAGTAGGGGAATGGGAATCAACATTAGTGGTCATTAATTGCACAATTTATTATTCGCTGATGACCATATTATAATAGGACAAGATAAAGAAGATATAGAATATATGATTAGAAAGTTGGTAGATGCATTTGAGGTAGGTGGACTGAAGATAAATTATATTAAAACCGAATATATGGTAATCGGAGCAAATTCAGAAGACCTACAAATAATATGATAATTAAACGTGTTGAAAAATTTAAATATCTTGGATCTATAATAGATAAATCTGGTACTAGTGAAAAAGATATTATTAACAGAGTAAATTGTGCAAGGAAGGCAATTAGATCCCTGAATGGTCTTTTATGGAATAGAAATTTGACCAGAAAAACAAAAAAAGAGATTATACAGACAATAATAGAAAGTATTAAGTTATGTAGATAGGAAATAACACTATGAGGTTCTTTAATATTGTTTATTTTTTATTATTTCACTCACCTCATACTTCATGAGGTGAGTGAAATAATAAAAAATAAACAATAATAGAAAGTATACTTACATATGGGTCAGAAAGCTGGACAATAAATGAAAGGATGCAGAAAAGAATCTTGGCGACAGAAATGGATGGATTACGGAAAAGTATGAGAATATCCAGGCTACAACATATTTCAATACATTTATCGGACAAAAAATGGATGCACAAGAAACTGTTATCGATAGGATAACAAAGAGAGCTCTACAGTGGTATGGACATGTATAACGGATGTCGGAAGACCAGTGGCCTAAACAGGTGTTGGATTGGATGGTACCAGGCAGAAAGAGGAGGGGGAGAAGTAGAAGAGCATGGTATGAGGGAATATATGATGCCATGATGAAGAGGGGTATGGAAGATGGACAATGGGAAGATAGGAATCTCTGGAAAGCAGGAATCAAAGGCATACTGCTGTAAAGTGGAAAGCCTGTATTAAGTATTAAGTAAGTATACATTTTTCCTGGAGTTGATATTATAATATAAAAATAACATAATTCAAGTGCACGGACGGATCGTTTCTCTAGTAGACGCTATAAGTGTTAACATATTTTAGAAAGAAGAAAAGGATGTAAATGCAAAAATATCTAAATTTTTAAGAATTTTAGGGTTAATAAATTCTATCTTCAAGCCACAGTTAGTCCAAAAGCATTCAAGACTGAAAGTGTATAAAACACTGGCTCTTCCAACTCTTTTGTATGGTAGCGAAGTATGGACGTTGAAACAGAAGGATATACAGAGACTTAGATCTGCTGAAATGAGATATCTTCGGAGGACTGCAGGATACACACTACTAGATCACAAAAAAAATGAAGACATCTTAGAAGAATTACACATGGAATCTTTAGAAAACAAAATTTCTGATTATAAGTCAAGATGGATACAACATGTTCATCGAATGGAAGATCACAGAATACCCAAACTAATGTTAAGATATCAACCTGCAGGAAGAAGAAGACCAGGACGTCCACTCAAAAGACTTCTGGATGGTGTTTCTCTTGAGGCCGAAACAGGTCAACAAATGGCCTAAATTCGTGAATGTACGATGATGATGATGATATTTTAGAAACTTCGGCTAGTTGCTCCCACTCTCCGACTGGCCGTGCAGCAACCGTTTGAAAATATACGCGGGAAGATTCTCTTAACTGAGCAAATGGACTATAATAAATGTGTCAATTTCAATTTTTGTTTATTTTGAAATGAAACATAAGTCTAATCATCAGATGGTCTATAACCTTATCACTTTATGGACGCACATAAGGCAACAATGTTAACTCTAGACCACAATGGTTGAATGTAGGGTAATATTTGTAACGTATACAGAGATTTTTAAGTATGAATTCCTTGTAATAAATTCTGGAAATGCATGCTATTAGGCATTACAAGATTCTTGTTGTCCCAGTTTCTTTAAAAAAAACAGTAAACTGAAAATATATATAACTTATTTTCCCAATAATGTTATATGGATGTGAAACATAGACTCTTACTTTAAGGGAGGAGAAAAGATAGAGAGTATCTGATAGTAAAATTCTTGTGTAATATTTTTGACCAAAGGTAGATGTACAGACAGGCGAATGGAGAAGACTTGCATATCGGTGAGCTACATGATCTTTATAGCAAACCAGATGTAATAAGTCTCATAGACTGCGATGGGCAGAATATATGACACGAATGGAAACTCCTTGTAGATAATCAAGAGAGAAAGCGCCCAGTAGGTTGGCCAACAATGAGATGGGAGAATAACTAACCATAATTTGAGGGAAGACGATTCGAAAATTTTCAATTGGGATAGAGAGCTACATCCATGTGGCCATGAACCTATGGGTTCAGACCTGTATGGTCTGTAATCGCTGACGATGAGTCTCGGAAGCCTTGAAACATGTTCAACAAAAACAACCATAAGCGGTAAGAATATACAGACCAAACAGATTATTTACCTTAAAATTAAAGTATAAAATTATGGAATATTTACCTAAAAGATCTGTCTCCTCAACTTTATTAGTTATTAACATGAGCAGGATTGAAAAGATCGTGCTGATGATGGGACTAGTCACGAAAGTGCTACAGTTAAATAAGTAATAATGTTGAGGAGACGGACCTTTTAGGTAAATATTCCATCATTTTATACTTTAATTTTGAATAATACCTCAACGAAACACATCATGAATCTTGTAAAAGTTGACTAATTACCTTAAGCTAGTTTGTTCGCAGTACAACTGGAACTTAATTCAGAATTAGTAAATAGTGCTACATCTTGTTAAAAATTGGGTCTTGCAATATTGTTAATATATTCTTCTTCTTCCTTCCAAGTATTAGGCCCAGGCCTGTTACGATCCTATAGAAAATTTTCCCTCCAGCATTTCATAGGACAGCCCAGAGATCTTTGAATCTGGTTTTCTTACAAAAACTTTCCATGCCCCTCTTTCAGTCACCATTTGTGCCACATGTCCTGCCCATCATAGTCTACATGATTTAAATGTTCTTATTAGATATGGCTCCCATAAAGTTACTCATCTCTTTCACCTGTCTGTTAGTTTCTCTTTGGTCCAAAATTTTTCCTAAGAACTCTATTCTCAAATACTCAATCTTTTCTCCTCTCTTAAAGTAAGAGTCCATGTTTCACATGCAGTTTATATATGTAGAAAAGTTAGGACAAAAGGAGTCCTGGGGTAATGTGTAATAGGAAGCATTTCCGGAATTGAGCCTATGTTAAATTTATTTCTGTGCCTCATTCCTGTTTGTAATTATTGTTCCTACGTATTTTAATTCAGCCACTTCTTCAAAATTTCCTTTATTTGTTATTGTCATTTCCATAATATAATTTTTTATGTGTGACTATATGTATATAGCTTTATTGATGCCTGCTTCCCGTCCCAATTTCTTAATGTTACTCAGTAGAATGTGCTTGTTGGCACTTAGTATCCCCTCACTATCGCCTAATACTACATCATCAGCATAAACTAACAGCTTATTAATGCCATTGAGTTGTACGCCTTCTTCATCATCTAAAGATTTGATAACATGCTCTAGTAAAAATTGAAAGTAGAGGAGATAGTGCATCTCCTTGCTTTAACCCATTGTGAATTTCAAAAGTATCAAAACCATTTGCCTGTCTGCACCATTTAGGCATGTTCGAATATCTCTTGCAGCAGGATATTATTTAAAATGAGTCCATGTTCTTTCACTTGCATAACAAACTGAGAGTCTAATTCTAAACATAACATGTATTCTTGTAAGTGTGAAGTAATAACTAACTCGCTGGCTCTATCAAACCCACAGGTTCATGGGCACGCAGACATAAAATCTCCATACATCCCTATCCTGAGCTAATGTTTTCCAATCATCCCCTGTATAATCTACTTCCCTCAAATCATGGATAATGTTAATCTCCCACCTCATTCTTGGTCTACCAACTGGGTGTTTTCCCTCTGGTTTTCCTACCAGAAGCTTCCATGCACCTCTTTCATGCCCCATACGTGCCACATGTCCTGCCCATCGTAGCCTATGACACTTAACTGCTTTTATTATATCTGGATAATGTACAAGAAATTTTTATGGAATGCAATTCTAATACTTAGTGAATACACTTGTAAAATATTACAGGATACTTTTGTGGAATAGTGTCCTGGTGTGGCTACTGGCTACAGTATATGTGGTGGCAAGGTTTCTGCTCTCTATCGGGAATTGCCTAAGCTAATTTAGTTATGCTTATTTCCCTACAGGTGTCATCGAGTGACATACGATTAGCACATCACCACAAATATCCACCTATTATACAATCAAGGTATTACTTAGATGGGAAAGGGCAATTAAATTTTGCTAAGAGGCTCTAATTTTTTTAGGCTTGAGGTTCTTTTATGAGCCTGTGGACTCAGGACCCATGGCTTGAAGTCCCTCCCAATGGACTTTTCCCTTGGATTTTTTCATCCTAAAAAAGTCCATTGTTTGAACTGGGTTTGAACCTGAGACCCTTGGGACCAGACACACATTACTATGGTTTCCTTTTACAGGGTGTAACTAAATCTGATACCCAAACTTGTGGGATGATAGAATAGACCAAAACAAATGTTTATATGTATGTATATATTGCCAAGGGTCTGATACTAAATATTTTTTGAGAAAACCAGAAACTGTCCTCTACTGTAAAGAACAAAAATACTACAGCTGTGACATTACTTAGGACATTCATGCTTCAAAAATATTTCACTCTGTAATCCTTTACAAAAACTGTTGAAAAGTGTGGCCTCCTACTTTAATACGTCATTGTATGTAATTTAATTTAAAGACTCCAGGCATCCACTGCAAAGGGTAAGGAGCTACAAGGGCCCAAGTGATGAGCTCTTCCTCCAGTTCAACTGGAGTCTCAAACACAAGATTCTTAAAAATTTTCACCTCATGCAAGTCAGGTGGAATGAGCTCGGAAGAACGAACAGGCCATTCGATGAGGCCATCAGTCAATCCACTTGTCACTGAGTTTGCAGTTTAAATATTTTTAGACTTCACGAGTGTGTCATACTCAAAGATACAGGCATAATATTTTTGTTCTTCACAATATAGTTTCTGGCTCTCTCATTCAGTTATGGTTGCAGATCCTAATAAAAACTGGTTTTGATCTATTCTGGTATCCCTACAAGTTTGGGTACTGAACTTAGAACCTCTGAATGTGGAGTACTTTGTTACTATGGTGATGTAGGTACACTTGATACATTGTAACTGTTGCTTGGCACAACATGGAGGGAAGGATTTATTTTTTCCCAAAATTTTAAAGTGAATTATGGCAGAACAGTCTGAAAAATGTGACAGCAAAGAACAAGAAGTAACAGAACCATCTGTAAATATTTGTTTTCCTTTATATTAAGTATCAGAGTAATCACATTTTAATATAGGTTTTTGTATTCAGCTTTCTCTGAAGGAATAAACAAAAACCAATGTTGTGGTTAAAGTTTTACAAAGAATTTTATGAACTGGAAGAGTTTGACTGTTATAAAATTCCTATTTTAACCTATTAGCACATGTTCTGCTCTACTCTTTTAGTTGAAATTGTCTCTTTTATTAAATTTAAACTCTTCTGTGTGCTATAACTCTTCATGAAGTTGTACCTACATCCTTGAACTGAATGTGGGGCCCACAATAGATTATATCTATCGGTATCAACACTACTGGTATCTCTATACCTCTTCCAGTTGTAATGTAAACAAACCAGATGTATGGACTGCATTTTCATTGGTCGAATATGGGAAATGTGAGAAATTTTTCTTAATATTTAAAGGGAGTGACACTATGAAGTTTATTTTAATCAGTTAGATTTGTACAACTCGCCTCACAGTTGTAGATTTCTTCACTATTCACTACGTATCATTATCAATTCCTTCACCAACTGCCAATTCAACAGTTAGATCAAAACTATAGTCTTAAAGAAATCTAAAATTGTTTATTAATTATGTGGGAAAATCATAAAATTTGTAAATAAGCATGTTGTTATTCATATGCACGTGCAATGCAGAATATTTTCTGATTTCTATTGTTTTAAAATGGTTACTTTCTGTAGAATTTCTTACAAGTTGAAAAGACTCCATTTGAAAAGTGGAGAGAAACAAATTATTTTAAATGTTTTTAAACAGTTTAGTGAAAAATTACCTACATTAGCCATTGAAGATGCAGTGAAAATAACAGCAGAATTTACAGGTGAGTCAGAATGGACCATAAATTCTGCTCATAATGAAATTGTAAATAAAGGATATCTATTGACATCATAGTGAATGTCAGATTAGGCAGGCCCAAATATGTCATAAATAAGAAATGAAGTTCCTTATTATTGGTACCATCTTATCTTGTATTCAGTCTTATTTCCAGTTATACCCATCAATAGGAACTTCAAACTCAATGCTATTCTTTTTGCAGATGATTCCCTTCTGGCACTTTCTGAAAATGATTTGCAATGATCAATTTATAATTTACAAAAAATAGCTGCCAAATTTAATATGGAAATATCAATTAACAAAATTAAATATTGGCATTTCATGCGAAGGACCCGATACAAAGTAAAATCTGTCTCCAGAATAAAATTTTGGAGAGATCTAATCAATTTAAATATCTTGGATATTATCTATCTGGAATGAAAAGGATATTCCTGAAAAAATTACTAGTTATAATAAAAGTTTGGGAATTATTAATCAAGTTAGAAACCATCCCTTGTACAAAAAAAAAAAAGATTACGTTTATATAACACTTTGGCTAGACCAGTGTTGACCTATGGTAGTGAAGCATGGGCATTAAAAAGATGACATGAAAGCAGAATAATGGCTTGTGAAATGAGATTCATGTGCGGAACCGCAGGTTACACAAGATGGGATTGGAAAAGGAACACCGATATCTTAAAAGAATTAAAAACTACGCCAATTTTAGAATATATTAAACAGTACCAACTAAATTGGAAACACCTTCTTGAAAGAATGAGTTCAAATCGGATCCCCAAAGCTGTTTATAATTATATACCAAGATGACTCAGATCTCTGGGCCGTCCTATGAAATGCTGGAGGGAAAATTTTCTATAGGATCATAACAGGTTTTGGCCTAATACTTGGAAGGAAGAAGATGATTTCCTGTTAAATTTGATGTTGCCTAAGAACAATGTTTCTATCAACGACCGTTCTGTACAGAATTCAGTCATCCGGCAGGTAAAGGTAGCACCACAGTTCTCCCAAAAGACAGAGCAATACCTTAAACAAGTCTGTTTACAGTATAATTGGAACTTAGCTGGTATAAAGTAAGGATATACGATTCTTAAGGCAATTTTAAAGTACCGACCTTATTGATATGAGATATTGCAACCTAGGTATATGAAGTTATTGGCCTCCTCTAAAGTTTTGTTCAAATGTGATTTTTTACCCCTGATTGGTTTTACACCCCTCGTTTAGGTGATAATCTTTGGCATCTGTATCATAATCATCGTGAATGTTTTAGGTTTAGGCTCATTTGAGGCCATTCCTATATTTTCAAGATGTTCTTGATATCTCCAGTGTTCTATTACCACTGCTAGAAGTAATTTGTGATGGATTGGTAATTCATTCAAGGGAAACACATTAATCTCAAGAAAAACAAAATACCATAATTTATAAAAATAATAAATGATGCAGGCTGTCCATTGAGTAAACGTAGCTATTAAACTCACTGTCACTATGGAACCAGGATAGGGATGTATGGAGAGCTTATGTCCGCGCGGCCATGAACCTATGGGTTCGACAGAGCCAGTGAGTTAGTTGGTCACTATGGAACCCGTAGATTCATGGCACATCCCTATCTTGAGCTAATTTTTCTAATCATCCCCTGTATAATCTACTTCCCCTGAATCATGGTTAATGTTATTCTCCCACCTCTTGGTCTGTTACTGGATGTTTTCCCTCATGATTTCAGTTTACATGCCCCTCTTTCATTCCCCATTTGTGGCACATGTCCTGCCCATCCCAGTCTACATGTCTGGTTGAGTGGTAGACAAGGCCTTAAGGCCTTAACTCTGCCAGGTAAAATAAAGCTATTATTATTATTATTATTATTATTATATTAAAGACATAGATCACTGTTATGTAGTCTTCTCCATTTGCTTGTGTGTTCATCTCTCTTTGGTTCAAAAATGTTCCTAAAAACTTTACTCCCTTAAAGTAAGGTTCATGTTTTGCATTCATATAATATTACTATGAGAATAAGTTTTATATATTTTGTTTGTTTTTTCAGAGAAGTTGAGACATCAAGAGTCCCTGTAGTGTATAATAGCCTAGAATTAAGCCTATGTTTAGTTTCTTTTTTTCACCTCTTTCCTGTCTGTAATTATTGTTCCTAGATATTTGAATTCAGGCACTTCTTCAAAATTTCCCTCATTTATCATTTCATTAACTGTCATTTTCCATAATATAATGTATTTCTATGTGTGGCCATATATTTAGTTTTATGATGTTTACTTTGTTTACTTCCAGCCCGAATTTCTCAGTGTGACTCAATAGTGGCCCTTAGTATCTCCTTGCTATCTTGTGATAATACATAATTAGCATAATCTAACATCTTAATAATACCCTTCAGTTGTAGGCCCTCTTCATCCTATAAATACTTGATGTCATACTCTAGTACAAAATTAAAAGTAAAGGATGTAGTGGATCTCCTTCCTTCATCCCGTTATGAATTTCAAAACTATACGAAAACTGTTTGCCTGCCTACATGCCTGGTTGAGTGGTAGACAAGGCCTTAAGGCCTTAACTCTGCCAGGTAAAATAAAGCTATTATTATTATTATTACATGTACCCTAATCTTCGTGCTATTTAGACACGTTCCAAACTCAAGCAAAATACTATACAAGTTCTTCCTCTTAATTGAATTGTATGCCTTTTTGAAGTCTACATATAGTTGATGCACAATGCCATTATTTTTTCCCATGCTTTTTTTTAATCTGTCTTATAGTAAAAGTCTGGTCTATTGTAGACCTATTTGTTCTAAAACCTCATTGATGATGACCTATTATGTCGCCAATGTAGGGAGTAAGTTTGGATACCAATTTGTTAGAATTTTATATAAAGTTGGAAGTATTGATATCCTCCTGTATTACTATTTCAGCTATAAATTATGATTTTCAACGATTTCATCATTAAAAATATTCAAGTTGAAGCAATTACTTGTTGCTTTCTCCTCCAGCTTGTTGCTAAAATGTTTCACCTTGTTAAACAAGTAATTCATCAACAGAGGGACTCTAATTCCATTAGAACGTGTCATTCTCTTCTCTTCAGTTTATCTCTATAGCTGTTTGTAACCCAGGTTGACTCTAGAAATTTATCTGGTTGCAGAAGTGGATATGTAGCTGAACAGCCTGTGTGTCAAGTCTTAATTAATAATAGATCACCTCATAATTGTAGATATCTTGAAGCTCTCTAATTGATAGAGCTGAAGTTAATATACAGATGTATCAAAACTAGTCTTCAAGATATCTACAATTATGAGGTGAGCTATTAAATTGTAACTATTATTAATTAAAATAAACCTCATAGTGTTGGTCTCTTTACCTTGTCATCATGCTTAAATGACCTGGAGAGATATGCTGGCGATAGCATTGCTGCCGATAGGGTTACCCATGCTGGACTGGTCAAAGGTGATAAGCCAGATGAAAAAAGTGCCTTCATCGAACGATTGACTATCTTTCATTGTAAAAATACAACCGTCAAGAAATGCGGACATGGGTTCCACTGGGGTAAAATTTTCCAGAGGTAAATTAGTCCCCCATTTGGTTCTCCAGGCAGGGACTACTTCAGGGAATCCATGCGTGCATGGAAGCTTCTAGTAGGTAAACTAGAGGAAAAATGCCCAGCTGGTAGACCAAACTGAGGTGGGAGAATAACATTAATCATGATTTGAAGGAAATAGATTATACAGGGAATATTGGAAAACATTAGCTCAGGATAGGGATGTATGGAGAGCTTATGTCTGCATGGCCATGAACCTACAGTTTAAATAGTGCCAGTTGGTTAGTGTCATTTGCTTTAAATATTAATGAGTATCATGTCTTTCCACAGACCTACAGGGTGTGAGCTAAGAAAGACATTTTCTCAAAGAAATTTGGCAAATATGACTTTGTCTTGCTCTGGTAGCTCAGTTGGTAGAGTGGTAGACTGTAGTTGGTTAAAGTTGAAATTTATGGGTCACTAATTTAAATCCTCTCCAGAAAGGGGGACACTATAGCATGGTTAAGGCAGTATAGTACAAGTTGGAAGGTTGCTGATTCAATTCCTGATGGAGCCAAGATTTTTAAACTGACATACACTATCTATATCATATACAAGGTGGACAGAAAGTTTCTCCCTCCACTTTTTTTAACAATGAATTTACAAAAAGAAATTTTAATTTACAAAAACTAATTTCTTTAACACTGGTCGACAAAAATGAACTTTTCTTCTTTCACAAGAATAAAAATGAGATTTTAGAAGTATTTTTCATCCTGAATTTAAATATCATTTCAGTTTTTTCCTATCAGGCAAGAGTTTTCTGTGATACTCATTTACATTTTTTATAATTTTTAAATAAAATCCATCTGTATCATTCTGACTTACCTAGAAAGTGGTAGATAGTGATTTTCGGGCATATTTTGCATCTGGAACATCTCTTTTTTGGTCCAACAGTAGTCAGCCATCATATTAGAACTCCACTTGCCTTGGTAACTCTTTTCCATTGTGGAAATTTGCTGATAAAAATGCTCACTGTGCTCGTCAGAGACAGCCCCAAGATTTTCCGGAAATAAGTCTTAAGTGAGAGTCCAAAAAGTGCATTTTTAAGGACATGTTGCATCCCATAGCTTTATAAGAATGTAGAAGATCAGCCACTATGTCACGATAGTTTTCTGCTTTATGGTTTCCAAGGAAATTGCAATATACATTTTTGAAAGACTGCCAGGCTGCTTTTTCCAGAGGACTTAACAGACCTTCAAAATGTTAATCAGCCATTAGCAACCATATTTGGGGCCCTATAAAAATTCCTTCGTTCAGTTTAACATTACTGACTTTACAAGAATAGATCGGAAAGTTTATCCATAACTTTGACAAAAATTTTCATTAGTCCTAATTTAATATGCAATGGAAGTAAATATATTTTTTCAGGATTCACTAAAGGGATATGTGACACATTTTTCTGGCCAGGGATAAGAGATTCACATTTAGACCATGATTTTCTAATGTAGTGAGAATTCTTATCTCTTCTGTCCCATTTGCACAAAAAACAGCAAAATTTGGTGAACCCGAGTTGCAAACCAAGCAATAAAGCAATGACCTTTAAATCACCACAGATATACCATTAATATTTTTCATATCAGATTTTCTCTAAAACCAATTTCATATTTTCATGTGTCTCTTTCATATCAGCGGCATGCGCTACAGGTATTGATGCCAATATGTAGCAACACAGCCTTCAAAACTAACTTTAGAGGAGTCTATGAACATTCGCCACTCATTTTGGCTGGTGTTAATGCCCAAGATTTTCCATAGCAGAACAAATATTGCAATACACAAGACCATTTTCTTCAGAGAAACAGTGTTTGAAAGCACTATGGCGGCTACAATAACTACATATTCTTACATCTTTTTGAAGTAAGTTCCAGCCTTTGAGTCTGGAAGTTAAAACTCCAGTTTGCTGTTTAGACTTGTTTAAATCCCCAAACCAGGTCATTGAGGTCTTGTTGATTGGGAAAGTATGGTTCTGATGAACAGCTACTGCCTTCATATGTGAGATCATTTTTATTTCCATCTGAATCATTTTCAGTTTGAGCTAGACTTATGAGTTAAGGTCATATCTGCGTATGCTGGTACAGGGAACTCTTCATTGTGTAAGACAGGCCTCATTGCAGATGGCAAATTCGGATACTTAACTGTATATTTTGATTTAGATGTGATTCCTTTAATATTTGTTAAACAAAAATAACAATCAGTTAGATGATCCTTCGGTTCCCTCCAAATCATGGGAATTGCCATGGGCATATGATGTGTACCAATTTTTCCACCCAATCAACAGTCTAACACATGAAACACAGCATATATTTGGGGCCCAGCTCTTATCAAAATCACCCACTTGACAGCCAAAATAAAGTTCATAACAATCTCTCACAAGTGGTGTGAAATGTCGCCTATGAGACTTGAAGGCCAACTCACCCACAAACATAGCAGAAATTATCATAAGTAATGCCACGAGTGATTTCCAATTTATCTAGAGAATTTGGAAATCAAGAGTGGCATTTGTTAGGACTATTTAATGAATAAAATTAATCTGTTTACCCACAAATCATTATTTAACTATAGTTATTTTAAAATATTTATATATTTAATGTAAAAGGCGATGTTTGAAAACAAATGAGAAGCGATAGGTACGCTTCATCTGCTTCTTTTGTTTATCACTGCAACCAGATCATACTATTTATTGCCAAAGGAATGCAATATTGTAAGAATGCTCTCTAGTGGAGAAAAAATGAAATGCATCAAACTGTATATTAATTCATTTCTGATGTCGTATGATGTAAATATGACAATTCTATTTTTCTGGATTGTTACCTGGGAAAAAATACATTTAAGAAAGTGCAAACAGTGGTTTCTTTTTTTGGTAGTATAATCAATTGCTACAAATGTTTTTAAAAAAGTATGACTTTATTAGACAAAAAAGTAAGATATTTACAATATTATTTACAAATATGGGTCGCACGGGCAGTAAGCCGTACGTGCTGTTGACAGTCCGTTACAATAAAGTAATAATTGGTACTAGTGTAAAGAAAAATAAACAAAAACAGCAATAACATTACAATTACATAAAGAAAACACAATAAAAATATTACAATTAAATAACACAATAGCATTATACACTAAATGTTTTTATATTAACTCCTGCATGCGGCATATGTTGACATTAATGCACTATATATACAATCTGGTAGCCGCATTTCTCGCAGGCTCAGTCACTGCAAAATAATGGTCAGACCTGTTCAGAATATTAAAAAGGAGGAGCCTTCTTTAATATGGTAATTATAACACTGATAAATATTTTGTGAAACACGGCTCTGATTGGTTGTAAAACAGAAATCATTGAAACGTGATTGGCCATTGAGTCCCATTAGGGGCATGAGTTAAATAGTCTGCATGATTTATACACTTTCGTGGCATGATGAAAGATAAAAACTCTATAACACAACACACACAATACACTTTGAAGCAGAAAGGAAGGAAATATATTTTCTCTAGTGATATTCATGCTAATAAGCTCACAATCAGCTCAATACTGACACAGTGCAATGCAGATTAACAGGTCTGAGCACGTTAAAACATGCATGAACCTGCACACTCTTGTCTTTTGGTGGTTTCCTTAAATACAGCTTGAATAAAATCACTACATGTAAGGTAAAGGTTCCTATGACAGGTCAAAGAGAATGCTAAAATCAATTTAAAAAAAGTAGCTGTAAAAAAAACTGTGCCTGATCGAAAAATTCTGACTACATATCTGAATTCGGTATGAAAAATGCACTGGATTCACTAATCAGATTTCTTGTGAAGAAAACCCTGTCGACCAGTGTAATTAAGAACACATTTATAGGAATTGAACAACACACTTTTTCAGTATTTTGTATGTGGAGGCATTCTTCCTCTCTTCTGGCAAAACCTGTGCTAGTCTCATCAAGTGTGATGGAGTCCCAATCCTCTTGAACACGTCCAAAAAGTTGATTTTTGTTTTGTGGATGAGGCTCTTTGAACACTGAATCCTGTTGTCTGGCCTTTTAAGTGTTCCACAAGTTTGAGGTGTGGACTGTTTCCAGGCCAGTTCTCCCAAACATTTGGAAACATTCTCCTCAAAAGTCTGGCTAATTGTTGAGCCGTGTGAGCACTAGCTCCACCTTGCATCAAAACAGCACACTGTCTGGATCAAAGTTGCATATGTGCTCTCTCAAAGAAAAATGCAGTGCAACAGAAATACCTGCGACTAGCCTACACAATGAATCAGGAAATACTCTAGGCTAGTAGCAACTTCCACCATCAATTAGGGAGAAGTAGTACTGTAGCCACCCTGTATTATCTTCAGAATTAAGTTCCAGTTGTAGTGTAAACAAAACCGGATGTATGAACTGCATTTTCATTGCTCTGTTTTACCTTTAAGCATGTAAGAAAATTTAGTTTGTTAACACTTGAAATAAATAAGATAAAAATATGTATTGTCTATATAAGTTATGTGGGAGAATCTTAAAAAATATAATTACAGTTCTAATGGATTACAACAATGAGCATTTTGTTTAATTCTCATGCGTGCACAATCAGAATACATTGGTATTTCTATTGTTTTAAAATGGTCGCTTTCTGTACAATTTCTTAAAAGACTGGAAAAGAAACATTTGAAAAGCAGAGGGAAACAAATTATTTAGAATGTTTTCAAACAGTTTAATGAAAAAATCCCACATTAGCCATTGAGGATGTGGTAAAATTAACAGCAGAATTTACAGGTGAGTCAGAATAGAGCATAAATTCTCCTCGTAATGAAAAAATGTAAATGTCTGATTAGGTAGAATCATATATTTTTTTCCATTAAATATAGGAAGTTTAGTTGTTCCCATTGGGTTTAATTCCTCCAAAAATATATTGACTTAGGCTTTCATGGCCGGAGTTACTTTGATGTTCTTGCAGAAGATTTCCTCCAAAAAAATATTTTCTTTGTCATAAATAATTAAATGAAGTTGCTAATTATTGGTACCATTTTACCTTGTATTCAGTCTTATTTCCGTTAAATTCTATGCTGCCTAAGGACAATGTTTCTATCGATGCTCAGTTCCATACAGAATTCACTCATGTGGTGTCGGCAGGGTAATATCTTATGTAAGTTTGTTTACAGTACAACTGGAACTTAGCTTGGATATGATATGGAAGTTCATAACCTTGGAGTGAACTCAGTATCAAATGGAAATAAGTTCCAGATGTATGTTTTGGCAGTAAAGGTGATCGTCATTACAGAGCTGTCTAGGAAAGTGGGTGCCTGCCATAACCTCGTACTACCCCAAGGATCTCCAAAGGTCATTTTGGGCCCACTTCACCTTTATGGGATGAATGCTGAGCCACCATAATGAGGAATCTTGCTAGCTACAATAAGTAGAAAGTCCAGATTGAGAAAACACTCCAGAATGGCTGGAAACCTAGCATGCTGACCATGTCACCCACACATTGGTGATTAATCTTCCAACTGTGTAAATGGCACTGCTGGCTAGTTGGCCAAGGACATTGTGCACTTGTCACCCCATGGAATGATGTTTAAAAGTATAAAATATATAAAAACAGTTGTATGGTTAATATTTCAATGGAAGTAACATTGAGGTTCATTTTAATAAAACTTAATAGTCAGAACATCTTACTTCATATTTTGTAGAATTCTTGAGGACATGTTTCAGTATGTCTGCATCAGAGATAATAGAACTGATGATAGTAAGCAGGGATACTGAAACATGTTCTCAAGAATTCTACAAAATTATAAGGTAAGATGTTCCTGACTTGATTAAATTGCATTAACAATTGTTACATATATTATCATTAAAGTTCCAATCAGCAAACAAAAATTGTCAATTTTTAAATTTTTATTTGTATTTGAGAATAAAGTGATTATGGAAATTTTTAAACCAGAAGGCAGATGGATGAATGCATAACAGTGAGCTCCATCTTCATAGGAAACTAGATACATGAGAATAGATTGTAATGATTAGGACATATGGGAATGAAAGAAGGGCACTGAAATTTGAAGGAAATTTAGAGGGAAAGTGCTATATAGAATGAGGGGGTGAACTGTACAGAAAATGATGGGTGCAGGATAAGGCTGGTATGGAGAGATCATGTCTTTATACAGACCACTTCAGTTATCAATTTCTAAAGTTGTTAACATTTCCTCTTAAAATATGAGACAACTTGGGTTCTTGGATGAAACCAATGTGATCTTAATGTAAAACTGAATAAGAGTAAGGTTGAGTCCTCTCAATTCTTTTAAAATGCTGTAGGTTTTTCAGGATCATTTCTATCCTCAGTAGGTTGTTTTGCTGCTCACTTATTTGTGCTTTTCTTAGAGATACAGGATGTGTTCTCATTATAAAAAGTTGTCGATTTTTATTAGAATTTCTATTTCCTCCAGTTAACAAACTAACTTCTGGCCTCGCATCCACAAGTTAATAACAGGTAGATGATCTAGTCAGCATGTAGGGTTCCCCAGCCATTATGGATGGTTTTCTCAACCTGTTACTATTATTGTAAAAGGAAAAGTGATCCCTCTGCAGGCTTAAGGAGACCCATGGAGTGGTAGGATGTTAAGGCTACAACATTTCTAGACTATTGGCATTGTGGTCAGCCCTGCATGCCTCAGGACAAGCAACTGGTACTCATTTCAATTGGAGGCTGAATCGACCCCATGGCCATGATGCTGTCAGAAAGTTCAGGCCAGTTTAAAAAAACCTGAATGTACTGGGACTCAAATCCCCCGACCTTCTGGTTCATAGCATGTTGCCTTAACAAATTATGCTATGGTATGCCCCTGCTACTTATTGTAGTTAGCCAAATTCCTCATGATAGGAGTTGCCCATACTGGCAAAAATTCCGTTAGAAAATTTCTTCTCCGATAGAGACCCAAACCAACTTGAGTTCTGTACCTCTGTATTAAGCCATGGTGCCATTACTTAACTACAGCACCAGTGTAATCACAAATACGTCAGTAGAAAAACAACTTTATATTGAGGATGGAACTGTTTCTGAAAGGCCTATGGTGTTTTAAAAGTTTTAAGTTGAGGAGACTGAACCATACCTGGTATTCAATTTTATGCATCCATATATACACAGACTAGGTTTACTTTCAGCAAGCATAAATCAAGGAGTAAGACAAGGGTGTCCACTTTTGCCCACACTTTTTAATATATATATTCAACAAGCTCCCCACAAGCCAGGTTGCTACTCAACATGGAATGATAATACAACAAATAAAATTAAAGTGATGGCATATCAAGGACAAGAACCTATCCATAGTAATTCTGCCCGAAGGCAAGACCTTCACTGCAATCAAATATATATATTCAACAAGCTCCCCACAAGCCAGGTTGCTACTCAACATGGAATGATAATACAACAAATAAAATTAAAGTGATGGCATATCAAGGACAAGAACCTATCCATAGTAATTCTGCCCGAAGGCAAGACCTTCACTGCAATCAAATATATATATTCAACAAGCTCCCCACAAGCCAGGTTGCTACTCAACATGGAATGATAATACAACAAATAAAATTAAAGTGATGGCATATCAAGGACAAGAACCTATCCATAGTAATTCTGCCCGAAGGCAAGACCTTCACTGCAATCAAATATATATATTCAACAAGCTCCCCACAAGCCAGGTTGCTACTCAACATGGAATGATAATACAACAAATAAAATTAAAGTGATGGCATATCAAGGACAAGAACCTATCCATAGTAATTCTGCCCGAAGGCAAGACCTTCACTGCAATCATAGCATTTTTATGCTATGCTTGCAGCTTTACTAGGGAATTGTGTAGGTGTGGTAGCTTCCCGTTGCTTTCCACACCTGTGAAGGATGTTGTTGATGATAATGATAAGGGTGTTGATGATGGCCATATGATTTCGGGGACCATTTGGGCCTTACAAGTTTTCCTGACATTTGTCTTACAGGTGAGGAAAAACCCCAATAAAAACCTCACCCAGAAAAACTGCCCCGACTGGGGATCGAACCCGGGCCTGCTGCGTGACAAGGCAGCATGCTACCTCGAGACCACAGCGGTGGACTGACAAGAACCTATTAGAGCTAAAATTGTTATAAACTGAAACTATAGAACAAATAAATCAGTTTAATTATTTGGGATACTCTTTGTAATACTGAAAATGACAAGACATCAAAATAAATTTGAAATAAATTCATGCACTTCTTTGGTACAATTCAGCAAACATTAAAATAAAACATAAGATGAGAAACATTGCATTGCCACTGTTATTATATGGATGTTTGGTACTTATCTCTGATCAATTAAGACAAATTGAAGTTTCAGAAATGAAAGTTCTCCGCTTTGTAAATGGAAATACATTATTAGATCACAAAAGAAATACCCAGAAAGGAATTGAACATAAAACCAAACACAGCATTTACAGAAAAATACAGAATAAATTGGAGAGACCATGTCCTACGAATGTCAAACACCAAGTTGACAAAAGAACTGTTTTGTTATAATCCAAGAGGGACAATACATATAATCTACTTTTAAAAAGATGGCTTAAGCAATTTTGAATCAGAACAGACCAACAGGTCTAATCCTTGAAGATGATAATAATGATATTGTGATTAAAAGTTCAATTGAATTTTATTAGTATTATCTGTTACAATCTTACATTTTTATTCAGTCCTCTTATAGTTTAGTAGGCATCTCGCCTTACATTTCAGAGGGATTTTACAGATAGCCTTCCATTCCTTTTGTTTAAGCACATCTTGGTCATTTCCCATGTCACATTCTAGTTGTTCAGACGATTCTGTAGTCAATACTTGTCATACAGTGTTTTTCTAGATCTCCCTCTGCATCTAAATTTACCTAGCCTGCCTGTTCAGGCTTCTGTACTTTGTCATTCTGTTTGTGGGCAAAACATCTGAGTTGAAATTTATTTAGTACTATTGACTATTTATCAAAATTTTAGGTTTTTCACAATATAGTTTTTTATTATTGTATTGATTCCATAGTTTTGAAAAATAAATAGTGGATTATTTCTTAATTTTTGGCTTCATTTGTTGGAGCTGGTGGAGTAATGTTTACCATGATCTTATTCTGAGGTTTACGGGTTCAAACTCAGTCAGGGCATAGAAATCCTGTCTATGGCTTCATCCACATGTAAAATAAACTAAGGGTCTCATGTTGTAGATTTATAGCACATAAAATGTCAGGTTTGTTTAGGGAAAAAGTCCTTTCTTGATCAGCTTTGAATTAAGATGCTAATGACATGAGTTGTTAGAAAACAACATTAAGGTTAAACCCTTAAATTGTCAAAATGTGTCAGGTTGTAGTTAAAACAAGACCATGTATGGGGTAATTCAACACTAATTTAAGTAATTTCTACTTGTTTTCCTATTGTTTTATTAACAAATTAAATAAACCAATATATATTTAAGTAAAATTTTATCACCTCACCTCATATTCGTCTTTTTCTTAGACCATTTTCGGAACATTCTTGGGTTCCATCCTCAGTATTTCAGTATTTTCATGCTCCCCTCTGTTGGTAGAATGAAGAACTTCAAAATCAGATCTTTTCCCTTGGAATTTCAAAATTCCTACTCTGGTTTTTGTAAACACAAAATTATTAAAACAGTTGGATAATGCAAAAGAACTCTCCATTGGTAAAAGATCTAGGCCTTCATAGAGAAGAACAAAAACAAAATTATGAATTATGAAATTCTCAGGGGGAAAGATTTGGTTTACAAGTTCTTTGGTCAGCCAAAAGATGGAGTGGGAGCTTACTTTGAGGGACAATAACATAAAATTCAACAGTCTGGAAAAGTGGATGATGGTATACATGATATATCAAAACATGTTCAAATTGAACACAAGTTTTGAGATAAGATGACTCCGGATTCACCATTATCTATTATAATGGAAGAAATTTACGTTGTTTAAATTATGAGGGGTGCTATGAAAAGTATCTCATCAAGGAATACTTTTTTAGGCTTGAGGTTCTTTTACATGCTGCAAATCCATGGGATGTACTAAAATTTAAATTATGAGAGAAGAAGGTTTTCTTGGAATTTGTTTGTGGTTTTAGGCTCACGTGGAACTAATCACCCAATTTAGATTTTATTATTGTGTGTCAAAATTAACAGTATTTTAAGAATGACCAAAAAAAAAAAAGAGATAATAAATTAAGACCTGAAGTCTGATAAATTATTGTTTGTTGGTTTGTTTTTTCAATGCCTCCAGATGCTTTCTGGTCTCTGCTTGCCTGGCGAGATGAATGAATCCATCACTGAGGTGGGAGACACCTTTAAGGATGATTCAGTTATCCCCAGATGGGTAAGAAGGGAAAAAAATGAGATGTACATCTTAAAGTGGGCTCCGGAACCATGGTAAAACCTAAAAATTTACAAAGCTTTGCCATAGTTATATGCAAAGAAATGGTCTGGCAATCAGAAAAATCCATTGCTGGGGTTTGAAATCAGTTTTCAGTGTGGAATACAGATGTCATGACCATTACATTAATGTAAGACTAAATCATTTCATTTCAGAAATGTCATAATAATGACAGTGAGTATTGTCTTAAACTAGAAATGTAGTTTAATTATAGTAATTTATGTTACAAGGTTTGAAAGTGAGGTATTGCAGATGAACTTTAAAACACTTTTTATTCTTGTAGTGTAGATTATTTTATTTCACATGTCAAATTTATTTTTTAAAATAAATATTAACATCTACGACTTAAAAGAAAATAAGTTTTCATAGGCCAAGTCTTATTCAGTAGACTTCAGAGTGTGTTTGCGTACAGCTAAACGTTTTATACTTCCTGTTATCTGCTTCGGATTCTGCACAGGGCAGATAGATGGTATATTTTCATTTTATGCACCACTTTGGCAGACCACTTTATGTATTGTGTTAAAGAGAGGAGTGTAGGATGTAGTGTAAAGTGTGTTGAATGAGGGATGATGATTAAGATAAGGGAGAAGGTGAAATCCGGTGCTGATATGTAGCATACTTTTGTTGAAAAGTACCAAGGGGGCTGCCAGGCTTAATGCCCTCTTTCAACAGATTAATTGCTATCAGAAGTACCACATGCCTTCTCAACTTGTATACTGTGGAGAGATAAGCTCTCCTCTCTTGATAGATCGGTTCCTTCAAGCCTCCTCCCTGTGAAAGACAGTAGCCGTTCAGTAACCCTAACCAACTTCTACTTCAGTTTCCTTTCACTCTATAAAAATAATCATCAATTAAATATATCAATAAACTTAGAAAAGAATACACCACTAAAATATCTGGAAAAGAACTGGAAAATTTACAAACTTATACATTACAAAGAAAATCCGTAGTGGTAACTTTTTTTTATTTTTCAATTTAAATGAAGATATGGAACAAAACCATATTTTCTGTTGTCCAGCTTTTTTAGAAGAGACCAGCCTTCCTGCTAAATGTTGGAGTGCAAGAGAGCGAATTATTTCATTGTCAAATACTTGATATTAGATACCAACCAACCAACCATCCATTTAAGATACCAAATAAACAAATATATAATTCACACTGAAGATCCACTTAAAGCTCGTACATGAACGTTGATAATTTGTTAGCCACTAAAACTGAATAGAATATGTTAGATGGAATCTTTGAACCCTGTAACCTACATAAAGTGGGTCTGCCTGGACCAGACATTCTGGTGGTCAAAAATAAGAAATTATCACAAGACTTCATTGATAATGCCAAAGCTGAGGCTCAGCAATAAAGATCACACAACTTAATTTTAGACATCATCGAAATTCAAGAATCCAGCTTTGAAATGCAGATGCTAATAAAATTAATTTTAAATGATTTTCTGACAAGAATAACTTTGAAACCATAAAATATGGAACATATTTAAAATAAAATCTTCAGTTGTGTAAATTTGTGACTTTTCTGAAATATGTAAAAATTTGTGCTATCTCCTAATTGACAAATACAAAAAAAAGTCTTAACTGCTCCAAATGCCTTAATTCATAAATGTAAAACATAATTTTAACTTAAACTTTTGTAAAAACGAGTATGTATTTAACATAAAATTACTAGCCCTATTTATTATTATTATTATTATTATTATTATTATTATTATTAGGCCTAGGATTTTTATTATATAGCATATTTTTTGGTAAGAGTGATATGTTTCTTAAATATATATAAATGCTTTTTATACGAAAACTAATTGAATTAAATTGCATTGTTAAGTCATATTTGGATATTTATATAAGAGAAAACATAATAGCAATTTATTGTTCATATTAGTCATATTTTTACTCTTTCAAGAAGTAAATAACTTTTATTGTAAAATTTCTTTCTTCTGTGTTTGAGTTGTTAAATTTCTCAGAATTTTGTTTCTTGTAAAATCTGTCTTCCTCTCCTATTTTGTTTCAATTCCCACTGTGGAATTTTTCCTTACAATTATACCTGAGAAAATATTTTTGTATTGTCTCGTGATAAGCAGATAGCAACTGATGATTTTAATAAAAAAAACATGCTACAGTAACAAATTCTATACTTCAGCTTGCTTCTCATTTTCATTTTATTCTTAGATAAATAGTTAAATGTCATAAACTGATTTACTAACTGATTTTATAGCTGAAATTATTACATAATTATGATATTATTAGGTCATATTTCTTATGTTACAGTGCATATTTTTGTAAATTTTAGGTCATAACTGCATATATATTTTTGCATATTTTAGTGGTTGGGGGCACGCCGTAGCGTAGTGGTTAAGGCACTGAGCTACAAGCCGGAGGGTCGAGGGTTCAAGTCCCGTTGGGGTCAGGATTTTTAAACTGGCCCAAACCCTCTGGCGGCACTATGGCCCTGTGGTCGACTCAGCCTCTAATGGAAATGAGTACCAGACGCTTGTTCTGGGGGTAAAGGCAGGCGTCACGCAGGGCTGACATAAAGTGCCGATTGTCTAGAAAAAGTGGGAGCCTTAACCTCCTACTACCCCAAGGGCCTCGGGGCCTGTTGTGGGATCACTTTACTTTTATTTTAGTGGTTTTTAGGGCTCATAAAAATTCTAGCCCTAGTTATTATTGGTACTGTTGTTTTTGTTGTTGTTATAATTATTATTATTATTATTATTATTATTATTATTATTATTATTATTGCAGAGTACAGATGGTGAGGGTGCTGTAGGTGGAGGAGGTAGCAGTGCTGAAAGTTCAGTAAGCAGTGGAGATGTCGATGATAGTTTTGATGGGAAGGATTCTGATAAGGAAGGGAAGAAAAAGAAGAACCGCTGTGCTGTTTGCAGGAAGAAGGTTGGCTTGACAGGTATGCTAATACTTAAAACATTTTGTCTGTTCATTCTTACCTCTTGTTTTTGACGAACACATGTTTCAGAGCTTGTTAGCCCCATTGTCAGTGATTACAGACTGAATTTTCTCATGTTGTCACCCCTGATTCTTGATTCCTGCTCTCTTTGCCTCTGGTCCAATGAATTTACTAATAAGGTTCCTTTCTGTGGGAATTTCAAAGTTCATAATTCTTTCCTTGTTCTTCTATATATAGAATGTTTCCCAAATGGCGAGTTCATTTTTGTTTTCTAACTGTTTTAATAATTAAGGTAATTAATATAAAATTATAGAATATTCACCTGAAAGGTCCGTCTCCTCAACTTAATTATCATTTAACTGTAGCGCTTTCGGGACTTGTCCCATCATCGGCAGGATTCAAAACTGGTGTTTCACTGAAGATCTGGTAGAGGGGGTTATTCTATAATTTTATATTAATTTTGAATAGACCTCAACGGAACACATCATGAATCTTATAAAAGTTAATTAAGGTAATTGTTTTAATAATGTTGTGTTTACATCTATTTTGTGTTTTTCTGACCAAACATGAGCAGCCACTACAGATTTCTCTACTTCCCCATTTTTTACATTCCTTATGTGTTCTTTAGTTCTAATGGTTAAATTTCTTTTTGTTTTCCCTATGTATATCTTATCACAGTCATTACATTTTATTTGATATTTTCCTGATTTTTTACCATCATATCTTTTCTTTTTTATTACTTTATTTAAACTATAATCGTTCTTTGGTACTAAATATTAAATTTTCCAAAAATCTTCTGAAATTTGTTGTGTGTCCAAGGGTGATATGTGAATTTCATGTATTTCTTATCTTTTGGTTTTTCTGTCTGAAGAGTGCTTTCGTTTCTCATTTTTTGTTTTTTTGTACTTCTCAATTTTTTTGTGTATCATTTTTTCACTGAAACCATTTTCTTTTGCAACCTTATTTGTGTTTCCTCTCTAACTCGTAATTTGTCTTGTTCATGGGTACTAAGCTGTTGAAGACCACCATTTTGTGTGAAATATGGTTGAAACCTGTTAATTTGATATAGTTATGTGTATGTGTTTCTTTTCTGTAAATGCTGAATTCTATTTTCTTTTCTTCATTCCTGTGTAATTTCAGATCTAAAAACAATAATTCTTTGTTCATTTCTTTTTCTAGTGTGAATTTGATTTTCTTCTGTATATTTAAAAGTTTTAAGGTATCTTCTATGCGTTTTCTTTAACTATGGCAACAACATTGTCTACATATCTACACTAAAATTTGAACATGAGAGGATGTGCTTTGGTTATTTTGTTTTCAAAATTCCTACTCATGAATAAGTTTGCCAAAAAAAGGGGTTTCCCATTGACAGTCCGGATTTTTGTATATAGAAACCCCGTTGTATGTAAAAAAAACATTTGGTTGATGCATAGTTCAGTTAATTTTATGTATTCTTTTCTCCTTTCTTTGTCTATCTTGTTTTTGGTAAGCCATTTTTCCAATATTTCTAATGTTTCTTCTTTTGGTACACTTGTGAATAATGCCATGACATCAAATGAAACTAGTCTATCTGCTTGTTCTATTTCTATATTAATTTTTCTACAAATTTTCAATAGTTAGATCATTAAAATTTTCCATTTCTTTGAATTCTCGGCTAAGAATTCTCTAAGAGATAAGAATGAACAGACAAAATGTTTTAATTATTAAACAAATCTCTTAGGGCAAATACATTAGTCTCTATTCAAATTACTTCCAATCACTGGTGAGCTGACTCACCGGGAGCAAGTGCAAAGATCGGATTAGCTACCCACTAACTGGTCATGCATGAAAGTTGTCATTTTCATAATATTGGCAAGAAAGTACCCAGAATTCTCAGCGATAAAACCACTTCCATTATTTTCGTCTGCTAGAGGAATGCATTTATGCTTGCGTCCCACAAATAATACCATATACAACGATGTCTGCATTGCACAATATTACGCCGATTCTCCTGTTCTTCCACTTGAATTCTTTGGTAGACTCAATCAAATTCCTCTTCTCCGCATATACCAAAAACAAGATCGAAGTCTTCAAGGTCCGACATCTTAGATAAAGCAGCAAGGTTTCAAAGTACATCGGTTACCATTGGTTCCCATCGAAATTCTCACGATTCATTTCTCTCCTAAGTCATCTCGGCAGGTATCTTAGGAATTTCAACAATTATTATTGCATGAACAGATTTTCGAGTATGCAAAAATGTATTTGGATACAACTTTCTCAGCAGAGAACGACTTTTACGATCTAATGCATTCATAGATTCTTGCTATTGTATTTTAAAATGCTAATGCTTTCCTCTTGGTCAAAGTACAGAGATAGAAAAATATTTTAATCGACCCCTTGTGGACTATTCTCACCTAGGATTCCAAGATTTCTGTGATCAAACCTGGTTCTCTCCTCTAGTTTCAAGGGTCGATGTGTTTTTCATTATGTAAGAACCTGACTATGGGATTATTTAGAAGGGAATTGTAGCCATGGCCCTCTGTCCCAGATTTACAAAAAAAAAATCAAAATCTCTCAGCCTTTTTATGGTCTGATTTGAATTGGAATACTAATGACTAGATCTTGGATTTTTAAGTTCTAAAAATTTTATTTTAGGTGCCTAAAATAAGTTCCTATCACATGTAAAATAGGTTCTAAAAATATATTAGGCTGATTCAGATTTTATCATTTTAGTAAATTATCAATTAAAAATATATTGGTCCAGTTTATTGAAGCTCTGGCTTAATCAGAAGTTACTCGGCTAATTAGTTAAATTAAAAATATTGCTTAAGTTATGTAGCAGGAAATAACACTATGAGGTTTACTTTAATTCTGAGTTTGTTGAGGTGAGTCAACAAACAACTCGGAATTAATAAAAATATTGCATTAAGTCAAAATTTTATTTCACATTTCATCAGGTAGTTTGTAAACCAAAATAGTATAATTTTGACCGCAACTGTAATCAGGAACATGTTTGTTCTAAGTTCATGAATAGTTTCATGATCTGATTCTCAATTGTTTCCATTGTTTTGTGAGTTGGCACAATTTTGTAATTGTAATTTATTTAAAGTAATTATTTCTTACTTCTGTAATTAAAAACATACTTGGTGAGATTATAATGCAGGATATTAGTTATATATGATCGAAATACATTCTTTTTTTCATTTTGTAATTGTGAATAAAGAAGCAATATGGAAAATGTTGGGAATAAGAGAATGCACATTCCCGACTACTCATTTCAAAAGAAGCCTCCTTTTGGAAATTATTTCCAAACATAAAACAGTTATTGAAAATAAGGAAACTAAAGGAGTAGCGTTGAAAGCTAAGATGCTTTGCAGAAAGTTTGTATTTTCTTTCTTCGCATTCCTTTTCATATTTTCATAAAGTTGTTTTATTTGTATAATAAAGTTGGGAATTTTTATATTATGAGGTTTTCTTAATAAGAATCAGATGAATCATGAATTCTTATTTCATACATCTATGTTTTTCAACACACAACTGCTGTATTGGGAAACATCATTCCCATCGTCAGCTGTTCTCACAACTCAATGATGTTTTTAGATACTGCAGTTGTGTGTTAAAAAACATAGATGTATGTGGTAAGAAGAATTCACGATTCATTTGATTCTTATTGTTTTATTTGCTTCATTGTAAGTTTATTAATTTGTGTGTGTGTGTGTGTGTGCAGTGAATGATCTAATAAAACAGCTAACAAATAGTTATAAGGTTAAACTGCTTGGAAGAGTATTTTAACAAGCAGTTGTACTTTAACTAAGGTTTATTAAACTGAACCATAATTAATTATTATTTTGATTAATTGATTAAAAAGTTCCAGATTTATATTATATTGAATATACTATATTATAAAATAATTATTAAATATTTACTTTTATTCTTGGTTTAGTATATTTAAAATTGTCAACACAGGAAAATAGTAGGCCTGCATTTAAATTATATTAAATCTGCATACCTAAGTATGTACTTTAGATGGAAATGTGAAACAAAATGAACTCACTTGTTTTTTGTAAACATCACTGAATATAATTTTTCCATCAGAAGTGAAACTTGTGTATCCTCTGTTTAATTAAAGATAATTTGGCAGGATGCAGTGTTCTTGCAGAATGAAATGAGTTGTTTCCAGACTGGAACTTTTGGCAGGATGCAGTGTTCTTGCAGAATGAAATGAGTTGTTTCCAGAGTGGAACTTTTGGCAGGATGCAGTGTTCTTGCAGAATGAAATGAGTTGTTTCCAGACTGGAACTTTTGGCAGGATGCAGTGTTCTTGCAGAATGAAATGAGTTGTTTCCAGACTGGAACTTTTGGCAGGATGCAGTGTTCTTGCAGAATGAAATGAGTTGTTTCCAGACTGGAACTTTTGGCAGGATGCAGTGTTCTTGCAGAATGAAATGAGTTTTGTTTCCAGCCAGTGAATGGACTGCACCCCATCTAGTGACACACAGACTTTGACAATGTATTCAGACACATAGCATCCCATGCATCTTGTTTTCTGAAAGCACTTCTCAGGCTTGTTAATTGTTTTACAGCTTCTCATTTAGAAGTCAGATTTTGTTTGAAAAGTATTTCAACATGGTGAAAACAAATGTTAATATTTTAGTTTCTCGGAATTAAATACTTTTTATTCAATTCAGTGATGATATATAGACAAAAATAAGTTGTAAAATTAATTTAGGCATTTTTAGGCACTGTAGGACCACAATTTTGATCATGTAAATATATATGAAACATAAATACAGCTTCATTCTAAGTTCTCTCTTCAGGAACAAATAGTTTTTTGCCTAGAATCCGAGGTCTAACAATGTCATTAAATAAAATAACACGTAAAAGGTTCAAATCTGGTCAGGAATTTTTCATGTTATAAAAATACTTTGGATGGGAAGTAATGGCACGTCATAGATTTACAGCACATCAAACTTGAAATAAGAATAATTTTTTTTTTGTCCTTTCTTACCCAGATTTGAATTGCAGAAGTTAATGGCCATACAGCTATTAAAGAGCATCTTCAAAAAAAACTTCTATAGAAATTGTTTACAGATAAGCCATCTGTAAGCAATGGTTAACATAATTAGAAAAAAACGTAGATCAGAACCAGGATTTGAATCCAAGATCTTCAGCTTTATATGCTAGTGCTCTACTGTTGAACTACTCAAGAGCATTTCCCAAAAGAAGCACAAATTATCCTCTTTAATCTCCAATAAGTAGTGAAACTAGTTTAACTTTTACAGGAATTAATCTCTGAGATTTAATTTATGATAAAATCAAATGTTTCCTACCTCTCCTCATATAAATCTTCTAAGTAGATCGCGATTTCGAGACCATAAGTCTCATCTTCAGTACTATTTTTGCGACTGATGTTACATCGATTGGAAGAAACTCTTCTTTTTCCCTCTGTTGGTGGACTGATGAACCTCTGTTCACAAGACTTGATGCTTCTGTTTCGAAAAGCCATTACAAAAGGGTTGTAACTAATTAACTCACTGGCACTATCAAACTCATAGGTTCATGGCCATCAAGGACATAAGCTCTCCACACATCCCTATCATGAGCTAGTTTTCCAATTTTCCCCTATACATTCTACTTCCAGCAAATCATGGTTAATATTATTCTCCCACCTCATTCTTTGGTCTACCAAATGTGCATTTTTCCTCTCTGGTTTCCCTACAAGAAACTTCTATGCTCTTCTTTTATTCTCCATTTGTGCCACATGTCTGAGACTTAACTGTTCTTATTATTAAGTTATGTAGATAGGAAATAACACTATGAGGTTCTTTAATATTGTTTATTTTTTATCATTTCACTCACCTCATACTTCATAATTTATAGCAGACCCAGGGTTTCTTCACGTAATTCGTGACATTGTCAATGCTGCGTCATGTTCACAACTGAGTTGTGTACATGACGCAGCATTGACAATGTCACGAATTACGTGAAGAAACCCTGGGTCTGCTATAAATTATGAAGTATGAGGTGAGTGAAATGATAAAAAATAAACAATGTTCTTATTATATCTGGTTTTCTATAAAGACTGTGTAGCTCATTGTTATGTAGTCTTCTCCATTTGCCTGTCTATCTCTCTTTGGTCCAAAAATGTTCCTAGGAACTTTATTCTCGTATACTTATAATCTTTTCTCCTCCCTTAAAGTATGAGTCCATATTTTGATTCCATATAACTGGGATAATAACAGTTTTATATATTTTCTGTTTAATGTTTTTGAGAGAAGTTGGAACGACAAAGTCCCTGTAATGCATGATACCATGGATTTCCAGAATTGAGCCTATGTTTAATTTATTTGTTAGAAGGGATTATAAGGTTTGCAATTAGCCAAATTTTCAGCAAAACACCATTATAATGGCTTCTTGCGATGGAAACACCCAATCAAGTCTTGTGAACAGGTCTTAAAGAGGACCAGGAGATAAAGACAGGAAAATTTTTGGTGACTCCAGGTGGTGTGCCTAAGTAGCTGAATGCTTGAGTGCCAGCATATAAAACTGGAGATCTTGGGTTCAAATTCCAGCTCAGATCTGTATTTTTCTCTCTGGTTATGTTAAAACAAGTTCTGTTCATTTAACGCACCAACACAGTGTCCTAACCTCCATTCTTAATGATATGTAGTAATAATAATAATGATATCGACAGGAAAAAAGAAGTAACTCCACTAGAATAAACATTAGAAGAAATAAATGCAAAATTTCCTGAACTACAGTGGTTGAGAATATACTGTCCAAAAGGACTGGTAATATAGGAGCTGCCATTTACTCACATCTGTTCAGCCAATATATCACAGTGGGTCCCAATTATATAGCCTTTGTGGGAGAAAGTAAAGCCATTAAAGTGACACTCAATTTTTTATTCCACCAGAAAAAGCAGTCATCTCAATAGACTCCAATCAAACAGCAGTTAGTGAAAAGCTGCAACCTGTTAAAGTTTCTTAAACAGCTGGATGAAACAATAGCCTTCCTTCACACATCGGGTTATCTGGTAATGAAATGGCAGATTAATTTACAAGAAGAGGCACCAGAACCCAAATCACAATAAACACAAACCGTCACTCCACAGAAAGATTCAAGAAGTAAAGAAAGCATTTCAAATGGAACACATGCAGAAGCAGCAAATGCAAAGTCATGGGGAAACTGACAGTGGAAGTAAACATTCCAACAGATGTACATCTCCTACAGTGTCCAGCATTAAATACCATAGCATTTTTTTTTTAAATATAATAGGAAGTAACATTAAGATGTTTATATTTGAAGAGAAAAATTTTTGCCTAGACCGGGACTCGAACCCGGGACCCTTGGCTTTCCGGGCCAAGTGCTCTACCACTTGGCCTGGAAAGCCAAGGGTCCCGGGTTCGAGTCCCGGTCTAGGCGAAAATTTTTCTCTTCAAATATAATTTATCCTTCTATGAGAAGTGTTAAATTAATAATAAAATCGTCATTAAGATGTTTGTTTAATAATTAAGACATTTAGTCTGTACATTCTTACCTCTTATGGTTGTTTTTGTCGAACATATGTTCCAACGGCTTCTGATCCCCATTGTCAGCAATTACAGACTGTAATGTCTTAATTATCATAGCACAATAATCCAAAGACTTTATCTACTTGTATGGAAGGCTCGAGAGATGACTACTTTAAGTGCCAATTCTGGCCATTGGATAATAAATGATATAGTTAAAGTCCCAAGGCATCTTATTCTTTCACGTTAACAAATGGAACTGTTGGTCCCCTGGTTCTTAGGTTTACAGGTCAAACCTAGAGGAATAATATATCTTTAAGACCAATCTCCACATTTAATCTGAAATTCTGGGCATCCCACTCCTTAGCTGATTTTGCTATATTTCCATTTTCCTTCTTCAAAACATGTCTGATTTATTTCCATTTTAATTTCTGATTTGTTAATTTCCATAAATTATTGAAAATAATTTTTGGCCACCAACTTCTGAGATAAATCTGACATCTATTTACAAAATCCTGTAATTTCTGTAAAATGCTTGCAGAATAAATACACTACTCAAAACAATTAGAGGAAGACATGTTGAAACTAAAGCCACAAAATAAATATTGAAACAATTTAATTTTTGAGAATCAGATGTTGAAGTATTGTTTAAAACTAGATTGAAGGCCTTCTGGATTTTATTAATTTTTCTCTGAATACGTTAGTGAAGTTCCAAAAGTTGCAGAAACCAAAGTAAGTGTTCATTGAGTTATTTTTTTAAAAACAGGTTTGAAGAATAATGTATGGTAGGAAATTGTTTTGTGTTGTCTGAAGCTAATACGAAGCAATGAGACATCTGAATGAAACATCAGTTGCAAGAGCAGTTAAGACTACAGAGGTATAGATTTCTTGTCCTATCAGCTTTGCGCAGATGAACATCTACAGCCAGGGATCTACAAAATTATTTACAAACAGCAACTGGGGAGGTAATTGTGATCAGATGTAAGAAATAGACTGAGAAATGCAAGTTTAAGGTCTAAAATCCGCTTTAAAGCCCCTCGTTTAACACGTCAGCACAAAGAAGCCCAGGTGCAATTTGCTCAGAATCATGTCAACTGGCGGCTCCACCAATGGAAGGGTGTTTCATTCATGGACGAATCAATATTTCATTTAATGGGTTCTGATGTTCGTACACATGTATGGAGATGTCCTGGTGAACTTTTTGATCCAGTCACAATTATTGAATGTGACATATTTGGAGGTGGTTCGGTTATGGTTTGGGCTGGGATTACTATTGGATCTTGGACAGAGCTTACTGTTGTCTCACAGTGCATAAATGCTGATGTTATCCTTCAACATGTTGTACCCTTTGGTTATGGTATGGACCCTATTTTTCTTCTAATGCATGATAATGCTGGGTGCCATACAGTATAGGCTACCAGAGATGTCCTGCAAGAATGCCAAATTCGGATGATGGACTGGTCTGCATGCAGTCCGGACCTCAATCTGATTGAGCATATGTCGGATAAGCTGGAAAAACTTGTTTGTAAGTGCCCTGCTATGCCATAGAACTAGGAAGAACTTTCAAATGCATTCACCGAGGAATGGGAGAGAATCTCACAAGTTTCTACAAGAAGGCTTCTGCGAAGCATGCCTCATAAGTATAATGCAGGACACACTAAGTACTGAGTGTCGAAATAACCATGAAAACATTGATTCCTAAAATAATAAATCTCAAATTTTCCTCTTTGATTTCTGTTACAAATGATAATTTGTTCCTATTTCTAATACTGTACAATAAAATATTTTTTGAAGGTCTATTCTAATTTTACATAAATCTTCAATTCATAATTACAAAAGATAAAAAATTTAATTGTTTCAATATTTATTTTGTGGCTTTGCTTTAAACATTTTTGAGAAGTGTTTATGATTGTCCAGTGTTACAAGACAGGACTTTTTTGACATTATCTCTTGTTATGTCTGTGCTCTATGAAACTGAAATATTACATTTTTTGTGACAGGATTTGAGTGCCGATGCGGAGGGCTATACTGTGCAGTCCATCGATACAGCGACAAGCACAATTGTACATTTGACTATCGGGAAATGAGCCCAAGAGATACGTCGCAACAATCCCGTTGTGGTAGGAGAGAAGATTCAGAAGATTTGAACCTGTTGTGCCTAGTAATAGAAAGTGATTAGGGATCAAAAAAAAATAGCTATTTGGGGTTATAAATCAAGGTAAATAAAAATTGTTCTAAATTAACTGGCAGCTGACTGCAGGAAGAAATAAATACAAAATGTGAGAAAATAACTCCATTTGTGCCATTTTGTGACGAAACATCAAGACCACTTCCTATATTATGTCAGCGCTGTTTTATGTGTGGTCATAGTAGTCAATATTTTTTTTGAAGGGGAATAATGCAAATAACATTGTAACAGACTTCCTTTGTGGGATGCAATATACAAGTTCTGGAACTTTAAAAAATATATATATATTTGAATGAAGAATGTGAAGCAGTGCTTTTGGTTTCTTTGCTTGTTATATTCTAGTTAGGCCAGACATAAAATGACACGTTAGGAACAAGAGGTTCTAATTTTTTCTGGGGGAAAATGTTTACGCGGGACACTCAAGTAGTGCATGCTGCGTTGGTCATGTGGTTTATGGAAGGAACTGGAACTTCTCAGTGTTTGCATAATTGTACGTTTATTGAAGCAACGGACAAATAGCTCTATAATAAAAGCATGCATAGGTACTCGTTTTTTCAGTAGATGAATGCCTTTACGAAGACTTTAAGTATAAAAAAACTGGTTTAAAAAAGTAATTAGTGAATATGAAGGAATAAAATATAAGTAAAATTGTTTTCAGTGTTTCCTTGTATATGCCTATTATGTTGCATCACCCCCCCCCCTTAAACTGGTCTGTAAATGATAGTCCCAAGTTTTTTAAGCTTGCCTGAAACCCATTATGAAATATATAACATACATCTTAAAAGCAGAATTTGCCCACCTTTTTTCCATTTCATATCAATTTTTAGTGAATTCTGGAAATTTGGTATAATTGCTCATGCAGATTGTATATTTGACCATTAGATCATAGGTCAGTATGTGTGATTGTTTAGTTTCAGGTAATTTATAACTTCAATTGAAATTTATAAAACTCTACAGACTTGCTCACAATGAAAATATCGATGTAATAGTAAATAGAAATGGTTTTGTTTTCATGGTTCAAATGGTTTAACTTAAATTCACATGATGATTTTTATATTTAACTAGACTGACTCTAATAAAAATACTAATATTGTAACAGTCAACATATCTAATCAAAATTACTCTGGGGAGTAACATTAGGAGGTAATTTTCAATTTATAATTGGGTTGGATAAAATGTTCTTACATCCCACCTCATAAAGTTCTGCATTTTCAAGATTCTGGTTTCAAAGGCCATTTGCCTTTATCATCAGTACAACCCCAGCTCAATTGGAGTTTGACTGAAAATCAAGGTGAAGACCTTTGAAACGAGTTTCATGAAAACGCATAACTTTTTCTTCAGGTGTAAAAACATTATATGCAAATAGTTTATAAATAGTCAATGTATCATTCACAATACTTTGGTTTTCATTGGCTCAGTTTTCATTAACTTAAATTAAAATTCACTGTTATGTCAATTTAACAAAACTACATTCTTACTCTCGATGAAAAAATTCTATGACTTTAATATTTTATAATAAATAGTTTTGTTTAATTGGCTCAAATTTGATAATATTAACATTTTTCTCTTCCCCTAGCAAAGCTACAATTTAAAAAATAAATCTAAATTAATTTTTGTTTTTTTAATGTAAATATATTCAATTTAATATCCACACCAGTAAAAACTTGTTTTGACTAAAGAATATAGAAGACGTGAATAAAATGTAGGTGACTTCAGAACAATGAGTTTAGCCAATGAAAAGCACCAAAGTTACATGGTGTTTCATTAGATCTTCTTTAATATTTAAAGTTGAAAAAAGTACAGGTGTGAGGGGTAAAAGAAGTTGGTATCATTAAAAATTGTATTGTTTTATCAACCATTTTTTTAAAAAAAACTTTCTTATTCTTTCAATATTACAATTGTTAGTATTATGAGAAAATAAAGCATGAAGATTGTTCGGTTCCATGTAAATGTTTATGATTGGTTGTTGAAGTAAATTGGTTGAAATATAAAAATTTAATTTATACAAAAATTAATGGGAACTGGCATTGAGGTATGAATCGGAAACTTTACACCTCACCTCATAAAATATGACCTGGGTAATGGGACAGTGATCTCTGAAACATGTCCTGTTTTACGAGATGAGGTGTAAAGTTTCTGATTTTTGTATACACATTTCAGACATATTTTTTCACTCTCTCACTATTTTCAAAGGTTCTGCCTTTCGAAATATGAAATTTGTGTGACTTAGCTTTAGTTGTGATGTTTTAAAATGAGAAGACACAATATTTCATTCCTCATATCTGTGAATGTCATGTTTACAATAACTTTCTGTGGAATATTTTAGTAAAGAAGCCAGATATTATTCCAGAAATGCCATGTAAAACTGCAGTAGCAAAATTCAGACTGCTTACAAACATGATTATTTGGCCAAACACTTGTATAAAATAAGAATTTACACGAATCCAAATTGTCCTCTATGCAACAAAGATGAACATCATCTATGTATTATACCTGTTGGATCCACCATAGAGAAATATTGGAGAGCAAGAATGCTAAGGCCCAGCATTTGATAACATAATTTTCTGTGCTCATCCCTATTTCTTGTGAATTGTCTAACTTTCCCTTATCACCCCTGTAATATACTGAATTCATTGCTGCTTCGGTTGCCCTCCTCAAGTACCTTCCCATCCACTCTCAAACTCTTCCCTAATTGCTTCATTTCACGCTATCTCTTTTTGGTTTTGTTAATTTACTTCCAAAGGTATTTCATCTCTGAAGAATTTTTCTATTGTACGTGAATTTTCCTCTCTGTTATGTGGCTTTTTCCACTACTTTTATTTTTCCTGATGGATGCGGTTATTTTTTATTCCAAACAATTTTTTTTTTTACATTGTGATAACTTCGTTGCGTGTAGTAATGAACTGAAGAAGAAACAATCATACTTTGAGAGAATTTCATGCTGATGGTATAAATCGCTAAATGAACTTAAGAGTTGTTGAAATTGTCAGGAACTTCAAAATGCATGATTCTGATTAAAAGAACCTCAAAATATTACTTCGTAAAATAAATCATGGTGATTCCGTTCTTATTCTTCTGAATGTTCCCTTAATGTGAATTGTATTCGTTTTCCAAATGTTTTAGTAGTTGAGATTCTTGTGATCCTGTGTTAAGCTTTCTGCAGACATTTAGATGATCACTTTATGCAGATGTAGTCCTCCTAAACATGGGTATACATTTTTTCTTATTCTGTTTTTGATAAATATTTCTATATTTTAGTAAAATGATAGTGTAATTGCCTTGTTATACATAGAGCTTTTTATAGTTTAAGCCAGTGGCTACTTCAGCCCATTCTGCCCTCCTCTTCTATCTTGATCTAGGCTTATCTCTATCCCTTCTTCCTTGTAGTACCATTGTTAATTTAAATTTATTCACTTAATATTTGAAAAGAAAAATGTATGCCTAAGCTGGAATTTGAACTAGAGGTCTCTGGTTTCCCACTCTTAATTCACTGAGCTATTTATGCATGCAATCCACACGCCATCTGGCCACTTCTCAAGACTTTTAACGCTGCTTTTATAACCAGTAAAGCTTTGTTTTCAATGTTTTTATTTTAAATTTATCACTTCTCACTGAAGGACAAATTATATTTGAAAAGAAATATTTACACCTAAAATGGAATTTGAACCTACAGTCTCTGGTTTTCTGTACCAGCTTTAAAAAGTGTTAAATCCCATTTAAATTCTTGTTGAGAAGAAATAATCACATAGTGTGCAACATGCAGGGATTGTGTAAGAGAAAAATTCAGTTTAAACTGAGATGCCTAAATAGCTCAGTGGATTAAGGTGCTGGTACAGAAAACCAGAGATCTTGGGTTCAAATCCCGGTTTATGTATATTTTTTCTTCAAATATAATTTGTCCTTCGCTGAGAAATGATAAATTTAAAATAAGAAGATCCAAAATTATATTTAATTGAACTTCATCGTAATTTAATGTTCGATGTATTTGATATTTTGTGATTACGTTACATATTTTCATTGTGAATGGGCATTAAGAGTTAATTATAGTGTTTTAGTTATAATTAGGACTAATTTGGATGGTCCAGAGCACAAGTCCATAAACTGTTCTAGGCCTGTTTCATGAAAAAATCTATTAAAAATAAATCTTTCGCCATGATCATGGTTTAAGATTAAATCTTAAATGTAATTGCAGAGTTTCGAAATACTCCCTGGAATTAATTACAATTAAATAACTTTTTTAACATCTTGTTACTCCAAACATGACATCCTGGACTTGTTCTCTCCACCATCTGTATAGCAATAGTAATCCAAGTGCCAGAATGCACCTCAGTGGATTATTCTAGTTTAGCAGAAATGAATCTACAGTTGTATTGTTCAACCCTATCTTCTAATGAATGTACAGAGTGATACAAAGAAGGCATTACCAAACATTCAATGTACTTCGTCATCACCGGACAGGGTGTGTTTTGTTTTGTAAATTAATGAGTCATGTTTTATTTGCTGAAATTCAGATTTTGCAGGAGGGAGTATATCACAATAGGATCACAATATTCCACTGAAATACATAAAAAAATAGAAAATTTTATTAAAATATTGTTAAAAATTTACTAAATAAAAAGAATAAAACTCTCCAGGATTGGAAAGTGTTAATTTAAATAAAATATATTTTAAATTTGAAATAAATTCTTTATTACCTCACCTCCTATCCTGTCTTCTAGGTAGACCTAATTGGTTTCATCTCCAATAATTTCACAATCCTTGTTCTGTCTTAAAGTACTGCTTTTAACTCAGTTTGTTGATAAACCGATCGTCCAAGTCAATTTCCTGAGAATTTAAGAATTTATTCTTGTTTTTTATTGTGGATATTTTCCCAGCTTTGTTTTATTAATTTAGTTTTTCTTTTGATTTGATGTTTTTCTGACCATGCATGAGCATATTATTCTGACAATATTTGACCTAAATGAACATAACTTGAGTGTAGATTCCTAAAGTAAGTAATATTTTACTCACTTTCTAATGTCACTCCTGGTATATTCATTTGACAGATTCATAAATTGTAGGAACACTTTCTAGAGCACTGCTTAAGATATGCACATTTCTCATAGTAATTGCAGTCTTTAATTTGTCTGGTGTATGTGAATTATTAGGTTAAACATTAAATTTTCCTTAAAAAAAAAGTAAATTAAACAAAAAAATAAAGCTTTGCATTAAATTATCAGAATGTAATTTATGAACATAACAAATTTTGTATGGACAAAAATTCAGACTTTTAAGTGCTCATGTCCTTGTGATATTGAAATTTCCTGAGCTAGATGCCGGCTGGATTTTCTTGGACTTACAATTCTCGCACAAATAGAATATATTTTATTGTGTAAGAACTCTGTTGGGCAGGATTTCTTTGTATTTAACACTAAACCAGTTTGTTGTCATTGTTTAAACAATCTTATATTTGAAGAGAAAAATGTTTGCCTAGACGGAGACTCGAACCCGGGACCTTTGGCTTATACTTTTATACTTTTTGGTAATAAAAATGTGCTGTATTCAAGCATTGTAAGTGATTACATATTGTACAGATTGAGAAGGGAAACTGAAACAACACTTTCTGCTTCTGCAAAATCCTTGGTCTCAGTAAATGGCCACTCTGCTCAGTGATGGTCACATGCCAAATACATTGAATGTTTGGTGGCACATTCTTTGCAACTATGTGTATTTTTAATAATTAGAGACACATCTCACCTTATATTTTGCTATCATCTGACTCCCACCATTTTCACTTAAGAAATAAAACTTATTTTACCAAGGCATTAAAAAAAAGAAGTTAGATGTACAACAAATTCAATATTTTTGATAAATGTGAGTTCCACATAAAATATGGCATAAGATGTGGAATTAAAGTTTCTTCCCAGCTTCCCAACCCAAAGTGGTATATAAACTATTAAAACAATTTTAAAATGTCAACACCTTAAAATATTGTAGAACATGAATAAATTCTTACATAATAAAGGATTGTTTATTTTTATTAAAACTCTTATGCCCCACAAAAGCATTTGTTGCTTTTATTTTGTATAATTAGTGACTAAAGTTTATTGGAACATAAAACATGTATTTTGTAACTACTCCTATATATACCACATTCACAATTGCTTGTTGAAATAAAATTGAATACTTTTTTAAAACATGCAATCATCAATATAAAAACTGTATATTCTAGTTACATATATTGAATACAGAAACCATATTTTCTGTTAAAAGGATTGAGACCTGTATATAAATGATTTGAAGAGAAAAAGTAATGTCCTATCATCTGAAGGATTAAAAAATTAAAATGTGTAATTTTACTTTATTGTTACATCAGTTACCATGTAATTGATATAAGACAACTCGGTGGCACTTCCGATCAGTTTTGAGAAATAGAAATATCTCTGCTCTGATCTTTGACACTTGGATCACTATTGCTAAACACCGTCCAATAAAATTTGAAATTAAATTTAAAAATGAACTTAATTTTGCTTTGGTGTTAATATATTCTATACTTGACGAAGATTGATATAATTATAATAATAATTAGCATAAAGAGATGTAAAAAATAATGCACCATACTATTTTATTTTGTCACATAATCACACAATTGTGTTCATTGATTTATATGTACATGTACTGTTTTTGTTGTAAACATAAAAACAGCTCATAGTTAATTATATGAACTCCTCCTTTTTACTCAAACAAGTTGAATTTATTGTCCATCCAATTAGGCTGAAAATAGTGCCTGCTGACCTGTGTGTTAGAATGTCATCTAAATCAGTGGTATTCAACCTTTTTCCATTCACCATATGCCAAGATTTATCCATAACTGAAATTGACTAATGGCACTATCAAATTCAGAAGTTCATGGCTGTTTAGATACAGAGTGTAACTAAATTCAACGCCTAAACTTATGGGGAAGTAAAGGTTTTACAGAAATCTATGAACAGAAGTCCAAACACATCGTCAGCAACTCAAGAATCTAAAAATTCAAAAGCCGCTATTACAATGCCTCACAGTATTCATGGATACTACCTCATAACTATTTTGAGGTTTACTAAATTTACGTTTATTTAAATATACATTGTTATTCCTCGTATGAAGAAATGTAGCAAGGGTCTAGGGTGGAACTAAATTCAAACTTATAAGGATGATGATAGAGTAGATCCAAACAAACATTTTTATTCTCAAACATCTGCTACTATGTTAATTACTGTCATGGACTCTATGAATGTCAATACTGATTTAATTGTTCCTTCAAATTTTGAAACAGAAAGATTCTTTATACCATCTGGAAGATGTCAAACACAACCAGGTGTCAGTTTTCATGTTGTTTTGGCAACACATTTAATTCTATAAACTCTTCTTGACATTTCACTCACAAATTGCTGTTTAAAGTTTATCTATTGCACAATTATTTTACTCAGTTGCTTCTGTTTCACAACTGATTAGCTTCCAACCCTGGCAACAGTTAATATAGGCTGGAGGAGGAAATTTTTCAACTCCCGATCAAGACTTTACTCGTATGGAAGTTTCTGCCATTGAACTTTCCCAACAGGGAAGATCAAAGCTCAGAGAAATCTCTGGAAGGAAAGTTCAGACCCATCAATGATCTACTTGGGTCTTATGACTTTAGTCAACTCACGAATCTAATGCGAGACGACTGTTCACGATTCATCACAGTATGTTAATTACTGTCAATGCTAAAATATTGATGGACGCTGTATCGAGGGTTGTTGTGCTGTATCTAACGCTGAAATGATTAGCAGATGACGCTTCAAAGTCAATACTGATTAAATTGTACTTTTAAATTTTAAAAGAGGAAAATTCTTTTTTATTGTTGATTTAACATTTCTCACTGAAAGATAAATTATATTTGAAGAGAAAAATTTTCGCCTAGACTGAGACTCGAACCTGGAACCTTTGGCTTGCCGGGCCAAATGCTCTACCAACTGAGCTACCGAGGCGAGTTACAATCTAGATGCAAATTTTTCTCTTATATACGTTGTAATTCCCTTTTGCCAAATGCTTTTGAAACCATTGCTTCTATCTTTGCAAATGGCGGCTTCTTAGTTAAGTTATATAAGAGAAAAATTTGCGTCTAGATCATAACTCGCCTCGGTAGCTCAGTTGGTAGAGCATTTGGCCCGGCAAGCCAAAGGTCCCGGGTTCGAGTCTCGGTCTAGGTGAAAATTTTTCTCTTCAAATATAAGGAAAATTCTTTATACCATCTGAAAGACTATTAAACATATTCATGGATACCACCTCATAACTATTTTGAGTTGTACTAAATTTACTTTATTTAAATGTATATTGTTATTTCACATGTGAAGAGATATACAGCATGTATGTGAGCAAGGGTCTCAAACTAATTATTGAATGAGAAAACAGAAAACTGTGCTGTAAATAGTACACTTGTAATGTTGCATATGATACTCTATGATCTCTAAACAGAAGATGTTTAAAAGTATGGCCTCGTGCTTTATCCTGTCATTCCATGTTGTATACCGTTGAAAGATTTCAGGCACATGCTTGCAAGGACCTGAGCGATAATTCAAGTGCCCATGACATGAAAATCAAGTGGGGTGAGATTGGGAAAATGAGCAGCCATCGTTTGTGGTTACAATGTTCTTGTGTCATATGTAAAGTTACAACTCTGTATTTCTGTTCACAGTGTAGGACAGTTTCTCATTCATTAATTGATTTCAGACACATGGTCATATACAAAAAAAAAGTTTATTTTGGTCTACTCTATCTTCCCTACAAGTTTGCATATTGAATTTAGCGTACATTACTCCACAGGAACCCATGTCCAGGTTTCTCGACAGTAAAAGAGTGTTATTCTAATGAACTTTTCTGATCAATGTATATTCTCTGTTTTAGAATGGCTTATCTCATTTGACCTGTCCAGCATGGATGAATGCTACTGCTGGCATACCCCTGTTATTTAAGCTTCTCCGCCATTTAGTCAGGATTTTTAAACTGGGCCTAAACCTTCTGTTGGCACAATGGTCCTGGGGTTAAGTTACCCTCAAATTGAAATGAGTACCAGATATGTTCTGGTGGTAAAGGCAGTCATCATGCAGGACTGACAATGTCACATCTCACGCTGATTGTCTGCATTCTAAGATTCGCCTTAAAATGAATTTTTTTTGTCACTTACATTGAAGGACAAATTAATATTTGAAGAGAAAATTTGCACTTGGAACTGGGATTTCAAGTATCAATCTGTCCTTCGATGTAAGTGACAAATTTAAAATAAAAAAACGTAAAAAGTATATGCTTTAGTAACTAAAAAGTGTTGTTAAAAGAATAATAAACATTGATAAGTTTATTTCCATATTTCAAATTATAATGAAACTTATTTATTGGTAAGAAGTGATAAATGTAAGATGGAAAGTAAGCTTTGCTGGCTATAAATGTGGTGTTCATTCCCAATAAAGTCTTCTTGTTAAAAGAAGCCACAGACGGCGTGTAGTATGCCTCAGTGTGCGGGATTTCATATAAAAATAAGAGAATGTTTTTTTATTTATTTCATACATCTCAATGATGGATAAATCATATTTGAAGATAAAAATTATACGCTCAAACTGGTGCTTGAAGCCGTACTGGCTTCCAAATAAATGTCTTCTTAATAAAGAAGCCGCCATTTGCAAGATAGAAGCAAAAGTTTGATAGCATTTGGTGCACAGGAATTAACAGCATATATAAGAGAAAAAATTTGCTTTTAGATTGGAACTTGCTCAGATAGCTCAGTCGGTAGAGTATTCGCCTAGAAAACCAAAGGTCCTGGGTTCAAGCCCCAGTCTGAGCATATAATTTTTCTCTTCAAATAAGAGAATTAATATTCTTTTGAATTGGAAGCCTGGTAGCTTAGCAGTCAAGAGTACTGGTATACAGAACAAGAAGTGCTAGGTTCAAATCCCGATTCAGACATATATTCTTCTCATCAAATCCATATTATTCATTTCCTACTTGTGGTCCAGGTTTCAGCCCCATTAAGAAATATTGTTTAAGCTATGATTGATATTAAATTTGAAGAGAAAAATTTTCGCCTAGACCGGGACTCGAACCCGGGACCCTTGGCTTTCCGGGCCAAGTGCTCTACCAACTGAGCTACCGAGGCGAGTTACGATCGGTAGCTCAGTTGGTAGAGCACTTGGCCCGGAAAGCCAAGGGTCCCGGGTTCGAGTCCCCGGTCTAGGCGAAAATTTTTCTCTTCAAATTTAATTTATCTTTCATTGAGAAATGTTAAATTAATAATAAAAACATCATATGATTGATATTCCCTGCTGGCATATTCTGTTTTCACAACAAACTTTTAATTAAATGCATTTGAGTGCAACTTTAATTGTCCGACCACTTAACAAGGGATAAATTGATCTTTTCTGTGCCCCAGCCCTTGGATTTGTTAGTGTTCATTCTTTAATTCCTGAAGTTGCGGCCATCACAACTCTCACAAATAAGTTAATGGGAATATGTGTAACTGCAATTCTAAATGACATGCGTCGGTTGAATATCACTGATGTAACCTTCTAAAAAATGTGTATGTTAAGAAAACAAGCCTTTCTATTAACGAGGGGATGTTATAGAGTGGAAATTTTTTTTTAAGTTTGATTAGTATCTTGTTTGCTGAAGTATACATTATACTAATAATGGACTCTTTTTATTTGGAGTTGCTGGGAATTTTTAAGAATATTTGAATGTGGCGTGTGTATGTGTTAGCTGATGGTGAAACAGAGAGTTAAAAGAATATTGTTGTGGTATACGGCATAACCGTTAATTTGTTTAAAATGCCGTGTGTAGAATTAATGCTATTTTGTTTGGGTCATTTGACTGGTTTTCCATTTATATTTTTTTGAAGGATGCTGTTTGTTGTGTGTTTGTGTATATGGAAGTCATCTATGCAATTATAATTTACAGTCATTTATTAAAATTAAATAAAAGTCGTGGAACTGTAATAAACATGGCTGCTTTCTGTTTTTTTCCAAAGGAAGCTAGATGAGGCATGACAAACCAGATGTGAGAATTTAATCAATGTTAAAGTAAGGAGTCCCGCCTGACCCAAACTTTCTGATGGCCGAGGGGTTGACTCAGCCTCTAATGGAAATGAGTACCAGAGTTGCTATGATGATCTTGAAGATTTTTGGGCTGTAGGCCGTGGTCGTGAGGCTTGTAGTTCCCCGATGTTTCGCCAGTCTCAAGACAACCCTTGAATGCAAGACGCAGTCTCTGGCGAAACGTCGGGGAACTACAAGCCTCACGACCACAGCCTACAGGCCGAAAATCTTCAAGATCATCATAGAGTACCAGATGCTTGCTCTGGGGGTAAAGGCGGCCATCACACAGGGCTTACAACCTGTGCCAATTGTCTAGAAGAGCTTTAATCTCCTACCCTCAAGGGTCTCCTGTGGCCTGTAGTGGGATCACTTTACCTTTTAGTAACACTACGAGGTATTTTGAATTTATAAATGACTTTGAGAAAATGTTTTTATACCTCACCTCATAAAGGTCAGTTGGAGTTTATCTGAAGATGAAGGTAAAATGACCTTTGAAACCAGAATTGTGAAAACATGGAACTTTAAATATTTATCATTTATGAACCGATATGAGAACCTTCCGATGAAAATTTCAGTCACAGAAACTGGAGGAAGTCATTCTATTGCTAATATGCAGCACAAAAACTTAGTATAGCTCGCGGGGCTGTTGTATTTGGGAAACAAGAGGTACTAATAACTGATTTAAAAATATTGATTCATCTGTTATTACTGAAGAGGCATTTCAAATGAAAATGTCTAATTAGAAGTGATTCTAAATTAAGCTAAACTTATAACTTTATTTTAGAAAGAAAAATTTAATTTGAACCGGGAGTCAAACCCAGGATCTCTGACTCTGTACATCAGTGTGATAACTGTTACACCATTTGAACTTCCGATAGGAACATCAAATTTCTTTTTATTTATACAATCAGAGAGCTGATGATAGGAGAATTGTATAAGTGGAAATAAATTTGACGTTCGTATCGGAAGTTCAAATGGTGTACAGAGTCAGAGATCCTGGGTTCGACTCCTGCTTCAAACATAATTTTTCTTTCTAAAATATAACTATCCAATTCTGGAACATATTCATTAAAAATATAACATGAAAATAAACATAATTGACTGTAAAATTATTGTGTGCAGCGCACGACAGAAACTACCTCAACACTGATACAGAGACAATGTTTTCTTTGTGTTGGAATATAGAGGGAGCGGTAGTCCTTAGGCCCTCACACACCAGGTAACAGTGTATACTCGGACCAACGGATATGTGCCCCTGTAGCACTGGCATCGTTCTTCAAAAAGTACACATCAGTTCTCACACAATTCCACCATGCTCCCCTCCCACTACGTCAAGTAGAAGCCACTGTAAGTGACCAAGTAGGGACGTTGCCAAACTTCCCCCAGTGTCAGGCTCTTGAATATTGAATAATGTAAGGTTAATTATTACTTCTTCATATTTAATTTAAGTAGGTCTAATGACACTGATTGATTTCTATAATTAATGGATATAATTATAATAGTGGATATTTGTTGGTTAAATGGAAATTATGTGAAGGGAATCTACATTATATTTGAAGAGAAAAATGTTTGCCCAAACCGAGACTCGAATCCGGGACCCTTGGCTTTCCAGGCCAAGTGCTCTACCAACTGAGCTACCGAGGCGAGTTACGATCTAGATGCAAATTTTTCTCTTATATACATTGTAATTTTCAGTGAGAAATGTTAAATCAATAATAAAAACATCAATCTACATTATGTTGTTTTTAAAGATAAATGTTTCATCATAAATACTTCTCCTTCACCTCATTGTCTTATTTGGTTAGATTTGGAACGTAATCTTGAAGTCCAACAAAATTATAAAATTTTAGGTATGAACACACAGTCATGTACCGTCCTTCTTTCTCATCCGGGCTAGGGGCCGGCTATGGTGAAGTTACTACATGCTACGATCTTATTTACATATTATATAACATACTGATACTATACAGGAATTCTAATTTATGCTTATGAATTAAGCTAAAGATAATAATTTACAATTTACATACTATATAACATAACATACTGATACTGAGTTGACAACACTGGACTGTGAGTGCAAATATCCCACAAGAAAGCTCAAAACTGTGAGTAATGGGAGAGGAGAAAGAGAGAAATAGAAAATAGAGACAGGCAAAAATGCAGGAAGGGAAATGATTTACCGAGGCAGAAATGGAATTCGTGTTTAGTTTGCATTTTTTACGGGGGCACAGATCTGTTGGTCCAAGAATATACATACTGATCAATTTTAGATGACAGCAAATAACAATGTTTGAAAGTCATGACCTAATTGATTATTGTAGAGTCTGTACCAATAAATTTGACGATAAAATTCTGTTTAGAAAATTATATACCTTCTTTTGTAGTCTCCTGTACTATTAAAACATTGTAGGTCAGGTGTATCCAACCTTTTTTGGGAGAGGTCCACTCTCGTTAAGGTGAATTGGTTTGCGGGCCACATGATCCAATTTTTTTACCGTATTAAATAGAATATAAGATAAACCAATTAATTTAAATATAAAATAGCTAAAATAATATGTTATTATATTAATAATATATTGACTTATTTTTTAATTAAACTAAATATTTTTTCTTTCATGTATAATCTAATTTTAAAATCTAAATTGAACAATAAAAATAAAGTATTATTAACCCTTTTATGTTTAATATAAATTTTAGTTTAAAATTTGAATAAAATTATTATATTAAAACAATTGATTTTTTATCAATGTGACACCTGGCACTACTTTTCACGAACAAGGCATCCGATATCTGGTTTCATTGATGTTATACCAACGTGAACTCTACAGATGACTGTCGGTGATGCGCATGTTTCATCCTGGAGAACACTTGTTTGCACGTGAATGTGATGCGAAACAAAGTGCTTATCTATTAATGCTCGGATATTGTTCTCTGGGAATGTAGTCGCGATGGAATTGTAGTAAGGGGACATTGTTAAACTTATTCTTTAGGTCTGACGCACATTTAAAATCAACACACTCCATTTGCAGATCCTCGGGGACCTCGTCTATTTTAGTGGAGAAAGGGGAAGAAAACAGATTGAAACTTATAACATTCCTTGGAGTCTAGAAATCTAATGCAGATTTAATTTCTTAATTCTGATATAATTTCTGCATACTTCTGAGAATGTTGATTATTACACTTTTGTAGGGCTGGGAAATGAATAAAGTTAACAAGAGAAGCTAATTCTTCTGTAATATTAAAATCTTTATCAACTCCCCTTAAGAAAATTGCTAATTGGGCATCACTACTCTCGTCAAGTGCCAGAGAATAGAACTGGAAATTTGTGGCTCGGTATTTTAAAGTTATCTCCATATTGGACGCTAATTTGTCAATACGGCGAGCTACAGTCTGTTGTGATAAGCTTAATTTTGCAAAATGAACTTTTTTTACAGGGCATATATTATCAGCAACACTCTCAATGCACTCTTTAACAAACTTGCCATCTGAAAATGGTTTAGATTTTTTTACGATAATTTCTGCTACTGCGTAACTCGCTTTTACCAGAGATTCAGTTTGAAATGACACATTCTTGAAAATTAACTGCTGTCTCGATAGTTCAATTTTAAATTTGGATACCTTGTCTTCAGAAAATCGACCCTCAAATATATGATATGAAGACTCATGTTTGGTGTCGTAATGTCGCTTTATGTTGCACTCCTTAAACACTGAAACTGTTTCACTGCAAATTTAACACACAGCTTCCTTGTTTAATTCAATAAAAAAAAGTATTGATTTGTCCACTTTATTTGAAATGATTTACCTGCGTCTGAAACTTTATTTTCTTGCCACTAAACTTAGAAGCCGTAATTAACGCTTATAAAACTCACAGAATTAACTATATTCTTCAAACCTCTCGCTAACACTGACACTACAATGTGAGCGAACAACTACAATCTGGAAACTAACTTGAAATGTACAAAATGCAATGATGATAAAACAGCTGGCACACATTTGCCTTTGAGAGTAGCAACTGCGGGGTCAACAATACATGGAGACTTCAAAGCGATGCGCGGTAGGTAGGATCATAAATAAAAATGTGGGCTGGGTGTTTCTTAAAATGGATGTGATTTCTCCATGTTTTGAGTAAGAGCATAAGTAGGATGAACTTTTGCAAACACGTGTTGGAAACAGATAAAGTCTTGCTCTTTCAAGTTTATCTTATACCAAATAGAATTACTTCTTCTTTTTCGGCTTTCCCCCCTTTATAGGTTTGCCGTCTTCAGTTTCCATTTATCTCTATCATTCCAATCTCCCTCTTCCAATTGTTCTGACATAGATTTTCCATTTCCATCTTGGTCTGCCACGTTTATTTCTTCCAGGGGGTGACCATTGGTATATATTTTTTAAGCCATCTTTCATTTTCCATTCTTTGTACATGGTCATACCATTTAAGTGTTTGATTTTCAATCCTCTTAACAACAGATGTGGTGACATTCATTTCTCTCCAAAGGAATCAATTTCTTATTTTATCCTATCTTGTTTTTTGGAGGCTTCTTCTAAAATAATCAAATTCAACTGTTTTAATTTTATTCTTTTTAATTCCGTCAAAGACCAAGTTTCACTTCCACATGACAAAATATTCTGTATTATGCTCTTATAAATTTTCATTTTAGTTTCCTTTGTAATATTTTTGTTCCAAATTACTCCATGTAATGTCTTCGTTGCATTTTTTGCCATTGCAATTTTAGTCTGTATATCTCTCTCACAGGTGCCTAAACTTATAATTATTGACCCAAGATATTTAAAAAAATTCACATTTTTTCTCCCCCGGTCACGAGTATGAGGTAAGCCACATCCTTTCCCAAACACATATATTCTGTTTTCTGTAAATTGATATTCAGTCCCCATTTTTTATATTCTTCCATTAGTTTATTTATCATATACTTCATATCATCTTCATCCCCTGCAAAAATTATTTGATCATCTGCAAACAACGATGAATGTAGTACTTTTCCTCCTATAGGAATAACCATTTCAGAACATTTTTTATACCATAAGTTAAGAGCCTGGTCTAAATAAATGTTAAAAAAGAATTGGTGACAAACTGCATCCCTGCTTAAGGCCTTTATTCACTGTGAATTCCTCTGTTAAATTATTCTGTATTTTTACTTTAGCTTTTGTATTACTATAGATCCTCCTAACAACATTAATCCATTTATCACTTATATTCATATTTCTCATTGCCATCCATAACAATTGTCGAGGTACACTATCATATGCCATCTCTAAATCAATAATGGTCATATGTAGTTCTTTATTTTTTGCTAGGATTTTCTCTTGTAATTGTCTAATACAGAAAATATTATCAATACATGATCTTCCACTCCGGAATCCACATTGTTCTTCTCTTAAGTTATCTTTTATCTCCCTAAGTTTAAAATTTATAATTTTACTAAAAATCCTAGCTGTTGAAGGTATAATGCTTATACCTCTATAATTGGAACACAGTTTTTATCACCTTTTTTAAAAATAGGAGTAATGTACGATAAATTCCAGTCTTCTGGGATATTGTCTCCCGTTTCAATTTTATTAAAAAGTTTTGTTAAAAATATTACTAAAATATCTCCTCCATGTTTTAGGAGTTCCATCTGAATATTTCCTGGTCCTGGTGCTCTCCCATTTTTTTGCCTCTTTCAAAGCTCTTTTTACTTCATCTTCTGATATCTCTGGAGTGTCAAATTTATATCTATATCTGTATCTTGAAGTTGAAACTCATCTCTATTTTCTTGAAGTAAGCCTTTATGATGTTGCATCCATTCTGATGGTCTTATCAACTGAATATTTATCTTCTTTCTTTCTGATTTCCTGATATTTTGTAATGTTTTCGAAGCTTCTTTGGATCGAGCATATCCAATTGAATGATCTATATTCGAGCAACATTATCCCAGTATTCATTTTTTGTTCTTCTCACTTCCACCTTTGTTTTATGTTTTAATGTGATATGTTCATTTCGAGATGTTGTTGAGTGATCTGATAACCATTTCATCTGTGCTTTCTTTTTTTCTTTTTATTACTAATTTCATAAATTATATTAGACTATATCTTACAAATACCACTGCGAGCTGAATACAATGTGATAGAACAAATATCATTGTGGGCTGCATGTGATGAGATCGAGGGCCGTGGGTTAGACACACCTGTTGTAGGCATTTCGAGACCAATCCCATCCTCAGCAGAAGGTTGTTCACTTTTGTCCAACAGTTGACTGATTTGTGATGATCTTGTGGAGGATTGTGTTTAAAATTAGCAGGAAATCAACAATAATTTGATTTTAAACGAGAATGCACAAAGTACACACAATCCTATATACAAGTCAGTCGGTCATTGGACAGTACTGGAACATCCTTCTGCTAAGGATGGGACTGGTCCCAAAAGGCCTATAGTGTTTAAATTAGTTTAACGATTGAGGAGACTGCATACAAGGTACATAATTTTTTATATATTGTAGAGTCTGGATTCCTGTGTAATTGCAATACCTCCAGTTACGTAACAGCCCAGTTAGGAGTTACTAGAAACAAGTTAATTTAATTATGCCTATTTGCCCATAGTGCAGTCAACGTACCAACCCAATGAGACATCTAGTAGGCATTACCTCTGGCTGTGTCCAGAAGTATGTCTCATTACAAGATATGATGTCAACATTCAGTCATAAGTCCTTTGAATTGGATAACAAAAACTTTATCAATTAATCAATTGACTTGGTATTTACTTTATGAAAATCTATATTAATTTAATTAAATAAAAATTAAACAAAACTTGATGTTTTATCTGATTTTCATATGTATTACAATATAAATTTGTAACATGTTTCGGTACTTTGTACCTTCTTCAGACATGATTACAAATGAATGAATTTTGTTATTATATCAGGTCATAACAACTGTAACTATGCAACTGAATGTAAACAAACATTTTTTTTTTCAATAAACAATCTCTATTATAAATTTAAAAGAGGAGATTCATTTAAATCTAGTTGGGAATTTAACAGCCTATTGCTATTCTTCAATTTATTTATCTCTACAATTTCTAAAATATCTAACTTTTTTTGTCATAAACATGTAAAACTTTAAAATTTGAATCAAAACAATGATCGTATTGGAGTAGGTGGTTAGCAAACTTTGAAGTATCTACATTTCTGTTATATGCTCTCATATGTTCCTTTATACAAGAAATAAAAGGTCTGCCAGTTTTGTTTCTCGTCAGGATTTTTAAACTGACCCAAACCTTTTGGCGGCACTATGGCCCTGGGGTCGACCCAGCCTCTAATGGAAATGAGTACCAGACGCTTGTACTGGGGGTAAAGGCGGCCGTCATGCAGGGCTGACAACACGGCTGACATCAAGTGCCTATTGTCCAGAAAAAGTGGGAGCCTTAACTTCCTACTACCCAATGGGCCTTCTGAGGCCTGTAGTGGGATTACTTTACCTTTACTATAAAGCAGAACCGTCCAAACTACGGCCCGCAGGCCACATCCAGCCCGCCATGGCTTTTCGTATGGCCCATGTAAGCACTGAAATGAACAAATTAATTTTATATTTTAAATTTAGATTTTAAAATGTAACATCTAGTTTGGGCATCCCAGTGTGAAATTCAACTCTCAGGAATGTGGGGTTGAGGTGTCACTGCTTCTGTTGACAATGTAGTAGAGTTGATTCATCCCTTATTTACAGTTTTCTCCCCCACTCCAAACTTTGAACATTGCTTATTTCGCTTGTTGTATTGTCAATCAAACAGTAGCCTGTCCACAGAATAGTTGTAAAAATAGTGTTAAATTAAATTGAGAAAATGCTTTAAAAAAACACCAAATTTATTCCGAGTGTAGTAAGTTTAACGAATTCTGGACCAGCAAGTGTTTTGTGAAGGAGCAAGGAAACAAAGTATTAGTGTTATTTGTAAATATATTAAGTTTTGTACCTTTTTTTACAATTTTAATTGCAGCTTTGTATTATAAACATTTTAACATTCTTCGGTATGTTCATGTAATTTTATTGTTGTAGTAATAATAATAATAATAACAGTTGCAACAATAATAGTAACAATATTTATGTTCCGGCCCGCGATCAATTGCACAATCAGTTATTGGCCCGGCCCATTAAAAAGTTTGGGCGCCCTGCTATAAAGGAACATATGAGAGCAAATAACAGAAATGTAGATACTTCTAAGTATGCTAACCAATACGATCATTGTTTTGACTCAAATTTTAAAGTTTTACATGTTTATGACAAAGAAAAAAAATTAGATATTTTAGAAATTGTAGAGATAAATAAATTGAAGAATAGCAATAAGCTGTTAAATTCCCAACAAGATTTAAATGAATCACCTCTTTTAAATTTATAATAGAGATTTTTTATTGAAAAAAAAAATTGTTTGTTTACATTCGGTTGCATAGTTACTGGAGTTTATATATAATAACAAATTCATTCATTTGTAATGATGTCTGAAGAAGGTACAAAGTACCGAAACAGCTGTTACAAATTTATTTTGCAATAAATAAGAAAATCATATAAAACTTGAAGTATTTTTATTTAAAGTTTATTGTTCAGCAGCTAAATACATATAAACTGTCAATCATATACTTAGATCTCACACACTATAGGGTGGTGATGATCAGTAAATTCTGCTTAGAGGCCTCTCTTTCAGGTTTAAGGTTCTTTTATGAGCCTGAAAATCTTCAGACTCGGAACCCATGGCTTAATGTTCATTCCGGATGACTTTATTCCATCAGCCATGGCCAGGAACATACTCACTGCGGCCTACTCAGAGCCTGTTGTTCTCAATGTATATATTTTCCCAGACAGTTGATTTCATTGTTTTTCTAACTTCCCCATTTTAAGGTTTCAAACTGGAACTTACATGATATTTCGTTCATCTGTTTCTGATATTGTAGCCATAATAAAAATCAGGCTGAATGTTGAAGGGAAAAATAGGAAATACACTGTTTTCAAAAACCAATGCTAGTTTTTAAACAAAGATCATATTATCTTGCTTAAAGACACACAATTGGTACGATAAATTTAGTTTTCCTAGTTTATGGTTTGAAACATGGGAAATTTACCACATCATATCAAAGTGTCATGCCTCTTCTGCTATCTCTCAGGTGGATGGATAAAGTAATGTCATCTAAATCTCTATCAGAAAAAAATTTAATTTGTCAATTTGTGTAAGAATTGGAGAATATTTTGCCAAAAATGTTATTAATATGGGTAAGTTTTATATATTAGCTATACAAATTAAAATTGAATTTTTATCATTAAATGCCTCCTAAATACACTGCTGTACATACATGACTAAAGTTAGCCCATCAATTTATAGTTTTATTTGCTGCACAGAATTTTGATTGTAGAGCAACCAATTTTCAAGCTGACAGACATCTTCATAATACTAGAGAGTGATACACATCCGTGTAAAGAGTATTAAGTCAAAATGCTGAGCATATTTGAAAAATAAAGAACTTTTTCACAAAAGCACAAATATTCTCTTATCTGAACATGTTTCAATGAAGATCTTTGCTGTTCTTAATTAGAATCATTCACCTTCACTGTCTGGCTTTCACACATTTATCCAGTCTTCCTATTAAAAATTGATGTACTAGACATCATAACATTTATCATCATTTTTGGTACTGTGGTCCGTTGAGACCAGAGGCTTGTTGACTACTTGTTTCTGCCAATCGAGCCTCGATGCTGCCAACCTCCTCCAATTCTGAATCCCCAGAATATGCTGATCCTGCTGTACGTTGTCCATCCATCTATGTCTCGGGTATCTGATTGATCGGCTACCTTCTGGTTTGGTATTTAATATTTTCTTCTGGACTCTTAATGATTTCCACGTGTCCTAACATCTCAATCTCTTGAGTTTTGATGTCTGCTAATATTGTTGGTCTTTAAAGTTTTTTTTCCAATTCACTATTTGTTCTTATTCTCCATTCACTTTTAATATATACTGCACCAAATATTCTCCTGAAGACTTCCCTTTCTCATGTGTTGAGGAGGCTTTCATCTTTTTTTTTATGATCAGGTTTACTGAGCCATACGTTACTATGCTTGTAAGTTAAGCTTAATTAACACTAGTGAAGACATCATATGTCTGATTTCCACCATCAGTGCACTTGGCTCACATGTACATGTGGCTGGAAGGGAGAATCCCTAAACACATGTGAAAGATTATTACGTGGTTGTCAAATTAGTCATTTAATCAATGACTGCTGATAGTTTTGTGTGTTCTATTACCAGCCTTACAGCACAACATGTAATAAGGAGGGACAGTAGTAACATGGTTGCCTGATTATTCATTTGGTCAATGATTATGTAGGCATTACATCATTTAAAAAGTACAGTATTTCCCAGTGTTCCCCTCCCAGTCAAAACAACACAGGGGACAGGAAGTGGCAACACGTAGTAAGAGAACCAACAGCACATTCCTAGCATATTTTCCATGTCCAGATTTAACGTGGACGAGTGACATATGTTTATCCAACCAGTATAGAAGTGACATGAGATCAGCATGTCAAATCCCCTAAACCTAGTGCTGGTACTTATTGTAGCTGTCCAAGTATCTCATTGGTCCCATATTGGCCAAAATTCCATGAGAAAATTTCTTCTTTCATGGGGACTCAATCATTCTTAGTTCTGCACCAAGGCATGATGCCTTAAACTGTTCAGCTGTGATCTGACACATCTCTCTCTCCTCTAGATTCAAGTTGAATAAAGATCTGTTAAGGTCATCTGCATCTTGTTTCTTGATGTACTGTTACCCATCTACCCAAGATACGATGCAAATATGTAAAATTGCTTATTTACATTGTTATTTCAAAATTATAAAGACGAGTGAATGATAACAGAGGTGATAATGTGAAAATAATTTTAAAAACTTTGAAAAACGAATGGTCTTCCATGACTGCCGAACTTTCAGTTTATATTCATAACTGTTCCATTACAGAAGCTTGTATTCTAATCTCGGTTTTATTGTGAAAATCCTATTGAAATGCAGTTCTAAGGGCGTAAACAGCAATGTAGATAAATTCCGTCCATGCTGATTTTTATTGTATGATTCCTGCCATAGCCCACTGACAAGGAAGGTCCATTGTCAAGGTCAGTTCCGAGGTTGCTACATATGAAAGAAATCTTCTTTATTAGGAATTTCTCTGTTAATCCTCTCAACACCGCACTCCTTGACCCACTGTTCTTTTGATCTCCCCTTTCTTCTGTTATTCTCCGCTTCAAAATTTAATATAGATACCCTGTCATCTGATTTCCTTTTTATGTGGCCAAACCATTTCATTCTTCTTTCTTGAATAACTTGTAGGACATCTTTTTGAACATCCATTATTTCTTTGATTTTAGTATTTCTAATTTTGTCTCTTCTTGAGTTTCTAGAAGTCCTCCTTCAAAAGTCCATCAATAGTATATGTGCTTGTTCTCTGTTCTTACACCATACAATCAAAGAAATAGTTGAGGTAAATATGTTTTGTTTATCTACATTTAACAATGTCGCTAACAAACATAGGGTTATACAAAAATTGTCTCCAAGACCAGAAGATAGAACTTGTGATAGGAAGTATCATTGTGAACTCATTGTAACTGTTGAACTGTAGGTTCACGGACGCATGGAATCCCCATCCTAAGCTGATGTTTTCCATTCCTCTCCTGTATATAATTTACCTTGTTGGCCACGGCGGACTAGTGGTTATGCTCCTTGCCTCCGGTCGCAAGTTCAACCCCGGCTGGGGTTGATGGAATTTTTTAGGATGGAAAAATCCAATGAGCAACTCCTCCGGAAGGGACTTTAAGCCTGGGTTCTGAGTTTGAAGATTTTCAGGCTCGTAAAAGATCCTTAAGCCTGAAAAAGGCCTCTATGCAAAATTTACTGACCTCATTATCCTAGTAATACCTTAGTTGCCTGCTAGATGTCTCATTTGGTCATATGTTGACAACATACCATTCATGACATTTATGGGCAAATAAGCATAAGTAAATTAACTTGGTCTTGTAACACCTAACATAGGAGAGAGCTAAGGCTCAACATTGAACATTGTAGATGTAGTAGATAATTTATTTTCCGGAAATCATGGTTAATGTTATTCTCCCACCTCATTCTTGGCCTACCTACTGGGTGCTTTCTCTCTGATTTTTCTACAATGAGTTTCCATGCCTCAGTTTCATGCCACATGTCCTGCCTATTACAGTTTACAAAACTTAATTGTTATTATATCTGGTTTCCCATAAAGTTCACTGTTATAGTCTTCTGCATTCTCCTGTTTAATGTCCAGTTCAATTTCAGTACAAGCCATGCAAATCCTTCACTGTCAATTAAAAAGTCAACAAAAATATCATGAATTTGAAGAGAATTTTTTTTTTCTCAAATTTAATTTATCCTTAAGTCATAAAAATATCATGACTCAGTGCAACTTAATGAACAAAAGTTAAGTTGGGACTCTCAACTGGCGAACGGCTCATCTTCTGCCCACAACGTTCAACTCCAACTAGCTTACATATTTTCTTATAAGTTGGGAATAAATAACTATGAACTAAACAAATTTTATTTTCTAATGATGTGAAAATTAAAAAAAACATAAAAACTGTGAAAATATTGTTGTTGTTTTCTAATGGCGAGATTTGACGCTTAAGTCATTTTCTCTCTGGCTTCCCAGTACAAGCGAACAAGGTCCTTAGAGTGTTGTGCAGTTGGATTTAAAGCTGGACAGACTAGAAGGTGGTGTTTGTCCATGATCAGGTCCGGGTCTTTGCATATGACACATCTGTCGGATTGGAAAACGTTTATTCTGTGGAGGTGGTGAGCCAGGCAGTCGTGTCCTGACATCAGTCTGAATTTTGCTACTGCTTCTTTGCGGCCTTTATATTTTATTTCTGTGTATAGCTCATCAATTTTTTCCCATGATTTCCCTCTGGCTGTTGCAATGTTTTCTTTCATGTTTTCCATTTGGAATGCTTTCTTAATTTCTTCGGTCTTTCTGTGGAGGTTCGAATTGGGGTGGGTTGTTATCTGTATTTTGGTACCCTTTTTGGCAAGTCCATCAGCTATTTCATTGCCAACTATTCCGATGTGTGAGGGTATCCACTGGAAGGCTATTAATTTATTTTGATTGTTGAGGTATAACTGTGAAAATATTTCCTTACTGAATTTGCGCATTCAGAAAAAAAAGATTGTTCAAAAATGTTTCTAAGGATTTTATTCTCAAGTTTTCATAATTTTTTCTCCTCTCTTAAAGTAGGAATTGAATTTTTTGCTAAATGAGTTCAGATATTAATAAAACTCCATGGCATGACAGGTCTACCAACTCTGGCCTCATTTCCACATGTGACCAGTGTAGGGATGACGTGTGGCTTTTCTCTAACTGGAGTCACAACTTGTCTCTTATTTACAAATGCCACCAGGTTGTCTCTCCTGTCATGGTAGTTGGGGTGCTTGTTATGTTACCCCAGTGATATGTTAGGTGATGAATGATAATGAAGCACCAGGAGAGTCCTTAATCCAGACCATTGGTGACCACAGGAATAATTCCATTTAAGAAAAAAATCATGTGGTCTCACCAGGGATGAAAGCTGGGACCCCATGAACTGTAGTCAGAAGCTCTGAACCCACTACTTATGGCAACTCGTGAAAATTTGTTTCTCTATGAAGACTTTACCGGTGCAAACCTCGGCTATGGCCCAGGAAAATATATAAATAACTTCTGTAAATCCTGATATTGTTTAGAGATGTTGTAAAATCTATTTATTAAACATATTTCTCCTGACTATTTCTTTCATATGCAAGAACTTCACCACAGTCTTGACATGGACTTGCTTCGTAACAGATAAATCATTTGTTTATGTGTGGACATTATCTTTATATATACATAAATGAGTGTCAGTCTGTCTACTTGTCCTTTTTATGGAAAAACTTGACCTATTTGAATAAGGTTTTCACTATCATATTATTTTTAGTCTGGACATCTTACCTCAATATTAATGTTGATTTGTTCTCGAACATGTTTCAAAACAATTCTGTTTTATCGTCAGCTTTCCCAGACTGAACAAATCAACATTAATATTGAGGTAAGATGTCCAGACTAAAAATATTATAATTAAAATAACTTCAAAATATAACTTGCTAAAATTAAATATTTTCACTATCATTTAGAGAATTTGTCTGCAACAATTAACTTACATAACATATTACCGTACGTACTATAAGGCCGGAACTTAAAAAAAAAACTGCATTGGTGCACTTAAAAAGTAGCTTTTTCAATCCTTAAATTGGCTTATGCTGCCTAAAGCATAGCAAATACACCAAATTAATGTACACAGAATTAAACATCTAAAAAATCTACAAAAAAGGCCCAGGACAGCATATGCCCATCTTTTACGGATTACTCACAATAATCATTTTTGTCTTTCAGCTCATTGATGCCAAGAAGATGGGGATAAGTAGATTTCTGGGCAAAGCCAGATAACACTGGACACAGCCAAAAAGTTACGGAAGTAAAAGTGACGGTCTTACATTAATATGAAGCTCCTAATTATGAATATGACAATTAAAACGATGGCAGTGGTCTGGTTTTTAAATTATCAGCATGCCTAGTGTTACTGCCTATGCTGTGAATATTTTAGTCAGAGTGAAGGTCAAGGAAACACCCTTGAAGGAGGGCAGGCAGTGACAGTTGTATAACATAGATAAAATGTATCTTAAAGGACCAGTTTTTACCCCAACAGGTTGTGAAATCAGTTGAAGTTGAATTTTGTGAGTGAACAATGGTTTGTGCCTTGGTGTATTAGCTATATAGATGTGCAGTTTTGTCGTGTAGAACACATGTGTGACATTAATAATGAGTGGAGAACATATTTTTAACGACTCACCTCATATAATTTCAAATTTCTTGATACCGGCGGTTTCAGACAATATCTTGTCCCTCTTCAGTCATGACTTCCACTGATGAAATTCTCTGGTTGTTGATTTCTCTAAGGACATCACCTTTTGTGCTGCCATCTTTGGTTAGGATTATAAACTTTGAAATTAAATTTTTATCCACTGGAATATTGAAGTTCATAGATCGATATTTATTCTTCTGAATGAATATCTTTTTCCAAATTGTCAATTCCAACGGTTTATCCAATTGTTTCAAAAGTTTTGCCTCTTTTTCAATTTTATGTTGTTCTAGCAAACTGTGCAGCAATAGCTGATTTTTTCAATTTCACAATTTTTAATATTTCTAAAATGTTTTTTAGTGCATGTTTCCAAATTCCTTTTTGTTTTTCCTATGTATACTTTGCTACAATCATTACAATTTATTTGATAAATTCCAGATTTCTTACTGTCTGGGATGTTGATTTTTTTATTGGTACTTGGAAGTTTTTCCAGACTAAATTTATTTATTGGTGCCAAAGTAATGTGTTTGTCAAACATTTTTTGAAATTTCCTATGTACTACTGGATGGTAAGTAATTTTCTTGAATTTCTTCTTTTCTTTACTAACAGTTTGTAGGGTAGAGCATTCTTTAAGTTGTTTTACCTTTTTGAATTTCTTTAATTTGTTAGATATTGAAACCATTTAATCTGGCTATATTTAGGATATTCTTGTATTCTTTTTTAAAATTTTCTTCTTTTAGTGGGACATTTATCAATCTATATAAGAGGCTATTAAATATTGCATCTTTATGTGCCAGAGGATTCAAACCCGTTGATTTGATATAATTACCAGTATGCCTCAAATTCAGTTTTTTGAGTTTTTTCATTCCTGATTATGTATAAATCTAAAAACGGAATTTGGTTTTCATTTTCTGGTTCTATGGTAAATTTAATTAATACATCTTGTAGATTAAGTAATTTCAACGCATCATCAACATGTTTAAAATTTATTATCGATAAAATATCAACCACATATCTGTATCACCCATGGATTTTCAAAAGTTGGATGATATTTTTTTGATAATAAATTTGAAATTATATGAGGTGAGTCGTTAAAAATATGTTCTCCACTCACTATTAATGATATAACCTCATAATTTTTACTTCCCAATATTAATTTAAATATAACATGTGTGACATGTCTATATTTTCTCAGATTACATTTTTAAAATTTTGCACAGAGTTAAGATTGCAGCGTAATAAAAGCTAAAATGCCACGAAATTGTGTATATAGTCCTCATAATTTTGTTATATTTGCGGAAAAGTGATGTTTGCATTACCAAAGTGACATATAACTCCACTTATTAAGAAAGCGTACTAATCTTTATTTCGGATGCAAATTTTAGTGACTGGTTGAAAGGAACGAAGAAATCCCCATGATTTGGAGAGAACAAACTAATCATGTAAGTGATTGTTATTTCTGCAGGTCCCGCCAATTAAGTTTATTTTAAGGAAGAAGAGATCAGCTGTGAATTATCCCAACGTACCTTCAGCTAAGGTAGAATATGTTTATCACTCACCTCATATTGTTCTTCTTATTTGATTATAGACTAGTTTCGGAACATAGTTTCTGTTCCATCCTCAGTAACATCACGACCGTTGTTCTGTCGTCTTGAAGAGTTGTCCTTCTCTCCTTCCATTGGCTGACTGAAAAACCTCGAAACCAGGTCATTCTCACCGGGAATTTCAAAGTTCATTAATTTCTTCTTTTCGCTCTTTTGAATGTAGATCTTTTCCCAAACAGTAAGTTCTTTTGGTTTTTCTATTTGTTTTAATAATTTTGCTTCTTTCTCGATAAGATGTTTTTCAGACCATGCATGGGCAGCCACTGCAGATTTTTCTACTTCCCCTTTCTTGACATTCCTGAGATGTTCTTTAACTCTAGTTTTCAAATTTCTTTTAGTTTTTCCTATGTAGAATTTCTCACATTCTTCACATTTAATTTGATAAATCCCTGATTTGTTTTCTTCTTTAATTTTCTCATTCTTATTAGGTCTAATCAGTCTGCTGATGCTGTAGTCATTTTTGGGTGCTAACCTTATGTTGAAATCTTTAAAAATTTTTTGAAACTTGTGGTGTTTTAATGGATGATATGTGAATTTTCTAAATTTATACATTATCTTCTTTTACTTTTAGAAGAGTGCTTTGATTAATAAATTTTTGTCTTTTGAACTTGTTTATTTTTTTGAGTATCATTTTTATAGCAAAACCATTTTTCGTGGCTACGTTGATTATGTGTTCTTTTTCTTTTTCATAATTTTCTTTGTTCATTGGTATGTTCACTAATCTATGTGTCAAACTATTGAAAACTGCTTCTTTGTGAGCTATGTGATTGAAACCTAAAGCTTTTATGTAGTTATCTATATGTGTCTTTTTTCTGTAAATTCCAAATTCTATCTTATTTTCTTCATTCCTTTTTAAGTTGAGATCTAAAAATGGTATTTCTCCATTGATTTCCTTTTCCATAGTGAACTTTATAGTTTGACTTTGAATGTTCAATAATTTTAATGCATCATCTATCTGTTTATGATTAACTATTGCAATTATGTCATCCACATATCTGCACCAGAACTTGAAAATTAAACGATGTCCATTAATTATCTTGTGTTCAAAATTCCCCATGAATAGATTAGCTAAGAATGGAGATAAAGGGTTTCCCATCGAAAGTCCTGAATTTTGTTTATAAAATCTTCCATTGTAGGTGAAAAACATATTATTATCGATACATAATTTAGTTAAAGTTTTATATTCGACTATCTTTACTTTTTCAATTTTATTATTGTTCATCCAAATCTCTAAAATTTCCATAGTTTGGTCTTTTGGAATGCTTGGAAATAAGGAAACAACATCAAAAGAAACTAATCTGTCTGAAGATTGTAGTTGTATGTTTTCTAGTTTATCTACCATTCTTATGAATTGGTAGATAAACTAGAAAACATACAACTACAATATAAAACTTTAACTAAATTATGTATCGATAATAATATGTTTTTCACCTACAATGGAAGATTTTATAAACAAAATTCAGGACTTTCGATGGGAAACCCTTTATCTCCATTCTTAGCTAATCTATTCATGGGAAATTTTGAACACAAGATAATTAACGGACATCGTTTAATTTTCAAGTTCTGGTGCAGATATGTGGATGACATAATTGCAATAGTTAATCATAAACAGATAGATGACGCATTAAAATTATTGAACATTCAAAGTCAAACTATAAAGTTCACTATGGAAAAGGAAATCAATGGAGAAATACCATTTTTAGATCTCAACTTAAAAAGGAATGAAGAAAATAAGATAGAATTTGGAATTTACAGAAAAAAGACACATATAGATAACTACATAAAAGCTTTAGGTTTCAATCACATAGCTCACAAAGAAGCAGTTTTCAATAGTTTGACACATAGATTAGTGAACATACCAATGAACAAAGAAAATTATGAAAAAGAAAAAGAACACATAATCAACGTAGCCACGAAAAATGGTTTTGCTATAAAAATGATACTCAAAAAAATAAACAAGTTCAAAAGACAAAAATTTATTAATCAAAGCACTCTTCTAAAAGTAAAAGAAGATAATGTAAAATTTAGAAAATTCACATATCATCCATTAAAACACCACAAGTTTCAAAAAATTTTTAAAGATTTCAACATAAGGTTAGCACCCAAAAATGACTACAGCATCAGCAGACTGATTAGACCTAATAAGAATGAGAAAATTAAAGAAGAAAACAAATCAGGGATTTATCAAATTAAATGTGAAGAATGTGAGAAATTCTACATAGGAAAAACTAAAAGAAATTTGAAAACTAGAGTTAAAGAACATCTCAGGAATGTCAAGAAAGGGGAAGTAGAAAAATCTGCAGTGGCTGCCCATGCATGGTCTGAAAAACATCTTATCGAGAAAGAAGCAAAATTATTAAAACAAATAGAAAAACCAAAAGAACTTACTGTTTGGGAAAAGATCTACATTCAAAAGAGCGAAAAGAAGAAATTAATGAACTTTGAAATTCCCGGTGAGAATGACCTGGTTTCGAGGTTTTTCAGTCAGCCAATGGAAGGAGAGAAGGACAACTCTTCAAGACGACAGAACAACGGTCGTGATGTTACTGAGGATGGAACAGAAACTATGTTCCGAAACTAGTCTATAATAAAATAAGAAGAACAATATGAGGTGAGTGATAAACATATTCTACCTTAATGAATATACCTCATAGTGAGAATTCCTAAAATAAGTACCTTCAGCTATTCACTCTAAAGAGCTTCCTATTCCAGTAATACCAGACTCCTATAATATTGATTCAGACGATGAAACGAAATTTGGCACTTCAGAACTCTGAATGGCCAAAGCAGAGCTCCTGGCTTCACGACTTAAACAGTTTAAGAATCTTGGCGGGAATGTAAATGTTTCTGCATAGAAAACACACCAGAAGCCACTTGAGCAATTTAAAAAAAATAATGAAATTGTATTTTGCAACAATATACAAGGTCAAATGTCTGCTATAAACATCCAACACAAACCAGAAGAGTGGCGATTATTTTTAATTCATCAAAGTTCAATCTTAAGGCAGTGTTCCTGATGTGACTGCATTTAGATACTTGATGGGAGTGCATTTAGGTACTTACAAAATTTCCGAGACTAAGTACAACTAAAATTAAAGAAGGTATTTTTATTGGCTCCTAGATCAGAGAACTCTTCAAGGATAAACACTTTTTGGAACTTTTGGAAAGAAAAGAGAGAAAAAAATGCATGGGAATCATTCAGAGCAGTTGCTTTAGATTTCTTGGGGAACCTCCAGGCCCCAAATTATAAACAATGTGTTACTAGCTTATCGTGAAATGGGGTGCAATATGTCATTAAAAATCCATGTTCTCCACTCTCGTGTGGACATTTTCCTTGAAAACTGTGGTGCAGTTTCTGATGAACATGGAGAACATTTTCATCAGATGATCTCATCATTTGAAAGACAATACCAAGGCAAATAGAAAACATCTATGTTAGCTGACTATTGTTGGTCAGTGGTGAGAGATGTTATCGAGGTTCATTACAGCAAACAAGCTAAAAGGAAACACTCTTAACTGAGTTAAGCTAATCTTAATATGAGGGTCATACTGAAAGTCATGAGCAACATTTTTTTAAACAATCATAATATTTATTTTAGCCAAACCAAGTACACCATGTTAATCTATAGACCTTTGTGCTAGTTTTCAACATAGTCTCCATTTCTTTGCACACATTTTGTCCAGCGTTCTACAAGCTTGAAAATTCCCTTATGATAGAAGTCTGTTCCAGCTGCTCGAAGACACTGACGCACTGCTTTTCGAATATCCTCCAGCGTCTCGTAGCATTGGCCTCTCATCTGCTCCTTCACAGAACCGAAAAGATGGTAGTCGGAGGGTGCCAAATTGGGACTATAGGGAGGATGTGGAAGAGTTTCCCACCCAAATGTCCTGATCTTCTCCACAGTGGCACGAGCAGTGTGAGGACGCATGTTATCATGTTGCAGAATGATCTTCCTTCCAGGGGCGTTTGCCATGCAATGCACGACGGAGCTTCACAAGTGTCTGGATATAGCGGGCAGCATTTATGGTTTGTCCAGGTTCAAGAAATTCAACCAGAATGCAACCTTGAACAACCTAGAAGACGCTGCCCATAACTTTCCCAACAGATTGCACTGTCTTCGCTTTTTTTCTTTGATGGCAAATTCAAGTGGTGCCATTCCATACTCTGGCGTTTTGTTACGGGCTCGTAGCGATGAAACTAGCTTTCGTCACCTGTCACAATACTCGTCAAAAAATCATCACCTTCATTTCGAAATCTCTGAAGAAGGTTATGGGTGATGGTTCTTCTCTGAAGTTTGTGGTCTTCACTCAATAAACATGGAACCCAACGGGCACTAACTTTTTGGTAACCTAAGCTGTGAATCATTTCTTGCACTGCACTGTGTCCTACTGCAAGTTTTATAGCGATTTCATTCACTGTGATATGCCTGTCGTCTCTAATGAGCGCATCAACTCTTTCCTTGTTGCAATCCGTGGAGGCAGAGCGTGGGCGACCGCTATGAGGCTTGTCTTTGATACTCGTGTTCCCATCTTTAAAATGTTTCACCCATCTCCTAACACTGCTGGCACCCATGCAGGCATCTCCGTAAGCACATTGAAGTCTTTGGTGAATATCAACAGCAGATTGTTCCTCTTTAACAAGGAATTCAATGACAGCGCGCTGTCGAAACAAAACATTGATGTCTGCCATTTTGGAAACACTGCATGTGGTCACATGGTAGAAGCTATGATGCCACAAAATGGCAATGTTGTGGTATAAAGTCTGTAGATTACGATCCTGCAGTTGTTTTTGTTACATTGTTGAAATTTGAATTTTAACAATGGGTTGCTCACGACTTTCAGTATGACCCTCGTATTACCAGATTTAAGGAGGGAAAAATTTTTACTCAAAGACATTTTTCAAAATTACGAAAAAATGAGACCACTGCTGACAATTTCATTGTCATTTTCGTGTTCATCGTGAAAAAATACATCGAAATCTGGTCATTTAAATTCCGTAACTGAGAAAAAGTTAAAATTTGTTGTGCAGTGTAATCAGTGTATCTAAAAATAATTCCGATATAAATTTATAATTATTTTTCTTTTTAGTTACTGAACATAAAAACACATTAATTTTTTTAGGTGTAGCAGTGCATGCTGGGTATTAGCTAGTAATGAGTAAATAACTATCAAAATTGATAGGAAGTAATATTACAAAGTAATTTATTATGAAATTGAATCAGAAATATAAATCTCACCTGGAACATGTTTCAATGAAACATTCTAACCATTTTCAACTAGAATCCATCTGCTGTGTTGAACATAGGTTGTTGTCTTGTATGTACAGATGGGGCCAAGAATGTGTTTGCTTGTTGGTATGCTGCTTTCGTGGCTCCAAACACTATTTTTTTTATGTTGTAATATTAAATTTGTCATTTAAAATAAAAGAAAAGTTAATATTTTAAGATAAAAATTAATGCCTAAATCAGTATTTGAACCAAAGATCAAGTGGGTACATGAACCTTGTCTATTAATTTGTTAGCATTTTGTGAGAGTTCAGGTTTCACTTTCATATAACAAGTGTAGGTTGTAATAAGAGAATATTATTCTGCGATCAACGTTTTTAAGTTTTAAAATTGGAAGTGTTGCAAAAAAAGTTTATATCAGCCATTTGTATCTGTCATCTCATTGTTATGCAAGTTCCCAAGTTTATAAAATCTTCTACAAATTTCAGTTGCTGTGTTAAATAACCCCAGAAGTAAATGTATGTTGTGTTATGCATCAACTGGCTAAGCACCATTTTTAATGCTATTTTGATGCTATCTGTTGCACTGGCTCATGAAGTAAGTGTACACACAATTTTAAAGCCAGATCTTTAAATGTGGCCGTATTATGAAAGGAAATGTAAACATCAGTCCTATCAGCGATTCTGTGTTTTGTAACAAATCAGATCTTCATAAATGGTAATTTAAATTTTACATCATGCAGCTAACCACTCTTAGATTGTTGATACATAACTGTCAAAAAAGGAAAATAATTAGAATATCCAGTATTGTTAGTTTGGTGCTATAATAAATGGTGAAGAAACTTGCATAATGGTGCATAGCTGGTTGATTCATAATGCCGTCCAGTTGTATAGATAATAAAAACTGCTTTGATGGTTTGTTGAACTTTGATCAGAATACTTGCTTCAATCTCGCTAAAAAAATAAATATTTACCTCATTGAACCTCATAATGTTAAAAATTCCCAAAATTTAATATATAAATTTACCTCGTTACTGTTTATTTTCTAAATATACCATCCTACTTCATAAAACTCAACATTTACCTTCTAATTTTTTGTTGTTAAAATGATTTTAAAATAAAATTGAACATTGTTCAATCCATAAAAATAACTTCCATTAAATTTTAGAAATGTGAATCAGTTAAGATATTATTATTTGAATCTACAAAATAATTCTTCCTGATGAATTTATGTGCTGTGATGTTTGTTCAGAAAAATCAATCTGAATATCAAATTTTAATATATAAAATTATGTGTATTGTTCAATTTCTTCAGTTGGTTAAATGAGTGTTAGTGTTAGTGAGTGAACCCTGAACCTTCAGCTTTACATGCTGATGCTCTATCATTCAGGATTCATTTCCATCCAAGCGCAAACTTCTCTCTTCAATTCTAACTTAACCCCTTACCCTAGTGTAGTGAAATATCTTTCTGAATGCAATCAAGAGAACATTATGTTGGTTTTTTTACACGGCTAAATCTATTAGTTAAATAATAAAGCTAGTCGATTTCAATTCTCCATTAAAACTTAAAAGTAAAACATTTGTAAAAATTGTGGTTTAGGTTAAAAATTCTTTAACAAACGCTGTAAATGAATGAGAATATTGAAACGGGGATTTTGGGAAACTTCAAACTTTTGAATCTGTTCATATCAAAATTAACTTTTTTGGAGTTTGCATTCTTTACCAACCCACCATCTTTTTTAATCTGTAGGACTTTCACAACTCATTTCATCATCAGCAGCAGCAGATATAAGAATAATAAACTTCTGCTGGTGATGAAATTACCTATAGTTTAAAACATTTTAACCAACTTGAGGAAGATGTACCATATTGACTAATACGTCAAAAGAATTTTAAAGTCTATTTTAGTGGTACAAAATCATCTGAGATCTTAAAATAATGTAATTGTGGCCTAGTAATTTTAAAATAAAAAAATGAAATATATAACAAAAAAAAATATTTAGCACAAATCGTAATAATATATGTGGCAGAGAACATTCTTCACTCGTTTATATTAATTCATGGAAACTTAAATCAACCAGGCTCCCTTATTGGAGATGATCAAAGTTACATACTGGTCTTGAGACAGGATCGCCTCTGGGCTAGTCACCTTATCATTAATTAAGTACGATAAACCCTTGTTTCAACCTAAAATATACTTTTAAAAAAATGTGTAATGTCATTAACAGCAAAATTGATGTAAGAAATAAAATTATTATAGTAAATCAATTTATCAACTACAAAGTAATTTTTTACATCATTTTGATGACGTTCTAAATACTTCAAGATCTGGGTAAGCTGATTTGTACAAATTATGTAAATTTAATTTAAAAAGGAAATTTTAGGCTCAACAAAAAAAACAAATAGGTACCAATAGGTAAAAAAAATACAACTTATGTAAGTTCAGTTTAAAAAGGGAATTTTAGGCTCAACAAAAACATAAAATTTAGGTACCAATGGGTAAAATATAAAAACATTACAGGAAGATATATAAAACGGCACAATGCAGACCTTCATTAAGGTTTATATTTTTGCCTCCATTGCAACTTGATTCTCCCTTTTTATATAAATGAATTTTAGAAAAGTCTGATTCATTTATATAAATTGTAAATTACCTCTCATTGTAATTTGTATTTAATTTGATTCTCCCTCTTTGTAACACTTGCTACATGCAATCAGTTGCTTTTAGGATTCTCTCCTTCCATCATCTCACTGTCTTGGGTGAGGACTTGTCAGATAGATTTTACTAAACTCCAGAGACATCTTCCTCTGCACTGCTGGTTACTGTTTTAGTCAGTTGCACTTATCTTAATGTTAAATTTATTATATTAAAAAATACACTTATCTTGCCTATTCTAGTTTTTTTAATGACACAAAGGTCCCAGTTGTCATTGTAACTCAAATATATTTGGTTGCTGTCTTGTATCCAGGAAATCATGAAAGTCCACATTCAGGTAATTTAGATTAAGGTGTAATTTATATGCACATGAAAATCAGTGCAACTAAGAATTCTGAGTGAACTATATGATCAGATTTGAACTGTATCTTAGTGAAAGGTAGGAATTAAGGACTTTGATAATTTCCTGGGTACATGTGAGTGGCCAAAAGCAATACATTTGAGTTACAATGATAAATGGGAACTTTATATTTTCCTTCGACAACCGATCATGGGTCCTGGCTGTCTAAAGAAATCTCGGCCATTCATCCCTGTTCCTTGCCACACCCATCCAATTCCTCTGGCATCTTCCTTTACATCATTCTCTCACCTGATTTTCCGTCTTCCTCTCTGCCTTCATCCAACTCTAGCTGGTCTGATTCCTCCATTTTTATTAAATGTCCAGCCCATCTCAAGTGGCCCATTTTTATGAACACAGCTCTCCAAATAATTCTTATATTTGTGATTATATCAGACTCTTAATTCGTTGTTCAACTCTAACTGGTCCTTATATAGTTCTCAAAATTTTCATCTCAAAAATATGTTATGTTTCTGTCTTCTTCTTGTTTAAGGTCCATGTTTCTGAAGCATATAAAACTAGTCTGATCAAGGTCTTGTATATAATAAATGTTCTTTGAAAATTTAATAATTTGTATTTTTACTTGAACATAAAAGTGCAGCCTCTGTAACGCATGTAACATTATGTTACTTGTAACAAAAGGCCAGACTCTATCTGAATGCTGTGGAATTCACAAATTTTTGTCCACCATTTGACAATACTAGAAAAATATTTTTTTAAACAATAGCATCATCTTGTGCTTGGAGGCAGGTATAATTGAATTTAGAAGTGATTTTACATAATATAGATGCATATTTGAAATAACTTGACTCTGCCTATTTTATTTTCACCTTGGAATAAATTGGGTGTGTGTGCGTGCGTGCAAGTATGTGAGAGGGAATTCTTTCTAAATTAATAGTTTTTCTTTCTTTTTTTTTGAAAGCATACTCTTCTTAAATTTAGTTGATATTATTTTAAAAATAATAAAAGGAAGACTCCCCTCTCCAAGTTATGTATATTTTGTGTACATTTTCATTTGACTTATTCTATTTCACGTTACGTGTAAGTCTCGTCTTGAAGAGCAGTGTTATTCTTCATATTGTTCTGAAAATATTGTATGTGAGGTCTTTAAATAAAACCTTTCAATTCAATAAAAACTTAATCTTGTTTTAGAGCAGAAATGTGGAATTTACTTTCTCCATGTTCATCCTACCAACCACCATTAACATATTGAAGGATGAGGAATTATTTTTTATTTGCTTTTTAGCTTTAGGAGTTACTAGATCAAGCTAATTTGGTTATACTTATTTCCCATCAGATGGCAGTGAGACATCTAGTAGGCAACTAAGGTATTGCTTGGATAATAAAACTTAGTAAATTTTACTTAGAGGCCTCTTTTTCAGGCTTACAGTTTTTTTACAAGTCTGAAAATCTTAAGACTTGGGACCCATAGCCATGGACTTAAAGTCCCTTATGGAGGACTTGTTCCTTGGATATTTACATTCTAAAAATTCTATCAATGTCAGGTCATGTTTGAACCTGCAACCCTTGGCTGATGGTTATTTTTTACAGGCATAATGTAATAGCAAATATAATATACATGTGAAGTTTCAAGATCGTACCTGGTTGGTGTGAAAATCAAGCCAAGACATGTTCATGGCTACAGTAGAGGCGACATGCAATGCTTCTTTGAAATTCTGCTTTTGTCTCAACAAACCAACTTCCTCAGAACAAACGGCAAAGCTATGTGTGGAAATCTTCAGCAATCCCCCCCCCCTAAAAAAAGAACAGTGATTTCTTCTCCTGCAAAAGTTATGGTCATCTCTTTTTTTTTTTTTCTATTCATGGAATGAATATTTTTATGAGATGAGTGTAGAAATGTCCGATATTAGTGTTATTTCTCATTAGAATTTTAATTCATGGAATGGTTTATCAGCATGTTGTACCTGCATGCACAATACTATAGAGATGTCTTGATAACTGCAAGGCCATATCAGGTTCAAAAGACCACATTTCCATGCAACAAGCTAGTTGCTGCACCATGATAATTTGAGGTCACATATCACAGATGTTGCTGAATATCTTGCAGAAATCAAAGTGAAGTGCATTCCTTACCCCCCCCCTATTGTCCGGATGTAGCACCATCTGACTTTTCTATTTCCTTCTTAAATGGCATTACAGCCCAATAAGGACCTTCGCCTCCTCCAGACATCCTTTTCCATAGAAAGCCGTTCCCAATGGTTTATAATCCAATCGAGGCTTCATGTTTGGGTTTCTAACAAGACAGTTTCACAGAATGGGTCATCAGCTGCATGTCTAACCCCCAACCTGGAGGGCCAGGAACTCTTTTGATGAGGTTCCATACCCTAGCTGAGATGGCCTTGTTCCCGGGTCTTGGCTTGCTGGTCTTATATCCAGGTACATCTACTCAGCATTGATGCACCTCCAGCAGTAGGTTGTATAAGATGGATAGTTTAGGGAAGGTAACGGAGATTTAGACTACTCCATCTACCCAAAACCCCAAGTGAGTATAGGAAGGTTATGAAGTGAAAGGATATTTGGTTATGAACAGCGGTTTGCTGCTCCTATTAATCGCCTTTTACAACAGCGAGAGGTCCATAGTGCTATTCTACAACCTGGTACCATAAGGGGATTTTTCTACGTATTCCCTAACCTGATTAAACACCTCCTTGGGAGGCTTTTCCATTTTTAGAAGAAGAAGTGATGATTGCAGAGGCGATTTTGAAAAACTGTCAAAAAATGATACACAGCATATCTTTTTGCAGTGTGGGAGAAATGCCAGGACAAGTGCAAAAGCAGACTACCTTGAGAAAGACCTTGATAATTCTGAGAATGAGTGAAGGTATGTTGACAAAAATTATAAAAATAAATAATGATAATATTTATTTTACAGCTTGTGGTTGATGAATTAACATAGTGAGAACAATCCTCTACTCATGTTCAGTTAATACCAGATGAAGGGATGAGATGAAGCCCCTATTATTTGAGGTGTATGATATACAGGCTTGTTGCAGGTGGAACACAAGACTGGAGTATATGAAGAAATCCAAGTATTACGCGCCGCGACTGTTAAGCCCCTGCGTAACGGTAGCGTTACGTTTCCTATTGTTTAGGTTGTATTTGGCCCGAGCGGTTGGCCTTGGTTTTGTAGGAAAAGATTCTACAACATGTGAAATACACATATTAAATCAGAGTAAACGAAATAAACATAATTTATTGAATAAATTCAAACTGAAGATATATTATTAACATAAAAAAACAGTTATTTAGAAACAGCTGGAATCGCCACATTGTCGAATGTCCAAATATTCAAAGTATTGAAATGCTAATATTCAGAGAGAAAACAATCTTATTAAAATATACAAAAGAATCAACTTTGGTTATTTTTGGAATGAAGTTCCTTGGACCATTTGGTCCTTATTTAATTCTGAGTCTTAAAATGACCAAAAATAATAAAAGAGAAGTCATATTACCAATGTAGACGCCACCGTCCCGCTGGACCCCGCTGAGGGGACCGCACTCGATCCCACGGCCCTTCTCCCTTTTCATCTCAAAATCCCGGCTTTTTATATGATTATCTTCACCTTTCACCATCCCCTAAAGCTAATGGAAGCCCTATTTCTTGCCCAATCTGTTGTAATATTCCTAGTATTTTCATGGTCAACACATATAAGGTGTTTTTAACTTCTTCCCTAATGTGTTTGGGTTGCATAAGGTTTCGTAAGAATTTCCTATTAGGTTGAAACTAATAAGTTGTTTTTGATATTATATAAGATTTCGTAAGTGTGTCTTCATTGTTTGACAAATATATTGAATTGAAATAGTCATTTTATAATAATTTTTCCTTAGTTTTTTATCTATAAAATACTAATATATATTTGGATGGAGATTTCAATCCGTATTTAAAGGGTGAATATTTATGCCCTATTTTTTGGTATAATACACATGTATATGTGTCTATTCTTTATCGGCTTTTTATAGTATTTTATTATTATTGCATTTAGGCCTTAATGTAGGCGTAACAATTCCCCCCCCCTAAATAAGACTGTAGGGTTGAAAAACCGAAAGTCTTTTTTTTTTTTCTTATAGGATATCTCTCGCCTCTCGGGGGTTTTGTCCTATCATTTATCTTATTAACTTAACTGACGTCGTCAATTGGCGATTCCATCTGTCCTGGAAGTATATTGTTCTCATCCTAAGAGGTTAGATCGTTTTTTATTTGTAAATTGCCCCGGATACCTTTAATTTCGTCGAATATCGGTAAGATCAGCTTACTTAGTGAGAACACTATACTTAAAAAAAAAACAAAAATCTCAATATCGCAAGAAAAATAGCAAGCCTTCGCGGCTTCAAAAATATGTGTCACAAGAAAAAAAAATAATGTTCATTGCTGAAACAAAAAATATCGATTATACAAAAATATTTTTCACTAAAATTCTTCTCGTCTTCTTTCTTCTTTCGTATTTAACCTTCTGTGGTTTTTGGAAACGACGCACTTCACTTGTTATTTATTTCCGACGCACTTACATACATTTTGTTACTTTTGTTATGCACTTCGACGGTTTCTTTTTTTTTTTGTGATACCCTTTGACGGTTCGATTCCGTGAACCGGATTACTTGTAAAAAAAAAAAATATTATCAGAACTGTGGTGTCTGTTGTTGCTAGCTTGGAGGTCCAGTCTGCTTGCCTCGATGGAGGATGCGATGCTCTAATGCTCGAGTCCAATGTTCATTTACAGCTGCCGTTGGTCCAGGTAGGCCGTGGATTTAGTTAGGCCTTGTTTCTTTTAACAAAACCCAGTTAGGTCCAAGGAGAACTTGTGAAAGGTTTGATAGGATTTAATCTTGATGTGGAGTTTGTTTTCTTGATTTTTTTATAGAAAAAATGTGGACTGAAGGAAGTTAGGCCAAGGTTTGGCGTCGGAGAAAGTCATTATTATTTTTTTATAACTGCCTGGGTTTGTTCTTTTCTGCTAATGAGGTGTTTGCCCCAGTTAATGGCGAGTCTGGACCTTCACTCTTCTTATGCTCCGACCCGAGATGTGTAGATGGTCCTGGCAGCTGCCCTGCGTCCTTAGATGTACAGGGTGTGGTTGGTCCTTGCAGCGTTTATCTTCTTCCCATCGTGTAGTGTTGTGGTGGTGGCCGCAGGTCCAGGCGTGAAACTGCAACCTTATGCATTTGTGAAAACTTGGGAAAACATTGATTATGGGTTTGGTGCTAGTCCGTACTACATGGGTCCGCAACCCTCTTTTCATTCTTGGTCATTTTAATTTCCTTCATTGCTTAGAGGCTTCATTTTCAGCCATCATATCTCCGTTATTATATTAGTCGTCCTGGCTTTAGATTTCATTGTTATCTACATGTATCGTTTAGTTTGGTGCACCCAAGTTCCTATTTGTCCCTTATAGCTAGCCTCAAGTTGCAACGGAAATGCTCTTATGATTTTGGTCTTATGATTTCTCATGAATCATTTACGCCCTTATTGCAATTCAGGTTTACTAGGTTCCAAAAATTGTCAGTATCTCCCTGTATTTTACCGCTGGTCTTCAACTTCCCATTGCTTGGATAAACTTTCAATTTTGCTTTTCCTCCTCTAGAGTCCTGGGTTCGATCGAGTGTGCTCGCCTACACATGGATCGCGAGGCTTTAATATGTAAATACTTCCTAGTACGTTTATGTAACCTGAATTCCGTCTATCATTCCCTCGTGAGGTCCTGATTGGGAGAGCATTTCCTTTCTTTAATCCGGGATGCGTATTGCATCCTAAATTCTCCCGCTTCTACTCTGCCTGTCGTTTTCTCGTATTACGCCCACTGAGTTAAACTAATAAAAAAAAATGCGTCTCTGCGTCTTAAATACTCTCGTTCCTAATTGTCTGTCGAATTCTCGTGTTACAGCCTACAAAGTTAACTTAATAAAAAAATGCGTCTAAATGGTGTTGTTTCCTTAAGTCCTTCCGAATTCGTTCGGCGATATTTCCTTACGCCCTACCTGATTCGTTCGCAATATCTCATCTGTTCTCTTGAATTTTCGTTATTTAGCTTTTTACATTACTCCTGATTATGCGTGGACTTTATTTCGTGTTTTGGTCCCCATCTCACTTATGGGTTTAACCTCTCCCTTTATCATTTCTTATCCTTTGGTTTCCTCTTAATTTCCTTATACGTTTTCGAGTTAATTCCTGGTGTAGACTTATTCCCTATCCTACATATGGTTTTAACCTCTAAGTTCATGTCCAACCCTATGTGTTTAACTTCTAATTTCATGCACTTCCTTAGTGTTTAACTTTTACTTTCTTGTATTAACCCCTAATTTCCTGTAGTACCTTATGTGTTTAACCTCTAATTTCTGTGATACCTTATACGCTTAACCTCTCTTCCTACTTTCTTGTATTACTTATGTATTTAACCTCTCATTTTCCCGAGATCTCCTTATATGTATTATCGTACGTGTTTAATTTATATGTATGTAATACCCCTACTTAGGTCAATCTGTCTCTCTTGGTTCTATTCGTAGTTCGCACAATCGTAATCTCTATGTATTTCCCTTAGCATTTTCATCTAGTGTCTCAACGTTTCAGGCGTCCCTGACTATTATTCGTTGTCCCTTCGTTATGACCATATCCCTGTGTGCGTACGACTTTTCCTTCGCGGTTTTCCTGGCATCTGTTTCGACTTCGGATAGCCCCTGCTATCTCTTTTCGTGCTTTGCGCTAGTGACCTCACCGAACATCGCCTGCGTCAATAGGGATGAATTGTATCCTAATCCCTTTGACGGGGGTCGGTTCTTGCCCACTACGCTTCCTAACACGCCGCAAGCTAGTGACCTCACCGAACAGCGCCGGCGTCAATAGGGATGAATTGTATCCTAATCCCTTTGACGGGGGTCGGTTCTTGCCCACTACGCTTCCTATCAAGCTTCCTAAATTCCCTTAGCCAAGCTAGTGACCTCACCGAACAGCGCCGGCGTCAATAGGGATGAATTGTATCCTAATCCCTTTGACGGGGGTCGGTTCTTGCCCACTACGCTTCCTAATACCCGGGTGTCGTTATGTTTTCCGAGGGTCTCCTTGCCCGTAATCGTATTGTGCTTTGTTTCCATGTTTCCTTGTTTCCTCTTATTGTTAATTCCCGATGCCTATCACTCCCTAAACAACGATGTTCCATATGGTCCCTAACGTCAGTGCCAAGCCGGCAAGGTTTTATGGCCAGTGCCCCAAGATCATCGTGGAGTTCTCTGTCTCTAGATCATGTCATAACGGGGGTGCCCCACCTTCCGACTTGCACCGGCCTAGCTTGTTGGCGAAGTATTCAGGCAACTCGCCAAATTTTCGAGGCCACAACCTCTCCAAAAGGGTCCTTAGTCCTTCCCAACCTGTATCCCTGTGTGCGATTATGTATAAGTTTCATCTCTGTGTGTATATTTCTCATGTTACCTAGCCTAGATTGACCTAAGTTGTAGCCTATCCTCTTATTGTCCCTCGTAGGCCTAAATATGAAGAGTCTTAAGCGATCTAGTTTTATCTATTATCGTAATATGTCATATCCCATATGTGTGTGTGTCTACTGCTCGACCGGTCACTAGTCCTAACTGACATGGAACAAGGCTCGCAGTACAGGAGAGTCTAGGGCCCTTAGGTCCTCCAAACTTTACGAAGCCAGTCCATCTCAGCAGGAACCATTGCCTGCAGAGTGTATTATTTGTTGTGTCATACTCAGTAATAGTATTTTGTGTAACCCCTGGGTTTTCATTTTGAAATTCCACTATTCTACTAGATCGAATAAAACAACTCACTGATTGCCAAGTATCCTAATTTTTACCTTCTATATTCTAAGTGTATTATTCAATGCGTTGTAATTCCTACTAAGTTTCCATGTCCCTCTGCCGTTCTCTTTCATTTTATGCATAAACATAAGTATGTTTTTTGGTATGTCGCTCTTATTTCGTTTTTATTATTATTATTATTATTATTATTATTATTATTATTATTATTATTATTATTATTATTATGGTTAATTAATTTACCGTGAATTTATTATGAGTATTATCATTATTATTATTATTATTATTATTATTATTATTATTATTATATTATTATTATTATTATTATTGTGGTTTAGTAATTTATCGCGAATTATTATTATTATTATCGGTATTATTATTATTATGATGATTATTATTATCGTTATTATTATTATTATTATTATTATTATTTATTATTATTATTATTATATATTATTATTATTATTATTATTATTATTATTATTATTATTATTATTATTATTTATAGTTATTACGTGGTTGTCTAAATTTATTGGGTTTCATTATTATCAGTTTCTTTATTTCCATTATTTACTGTCCTGGTGGTTTATTTTTATTAGGCTTTTTACTAAGTTTTCAGGAATTTCAGTAATCTTAAACAGTTTATCCCAAGGGTCAATCATATTAATCACACGAGGATATCATAACTTATCTCTAGCATCCTTCCGTACTCAGCGTGAGGGTTATTCGTCGATGTTTGTTTGTTGTTTGACTAGTATCCTAATTTTCCAAAAAAACCATGACACAGCCGAAAAGAAAATTATTTCTGGGAATAAGTCTACCCTTCCTTTACCACTTTGTAAGCATCAGCCTATCCTTATTTTAACACTTATGTAAGCATCAGTCTATCCTTCTGTTATCATTTCTGTAAGCATCTGGCCTCTACTTCCCCTCCTTAGCTTCACTAGCGGAGCTCTATGATTTAGCTAAATCTCCATTCCCCTCTTCCATTCGAGCTCTCTCTTATTTATACAGAATTTCCATTCTTCTGCTTCCGAAACCTAAATCTGAATTACGGACCAAGCGAGTCCTCCCTTGACATTTCTTTTGATATATTATGATTTAGAGCCGTCTCCCATTGTAGTCGAAATTCCCACAGAATGCGCTCGCCGGCATTGTTGTGAATCTCTCAACACCGCATGAGAGGTTAATAAAAAAAATTTAATTTAAGTTATTATTTTACCTGAAGTTTGGTCGTCTTCCTTTCTATGAGTCTCGAATCGGAATTCCCTCAGTAATGTTATTTCCCTTAGGGAGGCGTGTGATGTCTGCTTTATTTTTTCTTAATCTCCATTCCCTCTTTTGATCGAGTTCTCTCTAATTTATCCGAAGTTTCCAAGCCCCTTTTTCATACTCTCGGTTTCGGATCTAGAATTTACTTCCCTAATTAGGTGCGTTCTCATTTTCTCTAATTGTGTTAATTCTCCGTTCCCCTCTTTGTTCGATGTTTCTCTAAGTTTTAAATTTCCAGGCCCCTTTTCCATTCTGTATTTTACTAAAATGCCACTTTTCCTTAACTGCTAATCCCTTAAGTTGTTATTAATATCTATCATTTATTTATTCTCCATTACGTTTCCTTACGACCAACAAATAATAGTATTTATTGCATGTATGTGTAGGGTGTCCCTCTGCATTATCTGCTAACTAGATGTTTGTACAATTGAATATTACCCTGAAGGCAGTCAAACTTTCACTTCAAAAATAAACACATCAGCTGAAAGCTTACAGCTAGTTGACCTTCTAAATGATATCAGTCTTCTGCATGTAAATGAAGGTCGTGTTACAATTTCATATAGTTCTCAAGATGGCGGTTATTTATTTTCCATTTCCACGCTGGTGAGTTCATATTTATTATACAGCAAACTCCTATTTTCCTGAGCGTTCCCTACTATTATTATTATTTTATTTGTCGTCCAATTCCTTCCATTATCTCGCATTATGAATGTATGATTTGTACCCGACTTCGTGTGTTGATTATTATTTTAGTATGTGTTTTATTATTTTTAATTTTAAATCATGCAGCTAGTGGTTCCCTCCGTTTATGTCTACTCCTGATTTTTAACTGAAAGTGTTCCTAAAGCTAATACGGCTCGTCATCCCATAACCCAGAATACATTTCCAGCGTAATCGGTATTATTTGCCTCATGCCCTGTCCGTTAATGTCGCACGGTAGGCGGTTGTAACTTTAATCGGTTTTAAAATTCCTTCGATATATTTAGTATGATTATTTATTCCTACTAGCATAATGGTTAAAGTACTTCGCTACAAGCCGAAAAGTCGGGGGTTCAAGTCCCGGTATGTTTATGATTATTACCCTGATCCAAATAAAAAAAATATCAACATTTCAATTTACCAAAACAAAAAAAATTCCATTTAGTGGCGTGTAAAGCAACCTATGATCCCTTGATGCTTCCAGAAATGATTTATGTGTACCTATGATCGTGCCACGTCTTACCGATAGACGAAGTAAATAAATTATTGTCATTATACCCGTACGATTTTTTACCATTGGATGAGATATTGCCACACAAAAAAAATACGATTTCACTTTCATTAAAACCTCTACAAATATTCAAAATAAAATATCATAACCTAGGTAAACAACAACAACAAAAAAAATATACTCTAACTGAAACACATCAATTTGTATTCATAAACCTTATATGCATCCAAAAAAAAAATCAAGTTCATATAACATAGCCTAGAAAAGTAATGTACATATATAAATGTCTGCCTATTAAGAAAACAACACAAAAAAAAAATGATTAACAACACCCATTTGTCTTATATATCCAAAGTTTACCCCTTGTAAAAAACTTAATTATGCCTAGAAAATAAAACAATTATCGAAAAAAAACATCAATACCAAAAAAATATAACCTAAAAAAAAACAGCGATATATTCAACTTTACCCATTGTCCCTAAACATCCTAAAATTAGATCCAAAAAAAAAAAAACAAGATAAGATAACCTAAGCCAGTTCTTAATAATAATGTCCCAAAGTTGAATCTTTTCTGGTTTCTCTCTGTTTTAAAAGACATAGTCCATTTATTTGTACCGAAAGTGACTCTGATTGACGAGAAAAAAAACATGTTGATTTTTACTGTATATGAATTGAAGGTTAATTTTGTGGTTTAAGGTTCGTTTCTTTGTCCGTGAATATAATAGAACATTATTTTCACGAACATTCCACCAAGCTGCCAACAGTTTAATTACGCGCCGCGACTGTTAAGCCCCTGCGTAACGGTAGCGTTACGTTTCCTATTGTTTAGGTTGTATTTGGCCCGAGCGGTTGGCCTTGGTTTTGTAGGAAAAGATTCTACAACATGTGAAATACACATATTAAATCAGAGTAAACGAAATAAAGATAATTTATTGAATAAATTCAAACTGAAGATATATTATTAACATAAAAAACAGTTATTTAGAAACAGCTGGAATCGCCACATTGTCGAATGTCCAAATATTCAAAGTATTGAAATGCTAATATTCAGAGAGAAAACAATCTTATTAAAATATACAAAAGAATCAACTTTGGTTATTTTTGGTATGAAGTTCCTTGGACCATTTGGTCCTTATTTAATTCTGAGTCTTAAATGACCAAAATAATAAAAGAGAAGTCATATTACCAATGTAGACGCCACCGTCCCGCTGGACCCCGCTGAGGGGACCGCACTCGGTCCCACGGCCCTTCTGCCTTTTCATCTCAAAATCCCGGCTTTTTATATGATTATCTTCACCGTTCACCATCCCCTAAAGCTAATGGAAGCCCTATTTCTTGCCCAATCTGTTGTAATATTCCTAGTATTTTCATGGTCAACACATATAAGGTGTTTTTAACTTCTTCCCTAATGTGTTTGGGTTGCGTAAGGTTTCGTAAGAATTTCCTATTAGGTTGAAACTAATAAGTTGTTTTTGATATTATATAAGATTTCGTAAGTGTGTCTTCATTGTTTGACAAATATATTGAATTGAAATAGTCATTTTATAATAATTTTCCTTAGTTTTTTATCTATAAAATACTAATATATATTTGGATGGAGATTTCAATCCGTATTTAAAGGGTGAATATTTATGCCCTATTTTTTGGTATAATACACATGTATATGTGTCTATTCTTTATCGGCTTTTTATAGTATTTTATTATTATTGCATTTAGGCCTTAGTGTAGGCGTAACACCAAGATGTTAAAAAAAGCAATTGGAGATTTTATACAATTATACATGTTATGGAAGAATAAAAATGTTTGTAAAAAAAGAAAAGTTTAATATTAGGTTATGTCATAAGAAAGTGTGATTCACTGGGAGTTTGTTACAAATGGGTGTGCAGTCGATGTGGATATTTATTCTCAACAATTGGAATGAAGAGAAATTTAACCAATAGAACTAAGGAACACATTAAAAATAAAAAAAGAAGTAAAAAATCTGCAGCAGCTGCTCAGACCACATTATAAAATACTAAAAAACTCATCATTTGGGAGAAGATCTGCATCCAGAAGAAGAAGGAAAGAATTATGAACTTTTAAATTTCCGGGGAGAGAGAATGATATGCAATTTTTATCGATTACAAATAAAATGGAGCAGGAGTCAACATCCAGGGCCGACGATGTAAAAATCTACAGTCTGGAGAAGCTGAAGATAGAACAGAAGATTTGTTTTGAAACATGTCCTAAAAGAAACTTAACTACAACGAGGTAAGATGAAAACAGACTCAACCTATTCATTAAGAAGAACCTCATAATGTTACTTCCTGTTGTAATTTCATAATTGGAATAATTAATTAAATTTTGAGAATCACAGGTTCAACCCTGACGACCCGAATACTGCACAAACAACCTTGACAAAAATTCAGAAAGTGGCTATCACAGCCAGCATATAGCCCTGAACCCGTGCCTTCAAATTACCATCTGCTTTGATCCACGGCCCATTTCTTGCCTGAAATTTTGAAAACATTGAAGCTGTAGAATTGGATGTCAACAAATGATTTGCATTAAAACCCAGAGACTGGCACCATAGCGGGATGTTGCAAGACCATAGAACCCAGAGACTGGCACCATAGCGGGATGTTGCAAGACCATAGAACCCAGAGACTGGCACCATAGCGGGATGTTGCACGACCATAGAACCCAGAGACTGGTACCATAGCGGGATGTTGCAAGACCATAGAACCCAGAGACTGGCACCATAGCGGGATGTTGCAAGACCATAGAACCCAGAGACTGGCACCATAGCGGGATGTTGCACGACCATAGAACCCAGAGACGGGCACCATAGCGGGATGTTGCAAGACCATAGAACCCAGAGACGGGCACCATAGCGGGATGTTGCAAGACCATAGAACCCAGAGACGGGCACCATAGCGGGATGTTGCAAGACCATAGAACCTGAAGTTCTCCACTTTGAAGAGCATCTTGTTAGAAAACATTTAAAATAAAACTTTATTAAAAAAGACATTACTTATGATACAGTATGTGTAGTAATGTGGAACGAAGGGTATAGAAAAAAAAAAGAAGTCACTTTTCCATGAAACCTAAAAAAGGACTTTTAATTATACAATGCACATCTGCTTCTTAACAAGTATACGGTACCAAAAGCTTTTAAGGGGGCTCATACACCCAGCACGAGGTACATATGCACACACATCATTACTTTACAATACATAAAAAACTATAAAACATACAATTATGAAAATTTGCACACAGGTAGTATACACTATTGGCTTTCATTTGATATTAAAATTGTTATTATTGAAGCTAAATTTTTGTAATTGCAGGAAAATAAAATTTGCATCATTTCAGTTTCTTATATATCATATCATACATTATTACTTAAAAACTAATAACCTGACTAGTATAAACATTTTTTTAAAATTAATATAACACCCTAATAAAGCTTGTGAACTATTAAGATGTGCTCAGATATATTGGTTTAGAGCAAAAAATGTTTTTTAAATAATTTTTACACTATATATTCCCCATTACTTAACCTTAATATTCAAAAGAATGGGTGACGTAACCACCACATGTGGTGCCTACTACTAAACGGTTACAACTAGTTTATTGTACTCCAATACAAACAATCTCCTCTGTTGTCTAGCTTTTGTAGAAGAGACCAGCCTTTCTGCTAAATATTGGAGTGCAAGAGAGCGAATGATTTCATTATCAAGTGCTCGACATTAGATACCAACCAACCAACCATATTCAAAAGATTGCAATGATTTTAGTGCGTGCCTGATACAGACTAAGTAGATGAGTGTGTGTGCAAAATTTCATGCAAATTGAACCATTAGTCAAAGTTAAAATTGGGAAACACATTATGAGGTTCTTAATTAATAAATTAATGAGTCATTTTAACATCTTACCTCAGGTAAGATGTTAAAATGACTCTTTAATTTATGAACCATTAGTTTTTGAGGTATTGCGTTTTATGTTCTTAAAATTTTAACTTTTGGGAAAACAGTGTTAAAGTTTACACATGTTTCTACTTACAGTCTGTACTAGCAAGCTCCTGCAGCATATGTTGTGCCCTCCTCCTGCCAAGTTCCTCAAGTCTCAGTCATCTTCTAGTTCTCCTGGACTCCTTTGAGGATTTTCGTAGGCGTTTATCAGCAGATTTTATGCGCAGGACATCATGATGCCTAAAAGCAGCCTTAGCATATTTTCCTACATTCACTCCAAACTCTTCTAAAACTTTTAATCTGCTTGTATCCCCATCATTGAATGTTGCTGCAGCTGTTTTCCCAGCATTACTTGTTTTAGGGCAAATTGTCCACACTTTATTATTATAGGACTCGTTTGAATTTTGAGTGCGGCCCTTCAAGCACCTTCTTAGAAGTTCTGTTTTTGGAAGGTCTTTTGAAGGTAGGTCTTATGGCATTCATAACAGCCATTGGTATTGGATGTGGATGTTTATATGCTGCTTCTCTGCCTGGGCTTGTCCAAATCCACACCCAGTGGACACATATAGTGCTGGGGATTGGAGTCTGTTGAAGCTTCATGGTACCAGATAGCCCATATTGCCTTCCTCGTATTGTCAAGGTTCTATTTTCCCTAATGGCATTGCCATAATATCTTTGTATTTTATCTATAATGGCATCAGTTAGTCGACCAGCACCACCAATGCCTTTCCCATCTTCTAATTTAGTTCCAGTTAATTTCTTCTTCAGCTGCCTAAGTCTGTACCCCATTCTTTTCTGTACATGACCCACACATTCAATTTTTTTTTATTGTGATGTCAGGTCCATATGGCATAGAGTCATACACAGTTTTGAAACTGGACGTATCACCGTCTCCTATGTACTCTTTACATTATGCCGCTCTTGGCAACGATTGAAAATGCCAAGCAAGCCGTGACATTGCAACTGTCAACCAGCGCGCATTAGCATTTAACATTATATATCTCGACAAAAACAGAAGATATCATCACAAAATTTCAGAAATGTGTACTTTAAAGTATGCTCTTTCAAATGAGACCAAAAACAAAAAATTTAACATTTTGACCATTAAATGCTAGTCGCAGAGCCAAGTGCATTAGAGGTTGAAATGGCGATTGAAAAATTGAAGATGTATAAAGCATCAGGTTCAGATGAGATCCCAGCAGAACTGATAAAATCAGGGGGAGAAAAATTGATGGACAAGATACGCTGGTTGATTAGTATGATTTGGGAAAAAGAAGCTCTTCCAGATGAATGGAAGGAATCAATTATCGTACCAATTTATAAGAAAGGAGATAAAACAGATTGCAACAACTACAGGGGCATCTCATTACTTTCAACTTCGTACAAAATTCTAACAAATATATTAGTAAGCAGACTTACTCCCTATATTGATGACATTCTAGGAGATCATCAATGTGCATTTAGAAGAAACAGGTCTACAACAGATCAGATTTTCAGTTTAAGACAGATTTTAGAGAAGAAATGGGAATATAATGGTACTGTACATCAACTATATGTAGACTTCAAAAAAGCATATGATTCAATTAAGAGGCAGAAGTTATATAGTATCCTGCTGGAGTTCGGAATTCCTAAAAAGTTAGTTAGACTTATACGAATGTGTCTAAATGGCTCAAAGAGTAGGGTGCATGTAGGCAAACAGTTTTCAGACACTTTTGAAATCCAGAATGGGTTGAAGCAAGGAGATGCACTATCTCCTCTACTATTTAATTTTGTACTAGAGCATGCCATTAAATCTTTAGAGAATGAAGAAGGCTTACAACTGAATGGTATTAATAAGCTGTTAGTTTATGCTGATGATGTAGTACTACTGGCCGATAGCGAGAAGATACTAAAGGACAACACGCACACACTATTGAGTAACACTAAGAAATTAGGACTGGAAATAAATATCAGTAAAACTAAATATATGGTCACACGTAGAAATTCAGTATATAATGGAAATGGACAGCTAATGACAAATGAGGGAAATTTTGAGGAAGTGGCTGAATTCAAATACCTAGGAACAATAATCACAAATAGGAATGAGATGCACAAAGAAATTAAACATAGGCTCAATTCTGGAAATGCGTGCTATTATGCATTGCAGAGACTTTTGATGTCCCAACTCCTTTCAAAAAACGTTAAACTGAAAATATATAAAACTATTATTCTATCAGTTATATTATATGGATGCGAAACCTGGACTCTTACTTTAAGGGAGGAAAGGAGATTACAAGTATTTGAGAATAAAGTTCTTAGGAAAATTTTTGGACCAAAGAGAGATGAACAGACAGGTGAATGGAGAAGACTACTTAACAATGAACTACATGGTCTTTATAGGAAGCCAGATATAATAAGAGCAGTTAAGTCTCGTAGACTGCGATGGGCAGGACATGTTGCGCGTATGGGGAATGAAAGACTTGCATGGAAGCTTCTTGTAGGAAAGCCAGAGGGAAAACGCCCAGTTGGTAGACCAAGAATGAGGTGGGAGAACAACATTAACTATGATTTGAGGGAAGTAGATTATACAGGGAATGATTGGAAAGCATTAGCTCAGGATAGGGATGTATGGAGAGCTTATGTCCGCGCGGCCATGAACCTTCGGGTTCGATAGTGCCAGTGAGTTAGTTAGTTAGACTTGTTATGTGTATGAGTCCCCTTAAGGTATATATAATAGTAGTAGTATTTCCTATCACCCCAAAGAGCATAGGGCCTTTACAAAAGATTGCCAATAGGTTCTGTTCCTTGCCTTCCTTCACTCCAACTGTTCCCCAATTGCTCAGCTTACCTTCTCACAGTGTTTTGCCAGGTAATTCTGGGTCTTCCTCTTATTCTGGGCATTCTGTAGGATTCCATTTCATAGCTGTATTTGCTATATTCCCACCTTCCTTTCTCAAAACACGTTTGATCCATTTCCATTTTGTTTGTTAAATCTCTTTTGAAATCCCACACTGATTTGTCAATTTCCACAATTTTTTGTTGGAAATAATGTTTGTCCACCATGTTGTTGGTAATAAATATGACATTTGTTTGTGAAAACTTGTAATTTCTTGTAAATTCTTTAGGAAGGTAAATAAACACATGGGTAAAATCTAAACAAAAAATCATTTATTTGGCTTTTTCCCTGTATCTTCAAATGTATGGCTTGTAGTGTACTAGCTTAATCAACTACACTATGGTGTACCCCAGTATTTTGAGGTGTGTGTGTGTGTCTGTTCTAATGCTACCCATTGTACAGGGCTAGTCAAAGTAAAGGATCCGATTTCAGTAATTTATTGCATGAAAACTAATGAAAGTATCATACTGTGAGACAAGTGTTTTGAAAGGTAAGCTCTTCACACTGTTTCCACATTTGCCTGCAAGATGTTAGCAGCAGAATAAATAACACAACATTGAACAGGCCATGCATCTCTGAGGCAACTTCGTTCCCCAACTTGACTCCTGTGTGATTTCTTCATGTGGGGTTTTCTAAGGGTCATGTTTACGTACCACCAACACTGGATGACCTGCATCACAGCACCCATTGCTGATATTGACCACGACATGCTACAGAAAGTTTGGCAGGAGATAGAATATTGATTTGATGTGTGTATGATGTGCTTGAAAAAACTTTGAGAGTTTACTTTTCTACTACATGTCTCACAATAACATATGTTCATTATATTTCACATAAAACATTTCATTTTGAGTTATCAGACTTCTCATGAACCCACCACTTTGACAGATCACTTTATGTAGGTGATGTATTCTTGTCTTGTGTATAGAGAGGAGTGTTTATGGGTTTGATGATGAAGGTTATAGACTGCAGCAGGACATATGGTACAAATGGGAAATGAAAGAGCTGCATGGACATTTCTTGTAGGAAAGTCAAAAGGAAGCAGCTCAGTAGGTAGGCCAGAGTGTGATATCAAGCTGATAGTCCTCAATTCCTTATATCTCTTCGCATTATTTTTCTTCGGTAACAGTCCAGTGTTCACCTTCAGACTGACTGACTTGGAAAGTAAAGCGCATGCGCTCTTAGACTCCGCCCTATCCCCACAAATACGATGCGCAAATTTCTCTACATTTCCCGCGGAAGGAAAATAGTATATAATTTTTTTTGGACATTATGATGGAATGAGAAAAAGCGACTGGAAGCTTTTGGATGTGGATATGGGGAAGGATGGAGCGTATAAAATGGACAGACAAAATAAAAGATAAAGATGTGCTGGCATAGTGGGTGAAGGAAGAACAATGACGGATGCCCTAGAAGGAATGGTCAACAGAAAGAAGGTTAGAGACAGAAAAAGACGTCAGATGATAAGACTTCTTCTTCTTCGTCCAGGGATTAAGCCTATTGGCTCATTCCGGTTTCATGAAAACTAGAATTGTTAAAATTGTTCAGACCATCTTCAGTGCGGGCGTCCAACATTTCTTATTCCGTGTGGTTTATAATTTAGCAATAATTTTGAAAATATTTCTTCTTTCTTTCTATTAACATCAGATGATAGACAATGTTAAAATAAATGGTTTGTTTGTATGTGAATACAAAAAGGAAGACTGAGTTAAGGAAAGAAGAGTGGGTGAATGCTGAATTTGCAGTGAAAGGCCTACTCGGCAGAAATTTCAACAAAACGGTCGGACCGCGTAATTTTGAGGAGTGCCTCCGGATAATAGCATATGCGAGGAGGTATTAAAATTAAAATTTATATGTATTATTTAATTATAGAAATATGGCGGAGAGCGTGTAATTTCGAGGACTGTATCCGCATAATAGCATATGTGAAGAGATAATAACAGAAACCATGACAGGCAGCAGTAATTTTATAGAATGGAAGAATGGAAAATTTCGAGGATTTTATCCGGATAATAGCATGCGTGAGGAGATATTGTTATTTTTAATTTTCCTGACAAGGATTGTCCTGTAGATGGCAGGAGCATGCAATAAGTATAAATATCCCCCAATAGATTGATGCAGTACTGGCCACAGTTTCGAAGTTTCTCTATGGTACTGGCGGTCTTGTCCCTCTGGGGCTTGGAGGCGGCGTTTTCCTCTTGGCAACTTGAAACATCAATTTTAGACCATCAACTATGACCAGTGTTTTAAGGCTTGATAATGTCCGACCACTTGTTCTTTGTCTCCTAATCTAAGGCTAATTGCGACTGGCGGTAGGTTTATCACTCAACCATCGACAATTTAAAAACCCTATAACAGCCGGAAGTGTCGCGCCTCTGCCCTCTCGGCTGCTGAATGTTCGCTTGGCTGGCCGGGCGGAGATCATTTGGCGTTGTATGGGTACATAGGTGATCCTGCACTTCCATCTCTTGGCACAATAAGCTATCATGTTATTTTCATAGAGAATGAAATAGACATTATAGATATGTCTTATGTTCTCTTGATGTGAATCGATATAAATAGTATAAATAAACTTTTTATAATTAAATGTCCATATGTTAAAGTTATATAAAATATGCAAATGAAGCACACAATTTTCATAAATGTACGCATATAATTTGATTCCTAAGAATTCAATTTGTAAAATCATCAGAATGAAGACAACACAGGTATAATACATCCAGATTATAATCAGAAGATAATCTGTGATAGCCAAATTTAGTATTTAATATTACTATTAAAATATTTATAATCTAAATTTTAAAAATATATATGGTAAATTTGAAATATTTTAAGTATAATGAGGTAATCATATTTAATTTCGTACATGAATGTTGGCCAAACTGCATCATTAAATGTAAAAGAATGACGGATTTTTATGTGATTGTATTGAATTAAATTTCCATTAAGTGCAGTGAGAATTTTTCTAAGTCCCAGGCAGACACCATGCGCATGCGCCAACAAGGTTTTATTTTCAAATTATTTATAATAAATTTTACATTTTTTCTAACTATTGTTCAATATATATTTTCTGTGATATTTAACTACATACGTAACATGAAAACATAGCAGCCATATCGACATGTTCCAGTGCAGCCAACATGTATGCTATGCGATTCGCGCCCTCACTAGAATATTACCAGAGGAAGTATTAAAAACTGTATATTTTGGATACTTACATTCACAGTTAACATATGGTATAATACTGTGTGGATCATCACTAAAATCTACTCAAATTACAAAAAAAAAATTATTAAAATCATTAAGAAAGCACCAGTCCGAACAGAAAGTAAGAAACTCTTCAAAGAACCCAAAATATTACATGTTCGTTGTATTTACACTTTAGAATCAGTTTGCTTTATTCATAAAAAATAAAACTCTTCAAAATAAATTCAGATTTACATGAACATAGCACTAGAATATCTAATAATATGCACTTGAATTGTCACAGGCTACCAGAAGTATTAGCAGCATATCACAGAGATGTATAATCATCTGCCTTCCAATATTAAACTTTTTACGGGCAGACAATTTAAACTTGCTGTAAAGAACGTTTTATTGTCTTACACACCATTAAGTATGGGTGAATACCTAAATTTAAAATTACAAGTAATATTTGATTGGAATTGTATCGCTATGCGTTCTTGTGAAAGTGCTGCCCCTTGATATTATGGTGTATTTTAGTTGCAATGTAAATAGGTTTGTGTTTGTGTATGTATGTGTTATATTTTATATTGCTGTTTATAATCTGGACACGTCCTAAAAGCATCTAAGATGCTCTAATGCAGCCCGGTGCTCATTACGCGGCCCGCGGGCCGCATGCGGCTCTTGAAGATATTTATTAAGGCTCTTGGAATAATTTTACCTTCATTACATTACATTTAAATTTTAGATTCTAAGTATAAAATAATATTATCTTTATTGAAATTCTACAAAACTTTGGATATCCCTGTGTCATTCCGATCAGTACAGTACCGCACGTGTTCAACAATGCAATGCAATGTCCTGGCTAGTGTTATTGGTTTTGAATATGTGTACGTTTGTTTTTAAAACCGTTCAAACTTCTACATTGTCGTCCGAATCTTTCACAATGAAATATTATACAATTTAGTTTCTATGAACAAGCGACTGGATACTATGTGCTACCTAATCAGTTGAAGTGAATTTCAGTGTTTAATAGTGGCTGGTGTTTTATCGAAAGGGAAAAAGAGAAAACTCGAAGATGAAGGAAGAGTTTTTCAAGATACTTGGGAGCATGAATTTTTCTTCATACCTTGCTAAAAAGGAAGGCAGTGCGATGTGTTTATTATGTCGAGACGTAGTTCAAGGTTATAAACGATTTAATCTTAATAGGCTTTCTTTATAAAACGGTGCATTCAAATTTTGAGTGCAAATATCCTAAAGATTCTAAATTGAGAGCAGAAAAAATAAAAACATTAAAAAATGTCAAGTGTCTGAACGGAAAATGATGTTGGGATACCGTAAGTGAAAATAAGTTGATAACAAAAGCATCATATGAAGTAGTAGAAATTTTAGCACGCAAAATGAAACCGTTTGCCGATGTAGAGATTTTTAAGGAGTGTTTTCTATTCGTTTGTGACATATTATTTTCTAAATTCCCAAATGCAAAACAGATAAAAAGTGACATACAAAAGTTACAACTTTCCGATTCTACTTGTGTTAGGAGAGTTAACGAAATGTCTGTAGACATGCTCCTTTGTACTCTCGATGAAATTCGTGAATGTGACTATTTCAGCCTTGCTCTGGATTCGTCCACAGATATTAGTTCCACCTCTCAGTTGCTTTTATTTGTTAAATATCATAATAAGATAGGGATTATAAAGGAAGAATTTTTAACTGTAATACCTATGACAGGTCAGACACGGGGAATAGATTTTTTGAAGCAGTTAAATCTTTTTTTGACAAATACAAAACTGACCTAAACAAACTTTTATCAGTGTGCACTGACGGTTGTCCCTCAATGGTAGGTTGTCATACAGGATTCATTTCTCTGTTAAAAAAAACATTTAAATAGAGACCACTTATTAACATACCATTGCATTTTACATTAAGAAAATCTTGCTGCTAAATTTGACGAAACTTTCAGATATGTGATGAAGAAAGTAATTAACATTGTTAATTTCATTAGATCACGTGAACTAAATCATAGGCAATTCATAGAATTTCTCAAAGAGCTTAATTCACAGTATGATGATGTTATTTATCACAGTGAGGTCAGGTGGCTGAGTAAAGGAAGAGTTTTGGAACGATTTTTTAATCTTCGCCATGAAATAAAACTCTTTTTAAGTGAACGAGATAAAGAATACCCTGAACTAGACTCTTCTTCATGGTGGTTAAAAGTTGGCTTCCTGGCTGACATAACAGGAGTACTGAATGATGTCCAAATTAAAATGCAAGGTACAAATAAACTTATTACTCAGCTCACAAGTGCAATTTTTCCTTTAGAAGAAAATTTAAAAATGTATACAGAAGAACTTAGTAATAATGATTTCACTAGTTTCCCATGTTTCCAACATCTTATTGAAGAATATTCAGAGGAAGAAATAAACTTGCAACCCTTCATAGAATTGCTCACTGTACTACACCATGATTTCAGCGCGAGATTTAATGATTTTAGAAAGTTTTGAAACCCATTTCGATTAGTTGAAAATCCCTGGTCAATAACGACAACAGATGTAACTGGGTTGTCAATTTTTGGTCCTGAGATTAGAAATCTAAAAAATGAACTTATTGATCTCCAGCAGCATTCAGAACTGGAAGGTATTTTTCAAGAGAAACGAAAAACGAATTCAATTTTAGAGTTTTGGAATACAGTTTCAGAAAAACAGTTCGAAAACTTGGTGTCGTGTGCATATAAAATTCTGTCTCTTTTTGGATCAGCGCATCATATCATCATATCATATCATTACTATAAAGAACTTCGAAGAAGAAAGACGTCTTTAATAGTAACAACAAGCTTACATCGAGACTGCATGGGTGACCGTCAATGACATCGAGCTTGGATCAAGCATTGATGGGTGACCATCAGCATACGCCGTAGTGCTTCTTTAACATCAAATTCGGTGCGGTTACTGGTAGTTCTAGGGCTCTGTGATTGGTTGTTAAATAAATAGTGATCGCTACACAACCAATCGGCGGTTAGGGCAGTTAATTTCAGACCGGGCTTACCGGCCCGGTCCGGTGTAAAGTGTTCTAGTGTTCTAGAAATTAGATAAATTCACGTGTGTAGTGTCTAAAGTTATAATGTTGTGGTTCCTTCACTAATGTGCAATGTAGTTCTATCCTGGTGACAAGTGGTTTCTAATAAAGTTAAGTGAAGTAGTAGACTAAGTCTTGGTATAACCAAGCATGGCTGCTGCATTTGATTTTCCAGGGTCTATGGACCTGGACGAAAATAATGAGGACATCAGACCTTTCACGTTGTGGGAAGAAGCCTCACAATTTTTCGAGACATATATTGCCAAAAAGAAAAGCGAGGAAAATACTCGATATCAGAGATATATACATGAGATACGCGGAGTATTCTTACTCATTACTAATAATTTGGCTACTTTCCCCAGCAGTGAAAGATCTGATGCGGTGTGCGACATCACTTTGACCTGTATGGAGAAATTAGATAAGATATATGGTCAAGTACCGGAAAGTGTAACGCTGTACTCGCTCATGTTGAAGGAAGTAAAAGCTGCTGTGCTTGAGCTCCAAGCACACAGCTTTCTCCCAGAACATGACGCAAGTTCGGAAACAGATTCAGAGCAACAAGTAAAACCTAAACCTAGAGAAAGGGACATATTTGACATACCCATACCTACATTTCTGAAAACTGAATCTGAACCTAAAGAAACAACGACTCCCAAAAGAGGAGAAACAAAAGTAAAAGTAAAGGAATTAAAGTGTCAAAAACCACAGAAATATTTCTGAAAAGAAAACTCAAAATTTACCCAAACAAGTCAAAGTGAAGTCTCCCACTGTAGTATCAGGGGTTGAGACTTCTAATAAATTTGCAGCATTAGCTGTTACCAATATGGAAGCATCAACTTCTGGAACTTCTTCTACAGTGGTTCCACCTGTAATTGCTGGTCCATCGACCGATACGACAAAAACTACACCTTCTCGAAATGTTGACTCTGCGAAACAGAGGCCCCCGCCCATCACTGTCACTGGTCATGGGGATCTGTTTCGCATGAATAAAGAGATAAAGACACTAATAAGTGGGCCACTCAAAGTTGTTAACATAAGAGAAGGTTTGCGTTATTACGCAACTACAATGGAGGACTTTTTTAGTCCTTAGACAGTATTTTAATTCCATTCACAAGGAATACTATACTCATTTGACTAAAAAGGAACTTCCATTGAAGGTAGTTGTTAAAACGGCTGCCTTCAAATACTTCCATTGACGAAATAGAAGAGGAAATTAGGTCCTTGGGATTTCCTCTGAAAAGTACTAGGCAAATATTTGCTAAAAAAGATAATGTAGAGAAACCTCTCCCCATTTTCATTCTTGAACTCGAGCGGACAGCAGAGGCTCTGAAAATTTATGACCTGAAGCGGCTGGTTTACTGCGTCGTATCGGTCGAATCTTATAGACCAAGGACTGGCCTTAAGCAATGCTTTAGGTGTCAGTCATTTAATCATACCTTTTCCGCATGCTGCCGGAAGCCACGTTGCGTAATCTGTGCCGAGGCCCATGGACATAAGGACTGTCCAGTTAAGGCCTCTGCACAGAGAGATGCTAATTTGCTTAAGTGCGCAATTGCGGGGCTAACGGACACCCAGCATCCTATCGTGGCTGCCCTGTTTTCCAGGCAGCGCTTGTGAGTTATAATAGGGCAGCTCAACCCAAACAACCTATATCTCAACCTAGGACATTCACTTCGGTGAAAGTCCAACCTAATGTTTCCTTTTCCCAATCCCTAAAGAAGGGCACCTCTTCACTAAACCAAAAGGTGAACAGCAATGTTCAAGGCCAGGGCCAGCAATTGCCTAAACTACAACTAGGGCAGCAGGTTGAGGAATATCTCCAGGGTCTTCAGCCATTATTGGCTGAACTACCCTCTCCTATCGAGAGATTCCTTTTCCTGCACAGGATCTTTAACCTGTGTAACATAGGTTAAAGCTAAGTGAACCACAAGCTAAATAGATTGTGCGAGTTGCTCGCATAGAATGTGATATCAGGTTGCACTACCCAGTGCGACTTGATATCTATATACTGTGTGGACATATCCACAATTTATTATTCAGGTCCGTAGACCAAAAGAAACCATCTTGTCACAATGGCTAGGATTAAACGAACCACAATCCTAAAACGATAGCCACTACGGAATTAACTGCCAAGAATGCCCAGTGGGTAACAGTATGCAGAGCCCAGGACGGCGCCAAGTCACCGTCACTCAATTGTTGTTGTTGTTGTTGGATCAACGTATGTTTATGAATTGACTTTCAGTAAGATAAAGTTCATCAAGGGTAAACATAGATCTCGCCTCACCAATGTGAACTTGGAAAACCTGCTGCGGATATGTGTGGCAAATCAACCAGCTCGTATTGACAAAATTGTGCAGGAGAGCAGCAGAGTTGGACCATCAACTTCACAGCAGTAATCTACACAACTGTAAGTTGCCTTAAAATTATGTACCGTATTAATAATAATAATAATAATAATAATAATAATAATATAATGGGGGCACGCTGTAGCGTAGTGGTTAAGGCACTGAGCTATAAGCCGGAGGGTCGAGGGTTCAAGTCCCGTTGGGGTCAGGATTTTTAAACTGGCCCAAACCCTCTGGCGGCACTATGGCCCTGAGGTCGACTCAGCCTCTAACGGAAATGAGTACCAGACACTTGTTCTGGGGTAAAGGCGGCCGTCACGCAGGGCTGACATAAAGTGCCGATTGTCTAGAAAAAGTGGGAGCCTTAACCTCCTACTACCCCAAGGGCCTCCGGGCCTGTTGTGGGATCACTTTACTTTACTTTAATAATAATAATAATAATAATAATAATAATAATAATAACATAATAAACAGTTAATTATTAACAAAAATTAAATGACAGTAATCAGTAATTGTGTTTTGTCCATAAATGTAAAAAAAAAAAAAAGCTGCGTGTTACCAAGACTGAGACCTGTGAAATTTGGTGCGGCTCTCGAACAGATATGGTTTCTTATATTTGGCTCTCTTGGAATTTCTAGTGAGTACCACTGCTCTAATGGATGTTAAATAAAATAAAATAAGTATGTACTTCATAACTTACTATTTATTTTTGGGCGTTGCATTTTTTCACAGGTTAGAGTGCTTAAATTAGGTCAGCTTTTAGGTTGGTCTTTCACAGGTTAGAGTACTTAAATTACATTAGGTTAGCTTTTAGGTTCGTTAAATACCATGCATATGTTCGTTTCATCGCATGATTCCATAGTGTAAACCGCTTCGAGTTTGTTGATGCATGCGCGTGGTGTCTGCCTGGGACTTGACAAAAAATCTTACTGAGTTTAATGGAAACTTGTCATACATTTGTATGTGTTTTGTACGATTTTTATATCCATCCATAGTAATTCTGCCCGAAGGCAGGTCCTTCACTGCAGTCATAGATAGTATTTTCATGATATGCTTGCAGCTTTACCAGGGCATTGTGTAGGTGTGGTACCTTCCCGTTGCTTTCCACACCGGTGAAGGATGATGATGATAATGGATTTTTATATAATTTTATAAATGTGAGAATTAATATAGAACGATCGAGGATTTATTAATATCTGGAAAAGAAATCAACTGTGGAATGCAGACTTTCACGGCCGGTAATCATAATGTTAATAGATTGCGGCCTATGTGGCCCTGGTCTATAGCTGGTATTTCTTCCAGACGTTTCTCCCTCAACTGGGGAGAGCATCTTCAGTGGCGAGTGCTTCTAGGTGATTAATACAACTCGGCTGTAAGTCTACTACAAAATAACATCACATAGAAGCACTCGCCACTGAAGATGCCCTCCTCAGTTGAGGGAGAAACGTCTGGAAGAAATACCAGCTGCCACATAGCCCGGAATCTATTAACATTATATTTATTCAGCTGTTCGCCATATTTAATATAGTTACAGGTTATGTGCCTTATTTTCGTTGATGACTGGAAATCTGCTTAAGTGTTGAGCATTGATTAGCTGATTAGCGTATTATTGCCATAACGCCTGAACTCCGGAATAATGCTATGGGTTTTATACAACGCAAAGCGCAGGCGCGAAAAATTTTGCGCTGACATGTCGCGTCGTGTATTTGTATCACTTGAATTCCGGACGCAATTTGCCGGCGCAAACAAAGAATATAGAAGCTATTATCCGTACTCATTGGTATAATTGCTAAAAACAAACTAAGATTTTATGACAAAATGTCGGAAATACAATGCTTATTTTGTAACTTGGGGCACGCCATAGCGTAGTGGTTAAGGCACTGAGCTACAAGCCGGAGGGTCGAGGGTTCGAGTCCCGGTGGGGTCAGGATTTTTAAACTGACCCAAACCTTCTGGCGGCACTATGGCCCTGGGGTCGACTCAGCCTCTAACTGAAATGAGTACCAGACGCTTGTTATGGGGTAAAGGCGGCCGTCACGCAGGGCTGACACCCCGGCTGACATCAAGTGCCGATTGTCAAGAAAAAGTGGGAGCCCTAACCTCCCACTACCCCAAGGGCCTCCTGAGGCCTGTAGTGGGATCACTTTACCTTTACCTTTATTTTGTAACTTACTAATTTTAACGACGAAAGTTTAATAGTTTTCTTGCAAATCATCGAGTTCTATAAAATATGAGCATGAAGGAGTACAGAAAATAAGAGTTATTGTGGCTTGAACTTAAATAAAAGCTGTAAATATTGCATCTTAGGGACATTATGGATGTACATAAATTTCGTCTTCTATTAAATTCAAAACCTGATAAAACTACTCAGGCGAAAATCTTAGGTATTCTAAAATTTGGCATTTTCATCAACCATGTGTTTATTTAAGAGCTAAACAATAATTTATTCTATAATTTTTCATACAACATTCATATGATGCTGTCGCTCTAGGTACTTTTTCTGTCTTAACCAATAGTTCGTACTATTTTAAACGTTTGCAACGATACTTACAACTTTTTTATAAAGAATTCTAATATGTTTATCTGTGAACACAAATTACGACTTTTCCTCTCAATTATTTTTCAAAGTTCTTTAGAATTGAAGTTGGCGCGTGAACGCTTATAAATGTAAATCCACCAGGTGGCAGGACGTATGTGTGAATGACCAACATTTACATTTAATTCCAAAAGATATTTTAAGAAATAAATGTAAATCCACCAGGTGGCAGGACGTATGTGTGAATGACCAACATTTACATTTAATTCCAAAAGATATTTTAAGAAATAAATGTAAATCCACCAGGTGGCAGGACGTATGTGTGAATGACCAACATTTACATTTAATTCCAAAAGATATTTTAAGAAATAAATGTAAATCCACCAGGTGGCAGGACGTATGTGTGAATGACCAACATTTACATTTAATTCCAAAAGATATTTTAGAAATAAATGTAAATCCACCAGGTGGCAGGACGTATGTGTGAATGACCAACATTTACATTTAATTCCAAAAGATATTTTAAGAAATAAATGTAAATCCACCAGGTGGCAGGACGTATGTGTGAATGACCAACATTTACATTTAATTCCAAAAGATATTTTAAGAAATAAATGTAAATCCACCAGGTGGCAGGACGTATGTGTGAATGACCAACATTTACATTTAATTCCAAAAGATATTTTAAGAAATAAATGTAAATCCACCAGGTGGCAGGACGTATGTGTGAATGACCAACATTTACATTTAATTCCAAAAGATATTTTAAGAAATAAATGTAAATCCACCAGGTGGCAGGACGTATGTGTGAATGACCAACATTTACATTTAATTCCAAAAGATATTTTAAGAAATAAATGTAAATCCACCAGGTGGCAGGACGTATGTGTGAATGACCAACATTTACATTTAATTCCAAAAGATATTTTAAGAAATAAATGTAAATCCACCAGGTGGCAGGACATATGTGTGAATGACCAACATTTACATTTAATTCCAAAAGATATTTTAAGAAATAAATGTAAATCCACCAGGTGGCAGGACGTATGTGTGAATGACCAACATTTACATTTAATTCCAAAAGATATTTTAAGAAATAAATGTAAATCCACCAGGTGGCAGGACGTATGTGTGAATGACCAACATTTACATTTAATTCCAAAAGATATTTTAAGAAATAAATGTAAATCCACCAGGTGGCAGGACGTATGTGTGAATGACCAACATTTACATTTAATTCCAAAAGATATTTTAAGAAATAAATGTAAATCCACCAGGTGGCAGGACATATGTGTGAATGACCAACATTTACATTTAATTCCAAAAGATATTTTAAGAAATAAATGTAAATCCACCAGGTGGCAGGACGTATGTGTGAATGACCAACATTTACATTTAATTCCAAAAGATATTTTAAGAAATAAATGTAAATCCACCAGGTGGCAGGACGTATGTGTGAATGACCAACATTTACATTTAATTCCAAAAGATATTTTAAGAAATAAATGTAAATCCACCAGGTGGCAGGACGTATGTGTGAATGACCAACATTTACATTTAATTCCAAAAGATATTTTAAGAAATAAATGTAAATCCACCAGGTGGCAGGACGTATGTGTGAATGACCAACATTTACATTTAATTCCAAAAGATATTTTAAGAAATAAATGTAAATCACCAGGTGGCAGGACGTATGTGTGAATGACCAACATTTACATTTAATTCCAAAAGATATTTTAAGAAATAAATGTAAATCCACCAGGTGGCAGGACGTATGTGTGAATGACCAACATTTACATTTAATTCCAAAAGATATTTTAAGAAAAAATGTAAATCCACCAGGTGGCAGGACGTATGTGTGAATGACCAACATTTACATTTAATTCCAAAAGATATTTTAAGAAATAAATGTAAATCCACCAGGTGGCAGGACGTATGTGTGAATGACCAACATTTACATTTAATTCCAAAAGATATTTTAAGAAATAAATGTAAATCCACCAGGTGGCAGGACGTATGTGTGAATGACCAACATTTACATTTAATTCCAAAAGATATTTTAAGAATAAATGTAAATCCACCAGGTGGCAGGACGTATGTGTGAATGACCAACATTTACATTTAATTCCAAAAGATATTTTAAGAAATAAATGTAAATCCACCAGGTGGCAGGACGTATGTGTGAATGACCAACATTTACATTTAATTCCAAAAGATATTTTAAGAAATAAATGTAAATCCACCAGGTGGCAGGACATATGTGTGAATGACCAACATTTACATTTAATTCCAAAAGATATTTTAAGAAATAAATGTAATCCACCAGGTGGCAGGACGTATGTGTGAATGACCAACATTTACATTTAATTCCAAAAGATATTTTAAGAAATAAATGTAAATCCACCAGGTGGCAGGACGTATGTGTGAATGACCAACATTTACATTTAATTCCAAAAGATATTTTAAGAAATAAATGTAAATCCACCAGGTGGCAGGACGTATGTGTGAATGACCAACATTTACATTTAATTCCAAAAGATATTTTAAGAAATAAATGTAAATCCACCAGGTGGCAGGACGTATGTGTGAATGACCAACATTTACATTTAATTCCAAAAGATATTTTAAGAAATAAATGTAAATCCACCAGGTGGCAGGACGTATGTGTGAATGACCAACATTTACATTTAATTCCAAAAGATATTTTAAGAAATAAATGTAAATCCACCAGGTGGCAGGACATATGTGTGAATGACCAACATTTACATTTAATTCCAAAAGATATTTTAAGAAATAAATGTAAATCCACCAGGTGGCAGGACGTATGTGTGAATGACCAACATTTACATTTAATTCCAAAAGATATTTTAAGAAATAAATGTAAATCCACCAGGTGGCAGGACGTATGTGTGAATGACCAACATTTACATTTAATTCCAAAAGATATTTTAAGAAATAAATGTAAATCCACCAGGTGGCAGGACGTATGTGTGAATGACCAACATTTACATTTAATTCCAAAAGATATTTTAAGAAATAAATGTAAATCCACCAGGTGGCAGGACGTATGTGTGAATGACCAACATTTACATTTAATTCCAAAAGATATTTTAAGAAATAAATGTAAATCCACCAGGTGGCAGGACGTATGTGTGAATGACCAACATTTACATTTAATTCCAAAAGATATTTTAAGAAATAATGTAAATCCACCAGGTGGCAGGACATATGTGTGAATGACCAACATTTACATTTAATTCCAAAAGATATTTTAAGAAATAAATGTAAATCCACCAGGTGGCAGGACATATGTGTGAATGACCAACATTTACATTTAATTCCAAAAGATATTTTAAGAAATAAATGTAAATCCACCAGGTGGCAGGACATATGTGTGAATGACCAACATTTACATTTAATTCCAAAAGATATTTTAAGAAATAAATGTAAATCCACCAGGTGGCAGGACATATGTGTGAATGACCAACATTTACATTTAATTCCAAAAGATATTTTAAGAAATAAATGTAAATCCACCAGGTGGCAGGACGTATGTGTGAATGACCAACATTTACATTTAATTCCAAAAGATATTTTAAGAAATAAATGTAAATCCACCAGGTGGCAGGACGTATGTGTGAATGACCAACATTTACATTTAATTCCAAAAGATATTTTAAGAAATAAATGTAAATCCACCAGGTGGCAGGACGTATGTGTGAATGACCAACATTTACATTTAATTCCAAAAGATATTTAAGAAATAAATGTAAATCCACCAGGTGGCAGGACGTATGTGTGAATGACCAACATTTACATTTAATTCCAAAAGATATTTTAAGAAATAAATGTAAATCCACCAGGTGGCAGGACGTATGTGTGAATGACCAACATTTACATTTAATTCCAAAAGATATTTTAAGAAATAAATGTAAATCCACCAGGTGGCAGGACGTATGTGTGAATGAACCAACATTTACATTTAATTCCAAAAGATATTTTAAGAAATAAATGTAAATCCACCAGGTGGCAGGACGTATGTGTGAATGACCAACATTTACATTTAATTCCAAAAGATATTTTAAGAAATAATGTAAATCCACCAGGTGGCAGGACGTATGTGTGAATGACCAACATTTACATTTAATTCCAAAAGATATTTTAAGAAATAAATGTAAATCCACCAGGTGGCAGGACGTATGTGTGAATGACCAACATTTACATTTAATTCCAAAAGATATTTTAAGAAATAAATGTAAATCCACCAGGTGGCAGGACGTATGTGTGAATGACCAACATTTACATTTAATTCCAAAAGATATTTTAAGAAATAAATGTAAATCCACCAGGTGGCAGGACGTATGTGTGAATGACCAACATTTACATTTAATTCCAAAAGATATTTTAAGAAATAAATGTAAATCCACCAGGTGGCAGGACGTATGTGTGAATGACCAACATTTACATTTAATTCCAAAAGATATTTTAAGAAATAAATGTAAATCCACCAGGTGGCAGGACGTATGTGTGAATGACCAACATTTACATTTAATTCCAAAGATATTTTAAGAAATAAATGTAAATCCACCAGGTGGCAGGACGTATGTGTGAATGACCAACATTTACATTTAATTCCAAAAGATATTTTAAGAAATAAATGTAAATCCACCAGGTGGCAGGACGTATGTGTGAATGACCAACATTTACATTAATTCCAAAGATATTTTAAGAAATAAATGTAAATCCACCAGGTGGCAGGACGTATGTGTGAATGACCAACATTTACATTTAATTCCAAAAGATATTTTAAGAAATAAATGTAAATCCACCAGGTGGCAGGACGTATGTGTGAATGACCAACATTTACATTTAATTCCAAAAGATATTTTAAGAAATAAATGTAAATCCACCAGGTGGCAGGACGTATGTGTGAATGACCAACATTTACATTTAATTCCAAAAGATATTTTAAGAAATAAATGTAAATCCACCAGGTGGCAGGACGTATGTGTGAATGACCAACATTTACATTTAATTCCAAAAGATATTTTAAGAAATAAATGTAAATCCACCAGGTGGCAGGACGTATGTGTGAATGACCAACATTTACATTTAATTCCAAAAGATATTTTAAGAAATAAATGTAAATCCACCAGGTGGCAGGACGTATGTGTGAATGACCAACATTTACATTTAATTCCAAAAGATATTTAAGAAATAAATGTAAATCCACCAGGTGGCAGGACGTATGTGTGAATGACCAACATTTACATTTAATTCCAAAAGATATTTTAAGAAATAAATGTAAATCCACCAGGTGGCAGGACATATGTGTGAATGACCAACATTTACATTTAATTCCAAAAGATATTTTAAGAAATAAATGTAAATCCACCAGGTGGCAGGACGTATGTGTGAATGACCAACATTTACATTTAATTCCAAAGATATTTTAAGAAATAAATGTAAATCCACCAGGTGGCAGGACGTATGTGTGAATGACCAACATTTACATTTAATTCCAAAAGATATTTTAAGAAATAAATGTAAATCCACCAGGTGGCAGGACGTATGTGTGAATGACCAACATTTACATTTAATTCCAAAAGATATTTTAAGAAATAAATGTAAATCCACCAGGTGGCAGGACGTATGTGTGAATGACCAACATTTACATTTAATTCCAAAAGATATTTTAAGAAATAAATGTAAATCCACCAGGTGGCAGGACGTATGTGTGAATGACCAACATTTACATTTAATTCCAAAAGATATTTTAAGAAATAAATGTAAATCCACCAGGTGGCAGGACGTATGTGTGAATGACCAACATTTACATTTAATTCCAAAAGATATTTTAAGAAATAAATGTAAATCCACCAGGTGGCAGGACATATGTGTGAATGACCAACATTTACATTTAATTCCAAAAGATATTTTAAGAAATAAATGTAAATCCACCAGTGGCAGGACGTATGTGTGAATGACCAACATTTACATTTAATTCCAAAAGATATTTTAAGAAATAAATGTAAATCCACCAGGTGGCAGGACGTATGTGTGAATGACCAACATTTACATTTAATTCCAAAAGATATTTTAAGAAATAAATGTAAATCCACCAGGTGGCAGGACGTATGTGTGAATGACCAACATTTACATTTAATTCCAAAAGATATTTTAAGAAATAAATGTAAATCCACCAGGTGGCAGGACGTATGTGTGAATGACCAACATTTACATTTAATTCCAAAAGATATTTTAAGAAATAAATGTAAATCCACCAGGTGGCAGGACGTATGTGTGAATGACCAACATTTACATTTAATTCCAAAAGATATTTTAAGAAATAAAAGTTCAATCACATCGGTCAGTTTAGTGTACATCAGATTAGTTTATAAACTAAAAAAAACTCCTGGCGCGACAGGCCCTTAGCCTACAAGGCCCTTAGCCTACCAACCGGCTGCTGGCCTCACATCCACATGTGTTAATCACAGAGGTAGATGATAATCAGCCAGTGTAGGGGTGACATGTGGTCAGCATGTCGAGTCCCCCAGCCGTTATAGCCTGGAGCCGCTACTTATTGTAGCTACCCAATTGCCTCACGATGCTGGGTGGGCACCGGTCCCATACTGGCCGAAATACCATGAGAAAATTTCTTCCCCCATGGAGACCCGAACCAGCGCAAATCCCGTAGCTCTGCGCCAAGACTTCCTGCCTTAACCACTCGGCTACGGCGCGGGACAGATTAGTTTATAGTTTACTAAATAGTATGTATGTAATTTATTTCATTAGGTTATGCAGGGACAGGTTTGTATACATTCATTTTTGTAAACACATTTGGGAATTTATTATGAACGTTGGCCAATTCCATTTCCCATATATATGGTGCCATCTGGCGACAATTCCATAAACATAAGCGCTGCACTGTATGCGCTCCATGCGAAACAAGCATCACGCCGAGCGTTACGCAAGAATGCGTCACGTCGGGCGCGACACGCTGTATAATAAACCATAGCATTACTTTACTTACTGGCACTATCGAACCTGTAGGTTCATGTCCGCACGGACATAAGCTCTCCATGCATCCTGAGCTAATGCTTTCCAATCATTCCCTGTATAATCTACTTCCCTTAAATCATAGTTAATGTTATTCTCCCACCTCATTCTTGGTCTACTAACTGGGCGTTTTCCCTCTGGCTTTCCTACAAGAAGCTTCCATGCAAGTCTTTCATTCCCCATACGTGCAACATGTCCTGCCCATCGCATTCTACGAGACTTAACTGTTCTTATTATATCTGGCTTCCTATAAAGACCATGTAGTTCATTGTTATGTAGTCTTCTCCATTCACCTGTCTGTTCATCTCTCTTTGGTCCAAAAATTTTCCTAAGTACTTTATTCTCAAATATTTGTAATCTCCTTTCCTCCCTTAAAGTAAGAGTCCATGTTTCGCACCCATATAACATAACTGATAGAATAATAGTTTTATATATTTTCAGTTTAACGTTTTTTGAAAGGATTTGGGACATCAAGAGTCTCTGCAATGCATAAGAGCACGCATTTCCAGAATTGAGCCTATGTTTAATTTCTTTGTGCATCTCATTCCTATTTGTGATTATTGTTCCTAGGTATTTGAATTCAGCCACTTCCTCAAAATTTCCCTCATTTGACATTAGCTGTCCACTTCCATTATATAATGTATTTCTATGTGTGACCATATATTTAGTTTTATTGATATTTACTTCCAGTATTAATTTCTTAGTGTTACTCAATATTGCGTGCGTGTTGTTCTTTAGTATCTCCTCGCTATCGGCCAATAGTACTGCATCATCAGCATAAACTAACAGCTTATTAATACCATTGAGTTGTAAGCCTTCCTCATTCTCTAAAGATTTAATGGCATGCTCTAGTACAAAATTAAATAGTAGAGGAGATAGTGCATCTCCTTACTTCAACCCATTCTGGATTTCAAAAGTGTCCGAAAACTGTTTGCCTACACGCACGCTACTCTTTGTGCCATTTAGACACATTCGTATAAGTCTAACTAACTTTTTAGGGATTCCGAACTCCACCAGGATACTATATGACTTCTCGTTCTTAATTGAATCATATGATTTTTTGGAATTCTACATATAGTTGATGTACAGTACCATTATATTCCCATTTCTTTTCTAAAATCTGGCTTATACTAAAAATCTGATTTGTTGTAGATCTGTTTCTTCTAAATGCACATCGATGATCTCCTAGAATGTCATCAATATAGGGAGTAAGTCTGCTTACTAATATATTTGTTAGAATTTTGTACGAAGTTGAAAGTAATGAGATGCCCCTGTAGTTGTTGCAATCAGTTTTATCTCATTTCTTATAAATTGGTACGATAATTGATTCCTTCCATTCATCTGGAAGAGCTTCTTTTTCCCAAATCATACTAAGCAACCAGCGTATCTTGTCCATCAATTTTTCTCCCCCTGATTTTTATCAGTTCTGCTGGGATCTCATCTGCACCTGATGCTTTATACATCTTCAATTTTCCAATCGCTATTTCAACCTTTAATGTACTTGGCTCTGCGACTAGCATTTCTGCTGACTGTAAATTATCCTCCTCAATGTCCTGTTCTGTATGTACATTTAATAGCTGATTAAAGTAACTTTTCCATCTATTTAATATGCTCCTGGAATCTGCAATCATATCACCATTTTCATTCCGAATTATGTTCGTTCTATCCTGAAACCCTTTCTTCTCTATACTAATTCCCTGATATAATTGTCTAATGTTCCTATTTTTTGCATTCATTTCAAGATCATTAATCTTCTCTCTCAAATATTCCCTCTTTTTACTCTTTAGTAACTTGGTGGTTTCCCGTCTAATAGTACCCAATTGCTCTAAATTTACCTCATTTGGCTCGTGTAACCATTTCATTTTTCCTTGCTTTCTTTTCTTTACAATGTCGGCACATTCCTCATCAAACCATTGTTTTGCCTCTTTTTTAAACAACCAATGCTTTCTGATGCTGACAATTTAATAGTATCTCTTATAGCCTCCCATTCTTTATTTATATCAGTTTCTTCTTCGTTTGCCACATTGTCATCTGAAGATTCCAGTACTTCAAATCTATTAGCAATTTTGATTTGGTATTCTTGCCGCATTACATCATTTTTCAAGTTTTTTAAATTTAAATTTTACAGAATCATCTTTAGCGTTTGTTCCTCTCATAAGCGATAGCCGTTGTCTATTTTCACTCTGACCAGATGATGATCCGAATTGCAATCTGTCCCTCTAACTGATCTAACATCGATGATGCTACTGTGCCAGCGTTTATCCACTAATACATGATCTATCTGGTTCCGAGTTTCTCCATGTGGGGACGTCCAGGTGTATTTATGAATATCCTTATGCTGAAATGTTGTGCTCTTAACAATGAGATTCTTTGATGTGGCAAATGTGACTAATCTAACCCCGTTGTCGTTACTATCTTCATGAAATCTGAATTTACCTATTGTTGGTTTGAATATATCTTCCCGCCCCACTTTTGCATTAAAATCTCCTAAGACAATTTTCATATGATATCGTGAAAGGCTATCAAATAAGCATTCTAATTCTTCATAGAACTCATCCTTGATCTTGTCATCTTTATCTTCTGTGGGGGCATGCACATTTACAATTATAAAATCATGTCGTTTACCCTTTAGAATTATGTATGATACGCTATCACTAACAAACTTAATATCTCGGATAGCGGATAGGATCCTCCTTCTGACTAAAAAACCCGTTCCAAATGCAGGTCTTTCTGCACCCCCATAGTATAATGCAAAGCTTCCTGATTCCTGACTACCTTCTCCTGGCCACCTAACTTCCTGTAAAGCGACTATATCCAAGGGCGATTTATCTACTTCCAGCGTTAATATCTCTAGTGCACCCGCTATTGTATAAAGTCCTAACATTCCATGTTCCTAGGAACATGTATAAACCATAACATTAGGTGCCAATAACGTAACCGAGTTTGACTTACTTACAGTGGCGACAACTTTTTTTAAAAATAATGGGTGGGCTTTAATTGAAATGAATGTAAAATTAAATTAAGGAAATAAAATGTACAAACCAATCATATTAGTTAATACTGTATATACCTATTCATTTATAAAAATGTTTAAACGAAGTATGTAATGAATTGACACTAGAAAATTTCGGTGATTAGTGGTCACTTTTAATCTGTGTTAAAAATGTTGCTTCAATTTTTAATAACTGTGAATTATATTGATTAGGGCCTACAGAACTAATATAACCACTACTACAGTGTAATTATTACTCACCATTAAACAGCGCGACGTGTCGCAAACGTGTTCCATCTAGCTGCGCTTCTTCCTATAAACTCGTCACAGACTTCTTCTAAATCCAAACTATCAGTGTGGTCCTTGTGCACATGTAATATGGCCATGTGATTAAGTGGCCGGGAAACGGGCATTGTCAGAATGAGATGTATGAATTTCATAAATTCAGGAACAATACAAGAAATAACATTAATTAAAAAATTCTACTACATCTCCGAAACTTTTAAAACTCATGTTCAGTATTGCAGCACTTTCAAAGACCATATTTCTCTGAGCTCGCAAGATTTCATAGTCATAAATGTAATATTCGAAAACACACATAACATCGTCTGTTTCACTGTTAACGAAGTCTTCTATTCTGGTTAATAGTTCGTTTTCTTGGAAGCGTCCCTTAACGGACACAATGACAGAATTTACAACTTCGTAAAATTTACTCTCAAAAAATGGTTTCGCATCGGTAAATACATGCTGTGTGTGTTTTCTGTCATCCAGGCGTTGAGACACCTTCCTTTGCATGGGAATCTGTGGCTCTGCTAAGTTCAGTTCGCATGCTCTCTTTGTCGTTTGCTCCCAGAACGTTTCAAAGTTATTACGAATTGCACGTAGTGTCTGTATGTGACATGTTGCCTCATGAAAGTGAAGGTTCACACTTTGAAGTCGTGTCCTTGTCGCGTCCTTGGGGGTAAAATCCTTGTCAACACGTTTAGGTATGTGAAGTGTTCAAATGATTCCATCAATAATACATATTCGCAGGCTTTGGTACCAGCATCACCTTTATCGTTCTCAGAAAATTCTGAAAGGAAGTAAAGTACATCCTGGTAGTTATCTATTATGAATCTCAAACAAAGTGCTCTGACAGTGAATCGAGTTGGGCATAAGGGTATCCGGTTTTGCTTTGGTTTATGTTCTTCCGTTTTCTTGATGACATTAAACCAATACAATCTCTTTGGAGACCCCTGATCATATTGATTAAGTATTTCATTATATTGAACACATTTTTACATGTTGCAATGCGTCTTATGTTATCTTGCGCCGCTAAATTTAAAGAGTGCATGAAACAATGCAGATGCCTCGCCTTTTCACTGATCTCTAACATTCTAGCCTGCAACCCTGTATGTTTCCCGGCTAAGTTTGCAGCTCCATCATAACATTGCCCCCGGCAATGTTTTATATCGTGTCCCAACCTTAACAAAACGTCACATACAATGTTGGATAGAGTTGCCGCATCTGTTGCTGAAGTTTCATAAAACCCTACGAAATACTCGCGAATTTCAAGTTCTTGAGAAACACTACGGAAATATATAGAAACTTGTTCTTACACTGCCATGTCAGTTGTTTCGCCCAAAAGCAGGCCAAAATAAACTGCACTCTGAATTTCACTAGATAGCAAACGAAGAACGTCGTGTGCCATAATTTCAAGCATTTCATTTTCTGCATCGTGCGACACCCACTTATATGATTCTCTTTCAAAATAGAGCTTAAGTCCCGGCGAATCTTCACAGTGGAGTTTAAGAAGCTAGTGAAAACTACTAGTTTGATCTGTTTGTCCCCTGATCGCCATGCACTGTTTTTATAAGTATAACAAAGACGAGAAAAGTTTATATAACGCGGAGCGGAAATTTTGTTGATCCTGCAATTTCAAAACGTTCAAACTTGATGCGACTTTCACTCCATTTTGCAATGCCGCAGTTTTACCACACGATTATTTATGACAGTGAGATTTTTCATGAGCACTGAATTTTCTCAATGCGCGTTTCCAGTTGGAAAAACCAGAAGAAATGATACAAGAATCTAGTTTGGTGGAAAACTTTAGTAATTTATTTTCGTCGGCTTCCTTGCATGTTTTGCACAACACCACGTCCTTATTGTTGTCGTAAAAATCCAAGGATGTGTAACCAGCCACGCACTCTGAAAATTTATTCCGATTTTCCTCCCCCTTTAGCACTTTCAGTTCCATTAGATTTTAAACCAGATTCGCGGCCAGAAACAAATAATTTTGAATTACTCGTTTGTTCTTGAATTAAGGGCACAATAGAAGTTTCCGCGCACTGGTCGGAGGAGTTATTAAGTCGTGGTCGCTTGATTATAAATTTATCCATGACGGCACTAAGATTTTATTTTATAATTCACGCACGTATACTTTTACACGCGTTTAAAATATGCTTATTGTCAGCACTGCATGTCACTCATTCAAGTGCAAAAGCAAACTGAAGGGTGGAAAAACTACAAAGTGTTCTCAGTATTGTTGAAAGTGCCGTTAAGTACTAAGTTTGTTCATATTTCACATTAACATCTAAAATCAAAGGGAAGACCGACTTTGAGTCGTTCCTTAGTCGGCTTGCGGTACCCGAGTCCCGACCTATATCACAAACAAGCCGACAGGCTTAATTTCTATTGTTGCGGAATCAAAGAATAAAAGCCAGTGGTTATGTGGATAGCAGCGTAACTTTATACAGACTGTCACCCGACCCCTTCAGATTACCTACTACTAGGCTGCTACTACACTGCAGATTGTTCAAGGCTGCCACTATACTGCACTTGTCTTATTTTTTTATTTTTAATTAACTCAAAAGTGGTATTAAAAATTAAAAAAAAAATGATTGAATCAGGAAATTATTGGGTGGGCCCGGGCCCATATAAGTTGGCGCCACTCCTTACTTATAACCTATTATAGATAAAAACTTACTTGGCTCAAGTTTAGAATACCTTTACATATGATTTTCGATACTCCATTTTTGTAATATTCTTATTGCACGTACACCCTTAACGCCTTAAGCTATGGTTTATCTACGACGCAAAGCGCCAGCGCAAAAATTGCTCCCCGTGTATTTAAATTGATGTGGTTTCTCTACAACGCAAAGCGCTGGCGCGAAAAATTTTGCGCTGACATGTCGCGTCGTGTATTTGAATCACTTGAATTCGGGATGTAATTTGCCAGCGCAAACAAAGAATATAGAAGCTATTATCCGTACTCATTGCTAAAAAGGCTAAAAACAAACGAAGATTTAATGGCAAACTATCGGTAAAGGAGCGCTTGGTTTGTAATTTTAGCAAATTTAATAATGAAATTTTAATTAGTTTTGTTTCAAACCATCGGGTTTTATACGATATGAGTATGAAGGACTGCAGAGATGTACAGAAAAAAGAGTTATTGTGGCTTGAACTTAGTCAAGAAATAATTAAAAGCTGTAAATATTGTATTGTATCTTGGGGATATTATGGATGTACATAAATTTTGTCCTCTATTAAAATCTAAACCTGATAAAACTGATCTGGCAAAAATCTGAAGTATTCTAAAATTTGGTATTATCATTAACCATGCGTTTATTTAAGAACTTAGGAATAATTTGTTCAATTATTTTCCACACAACATTCATATGATGCTGTTGCTCTAGGTACCTTTCCCGTCTTTACTAGTATTTCGTAATATATTACACATTTTGCAACGATACTTAAAACTTTTCTTGTAAAGAATTATTATGTTTATCAATGTACAAAAAATTATGACTTTTCCTCTCAATGATTTTTCAAAGTTCTTTAGAATTTGAAGTGTGCATGCTCGAACGCTTATAAAATTAAATCCACCAGATGGCAGGACATATGTGTGAATGACCAACATTTAATTCCAAAACATATTTTAAGAAATAAAATGTTCAATCACTTCATTTTGTTAGGTTCCAATGGGTCAATTTAGTGTACATCAGATTAGTTTATAGTTTACTTAATAGTGTGTATGTAATTTATTTAATTACGTTATGCAGGGACAGGTTGAAATATACGTGGACTCTCTCTATTACGTGAACCCTGACTTTTATGAAATACAAACCTGGCTTGTGTCATACAAGATTCTAATTGGCAGAGTCTGTAGCTGGGCCCTGGTATACAGGCAATTTCTTCTTTCTTTGAGTATACCACTCGTAGGATATCTATAAACATCAATGATCTTAAATTACAGCTAATCTCTCTTTTAATATAATTATCTGATCATGAAAGGAAGGTGAACGCGTTCTACAGCATTAAAAACTCAGGTTCGCCAGCGCAAACAAAGAATATAGAAGGTATTACCCGTACTCATTGGTGTAATTGCTAAAAACAAACTAAATTTTATGAAAAAGTGTGGGAAATACAGTACTTGTTTTATAACTTTCCAATTTTAACGACGAAAGTGAGATAGTTTTGTTGCAAATCATTGAGTTCTATACATGTTCTATACAATATGAGCATGAAGGGGTACAGAGAAGTACAGAAAAAAGAGTTATTGTGGCTTGACTTTGTCAAGAGATAAATAAAAGCTGTAAATATTGTATCTCGGGGATATTATGGATGTACATAAATTTCGTCTTCTATTAAATTCAAAACCTGATAAAACTGCTCAGGCGAAAATCTAAAGTATTCTAAAATTTGGTATTTTCATCAACCATATGTTTATTTAAGAACTAAAGAATCATGTATTCTATAATTTTGCATACAACATTCATATAATGCTGTTGCTCTAGGTACTTTTTCTGTCTTTACTAATATTTCGTACTATTTTAAACGTTTTGCAACGATACTTGAAACTTTTTTATAAAGAATTTTTATATATGTATCTATGTAGACAAATTATGACTTTTCCTCTCAATTTATTTTCAAAGTTCTTTATTAGAATTGAAGTTGGCATACGTGAACGCTTATAAAATTAAATCCACCAGATGATAGGACATATGTGAGAATGACCAATATTTGCATATAATTCCAAACCATATTTTAAGAAATAAATGTTCAATCACTTAATTTTGTTAGGTTCTGATGGGTCAGTTTAGTGTACATCAGATTAGTTCATAGTTTACTAAAATAGTATGTATGTAATGTATTTCATTAGGTTATACAGGGACAGGTTTGTATACATTCATTTTTGTAAACACATTAGGGATTTTATTATGAACGTTGGTCATTTTGATTTCCCATGTATAATAATAAAAGGAAGTGCGCACAATGTGCATATTTAGTTTTTGCAAAACTCTGTGAGCGAGGTTGCTCTTTTTGTGCATGTCACAGTATGATATCTGTCACATGAACCACCGCACAACCTACAAACACAGTCTTCACTTGGTGAATGGTAAACCTTTGCTGCACAGATCAGGTGGTGAAACCCGTGCACAGCCGATCTAGTCACAATGTGACGAAGATCAAAGTTCGCATTCATCCAATCAGATGTGATCAACCCTTCTGTGCAGTAAAATTCTTCCCATATCGACTTCTTCTTTTTTGCTGTGGTTTATCTACGACGCAACGCGCCAGCGCAAAAATTGCTCCCTATGTATTTAAATGGAAGTGGTTTATCTACAACGCAAATTGCTGGCGCAAAAAAAAATTGCGCTGACATGTCGCGTCGTGTTTTGGAATCTCTTGAATCCAGGACGCAATTTGCCAGCGCAAACAAAGAATATAGAAGATATTACCCTAACTCATTGGTGTAATTGCTAAAAACAAACTAAGATTTTATAACAAAATGTCGGAAATACAGTACTTGTTTTATAACTTTCCAATTTTAACGACGAAAGTTAGATAGTTTTGTTGAAAATCATCGAGTTCTATACATGTTTTATACCATTTTATAGAATATGAGCATGAAGGAGTACAGAGAAGTACAGAAAAAAGTTATTGTGGCTTGAACTTAGTCAGGAGATAAATAAAAGCTGTAAATATTGTATCTCGGGGATATTATGGATGTGCATAAATTTCGTCTTCTATTAAATTCAAAACCTGATAAAACTGCTCAGGCGAAAATCTGAAGTATTCTAAAATTTGGTATATTCATCAACCATATGATTATTTAAGAACTAAAGAATCATTTATTCTATAATTTTCCATACAACATTCATATGATGCTGTTGCTCTAGGTACTTTTTCTGTCTTTACTAATATTTCGAACTATTTTAATCGTTTTGTAACGACACGTGAAACTTTTTTTTATGAAGAATTTTAATATGTTTATCTATGTAGACAAATTATGACTTTTCCTCTCAATTTATTTTCAAAGTTCTTTATTAGAATTGAAATTGGCATACGTGAACACTCATAAAATTAAATCCACCAGATGGCAGGACATATGTGTGAATGACCAACATTTGCATTTAATTCCAAACCATATTTTAAGAAATAAATGTTCAATTACTTCATTTTGTTAGATTCCGATGGGTCAATTAAGTGTACATCAGATTAGTTTATAGTTTACTAAATAGTATGTATGTAATTTATTTCATTACGTTATGCAGGGACAGGTTTGTATACATTAGTTTTTGTAAACACATTTGGAAATTTATTATGAACGTTGGTCATTTTGATTTTCCATATATGTGGTGTCATCTGGCGACAATTCCATAAACATATGCGCTGTAGCGTATGCGCTCCATACGAAACCAGCATCACACCGAGCGAAACGCGAATTCGCGTCACGTTGGGCGCGACACGCTGTATAATAAACCGTAGCATTTGTGTAATTCTGCTATTAGTTCTTGGTATGCGGTCGTAGAGGGCAGTAGGAGTCGTTATCTGAGATCTTCCATGTAGAATGTTTCTCTCATCAGTTCATAGCATAGCCTCGATTTAGTGTACTTAGACCACCCCAGGCCAACGCAAATGGAAGCATAGAGAACCGAAGAATGGAAGAGAGTGATGCCTGGCCTAGTTTTTTCTGCCAACGCTTGGAGGCGCTTCAGTCGCTATGTCGAAAAGCAAATTCGTCTACAGTGACAGTGCAGCCAACAGACTCTCTGAATTAAATATTTTTTTTATTATTTGAAATGAGCTGACCTACTCTTAATTTAAGTAGAAACATTATCTTGATAAAACGTTTGTTTAAACTATTCCATGTAATATTAGCTTTGAATAATTTTTATACCTAGTTTCTTTTATTTATATCATAATAAACTGTATATTTTATTCTATTATGTTGGCTGCGTATTTTAAAATGTAGGAGCATCGTGCATCAATTTTTGTTTGTTTAATTAGAAGGAATTAATTTTCTGTTAAAAGAATATTTTCTAGTAAGTATTATTAATACGTAAATACATTAAAATAAATATTAAAATATATGAATTGGCTCATGTTTCCATTAGGTCACGGAATTTTTAAAATTCCTTAAATTACTTTTATGGAATTATTAGGTTATGGTTTTGTTTTTATTTACATTTCCTACTTTTATAAAAAAATTCTAATGCTTGTTAAAATTCTTAATATTTTTCCTGCGCATAATACAAGATTCTTATGCGACTGTTCCATTACTTACGTGATCTAGTGGAAAATCTTCCTATGTATGATTGTTAGCCTATATAGTGCATACAGAAATTTTAGGGGGCAAACATGCTTTTGTATAATGTTAGAAATAATACGATTTTAAGTAACTTATTTTTTTTAGTGATAGGTACATTGATGCCATATCTTTGACGTAATTATATTGAATTATTATTCTTCATCTAGCCACCTGTCATTGTTCTGGGATCAAGTTTTGGATAAGATTCTCTATCTATCTTGGTTATTCCATGTCTACTCTTCCATAATTTCCATCCATTGAATTACCCTTTTCTAGACATTCTCCTTAACTTGTTCTTCAGACCTTGTCTATATCTTGGTCAACCTCTGAAAGACGGTGTTAATAGAGCGAGTAAAGTTACGTAAGACATAGCAAGCCATAATAGATAACTGTCTGCTATCGAAGGATAACCATATATTGAATTTATATATATATTGTAACTTGAACCCCAGAATGTGTACTTGAGACTGAAAACATATTACATTAATTAAAACTTAAAAAAACAATGAAGGAATATTTAATTATAAGTACGGTACTTGTTTTATAATTTTTTTATTTCAGCAAAAGAACTGATATTTTTAGATAGGAGAATGTTTATTTTCTACCAGTTCTTTTATAGCTTATTTTATGGTTGTTCTGTTGAAATAATACGTAGGATTTCTGTATTTTTTCATGTTCATATAACTGTAGTATGTTTATAAAGATTCAAAAACTATGTAGTGTCCATTACAGTACGTACTTTGTATAACTTTTTTTTTTCTTTCTATTCAGATCTGCAAATGTCCAGTAATGCTGCTCTTAACCTCCATCTGGAAAGGGGTCATTGATAACTGAATTCACCACCAATACAGTGAAATGAATGGTTTATTGTGATTTAATGCATTGTTTGATTGAGATTATCATATGTTAAGAACAGTAAGATACCTGTAATTTTTAATTACCTTTTTTGTAAGGGACCAAATTTTGTTGGTAAAATATGTAGGGAAAGAAATTAAAAAATCTCAATGCATTAATTCTTCATAATTACTTAAATTCTCTTATTGTTTATTATTATTATTTTGTTCATATGTCTAAAATAAATAAATGATTATTAAATGATATCTCTATTTTTATTTGAACCTTTCCTTGATAATCAGGGTCATCCTTTCTTTAATTCTAAGAAAATGTAATGCAAAAAATAATGTTATTTCTAAGAAAATTTTGAACAAAAAAAACAGTTTAAATGAATACTTTAAAAGAATTAATTGAATTATAAAATATTTTTCCAGTTTTCTAAAACTAATCAACTGTTTTTCTGATGTTAGGAATATATTCCATGTACTGAATAAAGAGTAAGTTGAGGGTCTTGGAAATTGAGATGAAGTTCTGAATTGATATATTCATAACACTGTGAGGTTTTATTTAATAATAATTACTCAAATTTTACAGCTTGCCTCATACTTTTGTAAAACAGAGGACCAGTTTCGAAAGAAGTTTCCCTTTCAAAACTAGTTCTGAGTTTTTCAATAATATGAGGTGAGCTGTAAAATCTGATTGATTAATATTATTCCAGACATTATTTAAAATGTGGTATTATAAACGCCGAAAGTGACAACTGAGCCACCGGGGTCAACACTGATTAGTTATACTTATATCGATAGATGGCGCAAATTGTTTTGCCGATAATACAGTAAGCTGTAATCGGTTAGTGTTTTCTGCCAACGCTTGAGGTCTCTGGAGTCTAGGCATCACTGAATAACATTGGCGCTGGTCATCTCTAATTTGGGTTTTCTCTGACTTAGACAGACAAAGAATCTTCTTTGACGTTTTCAGTGTCTTGAAGGTTCTTTTTCAATAGTTGTTGCCAGATGATGTGTAAGCCATATGTAATTAATGGCGTGATTTTCGCTGTGAACAGTTTCAGTGAGGTTGTTGTGGACAACTTATTTGCCATTTTGATGTCACTCATTGCGGCTACTGCTGCTGCCACTTTGTCTTTCATATGTCTGGAATAGGTATTGCCTGTGGCCGGTGGTTTGGAGTGTCATCCCTAGGTACTTGAAACCGTTTTCATTTCCCATATATGTGGTGTCATCTGGCGACAATTCCATAAACATAAGCGCTGTACCATATACCGTATGCGCTCCATGCGAAACCAGTATTACGCCGAGCGTAACGCGAGAATGCGTCACGTCGGGCGCGACACGCTGAATAATAAACCGTAGCCAGGGATCCCTGCCGTAGCATTAGGCCGGTATTTAGAAACCATATCTCGCTCTTCCCCCACCTCTCTCACTTCCGTAAGTTGAGTCTGAACACATGAGTCCTTGATGGATGCATGAAACCATCTCGTCTTTATCTCTATGGGCTTTATCTCAGGTGAGATCAGAGAGAAACTTCGAATAGAGGGAAAACTGAGTACAGTGACATCTAAAAAATGTTGGTCGTTTACGATGAACTACAATGAGCAAACTACAATGGTAGCGGTTTTTCGTTGTAACAGAATATGTTACTAAATAAAACAAATGCAAGTCACATGGCGTGTTCACTCGGGACTGTGGGAAAATGGCTATTTTGTAAATTTAAAATTTTAACTGCTATCCTTTCATTCTATGTACACGGTACTGTAAAATTATCATCATCATCATCATAGTACATTCACGAATTTAGGCCATTTGTTGACCTGTTTCGGCCTCAAGAGAAACACCATCCAGAAGTCTTGTGAGTGGACGTCCTGGTCTTCTTCTTCCTGCAGGTTGATATCTTAACATTTGTTTGGGTATTCTGTGATCTTCCATTCGATGAACATGTTGCATCCATCTTGACTTATAATCAGAAATTTTGTTTTCTAAAGATTCCATGTGTAATTCTTCTAAGATGTCTTCATTTTTTTTTGTGATCTAGTAGTGTGTATCCTGCAGTCCTCCGAAGATATCTCATTTCAGCAGATCTAAGTCTCTGTATATCCTTCTGTTTCAACGCCCATACTTCGCTACCATACAAAAGAGTTGGAAGAGCCAGTGTTTTATACACTTTCAGTCTTGAATGCTTTTGGACTAACTGTGGCTTGAAGATAGAATTTATTAACCCTAAAATTCTTAAAAATTTAGATATTTTTGCATTTACATCCTTTTCTTCTTCATATGAGATATTGCATCCTAGATATGTAAAATTATTCACCTGCTCCAAGATTTTATTGTCCAGTACAATTTTACTTCTGACAGGAAATGCCATAATTTTTGTCTTTTCTGTAGATATCTTTAATCCATATTCTTCTGTAATTTTGTTAAGTTCATACAGACCTTTCTGTAGATTATCTTCGGAATTTGCTATTATTATTTGGTCATCTGCAAACAATAGGGTGTTTAATTTTCTATTTTCTGATATTCTTATTCCAAATTTATATGTTTTGTTCCAGCAACTATTACTTCATTGATATAAATTGCAAAAAGTGTTGGGGATAGGGGACAGCCTTGTCTCACACCACGATTTATAATTCCTTCTTCAGAAAATCTGTTATTTAATTTAATCTTTATGGTGTTGTCTTTGTAAATATTTTGTATGTTCTGCCGAAGTAAATTTGGTATATTTCTGTCTTCCAATATATTTAAGAGTTTTGATCTCTTGACTGTGTCGAATGCTTTTTCAAAATCTATGAAAGCAAAATGTGTTTCTAAGTTGAATTCTCTTCTTTTTTCAAGCAATAGTTTAACAGAAAATGCTGAATCAATACAAGATCGTCCTTTCCTAAATCCATTTTGACATTCCATAAGGAATTTTTCACTGAAACTTTTCAATTTTCCATTTAAAATGTCTGCATAAATTTTGTAGTATGTGTTTAACAAACTGTATACTATCGAAAGTTAAAATAATTAGATTTTATTTTACTCTAATTTGTAAGTAAATTCAAGCTTGTTCACGTTTTTAATGTGAATCTATTTTCAAAGATAAACCTACTAGAAATGATAATTTTTAAAGATTTGTTTGGTTAGGAAGAGTGATGTTAGCGTACAGCCATTTCTAATAAACATTTAAAAAAACGTGACTTTATAACGGATTTCAGATGTGCGACATGGCTAAGGTTCTTTAGTAAATATTGTATAAAATATGTGTGTGGGAATAAAGGGGTAGGTCAATTGTAAATATTTATTAAAATAGCTCATAATGCACATTTTTAAATTTTAATAAACGAAAACAAATGAACATGTTTTGCTTATTTCCATTCTTCCCTTCTGTTAAAATTAAACAAAAATGTCTTAAGTCTGTGAAGTTGGGGACAAATAATTCCATAATTTAAGATTAATTAATGTGTCCACCGCTGTGGTCTCGAGGCAGCGTGCTGGCTTGTCATGCAGCGGGCCCGGGTTCGATCCCCGGTCGGGACAGTTTTTTTGGGTGAGATTTTTATCGGGTTTTTTCCTCACCTGTAAGACAAATGTCTGAAAAACTTTAAGGCCCAAACGGTCCCCCAAATCATATGGCCATCGCAATCATCATCATTCATATTCATCTTAGGTTAAGCTTAGGATTAGGGACTCTCCTGGCGCACCATTATCATCATCATCACCCATCATATAATCGGGGCAATGTAACCCCACCTTCCAGGCGCCCCAACCTCAGAAATGTGTTACAAGTACGCAATGTCAGGAGAGAAATCAGGAATGTCGAAAGACAAACCTGGGGCATTTGAAAAAAAAAAAATTAATGTTATTTATTCCTATAAAATTTCAATTCCATGATTATTCACCCGATGGCGTTTTATAATTATAATTCATAATTTTATCACCAGACGGTGCTGAATTTTGATATTAGTACCAGAAAAAAATCGATTAAATTTAGATGTCGTTAGTTGTTCTACACTAGCGCCACTTGTGGCATGTAAGCGAAACTTGTCCACGTTCTTCTCTGGTACTCTGTGAGGCGAGATGAAAAAAATGCGTATGTTGGCAATGATTTCCCAAAATGCATTGCGGAAAAGCCAAGCGGTTACCGGAATTTTTTCGTATTGTATGCACTTTTTTTTATATGCTCTGTTGATGAAAGTATATTTTTTTCTATGGGTAAGTATTAATAATACATAATATGGCCCCGTGGGAGAACAGTGCCTTTTTATTTACGCACTTTAACAGTACGTAATTGGCCACCCATAATATTATTAATTTAGAAATGTTCCAGTTAATGTTTTGAAATATTTAGTTCAATATCAGTATTGTGATCATAGTTACTTTGTTGCATTATAAAATAATTTTATTATATTTTATATTTGGGTTAATGGTCATAGCGTCTCCGCACGTGTTGTAAGGAATTATAGTATGTAACTTTTGTAAACAATGTTGAAAGCCTTGAACTATTATAATTTATTGTTAAATTTTGTCTGTCACTTAAGTATATTATAAATCTCAGTGGTCTGAGCATTAGCACGGAAAGGTTCGGGGTTCGATTCCCGGTTCAGGCAAACATTTTTCTCTTTACCATTGATTTACAATAATTTAATTGTGTTTATTAATTTACTTATTTCTATCATATTAATAGCTTTAGCTTCCCAATATTAATTTAATAAATAATGCTATAGCTGTGTGGAGTCCCTTCATGTCTTCTTCAGGTAGAAGCCATTCATTGTGTATTTGTGAATGATGATTCATTGCAATTGAATGTGGGCCAGTAGAGTAAAGGTAAAGGAAGGATTCTTGCTTGGATGGGAATGAAGCCTGGATTAGCTCAGTGGTCTGAGCATTAGCACGGAAAGCTAAAGGTTCGGGGTTCGATTCCTGGTTCAGGCAAACATTTTTCTCTTTACCATTGATTTACAATAATTTAATTGTGTTTATTAATTTACTTATTTCTATCATATTAATAGCTTTATCTTCCCAATATTAATTTAATAAATAATGCTATAGCTGTGTGAAGTCCCTTCATGTCTTCTTCAGGTAGAAGCCATTCATTGTGTATTTGTGAATGATGATTCATTGCAATTGAATGTGGGGCCAGTAGAGTAAAGGTAAAGGAAGGATTCTTGTTTGCATGGGAATGAAGCCTGGATTAGCTCAGTGGTCTGAGCATTAGCACAGAAAGCTAAAGGTTCGGGGTTCGATTCCCGGTTCAGGCAAAAATTTTTCTCTTTACCATTGATTCACTTTATATTTTTATACATTATATTGTTTAGTATGTATTAGGATGACGGCACCTGCCAAAGGTATATATTAGGTTATAGAGGCTACCATGTTTTTGGCAAACTGAACTCTCTGGTGTTTTCCACGTATTAAAAAAAGTATATTTATTTATATTTTTCTCACATTGTCAGAGGGTATAAAACAATTTTAGTTGGCTGTACTTTCCTTTAGGTCCGAAAAATTTTCCAATTTTATATCTTATTCCACTCATGCACTAAACACTCTTAAACACTTTCAAAACATTTCGCAACACTTTTTAACACATTTTAAACATATTCCAATGTTCCAACGAGTTTTTTTCCATATTTATATATTTGCGTAAAACATGGTCGTGCTACATTTCTTACTTCCTGCTCTTTGTCTTTTTCCCTCCACTTCCTATGTTGTTCCAGCATTGCCACCATCAACAACCCGAACTTGCTTTTTTAATGTGATTCCACGTTCCCTGGATTTCACCTACGTTAGAGTAATTGATTTGTATTACAGTAATTGATTTAGGTTTGGTTAGCTTTTAGGTTCCTTGCTTTTTAAAAGTGATTTGATACGTAAAATAAATTATACATTTTTAGACAAGTTCTGGGAATTTTGTGTCAATGTTGGTCATACTGATTTCACATATATACACCGCCAACTGCTGGAGGCTGCATTTATCTACCTGGGATAATTGGAGCACTAGCGCATGCGCACTGCGATTCTATAGAACTTAGAAAATTTTTTTCCGGACCTAAAGGAAAGTATATCCTTTTTAGTTTACCAGCTGGTCAGTAGCCTCAAATTACAATTTGTGTCAAACAGGTGGGCAGTATATGGACAACGTGTGGTCACTCAAGCAATGTACCCGTAAATAATCTCATTTGGAGCTATTGTTGCTATCAAAATTCTTTGCAGAAAACAACAGAGTAGTTTACTGTGGTAATACACAAAACACCAGGTCATGCCTAACAGAAATTATACCAGATGCATGATCTGGGGGTAGTGGAGGCCGCAATGTAGAATTCATAACTCAACTTACATCTTGTGTCACTTGTCTAACATTTCATCTTACTACTTAGCTGCAGTATGGAATACTTCTTTTGGATATGCTACACTTTGAGTCACAAGAAAATTCTTCTAAGTTCTATAGAATCGCAGTGCGAATGCGCTAGTGCTCCAATTATCCCAGGTAGATAAATGCAACCTCCAGCAGTTGGCGGTATATGTATGTGAAATCAGTATGACCAACATTGACACAAAATTCCCAGAACTTGTCTAAAAATGTATAATTAACACGAAATGAACTAGTGGAAATATGATTTTACGTGGTAACCGTCCGATATTTTGAATTTTTCATAGAATAACAGATATCAAATCAATTACTCTAACGTAGGTGAAATCCAGGGAACGTGAAATCACATTTAAAAAGCAAGGAACCTAAAAGCTAACCAAACCTAAATCAATTACTGTAACACAAATCAATTACTCTAATGTATGTGAAATCCAGGGAACGTGGAAATGGTTGGCAACATCTGGAGTATTTTGGGTTGTTGATGGTGGCAACGCTGGAACAACATAGGAAGAGGAGGGAAAATAGCAGAGAGTAGCAAGTAAGCAATGTAGCACGACCATGTTTTACGTAAATATATAAATATAAAAAAAGATCATTGCAACATTGGAAGATGTTTAAAATGTGTTTAAAAGTGTTGCAAAATGTTTTAAACGTGTTTAAAAGTGTTTAGTGCATTGAAAATTTTTTGCGACCTGAACCCTACAACAGCCCTTCTTTTAAATAATTTGAACAAGATGAATTATCTGGATTTCTTTTCACGTTATACAATGGCAGTGCATATTCGGGTGTTGTATACTTAACGTCGCAAAAAAAATTCAATTTAATTTCTTATGCCACTGATGCACTAAACACATTTAAAACATTTTGAAACACTTTTAAACACGTTTTAAACATCTTCCAATGTTGCAACAATCTTTTTTTATATTTATATATTTACGTAAAACATGGTCGACCTACAATGCTTATTTGCTACTTTCTACTATTTTCCCTCCTCTTCCTATGTTGTTCCAACGTTGCCACCATCAACAACACAAAATACTCCAGATATTGCCAACATAACTTCTTTTAAAACTCCAGACTTGAAGTGGAACTTGGTTGAATGGTTAGATTTTAAAAAAGCATTTAAAAACCACACACATACAAATTATATTTATTAAGAACTGAGATAGTACAGATACAAGTTATATTAAAAAAAACTTAGAACATATTAATTAAAATGAAACTAATCTACAGGGTAAACCACTCTAATATCTTCAATGAGATCTTGGAAAGGATCCGCATTTCGATTTTTACAGTCAACGTGCCATAAATATTCTGCGATATGTATGTCCATCACATCGCGTTTGATCCCCCCCTAGATAGTCTGCGTCGTAGACTCCGCCAAAATGACTCTATGTTATTCGTATGTACATTTGTAATAGGACCCACAAAATTTTGCGAATGGTTTACTGTTAAGTGGGCGGCAAAACCACCACCCAGTAACCCATTATAACCTCTCCAGCAATCTGTGTGAATAGTGCTATCAATATGAACATGCTTTGCTATAAAATTAAATAGGGTAACAGCATCTCTATTATTGTTAGGACAAATTTCCAATCATACCTCTTTACTTTGGATAACTATCATGCCCAAAATCCAGTTTCCTTCAACTATACGCCCTCGTTAAAAATTTCCTCCTACCAATTTTGCACTCGTCAATTTCGACAATATGCCCTGGACCTCCAATTTTGCCATGATTTGCGTATTTAATCATTTCTAGCGAGGAGCTACAAGCTGACTGACTCTGGCTTCTGCGACTAGCCGTGAACGAGAACTTGGTTTTCTTCGGACGGAGCCTGCCTGCAACACAGCGACCTCCCTGAGCAATTGACCGTCGGCAAAAAATTGAGCTAACCTAAAACTGTCTGACGGCAATTTCCCTATCTCCCTTCCCTGGACACGGAGCACGGCTTCACCTTCTCCCAACTCCATCGGCCCCAAGCCTTGCTCGAACCCGGGGCAAGGACAGGGCACCTCCAGCCCCGTTGACCTCCATCAGCTGATGGTAAAATTTGGTCCACCATACCCGGTACCAGAAAATCCATCAACCATGGCGGGGGTACATACTGGTGACTCCAGCGACAATGAAGGGTTCATAACACCAAAGAACACGGTACGACAAACGCTTGCCTCCCCTAACACTGCACCACCAATAACTACTGAAAATAGACACAATGCCCTCCAAACAGAAAGAACAGAAACCACAATAAACGATAACACGGCTATCCCTCCAACTAAAACTCCTGTAAAAACAATTCATGCCGAATGTCGAGCCGCAAATGCAAACATTCTAAAAGACCTTATAGGTACACATGCATCAAGCATAGACATTTGGTATGGCAACAACATGCTAGTGATAAAAACAAAAAATGAGGAATCATTCACACATGTAACATCAGTACTCACACAAAAACAGATAAAACACCAAACACTAAATGCTGGTAACACATTAGAAAAGGTAACACTGAAAGGTCTCCCTCCTAACTTCACCTGCGTGGAAATAAGGGCTGAACTGGAGGGCCTAGACTTCCCAGTCAGCCATATACGTCAGATAGTAAGGAACGCAACTCACGAAGGCAAAAAAATCCCAGCTCCCCTGCCTCTCTGGGTGATTACTCTTCGCAAGGAGGGTAACTACCTAGACATCCACAAGCTCACCTTGCTATCTTACGTCAAAGTAAAAATTTGCAAATATGAGGGCATTCAAGGAGTAAGGCAGTGCTTCAACTGCCAGGACTTTGGTCACATAGCAGCGCTATGCACCAAACAGCCAAAATGTGTCAAGTGTGGGGAAACACACACATTAAAAACTGCCCCAATGAGCACTTAAAATGTGCAAATTGTCATCAAATGCACCCTGCCAGCTACAGACAGTGTCCGATCTTTCAAGTGAAGGCACAGCAATATATAGCACGACGAGCCCTGCCCCCATTGCCACAGCCTGCCCAATCAACACGAAGATCCTTCACAACCAGATCATGGAACATGAATCAAGTTCAACAGCAGCTTCCATCCTACAACTATACACAGAATTTCCCACCTATCATCCATAATGCTATAACACAAACAATCAGAACAAGTAAATACTAACAACACTCAGGACACAAATTAATTCCAATGGCCTGCGAGGGCTATTGAAATTATTTAAGCACACCAAACTTTGCCACAATTATAAACCTCCTACATGAAAGTAGCAGACAAACCTGAGCTGCTAAATACCATTATCACAATTAGTAAAGTTCATTCACACATGGGACCATAGGAAACTAAACAAACCACTAAGAATCCTAGAGTGGAACGCCAAAGAGCATTCTAGGGGAAAGCTTTAGAATTCTCACACTACTCAGAACAGAACAGAGAGACATTAGCACTCATATCAGAAACAAAAACTAAGTCCTGAAACCACACGGAGAATCGAAGGCTATGACATCTTACCCAAACTGAATCTCCCACTCGCAGGAGAGGGAGGGAAAAAGGCTCAAGGAACAGCAGTAATAATAAAGAACACAATAAATCACACTCCCCTCGTTATAAATGGACTAACATAGAAATTAAAGCAATCGAAATCTATCATAATAATACTAAAACAACAATCGGAGCCCTCTACATCTCTCCTACCAAGAACTTACTGGATCGTGAACTGGACACTATAACACACTACGAAAGATTTATAATAGGAGGAGATTTCAACGCAAAACATCAAGTTTGGAACTCTAGACGTGCAATGCCAAGGGGAATCAACTTTTAGGCCGGTATTCTTGAAACCAACTCTCCTCTCGAAGTGAGTGATATGTGAGTGGCTCCGCCTTCCTATGACGTCGAGAGTATTCTTGAAACCAACTCTCGCTCTCGACTCTCGTTTTGGCCACGCCTTACTCACTTATAAATGTCAAATTTTAAGTCGGCAGTATTCCCGTCTTTCCCTTTGTTCTGCTCCACAGTAGAAATGTCGGAATTCCAAAAGTGAATAATCTTTTGGGTTTGGAGGCACAGAAGTTAATAGAAGATGTGGAAATTGAACAAAATCTACGGGATCAAGCGAATCGCCGTCGCCGCCTGTACTTTCAGGATATTCCCCGATATACAGGTAAGTCATGTAATATATGCTGTATGATTCATTATATTCTAACTTCTTCAATATGCATCGTGAGACTTCTTAAAATCTAGTGTTGTTTATTACAAACGTGTATGGAAATACTATATAAAACCGATTACAAATAATTCATGTAGAGAAATAAAATATCGCTCTCGTGTATAATCATTAACATGATCGTTTTTTTTGTTTGTATATTACACGCAAAAAAGTGAAATTTTTATTACTACTCCGGTCACATAACGAACAAAATTGGATAATAATTAGTAATTCAATAGTACGATATATATGTGTATGTATATATATAATATAAGGAAAATGCAAATAATGAAACCTCTTCATTCAAACTACTGTAGTAGAAATTAATAAAACAATATTTCTATTAATTTTTTAATACTTAACATTATTATTATTTAATTTAAAGAAATTAACTTCATTTCGTGTGTTTTTGTTGGGACAAGTTAGTAAACGCATGATTAGTTTATTGAATAATATGCAAGCAATTTATTTTGTTAGGTTAGGAAGAGTGTAATGGGGTGTATGTCAGTTTCTCGTAAACTGTTTGGGAATTTATTAAGAAGGTTAGTTATTTCGATTTCACATTTATATCCTGCCACCTGGTGAAGGTTACATTAAACATTCGCGCATGTGCAGTGCGATTCTGTAGAACTTATTCATTGAATGGATGAGAGTCAAATACTAAAGTTTACCCATAATTTGCTTCACTCTTTAAATTATGCACATGAAAGATTATCTGATAATGCTTAATTTAATTTTATGCTAAGTTCCTCGATTCAGGAACAAATACTTAATCAAGGTGTGGCCAGACAAATATTAAATTTATTATGGCATAAATATTGTGTCATACCAATTGTGAATTTATTCAATTTGTTTATTAATTCTATTCACAGGAAGTATGCAGCTTGTAGTGGCAGACCTCCCTGGCATCAGCCAAAGTACTGTGTCACCTGTCATCAGAAAAGTATCCACCTCTATTGCAGAATTGAAACTACAATTTATAACATTCCCTAATGGAGATGAGGTTCGTCATCTCCATTATGAATTTCATAGAATTGCTTGTTTCCGTGGTGTAGTTGGATTCATCGATGGCACGCATATAAAAATAAGGAATCCTGGAGGAGAATATCCCGAAATCTTCAGAAATAGCTTGGGCATATTCTCCTTCAACTGTCAGGTATGTACAAAAACTAGTTAAGCAAGTATTTTGTGTGTTATTATTATTATTTTATTTCACTCCCTCTCTCCAAGCGCAACAGGCCTAGAAGGCCCTTATGCTCTTTAATTGACATCATTAGAGTTGTAATTCAAAACTGATAATGAAAGATCCAACTAATTTTTTTTTAGAAGCTTTATTTTTAGAGTTCAGGTTGTTCTACGTGTCGTAAATCTACGACATGTGATCCATGGCTTCAGTTGCCTTGATCAGTATTGTAAGAAAATTGAAATAAAGCCATTAGTTGCACTGTCTTAAATATATAGCACATAAAAGCAGACCTCCAAGCAGCATCTGTGAACCATTTTAGGTGAATACTTGATTTATGATGCTTTTTACCTAAATAATTTGTGCCAAGTAGGAGATTTTGTAGACCAATATCAGTGAGAAACATTTTGAAAATGTATTGTGTTAATATTGTTCTAGATTACTACCTCATACCATTTATCCCATAACATAACATAGATTTTTGCATAAATAACAAATAAAATGTAACCATATTTTAATTTTTTTCATGTTTTTATTAAATTTACACTTTCCAAACCTTAATTTTTCTTCCTTAATTAATCTAGGTTGGAAAGTGTTAATTTAATAAAAACTTCAAAGTATGAAGCTTACCGTTCAAAAGTAATGTATAAATTCTCAATAAAAGTACTTCTGAATAAAAGATTCCAATTGGCATGTTGGTATTGATGGTCTTCGGACGAACGAGAATTGTATAAGTAGAAAGAAATGTTGACATTCTTATCGGTGCTCAGATGGTGTAATTGGTATTGTACTAATGTACAGAATCAGAGATCCAGGGTTCAAGTCACAATTCAAGCATTATTTTTTCTTTCTTTATTAAGGTACAAGTAAATTTACGGAAAAACTGCACTTAAACTAGCATGAAATATTTTCAAAGTCCTATAGAATAACAGTGTGCATGCGCCAGAGTTTGAGCGCCACCAATAACCCACAATCGAACCATACTGATTATCATCCTCGATTACAATCCATCGCTGTGAAATTTAAATGACCAATATTTGCAATAAATCCCCAAATCTATGTTAAAAAGATATATTAATAATATTAAAATTACCAAACGTTTATTAAAAATGGGTGTACACTTACTTATCGCTCCCTAATGCTGATCCAACCAGCGATAACCCAAAACAGCGATAGAAAAATCATAGACTAAGTAATATACTCTGTGGAGAAAATAGCAGTTAGCATCACAATATTTCTAACAGTGTCATAAAATTGTGATTTGCACATTTAAATAAATACTTCGAAACTGTCTAATAATGTTATAAAAATTGTTTGAAAAAGTTTAAAATATTAGGAAATACAAAATAAGTGCTATAGTTTACAATAATATAACTGAAAAATCAAGCGCTAGTAAAAGTGCAGTTGAGCCAAATTTACTTCCAATAAAACAATTGACGAAACCATCACAATTTTAACGCAATGACAAAACTGAAGTGCTTGTAATGGCTATGAATAAAAAATGAATAGTTTTTCGTCAGGAACGGCATAGTTTATAGTAAGAATTTTGAATATGAAAAATTGAATATATATATATATAATGAATTGAGTTGGTGTTTACTTGATGAAAATCCATATTAATTAATTAAATAAAAATAAAACTTAGTTTCATTCAATTTTCATATTTATTAAGATATAATTCAGTGACAGCTGTTTCGGTACATGTCTGAAGAAGGTACAGTGTACCGAAACAGCTGTCACTGAATTATATCTTAATAAATATGAAAATCGAATAAAACTAAGTTTTACTTTTATTTAATTAATATATATATATATATATATATTTATTGCATTGAGAGTAGCTTTTTATATCTTGGATTTTTTTTTAATTTTCAGGCCATTGTGAACTTCACCATGGAATTCATAAACATCGTTACAGGCTGGCCAGGATCTGCACACGACAGTCGTATGTTCAAAAGTAGCATGATCTGTGGCCAATTTGAAGAAGGAGAAGTGTCTGGCATTCTCCTGGAAGACAGTGGGTATGCGTGCCATCATATTTTAATGACACCTCTCCTCAACCCACAAACACGAGCTGATTTCAATTATAACTCAAACTTGAAACGACGACGACTGTTATAGTTGCAACAACTGTGTTACACAATATAGCGAGGAGGGCAAACGATGCCGAAATAGAGGATCTGCCACCAATAATGCTATTCCAGTTGTGAATGATGTTTATGATTTGCCAAATGGAAGGGCTCTAATAGATGTCCACTTTTAATAATAAGTAAGGTGAATACCGAGTCATCCTTCCTCATAACTGGTGTTCTATTTGAAGTAGTTTTGATATTTCACGTATACCATCGTCAGCTTTTCCAGACTGTTGAAATTTAAGTTGTCAGCTCTGGACATCGAGGGAACGACAATGTTAATTTCAACATTCTGGAAAAGCTGACGATGGTATACTTTATATACAGACACTAGTTCAAATAGAAACACAACAAGTTATGAGGTAGAATAACTCCGGATTTACCTTATTTGTTATTAAGAAGGACCTAATAGAGTTACTTACTTCCCATTGTATTTTTACTTGTAATTTTAGGATTGTGATTGGACAAAATTATATGAACACTTTCTTTTCACTACACTATCATGTATTGTGCATTTTTTTTGTCTTCTATACTTCCTCTGCTGTAAGGCTGTGAACATATTTGTGTTGTGTATATAGACCATTATGTGTTAAAAATGCAGATTTCCTCGTCTAAATTGTTGGTGCATCTGTAACACTATATCATTTTGTCTAATCTTAAATTTTATTTGTTCTAATGTGTAATTTAAATAGGGCTCTATTCCATGTGACATATCAGCTATAAACTTTGTAATTGTCCTTTAAGTCACTAACACTATCATTTATTGGATAACATAAGTTAAAATGCGTGCACATTTATTCACATTTCTGGTATAGCCAATTGTGAACATGTTTATTTAATTCAGTTTGTTAGTTTTATGTCCCGCACCATAGCTGAATGGTTAAGGCAAGATGCTTTGTCAGAGAGTTACCGGACTTGCGCTGGTTCGGGTCTCCATGGGGGAAAACATTTTTTCTTGTGATTTTGGCCAGTATTGGGCCATTGCTCACTCAGCATCATGAGGCATTTGGGTAGCTACAATAAGTAGCGACTCCAAGTTCAGAAAATCAGCTATAATGACTTGGGGACCTGACATGCTGACCAATCCTACACTGGGTGAATGATCTTCTATCTCTGTGATCAACTCATGTGGAAGTGAGTCCAACATCCAGCTAGTAGGCCAAGAGCCTTCTAGGCCTTTCAAGCCATGGGCTTTTTTATTATTTTATATTCCGTTAAGTGAGTCAAATAAGTTATTACATGTTACCTCATAAAACTCCGTGATCTTCACAGGACTGGTTTCTGAAGCTATTGCTTGTATCATCAGCCAAGATTCCATTAACTCTATAGTCTGAGTTCTGGTTGACGATAGAGGAAATAACTTCAGAAACCGGTCCTGTGAGAATCACTCAGTTTTATGAGGTGAGATGTAATAATTTGACTTACTTAATTTATTTGTCTGATAATGTAAATTCCCATCATAAAATTTCATTAAAGTAATTTAGATTTGATTAAGTAGGTAGATCCTTGGCAAGCTTTATTGTTTTGTTATCTTGTTTTCCGTAAGTTGGGTATGGAAACTTAAAAGCCTTATGATCCATCCATCCACAGTAATTCTGCCCAAGGGTAGGTATTTCACTGCAATCATAGCATTTTCATGCTATGATTTGCTAGGTAATTATAGGTGTGGTAGCTTCCCGTTGCTTTCTTTCCACATCGGTGAAGGATGATGATGATGATGACCGGATGATATTTGGGGACTGTTGGTCCCTAAGCTTCCTGACATTTGTCTTACAGGTGAGGAAAACCCCAAAAAACCTCTCCCAGGAGCTTGTCCCGACCAGGAATTGGACCCACTGCATGACAAGGCAGCACGCTACCTCGAGACCACAGTGGTGGACACGATGAGGTATTATATTCTAAAAAATGTGTAAATAGTAATGTTTCACAATAATATATAAGGTATTAGTGTTACAAATTTGTGTGTTTATGTACATTGATAGCTGTGTAATGTTCATGTATGTAAATCCATATTGATTCTTGTATATAATTGTTATGAGTAATTATGAATGCTGATAATAATAAAAAGCAATGTTTTCAAATGAAACATATTTTGTATTTATTTCAGGTGTCATTCATATTAATTCCACAATAAAATATAAGTATGGACTGTTCTTTAATTTCATTTTCCTGCATTGTCCAAGTACTAGAATTCACTTCTGTTTCTTTTATCATGACATACAAAACTCATGTCCACCAAAAACAGATGTTTATTTCCAATATGCAGTTCCCTAAGATTCATCCATGTTACAGTTAGGGGTAGCTATTTTTGGGCGTAAAGGACCTTTGGAACATGGATTACTAGTGAACGGTAAGATCGTGTGATTTACCTACGGATTACGTTAGCCGAGCGGCATGGCTGATGACTTTATAGTAGAGGGTATTCGAGACAAATAAATAACTAATTAAATAACCATCTATATTTAAAAATTATTAGAACAATTAATTACAAATAAATAAATTAGCCTAACTTATTCTAATACATATTCATGGGGGAGGGAAAGAGAGAGAGGTTAAACCGCGGTATGTTGAAACTTCGCCCCATACCAGGCTAGTCAACCCATATTACGTCATGCTACTTGAATTTATTTCTGAACCTATCCATCTTGATTTTATTCTAAAGGCCCCTATTTTATCCTATTAAGAATAACATGTGCAGACTTACCACAGCCCTGCTGACAACTCCAACTCTCCCGTTCAGTCACTTTTCGCTTATATCACTCCCACTCTGATGGCCTAACTGTAATCTCTCTCTCTTTCACAAAGCATAGTAAGTTCATAGGCCCTAACGGTACATTTGTCCAGCTGTCTTTGAATGCGAAAACCTTGACCTTCTCATCCTTAGGCTATATTTTCGTTTTTGGATGTTTCCAGAACCTCAACTGTAACTGTATATGATTTGATATAGACCTAACTGTACTGGTCAAGGTAAATCTGATTACATATTCTGTCTAATATGAAACCTATAATATTAATACTATTTAAAATAATTAATTAAAATATCTAGTCCTAAATTATCCTAAATTATCCTATTTATAACAGACTCCCCCTTCCTCAAACCTGACAAAGGGATTTTTAAAGAAAAAACCTTTTCAGGCCGTTATCATAAACCATAGTATGTTGTTCCCCATAAAATCTTCTTGAAATTTCGTTTGACCACACCCCATGCTCTAGAGATCTCTTTTTTTTTTTTTTTTTTTCTCTTACCTAGATCTTACAGTGTAGCTCCTTTTCCTTTCCCCAGGTTTGACCCCTTCCAAAATACTAGTGTACAACAAGAAATGCAACATGAACACTCTTTAAATAATATATGTACGGTGAAATATTGTGCTTAAGTTAATCCATTTTCTCCTCGTATTTTACCGAAGTTCTCCTTTCTATATGGAACATTTGACATATGACGTTTACCTACTCCATCTTATTGCTACACGGTCATTTGGTGTTAAAAACATGCTAGATAGCAGGGGAAAAAAAATGGATTAGCTTATCACTCTGCACCTGAAACAAGAAATATATCATGAAACACGAATTATACATTCTTATTCCCTCTTCTTTTTCCTTTGCTGTTTTTGTTTGTTTTTCATTGCACACTTCTTTAGATTCGAAAATTTTTATTTATTATTATTTTTTTCCTAAAATATTTAATTTGAGCTTATCACTTTCTTCACAACACTCGGCTTTTCCACCAGCCCGTTCACCGAGAAACTTGAGCACTGAGTTCTTGTTTGGCGCCGCGCATGTCCGCGCTCATGCTGATCTATTACAGCATCCCTGGTTGAATCCGATGCCTGGGACCACGTTCGATGATGGTATCTTCCTTCGTCCGGGAGAGAGCCATGCCGGATGCTGGGTCTGTCCTTGAAGTTCTCGAGACCAGCAATTTCTTTTAGGAGCCATGGATTATCCGGAGGATAGGTTTAATAGGATTTATGTGTTTTATTATCCAATTTTTTCCATAATACTGGTTGGGAATTATTATATGATCCACGGACGATCAGAGGTTCGGTTTGATATGGTTAAGGTATTTGCTTGGTCTCTCATGTCGCACCGTATTGACTGGTGGACATTTCCCATGTTGAATGACTATCCCTGATGTAGTAAGTCGTACCCGCGTAGACCCTATCTTCCTCCTTTTGTTTTGATATCAGCTGATCTGACCAAGTTTCGTGGTGTGGGGAATGTCCTAGGTGACTTAACATCCTCCGTCGCTTCTAGTTGGCCCAGTCGTGTTCATATAGTTTGAGCATAGTCTATCCATGCATGTGTGTAGTCATTGTTCGTGCCAAAATGTGTTTTTCTTGTCTTAATGGTTCTTCTTTTGTTTACTTTGATTTTTTTTTGTAGTTGTGTTTATTCTTAATTACTACGAGTCTACACCATGTATTCTTAATAGGTTCATTAATGGTTCTTCTTTTGTTTACTTCGTTTTTTTTGTAGTTGTGTTTATTCTTAATTACTACGAGTCTACACCATGTATTCTTAATAGGTTCATTAATGGTTCTTCTTTTGTTTACTTCGTTTTTTTTTGTAGTTGTGTTTATTCTTAATTACTACGAGTCTACACCATGTATTCTTAATAGGTTCATTAATGGTTCTTCTTTTGTTTACTTCGTTTTTTTTTGTAGTTGTGTTTATTCTTAATTACTACAAGTCTACACCATGTATTCTTAATAGGTTCAGTTGGGCCTTTGAAATGAAACCATTGATGCTTATGGGCTTATCGGGATGACTCACCTATCTTATAATCAAAATGTCCCGACAAATTTTTTTTATATATAATTTTCCCTAGGTTTGAGTTCCTCTAAATTTACTCCTAGTTAGTCATATCTCAATGTTACAAACAACAAAATTTGTATTTTGCAAATTTTTTTGTTTGTTTTTTATTAACTGGAAAACGGGAAAAAGTGCTCTTATGCCTATCAATTCTGTGTATAGCCATCATCAACAAATATCAGCTTCTAAATAATTTTTTGTATCTTCCCTAAAACTTTCAATTTGACAGTTCTTCAGGTGTATATATACACATAATGTCCATAATTAGATCGGTCGATATTTTGCTGTATTTTGCAGCCCTAAATTCTGCCTAATCCTAAGGGTTTTATCTAGTCCCTTTCTTTATAATATAGTCCTAGGTTCGACTGGGTGCGCTCGTCTTCACATCAGTTGGAAGGACATATACTACACTTATTTATCATGTAAATGCTACTTGACCAAAGCCTAATTAGTCCTTACAAACACCAATTAATATTCGTATCCTGAATTTACGTCATCGTTTCCTTAGGGTCCTGAGTTTGAGAGCATTCTTTCCTTCCTCCACTTCTGAAATAACTGCCTCTATTTCTTCACTCTCCCTTTCCTAGTCTTAATATTGCTTTAATTGAGATATGATTTTTAAGCTACTTGAGTCTGGACAGGGATTCAGGTTTTCATTATTCATTGGTCTACTTTTCCCGGACTATCTGATCTTACTGCTAATATATCAATCCACTTAGTTTAACCTCTAATTCCTTACTGATTCAATTTTAGAAGTCACCGTGATGTTACGTAACCTGAGTCCTTGTCCTCATTCTCCCTTCTGCTGCCCTAACTTCTGATACGGCGTGCTTTACACTCTTACCTCACCGAACTGTTTGTTTGATTGGCAAATTCTCATAGCTGATTTGTTGAACTTTTATACTTTTATTTTTCGTTTGTATACTTTATTCCCTGATTGTTTCTTGATCTACATGTGTTTAAACTGCTTTTTTTTCCTACTTCTTACTTCCGGGATTTCCTTGATTTCCCATTACATACATATCATCATTTTATTGGGGGTTGATTTTTCCCTTCTTCTTACTCTGAAATATTCTACCCACGTCCTACGCCTGGGTTCTCTCCTTACTTCTTCTTTCACTCGGAACTACTCCTATCTGTTCTGCTTGTATCCTAGGATTCTATTTATTTTAGACTGCTTATGCGCTTAACTTAGCTACACCACCATAGGTGTTTAACCTCTCGTTTTATGTCGTCCTCTTCCCTTTCCATCCTAGGTTAATCTGTTCCTCTTGGCTCTACCTGTCGATGGCACAATCGTATGTATGTGCGTTTCCCAATTTTCCTTCTGTTCCCTCTAGTGCACTAGTGTTTCCGGTGCTATTTTGCTAGTATTTGTTATCTACCCGTTAGGACCACATTCTATCTGTGCGTACGTCTTTCTTCGCGGTATTCTTTCCGCTTTCTCACCACCGGCGGATTTCCTGGCATCATTATTGACTCTGGATGGTCCCTGACCATCGCTTCTTGGGGGGCCCCAGACCATGACTGGGCTGCGGCCTCGAGGGCATGGGAAGGTCCCCAATTCCCACAAAGGGGGCCCGGATCTCTCTAGGCGCTAGCCTCAAGGCGGGAAATGCGTCGATACCCTCCATGCCGACGGTGGCCCTAGTCATGCCCGCCCCCACCTCCTAATCGCGATTTCTGTCTCGCTAATCGTGTCGGGTGAGCCAGCGAAGCGGCCGGGCGCGTCCTTGAAGGCGGAAAATGGGTCCCGTCTTCCACAATGGGGGCCTGGATTTCTCTAGGCGCCATCCTGAAGGTGGAAAATGCGTCGATTCCATTCACGCAGTCAGTGGCCCTGGCCCTTCCTGACCCACCTTTTAATTCTGTCGCTCCAGAATTCCCTAATGTTTCTTGTATATAAGCCGGATGAGCCAGCGACAGAACCGGGCACGACATGAAGGCGGAGAATGTATTCCGTCTAAAGTGGCCCTGGTCCTTCCTAACTCGCTCCCTGAGTCCCTGACTCATAAATTCCCTTAGGTAAGCTGGTGACCTCACCGAACAACTGCTGCGTCAATAGGGGCGGATTTGATCCTATTTCCCTTGACGGGGTTCGTTTCTTGCCCACTTCACTTCCTAACACCCGGGTGCCTTCTTCTGCTAAAGATTCTATATTTTCTTTCAATTCCTTGTTGTCCTCTGTTTCTAAGTGGTCTTTTGCCACTATTTCTCCGATGCCTATTTGCTCTACCTGCCGTTGTTCCCTGGTCCTAAACGTCAGTGCCAAGCCGCCAAGGTTTTATGGCCAGTGCCCCAGGATCACCGAGGAGGTCTGTGACTCCAGATCCTTTTATTACGGGGGTGTCCCACCTTCCGATTGCGCACTCCCTAACTCTTCCCTATTCCTCTGTCTCTCTCGTCTGTGCACTGTTTCCTCCTAAGGGTCGCTGTTCGCATCTCTATCCCAGTGGCTCTAGCATGTGCCGGGCCTCCATCAAGATAGAATGCCTCCCTTGCTTCCTATCCTAATTCTGTTACTCTTCTAACTTATTGTGGGTTTCTGTGTTATTTCCCTAACATCGCTTAGCCAAGATTGACCTAGGTTACAGTCTATTCGCTCGTTTTTATCTTTATATGGTTCCGAGTGATTTGTAGGCCCAAGTCTGGCGAGCCTTAAGGCGATCTAGTGGTCATTTACTATTTAAATAAGTTTCAAATCCCATGTGTGTGTGTCTATTCTCAACTGGTCACTAGTCCCACTGATGTGCTATCAAGGTGTACAGAGGAGGGATCTCGGCCGCAGATCCTTTCTCTGTTCCCTCCTGTATGCATCTCAGTCAAGTGTCATGATCAGCCGAATATAATAATTGTGTGTAATTTCCATTAGAAATATATTCAGTGTAGCCCTTGAAATCCCAAATTTATATGATAATACTTTCCACTAGATCGATTAAGACACCCAACTATCGGTGAAGTATCCTAACCTCCATCTTCTAAATTACTATGGGAATAAATTAATTTGTTTTCGATCATTTCTGCATGTTTGTCACTCGATAATTCTGGGGAAATCTTTCAACGCTTGTCCTATTCTTCACTGCGTTTCAAAAAGTTTATAAATTTTCCTAAGTTCACATGCCCCTCTTCCGTTCTCTTTTTTTTTTAAACCAAGTTGGATAATGCACATCCTCCCCTCTTAATCTGAACTGTTGTCACTCCTTATTTCTTGCAATGTTAAAATAATTTCTACCCTCCATGTTGGCATAACTGCTGGTTAATTGAACCTATCATTCGTCTTCCGCTATAGGCTTAACATACTACGTGCCTCTATCTGGACTGCTTCCACGTTATCTTCTCGCGAACTAGCCTACTACTTATCCCGGAACCCATTCACTCTTAAATGAGTCCTAATTGCTGAAATTGAGATTGTGGTTTTCCGTTATCTTTCATTTTATTCATAAACACAAGTCTTATTTCTGGTAGTTCGCTCTTATTTAATCATCATTATTAGTGTGGTTTATTAATTTACCGCGACTTTATTATCATTATTATTTATTATTATTATTATTATTATTGGTAGTTTTAAATTTACTGGGTTTCATTATTATCATTATGCATTATCATTACTGGTAATTTATTTTATTTTTTGTTATTATTATTATGATCGTTAAGGTTTATTGTTATTACTGATGTCTGTTATCTTTTTATTATTATTATTATCATTATTATTATTAATATAGTTAATATTGTTATTAGTATTATATTATTATATTATTATTATTATTATTATTCGGGCGGTTTATTTTTATTATATTTTTTATTAAGGTTTAGGATCTTCACTAATATTAATAGTTTTATCTTCCTGGTTTTATTCGTCGATGTTTGTTTGTCACTCCTTTCACGTTGTTTACTTCCTTTACTTCTGGTATTAATTATTATTATTCAAATACTATATAAGGATTACCGCTAGTCCTATCTGGTATCTCAGTATTACGATCATTTAGACCTCTTTCCTTTAATAATATCCGCCATCCTTTAATCTAATGATTTCTCCTATTATTAATTATTACTTTAATATAACGTTTTATGCTTATCATTGTGTTATTGCAATTAGTTTTATTTATGATTATTATTAAAATACGATACCAGGATTAATGCTAGTCCTATCTGTATCTCAGTGTTACGATTTTTTTTTTGCCCTTGTCCTTCAATATTTATCCGCAATCCTTAAATCTGAGTGTTCCTCATATAATTAATTATTACTTTAAGTATCGATATAACATCTGATGCTAATCATTTGTATTGCACTTAGTTTATATTTATTATGATTATTAATATTATTATTATTATTATTGTTTATTAATTTTCTGTGAATTATTATTATTATTGTTTATTAATTATTGTTTATTAATTGTTTGTGAATTATTATTATTATTATTATTATTATTATTATTAATTTATCCGTGAATTATTATTATTATTATTATGATTATTAATATTTTTATTATCATTATTTTCATTATTATGTCGATTAGTTATCATGTTTTGCTTTTATAGCTCAGATTGCCCGTTTGTTATTCACTGAGTCTCGGTCATCCTTTTTACCTCATGACCTGTCTTCGTAATCTGATGCTCCTTTATACCTGCCAAACTGCTTTATTATTAATTATTTATTATTAATATTATTCAACTTAGTTTGTTAAGATTACTCGTAGTTGGTCCATATTTACTTGTGGTTCTAATAATCTTTGGGTTTAATTTATTGTAGCGATTAAGATTATCTACTCGCTTCCTAAGTTAGTTCATTTACTTACCAATGTTTTACTTTTTAAATTAGTTAATTTAAATTCACAGATTATTAGCTTATTTTAGTAAGGTTATTATTTATTATTTATTGTTATCATTATTTACTGGTTATTTATTATCATTAAGGCGTTCATTAATTGAGTTCTTAACTTCCCAACATGTTCTTCATTCCTCAATATATTTCCTTCATCCGGAATATGTGTAATGAAAGTTATTTATTTATGATGATAGAGCGTTTACGGATTAAGTTAACCCACTAAGTCTACTTCACTACTCAAATATTCAAAAACTGCACTTGAATGACAAGGAATTTTTCCAGGGTTCATGGTCCTATAGTTGCGCGGCATATCACCGATTCAAATTATCCATTTCGCTGCTACCAAAATCCAAAAGATACTGACGACATGCGATTGGCCCACCTCACTATGAAATAAATAAGCCAATAATATTATAAAGTATTATCGAACAGTCTCACATCTTACAAAAATGCTGCCACCTATCATCAAATTATATTGTTTTAAGGATGAGGTCGTGTTAAAGATAATGCCTCTAAATAGACCTAGACACCTCTTGCTTATCCACAACTCTCCACTGCATAAAAATCTCTCTGGGGAAACTGACCCCAAGTCACATTCACCATATTCAGGGTTCCAAATATTTACTCACACGTCCTCTAAGAACTGCCATAAAGTCGGTTGAAAATTGTTTATACAAACAATTTTATAATGGTAGATTAAAACATAAAGACTTATAATTCACCAACAGAATCTCAAAAAAAAATCCCTGTTATGCAGTATACATATCACTTGGCGTTAGGATTAATAGACAATCACATGGATTTTTACATTTTTTTTGGGATATTATTATTTATTTTTTTATTAACATCTTCGCGGCCTGATCAGTGCTATGTTTATTGTCCACCAAACATAATATTCCTACTATTATTTAATTAAATGCGTTAAGTAACATAATGCGCCCACTGGTCGTTTTACTCGGACGCGAGAATTATAAGAATGGTCAGCATCAGGTTCCCTCAGCCGATCTAAACTCTTTTAGAATCAACATCATTCTAAATCATTATAATTCATCAACTAGCGTAATCCAACCCATTCGTTTAATAAATCAACGCTGTATTACGTTCATCGACCGATTCGATAGAGATCAAGATAGATTAATTATATTCTTACTGTTTCTAATTCATAAGGACGTTATGCGAGGCCAATTATTATGTCCTAGTTCGAAACCATCAGCTGACATACATTGTAACATTGTGGAAAGTTTTCAGAATCTATTTTCAATACACCGTTACGAGATCTAATTTGATGTGCCCGCTACAAAGTTTCCCATCCAAAGTTATAAATTAGTGCTAATATAAATTACACTTTAATAAACTCCGGTTGAAACCAAGATTTATACTAAGTTGATTATTTATTTTGTAAAGGAAACGAAGTTCCACGAGCTATTTTTATTTTATCTTAAATAATTTTGATATTTAATCGGTAAAAGAATCTAAGTTCCATACTTCCTATTTTCCTTCGACAAAATGAGTTATACGAGTTGCGCGAAAATTTCCAATTTACTCCCGACAAAATGCTAAATATACCTGACTTGTAAAAAAAGGGTAAAATAATTTACCAAGTCAAGTTCCAATAACCTCGAATAAATTTTTTAAACTAGGAGCCATCTGCGTATTACTTTGTTATGGAGAGATTTAACAAATACTGAATACATTTCTCCTGCAGTTCGAAACCGGAACTTCTAAAGTGACGACATCCTAGCCAACACATTACACGTGTTGACCCAGCATCAATCTGTCTTTAAAAAAATTGATCACTCTTATGATTGTTTTCGGATATTATGAATATGATGATGCTATAGTGCCGATCGAATTCTATTGAATGTGACTAACTCCCTCATTCAAGATGGAAAATTTCCAGAATCTTTATCCAAAATCCGTTAGATAGCCTCGCATAGGGGCACATATTTCAAACTAAATATTCCTCGGACATCTCTTAACATACTGCCCCTAGGAAATTATACTTGTATATAGCTAATTTCTAACACTCCGGGCTTACCGTTTTCGGACAAGAAATACAAAAAAAAACAAGGGATAGTCACCGTTATAGGGCAAAACTTATTTTACTCTTTTGTTTTTTTTTTGAACCTTCATAACCTATGCCTTCACTCCAGCCGCAATCTCTGCTAACGTCAGTCACCAGCGGTTCGAACCCGGGACTCCTTACACTAAATACTTTTTTAACAACCCTTGTAGGTTACCCCGTAAATTATTACATATATGCTACATAAATACTATATATATATATGACCTGTCATTCTTCACTAATTTAAACAACGTCGGTATTGATTTCGACTTGACCTTTAGTATTGCCAACATAGGAGTGACACAGTCCGTTTATTTATTTAATCTCCATATTTAATATATTTTCCAACGCATGCAGAAACGATCTTTCGCAGGAAAGATCTAAAAATAATTCCTATACAACGTACTAAATTTTCTCATTTAATTCAACATTTCGTTCATATGTTGGTATCGCTTGAGTTGCCCTGAGGTAATTAATAACCCGACGACAGTTATTAAACCCTTGTAACTTCAGTATTATATGGAAGTAATTTTCCACGAAGGTAATTAGTTCATGCTATTTTGTAATTATTATTGCAGAGAAATTATTTTATTACTATTTTTATTGGTCACAATCACCATCGGCAAAAATATTCATGTTAGTATGATGGCGTGTCATCCCCGTCCGCAAGCCACGAGTTCGGTTCGCATACGTCGACATATCCCGTAAGGAGGCCACGTTTTAGCGATGAGTTTGCCTATCTATATTGGTTTTATATTTTTATCCTATTCACTCCTCCTAATAAGTAAAATACTAATTTTATGTGCCTAAATATTTCCAATATTTATCAAGTGCATCTCAAACCCACATACCTTGAATCCCGCAAACATATTACTTATGTATTTGCCACGAAAAATTTGCCATTCAATCCTGGTGCATCAACAAAATCTTAACATTTAAGATAACCATAGCACATAAATTTCTTACAAGATATGGATGTTCAAAAACCTATTGTTCCCCTTGTGTGAATTATTCTACGTCTCTCTCTTTCTCTTGCCATGTTGTTTAATTAATTTTAATTAACAATATCAATTAATAATGTCCCTATGTTTCACATAAATCTTATACTAAATTTGACTGTACGTATCTCAACATATTAATATTTAACGTATTCCAAACGCTCCAGGAACTGTAAGGGTTCGTTTCCCTATCAGAAAAAAATAATAAAAAATTATTTAGTGATCACCACCGCTGTTCACCAATGTTACAGTTAGGGGTAGCTATTTTTGGGCGTAAAGGACCTTTGGAACATGGATTACTAGTGAACGGTAAGATCGTGTGATTTACCTACGGATTACGTTAGCCGAGCGGCATGGCTGATGACTTTATAGTAGAGGGTATTCGAGACAAATAAATAACTAATTAAATAACCATCTATATTTAAAAATTATTAGAACAATTAATTACAAATAAATAAATTAGCCTAACTTATTCTAATACATATTCATGGGGGAGGGAAAGAGAGAGAGGTTAAACCGCGGTATGTTGAAACTTCGCCCCATACCAGGCTAGTCAACCCATATTACGTCATGCTACTTGAATTTATTTCTGAACCTATCCATCTTGATTTTATTCTAAAGGCCCCTATTTTATCCTATTAAGAATAAACATGTGCAGACTTACCACACGCCTGCTGACAACTCCAACTCTCCCGTTCAGTCACTTTTCGCTTATATCACTCCCACTCTGATGGCCTAACTGTAATCTCTCTCTCTTTCACAAAGCATAGTAAGTTCATAGGCCCTAACGGTACATTTGTCCAGCTGTCTTTGAATGCGAAAACCTTGACCTTCTCATCCTTAGGCTATATTTCGTTTTTGGATGTTTCCAGAACCTCAACTGTAACTGTATATGATTTGATATAGACCTAACTGTACTGGTCAAGGTAAATCTGATTACATATTCTGTCTAATATGAAACCTATAATATTACTAATAGGAAACCTATAATATTAATACTATTTAAAATAATTAATTAAAATATCTAGTCCTAAATTATCCTATTTATAACAATCCAAATATCCTCCCATCTAAACCTTCCTAATGGTATTTTCTCAATAAAATAAATACATTTGTCGCTATAAGTTTCATAAGTTTGTTATGGTTGATCATGTAGAATGAATAGACAGTAGAAGAAATTTTTACTGGATTAAGTTCGTTGAGGAAAAGGTTCAGTGGAGGGTTTTAGTGAATGTGCCATTTATCTTATGTATTTCATAAAGCCCTAGAGCTTGCAATATAAGTAGTAAAACCAATCAGCTATTAAAGGGGACATATTTGAAAAAATCATGTTGATGTGAGGATGAGGTAAAACAGTAAACTGAAATTATGTTTCATGCAATGACTACATATTTTAAAGATGGTTGTTTATATAAATGCCCTTATAGGACTGTAGGGCAAAGTAATTGGGCATATATATAATACATATAATGTTTCATTTTTTGTTTTGATATAAATTTTAGAATAACACTGATAGAGTATCAAATTTTATAAATTATGACTATAGTCTTGTATCAGGAGAAGCATTAATGACCATAAGGAGAAGAGACAATACTAATAATTTACATAACATGGTGATTAAAGATTTGTGGTGAATTACAGCAATAATTAATACAGTTACTTAACAGTGTTTCTATAAACGGAAAAACTGCACTTAAACTAGCGTGGAATATTTTCAAAGTCCAATAGAACAACAGTGCGCATATGTCAGGTTTTATATAGCCAGCGATAACCCACAATCTAACCACATATCGATTATCATCCTCGATTACTATATGTCGCTGTGAAATTTAAATTACTAATATTTGCAATATTAAGAGAAAATAGCATCATAATATTGTCTACCAGTGTCATAATATTGTGATTTGCATATTTAAATAAATACTTCAAAATTGTCTAATAATGTTATAAAAATTGTTTGAAAAAGTTTAAAGCATTAAATAATGTTAGTTAATACAGAAGAAGAGTTTACGACAATATAAATGAAAAATCAAGCGCTAGTAGAAGTGCAGTTGAGCCCTATACCATATGTATATTTTTTACCATAATCTCAACCTTGAGGTTATGGAAAATAAAATGCACCATCAAAAATTGATTAATAACTTTGTATTTATTTGATGTATTTACATAACGTGGTGATGGTAATTTCTTACCATGTTCTTAAAATATTATCTTCATAGTGTAATTTTGATAATGGTTTTCTATTAACAATTACAACAATAAATTAATACATAGTTACCTATCAATGATTTTATAAACCATAATAATAAATTATTATTTTGCTACAATTTCGACTTTTAAGGTTAGGCCTACAAAATTATTAGAACCTATAGTATTACCTGTTATGCATAAAGGTATACCTATTATCCATAAAGATAACATAATAAAATAAAATAGACCATCTCAAAAGGATCACTAATACTGTTTTTAATTTGATATAAAATAGATCACGTATATTATATTAATTTGGTTTATTGATATCCCATAACGTACATATAACGTACGCTTTTCTCCATCACAATACACATGTATAAAATATAAAAGCTGTGGAATGTTACAATTTGACCTTTTATACTTTTCTTACTATATTTATCAATAATATAAGCCTATTCAGATAACTAATTTTATAAGGGATAACTGGGCAATATATATTTTTTACTTTCATTGTTGGACATTTCTATATGTAGGAAATCCTAATTTTGCCATGAATACGTTTTGATTACACACATATATTGTATGTTTAACCTCAATCAGATTCTATTTCCTCATTTTTGTAATAAGTTTAATTTATTTTAGGCAAACAATCACATTCCCATAACCTATACAATTGCAGACGATTTTTAAAAGACGCCATATTTCACAATGTCATATGGATTATTTCTCTATGCATTTTTAAAATCATTGCCAACATACGCATTTTTCCATCTCGCCTGAGATAGAGATAAGATCGGATAAGATGGTTTCAAGAAAACCATCTCTCACTCTCGTGGTCAGACTCAACTTACGAAAGTGAGAGAGGTGGGGGAGAGGAGAGTTGGTTTCAAGAATACCGGCCTTAGACCATTCAGACAGACACATATAAGAAGTAATAGGCCCAACAGAACCGACACATTTCCCTCACCAAACACAAAGTTCAGACGTCCTGGATATCTTTATAATGAAGCCATTGCCAATTATAAATGAGATCCAGGTACTAAATGAACTAAACTCGGACCACAGCCCAGTTTTAATAGAAATAGACCTGAATCCAAGCAGAATAAACACCTACAATCACACAATAAAGACGACAAACTGGGCATTATACAGACAGAAACTAAACAAATACATAACACCAAACATCACCATACAAGATAAAGAAGAACTAGAAGCAGTCACACACACATTTACCAACACAATAGCAGCAACTTACAGACAAGTCACAACCACTATCACAAGTCCCATTATACACTATAACATCCAGGGTTTACAAGAATTAATACAAGAAGAACGTAGAATCAGGAGAGAATGGCAAAGGCACAGGAGACCAAACGACAGACACACATTAAATACACTTACTTGACAAATTAAAAATAAAATCTCTGAACATAAAAGACAAAAATTAGACACTGATATACAAACTGCAGTAGCACACAACAAAGTATGGGAAATCACAAAACGATTTACAAATAACAGACAAAAAAGAAACCATCCCATACACGGTACAAATGGAATAGTACACACACCAATAGACAAAGCTCAGGCAATAGCAGAAACACTAGACCGAACTTTCAGATCCAGAACAGATGACTACACACATGAAAACTTTCACAGAAGAACACGAAGAGAAAACAGACACTATCTGGCAAACCAACCAACACACAATATCCCCATAACAAAACCTACTGAAATCAAGAAAATAATTAATAAAATAGGAGACCAGAAAGCACCGGGGCCAGATAGCATTCCGATTAGGGCACTTAAAGAAATTCCAAAAAATACACTAATACACCTGACAAAAATCTTTAATACTTCTCTCATCCTAAAGCATTTCCCAACCCAATTCAAAGAAGCAAAAATAATAACTATACCAAAACCTAAGAAAAATCCATTATTTCCACAAAACCACAGACCAATTAGTCTCTTAAACCACATGGGAAAAGTATTAGAGAGAATAATACTAACTAGATTCAGCCCACATATACACGCATTAATTCCCAACACTCAATTCGGTTTTAAATCAGAACACTTGACAACACAACAACTACTAAGATTAACTAGCGACATTACAAATGGATATAGAAATCGCCAACACACTACTGCAGTATTTTTCGACATCGAAAAAGCCTACGACTCTGTGTGGCACACGGGATTTATTAAGAAACTAATCACAGCCAACATTCCAGATTCTTACATACACTTAATACATTCATTCCTTACTAAAAGATCTTTCTATGTAAAATACAATACAGCAACATCTGGAAGCTTCCCTATTAAGGCAGGCGTACCACAAGGCTCTGTATTAGCACCAATTTTGTACAACATATACACAGCAGACATTCCAACACACAACAATACACAAATCGCACAATATGCAGACGATACAGCCATTTACTGTACAGGTGAAGACATAAATGTAACAACAAGAAACATTCAAAGACACGTAAACAAACTAACAACTTGGTTCTCCAAATGGAGAATCAAAGTCAACACAGAGGAAACAGAAGCAATTACATTCACAAAAAGAAGACCAAGAAACATACCACAGATAACACTAAATAACAGACAGTTAGAATACAAAGAACACATTAAATATCTTGGCACAATAATGGATAAACAACTTACATTCAAACAGCACATTGATTACACTAGAATAAAAGCAACTATTAGACTCAGACAGCTATACCCAATACTCATTTCAGAACAACTCACAAACAAACAGAAAACAATAATATACAAAGCACTCATACTCCCAATGCCCTAGCTGGGAGCATGCAGCACACACACACATAAATAGGCTACAGATTGTGCAAAACAGAGCTGCAAGGATTATACTACATGCAAACAGACGAACCAGAATCACACAATTACACCAAGAACTCCAACTCACAAACATAAATGAAACTATCATCACAACAGCTAGAAAACTCAAAGAACAAATAAACACTCACACCAACCCAATAATTAGATCCATTGGTCCACAACACAATGCACACGGCCCAAATCACAGAACTCCCCACGACCTGACACATTAAAAAAAAAAATAGCATAAGAAGCACAAACCTCAAAAATAAAATATTCAAAACAACCAAAAGAAAATTCACAGGATAACTAAAAGATAAACACATACAATAAACAATCATTTAAAAAAACCAACAATTCAGGCAAAAATTCCTATTAAATTAAATCTAAAAATTTTCCAAATTCAAAATTTAAGTTAAAAATGTTGAATCGGGAGACCTTTCCAACACTCAAAACATGAAATACACAATAACTATACCAATAAAAATAAGGATGGGTCAAAGTGCACTCAAGCGCTGGCACCATGTAATAAAACAATATCAGATACTCTAGTGCGTATTTATTCTCCATAGATAATAAACACACTTCTTGACAGTAACTGAACCAATCAGCTACTGTCCTTCGAGTTACGCTTCTGTTCCCGATAGTACACTGCATAATTGTCTGATTATACGTACATTTATGCGCAAATGAATGAACTAAGCAAATAACTTGGAAAGGATGTATTTTGCAATACTCAAACCAAGTTCCTTTCGTGACCATAGAGAACCGAATAGAGTGGCCTCTCTGTGTTAAATTTTGGACGCAATTTCATACTGCTGCGCCATCTGAAGATGACCACGGTACTACTTGAGCATGGCCACGGTGGCTCAATCACAATAAAAGTACCCTATCCTTACCCATTCTTTTAAAAATAAAATTTAAAGCTAAACACAAGCAATGCTACTTTGTGGACAATTTTAGCATGTTTTATTCTTACTCTCTTCAAAAGAAAATTACAAGAACTTTGCCAACTTTTCAGATGTCTTTAACTATAAATTATTTTAATTTTTTTTTAAATTCATCAATTAGTAAGTTGACTAAAATGATTTACACAATTTCATAAGTATTTATTAAAAACCATTCCACTTTTAGATGAACATAATGAATATGGGAAATCGCTATTTATTAGAAAATAATTGGAAATGTTAGACCTATACACCAATAATATTGGCAACATTTTTGTAATAATTTTTTAAGTAAAAATAAAAAATGCAAAATTGTTTACAAAGTAACATTTCTTGTGTTATTTCCATTAAGAAATATCAAACAGGATCTGGATAATGGATATGCTAAAGCAGCACCATTTGACGAGCCTGGTCTAATGAGTCTAATATGCTATTTGTTTTTTTGTTTTTTAAGAACTGAAACCATAAAGTAATTTAAGCACAAGTTTTTAAATGTTCTTAAAATGAAAATTCAAAAATACCTTGGGTTTATAAGAATGTAACAAAAAGAAATTCTATGCATCATTTCTCTATTCTGAACTACTCATATGTGAATGCACGCACATCAACTCTATTTAGTAACCAGACTTGTCTTGATTAGTTTGCTTTTAAAAATGAAATAACATGATTCATTTATTGCCTTGTATTAAGATCAATATTTTTAAAAAATTATACATTTTATAGTTACTGCAGTATGTACATTATTCAAGATGAACAGAATTTTTTCAATGAAACTTCAGTCACATACGTAGTTAAAGATTCAATATTTCAACAATAAACCTAATTATTTTATATGTAATTTTACAAGAAGATTATTTCACATTTATTTACTAGCTTCCTATTACCTCAAGCCCTATAATGGGATCACCTACCTTTACATTTTGATTACAAAATCTAATAGTTCATTAGAGAAGAAATATGTATATTCTCCAAGGTGCAACAAGCTGAGAATGCCCTTGGCCTACCAGCTAGCTGCTGGCCCAATATCCACCTGCGAGAAGAATCCAAATTGTTTGACATTTTAGGCTTACACACCTATTTAAGCCTAACACAAATGCTTACCTTCATTACTACCAGGAAATCGCTGAATAGTTGAATGTTAGGCCAAATTATTGTTGTTAAAATTGACGGAACAGTTTTGTTCTCTAAGTAATTACCAACACTTCATATTAAGATTTTTTTGCACATGTTGAATAAATGTTATAAAAGACATAGAAAGTTCTCAACGAGGCAGAAGTAAGGATGAATTAAAATTTACATGACACAATATTAACATAATTTTAAAATTTGTAATTTAAAATATGCTCTATAATAGTTCAAAAATTTGTTTTTAAAAAAACACAACCACTTTTCTGCATAGTCTATAATGTACTGGTACGTTCTTGCAATACACTTGTAGATATTCTTGAAGCGCAACTTCTTTACACCTACTGTAGAGCCTGGAAAAAAAAATATATATATATATACATACACATATATATGTATATACATATACAGTGAGTTTCACTTGATCTGCGGTCGTTAGTGGGAAAAGTGAATGCAAGCATCGAGTCATCAACTCACGCTGTCCATGCAATGTCTATGCTAGTGGCTGCAAATTGAGTGAAACTCACTGTATATATAATATTTGTCAATGTCCTTCACAATGAAGGTATTCCCAACCCTTATACAGGGCAAGTCAAAATGTTGTGCAGGTTTTCAGAAATTTATTATGTGAAATGTAATGAACATATAATATCGTGAGACATATTGTATGAAAGGTAAACTCTCAAAGTTTAGTTGTCCACTTCTAAAGTTCCGCGTTCACCCGCAAGATGTCAACAGCAGAGCAGTAAAGGAAAATGGCGTTGACTGGGGATCAGAAGTCTTTCTGTGTGCTTGATTACCATGTAAACAACTCTGTGACTAGTGTTCAACGACATTTCCGTACCAGATACGATAAAGACCCGCCGGATGGGAGATCCATTCGTAAGTGGTACACACAATTTAGGGATTCAGGCTGTATCTGTAAACGAAAATCGACTGGCCGTCCATCGACGAGTGAAGAGACAGTCGAACGCGTTCGCACATGCTTCGTGCGGAGTCCACAGAAATCCACCTACCGGGGAGCGACAGAACTTCAACTACCACAAAAAACTGTATGGCGGATTCTCCGGAAACGTTTACAGATGAAACCCTACCACTTGCAACTGGTTCAAGCCTTAAAACCCGCTGATTATGCTTTGCGAGCGTCCTTCTGTGTTGATTTTCTCGCATTAATGGAAGAGAATGAGTTCCATGAGAGGGTAGTTTACAGTGATGAAGCGACTTTCCACCTTTCAGGAAAAGTGAATAGACACAATGTAAGGATTTGGGGAACTGGTAACCCCCATGCAACTCTGGAAACATCAACGCGATTCTCCGAAAGTGAATGTCTTTTGTGCCATTTCCCATGCAAAGGTTTATGGGCCCTTTTTCTTTCATGAACGTACTGTGAACGGACATGTTTTCCTTGATATGCTACAACAATGGCTCCTTCCGCAGCTTGAAGCGGATAGTCCAGATTTCATTCTTGCAGTTGGATGGTGCCCCTCCACATTACCATGGCAGTGTTCGAGACCATTTGAATACGGCTTTAACCACAACGCTGGATAGGCCGTGCATCTCAGGGTGATCAACAACTCATTCATTGGCCACCTCGTTCACCAGATCTAACCCCGTGTGATTTCTTCATGTGGGGTCTTGTAAAGGATCATGTTTACGTACCACCACTTCCAACAACACTGCATGAACTGCGTGCCCGCATCACAGCAGCCATTGCTGATATCGACCGCGGACTGCTACAGAAAGTTTGGCAGGAGATTGAATATCGGCTTGACATCTGTCGTGTAACAAAAGGCGCTCACATAGAACATCTGTGAATATTTAAAAAAAAAACTTTGAGAGTTTACCTTTCATACAATATGTCTCACAATATTATATGTTCATTACATTTCACATAATAAATTTCTGAAAACCTGCACAACATTTTGACTTGCCCTGTATATATTGACGATCTAGGATCATACTATTCTAAGTAAGTGTTTTATTTAGAATTCTAGTTATGTCAATGTCCCATATCTGTGGGCATTGAAAAAAAATAAAAACCAAGAATTTCATACTCTAATTTTCCAAAGGTGTTACTAATCAAAATATTGAATTCCTGATTTATTATCAAATGGCTTTGGAAATGTAACATTCACAACAAGAATTGTAAAAAGATGGACTTCACACAATATGATCCTGAACCATTGTATATGTATTATGTACATGTATACACTTACATATTTTTAAGTTCTTTCTTGTAATATTTCACAAGCAGTCAAAATTTGCATTCAAAATTGAAATTACAATACCTGAAAATACTTTACTTAAAAGGACAGAATACTAATACCATAAATAAACTAATAATAATGATTACACTGTCTTCATTATTACCATTCAGTGTTTATTTACTTTCTTTTTTAAGTATAAGTCTTCAATATTGGAATGTTTCTCCTCTGGTTGGCAACGAGCATTCTAATATGCTGTGTATATTGGCGGTTTGTATGATTTGTAATTATATCCAGTTTTATCTGTTGGCACATGTGTACGGATCTACTTAGACTTAGATTTTTTTTTTTTGGCTCAACTTTAGATTATTTTACCCTTCAGTTTCCATAGTATATTCTTTTAATGCTGTTGCTCTACGTACTTCTTCTGCCTTAACTAACATTTGATAATATTTTAAACACTTGCAACAATACTTATAACTTTTTTTACAATTATTAAATATTTATCTATGTATGCAATGATTTCTTCAAAGTTATGCAGATTTGTTGTGCATATGCACAAACGCTTAAATGAACTTCTACTAAATGGTGGAGATATCTGTGAAATTGGAATAAAATCAATATTCAAAAATGGATGTTCACTCATTTCATTTTGTTAGGTTCCGATGCTAAAAAGTTAGTCAACATTTAATTAAATAATATTCATGTAAATTGTTTAGTTAGGTTAGGAAGGGGAATTTATTGCAAAGGTTGGTCATATCGATTTCACATCTATGTGATTCCATCTAGCAATACAACTCTATAAACTTTTTATAAATGTTTGCACATGTGCACTGTTATTCTGCAGGACTTAAAAATCATTAGGAAAGGTAAACAGAAGTTTTTTTTCATTTTTTTGTCACATAATGGAAACTTTATCCCTAAATTTCTGTTATCTTTTAAGATTAATTTTTACACTTATGGGTGTTCTGAATAATGCTATCTCACTTTCATAACTGAATCTAATAAGAAACACTAAACAAAAATAATGAAACTTCAAAGTTAGTAAAATGAAGGTAGCAGCATTAGATCCACTCTGAATACCTCAAATTTACTTACCTAAAATTTTATACATGTGTAGACTTCCCAATCACTGTCATACGAAAATACACATATAGGATTTGATCTTTACAGCCTCGTTTATTCTGTGAAAGAAATAATGATGAATAAGTACACACATTACAGGTTAAGAAATAAAAATAAATTAGGTAGGCCTATAAACAATTTTTAAGGGGTATTTTAATGTCATGATGCAAACAAAATATACGGAGTGCCAATTTACATAATTCACAGTTAGGCCTATTATTTGAAAACACTATTTTCTGAAGTGAAAATTTTTGAGAAAATTTATACCATATGTAATCATTCACCTACCTTCCATTAGCTGTATTTTCCAGCTTCACCTTATCTTTCGGATTGTAGATAATTAATTAATTTAACAATTAACTTCGATGCATCAATAATATTATATTATATTCAACCTCAAAACTTCTCTTCGTACAGTACATAACAATTCCACCGTTGATTTATTTAAATTTAATTCGAGTTTACATTTTACAACTCGATTTATTTGTACGTCATACGTCAACAATCGATAAAATAGCGACGGTGGCGCGGTCTTAAGATGACCACGGTACTACGTGGGGAAAAAAACTAAAAAAAATATTGCGTCCAAATCTCCCTATAATGATTCAATGGCCTGTTCGTGACTGACTGGGCGAATTCCGGGTGTCCTCTTCTACAATTGAATATTGGGTATAACTTGCTCCACCATATTACCGGAGTGAGGCGAGCATTGCATCGAGGGCACTCCATTCTTGTTCTCAAAAGCCCTTCATCGAACAGAAATTGAATACATTCTTTACGATCTACTAGATCTAGGATTAGGCCTAAATTAATCAGGCTGATGAATGTAGGCATTATTACGTTAATTTCGTAGCACGAGAACACACTTTACACTACAAATTTAACATACAACACACAAGAACACGCTTTACACTACAACGTTTGTTCATAAACTTGAAAGAAAGTTCTGGGAATTTTGTGTCAATGTTGGTCATACTGATTTCACATACATGTACTGCCAACTGCTGGAGGTTGCATTTATCTTTCTGGGATTATATGGAGCACTAGCGCATGTGCACTGCAATTCTATAGAACTTAGAAAAATTTATTTGCGACGGAAAGTGCACTTTATCCGAATATTCAGTTAAATTTCTGTCATAGCTGTGTGATATAACATAATGTATTTATTTACATGACTATTGCAGTTGCTGATACATCAGTGGTTGGTGGGGCCTCACCGACTATATTTAATTCCTGGAATCAGCTCAACTCAGGAAACTCGTGGTAAGTTTAATCATCAGATAGTTTTATTAAAATCAATAGCTACTATTATAAGCAGAGAACAGAATTTAATCCAAAATGTCAAAGGCTTACTTGTATTCATGTAGACTATACAGCTGTAATGATATATTTGGGTGTGGTGTACAAACCGTCGCACAAAATTTTCAATCTTATTTCTTATGCCACTGATGCACTAAACACGTTTAAAACATTTTGCAACACTTTTAAACACGTTTAAAACATTTTGCAACACTTTTAAACACGTTTTAAATATCTTCCAATGTTGCAACTATCTTTTTTTTTATATTTATATATTTACGTAAAACATGATCGTCTTACATTGCTTACTTGCTACTTTCTGCTATTTTCCCCCCTCTTCCTATGTTGTTCCAATGTTGCCAACATCAACAACCCAAAATACTCCAGATGTTGCCAACATCACTTCCACGTTCCCTGGATTTCACCTACGTTAGAGTAATTGATTTGTGTTACAGGTAATTGATTTAGGTTTGGTTAGCTTTTAGGTTCCTGCTTTTTAAATGTGATTTGATACGTAAAATAAATTACCTCTTCATATCTGTTATTCTATGAAAAATTCAAAATGTCGGACGGTTACAACGTAAAATCATATTGCCACTAGTTCATTTCGTGTTAATTATATATATTTAGACATGTTCTGGGAATTTTGTGTCAATGTTGGTCATACTGATTTCACAAACATATACCGCCAACTGCTGGGGGTTGCATTTATCTTTCTGGGAGTACATGAAGCACTAGCGCATGCGTACTGGGATTCTATAGAACTTAGAAGAATTTGTATGTGACGGTAAGTACACCTTATCCGCAGTTGCTAATACATCAATGATTCATGGGGGCTCACTGACAATAACAATTCCTGGAGTCAGTAGAACTCAAGTTTAATCAGTTACCTATATAGTCCAATGCTGGTTTAACCAGTCAAGTAGTTGGTTTACGGCTACCTGACTCCGACCGCGTGGGGCATTTAATTTTGCTGGCTCCTTCTGTAGTGGTACATTTAAATGTCGCAGTGCTTTAAAATTCAGTAATTTTAGTTCTATCTTGAAATGACAACAATTCTAATAATGCTACTTTTAATATTACAAATAAAGGCAGTCATGTGGGCCAACATATAAGGAGTATATGTACGTGAACATTTGAGCGTAAATATGATATTTTTCTTTAATTTAAATTGAAAAAAAATAATGGAGGAACTCAAAAAATATATAAATTGAGGATATGCTATACTTAGCATCGCAAGAAAATTCTTCTAAGTTCTATAGAATCGCAGTGCGCATGTGCTAGTGCTCCATGTAATCCCAGAAAGATAAATGCAACCTCTAGCAGTTGGTGGTATATGTATGTAAAATCAGTATGACCAACATTGACACAAAATTCCCAGAACTTGTCTAAAAATTGTATAATTAACACGAAATGAACTAGTGGAAATATGATTTTACGTGGTAACCTACCGATATTTTGAATTTTTCATAGAATAACAGATATGAAGAGGAAATTTATTTTACATATCAAATCACATTTAAAAAGCAAGGAACCTAAAAGCTAACCAAACCTAAATCAATTACTGTAACACAAATCAATTACTCTAACGTAGGTGAAATCCAGGGAACGTGGAATCACATTTAAAAAGCAAGGAACCTAAAAGCTAACCAAACCTAAATCAATTACTCTAACGTAGGTGAAAACCAGGGAACGTGGAAATGATGTTGGCAACATCTGGAGTATTTTGTGTTGTTGATGGTGACAACATTGGAACAACATAGGAAGAGGAGGGAAAATAGCAGAAAGTAGCAAGGAAGAATGTAGGACGATCATGTTTTACGTAAATATATAAATATAAAAAAAGATTGTTGCAACATTGGAAGATGTTTAAAACGTGTTTAAAAGTGTTGCAAAATGTTTTAAACATGTTTAAAAGTGTTTAGTGCATCAGTGGCATAAGAAATTAAAATTACAATTTTTTGCGACGTTTAGTATACAACACCCTAAATTTATTTAGGCTTTCACGGCCGGAGTTACTATGATGATCTTGCAGAAGATTTCCGGGCAGTTGGCCATGGTCTTGAGGCTTGTAGTTCCCCAACGTTTCGCCAGACTCTGCGTCCGGCATCCTCAAGGGTTGTCACAGATGCAGTCTCTGGCAAAATGTTGGGGAACTACAAGCCTCAAGACCACGGCCAACAGCCTGGAAATCTTCTGCACGATCAAAATATAAATTGCTTATAGTAAATCCGACACTGAATTTTAGACGACAGTCCATCACTGATTTTCTAAAGAATGTTACCCTCATTCAAAGTTTGTCCCCCTTCAAGCCGAAAATAATAAATAACTTTGTCCCAATAAATCAGTCACAATTTAGCGTGGGAATCTGCTGAAATTTTTAGCAAACAAGTTGATCTGGTATTTTCTGACCTTCACACACATCTACTAGTTCACCCTAATAGCCATATAATCACAAAGCAAAAAGCTGTAAATAAATAAATAAACTATCCTAACATGAACATATTTTTAGCAATTACTTACAATCATATTAGTCGCCCAATTCTTATGTGTATTTTCATTGTGTCCTCAGTAGTTCACGTTCTGCACCTTGTGTGGACCACGTACCAGGTTGCATACTTACTTACTTACTCACTGGCACTATCGAACCCGTAGGTTCATGGCCGCACGGATATAAGCTCTCCATACATCCCTATCCTGAGCTAGTGCTTTCCAATCATTCCCTGTATAATCTACTTCCCTCAAATCATAGTTAATGTTATTCTCCCACCTCATTCTTGGTATACCAACTGGGCGTTTTACCTCTGGCTTTCCTACAGGAAGCTTCCATGCAAGTCTTTCATTCCCCATACTTGCAACATGTCCTGCCCATCACAGTATACGAGACTTGACTGTTCTTATTATATCTGGATTCCTATAAAGACCATGTAGTTCATTGTTATGTAGTCTTCTCCATTCACCTGTCTGTTCATCTCTCTTTGGTCCAAAAATTTTCCTAAGTACTTTATTCTCAAATACTTGTAATCTCCTTTCCTCCCTTAAAGTAAGAGTCCATGTTTTGCACCCATATAATATAACTGGTAGAATAATAGTTTTATATATTTTCTCTTTAATGTTTTTTGAAACGAGTTGGGACATCAAGAGTCTCTGCAATGCATAATAGCACGCATTTCCAGAATTGAGCCTATGTTTAATTTCTTTGTGCATCTCATTCCTATTTGTGATTATTGTTCCTAGGTATTTGAATTCAGCCACTTCCTCAAAATTCCCCTCATTTGTCATTAGCTGTCCATTTCCATTATATAATGAATTTCTACGTGTGGCCATATATTTAGTTTGGCTGTTGTACACTTCAGGTCACAAAAATTTTTCAATTTAATATCCTATTCCACTGATGCACTAAACACTTTTAAACACGTTTAAAACATTTTGCAACACTTTTAAACATCTTCCAATGTTGCAACGAGTTTTTTTTTTCATATTTATATATTTGCATAAAACACGGTCGTGCTACATTGCTTACTTCCTACTCTTTGTTATTTTCCCTCCACTTCATATGTTGTTCCAGCATTGCCACCATCAACAACCCAAACTACTCCAAATGTTGCCAACCATTTCCACGTTCCCTGGATTTCACCTACGTTAGAGTAATTGATTTGTGTTACAGTAATTGATTTAGGTTTGGTTAGCTTTTAGGTTCCTTGCTTTTTAAATGGGACGGTTACCACGTAAAATCATATTTCCACTAGTTCATTTCGTGTTAATTATACATTTTTAGACAAGTTCTGGGAATTTTGTGTCAATGTTGGTCATACTTATTTCACATACATATACTGCCAACTGCTTGAGGTTGCATTTATCTACCTGGGATAATTGGAGCGCATGCACACTGCGATTCTATAGAACTTAGAAAAATTTTTGTGCGACCCGAAGTGTAGCATATCCTTCAGTTTTATTGATATTTACTTCCAGTCCCAAATTCTTAGTGTTACTCAATAGTGTGTACGTGTTGTCCTTTAGTATCTCCTCGCTATCGGCCAACAACACTACATCATCTCAGCTTTCAACATGGAAACATCGTAGAAGTGCTGTCTTGCAACACGGACCTCTTAGAGAATGCCGCAGTGAAAAATCAGCCCTGGCTGACTATTCTGCTGAAAAGTTCGACAAAGTTTTTAAATTCAGTGATCCTAGTACTGACCAAGTGCATATAGTGTAGTTTTCATAGTGTGGTGTGCCTAAAGGACATAAGTGCGCCTGTAAGGGGGTTATAGTGCAAATTAGTGTAAAATCAGTGGAAATAGTGCTCATCACCACCCAAGGTAAGAGAGTGTATGTGCTATAGACCGTGTCCTGGGCTAAGTCTTGGCTTCACCAAGCAATATGGCAACGGCTCTACAACACAATGACATAGAGATGGAGCTTCTGGAATACAGAACGCACCAATTAAGGGAGGAATATCTTACTGCATTTGAAAAATACATAGAAAAACAGAAATTCAAGCCGAGATCGAAGTACGTGCAAGTAACTTTGCAAATAAGAAACATTATTTACTTGCAAATAAATTTCTTTTGCACCTTCCCAGAAGTGGACCGTTCTGTAGCCGCTTACGAGCTCTCACAGGCATGCATAACAGAAGTTCAAAATAAATTTCAAGACGCGAAAGAGCCATCCAAATATTTTGAATGGCTTCTTGATCATATGAAAGACATTTCACAGAAAACACACTTACTGTGTGTCGGTCAGGCCACACCAAAAGATACCAAAAAAAACGTAGAAATAATGAACCAAATATGACAATTAGTAGCAAAGATTCAAACTGCATGCCTGTGCGAGAACATGTGCACTCGGAGGTAGCTACTTCCAACAGATTTTCAATTCTGTCAGAGGAAGAGCGACCTGCAGTGACCACTCCAGAGGCTCCAATATCCTTACCACGCACCAAGGTTTCGACTGACACGAAACCTCAGCCTAAAATATCTAAGAAACCAGAAATAGTGTATAGTAGCAAAACTCGATCACTGTTTCATCAGTAGAGAAAATCACACCTAACACTACCTCAGAAAACACGCAGGAGCCTCCCAGGGCACAAATAAACTCAAGTAGACCTCTACCTATAACAGTCATAGGTCATGAAAATATTTTTCAAACTAACAAAGAGGTTAAATTTGTAATGAAGAATGACCCTAAAGTACTAGTTTTACCCAAAGGAATTTGCTACTACTGCCTGACAATGGAGGACTATAATGCAGTTATACAATACCTAAAGGCAGGGATTAGTAGGGATGCCACAAGGCAGGGATTAGTAGGGATGCCACAGTGAATGAGTTTTGCGTATGTGCCACAAGCGGCGCTAGTGTAGAAGTAGCCTACTGACATCTAATATCATGTACTGGTACTATACGGAAGAAGAAGAAGAAGAAGAACTATACTACAGCAGCACCTCTGATGGCAGAGATTATGAAACAGGAAGATGAAAAACAACGCCATCTGTTGACCAAATTTGAAATTGCATTGTACAACAGCACCCTCAAAAGTCCAATTATGAAATTACTTATAACCAGCCACGTTTTATTATATATTCACTATTATTATTATATATATATATATATAAGCATTTGTATTAAAGGGAAAATGAAATGGGAAATAATGGAGAATGGAATGTAAAGAAATGTGTTAAATTATATTTATTCATTTCAAATTAAGAAAATGCATTATGAGCTCTTCCACAAACATACAATTGGCTTACTCAACACTTCTCACATATTTTATGCAATACAGTATATGATATATATAAAAAACATCTGTACATAAATAAACTTATTCTGATTGTTCAAAAATCAAATATTTCAAATTGTTAACTATTTGAGTTCTGACCTAAGTTCCTATTGTAATGTAAACAAACTTGCATGAAATATTACTTCACCACCATTATCTATTGTGATAACCATGGTGCTACTTTACCTGCAATGTGACTGAAACGTGAATGGAACCATCATCAATAGAAACAGTGTTCTTAGTCATCATATATTATAGGAAATAAGGTAAAATGGTACCAATAATTATTAACATTAATTTCTTCTTTACTTATTTATGACTAAAAATTAAATATACCTTATCCGCTGTTAAGGTGATCCTAACATAAACAAATTAACCTATAAACCTGCAATGCGACTGAAACGTGAGCGGAACCATCATCAATAGAAACAGAGTTCTTAGGCATATATTATAGGAAATAAGGTAAAATTATACCAATAATTATTAACATTCATTTCTTCTTTACTTATTTATGACTAAAAATTATATATACCTTATCCGCTGTTAGGGTGATCCTGACATAACAAATGCCAATTGTATCCTTCCGCCATTCGTGCCACAATTACTGTCGTATTGACAGGGAGCACGGGTTAAATATATAATTCATTTTTGAAAAAGAAATTATGTACTATTACTCGAATTGTGTTTGCCACAAATTCATCACACTTATCAATAGCATATTGCAAACATTTCCTTTTTTTAATGGGAATTACAAACTTACGTGTTGTTTTTTCTCTCCGAGCACTATTATACTTGTACACAACACACCAGTAAACTCAAATGTTAAATTCACTATATCTTTTACTGGAAGTTCTGGATACTTTAAACTAAACTTGTGAAATACATTTAAAATAACTGTTTTTTGACCACTAGTCAAAGGTTTGCCAAACTTGTGTTTTACAAATTTAGATGGCGACACAGCATCAGAAGGCTCGACACTTTCAGCTATGTTGTCACATCAGAATCAACTGAAGCATGACTCAAATGCATCATCCATATGTACTAAACTATTTTTAAGTTGTAATTATTGATTAGATATATTTTAGAATATTTTTCTATGTTTTTAATATTATTATTTTCATTTAAGAAGAATAACAAGTATATTCAGAGGACGTATTTTTAATTTAATGAAGTCAACTACTTTTCCACGTACTTATTGCTTCTACATCATATGTCGGTGTCCATAACCAATGAAAAGCAAGCAGGTCACACGGTTTTATTTTGACAAGGATCACTTTAAGAGCGGATAGCATAGAGGCCTATATGCTTACCTAATCCGTTTTTATGCTTTTTCATGATGTCAAATTATATCTTATTTAAAATTTCATTTCGACCAGAATATATGCTCTAATGCTGACTCACCTGCAATTTCTGTTATTTCCACCACAACCTCAATGACTAATGTAGCACAATTTTCACTGAACTGTTTGAAAATAATGAGCATAATTTGTTTCTCTCTGATTTTCATTTGCTCTCCAATATTTTATTATTATATAGAACCACCGCTGTGGTCTCGAGGTAGCGTGCTGCCTTGTCACGCAGCGGGCCCGGGTTCGATCCCCGGTCGTGGCAGTTTTTCTGGGTGAAGTTTTGTATTGGGGTTTTTCCTCACCTGTAAGACAAATGTTAGGAAAACTTTAAGGCCCAAACGGTCCCCGAAATCATATGGCCATCATCCTTATCATTATCATCCTTACCATTATCATTATCATCATCCTTCACCGGTGTGGAAAGCAACGGGAAGCTACCACACCTACACAATTCCCTAGTAAAGCTGCAAGCATAGCATGAAAATGCTATGATTGCAGTGAAGGACCTGCCTGTGGGCAGAATTACTATGGATGGGTATAGAACTGGCCATTTTAAACAACTGAAATACCAACGTATTCTGCATGCGTAACAATATAACAATGTTCATATGATTAATTACAATTTTAAAATTTTCCAATATAAATTATATATACATGTGCGAGATAATACTTTTGTTTTGTTTATTTCAAGTGTTATAAAGAGAACTATATTTTCTTACATGTTCAAAGATAAAATAGTTATTCGACCAATGAAAACACAGTTATATCTTGTTTTTTTACATTACAATTGGAACTTAATCGGAAGAGCAGCAATGTTAAAGCAACGACATTTCTATGACCACGAAGGCAGTCTGATGTGTACATGAGCTCGATGGAATGTGATGTAAACTATGGCTTTATCTAACTTAACTTTAACTTCTTTCCTACACAATTTCTACAAATAATAATTATATCATAAGTAATAGCGTAGTTTATAATATGAGGCTTCAAGTTGAAAATATTAATTCAACAATGTAAAATGATTACATTATAAGCAAATTTTGGATGTCACTTTATGTCCAACATGAATTTTTTTTTTTTTTTTTTTACTTTTCAGTGACATGGGTTTATTTAAAATCTTAGCACAAATTATAATTTTGTATTAATTGTGATAAAATAATAATATAAGTACTTTTTTATGTCTTCCTCAATGAAAATTTATTTTTATTCTCAAAACTTCATTAAATATTAAAATCATAAAGGCCTTTTAGAATATGTTTCATCTTCAGCATGCAATTTGGTACCAAATGCCTTTCAAAACATATTTCGTTTTCTGCTTGAAGATGAAACATGTTTTGAAAGGTCTTCATGATTTCATTTCTTGAATAAAAATCAATTCTAATTCAGGAAGATGGATTAAAACAAGGTACTTATATTATTATTTAAAAATAATTAATACATAACCTCATTGTGTTAACAATAAATGTTAAATACAAAGTATTGAAAATTATGATCAGTGAACCTAGCTCATAATCAAATGTCAAAATAAAATTGTCCACAATGGGCAATCTGCAACCATTTTGTTTACACAAAAATAATTCCACTCTCGGTTATAGTTTTTGATGCTAGTCCTTTCGCTGTTATTGAAGTAAGTGAAGAAATAAGTGCTAGTTACTAATGAAATCTAACTGTTTAATCAAATAAACTTTAAGTAACAAAAGTATTTCATTCTAGCACTGAATTATTCAGCAATCCGTCCTTGCATTAATCAAGATTATACAATTACTAAATATGACTCATTAAAATAATAAGGAATTTAAATATAATTTACTTGTTACACTACGAGAATATTTATTTCTTACAATATCTTTACATTTATACATGGTAATTTAGTGTAATGAATGTGAATACTGTGTGCAGGCAGATCGAACGGATAATGTTTCCATTAAGCGCAGTGAGAATTTTTTCTAAGTCCCAGGCAGACACCTTTGCACATGCACCAACAAACGCGAAGCGGTTTACTCTAATGGAATATCCCGATGCAGTCAACATTATACATGCTATTTAACAAACCTTAAAGCTAACCTAATGCAATTTAAGCACTGTAACCTATGAAAGAATGCAATGCCCAAAAATAAATAGTAAGTTCTGAAATTCTAAAGTTCATACTCTATATTGGCTGCACTGTTGTATAGAATATTCATTCAAATCAATATGGCTGCCACGTCTTCATGTTACATATACAGTTAAATGTCATAGAAAAAATGTCGAAATAATTGTTACTTCAAAATTGTAAAATTTATTGTAAATAGTGGGAAACAATTTAAAAATATAACCTGTTGGTGTATGTGTGTGGTTTCTACCTGGGACATAGAAAAGATTAGGAAAAACTGCACTTAAACTAGCGTGAAATATTTTCAGTCTTATAGAACAACAGTGCGCATGCGCCAGAATTTATAGAGCCAGCGATAACCCACAATTGATTATCATCCTCGATTACTATCCGTCGCTATGAAATTTAAATGACCAATATATGCAATAAATCCCCAAATCTATGTTAAAAAATATGTTAATATTAAAATTAACAAATATTTATTAAAAATGGATGTACACTTACTTATCACTCCCTAACGCTGATCCAACCAGCAATAACCCAAAACAGCAATAGAAAAATCATAGACTAAGGAATATACTCTGTGGAGAAAGTAGCAGTTAGCTTCACAATATTGACTAACAGTGTCATAATATTGTGATTTGCATATTTAAATAAATACTTCAAAACTGTCTAATAATGTTATAAAATTGTTTGAAAAAGTTTAAAATAATAAATAATGTTAGTAAATACAAACGAAGAGCTATAGTTTACAACAATATAACTGAAAAATCAGGCGCTAGTAGAAGTGCAGTTGAGCCAAAAATTCTTACTGTGCTTAATGGAAACATCAGCCAATCAAACTATATTGAGGCCATGTGCAGTCCCAGTTAGAAAAGAAAAAGATGGAATGGGACACTGAACAAGAAGTGAACAGAAATTAACTACATCACTAGCACTATCGAACTGATTGGTTCACAGGCACGTGGACTAATGTTTTCCAATCATCTCCTGTATAATCTACTTCCCTCAAATCTAGGTTAATGTTATTCTCCCACCTCATTCTTGGTCTACCAACTGGGAGTTTTCCCAGTTGTTTTCCTACAAAGAAGCTACCATTTGAGCTACCTGAGCAAGTACCGATCTAAATCTCTTTAAATATGATTTATCCATCATTGAGATGTATGAAATTAATAATAAAAACATCGAAAATAGCCGTACTGGCATTTATAATGTAATGTATAATTCCCAAATATGTCTTCTTAATATAGGAGCCGCCATTTGCAAAGATAGAAGCAAAGGCTTCAAAGCATTTGGTGGGCGGGAATTACAATGTATATAGAGAAAGATTTGCGTTTAGATCGGTACTTGCTCAGGTAGCTCAAATGGTAGAGCACTTGGACTAGAAAACCAAGGGTCCCGGGTTCAAGTCCCGGTCTGAGCGTATAATTTTTCTCTTTAAATATGATTTATCCATCATTGAGATGTATGAAATTAATAATAAAAAAATTCATTGCCCTCTTTCATTCCCTATTCGTGCCACATATCCTGTTCATTGCAGTCTCCACGAAATGATCCACACACAGCCTTCCTCTCTGGGGACACTTGCAGCAGTCTTATATCTGTCTTCCAGACCGCAAAATCTTAGCCATTTCGAACACCTGAAATTTGTTAAAAGATCATTTGTGTTACAACGTACTAGCATTGAAGTTTTGCAATGAAACTCATATTTTTTACAATTATTAAATATGTATCCACGTACTCAAATTGTCGCATTGAAAGCTTTATATATATTACTAATTTTAAAATATATAATTACAATTATCTTAAAATGTTATCTTTTCCCAGCAAATTATCGTTGAAAATAGATTCATCTTAAAAAATGATTAATATATGAATATGAATAATTTTAATATTAACGTATTTTTATATTTAATATTAAATATGGCATATACAAAATAAACAAAACTTTTCTTTAAATACCAAAACAAGTAATTTTAACTCAAATATTTCAACTTTCGAAATATACATATATTGTAAATGAATGTTTCAAAATGTCTGAACTGTTACACAGATTTTTTAAAATAAAAATATTTTGAATAGGTATAATATTCATATAATACAAATAAATACCTGTTGAGTTCTCGAGTGAAGCAGAAAAGTGGTTTGCCTCTTCCAATATAATTCTTGCAGCCTTGGTGCAGAACATTTCAAAAGCATTTTCGTTGTTTCAAGGACAGATAAAATTCATTAATAACGTAATGGCTGACCAGGATGCGTGCCTTGCGCCTCGCAATTTGCATTTGTTTTTTTACTTTTAAATTCTGCTACAACGACCAAAGGCACCACCGGGATTGAGCTACGGATGCCACATACCAATTGTAGATGACTCTGTACCAGCCGTGACATCCCATCTAATCCCTGCCTAAAGGCTGGAACTAGACAATACTCTACATTCCAACCGAAACATGAACAGCCAATAAGAGTAATGCTTCGCCGTCTACCAGCAACGTTGTCTCCTGAGGAGATCAAGACAGAATTTGGTTAGACAGCTCCCTAAAGTAGTTGATTCCGTAATTCCGTAACACAAAAAATGCCACTGATCATTGTCGAACTCGACAATACAGAAAATAATAAAGAAATTTACAACCTTAACAGACTACTATACACTGTCGTGTCAGTCGAATCCTATCGGCTGAAATCTGGCATGAAACAGTGCTACTGCTGCCAGCGGTTCAACCATACCATCGCGGGCTGTAATGTAACTCCGAAATGTGTCATTTGCTCTCTCGATCATACTTACTTACTCACTGGCACTATCGAACCCGTAGGTTCATGGCCGCACGGACATAAGCTCTCCATACATCCCTATCCTGAGCTAATGTTTTCCCTGTATAATCTACTTCCCTCAAATCATAGTTAATGTTGTTCTCCCACCTCATTCTTGGTCTACCAACTGGGCGTTTTCCTTCTGGCTTTCCTACAAGAAGTTTCCATGCACGTCTTTCATTCCCCATACGTGCAACATGTCCTGCCCATCGCAGTCTACGAGACTTAACTGTTCTTATTATATCTGGCTTCCTATAAAGACCATGTAGTTCATTGTTAATAAGTCTTCTCCATTCACCTGTCTGTTCATCTCTCTTTGGTCCAAAAATTTTCCTAAGAACTTTATTCTCAAATACTCGTAATCTCCTTTCCTCCCTTAAAGTAAGAGTCCATGTTTCGCACCCATATAATATAACTGGTAGAACAATAGTTTTATATATTTTCAGCTTAACGTTTCTTGAAAGGAGTTGGGACATCAAAAGTCTCTGCAATGCATAATAGCATGCATTTCCAGAATTGAGCCTACGTTTAATTTCTTTGTGCATCTCATTCCTATTTGTGATTATTGTTCCTAGGTATTTGAATTCAGCCAATTCCTCAAAATTTCCCTCATTTGTCATTAGCTGTCCATTTCCATTATATAATGTATTTCTACGTGTGACCATATATTTAGTTTTACTGATATTTACTTCTAGTCCTAATTTCTTAGTGTTACTCAATAGTGTGTGCGTGTTGGCCTTTAGTATCTCCTCGCTATCGGCCAGTAGTACTACTACATCATCAGCATAAACTAACAGCTTATTAATACCATTGAGTTTGTAAGCCTTCCTCATTCTCTAAAGATTTAATGGCATGCTCTAGTACAAAATTAAATAGTAGAGGAGATAGTGCATCTCCTTGCTTTAACCCATTCTGGATTTCAAAAGTGTCTGAAAACTGTTTGCCTACACGCACCCTACTCGTTGAGCCATTTAGACACATTCGAATAAGTCTAACTAACTTTTTAGGAATTCCAAACTCCAGCAGGATACTATATAACTTCTCCCTCTTAATTGAATCATATGCTTTTTTGAAGTCTACATATAGTTGATGTACAGTACCATTATATTCCCATTTCTTTTCTAAAATCTGTCTTATACTAAAAATCTGATCTGTTGTAGACCTGTTTCTTCTAAATGCACATTGATGATCTCCTAGAATGTCATCAATATAGGGAGTAAGTCTGCTTACTAATATATTTGTTAGAATTTTGTACGAAGTTGAAGTAATGAGATGCCCCTATAGTTGTTGCAATCAGTTTTATCTCCTTTCTTATAAATTGGTACGATAATTGATTCCTTCCATTCATCTGGAAGAGCTTCTTTTTCCCAAATCATACTAAGCAACCAGCGTATCTTGTCCATCAATTTTTCTCCCCCTGATTTTATCAGTTCTGCTGGGATCTCATCTGAACCTGATGCTTTATACATCTTCAATTTTTCAATTGCCATTTCAACCTTTAATGCACTTGGCTCTGCGACTAGCATTTCTGCTGTCTGTAACTTATCCTCCTCAATGTCCTGTTCTGTATGTACATTTAATAGCTGATTAAAATAACTTTTCCATCTATTTAATATACTCTTGGAATCTGCAATCATATCCCCATTTTCATTCCGAATTATGTTTGTTCTAGCCTGAAACCCTTTCTTCTCTATACTAATTCCCTGATATAATTCTCTAATGTTCCTATTTTTTGCATTCATTTCAAGATCATTAATCTTCTCTCTCAAATATTCCCTCTTTTTACTCTTTAGTAACTTGGTGGTTTCCCGTCTAACACTACCCAATTGCTCTAAATTTACCTCATTTGGCTCGTGTAACCATTTAATTTTTGCTAGCTTTCTTTTCTTTACAATGTCGGCACATTCCTCATCAAACCATTTCTTGTTTTGCCTCTTTTTTTAAACAACCAATGCTTTCTGATGCTGACAATTTAATAGTATCTCTTATAGCCTCCCATTCTTTATTTATATCAGTTTCTTCTTCGTTTGCCACATTGTCATCTGAAGATTCCAGTACTTCAAATCTATTAGCAATTTTGATTTGGTATTCTTGCTGCATTTCATCATTTTTCAAGTTTTTTAATTCATATTTTACAGAATCATCTTTAGCGTTTGTTCCTCTCATAAGCGATAGCCGTTGCTCTCTCGATCATAGCCACAAAAATTGTCCCCAGCGTGAACTAGTGAGAAATGACACCTCGCTACTTAAATGTGCAAATTGCCAGCAAACAGGGCACCCTGCCTCATATCGCAATTGTCTGATATACGAGGCAGCGCAGCAAGCATATTTAAGAAGTAGAAAACCCACACCAGAAAAGCCGGTACGCACCTTCACTTCTAAGAAAAATAAATTTGTTAATATCTTATGGCAACATAGTAAACCTTGTGCGAAAACAAAACGCACGACAAAGCACTGTTTCACCCCAGACAGCTGAAAAAAGTGTAAATGTTACTGGACAGATGCAGGAGATAATCCAGATGATGCAGCCTGTTCTTAATCGGATGCAATCGTCGCAGGAACGTCTCCAGCTTCTGTCACAAATAGTTAATATATGTTTTGGGACCAATGGATAATTTAAAACGGTCCTCGCTCAATGTCATGGCATTTAATGCTAATGGTTTAATCTCACAAGCCCAGGAACTGGAGATAACACTTAAAGAACATAACATTGACATAGCCCTTCTAAATGAAACTCACCTTAAGCCAAATCAACGCTTCAAACTTTCAGACTACTTCATCTATCGTAATGATAGACTAAACGCTCCTCTTGGTGGCACAGCTATCTGCATTAAAAAATCCATTGGCCATCGAGTAGCTGATCTGCCCAGGCTACAATTTCTCGAAGCCACTGGAATCTACCTGCCTATCTCCCAAAATGCAGATATTCTCATAACTTCAGTCTATAAATCACCAACTAATTTCCTCACTCGACATGATCTTAACGCTCTAACGTCCCTCTCTCAGCGATTTATACTCGTAGTAGACTTCAATTCCAAACACACTTTCTGGAACTGTCGAGTGCAAAACCCTTCAGGTGTAATATTACATAATTACTGTCAACAGGAACACACAGAAATGTCAGCACCAAGAGAGCACACTTTCTTCCGTCACTACATCCATGGCTTAAGTTCTGATATACTCGACACCGCACTCACAAAAAATGTACAAATCTCTCCCATCATAATCACTCTCCCTGGTGTCCTCAACTCTGACCATACACCAATCCTCTTTAACCTCAACACCACCTGCCTTCTAACTCCTTTCCGAGTACATTCAACAGATGCAGACTGGTCAGAATACTCACATCTACTCACACGCTGGATAAATCAACGCTTACACATTACAACTACAGACGAGCTGGAAGAAACCATCCTCAACTTCCAAGCCACAATACACACGGCTCTCCAATTGTCGACAACTTCCACTCAGACAACCATCAATCCTAATGCTCCGGATCACACCTTGAACCTATACCTAAAAATGAAACGACAATTCCTAAAGCTATATCGGCAATTTGGAGATTCGGCACTCAAACGAAACTACAATCGTTGCGCACGACTGGTGAAGAACCGATTGCAGGAAATCAAAATTTCAACCTGGGAGAAATCTCTTTCGGAACACAATCTGAAGAGGTTCCTCCCTGGCAAATAATCAAAAGGATTAAAAATGCCAGGGCACCTAGTGCCCCAACAGCTTTAACGACTCAAGCTGGATGGGCTTATCATCCATATGATCAAGCCCAACTGCTTGCAGATAATCTTGCCAATCGATTCACACCATACGAGCTGACGACTCCAGATCACGCAAATGAGATTAACACTACGGTTGCAAACTTCCTGGCTACACCAATCCTTCAAGAGCGTCCTGACATACATGTTGCAGACCTCAGACACCATACGAGCTGACGACTCCAGATCACGCAAATGAGATTAACACTACGGTTGCAAACTTCCTGGCTACACCAATCCCTCAAGAGCGTCCTGACATACATGTTGCAGACCTCAGACACCATACGAGCTGACGACTCCAGATCACGCAAATGAGATTAACACTACGGTTGCAAACTTCCTGGCTACACCAATCCCTCAAGAGCGTCCTGACATACATGTCACAGACCTCAGACACCATATCAGTACTCTTCGCTCCTCGTGTGCGACTGGTACAGATAAAATCCCTAACCTTGCTGTAAAGCATCTCCCAAACAAAGCACTCATCCTTCTCCTAACAATATTCAAATACTGTTTCCAATTTAACCACTTTCCAAACTCTTGGAAAATGGCTAAAATCGTCACCATCCCGAAGCCAGGAAAAGATCCATCAAAGCCTGAAAATCTAAGACCAATTAGTCTGCTACCTACACTTGGAAAGTTATTAGAGAGATTTATTTTGGCAAAACTTAAATATGAAGTACGAGAGAGAAACCTTCTTCCTACTCATCAGTTCGGATTTAGAAATTCTCATAGCACTCCTCTCCAATTAGCGAGACTAGTTGATCAGATTGTGCAAAACTAACAACCTTAGCACTATTCTTGGACATTGAGAAGGTGTTTGACACGACCTGGATTAATGGACTTATATACAAATTAATTAAAATCAACTTTTCGGCTCCACTTGTCAAAATTTTATCTACATATCTGACAAACAGAAACTTCTATGTTTCTGTAAGAGGATCAAGATCTAACCACAAATCTCAACTAGCGGGTGTTCCACAGGGAGCTGTCCTGTCACCCCTATTATATTCCTTATATGTCTCAGACCTACCGTCACCTCCACAAGTATGCCGATGACACTTGTATATTTTTCCAATCTACTTTCTGTGGCTTTAACAGACACATCCAGACATTCCAACAAGCCATAGATCATATTCATTCCTGGTTCCAAACTTGGAACATCCAGATAAATCCAACCAAAACACAACAAATCCTATTCCGAAAAACACATACCATCCCAGATTTTCCAATTAATCTCGGAGCACAATATCTCCGTTTTGAGAACGTGGTCAAGTATCTTGGTCTTCACCAAGACCAACGTCTAACTTTCCAAATTCATACCGAACGCATTATTGATAAAGCAAAATGCGCAATCGGTATACTATATCCATTCTTCAGGTCAGATAAATTATCCACAAAAATAAAAGTCACCCTCTACGTGGCTATAATACATAGTATGTTGTTGTATGGCTGCGAAGCTTGGAGTATCCTTGCAAGTACACACAAAAAGAAACTGCAAATAATTCAAAACACATGCCTCAAAATTATATTTTCGGCCCCTTGTTACACAAGGATAACTGAACTTCACAGAACTGTACCACTTCCCTATATTGAACTATTACAGGAACGTGTGAATAGCATGGCTACGGCCATAACTACTCACACGAATCCTGTTGTTCGCAATATAGGACAACAGCAACAGCGGCGTATTACACACCGAAACATATTTAACAGTATTTAATACACAAGTGATCTTCTTGGTGATAAAATATTAAAATATATATACAGTCAATATGCCCATTTCACCAATTAATGTTTTAAAATGGTCAACAAGTTTCCACAGCCAAGCTGTCATTCTCAAGACCAGATATTGACTGAAGACAAAATTGATAATAAATAAATAAACAAATTCAGTTAAAAACAAACTACGTCACATGACGCAACATTCATAAGTATACAATAAAACATAATAAAACTAATCCTCTTTTGTTTCAATTAAAGAAAAGAGGGTGCTGTACGGAATAGGGCCCTTGTCTTTATTCATGGTTTTATCTTTATTTTTATAAATTTCCAAACTTTCAAGGACGTCAAGGAATTTGAAATCAATGACCGAACGAATCAGTCTGAGGTTACTTTTATTGATAGCATGACCGTAATCAGAAATATGCTGGGCAACTCCAGATTTTTCAATTCTGTTAAGTCTAAAATGGGCAATATGTTCATTAAATCTAGTTAAAATGGATCTTCTGGTTTGCCCAACATATTTTATATCACAGTCATTGCATCCAATTTCATAAATACCGGATTTTTTTAACCAATCGACTTTATCTTTAGAGTTTCCAAGTACGAGGTGTGATCAATAAGTTTCCGGAATGGCTTCAAAACAATTATGCCATTGAGGAGTTTTTAATTTTCACCCAGGATGTGCACTCAGAATTTCCTTGTGATGAATTTGAGGGGTCGCGCGACCTTCTCTGACCTTGCAGTATGCTGGTAGAAGCTCTGAAGTGAAGACGTGTTTTGTGCGTGCGGCGATTTCTCTGTGTAGCAACAATGCGGAATTACGAGGAACAAAGAACATGCATCAAATTTTGTTTTAAACTTGGTAAAACTGCAACAGAAACATATCAAATGTTAAGTACAGCTTATGGGGAGGAAGCAATTGGCAAATTTCAAGCATTTGAGTGGTTTTCGAAATTTAAAAGGGGCGTGACATCGGTTAAAGATGAAAATCGTCTGGGACGACCAACTTCCAGCAAAACCAATAAAAATATCGATCGAGTGAGGGAAATGGTATTAAATGATAGGCGCATTACAATACGAGAACTGTCTGATGCACTAGCACTCTCGTTTGGAAGTGTTCAAAGCATTTTGAAAGACGATTTGAACATGCGAAGAATTGCTGAGAAGTTCGTGCCCCACCTCCTTTCAAATGACCAAAAGGAAAGTCGTGTGATTGCCTGCACAGATCTTAAAGAACAGCTTAAAAATGACCCACTGTTCATGGAAAAGGTTATTACTGGTGATGAAACATGGATTTATGGCTACGATCCAGAAACTAAACAACAGTCTTCGCAATGGAAGAGTCCTGCATCTCCACGCCCCAAGAAAGCCAGACAAGTTCGATCGAATGTGAAGTCAATGAGGATTGTTTTTTTTTACATTAATGGAATTGTGCATAAGGAATTTGTACTACGGAGTCAAACAGTGAATCAAGTGTACTACAAACAAGTGTTGCAAAGATTGAGGGAGAATGTGCGACGCAAACGGCCAGAGAAATGGAGGACTGGTGACTGGTTCCTGCATCACGACAATGCGCCAGTTTTTGGACAAAAATAGGATGAGTACTGTTCCCCATCCAGCCTATTCTCCAGATCTGGCTCCAGCAGATTCTTTCCTGTTCCCACGGCTAAAAAATTCGGCTCCGAGGACATCGTTTTGAGGACATTGATGTCATCCAGCGCAAATCGCAGAAGGCATTGGACACATTTAAAGAAGACGACATCCAGAAGTGCTTCCAGCATTGGCAGAAGCGCTGGGACAAGTGTATCAACTCCCAAGGTGACTACTTCGAGGGTGACAGTGCTGAATAGAAACTTTGAAGTGTTGTGTTGTGTTTATGGCCTCATTCCGGAAACTTATTGATCACACCTCGTATACTATTTAATGTCAAAGTGGAAGTAAAAATTAATTTAGTATCTAATCCTTTGAATATCTTGTTCAAACCTCTAGTTAAAGAGGGAACGTACGGCATAATTGCAAAATTAGCTTTATTAATAGGAGAATGGAAGGCTGTAGAATCAGTAATAAGTTTTCTAAATTCAAATTTACGAATCAAATTATCAATCATATTTTCATGGAAACCATACACTTAGCGATATCTTTAATAGTTTGTAATTCCTTATTATATCTATTTTTACTTAACGGAAAAGTGGTAAGACGGTGGACTAAAAAATTGAAACTGGCCATTTTATGTTGATTACAATGGTAAGAATCTGCCGTGATATATCTAAATGTACTGGTTTCTTTTCTATAAATATCAAATTCTAATCTATAATTATTTCTAATTATTAGCATATCCAGAAAGGGCAGCTTTCCATTCTCCTCCTCTTCGTAAGTGAAATTTATGCTGGGAGTCCGGTCATTTAATATTTCAATAAATTCCTGTACATTGAATTTTTTGGTATCAAAAATAGCAAAAATGTTGTCAACATATCTGAGCCAGAACCTGGGAAAATAATCTAATTCCTTTTCAAGCTCTGTCTCAAATCTGCTCATAAAAAGATCAGCTAGGAAAGGAGACAATGAATTACCCATTGCAGTTCCTTCCTTTTGTTCGTAAAACTTATTATTAAATTGAAAAATGTTTTGATTCATACAAAGTTCCGTTAACTTGATATATTGATTTACAATATGGGGCTCCAATTTATTAAACAGTAGTAAGTCTTCCAAGTAATGCAACGTCTGAGGTATAGGTATACTAGGAAAGAGAGATTTCACATCAAAAGAAATTAAAATCTCTCCATCCTGCAGCTCAATATTCTTAGCTTTCTCAATGAATTCCAGTGAATTCTTAACAGCAAAGCCGGACTGTGGTAGGGGTAGATTACCAAACTCACGACTCAACCATTTAGAAATATTGTAAGTGGGTGCAGATATGGCTGAAACTATAGGTCTAACTAATTTTCCAGGCTTGTGTATTTTAGGTAAACAGTACAATTTAGGTACCAATGGATTCGAAACATTCAATTTACGTTTTAGGTCCTTAGTAATAAGATGATTGCATGAATTCACAACATTAGTTACGTCCCTGATCATGTTAGGTAATGGATTTTTATTAACTAACTGATAAGGACCACTAGTAATCATATCATTAACCCGATCATAGTAGTCCTGTTTATCCAAGACAGCGACCCTATTCCCTTTATCAGCTTTCATGTAAAAACAATCCTTTCTTCTCAAACTCTTAATGACTTTCCTGTTTTGTATGTCAATGCTATTTAATGATTTCTTATAAGTAGCCAAATTCTTAGTAGCGATCTGTTTGCTAGATTCTCTAATACATTGTTTCGTGGGTTCATTAAAATGTTTAATTGAAGATTCAATGCCAGCAATAACATTTTCCATTTCGGAATTATGATCAGGTAAAGCAAATTTTAAGCCTTTATTTAACAACTGCAATTCTTGGTCATTAAAAGTTCGTGAAGAAAGATTCTCTACAATATTGACACTATCGGAGGATACCCCGGATCCCCTCTTGTGATTAAGAAGTTTTTTCAATTTAATCTGTTGGGAAGAACATTTTTTCTGAACCTTAAAATTAATAGCTCGAAACATATTTCTTTGGAATTCACACCAATCTAAAAATTCAAGTCCATTAAGATGTGCTGTTAATATTTTCCACAGTTTATAAGATTGAATTTCCAATCTGCTCCTCTTAGAATAAAGGTATTTAATTTCCGAATCTAGCCACTTTTGTTTAGCAAATTTGGTTATTCTCTCTCTATTTCTACAATTTTTTGACACATTTACCTGAATAAATTTTGGAAAAACGGATTCTTTTTTACAATTCTTCAAAAAAGCAATGTCCAAACCAATGAAACTTATTTTAGTACTTATTTTATGGTATAAATTGTGATCAGGTTTCCTAGTCATCATATTGAAATCAGTCTAATAAATCACAATATCGGTAACGATATCACTTACAAGCACAATGTTGTAAGCTGAACATAAAGAAAACCAAGAGTAGAATATCAAGGTGTGGTTGAGTTTTTGAAGTTGAAGAAATTTGTAGTCGTTCAAAAGTCGAATTAAATAGTAGCAGAATTAAAAAACAGGCAAGGTGATATATTTGCTGAAGATTTATGAAATCCACTATGTAGGTGATTAATTGAAGTTGATAAAATAGTAGATTCTTCCACTGATGAAATATAACACTGAATTACACACTTCAAATTCACAAGTAGGGTCCGATGCATAAATCCGACGAATATCAAAACATCAAATACCTATATTATTTGTCAATAGTCAATAAAGATCAAATTGACCTGGATGTCCAATGTATTTAATACACAAGTGATCTTCTTGGTGATAAAATATTAAAATATATACACAGTCAATATGCCCATTTCACCAATTAATGTTTTAAAATGGTCGACAAGTTTCCACAGCCAAGCTGTCATTCTCAAGACCAGATATTGACTGAAGACAAAAATGATAATAAATAAATAAACAAATTCAGTTAAAAACAAACTACGTCACATGACGCAACATTCATAAGTGTACAATAAAACATAATAAAACTAATCCTCTTTTGTTTCAATTAAAGAAAAGAGGGTGCTGTACGGAATAGGGCCCTTGTCTTTATTCATGATTTTTATCCTTATTTTTATAAATTTCCAAACTTTCAAGGACGTCAAGGAATTTGAAATCAATGACCCCTCATTCAAATTTGCACTAATTATGACACAACGAAAGCTTTTCAAGGCCACAACATGTTTTGAAGTGTTCAACTCGAGTTCCGTAGAATATTTATTTTTAATATAGGCTACGAACGAAAGAACCAATGAAAATAAAAGTAATTTATAAAATTTAAAATCTGCACTTAATTTGCACGACCAAGAATGGAATTCACAGGCTATATATAGTTTTCTAATTTATAGTTGTCCCTCATTCAAATATGCAGTAATAATGTCATTTTGAAATACTGAAACTGCAAAAAAAAAAATATATATATATCTCAAAGAGACACCTATGAATTCAGCCCTAAGTACATGCAGTGCAGTCTACTTACTCTTATATTAGTTTATTCCCATGCGTCTAATCCACTTTTAAGCCACTGTGCACACACATGCTTGATATTTCTATTATTTCTTCACAAGACCATACACCGTTTTTAAAATTAGTTGAATTAATAAGAAAAAATATACATACATGGTAGATATAACAGACACATAGTGTGTTTTTAGAGTTATCTAACTGACTTCCCAACCTCATACTTTTTTTTTTTTAACTGACAGACACCATCAAGATTTTTAAAATATAGACATGTTCCGACAGAGGAAAGTATTGCCCTATTTGTACTGCTCGTGTTGGCCCTAATGAGGACCGATTTTGGCCATGTACAGGCCGGGTGGGGGGAATTGTGATTAGAAGATTTCATTTCTTCTTTGGGGCTGGTTTTTTCGGTGCCTTTGCCTTCGTCGCCTTCGGGGCTTTGGGCTTTTTTGTAGGCACCTTCGATGCCTTCTTGATCTTGGAGGGCAATTTCTTTGCCTTTGCAGCCGACGATAGATTTCCAGGCTGTTGGCCATTGTCTTGAGGCTTGTAGTTCCCCGTTTCGCCAGAGACTGCGTCCGGCATCCTCAAGGGTTGTCACAGATGCAGTCTCTGGCAAAATGTTGGGGAACTACAAGCCTCAAGACCACGGCCAACAGCCCGGAAATCTTCTGTAAGATCAAAATATAAATTGCTCATAGTAAATCCGACACTGATTTTTACATGACAGTCCATCACTGATTTTCTAAAGAATGTTACCCTCATTCAAAGTTTGTCCCCCTTCAAGCTGAAAATAATAAATAACTTTGCCCCAATAAATCAGTCACAATTTAGCGTGGGAATCTGCTGAAATTTTTAGCAAACAAGTTGATCTGTTTATTTTCTGACCTTCACACACATCTACTAGTTCACCCTAATAGCCATATAATCACAAAGCAAAAAGCTGTAAATAAATAAATAAACTATCCTAACATGAACATATTTTTAGCAATTACTTACAAACATGTTAGTCGCCCAATTCTTATGTGTATTTTCATTGTGTCCACAGTAGTCCACGACAGTGTGATAACTAGAGCGCAGAATTTTATGAAATTTCATGTTTTAAACTATAAGTCGGAGAGCATTGCGACAAAGTATCTTCACGTTTTATGAAGTATAGAATTGAATGGGACCAAAAAAAATTTCATATTTCATAATATTTTGACAAAAAGTTCATATTTTAGCAAATATTTCATATTGCTTCATATTTTCAACATTTAAAAAATATATATTTTTTTTTCCAATAACACTTCTAGGAATTTGTTAAAAATATTTTTTGAAGTGACTGTACCTCTGTAAGTTTTTGACATTGTAAATCGTAGACAAGTGGAAATTCTCCAGAATTCCTTTCTGGACAAAACAAATACCGTTAACCGGCAATAACAACAAGATGAGTCAAGAGATGGATGGGGTTTATCCGTAACTTGGCCCGCTGGAACGAGAACATGATGAACTGATGACAGATTGATAAGTTTAAGGACAATAGTAGATTAGTGACCACCCACTCTTACCTAGGCAATTTCTTCACTTTGCTTGTGTACAGACATACTTGTTGTTGCTACTAGTGAAAAACAAGATGCCAAAAACTGGAGTTCGTGATTGGATTTCAGCATTTAAATGCTACACCACGGATGGTAAAATAGTGTTTTGCACTTACTGTAGTAAAGAGGTATGTTCATTTTATATTTGAAATATATTTAAAATAACTAAATAATATTCTTTCTTAGCCTACATTTTATAAATTGCAATCTCTTGTGTCAAAATTAAATTGTTCCTATAACTCGATTTTTATAGGTATCAGCAAATACCAAAAATAAAAAACCACAACTCAATTATAATTAAATTTAATGTTATTGTTACATGTACATATATTGAAGCTCAGTATATTTATGCAATGTAAATAGCTACCATACCAAACTGTACATAGTCTCAATTTTGTCAGTCCTATATTTCATGGAAAGCTTTCTGTTTTGGTTATGTATTGTTTCTTGGATTTCATAATTAAATATAATTGAATAAATAATTAATTCTTTTTTATATACGTATATCAATACCAACAACTAATTTAAGGTTATTGCTACATATACAATTACTGGAAGATAAATTATATTTGAAATGTTAAATTAATAAAAAAACAATTACTGGAGTTTGATATCTTTATGCAATGAGAATAGTAATCATGCCAAATTGTACCTAATCTAAATTTTTAGTGCTATATTTCATGCAAGTCTGTTTGTTTTGGTTGCTATGTTTTGTTCCTTGGATTTTGAAATTCATAATTAAATATCAATGAATAAATTAATGGATTGTTGGATTGTGTATATATATATATATATATATATATATTATATATATTCCAGTAGACATGATCTATTTATTAACAATGTTTCAAATCGTAAGCATGATCTTTCTACGGGCATGGAATTAATGAAAAGCTAATTAAAATAAGAAATATAGTGAATATCTTGAATTTTTTAACCACAAATAAGGTCTACTTGTCTCATTTACATGCTGTTGGATCCTATATATCATACCGAATGTATGTATATGAAAATATATGTAATAACGTTAATAAATAATAGCTTCATAATATTTTCGTGTTACAATTTTCATATTTTCTTATTTTGATTTCATATTTTGGTAAAATTTTCTTCATATAAATCCTCGCTCTAGTGATAACGCTGGAAACAGGGCACTGCACATAGGGCCACTTTGCAGTCTTCACAGTTATACCTTGTTTCACGGCGTTGATTGTTTTTGTAGCATACAACACATCGTCGTCATGGTTCTTGCTTCGATGCTGATGGGGGGAATGAATGATGGGTAGTGTGGAGCGTTTATTCTGATTGGGGGTGCTAATTTGGAAGGTCGCCCACAAGGTGAAATTTCAGTTTATGATATTTCAGTATCATATTTTTGATCAGTTTTAACTGAAATTCCATCCTTTCATTTTCCCACCTGTTTTTACTTATAATCTTCTTCTTCCTTCCAAGTATTAGGCCAAGGCCTGTTACGATCCTATAGAAAATTTTCCCTCCAGCGTTTCATAGGACGGCCCAGTGATCTTCGCCCCATCACTGGTCTTGCCTTCCTTTGGCCAGCAACCAATCGAAGGGACTATTATTATGCTTTCAAGTCTTTTACGTATAATAGATAGGAATTTAGGCAACATATATCGATAAAATGCCTAAAGTGTTTTTGATAATATTTTTTTCATCCTTTTCCTTGTGCTGCGATAGCTCATGAGGTATGCATCACTCAAGTCAACTCCTCCCATCTTTGAGTTGTAATCCACCACAACTTTAGGTTTTGTGATGTCGTGACCTCTAACTTTTTTCGTGACCATTCTCTTATCATGTGTAGTGCTCATAAGACAGATATCCTTTGTGTCTTTCCACTTCATAATCATTACCTTATCTTTATAAGCCGACACATGTTCACCCTTTTTTCAATTTTTTCTGTGGGTACCCTCTTCCTATTCTGACGCAAGGTTCCAATAGCATCGGTACCATAGTCACACAGTTTTTCAAACAAATCTGGACTAGTGAACCAATTGTCCACTGTCACCGTGTATCCTTGGTTCAGAAGAGGGCTGATAAGTTCTAAAACAACTTTAGATCCATAAGCCTCATCTTTCAAGGACTCGTCGAAAACAGTTTCCTTTCCTACATATATGAGAAAATTCCACACATATCCAGATTTTGCCTCACACAATTCGAACGATATTATGCCAAATCTGGCACGTTTAGTAGGAATAAATACCGTCCATATCATCAACAGATATGTCACAATCTGGAGTGTACACTGTTCTAAACCTGTCGTTGAGATGGTCTAATATAGGTTCAAGTTTGAGAAGTCTCCTGGAACCACAAGTACCTTCATCATATTCATCATTATTTACAAAATGTAAAAATTTCAGAAGAAGATGAAATCTCCTCTCCATAAAAAAGTTTGAAAAATATTGAAGTTTCTAGAATTTCCGTGAAAAGTAACTTTTATTATCGGGTTTCTGATGTAACCCTTGTAATAATAAAAATGCCTATAATTTCATTATTTCATCCCCATTTGTTTCGTTCCAATGATGGACTCTAGATTTTTCTTTCAACTGAGGAGCATTTTCCTCTATAAACTGTTCGGCGTAATGATTAATTTCATCATTGATGTGAGCAAATTTCTCTTGTAGTAAAAATTGTAATGGGTTTGAGGGATCTTGAATTTCAACATTTAGATCAGGTTGTCCAGAGAATGGAAAAGGAGGACGTTCTGCACCTTGTGTGGACCACGTACCAGGTTGCATACTTACTTACTCACTGGCACTATCGAACCCTTAAGTTCATGGCCGCATGGACATAAACTCTCCATACATCCCTATCCTGAGCTAGTGCTTTCCTATCATTCCCTGTATAATCTACTTCCCTCAAATCATAGTTAATGTTATTCTCCCACCTCATTCATGGTCTACCAACTGGGCGTTTTCCCTCTGGTTTTCCTACAAGAGAAGCTTCCATGCAAGTCTTTCATTCCCCCGTGCAACATGTCCTGCCCATCACAGTCTACGAGACTTGACTGTTCTTATTATATCTGGTTTCCTATAAAGACCATGTAGTTCATTGTTATGTAGTCTTCTCCATTCACCTGTCTGTTCATCTCTCTTTGGTCCAAAAATTTTCCTAAGTACTTTATTATTATCAAATACTTGTAATCTCCTTTCCTTCCTTAAAGTAAGAGTCCATGTTTCGCACCCATATAATATAACTGGTAGAATAATAGTTTTATATATTTTCAGTTTAATGTTTTTTGAAAGGAGTTGGGACATCAAGAGTCTCTGCAATGCATAATAGCACGCATTTCCAGAATTGAGCCTATGTTTAATTTCCTTCTGCATCTCATTCCTATTTGTGATTATTGTTCCTAGGTATTTGAATTCAGCCACTTCCTCAAAATTCCCCTCATTTGTCATTAGCGGTCCATTTCCATTATATAATGTATTTCTATGTGTGACCATATATTTAGTTTTATTGATATTTACTTCCAGTCCCAAATTCTTAGTGTTACTCAATAGTGTGTGCGTGTTGTCCTTTAGTATCTCCTCACTATTGGCCAACAGTATTACATCATCAGCATAAGCTAACAGCTTATTAATACCATTGATTTATAAGCCTTCCCCATCCTCTAAAGATTTAATGGCATGCTCTAGTACAAAATTAAATAATAGAGGAGATAGTGCATCTCCTTGCTTCAACCCATTCTGGATTTCAAAAGTGTCTGAAAACTGTTTGCCTACACGCACCCTACTCTTTGTGCCATTTAGACACATTCATATAAGTCTAACTAACTTTTTAGGAATTCCGAACTCCAGCAGGATACTATATAACTTCTCCCTCTTAATTGAATCATATGCTTTTTTGAAGTCCACATATAGTTGATGTACAGTACCATTATATTCCCATTTCTTTTCTAAAATCTGGCTTATACTAAAAAATCTGATCTGTTGTAGACCTGTTTCTTCTAAATGCACATTGATGATCTAGAAGGTCATCAATATAGAGAGTAAGTCTGTTTACTAATATATTTGTTAGAATTTTGTATGAAGTTGAAAGTAATGAGATGCCCCTGTAGTTGGCAACATTGAGCGCTATTGGCAACATTGAGCTGACAAATGATGAATTGCTTGCAACCCCTGACTCACTCACCTTCTCCAATTACTCTCTTATTGTGCAGACAGCTTTTAACACAGATAGCAACATTCCTCAATCCCTACCATCCCCTCCAAAAACAACTACCAGTCTACTTAGGAATGCATTTTCTATTGATAAATCATCACTTAAAATCGCTCACGTAAATTCACAAAGCATTCTGTCCCACTTTGATAAGTTTGAAACCATATTTTCATCTCTTGGACTGAGCGCCATTTTCATTTCGGAAACCTGGCTCACCCCATCCATACCTTCGTCCCTTGTTCACCTAGACGGATATACACTGCTCAGAAATGACAGAATAGATAAAAGAGGCGGAGGAGTTTGTGCCTTTATATCAAATGAGCTTAATCCAAGAATTATCCACAAGTCCCCTTCTGTATATTCCGCTCGCCCCGAGTTCTTATTCGTAGAAAGTCAAGCCAGTCTAAAAAAATGTCTCTTATGCATTGTATACAAACCTCCAAAAATTGGGCACCTTTCGGATCTAGAAAACGCTCTGAACGATTCATTTACCTCATTTGGCTCATATAACCATTTCATTTTTGCTAGCTTTCTTTTCTTTACAATGTCGGCACATTCCTCATCAAACCATTTATTGTTTTGCCTCTTTTTTAAACAACCAATGTTTTCTGATGCTGACAATTTAATAGTATCTCTTATAGCCTTCCATTCTTTATTTATATCAGTTCCTTCTGTGTTTGCCACATTGTCATCTGAAGATTCCAGTACTTCAAATCTATTAGCAATTTTGATTTGGTATTCTTGCTGCATTTCATCATTTTTCAAGTTTTTTAATTCAAATTTTACAGAATCATCTTTAGCGTTTGTTCCTCTCATAAGCGATAGCCGATGTCTGATTTTCACTCTGACCAGATGATGATTCGAATTGCAGTCTGTCCCTCTAACTGATCTAACATCGATGATGCTACTGTGCCAGCGTTTATCCACTAATACGTGATCTATCTGGTTCCGAGTTTCTCCATGTGGGGACGTCCAGGTGTATTTATGAATATCCTTATGCTGAAATGTTGTGCTCTTAACATTGAGATTCTTTGATGTGGCAAATGTGACTAATCTTACCCTATTGTCGTTACTATCTTCATGAAGACTGAATTTGCCTGTTGTTGGTTTGAATATATCTTCCTGCCCCACTTTTGCATTAAAATCTCCTAAGACAATTTTCATATGATATTGTGAAAGGCTATCAAATAAGCATTCTAATTCTTCATAGAACTCATCCTTGATCTTGTCATCTTTATCTTCTGTGGGAGCATGTACATTTACAATTATAAAATCATGTTGTTTACCCTTTAGAATTATGTATGATATCCTATCACTAACAAACTTAATATCTCGGATAGCGGATAGGATCCTCCTTCTGACTAAAAAACCTGTTCCAAATGCAGGTCTTTCTGCACCCCCGTAGTATAATGCAAAGCTTCCTGATTACCTTCTCCTGGCCACCTAACTTCCTGTAAAGCGACTATGTCCAAGGGCGATTTATCTAATTCCCACGTTAATATCTCTAGTGCTCCACCAGGTTGCATATCACTTTGAATAAAATTATTATCGACTTCATTGTTTACATTTTCTTGTTATCTGAAGAAAATCCTAGGTCACTGTCATCACTGTACTCACTAATATCTTTGTTCAGAATTTCATTCAAATCACCGTCACTCAACAATTTCCTTTTACTATTACCTGCCATACCCCTCCATGGTATCTTTACCGTGTCGTGGTGGAGTGGCTTGTGTGCTTAAATGATCCTGAGAGCTATGCCGGCGGTAGCATTGCTGCCGATAGGGTTATCCATGCCGGACTGGTCGAAGGTGATAAGCCAGACGAAATAAGTACCTTGGTCGAAAGAGTGACGATCTTTCACCGTAAAAATACAACCGTCAAGAAATGCGGACATGGGTTCTACTGGGGTAAAATTTTCCGGAGGTCAAATAGTCCCCCATTCGGTTCTCCGGGCGGGGACTACTTCAGGGAACCCATGCCAAAGGCTCAAACACAGGGACATGTTCCTAGGAACATGGAATGTTAGGACTTTATACAATAGCGGGGCACTAGAGATATTAACGCGGGAATTGGATAAATCGCCCTTGGATATAGTCGCTTTACAGGAAGTTAGGTGGCCAGGAGAAGGTAGTCAGGAATCAGGAAGCTTTGCATTATACTATGGGGGTGCAGAAAGACCTGCATTTGGAACGGGTTTTTTAGTCAGAAGGAGGATCCTATCCGCTATCCGAGATATTAAGTTTGTTAGTGATAGGATATCATACATAATTCTAAAGGGTAAACGACATGATTTTATAATTGTAAATGTACATGCCCCCACAGAAGATAAAGATGACAAGATCAAGGATGAGTTCTATGAAGAATTAGAATGCTTATTTGATAGCCTTTCACGATATCATATGAAAATTGTCTTAGGAGATTTTAATGCAAAAGTGGGGCGGGAAGATATATTCAAACCAACAATAGGCAAATTCAGTCTTCATGAAGATAGTAACGACAACGGGGTTAGATTAGTCACATTTGCCACATCAAAGAATCTCATTGTTAAGAGCACAACATTTCAGCATAAGGATATTCATAAATACACCTGGACGTCCCCAGATGGAGAAACTCGGAACCAGATAGATCATGTATTAGTGGATAAACGCTGGCACAGTAGCATCATTGATGTTAGATCAGTTAGAGGGACAGACTGCAATTCGGATCATCATCTGGTCAGAGTGAAAATCAGACAACGGCTATCGCTTATGAGAGGAACAAACGCTAAAGATGATTCTGTAAAATATGAATTAAAAAACTTGAAAAATGATGAAATGCGGCAAGAATACCAAATCAAAATTGCTAATAGATTTGAAGTACTGGAATCTTCAGATGACAATGTGGCAAACGAAGAAGAAACTGATATAAATAAAGAATGGGAGGCTATAAGAGATACTATTAAATTGTCAGCATCAGAAAGCATTGGTTGTTTAAAAAAGAGGCAAAACAAGAAATGGTTTGATGAGGAATGTGCCGACATTGTAAAGAAAAGAAAGCTAGCAAAAATGAAATGGTTACACGAGCCAAATGAGGTAAATTTAGAGCAATTGGGTAGTGTTAGACGGGAAACCACCAAGTTACTAAAGAGTAAAAAGAGGGAATATTTGAGAGAGAAGATTAATGATCTTGAAATGAATGCAAAAAATAGGAACATTAGAGAATTATATCAGGGAATTAGTATAGAGAATAAAGGGTTTCAGGCTAGAACAAACATAATTCGGAATGAAAATGGGGATATGTTTGCAGATTCCAAGAGTATATTAAATAGATGGAAAAGTTATTTTAATCAGCTATTAAATGTACATACAGAACAGGACATTGAGGAGGATAAGTTACAGACAGCAGAAATGCTAGTCGCAGAGCCAAGTGCATTAGAGGTTGAAATGGCGATTGAAAAATTGAAGATGTATAAAGCATCAGGTTCAGATGAGATCCCAGCAGAACTGATAAAATCAGGGGGAGAAAAACTGATGGACAAGATACGCTGGTTGCTTAGTATGATTTGGGAAAAAGAAGCTCTTCCAGATGAATGGAAGGAATCAATTATCGTACCAATTTATAAGAAAGGAGATAAAACTGATTGCAACAACTATAGGGGCATCTCATTACTTTCAACTTCGTACAAAATTCTAACAAATATATTAGTAAGCAGACTTACTCCCTATATTGATGACATTCTAGGAGATCATCAATGTGCATTTAGAAGAAACAGGTCTACAACAGATCAGATTTTTAGTATAAGACAGATTTTAGAAAAGAAATGGGAATATAATGGTACTGTACATCAACTATATGTAGACTTCAAAAAAGCATATGATTCAATTAAGAGGGAGAAGTTATATAGTATCCTGCTGGAGTTCGGAATTCCTAAAAAGTTAGTTAGACTTATACGAATGTGTCTAAATGGCTCAAAGAGTAGGGTGCGTGTAGGCAAACAGTTTTCAGACACTTTTGAAATCCAGAATGGGTTGAAGCAAGGAGATGCACTATCTCCTCTACTATTTAATTTTGTACTAGAGCATGCCATTAAATCTTTAGAGAATGAGGAAGGCTTACAACTGAATGGTATTAATAAGCTGTTAGTTTATGCTGATGATGTAGTACTACTGGCCGATAGCGAGGAGATACTAAAGGCCAACACGCACACACTATTGAATAACACTAAGAAATTAGGACTGGAAGTAAATATCAGTAAAACTAAATATATGGTCACACGTAGAAATACAGTATATAATGGAAATGGACAGCTAATGACAAATGAGGGAAATTTTGAGGAAGTGGCTGAATTCAAATACCTAGGAACAATAATCACAAATAGGAATGAGATGCACAAAGAAATTAAACATAGGCTCAATTCTGGAAATGCATGCTATTATGCATTGCAGAGACTTTTGATGTCCCAACTCCTTTCAAAAAATGTTAAGCTGAAAATATATAAAACTATTATTCTACCAGTTATATTATATGGGTGCGAAACATGGACTCTTACTTTAAGGGAGGAAAGGAGATTACGAGTATTTGAGAATAAAGTTCTTAGGAAAATTTTTGGACCAAAGAGAGATGAACAGACAGGTGAATGGAGAAGACTACATAACAATGAACTACATGGTCTTTATAGGAAGCCAGATATAATAAGAACAGTTAAGTCCCGTAGACTGCAATGGGCAGGACATGTTGCGCGTATGGGGAATGAAAGACGTGCATGGAAACTTCTTGTAGGAAAGCCAGAAGGAAAATGCCCAGTTGGTAGACCAAGAATGAGGTGGGAGAACAACATTAACTATGATTTGAGGGAAGTAGATTATACAGGGAATGATTGGAAAGCATTAGCTCAGGATAGGGATGTATGGAGAGCTTATGTCCGTGCGGCCGTGAACCTATGGGTTCGATAGTGCCAGTGAGTAAGTAAGTAAGTAAGTAATTACCTGCCATACTTTCTAAATATTTACACTCATATACAGGCCTGTAATTAAAATCTAAATATATGATAAAAACTAGAATAGATAATTAAAACTATACGAAAGAATTTACACTATTAGAAAACAAACTTATTATTGTGATAATACGATAAATGGGTGCACTAAATTTAAACGAACACTGTGAGAATGTGTGACACACGGGGACGTCATACCCACTGTGGTGAGTCCTCACGTCATTGCCACTTGCGTGGGGCTAGTACATGACGAACCCGCACGTCATAGCCACCTAAGTGGTTAAATAGGTCATCGGCATCGTGGAACAAATTGCACTATCTAGTTATATAAGTCTTCAGTAATAGATGGGAATGTAGAAATTAATCAACAAACTCTTTATATCATATTGAGAAGTGTTAAATTAATAATAAAATCGTCTTTATATCATATTGGTATTTATGTTGTGTTTTCTTTCTAATTTTGTCGTAGCAAGAATTTCCAGAGCTACGTAATAATGAAATATTGCACTGTATGTTCTCATGATATCTTGTTAATTTTTTGTATATGTCGTGGCTAATATTGGAGCAGTATGCAAGTCCATTTTGGGGGTCTACGGAAGGGGATGATTCCCTTTCGAGACACAGACTGCGTCTCATCAGGCAACAGTATTAATACAAATGATTCACTTCAAATAAAATATAATATATATGTATTACTTGAATCTAAGTTTACAAAGAAACAAGGAATGTTAGAATAAAATAAAATGACATAAAATAACTAGATTTCTTCCTATGCATATATTTATATATATATGTATCTGGAGAGAGTGTGAGGTTAATGCATAAAAGGGCTGTCTAATATTCGTAGACAAAATAGATGAGATAGAAAAGTGTTCTCAGTATCACTAAGTAATGCAACAAAGGTGATGATAGCTAAAATAGTCTTCATGATATTTGGCGTCCTCCCGGAGTTGTAGTTGCTGTGAAGCTGGCCTCTTATCTATCCACGTGCAGTATACTCTTACTCGGTTTCTAGCAGAATCTGATGATACGCCATCCAGGGCAAGGAATATTTATACAGGCATTTTGGGGCGCTGGCTGGAGGAACGATCTTCTTTGTCCTCTGCACGCACTATAGTCAGCCATGGATGTTGCCTATGTGATGCACTAGGGTGCGAAGAGTCCACGTGTAACCTATATAAGGAATTTTAGCTTATGATCTTTTAGATACAAGGAAAACCGTGCGCATCCGTAAATTGTTTTGATGCGGCATCATGACTGTACAGGATGTTACTAATGCTTCCTATCTGTAAATAACTCTCTCTTTTAATACGTTTTAAAGAAATTTTAGGGGGTCAAAACAGTATGTTATGCACCCATCACATATATCTGACTAGAGTTGCAGGATTGTGTTAACCTCCTGACACTAGTGACGATTCTCAACAAGAAATGGATGTTACATCTGGTGAGGTTCTAATTACACTTAAGTAATTACATACATTCAAGTAGTTTAACGTCCAGCTTGCTAAAGTTTATTTTTTTTTTCAGGAAGAGAAGAAGCATCATTCACTACAAGCACTCCATCAAGGAGGAATGTGCGACGTGGTTCTAATCTACGTACAATTCAAGTGGGCCTCAGAGAGAGGATTTCAAGAGATCAGTCATTAGACTGTGTAAGGCGAAAATATGCTCGCCAATTACGCTCCCTGAGGCTACAAGGAGAAATGAGAATACGTCACGAAAAAATTAAATCGGCATTAGAAATCGAGTACATTGAGAAGAAACAAAAGCTTGAACTGGAGTTGCTTAGATTAAGGATTCAAAATGAAAATGAAAGGCACAAGAAGGAAATGGAAAACTTGTCAAATTAAGGGATTTTTTTTTAGCTTTTTTTAGGTACAAATATTTAATATAATAAATTTGGAGGATTTTTCATTATGAGATTTTCTTAATAAGAATCAAGTGAATTGTGAATTATTCTTACCTCATATATGTATGTTTTTTAAACACAGTGTTATAGATATTTGAGGTAAGAAGAAATCACGATTCATTTGATTCTTACAAATATTTATTGCAATAAATGTTTTATTTCCTTGTGTGCCCCTGTAGGATTAGTATAATTTGTTTTCTAGTTGTATTAATTTATTATCTTTTTAATTTTAGCATTAGTTTTACTTTTATGTGTAGTTTTAACTTTACTTTTGTTAGTTCTGTTGTATGTTGAATTGTTTACTTTTATGTGGAGTTTTTAAGTTTCCATTCACTTGTAAAATTCTTTGGGGTTTGTTTAGCATTTCCTGTGTTTTGTTCTTAATTTCATTTGGAGTAGATTCAAGATCTTTTGTCTTATTTCGTATTGAATAATTTTGTGTGTAATGGTTTTCAATTTATGCAAATGCTTCATGTTCCTTTCCAGAAGTAGCAATGTAACTAGCAGGACTATGTTAATATTAAATAGCGAGAAAAACTATGTGCCAAAATATACAATACACTCAACATATAACACTAGCCAACAACATTCTGTAAGTGGCATGAAAACAGCTTATCTTTATGTTTTCGGGTGTGCTGGAAATGCAAGATTACCTCTCGTTTTGAAGTTGTGTTAACTTTACGTTATTGCCTATATAAGCTTATGCATGTATTTACCTTATTGTTATCTCTTGGAGGAAGGTCGCTGAAGACGCAACTGTTTTGCCTGGCATTTGTAATTTTCTGCTGATGATTTCCTGATTAGTGTCCAGCAGTAATCAGTTAACATTGATGCACTGAACTTTCCCTGATCTCATTTTCATGTTCGAAATTTGACTGGCTGAAGCGTTCCCCGTGCTTGTTGCTTACAGCACCACAGTTGTCAGGATAAAAAGAGGCAAGTGTAATATTTGTGTGAAAGCATGTTAACTATACAGAGTGTAACAGGACCTCACTGACAAAATGATACAGATGATAGACCATGCAGAGAGGATCATTTTTTGTGAAGGAACATATAGTCGCAAACATGTTGTTTATGAGTTATGCACAGGTGAAGGTGTTCACCCATAAGGGTCAGAATTGAATACAAACAATTGTACATCAATATTAAGAAGCTAAAGCTGTTACTATGATTGAAATTAGCATATTAAAGTACACTACTAATTTATTGTAATCAAATGGTAAAGAGAAAAATTTATGCCTGAACTGGGAATCGAACCCCGAACCTTCAGCTTTCCGTGCTGATGCTCTAACCATTGAGCTTGGATGGGAGGGAAGCCTGGATTAGCTCAATGGTTAGAGCATCAGCACGGAAAGCTGAAGGTTCGGGGTTCGATTCCCGGTTCAGGCATAAATTTTTCTCTTTACCATTTGATTACAATAATTTAGTAGTGTACTTTAATATACTAATTTCAATCATAGTAACAGCTTTAGCTTCTTAATATTAATTTAATAAATAATGCTATGGCTATGTGGAGTCCCTTCATGTCTTCTTCAGGTAGAAGCCATTCATTGTGTATTTGTGAATGATGATTCATAGCATTTGAATGTGGGACCAAGACAGTAAGGTAAAGGAAGGATTTATGCTTGGATGGGAGGGAAGCTTGGATTAGCTCAATGGTTAGAGCATCAGCACGGAAAGCTGAAGGTTCGGGGTTCGATTCCCGGTTCAGGCATAAATTTTTCTCTTTACCATTTGATTACAATTGTACATCATTTTATTGAAAAAGACATGTTTTTGCAATAAGTGTTTTGACAAAGTCAAAAAGAATCCTGCCACGCTCTGTAGTGCTGCCGATCGTTGCTGCGACAATAGGAAACATGCAATGAGGCACAGGCTCGACTTATTGTAAAAAGTGTCTTTTCCAATAAAATGATACATGTACAATTGTTTGTATTCAATTCTGACCCTTACGGGTGAACACCTTCATCTGCGCATAACTCATAGACGACGTGTTTGCGGCTATATGATCCTCTCTGCATGGCCTATCATCCCTATCATTTTGCCAGTGAGGTCCTGTTACACCCTGTAGGAAGGAAATAATACTGAGGTTCACATTTCTTGATTTTTATGCAGACTAGTGTCATGGCACAGTTAGCAAGAAATGTGAGGTGGGTCAAAATATACAAACTCAAATATAATGTTAACTATCAATCTGTCTCTTGTGTAAAAATGTAACACTAATCAATGTTTGGTTTTGTAAGAAATAAATTTTGTTTTTGTGTAAATCAGTTTTGTTAATCATGATAAATGAAACAGAAACAAGCACTAATGTAGGGAAATGTAATTATGGAACAATTAATATTCATGTTTTACTGTGGAATTAATGTTACCTGTGGGCAAAATGTAGAGGATATATGATGTTCCTATCACCAACTTGCCATAATTTGCATTATTACCTCGATATACATAGTTAATTTAGGGATACTTTGTTCAATGGCATCCCGTGCCATAGCTGAGTGGTTAAGGCAGGAAGCCTTGGCGCAGAGCTATGGGACTTGCGCTGGTTCGAGTCTCCATGGGGGAAGAAATTTTCTCGTGGTATTTTGGCTAGTATGGGATCGGTGCCCACCCAGCATCGTGAGGAATTTGGGTACCTACAATAAGTAGCAGCTCCAGGTTGAGAAAACTAGCAACAACGGCTGGGGGACTCGAAATGCTGACCACATGTCGTCCCTTCACTGGCTGGATGATCATCTACCTCTGTGATTGACACATGTGGATGTGAGACCAGCAGCCGGTTGGTAGGCTAAGGGCCTTCTAGGCCTGTTGTGCCAGGAGTTTTTCTTTTTTTCAATGTCATGACACAAATATTCAGTACATAAATTTGAGTTAACTGTATGTCCAAATTGTATTTGCACATCCAAGATGTCCTAAGTGCAGTAGTTCAATGGAATTTTGTATCTGTGCACATCTGTTTCATTTCAAACACACCCACCTACATTCACAATCCAAATATCCTGTATCAATCAGATTTACATATCAAAATTAGAGGAAATAAGGTGTGGATGAATTCCTTTCAAGTTTTGGTTAAAAAACAAGTGTGTGATAGATGAAATAATTATAAGCAGTGATTAATTGTAAAATAAAGAGTTTTACTGTTATCAGAATTGTTTGATTAAAAGTACCAACAATTAATTTACATAAACATTACACACACAGTTGTCAATGTAACACAAACTACTTCTACACTGTTGCAAAACATGAGATATTTCATTCTACAACACAAATGTCAATAGAGACGCAGGCACACCATTGGGAGATTGACACATGTTCAGTATGTATGAAATAATATCGGGAGGAGGAATGTTTGTGTAAAGAAAGTGGTGTAAGTACTAAATCCGGAAAAAAACATTTTTTTTCAAATTATCGCCCAAACATTGCCTATTGCTGGGTTGACTGACCTTAATTTCAGACAAATGTTTATTAAGATCAAGGCATAAATAACACTATAAATCCCAACTGTTTTTGAATTTGAAAATCTTTGAAATAAATACATGGTGAACACCAGAATCAATAGATACTTTTGAAAATAAATGTGGAAATAAAAGAGATGTACAGAAGTAATTTAAGATTTCCTTAACCTTGTGGCGACACACAGGTCCTGGGATTGGCTGAGCCTATTATGGAAATGAGAACTACCAGGTGCTTTTTCTCGGGGTCAAGGCAGACCTTAATGAAGGACTGACATCTCGTACCAATTTTCTAGATAAGTGGAAGCCTTGACCACCTCCTAACACAGAAGGCCTATAATGGAATTACTTAGCCTTCATCCCAATTGAAGCATGGCATCGGATGTGCAGAAGACTAGCAGTCTAACAGTACAGGTGCATACTGTCAATCTGGTGTGATGATGTTGAAGAAAGTATGATATGCATAAATTAAGTGCACGATCCCTTCAGCACATTGTCATCACACTACCTAACTCACTGGCTCTATCGAACCCGTAGGTTCAAAGCTGTGCGGACATAAGCTTTCCACACATCCATATCTTGAGCTAATGTTTTCCAATCATCACCTGTAACACTTTTCACAAATCATGAATGTTATTCTCCTACCTCATTCTTGGTCTACCAACTGGACGTTTTCCTACAAGAAACTTCTATGCACCTCTTTTACCCCTCAAACATGCCAAATGTCCTGCCTGTCGGTCTACAAGACTTAACTGTTCTTATTTTATGTATATACCCCATACGTCCTGCGTGAGTACATGGCTGCTCCCCAGCGAGATTTTCTTAACTCATCAGCGTGCATATTTAAACATGGTGTTCCCTTCCCAGATGCAGAAGGACATGTTAACACGCCTGGACTTTTAAATATCCAAATGCAGATTGCCATGTCATCACGCATTGGTACATCTAATATTTTCAAAGCCTATAGGGAGTTTGTTAAACATTCTGGAGAACTTATTTTTTGTTGCTGTCGTAGTGAAATCTCCCCTCCATGTTATGACATAATTTACGACAGGCTTGTGGTGTGAGTTCGCTACTTATTGGTGAAAGGAGATATTTTTTTGTATTTTTTTTTCTCTTCAGCTACGCCCTTCGTTCGAACTAGCGAATGCCCTATTTTGCCAAAAAGAAATATCTGTAAAGTGTCTCACTGTGTGGTCTCATAACTAACCTTTCTTTCAAAACCAACGTGGATCGTGTGTATACACAAAAACGTGTCTCAGACATTTACAACTTCTATAACAAGTTTACGTGGCGAATTTGATGTGTAGAATTATGAAAAAATAAATAAAAATTATAATAGAAGGATAATAATAATAATAACAGCAATAGCAATAATAGTAATGTATGTACTGCACACTTCCAACACAGGTGCTCCCTAGCGGGATTTTATTAACCAAGGTAATCCATTCTACACGAATACATTTCTGTAATTATATAAATGAATTTATATCACAAATAAAATTTAGATTCTCCAACTTTTATAAATATTGTACATAGTGAATCTGATGTGTGGAATTATGAATTATAAGTAACCATTAGCAACAATTTAAAAAATGAATGCATTTTAACTTATATCTTGATGAAAGTATAAGGAAAGCTCCATCTACAATTAAATATAACTTGTAATTAACTGATGAAAGACACCATTCTATGTTTCGATACTATATTCTATAGTGTTTTGTTCTAGTACAGGTCTTTCACTGTAATCATAGAATTTTCATGCTATGATTGCTACTTCATTAGGGAATTATAGGTGTGGTAGCTTCCCACCCAGGAGATGATAATGATGGTAAAAATGATATTAAAGCCAGATGATGTCCATGGACCGTTTGGGCCCAAAAGCCCACTGCATGACAAGACAGTATTCTACCTCGAGACCACATATATAATAATTACTATTTTATTTACCCTTTCATTTTATTATTTTTTTATTTATTGGCACTTACGCTTATTTACCAACATGTCAACAAGATACATGTGGTTAGCACATCGCCTCAATGAGAGATCTATTAGGAAATTAAGGTGTAACTTGGAAGAAAGACGAACATAACACTGAGCAACGTGATATCTATGAAATCTAGATGTAATGAAACATTGCAAGTCTCGTAGGCTGCTATGGGTAGGGCATATGGCACAAATAGGAAATTATAAAGGAACTTCGTGTACGAAAACTAGAAGCAAAGTGCCCAGTACGGAGGGATAACCATAAAGTGCAAGAAAAATATTAACTAGGATTTGAGGGAGATAAATTATACAAGACCCTCACTGCTGGGTTCTCGAGATCGAGTCTCGGTCACTCCATGTTGGTTTCAAAAAACGGAGCTTGGACAAGTTTTTCTCGGGGTTTTCTCCCGCCTTCCCCTGTCACAATTTCATTCCACCATTTCTCCACACTCATCTCATCACATTCATTTCGTTCATCTGCCTTCTGTACTGGTGTGTCAGTCGTGGTCGGCCACACCCTTGTCATTCACAAACCTCTATATGTAGCGGCTTCTTCACATCTCATCCCTTGACCCTGACTTGGACATGAATTGAAGATATTATAAATTATACGGGAATAATTAGAAAACATTATTTTGGGATAGCAATGTATGGAGATGTTATGTATGCATAATCATGACCTCCATGTTCGATGGTGCCATTAATTTCAAGTCAACACAAAACAATTTGGTTTCCAATGTCCTTCATTCTTTTTTCAAAATTGTCCCTTTCATTGAATATTTTAATAATAAATTCCAATCCCTCTACCTTCCAAATCAAGTTATTGTAATTGATGAATCATTATGGTTATGGAGGGGCAAACAATTCCCTCCACTTAAAACTGCCATATTTGATTTTAAAACTTATGAATTGTGTGAATCTAGAACTGGGTATGTGGTCTCGAGGTAGCGGGTCCGGGTTCGATTCCTGGTCGTGACAGGCTCCTGGGTGAGGTTTTTTTCGGAGTTTTTCCTCACCTGTAAGACAAACATCAGGACGTTTAGGGCCCAACGGTACCCGAAAATCATCCGGCCATCATCATCATCATTATCATTCACCGGTGTGGAAGCAATGGGAAGCTGCCACACCTATAATTCCCTTGTAAAGCTATAAAGCAATGTTGAAATTTCGGAAGATATAGTACAGACGAACGGAGTTCTGCAAGGAGATCCCATGAGCCCCACACTGTTTAACATCTATACAGCAGACGTGAACACCATAATCGAGGAAAACTCAAAAGCAAAACTAATCTTATATGCAGACGATATGGTGATAGGAGCTACAGAAAAGGAGGACATACAAAAAGCAATAAAAAGATTAGAGATCTGGGCACAGGAGAACAACGTGCAGATAAATGAAGAGAAAACAGTCCAGATGACATTTAGAAAAGGGGGAAAATCAACATCAAAAGACAACATAACACTACTCAATCAACCACTACAAAAAGTGGGAAAATACAAATATTTAGGATTCACTCTACAGACAACAGCAACGTCCTTCGGAATACACATCCAAGAAAGAGCAGCGGCAGCCATCCGAACATCATACAATATCCCGAATCTGGCCAACTTATCGACAGGTACAGCAATGCAGTTATTCAAAACGACAGTGGCACCAGTTATTACATATGGAATAGAGATAATTTGGGAAAAACTTAAGATCGGAGATCTGATAAGAATCGAAAAAGTGAAAGCAATGTTCATGAAACGGATCCTGAGAATAGGAAAAACAGCGCCATCTCGTTTTGCTTATGAACTCATGAGAGAGACTTACTTCATAGAGGACATAAGAACCCAATTCTATCTACAATCCACAGAACCATACCAGAAATTCATAAGCATCAGAAATAGGAAGAAGAAGGAAATAGACATAGATTTCTACACCACAACTGCCATGCTGGACGACAGATGGACCAGAGAGTGCAACCCCCAGAGACACGTCACAACACGACTCGCAGTACACGGATTTCACAACAAGATATGTACAAACAAGAAATTCCACGAGCCGACCGAAGAATGCAAGTGTGTGTTGTGTGGACAGAGATGCGGCAAATACCACATCATAACATGTGCGAAAAGGACAAAACCCATTACAGACTACAGCAAAGACTAAACCACCACTAATGCTCAACCTGAGTGCACATTTATTATTATTATTATTATAGAATGAAAATGCTATAATTGCAGTGAAAGATTTGCCCTTGGGCAGAACACTATAGAATAGAATGGTCATTCATTGTTTACAATCTATTAATCACAATTTGATATGTATCTAAAATAAGTTACTGGGTGAGTAGAGTTTAAAAGTACTCCGCACAGGGGTACTGCATGGACATTTAAATGACCGCACAGAAGGGAGGAAATCGGTCTCATATATGTACGGCAAACCACGCTGAGGGGTTAACCAAGCTAATTTAGTTATGCTTATTTACCCACACATTAACGAGTGACATGTGGTTAGCACATCGTCTCAATAGGACATTTAATAGGCAACTGAGATATTACTGGATGGATGATGGGGGGGATAAATGTATCACGGAAGTCTTTTATTCAGACTTGTTCTTTTAAGAACCTGAAAATTTTCAGGCTCGGGACCCACGGCTTAAAGTCCTCATGGAGGACTTGTCCCTTGGATTTTTCCATCCATTGATCCCAGGTGGGTCTCCACTCGCGACTAGAAGTAAGGAACATAACCATTACATACATAGTTATGCAATTCACTTCCGACTCGCGACTAGAAGTAAGGAACATAACCATTACATACATAGTTATGCAATTCACTTCCGACTCGCGACTAGAAGTAAGGAACATAACCATTACATACATAGTTATGCAATTCACTTCCGACTCGCGACTAGAAGTAAGGAACATAACCATTACATACATAGTTATGCAATTCACTTCCTACTCAAGGCTAATGTTTTTATTACGAGTAATAGGCACTTTTTTGCAGTTATGGAATAAGCCTGCTGACATGAATTCTTACCTCAACCCTTATGGTTACCTGCACGAGTTTTTAGGTCGTGTTTCAAATTTGGAGTCCTGTGCCGTAGCCGAGCAGTTAAGTTAGGAAGCCTTGGCGCAGAGCTACAGGACTTGCACTGGTTCAAGTCTCCATGGGGGAAGAAATTTTCTCATGGTATTTCGGCCAGTATGGGACCGGTGCCCACCCAGCATCATGAGGCAATTGGGTAGCTACAATAAGTAGTGGCTCCAGGTTGAGGAACCAGCTATAACGGCTGGGGGACTCGACATGCTAACCACATGTCACCCCTACACTGGCTGTTGATCATCTACCTCTGTGATTGACACATGTGGATGTGAAGGGCCAGCAGCCGGCTGGTGAAAGGGCAACCGCTGAAAAGTGGAAAGACCCTCAATCGGAATTGTTTCAAATTTGGATGAAACGATATCTATTAATACCATTACTCTTAGTGGAAAAGAGAAAAATATACACTTCTGTTACAGAAGTGTCGGGCAGAGACTACCTGTGATAGATCATAACATATTTGTCATTTGGCTGATGACTTCAGAAGGTGTTGGGTCATTTTACCTTACAGGACTTTCATCTGTGTATTACCAGCCCCTCAACACAGAGGACTGGAAATAGCAATCTGAAAAAAGAAGGGAGGGATTCTTCCCAGTGGTAACATGGTTGCCGGACTATTAATTAGACCTTCTGAATGTGTGAGGCCTTTCCCAGCTCTATCCTTACAGCATAATAACACGGCGACAAGTGTGGTAACATGGTACAGAAAAAGTAGAGAAACGCCAGCACATACCTAGCATATCTGCATGTCGATTATGTTAATTTTATACAATCATTTACACTTTACCCAAGCCATTTCTTGCACTACTTGTGATACTTATGGGATTAGGAGTCTCGTTGAATAATAGGAGTTAAGTAGAGAAAGGAATTGCAGGAAACAATTATAACAAAAAGGCATCATTGTATTATCTCAACATCCAAGATATTTTTTTTTTGTTCTCTCAAGAAATAGGAATGAAAGTAAAGAGCAATAACAATTTTATAACGTTTAACTTTTATAGGAATTAATTGCTATGAGGTTTAATTTCACCATAATTTTATAACAATTGATTCATTTATTCGTTGCATCATCTGAAATTGCAATCTTTTTTAAAAGAGGACCTCTCATAATCTGCATCTAGTGTGAAAGTATTAATTATATGAAATTTCCAACCAGGCATGTAGAATTCTGCCGTAACATCAACTAATTTTACATAACCACTCACTGAATGGAACTATTTAACATAATCTCCAACATTAACAATGTCAATTTCTCAGAAAAGTAATATCTTACACTTCCATCCATAGTAATTCTGCCCGGAGGCAGGTCCTTCACTGCAATCATAACATTTTCATGCTATGCTTACAGCTTTACTAGGGAATTGTGTAGGTGTGGTAGCTTCCCGTTGCTTTCCACACCGGTGAAGGATGATAATGATAAGGATGATGGCCATATGATTTCGGGGACCATTTGGGCCTTAAAGTTTTCCTGACATTTGTCTTACAGGTGAGGAAAAACCTCACCCAGAAAAACTGCCCCGACCGAGGATCGAACCTGGGCCTGCTGTGTGACAAGGCAGCACGCTACCTCGAGACCACAGCGGTGGACAATGTTACACTTATTATATCTTAATTATAAAACTTTTATACTTTTTTTTTTATATACCATCATCCTCAACTTAAATAATTCATGCATAATCTTCGTAAACAAAAAATTAATATTCAAAGTATTATTTTATTATATTTAACACAAATGTTAATGGTAATATTCAGCAATTAGTACTGTAAGTCATGAGTAGAGTGAGGAATTTTATGAAATTTCATGTTTTAAACTATTTGTCAGAGAGCGCTGAAACTAAGTATCTTTACATTTCATGATATGTAGAATCAAATAAGACCAACAAAAGACTTCATATTTCATAATATTTTAGCAAAATGTTCATATTTTAGTGAAAATTTCATATTCGTCCATATTTTTCAACTTTCAAATTCTGTTTTTTTTTTCAATAAAAGTTCTAGGAATTCATTAAAATATTTTTGAAATGAATGTATTTATGTAATTTTTGACAGTGTAATGTAGTATCCCTTCTGAACAAGATAGATAGATTTTATAAAAGCAAATGATTGGATGAGGAGTCACAGAGTGACCGTGTTAGCTGGAGGTTTTTGTCCTAAACTCAATCCCCAGAACAAAAACATGAGCCTAGATGAATAAGTAGAAGAACAATGTTGGAATATTCTGTAGTCAGGTATAATAGCTGTCAGCTCATTCTTGCTACCTGAGGGCAGTCCTTACTTTGTGAACAGATTACAGCATGTAAATGTAGGGAAGACTGCTGCTGCTAAACTTGAAGCAGTGCTTTGTGAAATTAGTAAAGTTCATGTAGGTAAGGGCAACATTTTTCTCACTTACATCAAATTATCAAATATAGCATGGTACAAGTATGCTGCCATAACATTGTGTGATGTTCAGTATAATTTTTCATCGTGCAAAACAATTCTGACAGATAGGCCTTATAGTTTACTAACAGAAAATATTTTTAAAAAAAAACTTCGGTGCATTGCGAACAGAATTGGCAATTGGATTGTTAAAAGCACAAGTAGACCAAGACCATAGACACTATGTTAGGCCCATTTCATAATATAAACGAATGTTAAAATAATTCCAACCACATTTCACCATGTTTGTAGCTCAGTATTAAATGTAACCATAATTGCAAAGAAAGTTCTGAAACAATCCCTAGAATGAATTATGGACTAATAACTATAACTTTTAACGTCTTGTTTCTCCAGATATGACCTACTGGAATGGTTTACTTGTATTCTAAATCGTCCAATTTAATGTTATTGTTACATTTGCATCTACAGGAATATAATATCTTTATGTAATGTAAAAATAGCAATAATCCAAACTATGCCTGCTCTAAACTTTGTTAGTGCTATATTTCGTGGAAACCTGTTTGTTTAGGTTGCAATGTTTTGTTTCTTGTATATGTTTGGATTTCATAATTAAATATCATTCAGTACATTAATTGTATTATATATCTACATCAGTTAGGAAAAACCGGGTAAGTCAACTTTTGATGTTTTTATTATTGATTTAACATTTCTCAATGAAAGATAAATTATATTTGAAGAGAAAAATTATTTTTTTCTCTTCAAATATAATTTATCTTTCATTGAGAAATGTTAAATCAATAATAAAAACATCATTAGAAGCCTTACTAGCTTTATAAAGTAATGTTAAATTCCTAATAAATGTCTTCTTAACTAAGAAGCCGCCATTTGCAAAGATAGAAGCAATGGTTTCCAAAGCATTTGGCGATAGGGAATTACAACGTATATAAGAGAAAAATTTGCGTCTGGATCGTAACTCGCCTCGGTAGCTCAGTTGGTAGAGCACTTGGCCCAGAAAGCCAAGGGTCCCGGGTTCGAGTCCCGGTCTAGGCGAGAATTTTTCTCTTCAAATATAAGTCAACTTTTGGTCGAAAATGAGTTATTAACATCTCCTGATAGCTTTTGGTCCGATGCACGTTCGGTAAAAACGGGTAAGTCGTCAAGCGAATAGTGACGGTCTTATTAAGCATTGAATTTTCGATGTAAGCACTCTTTTATGTAAGTCATTGAACTAGTTTTTGCTCCTGTAAAAAATTACTTTGAAGACTTACCTGGTTTTTCCTAACTGATGTAGATATAATCTCTCAGTTTTGATTTATGAAGGTAAAGTGATTCCACTACAGTCTTGGGAGACCTTTGGGATATTGGTGTGTTGAAGCTCCCATCTTTCTAGACAATAGGCACGCAGGGTTGTCGGATCTGCCCGATGGCCGCATTTGTGCCCAGAACATGCATCTAGTACTCATTTCCATTAGGATCTGAGTCGACCCCAGTCCACAATGCCACCAGAAGATCTGGTCCAGCTAAAAATCTTGACCATATTGAGACTCAAACCCACAACTTTCCTGTTTGTATCACGTTCCCTTATACAACTATGCTATGGCATGATCCATTAAAATTATTTCAGATCATGAATATATTTTATATTGGTTCAGAATTAATGAAAAAGCTAATTAAAATCGAAATACAGTGAACATCTTGATTTCTTGAGCTATAAATAACTTCTGTTTGTCTCATTTATGTGCTGGTATGTACACTTGTAAGTTATAGTGGGCCTATGTGTATAAATATATGTAAAAAATATAGAAAATAGTAGTTTCATAATATTTTTGTATCATAATTTTCATATTTTGTCTTTATGATTTCATATTTTTGTATAATTTTCTTCATATAATTCCTCGCTCTAGTCATGAGCAACCTATAGCCAAAATTTCAAATTCCTACAATGTAAGAAAAATGACCACAGGATCATAATCTATTGACTTTAAACCACATCTCACTGAGTTATGACGTCATTAGCTTCTGTCACGTAACCACACTCAGCAATTCCAACATCAGTGTTTCATTGCAACAGTGTGCTGTCGTGGAATTCCTAGTTAAAGAGGAACAAAAAGCTGCTGACATTCACCTCTGACTTCAACATACATATGGAAATGCCTGCATGGGTGCCAACAGTGTTAGGAGATGGGTTAAACATTTAAAAAATGGAATACTAGTCCAAGATGAACCTCATTGTGCCTCTGCAGATCACAAGAAGGAAAGAGTTAATGCGCTCATTAGAGACGACAGGCATATCACTGTGCATGAAATTGCTACGAAACTTGCTGTAGGACTTAGTGCAGTGCAAGAAATGATTCACAGCTTGGGTCACCGAAAAGTTTGTGCTGTGACAGGAGATGAAAGCTGATTTCATCATGAGCCTGGAACCAAACGCTGCAGTGTGGAATGGCACCATTTGAATTTGCGATCGAAGAAAAAAGTGAATACAGTTCAATCTGCTGGGAAAGTCTTTTGGGATGTGCATGTTTGCATTCTGATTGAATTTCTGGAACCTGAACAAGCCATAAATGCTGCCCGCTAAGTGAAGCTCTGTCGTGCATTGTGCGACAAACTACCTGGAAAGAAGGCAATTCTCCGACACGATAAAGCATGTCCTCACACAGCTCAGGAAATTTGGGTGGGAAACTCTTTTGCATCCTCCCTACAGTTCCGACTACCTTCTTTTGGGTTCTCTGAAGGGTTAGCTATGAGATACGGAGGATATTCAGAAAGCGGTGCGCCTGTGTCTTGGAACTGCTGGAATGGACTTCCGTTGGGTTAATTTCAAGCTTGTAAAACGATAGGAAAAAATGTGTGCAAAGAAATGGGGAGTATGTTGAAAAGTGACACAAAAGTCTGTACACTATGATGATGTACTTGGTTTGTCTAAAATATTATGATTTTTTAAAAAAAAATGTTGCTCATGACTTTCAGTATGTCTGTCATAATATCATGATTAGAGCGAGGAATTATATGAAGAAAATTATACAAAAATATGAAATCGTAAAGACAAAATATGAAAATTATGACACAAAAATATTATGAAGCTACTATTTTCTAAACTTTTTACATATATTTATATACATAGGCCCACTATAATTTACAAGTGTACATACCAGCACATAAATGAGACAAACAGAACTTATTTATAGCTCAAGAAATCAAGATGTTCACTGTATTTCAATTTTAATTAGCTTTTTCGTTAATTGTAACCCGATATAAAATATCATATTCATGATCTGAAACAATTTTAATGAATCACGCCATAGCATAGTTGTATAAGGAAATGTGGTACAAACAGGAAAGTCGTGGGTTCGAAGCTCGATATGATCAAGATTTTTAGCTGGACCAGACCTTCTGGTGGCATTGTGGACCTGGGGTCGACTCAGATCCTAATGGAAGTGAGTACTAGATGCATGCTCTAGGCACAAATGCGGCCATCAGGCAGATCCGACAACCCGGCAGACATCTCGTGCCTATTTTCTATAAAGATGGGAGCTTCAACATACCGCTACCCCAAAGGCCTCCCAAGACTGTAGTGGAATCACTTTACCTTCATAAATAAAAACTGAGAGGTTGTATATAATACAAGTAATTAATGTATTGAATAATATTTAATTATGAAATCCAAACATATACAAGAAACAAAACATTGCAACCAAAACAAACAGGTTTCCATGAACTATAGCACTAACAAAGTTAAGAGCAGGTACAGTTTGGATTATTGCTACTTTTACATTGCATGTAGATATTAAATTCCTGAAGATGCAAATGTAACACTAACATTAAATTGGATGATTTAGAATATAAGTAAACCGTTCCGGTATGTCACACTTGGAGAAACTAGATATTAAAAGTTATTAGTCCATAATTGATTCTAGGGACTGTTTCAGGACTCTATTTGCAATTACAGTTACATTTAATATTGGACTACAAACATGGTGAAATGTAGTTAGAATTATTTTAACATTATTATTTTTTTCGTGAAATGTGTTTAACATACTGTCTAAAGTCTTGGTCTAATTATGCTTTGAACAATCCAATTGTTAATTCTGTTCATAATACACAGAAGTTTTATTTTCTATATTTTCTGATAGTAAACTAGCTGGTTCGAGTCTCCATGGGGGAAGAAATTTTTCTCATGGAATTTCGGCCAGTATGGGACCGGTGCTCATCCAGCATCTTGAGGCATTTGGGTAGTTACAATAAGTAGCGACTCCAGGTTGAGAATACCAGCTATAACGGCTGAGGGACCCGACATGCTGACCAAATGTCACCCCTACACTGGCTAGAAGATCGTCTACCTCTGTGATTAACACGTGTGGATGTGAGGCCAGCAGCCGGCTGGTCAGCCAAGGGCCTTCTAGGTCTGTCGCGCTTGGAGTTTTTTTTTTTACATACATGAACTTTATAATATTATAATGATATTGTGAAACGAAAAATTAATGTCTGAATCAGGAATCGTACCGTGGACCTCTAGTTCTCCAGACTAGTGTGCAGCCCACTACACCATTCCACACCTGGCACAAACACAAACAATTTTTTCCACATATACAAATGTATAATTATCGTTTTGTCCGCTGTCAGGTAGATGACACTGCCATCGCCAACGGCCGGCTTCGTTTAGAAGTATCTACATTTGAGAATTTTACACCACCACTTTTATAAGCAGTAAACGATGCTATTTAACATTTTCCAATACTGGGCTGCACACTAGTCTGGAAAACTAGAGGTCCACGGTTCCATTCCTGGTTCAGACATTAATTTTTCTTTTCACAATATCATTATAATATTATAATATGATCCATTATTGGAACTGTGTTAAAATAACAGTATTGGAAAATGTTAAATACATGAACTTTACTAATTTCACAAAGCACTGCTTCAAGTTTAGCAGCAGTAGTCTTCCCTACATTTAAATATTGTGATCTGTTCACAAAGTGAGGACTGCCAACAGGTAGACAAGAATGAGTTGACAGCTATTATACCTGACTACAGAAATTCCAACATTGTTTTTCTACTTATTCATCTAGGCTCATGTTTTTGTTCTGGGGATCCAGTTTAGGACAAAAACCTCCACCTAACACAGTCACTCTGTGACTCGTCATTCAATTATTTGCTTTTATAAAATCTACCTACTTGTTCAGAAGGATACTGATTAATTTTCACTTGTCTACCACATTACACTGTCAAAAACTACATAAATATATTCATTTAAAAATATTTTAATGAATTCCTAGAACTTTTATTAAAAAAAAAAAATCCTAAATTTGAAAGTTGAAAAATATGAAGGAGTATGAAATTTTCACTAAAATATGAACATTTTGCTAAAATATTATGAAATATGAAGTTTTTTGTTGGTCTTATTTGAATCATGATACTTAACCTCAGCGCTCTCTGACAAATAGTTTAAAACATGAAATTTCATAAAATTCCTCGCCGTAATTATGATTATAACAGTTAATGCGTAGGTTGAGGGGGATTATATTTTATGATATAGTTCACACTACATCTATCAACTTTTGTGCACTGATGATTTTCTTTCCCATTAAGGATTGGAATCCTATGTTTTATAGGTCATCTTTACTATTTACTTTGTCATCTTAAAATAGTTTTGACAATGAAATACAAAGTTGTAAATGCCTGCTCACTGGTATTGTTTAACCTGGAGGTTCGTGACTGTGCATACATATCCCTTCATAATTACTTCTCTCTCCAATGTTATTTTATCATATTCGCCTCGTATCTAATTTTGTACAAGAAGTTTCCATACCCAACTTACGGAAAACAAGATAACAAGACAATAAATCTTGCCAACGATCTACCTACTTAATCAAATCTAAATTACCTTCATGAAATTTTATGATGGGAATTTACATTATCAGGCAAATAAATGAATTAGCCCATTGGAGGCTTGTAACGAATCTCCCTCGTGAGCAGGTAGAAAGTCCAAACAGCTCCACCACGACCTACACTCGTTGTTATCTTACAACCTCGACTGTAAGAAGTTGGGTTTTTTTAGTAGTTTAAATTTTCGGTTCAACATCAGTAAAATTTGTTGTTTGTTTATATAAAGTAAATTATATAGGCCTAGTGTATTGTATAGTTTATTTTAGTCATTGTTTATAGAATAGTGGACTATAGTTGTAGGCATTTATTATGGTAACATTTAAAAAACTCCTGGCGCGACAGGCCTACAAGGCCCTTAGCCTACCAGCCGGCTGCTGGCCTCACATCCACTTGTGTGAATCACAGAGGTAGATGATCAGCAGCCAGTGTAGGGGTGACATGTGGTTAGCATGTCGAGTCCCCCAGCCGTTATAGCTGGTTTCCTCAACCTGGAGCCGCTACTTATTGTAGCTACCCAATTGCCTCACGATGCTGGGTGGGCACCGGTCCCATACTGGCCGAAATACCATGAGAAAATTTCTTCCCCCATGGAGACTCGAACCAGCGCAAGTCCCGTAGCTCTGCGCCAAGGCTTCCTACCTTAACCGCTCGGCTACGGCGCGGGACATGGTAACATTTAAGTGAATATAAATTCAGTGTTTATTTGTTAAACTTCACAGTTGTAAATTTAACTTTTTTTGTGCAATACGTCCGCAAATAGGAGAGAACGTATTGCTATTGAGAAACTAAGTGATGTAGTGAATGAAATGGTATGTGACAGTGATTGTAGTGAATATCATGGAACGATGAAATAATATACAGTGACAACGTAACCGTGCGTGCTACTGATGACAGTGACAGTGAAACTGAAGAAACAGATTCAGGAATTAGTAGCGCTCATAAACGTAGGAAAATTACACATCAATGTCGTAATAGTTCTAGTACGTTGAATTGTGTATCAAATGATGTAACTGCCACAGCCTATTGAGAACAATCCCACAATTTGGAAGTACACTGAAACTTGTGAAATAAGTGACATTGTCATGAACAATATTAGAGATAAATTTTCTGTTTATGAAGTTTTTAACCAGTTTTTAGATAATTATTTTTGGGAAATGATAAGTAGGGAGACTAACAAATATGCACATCGGCAGTCCCAGGAAATGTTATGATGATAAGTGGATAGATACAACCCCTGATGAAGTGAAGGCCTATTTTGCACTCTGCATCCTAATGAGCCAAGTTAGGAAACCTAAAATAAAATGGTACTGGAGCAAACGAGCAGTTTTAGAAACACCTATTTACAGCGAAACAATGCCCTTCAGAAGATTCTTCCTTATTTTGAGGTTTCTTCACTTCAATGACAATGAGTCCGTAATTAGAGGTGACAGAATTTACAAGATTAGACCATTGGTAGAATATTTGAATATTAAATTTCTGACTTTGTATGTTCCAAATGAAGACATTTCACTTGACGAATCTCTTATGAAATTTCTAGGTAGACTGGTTTATGTTCAATTCAACCCCTCTAAATGGGCGCAATTTGGTATAAAATATTACAAATTGTGCGAGTCTTGTTCGGGATATTGTATGAGATTCAAAAGGGCAAGATGCACATTGTGATTTTACAGCAAGTGAGTGTGAAAGGCTACACTTTATATTTACACAACTGCTATTCTTCCCCTAATTTGTTCTTTGAGCTCAATAGACAAAAGACAAATATATTAGGGACAGTAAGATATAACAGAAGAAATATTCCTAAAGATTTAGTAAATATAAAATTGAAAAAAGGAGAGGTAGCAACACGATCTAGTTGGGGACTTCTAGCATTGAAATGGAAAGATGTTTATTTCTTATCATCCAAACACAAAAATGCCGACATTACTGACACTGGTAAGAAGCAATGGAAGAAAAAAGGCAGAGAACAAGAAGGAAACGTCGTAAAGCCTAAATGTATTCTAGAATACAATAAAGGTATGGGAGGTGTCGATCGACATGACCAGGTTCTGGCTTGTTTTCTTGTAATGAGGAGATTTGTAAAAGGCTACAGGAAAATGGCTTTTTGCATTATGGATATTGCCCTATTCAGTTCTTATGTTATATACAAGAAGTTGAAGAAGGGCAGTAATGACAAACGTAATTATGTGGATTATCGTGTTGACCTGGCGGAACAAATCCTAGAAAATATAATATTGCCAGAAGGGCGCCAATCTCATAGTGACACCCGACAAGACTTCAGGCCAAGACATGGGCACATTTTCCAAGGCATGTACATGCAACAGAGAAGAAGAAAAATCCCACCAGAGCCTGCAGAGTGTGTGCCAATAATAAGAAGAGGAGCGAAACAACATGGGAATGTGAGAAATGTCTCGTTGCTCTACATGTTCCACAGTGTTTTCGCACCCTTCAGAAATACTAGGTGAGTTTCATCCAGTTTTTATCTATATTATTTTATAATTTATAGGTTGATATATATCTGAGATAATTAAAGAAGATACGAAGAACTTTTCCTGATTTTATAATGTATAGGTCTATGCTTATTTATATTTCATACGTTTATTTTTATTATGTACAGTATTATATTGCGTTTGTTATTTTTTTCTGGCCTTGTTTGAACATATGATTTGTGTTTACTTTCAAGGCAATGTCCCAGAACTGTTACAAAAAGATGGTTTTTGAAATGTTTGTCAACTTTCACAGCCTTGAAAATAACAAAACATAATGGTTTACAATGCACAAAAGAGGGTAGTAGGCAGGCCACATTCCTTTGCTATTCATAAAAGTACAAGATACTAAAAGAAATTCAGGGGTAAACAAAATATCTGAAAACATAAGTGATAGAACACAGTATGTGTATTTTGTATTCTGATTTAAAGTCCAGCGCAGCCGGAGTAGCGGTGAGGAGATTTAAATGGGCCCCAGTGAACATGCTAGGCGCTTTAAACGTTCTCCAGTGGGTTAAGTAACTCGAATAAATTATTACATCTCACCTCATAAAACTAGGTGATTCTCACAGGACCAGTTTCTGAAATTATTTCCTCTATCGTCTACCAGAACTCAGACTCAAGAGTCTTGGCTTCAGAAACCAGTCCTGTGAAGATCACGGAGTTTTATGAGGTAACATGTAATAACTTATTTGACTCACTTAACGGAATATAAAATAATAAAAAAAACATGGCTCGAAAGGTTTAGAAGGCTCTTGGCCTACTAGCTGGCTGTTGGACTCACTTCCACACGTGTTCATCACAGAGATAGAAGATCATTCAACAGTGTAGGGTCGACATGTGGTCAGCATGTCAGGTTCCCCAGCCATTATAGCTGATTTTCTCAACATGGAGCCGCTACTTATTGTAGGTACCCAAATGCCGAGTGAGCAATGGCCCAATACTGGCCAAAATCACAAGAAAAAATTACTTCCTCGATGGAGATCCGAACCAGCGCAAGTCCGGTAACTCTGTGACAAGGCATCTTGCCTTAACCATTCTGCTAAGGTGCAGGTCATAAAACAATCAAATTGAATTTAAATAAACTCATTCACAATTGGCTAAACCAGAAATGTGCCACAAGCACGCATTTTAACTTAAGTTATCCAATAAATGATATAAGTGTTAGTGACTTACAGGGAAGTTACAAAGTTCATAGCTGATATGTCACATAGAACAAGGTCTTATTTAAGTTACATATTAGAACAAATAAAATTTAAGATTGGACAAAATGAAATAGTGTTAAGGTACGTACACATATGCGCGCCGCGAACACGAACAGTGCACGCGCGCCACATGCATGGCGCGTGTTATGTTTGTCGAAATGATTCATTTCAACGAACCTCCTGCGCTCCATAGGAAACCCACAAACCTTCAGTAGACATTTTGCAGAGCAGGTGTAACCAACCATGTCTCTAACGCGCGAGGAAAATTATAGAACGCAAAAATAGTATTATAATATATTAATTATAATATCAACATAAGTATAATTTACAAATGTAATACATTACAAAATTATGTATAGTACAGTATTATTTTATTCTTTGGCATATTTCTCATTTGAGTGATTTTTTTAAGTAGATTGCTGTCGTTGTTTAAAAGGTCATGAATTTTTTCACAAGAATTTGATAAATTATACTTCACATAAAATAACTTTCAAAGTCTCAACACTCAATTGCGATTTTTTTTATGTCCGCACTTTATTTACCATACAATGGTGGTCGAATCAACAATGTAAACTTTGATAAGCAGTTCTGAACAATGATTTGTTATTATAAAAGTTTAACATTACAAAATTAACAAAAATAATATAAAACTCATATCCTGGTGAAATAGCTACATGGGCGGCGAAAACCGTATATCCCCTTTCCGTTCTCCCGCTTGTCCTGCATTCTTTCCCAAAAAATAGGGACTTTTTTAAAAATGCCGCGGGACAAATTGTTAAAAATCGGGACTGTCCCGCCAAAATTGGGACTCTGGTCACGCTTATTACTTATTACATCTTATAACTTTATTTATACTTTTTCAAATATTATAGAATTAAAGAAATTTAAAAAATATATGATTTGTATATATATGTTTAAAATTGTTAAGAATCTATCTCACCATAACATGACTTTAATTTTTAATAAAGATGTACATGATTATTATACTAGAGGTTGTACTTTATTGCACAAAGATACTAGTTTCTCAAAAAAAAAAAAGTATAAAAGGGATTCGTTATGCATTAATCAACCATTACAATAACTTACCTATTGAATATCAACATTTCACGAATGTTAAACTTTTTTCCAATTGTATTAAAACATATTTTTTCTCATTGCTTTCTTAGTTAATTTTGTTAATTTTATTATTATTAGTATTATCCTGTTTAAATATTGTATTTATATGTGTATATATATATATATATATATATATATATATATATTGTGCATCTATAGTAGTTTGTATTACTTAAACTTATGCCTGAATTTGTTTTCTTGTTTTTATTGTTCATTGTTTTATGGCCATTATTTTTTATATATTACCCCTTAACATGATCAATCTTGCTCTTTGGAGTCTTTGAAAAAATAAATAAATAATTAGTAATAAATGTGTTTATATATTGTATTGTTTTGTGATACTTCATACATCATATTATGAAATGAACGTCTTAAATAAATAATGTTTTCTAAATAATTCTAATTTATTCATACAATTACAATACACACGAAAAAAAAACACATAACATTGAAAAAAACAGGCATCTCCTTTCAATGATTTTTTAAAATGATCCTTATGTTGAGGATCCCACAATAATTGCTTGCTTCTATAAATATCAATAAGTTTTAACATGTCTTCCTCTGACCGCTCCATACTCAAATAATAGGTGCGCACCGAAAACAACGAACCTCTCAGGTACCCGTCCAAATCTAAACAGCGAACCATCAAAGTGTTCGTGGAAAAAACTGACAATGAGTGGATCGTGGTGCGAGATGCGCACGCTGTTTGCTCGCACCTTAAAACTCTGTCCAAATCTGACGAACATGGTGCGCGTGCGGCACGCAAGTGTGTACATACCTTTACAGATGCACCAATAATTTAGATGAGCAAATCTGCATATTTAAGACATAATGGTCTATAAATACAACACAAATATGTTCACAGCCTTACAGCAGAGGAAGTATAGAAGACAAAAAAAAAATGCACAATGCATGATAGTGCAGTGAAAAGAAAGTGTTCATATAATTTTGTCCAATCACAATTCTAAAGTTACAAGTAAAAATACAATGGGAAGTAACACTATTAGATCCTTCTTAATAACAAATAAGGTAAATCCGGAGTTATCCTACCTCATAACTTGTTGTGTTCTATTTGAACTAGTGTCTGTATATCAAGTATACCATCGTCAGCTTTTCCAGAATGTTGAAATTAACATTGTCAGCCATCAATGTCCAGAGCTGACAACTTAAATTTCAACAATCTGGAAAAGCTAACGATGATATACGTGAAATACCAAAACTACTTCAAATAGAAAACCAGTTATGAGGAAGTATTCACCTTATTATTAAAAGTGGGCATCTATCAGAGCCCTTCTGGCTGCCAATCCATTTGGCAAATCATAAAAATCATCATTATTCACAACTGGAATAGCATTATTCGGTGGCGGATCCTCTATTTCAGCATCGTTTGCCTCCTCGCTATATTGTGTAACACAGCTGTTGCAACTATAACAGTTGTCGTTTCAAGTTTGAGGGAAAGACCTTTCCTTAAGCACTGAAATTTCCCCTTCCAGATCTCGAAAGATCTTTCCACCAAACTTCTAGTAACTTTATGTGATCTATTATAATTGAATTCAGCTTGTGGTTGTGGGTTGAGGAGGGGTGTCATGGCACGCATACCCACTGTCTCCCGGGAGAATGCCGGAGACTTCTCCTTGTTCTAACTGGCCACAGATCGTGCTGCTTTGGAACATACGGCTGTCATGTGTAGATCCAGGCCAGCCTGTAACGATGTTAATGAATTCCATATTGGAATTCACAATGGCCTGAAAATTAAAAAAAAATCCCAGATATAAAAAGCTAGTCTCAATGCAATAAATAATATAAATATATATATTTATTTATTTATTAAATTTTTTATATTCAAAATTCTTACTATGAAATGTGCCATTCGTGACGAAAAACTATTCATTTTTTACTTGCAGCCATCACAGGCACTTTATTTTTGTCATTGCTTTAATACTTTGATAGTTTCATCTATTGTTTTGTTGGAAGTAAATTTACTTGCACATTAATAAAGAAAGAAAAATAATGCTCGAACCGTGACTTGAACACTGGATCTCTGATTCCGTACATCAGTACGATACCAATTACATCATCTGAGCACCGATAAGAATGTCAACTTTTCTTTCTGTTTATACAATTCTCATTCGTCTGAAGACCAATAGCTATCACTACCAATATGCTAATTGGCATCTTCTATTCAGAAGTACTTTTGTTGAGAACTTATACATTACTTTTGAACGGTAAAACTTCATACTTTGAAGTTTTTATTAAATTAACACTTTCCAACCTAGATTACTTAAGGAAGAAAAATTAAGGTTTGGAAAGTGTAAATTTAATAAAAACATGAAAAAAATTCAAGTATGGTTATATTTTATTTGTTATTTATGCAAAATATATGTTACGTTACGAGATAAATGGTATGAGGTAGTTAAAGCTAAAACAATAAATGTAGAACAATATTAACACAATAAATTTTCAAAATTTTAACAAAATGTTTCTCACCGAAGATGGTCTATAAAGTCTCCTACTTGGCAGAAAAACTATTCAGGTAAGAAGCATCACAAATCAATCACCTGAAATGGTTCACAGATTGTGCTCGGAGGCCTGCTTTTATGTGCTATATATTTAAGACTGATGGCTTTACTTCCATTTTGTTGCAACATTGACCAATGCAACTTAAGCCATGGATCACATGTCATAGATTTACAACATGTAGAAGAACCTGAATTCTAAAAATGAACTTCTAAAAAAAAATTTGTTGGATCTTTCATTACTAGTTTTGAATTATGACTCTAATGATCTGAACAATTAAAGAATGTAGTGAAATAAAATAATGACACACACAAAAATACTTGCTAAACTAGTTAGTACATACCTGACAGTTGAAGGAGAATATGCCCAACCTATTTCTGAAGATTTCAGGATGTTCTCCTCCAGGATTTTTTATTTTTATATGCGTACCATCGATGTATCCAACTACACCAGGCAAACCTGCAATTGTATGAAATTCATAATGGAAACGACGAACCTCATCTCCATTAGAGAATGTTATAAATAGCAGTTTCAATTCTGCAATGTAGATGGATACTTTTTTGATGACACGTGATACAGTACTTTGGCTGATGCCATGGAGGTCTGCCACTACAAGCTGCATACTTCCTGTGAATAGAATTAATAAATTCACAATTGGTATGACACAATACTTATGCCATAATAAATTAAATATTTGTCTGGCCACACCTCGATTAAGTATTTGTTCCTGAATCGAGGAGTTTAGCATAAAATTAAATGAAACATTATCAGATAATCTTTGATGTGCATAATTTAAAGAGTGAAGCAAATTACGGGAAAACTTTAGTATTTGACTCTCATCTATTCAATGAATAAGTTCTACAGAATCGCACTACACAAGCACGAATGTTTAATGTAACCGTCACCAGGTGGCAGGATATAAATGTGAAATCGAAATAACCAACCTTCCCAAACAGTTCATGAGAAATTAACATACAAGAAATTTCACTCTTCCTAACCTAACAAAATAAAATGCATGCATATTATCAATAAACTAATAGTTCGTACACTAACTTGTCCCATCAGAAACACATGAAATGAAGTTAATTTCTTGAAATTAAATAAGAATAATGTTAAGTATTAAAAAGCAGGAATGGTGTAATTAATAGAAATATTGTTTTACTACGGTACTCTGAAAGAAGATTTTTGCATTTTCCTTATATATACAATATATATTATACTATTGAATTACTAATTATTATCCAATCTTGTTCGTTATGTGGAGTTAATAAAAATTTCACTTCCTTACATGTAATATACAAAAAAAAGTTATGTTATACATGAGAGTGATACTTATATTTCTCTACATTAATTATTTATAATCGGTTTATATAGTATTTCCATACACGTTTATAACAAACAACATTAGATTTTAAGAAAATTCTCACAATGCAAATTGAAAGTGAATCATACAGCATATATGACTTACCTGTTCGATAAAAGATGATGGCCATCAGTAATTGGAGGCACGGGTAATCCACGGTGATCATTTGTCGTCATTCTATGCCCGATTAATTCCAATATAAACACAATAACATGTTTAGTAAGGCAGTATCGGGCATAAAATTGCACATCGTCATACTTCTCCATGGGATTTTCATTATCCCGGAGATGTATAGGAATATCCTGAAAGTACAGGCGATGGCGATTATGACAATTCGCTTCATCGCGTAGATTTTCTTCTATTTCTACATCTTCTATGAATTCCTGAGCCCCCGCATCCGAAAGATTCATTTCATCGAATTCTGCCATTTCTACTGTGGAGCAGAACAAAAGGAAAGATGGGAATACTGGTAACTTTCTTTTTGACAGCAAAAAGTGAGTTGGGCGGGGCCAAGATTTTCTGAAAAAGACTTGAGTTGGTTTCAAGAATTTGGCCCTTAGTGTTCTGGAACGAACGCTGCAAATTCCATATCGGTATTTTTATTTATTTCAATAGTTCAATCTAATAACAGCATCAGAAATATTAAATATCCATCCATAGTACTTCTGCCCGAGGGCAGGTCTTTCACTGCAGTCTTAGCATTTTCATGCTATGCTTTGCAGCTTTACTAGTGAATTGTAGGTGTGGTAGCTTCCCGTTGTTTTCCACACCGGTGAAGGATGATGATGATAATAATGATAAGGATGCTGATAATGGCCATATGATTTCGGGGACCATTTGGGCCTTAAAGTTTTCCTGATATTTGTCTTACAGGTGAGGAAAAACCCCGATAAAAACCTCACCCAGAAAAACTGTCCCGACCGGGGATTGAACCCGGGCCTGCTGCGTGACAAGGCAGCACGCTACCTCGAGACCACAGCGGTGGACATATTAAATATAGCATCAGATAAATTGTAATCAGTTAATATGAATGTAATAAAATTATATGCATGTTAGGCATATTTAACTATAGAGAAGGCCCTTTGTTATTAAGAAGTTAATATTTTCTTTATTTTGTGAAATTTAAAATGGTACGTGGTAACCAAGTTAAATAAATTACACTATTTATTTAATCTTTTTACAGCATATCAAATTATACATTTCCTATACATGATAAAATATGTGTATTACTTTATTTATCTCCATATTATTGCTTTTTATCTATTATAATTTCATATTATTTTGTAATATTTGTATAATATTTGCAGCTCCATCAATATTAAATTCTTAATAAAATTCAGATATGTCAGTCAGTCACACATCACATATTAGGTTATAACTCCAGTCTTAATTGTGATTTTTGCTTAGTTTTTTTATTGAGAATGTAACTTCAAATGTGCTCTCCAAACGGTATTTTGGAAAATTGAATTAAGAATCACACTTCAGAGAATGATTTAGATGAACATGTTAAGCTGCATGATGAGTTGGCATTTATGTCAGTCAGTCACACATACTTTGATAGATAATAAATAACATTGTTTCTCTTCAGAAGTTGTATATTTATGTACAATCTTAATCACACACCTTTCCTCTATCATCTCACGTAGATAACACCTCTAATTTCAACCAATTGTAATATTTATACAAGCATTTTGATGCAAAAATGTATTGTAAATGTCAGGCAGTCACATATGGAATTGCTCTATAGTAAGTTACATGATTTAGGCCTTATTGCACTTTTGTTTGTCAAATAGTTAAAAATGAAGTACATAAAAGCATTTTTACTTAAGTGTTAATGGGTGATAGTACAAATATTTAATATTTTTTATCAAAATAAATAGGTATCAAACTGTATTCTAAACTAACAATTTTGCTCATCATGATAACAAAATTTATTTATGACGAGGATGGTACTCTGTGGTGATAATTTAACATATTTAAGAAATTTTACAAGAAATTAGTTTATGCCCATTTTTCAATTTTTTGAGGCTTTCATAATATGTGTGTACATTTCATAAAATGATCTGTGGCAATTAATATTGATAAAGAATCGTCATTCATGGGTTAATGATTATAGGGGTATTTCATTATATCCCAGTATAAAATAATCACAACATTACTAAAAAAATTGTCTCGTAGTCTAATATTTGTTATCATAGAGAGCCTAAACTTTTTTCCACTGTATTATAACTCTGTCAAATATTGCAATAAGATATATATATATATAGTATATATATATATATATATATATATAAAGGTAAAGTGATCCCACTACAGGCCTCAGGAGGCCCTTGGGGTAGTAGGAGGTTAGGGCTCCCACTTTTTCTTGACAATCGGCACTTGATGTCAGCCGGGGTGTCAGCCCTGCGTGACGGCCACCTTTACCCCAGAACAAGCGTCTGGTACTCATTTCAGTTAGAGGCTGAGTCGACCCCAGGGCCATAGTGCTGCCAGAAGGTTTGGGTCAGTTTAAAAATCCTGACCCCACCGGAACTCGAACCCTCGACCCTCCGGCTTGTAGCTCAGTGCCTTAACCACTGCGCTACGGCGTGCCCCCTATATATATATATTTAATTTACACAAGTTAATAGATGAACTCTGTATGATTTTTTTTTCAGCAGACTAAAAATCTTTGGAAATATTGCATTAATGTAACACTGGGTTAATATCCCTATCAAACAACAGTACAGTATATTTGCTCTAGATATTTGGTATCTACTTAATCTCCAATTCCATGGCATGAGAGGTCTAGAAGGCCCTTGACCTACCTGCTGGCTTCACATCCATATGTGTAAATCACAGAGGTGGATGATTATCTAGCCAATATTAGGGTGAGATGTAGTCAGCATATCAGGTCCCCAGTCATTATAGCTGGTTTTCTCAACCTGGAACTGCTACTTATTGTAGCTACTCAAATTCCAACAATGTTGGGTGGGCAATGGTCCCATGTTGGCCAAAGATAATTGAAAAAAAATCTGCTTGCATGAGGATTTGAACATGCACCAATGCATCATGTGCTAAACTGCTTGGCTGTATGCAGAACTACTCACTTAATCTTGTCAATACACTTCTTATATGTGGTTTTAATAACTCAAAAAATACTATCCCATCAGGTTTTAAACTGAGATCTGCAGATCAACAGGCAGGTGACCTAACATAAGAGTGTTTGGTTAATGCTAATAATACAGCATTAAACAGTGCTACTAATATGCAGTGTGCTGCCACATTACACCTTTGTTCTTCTTCCTTGTATGTGATAGACCTAGGGGTCTCAATCCAACGTTTGAAGGGTCTGCCCAAAGATAATAATTATACAAACAGAGCAAATCTGCTCAGATACATCATTTTCAAATTCATAACATTTGCATACAGGGAAGAGGATGATAATCTAGCACTCAGTAAATCTCATTTAAAAACAATTGTCATAAAACTGATTTTTTTTTTAATTCTGTGATAAACAATTTATTAAATTTTAACATCCATTTGTGTGATTCTAATATTATCAATATCTATATTTTATTTAAAAAAAATAACAAATATAAACTCTTTATCTAATGGTTTAAGGCAAGCCGATGGTGTCTCTCCTATGCTATTCAATTTTGTACTAGAGCAGGTAATCAAATCTCTAGATGATAAAAGAAGAGGTATAATTAAAATAGTATTAATACATTGTTGGTACATATTGATGATGCATTAATATTAGGTGATCTGATAATAAAGTTCTTAATAAAAATTTTAAATCAAAAAGAGATGAACAGACAGGTGAATGGAGAAGACTACATAGCAGAAAGCTACACATAATATTTATGGGAAATCAAATATAATAAGAATTATTAAGTTTCATAGACTGTGATGAGCAGGACATGGGGAATAAAATAGGGGCATCGAAACTAATAACAGTAACCATAATTTGAGAGAGGTGAATTATACAAGAAATGACTGGATACCTTTAGCTCAGAATAGGGATGTATGGAGAGCTTATGTCCGTGTAGCCACAAATCTCTGGGTTTGATAATGCCAGTGATATGTTATTAGACAACAGTATTATATTCATGAGTTACAAATATGGTATGTTTAAAAATATATAATTGAAGGTATAAGTGTATTTTTAATCAATTATTTATTAACCAAATTTCCTGTGTAGACCTAACCTAAAATTATAAAAATTATGTTAAATATTTCAATAGCTGTACAATATTAAATTATTTACTTACATTTCTTTTTAGTTTAGGCATAAACCTCACACGGAATAACAATAATAACACAAGTCTGCATTTTAAAACTTTTTCTCAGATAATTTATTTAAAATAGGTGTTTTTAAATCAATTTTTTATACTGATACCAGAAATTATTTCCATTTTTATCACGTCAGGTTTTTACACAAAATAAGAATTTATATTTTTACATTTTAGCTACTACAAAACACAAATATATTCAAACTTCATTTCACACAAGATAAATTTTTGTTAAAAATACTGTAAAGGACTGTCCTAATAATTATTTTATGGACTACCTTGTAACAAAACAGAAAGTAAATGGTGTTCCATTAATTTTGAAACCTTCTCTTCTTTGACTTCCTTGAAGTTCCTCCATTTTTAGTCTCCTTCATCAACATCCAACAGTAGTTTCATTCCATATGGTGCCTCCTCTCCATCTCTTTAATATCCTGCTCTTCACTATAATGTCTCAGATATGGGAATCTAGAAAGTGAACTTTCACACTCATGTTACAATTCAACTTTTTGAAAATTTCCAACATTATTTTCCACAATTGCCTTGTAATTAGGATCTTCGTTATTGCCTAGAATGTTTTCAGTAACAGATCGGAAAGTGGTCTAGGCTTCTTATCCTCTCTTATTCATTGTTTTATTCAAAATATTCATCCTTCATCAGTTTATTTATTTGCAGACCAACAAAAATTCCAGCTTTCAATTTTTCTTGTGTGATGGATGGAAGTTTTTTACAAAGGTACTTGGAGCAAGGCCCATCCTTTGGTAGAGCCCTTACAAACTGCTTCATCAAGACCAATTTGATGTGTAGTGGTGGAAGCAGGACTTTTTGAGGGTCTACAAGTGGTTCATGTAGGATGTTTTTAATTCCAGGCACAACATTTCTCCACTCTGGCCCAACTGTCACACCCCAATGTTTTTGCATTGCCTGACAGTCCCATTCACATAAATAGTATGGCATTTTTGTGAAACCAGCTTGTTGCCCTAATAATTGAAGAAGCTCAAGGTAAACACATTGTATTACAGTGGCATCTCCCTAGAAGAACAGCAGTAGCTCTCTTCAGATTGGAAACGGGCCATAACTGTCTGGATGACCACCTTCATAGAATGGGGATTGTCCCTAGAACTCTGGGATGCTCCTTGTGTGGAGAAAATGTTCTCCCAAGCAAGGAACATTTGCTAAATTGCAGGCGACTTGACCCCGAGAAAAAGGACAGAAAAGACATTGCAGGGCTTTATTGGGAAGCAAGAGGACTAATGGTTTAAACCAAGCTCCAGCCATTTGAAAACAACAACACAATACAAATTTGAGGAGTATCCACACCTACATTCATTGTACTCTTAAGTTGGAGTAGAATTTAGAATTTAATTACATTTTTAAGTTGGGGCAGAGTCCAAATATTCATTATATTTTAAGTTGGAACAGTGTCCAGAAATGCATTACATTTTTAAAGTTGGATTAGAGTTCAAATATTCATTAAATTAAATTGGAGCAGAGTCCGGAAATTCATTAAATTTTTAAGTTGGAGCAGAGTCCAAATGTTCACTATATTTAAAGTTGGAGCAATTAATTACATTTATTAAGTTGGAGTGGAGTCCAACATTTATTATATAAAATATTGAAATATAAATAATCAATTCTCGTTACTACTTCCTAATATTTAAAAAAATGTACACTTTATTTCTATGTAATTTTCATGCTCTTGTATAAAGTACATAATAGTGAAGTTTGTGATAAGATAAGGAACAGAGTCCTGTTATCAATTATCAGTTTGGAACTGTGTCCACGCTTTGATAAGCGGAGCTGTGTCCAAAGAATTTGTTAATGTGGTGAGATGAGATGAGATGCTGTTGAGTTGATTGTTTACTGCTGAATCTTCTGAAAGATTGTAAGGGTGTGGTGCTCTGCTGAAGGATATGCTGAATATTTTTTACATTTATTTTCATAAATGTTTGGCAAAAGCCAAAATTTGTTGACAGCTGAAGTCCATATCATGAAATTCAAGTAACTTGATTGTTTATATTGTGTTAGCAGTGGAAAAAAAATGGCAAATATTTAAATTTCTGTGCATTTTTACTCTGTATTTTCATTTTATGGCTTCTTTTAGTGATTAACAAATTCTATTTCACTTTTTCAGAAAGAAGTTTATGACATGAATATATATTTAATCAGAATTTAGAGTAACATTTTTAACATTTAATGTTTTCTAATTAATTCCTCTATTTCACAAATCTAATGTTTAAAATAATGTTAGATGTATGAATTAATATTTTTCTATATTATTTCCATATTTTTAACAAATCACAAATATATATTTAAAAAATCTGCTTCTCAGATTTATAAAAAAATATTTTTGTAATTTTAATAGCTACTTTTTAACAAATCACAAATCAGAAAATTTAATAAAAGCAAACTTTTTATAATAATTGCTAATTTATATATTTATATTTAAAAAAATCACAAATCTAAAATTTTGGGGGAAAAAAAAATTCTCAGATTTATAATATTTTTACACATTTTTATTATTTCTTAAATTATAAAATATTAAATTATTGTTTATAAAATGCGATCATATTAAAAAATAATTTTCAGTTGAGATAACTGTTGACAGCATAGTTAACATAATGCAGATCCTAACCTGAATTTCGGTTTTATTGACCGAATTTGGTAATTGCATCTAGCAAATCGCTTATTCTAATTGTCTTGTATTTTGTAGTTTTTTTTTTTATTTCCAGAACGCAATTGAATTTCCAGGAATCTAACCCAGAATTGTAGCATAATGTTTCAATAATACAAGCAAGCAGTCAACTATATAGCGTTTTAAAAAATTATTTCCGTGATTATTAAAATTTAATTTTTTTAAGACGTGGCTCAAAAAATTATTATATTTTGAACAGTTTAAAATAAATTGTTATTATTATAATGAATGAAACTTATTTAATTGAAAGGCACAGAAAATAAATACTTAACCATTCGTAAACACCAAAACAATAGAACACCAAGTTACTGAAGAGATCACAATCTTGACTGCTGTGAACGGGCTTGTCCTCGCTTCTTTATATACTCATTCATGCAATGGTTGCACAATGGCAGGCAATATTGCAGCTACAATTCTTGCACAACGAAATGCAATTTATTATTTTTAAACACCATAATATATAATACATTGTATTTAGAATGCTTGTGTATATGTATTATTATTATATTTAATTACACTTTTTAATAACCAAGGTCTTTAGCGTCGTAATTCAAGAGGGCGCTAAAAGCTCTGACAAATTTTGTTCAGAGATCTTTTCATTTCAGGCTTGAGATACTTGTAGGTGTCCTAAATCTACGACAAGGAACCTATGGTTGTACTTTTACGGTTACATCGATTTTAACGCGAAAACAAGTCCATCGACTCCAGTCGGGTTTGAACCCTCGAATTCTAGCCTCCTGCGCCCCGAGGGGGAAAAAAAATTAACAAAATGGGTACTCATTTTTGTGCTTAATGGGTTTCTAGGGAGCTAAATATCAAAGAAAAGAATTTAAAATGGGGGGGGGCATTTATGGGGGTCCTGAATTGATATTTTGCCAATTGTAATCTTATTTTCACGTTTAATGGTTCTTGGGGATCAAAATAAAATTTCAAGAAACATATATATATAGGTGGCATTTAAGGGGGTTTTGTGCAAGGTATCATATGTGATACCTTTGGTCACAACCAAGTTTTTGTCCTATAATTGATGCTGTCATTACAGTTGGAAATGGAATGTACAGATGTAACAACTGAAAAAAGGCAGTTCAAGTTAAATAATAAGTTTAGTTTCAACTGCATTTTTAATGAATGTAATAAAAATGTTTAAAAATTACATAATTCTAGTGAAATGCAACATACATTGCGGAAAAAAAATTAGACTGAAATTGCTTCTTCTTTCATACTTTATCTTTTTAATAGTCCACCGCTGTGGTCTCGCAGCGGGCCCGGGTTCGATCCCCGGTCGGGGCAGTTTTTCTGGGTGAGGTTTTTATTGGGGTTTTTCCTCACCTGTAAGATAAATGTCAGGAAAATTTTAAGGCCCAAACGGTCCCCGAAATCATATGACCATCATCCTTATCATTATCATCATCCTTCACCGGTGTGGAAAGCAACGGGAAGCTACAATTCCCTAGTAAAGCTGCAAGCCTAGCATGAAAATGCTATGATTGCAGTGAAGGACCTGTCTTCGGGCAGAATTACTATGGATGGATCTTTTTAATTCTACATAGTAAAAAGGAATTCTGTGTTCATTAAAAAGAACGTTCTTGGAGAATTTAGAATGAACTATTTTTCACACTTAGAACCCACAATGGATATCAGGCGGTCAGTAGGCTGATTGTGAGTGTTTAATAGTTTCTCGCGGAACAAAAGTGTTTGCAATGTGAAAAGTCTTTGGAAAGTAAAACTAGATGGTGTTTTAAAAAGAAGTTGGAATATAGACTTGGCTTTGCGGATTCTTGATTTATACAATTTATATAAATGCAGTCAAAATAATGTAAAGTTGAAAAAAAACCCTTAAGACCTAAAAAAAAAGGACCAATAAACCAAAAAAAGTGGAAACAATGACGAATAAAAGCCACCATTTTCTGTCCTACAATGACCCGTAATATATATTATTAAGCTGGGCCTCGTCCTCACACAAAAAAAAAAAATCCCTGAATTTCCAAACCCTAATTATTTTTATTAAGGTTCTGAGGGAAATGTTTGGACAGGTCAGTAACAGTGAGTTACATGATCTTGAACAGTTAAGTCTCGTAGACTGCGATGGCCTGGACATATGACTCGATGGAAAGGAATGGAATACAGGAAAACCAGACGGAAAGCTCCTAGCCTAAGGGTGAGGTGGGAGAATAACATTAATCTTGATTTGAGGGAGGTGAATTATATTGGAGAACATTAGCTGAGGGTAGGGATGTATGGAAAGCTTGTGTTTGCGAGAGCATGAATTTTCGGGTTAAATGATTAGTTTTATTATTTCGGTCCTCGTGGACTTGTGGTCACCAAGCTCACCTCTAGTTCCGACGTTCATGGGTTAAAACCCGGCTAGGGTCAATGGATTTTAAGGCTGAAAAAGTATTGAACATGTCTTCCTTCAGAAAGGGTACCATGTCGTATATTTACTGCAAGTAAAAGTACTTCATGCCTCCAATAAGAGGCCTTAGAATATTTCCAGACCATTTCACGTCAATTTTTTATTGAGCGATGATATATGAAATCACTCCTACTATTATTACTAATAGTAGTATATACGTCCCGCGTGGGGACATGGGTGCCCTCTAACGGAAGTTCCTTAACCAATCTAATTTAGCTATGCTTATTATTTACCTACCGATGTCAACGATTACCATGTGGTTAGCACATCACCTGATTAAGACATCTAGTAGACAACTAGGGCGATAAAAGTCTGTTAAATTTTGCCCAGAAACATTTTTATTCAGGCTTAAGTCTGAAAAACTTAATATTCGGAATCCATGGCTGAAAGTTCCTCCCGAGGACGTCTCCCTTGGATTTTCCGATCGACCTCGGCCGGGAATAGTAATACAATTTACCAATAATAGTTGACTTCCACGCCTATGTCACTCCTTTATGAAGTTTTTGGTATAACATACAAGCCATCATTTACTTAACCCAACTGAGAATATGGACGTTGTTGTGCATCAATCGGCTAAACACCATTAAAACATTGAGACTTTGATGCCATCTGTTGCACTGGCTCATGAAGTAAGTGTAGGCGTATTTTAAGCGCCAAAAATCTTTAAATAAGTACTGCAAGCCTTATTACGAGTCCTATGTTTTGTAACAAATCAGATCTACATAAATGCGTTATGCAGCTAAGCGTAAAATGTTTCCACTCTTAAATTGTTGATGCATACCGTCAAATAAGGAAAATAATTTGCAATATTGTTAGTTTGGCGCTACAATAAATAATGAAGATTGACTTAAACTTTAAATGTATTTTCCTCGAAACTGACATAATGGCGCATAGTCGGTTGATGCAGAATGTCGCCCAATTGTTCTATTCATCAGCCTTCAAAATTTAAATTTACCGAAAAATATCAACCACAATTTTAAACAAATGGCCCGTTAAAAATATTGACTTATTTTATGTATAACCGCGACTGCTGAAGCTAACAACAATAACCTACTCTACCTTATATCTGTCCATTTAGGGATTTGAGGATCGTGGGATCGATTTCGGTAGGATATATTACTTGCAAATGAATATAATTATAAAAGCCTATAAAGTATAGCTTTTCATATTTTCCTGTCAATATAGGGCAGTAATCTATCTCTGTAATGCACAAAGAAATTAAACATAAGCTCAATTCTGGAAATGCATGCTATTATGCATTACAGGGACTCTTGTCATCCCCAACTCCTTTCAAAAAACGTTAAACTATAAAACTGTTATTCTCCCACGGAGTTACGTTATATTATATGGATGTGAAACATGGACTCTTATTTTAAGGGAGGAAAGCAGATTACGAGTATTTGAGAATTTGGACATTTTTTGGAGCAAAGAGAGATGAACAGACAGGTGAATGGAGAAGACTGCATAACAGTGAACTACTGTACATGATCTTTGTAGGAAGCCAAATATAATAAGAATGGTTAAGTCTCGTAGACTGCGATGGGCAGGACATGTGGAACGAATGGGAGAATGAAAGACGTGCATGGAAGCTTCTTGTAGGAAAACGCACAGTTGATAAACCAAGAATGAGGTGGGAGAATAACATTAACCATGATTTGATGGAAGTAGATTATTCAGGGAATGATTGGAAAACATTTGCTCAGGATAGGGATATATGGAGAGCTTATGTCCACGCGGCCACGAACCTGTGGGTCCGATAGTGCCAGGGAGTTAGTTATTCTAATTTACTTTATAGATATAATATTGGAACCATTTTAGAATTAACACAATAATTTGAATATGTAATCATTGACAATATCGCAATCAGACTGACGCGATAATGTTTGTGTGTGCTACTGGTATTAACCAGTTCCAATAGCGATTGCACAATTTCAGATAATCTTTACAACCTGCAATTTCAGATTATATATTTTTTAATCAATGCCATCGGATTGCCTTTACCAGTATAAACCCCTAAGCTCGTACAACTTAAAAAAAATAGAACCCCCAACTCAAACGAATATAACCCTCTTAAATAAGGAAAAATTATTCATAATAGTAAAGATAAAAATAAACTAAAAATAGGGGCAAAATAATAAGAAATATAATTAGAAGTTAAAGGAAATGTTTGTTCCTTACGACTTTCTGGTATTCTCTCCTGTCATTGTAAGTTGGGGCGCCTGTAAAACGTTACCTCAATATGATACGTGATAAATGGCAATGACCCACCAGGAGATTCCTTACACCTAAACTTAACCTAAATCCAGACCATGGGCGACCCTTTAAGAGAAAATGTATGATCTGACCGGCAATCGACTCCGGGACCCCGTGAACTATAGTCAGAAGCTCTGACCACTAGCCTATAAGGCTGGTCCAATTTTAGAAGATTACGCAATTTTAGAATATTACGAAATGTGATGCAACCTTGTTGCTATATTGCACAATATGTTTTATTCAATGCCACCATGTAGTCATTTCGACATTCTGGTATTCTCTCCTAGCATGCTGTTATTGTAACCCACTTCTGAGGTTGGGACGTCAGGAAGGCGGGATTACGCTGCCCAGATGATATATCGTAAATGATGCTCCAGGAGAGGCCCTAATACTAAACTTAATGATTATGTTAAATATGGTAATGATGGCCAGATGATGTTAGGGGACCGCTGGGCCTTAAACTTTCCTGACATTTGTCCTACAGGTGAGGAAAAACCGCGAAAAAAATCAGGCTGTAAATTTGTCCCGACCGAAGATTGAATCCTGGCCTTCTGCGTGACAAGGCAGCACGCTACATCAAGACCACAGAGATACATTACTGCCCAATATTGGTAGGAAAATATGAAAATCTACACTTTATAGGCTTCTATAATGATATTGAATTGCAAGTAATATATCCTACCGATATCGATACCACGATCCTCAAATCCCGAAATGGACAAACATGAAGTTTAGAGTGAGTTACTGTTGTTAGCTTCAGTTGTCGCGGTTATACATAAAATAAGTCAATATTTTTAACGGGCCATTTGTTTAAAATTGTGGTTGATATTTTTTTTGGAACTTTAAATTTCGAAGGCTGATGAATAGAACAATTGGGCGGCATTCTGCATCAACCGACTATGCGCCATTATGTAAGTTTAGAGAAAAATACATTTAAAAGTTTAAGTCAATCTTCACTATTTATTGTAGCGCCAAACTAACAATATTGCAAGTTACTTTCCTTATTTGATCAATAAAACTAAATATATGGTCACACGTAGAAATACATAATATAATGGAAATGGACAGCTAATGACAAATAAGGGAAATTTTGAGGAAGTGGCTGAATTCAAATACCTAGGAACAATAATCACAAATAGAAATGAGGTGCACAATGAAATTAAACATAGGCTCAATTCTGGAAATGCGTGCTATTATGCATTGCAGAGACTCTTGATGTCCCAACTCCTTTCAAAAAACATTAAACTGAAAATATATAAAACTATTATTCTACCAGTTATATTATATGGGTGCGAAACATGGACTCTTACTTTAAGGGAGGAAAGGAGATTACAAGTATTTGAGAATAAAGTACTTAGGAAAATTTTTGGACCAAAAGAAAGATGAACAGACAGGTGAATGGAGAAGACTACTTAACAATGAACTACATGGTCTTTATAGAAAGCCAGATATAATAAGAACAGTTAAGTCTCGTAGACTGCGATGGGCAGGACATGTTGCACGTATGGGGAATGAAAGACTTGCATGGAGGCTTCTTGTAAGGAAGCCAGAGGGAAAACGCCCAGTTGGTAGACCAAGAATGAGGTGGGAGAATAACATTAACTGTGATTTGAGGGAAGTAGATTATACAGGGAATGATTGGAAAGTATTAGCTCAGGATAGGGATGTATGGTGAGCTTATGTCCGCGAGGCCATGAACCTACGGGTTCGATAGTGCCAGTGAGTAAGTAAGTAACTACCGGTACTTTCCTTATTTGACGGTATGCATCAACAATTTAAAGAGCGGAAACATTTTACGCTTAGCTGCATAACGCATTTATGTAGATCTGATTTGTTACAAAACATAGGACTCGTAATAAGGCTTGCAGTACTTATTTAAAGATTTTGGCGCTTAAAATGCGCCTACACTTACTTCATGAGCCAGTGCAACAGATGGCATCAAAGTCTCAATGTTTTAATGGCGTTTAGCCGATTGATGCACAACAACGTCCATATTCTCAGTTGGGTTAAGTAAATGATGGCTTGTGTGTTATACCAAAAACTTCATAAAGAGTGACATAGGCGTGGAAGTTAATTATTATTGGTAAATTGCATTACTATTCCCGGCCGAGGTCGATCGGTTTTTAGGAAGGAAAATCCAAGGGACACGCTAAAATGTTCCCACAGTATAGATGATAAGATTATAACATTTATTAAGGCTCCAGTCACTTTTATAATCCTCCGGGAGGAACTTTAAGCCATGGATTCCGAATCTTAACTTTCTCAGGCTTAAGCCTGAATAAAAAAGTTTCTGGGCAAAATTTAACCGACTTTTATCGCCCTAGTTGTCTACTAGATGTCTCAATGAGGTGATGTGCTAACCACATGACAATCGTTGACATCGGTAGGTAAATAATAAGCATAGCTAAATTATATTTGTTAAGGAACTTCCGTTAGAGGGCACCCATGTCCCCACGCGGGACGTATATACTACTATTAGTAGGAGTGATTTCATATATCATCGCTCAATAAAATTTACGTGAAATGGCCTGGAAATTTTCTAAGTGCTCTTATTTGAGGCATGAAGTACTTTTACTTGCAGTAAATATACGACATGGGACCCTTTCTGAAGGAAGACATGTTCAATACTTTTTCAGCCTTAAAAATCCATTGACCCTAGCCGGGTTTGAACCCATGAACGTCGGAACTAGAGGCGAGCTTGGTGACCACAAGTCCACGAGGACCGAAATAATAAAACTAATTATTGAACCCGAAAATTCATGATCGCCCAAACACAAGCTTTCCATACATCCCTACCCTGCGCTAATGTTCTCCAATATAATTCACCTCCCTCAAATCAAGATTAATGTTATTCTCCCACCTCACTCTTGGCTAGGTGCTTCCCGTCTGGTTTTCCTGTCTTTCATTCCTTTTCATCGAGTCATATGTCCAGTCCATCGCAGTCTACGAGACTTAACTGTTCAAGATCATGTAAGTCACTGTTACTGACCTGTCCAAACATTTCCCTCAGAACCTTAATAAAAATAATTAGGGTTTGGAAGTTGAGTGAAAATGTTTTTTTTTATTTTGTCTGAAGACGAGGCCCAGTTTAATAATATATATTTTGGGTCATTGTAGGCCAGAAAATGGTGGATTTTATTCGTCATTGTTTCGACTTTTTTGGTTTATTGGTCCTTTTCTTTTAGGTCTTAACGGTTTTTTTTTTGCAACATTACATTATATTGACTACATTTATACCATTTGTATAAATCAAGAATCCGCAAAGCCAAGTCTCTATTCCAACTTCTTTTTAAAACACCATCTAGTTTTACTTTCCAAAGACTTTTGTTCCGCGAGAAACTATTGAACCCTCACAAAACATCCCGTTATTTTTAATCAGCCTACTGATCGCCATTCTAAGTGTGAAAAATCGTTCATTCTAAATTCTCCAAGAACGTTCTTTTTAATGAACACAGAATTCCTTTTTACTATGTTGAATTAAAAGATCCATCCATAGTAATTCTGCCCGAAGGCAGGTCCTTCACTGCAATCATAGCATTTTCATGCTACGCTTGCACCTTTACTAGGGAATTGTAGGTGTGGTAGTTTCCCGTTGCTTTCCACACCGGTGAAGGATGATGATGATAATGATGATTATGATGGCCATATGGTTTCCGGGACCGTTTGGGCCTTAAAGTTTTCCTGACATTTATCTTACAGGTGAGGAAAAATCCCAATAAAAACCTCACCCAGAAAAACTGCCCCGACCGGGGATCGAACCCGGGCCCGCTGCGAGACCACAGCGGTGGACTATTAAAAGGATAAAGTATGAAAGAAGAAGCAATTTCAGTCTAATTTTTTTTCCGCAATGTATGTTGCATTTCACTAGAATTATGTAATTTTTAAACATTTTTATTACATTCATTAAAAATGCAGTTGAAACTAAACTTATTATTTAACTTGAACAGCCTTTCTTCAGTTGTTACATCTGTACATTCCATTTCCAACTGTAATGACAGCATCAATTATAGGACAAAAACTTGGTTGTGACCAAAGGTATCACATATGATACCTTGCACAAAACCCTCTTAAATGCCACCTATATATATGTTTCTTGAAATTTTATTTTTGATCCCCAAGAACCATTAAACGTGAAAATAAGATTACAATTGGCAAAATATCAATTCAGGACCCCCATAAATGCCCCCCCATTTTAAATTCTTTTCTTTGTTATTTAGCTCCCTAGAAACCCATTAAGCACAAAAATGAGTACCGATTTTGTTAATTTTTTTTTTCTCAGGGCGCAGGAGGCTAGAATTCGAGGGTTCAAACCCGACTGGAGTCGATTGACTTGTTTTCTCGTTAAAATTGATGTAATCGTAAAAGTACAGCCATAGGTTCCTTGTCGTAGATTTAGAACACCTACAAGTATCTCAAGCCTGAAATGAAAAGATCTCTGAACAAAATTTGTCAGAGCTTTCGCGCCCTCTTGAATAACGACGCTAAGGACCTTGGTTATTGAAAAGCGTATTTAAATATAATAATAATACATATACACAAGCGTTCTAAATACAACGTATTATATATTAAGGTGTTTAAAAATAACAAATTGCATTTTGTTGTGCAAGAATTGTAGCTGCAATATTGCCTGCCATTGTGCAATCATTGCATGAATGAGTATATAAAGAAGCGAGGACAAGCCCGTTCACAGCAGTCGAGATTGTGAGCTCTTCAGTAACTTGGTGTTCTATTGTTTTGGTGTTTACGAATGGTTAAGTATTTATTTTCTGTGCCTTTCAATTAAATAAGTTTCATTCATTATAATAATAACAATTTATTTTAAACTGTTCAAAATATAATAATTTTTAGAGCCACGTCTTAAAAAAAATTAAATTTTAATAATCACGGAAATAATTTTTTAAAACGCTATATAGTTGACTGCTTGCTTGTATTATGTATTATTGAAGCAGTAAGCTACAATTCTGGGTTAGATTCCTGGAAATTCAATTGCGTTCTGGAAATAAAAAAAAACTAAAAAATACAAGGCAATTAGAATAAGCGATTTGCTAGATGCAATTACCAAATTCGGTCAATAAACCGAAATTCAGGTTAGGATCTGCATTATGTTAACTATGCTATCAACAATTATCTCAGCTGAAAATTATTTTTTAATATGGTCGAATTTTATAAACAATAATTTAATATTTTATAATTTAAGAAATAAAAAAAATGTGTAAAAATATTATAAATCTGAGAATTTTTTTTTTTCCAAAATTTTAGATTTGTGATTTTTTTAAAATAAAAATATATAAATTAGCAATTATTATAAAAGTTCCCTTTTCTTCAATTTTCTTATTTGTGATTTGTTAAAAAGTAGCTATTAAAATTACAATTTTTTTTTCATAAATCTGAGATGCAGATTTTTTAATTATATATTTGTGATTTGTTAAAAATATGGAAATAATATAAAAAATATTATTTCATACATCTAACATTATTTTAAACATTAGATTTGTGAAATAGAGAAATTAATTAGAAAAAATTAAATGTTAAAAATGTTACTCTAAATTAAATATATATTCATGTCATAAACTTCTTTCTGAAAAAGTGAAATAGAATTTGTTAATCACTAAAAGAAGCCATAAAAATGAAAATACAGAGTAAAAATGCACAGAAATTTTAAATATTTGCCATTTTTTTCCACTGCTAACACAATATAAACAATCGAGTTACTTGAATTTCATGATATGGACTACAGCTGTCAACAAATTTTGGCTTTTGCCAAACATTTATGAAAATAAATGTAAAAATATTCAGCATATCCTTCAGCAGAGCACCACACTCTTACAATCTTTCAGAAGATTCAGCAGTAAACAATCAACTCAACAGCATCTCATCTCATCTCACCACATTAACAAATTCTTTGGACACAGCTCCACTTATCAAAGCTTGGACACAGCTCCAAAGTGATAATTGATAACAGGACTCTGTTCCTTATCTTATCACAAACTTCATTATTATATACTTTATACAAGAGCATGAAAATGGCATACACACACTTTAATTACAGAAATAAAGTGTACATTTTCTTTAGTATTAGGACGTAGTAATGAGAATTCATTATTTATATTTCAATATTTTATATAATAAATGTTGGACTCCGCTCCAACTTAATAAATGTAATTAATTGCTCCAACTTAAAATATAGTGAACGTTTGGACTCTGTTCCAACTTAAGAAATGTAATTAATTGCTCCAACTTTAAATATAGTGAATATTTGGACTCTGCTCCAACTTGAAAATTTAATGAATTTCTGGACTCTGCTCCAATTTAATTTAATGAATATTTGAACTCTAATCCAACTTTAAAAATGTAATGCATTTCTGGACACTGTTCCAACTTAAAATATAATGAATATTTGGACTCAGGCCCAACTTAAGAATGTAATTAAATTCTGAATTCTACTCCAACTTAAGAGTACAGTGAATGTAGGGATGGATACTCTTCAAATTTGCATTATGTTGTTTTCAAATGGCTGGAGCTTGGTTTACACCATTAGTCCTCTTGCTTCCCAATAAAGCTCAGCAATGTCTTTCCTGTCCTTTTTCTCGGGGTCTATATAGGGTATTATATAAGCATTTTGAGATAATGAACTAATGGCCTGTGAATAAAAATGTTCAAGTTATGATTCAATGTGTAAAATGGTTGGCACGCCACTGATTATTTCAAATTAAAATGGAAATAATATGGTACAGAGACTGTAACTTGCAACAGGCATGCGCCTTTAGCTCAGTGGTTATAGCAGTCTAATACCGAAGCAGACATAAGATTTATGCATCACGTTCAAAACTCCCTACAGTACGTGTACAATTTTTCTTTTTGTTCTTCCTGTATTAAGTGCGTACTGTAAATTAGATGCGTGCGTAGATTTACTTCTGGTTTAATTGCTTATTCATTATTTTACAGAATACGGTAATGAAATGTCGGCGCAGTACATCAGTTACAAAACTATCTATGTACGTATTGTAAAGATAATTGTTTGAAAGATTGTAATAATAATACGATTACTGTAGAGTGCAATAGGTTTCGCAAATAAAATGTGTAATTGTACTGTACAGTACTTATGTACTTAGATAAATGATAGTGCAGTGATTAATAACATGAAGAGGTATAGTGTATGTACACAAGGCATACATAATGTTATTGGGAAATAAAAGCAATGCTTTCGAATAAACCAGAAAAAAAAGTAAACCATCTGCAGACTCATTAAAGAAATTGTTCAAATTGGCGACTTCCATTCTCACAATACAGACGACATCGGCGGCGAAAGAATTCTCGTACCCCGTTCAAGATACCAGGTGTCTCACGCATCACATCACATGCTGCGAATATGCGTGCAACTAACAGTTCATATATATATATATATATATATATATCAACATGGGTCGCATACACTAGTGTTTTCAGATATCCCCACAAAAATAATCAAGTGGACTGAGATCTGGAGAGCGAGGTGGCCTGATGTGGAGAGGAACTTCTTCTAGTAATGTAGGTAGGACGTGCTCTAAAAATATCTTAAAATTACACCATTTAAACTCTGTGGAAGAAGGTAGGAGCCAATGATGTCAAAAATTCTGCCCACCCATATGTTCACCGAAAATCTCTGCTGGTGACTCCTCTGGAAGATGGCATAATCCCACACATGACTGTTCTTCGAGTTATGAACCAGCCCATCCGTATTAAATACTGCCTCATCAGTGAATATCACCGAGGAAAAGAAGTGCAGTGGCTGCAGCAAAGCCCGATTACAAAATTGGGCCCGTTGAGCTAAGTCCAGTGGCTTTAAGACTTGTACTTTTTGCAGATGAAAGGGATAGAGCTGGTCTTTATGCAGGACTTCCTAAATACTTTGATGGTTCGTATCCATTATACGTCCGATAGCACAGGTACTATTAGAAGGTTCCTCTTTCACTCTATGAAGAACATTTTCTTCAAAATCTGCAGTGCGGCGCTTACGTCTTGCACCGACGTCTACTCTGTTTACCTTCAACGTCCCATGCTCCCGCAAACGCCTATCAACAGACTCAAAGGTTGTTCGGTGAGGATGGCGTCTATCCGGATACCACTCCGCGTACATGGCAGCAGCTCTTACACCATTACCTTGTGCTGCACCATAAATCAGATGCATATCGGCAAGTTCGGCATAACTGTAAAGATGTTCCATGATGCTTTCATGTAATGCAACTGAACTGATACTGAAGTAACTTTTAATCAGATGTTAATGTAACCAATAGAAGAATAGGAATTTTGCGCATACCCATACTAAACAAATCTCAGTGTCAACATATAACAGTATACACGCAGTATACAATGGGAGAATAGGAATTTTGCGCATGTCTATACTGAACAAATTTCAGTGTCAACATATCACAGTGCAGAAAGAACGAAAGAAAGCGAACAAAAAAAGTCACCGGCCGTGATTTGAACCATCGAATCTTAAATCCATCACTTTGACCATTCAGCCACAAGTTAACCACACAGATTCTGCGTGTCTGACTCTGTACTAAGGCTCACGTTGTACCGATTCTACTAACCAGAGTGCAGTGGCGTGCAATCATCTGCTCAGATCGAAATTTTAAGGAATTTGAAATCCCAATATTTCATAAACGTTGTTGATGAATTATTAGAAATCAGGATCTCAGAATTAATACTATGATATGAAGTTATTCTAGTATAATTTTCTCTCCTAGTATGCTCTCCTGTTGATTTATCTGTATCAAATGTCGTTTAGTTTGATTCCCTATAACTCACCCATTTTCCCTCGTAGACCACTAGTTCATTATCTCAAAATGCTTATATAATACTCCTCTATATGCAGTTAAATGTATGCGGTATAATTCATTTATACCCTGTATATGTAATGTGTGTATGATACTTTGTTTGTTTGTCTTTTATGGACGTGAAAACCGCTCACCCGGCCTCTTTGAACAAGTTAAGTTTTCAGGTGCAGCGAGTTATGTATTACGCTCTAAAACCATTAGGTATAGGGATTCCCTGAAATGTAAATTTAAAAATCGCTGTAGCGGTCGTAATTTTCGATGTTTCACTACGAAACTCAGTATATCCAATTAAAATAAATAGAGGTAGGCCCGGGTAATATAAAAAATAAGCGAAATCTAACCATTCGAAGAGGAGTTTATCTAAAATGGAAAAACCAAAAATATTTTATATTCATTTACATTATGTTAAAATATCAATAAAATCTACTTATACATCTATTTAATTTTCAGACACACGCGGGTTTTAAAAAGAATTGCGATATAAATTTATAATAATTTTAATTTTATTTATTCAACTAGAAAGAGCACATATTTAATTGTTCTAGGCGTAGGGTATTAGCACTGACTCCAGCTGGAGTTTGTCATTCCACATAGAGGACATATACAATTATTTTAACAAAAATAAAATAGGAAACAAAAATATATGTCGTTTAACTTTCTATATTTAAACTGATAGAATGCCAAAATCTTGTTATTAAATTTAATTATTGCAAAAGGATGGTATCGTAAAATTATATTGTACTATTTGTTGCAGAATCTAGGGCAAATAACTTTTTCACATTAACCTTGAATATTACAGGGGTTAGTGTAAACAGTTTTCAAAAATATTTTTGAGTTGTATTTTCACAGATTCTTTGAAATACGCCTACAGTTAATGATGTCCTAAGAAATATTTTACTAAATTAAAATAAATGGCTATTCTAATGCAAATGACGGTCTATGAATATTGGATCGGCAAACAGAATACTAACTACCGACATGTTAACATGTTTATTCATGTTTCTGCCACATACTTATGTCACGTATTTTTCCCCAATTCGTAATAATACTTAATAACATATTATTAAGCTACACAAAACTAAGGTTAGGGCCAGGTATTTTTGATAGCTTTTAAATTTAAGACTATTAATATTTGGGAGTTAAAATAATTGAAGATGGAAACAATGATTTAGAAATAAAAAAATAGTTAAAGGTCTATCTGCAATAGCAACGTTGAATGGAATTTTGTGGATAAACATATATTCTAAGAAACTAAAATCCACGTTTATAAATCAGTAGTAAGACGTTTAATGACCTATGGAGCAGAAACGTGGACTATCAATGCCACATTCAAAATTGCAATCTACAGAAATTAATTTTTTAAAGAAATTCTGCAAGATGCTCTAAATTAGACAGGAACAAAAACAATATTATCTGAGGGGGAAAAAAAAAGAACTTTAACGAAACAATTATACATTTTGTGGTAAATAAACAATTACAATGGATTCCATGGATAGAGGGAATTATGACTTTTCTGAAGGACAGGGGACTGCAGGATAGTGACTGGAAGGATAGAGATGAATGGAGGAAGATAATCAAAACTTGTAGGGCACAGGGAGATGTTGTGTACATTTGAAACCTCTTAAATAAATAAATAAATTTAAGACTTATATGGGTACATATTTTATTTTTGGATATATTCCATGCTGTCCTATAATTCTATCTTCCAACGTTCTGTATTATTATTATTATTATTATTATTATTATTATTATTATTATTATTATTATTATTATAAATGCATATTAGATATTCAATAGTGGATTATATAAGATATAAGCATTTAAATTGGTATGAACACGTACGACGAATGCAAGAAGAAAGGTTTACCCAGGAAAACATTGGAATGGTGTCCACCTGGAAGAAGAAGGAGAGGAAGACATCGGAACTCGTGGATGCAAGAAATAAGAACTGGAATGGAAACAAGGGGACTGGAGGACATGGAGTGGATGGATAGAGACGAGTGGAGAAGAAAAATAAAACTTTAGGCACAGAAAGATGTGTAGACATTAAAATTCTGTATTTAATTAAACAATAATAATAATATTATTATAATATTATTATTATTATGATTATTATTTTATCCGTCCGGGTTTTATTTCTTTAAGCCTTTTAGCATTGCCTGATTTGTATGTAAGACAGGGAATTAGCCCATCGCTACAACCCCAAACTGGAGGACCAGGTTATTTGTTTTTGAGGTTTTCTTCCCTTAGCCTTTGACGAGCTGCAGGCAGCAATGTCTGTTCCCTAGACAGGGGCTCTTACTGGATACAATCAGCCAGCCAGGCTGACCCAGGTTTTTTTTTTTTTTTTTTAACGACGTTGTTAAAAACCTTTTTCAACCTGGCTTGGGACAGACTTCGGCGAATCATTAGTACAAAGTGTTATATAGTACAGAGTCCTGGACGCTAGGTAGGCAGCAAGTAAAACAAATAAAATAAAATTATATTTGGCGAAGAGCAGCAAGAAAATCAAGAAAAGAGAAAACTCGGAACCAGAAAATTGGAGAAATAATGAATCTTAAACATAATATTATTATAGAAGTATTAGAATAACGAAGGTTGAAATGATGGGCATCTGAAGACTGTATAAGGATATTCATAAATACACCTGGACGTCTCCAGAGATGGCGAAACTTGGAACCAGATAGCTCATGTATTAGTGGATAAACGCTGGCACAGTAGCATCATTGATGTTAGATAAGTTAGAGGGACAGACTGCAATTCGGATCATCATCGGTTCAGGGTGAAAATAAGACAACGGGCTATCGCTTATGAGAGGAACAAACGCTAAAGACGATTCTCAAAAATTTGAATTAATAAACTTGAAAAATGAAGAAATGCGTCAAGAATACCAAATTAAAATTGTTAATAAATTTGAACTACTGGAATCTTCAGATGACAATGTGGCAAACGAAGAAGAAACTGATATAAATAAATAAAGAATGGGAGGCTTTAAGAGATGTCAGCATCAGAAAGTATTGATTATTTAAAAAAAGAGGCAAGACAAGAAATGATGAGGAATGTTCCGACATTGTAAAGAAAAGAAAGCCAGCATAATTGAAATGGTTACACGAGCAAATGAGTAAATTTAGAGCATTTGGGTAGTATTAGACAGGAAACCACAAGGTTATTAAAGAGTACGGGAGGTAATATTTGAAAGATAAGATTAATGATCTTGAAATGGATGCAAAAAATAGGAACATTAGAGAATTATATCAGGGGATTAGGATAGAGAAGAAAGGGTTTCAGGCTAGATCAAATATAATTCGGAATGAAAATGGGGATATGATTGCAGATTCGAGGAGTATATTAAATAGATAGAAATTTTACTTTAATCAGCTATTAAATGTACATACAGAACAGGATATTCAAGAGGATAATTTACAGACAGCAGAAATGCTAGTCGCAGAACCAAGTGCGTTAGAGGTTGAAATGGCGATAGAAAAATTGAAGATGTATAAAACATCCATGGGCGTAGCGAGGTGGGTGCAGGGCGCACCCCCCTTGATTTTTGACCAACTAACACTATACCAAATTCCAGATGTCTTCGGACTATGACGGCTGCTCAAACATAGTTACTTACTCACTGGCACTATCGAACCCGTAGGTTCATGGCCGCGCGGACATACGCTCTCCATACATCCCTATGCTGAGCTAATGCTTTCCAAACATTTCCTGTATAATCTACTTCCCTCAAATCATAGTTAATGTTGTTCTCCCACCTCATTCTTGGTCTACTAACCGGGCGTTTTCCCTCTGGTTTACTACAAGAAGCTTCCATGCACGTCTTTCATTCCCCATACGCGCAACATGTCCTGCCCATCGCAGTCTACGAGACTTAACTGTTATTATTATATCTGGCTTCCTATAAAGACCATGTAGTTCATTGTTAAGTAGTATTCTCCATTCACCTATCCATCTCTCTTTGGTCCAAAAATCTTCCTAAGAACTTTAATCTCAAAAACTCTTAATCTCATTTCCTCCCTTAAAGTAAGAGTCCATGTTTCGCACCCATATAATATAACTGGTAGGATGATAGTTTTATATATTTTCAGTTTACGTTTTTTGAAAGGAATTGGGACATCAAAAGTCTCTGCAATGCATAATAGCATGCATTTCCAGAATTGAGCCTATGTTTAATTTCTTTGTGCATCTCATTCCTATTTGTGATTATTATTCCTGGGTATTTGAATTTAGCCACTTCCTCAAAATTTCCCTCGTTTGTCATTAGCTGTCCATTTCCATTATATAATGCATTTCTATGTATGACCATATATCTTGTTTTATTGATATTTACTTCCAGTCCTAATTCCTTAGTGTTACTCAATAGTGTGTGCGTGTTGTCCTTTAGTATCTCCTCGCTATCGGCCAATAGTACTACATCATCAGCATAAACTAACAGCTTATTAATACCGTTGAGTTGTAGGCCTTACTCATCCTCTGAAGATTTGATGGCTTGATCTTGTACAAAATTAAATAGTAGAGGAGATAGTGCATCTCCTTGTTTCAAGCAATTCTGGATTTCAAAGGTGTCCGAAAATTGTTTGCCTACACGCACCCTACTCTTTGTGCCATTCAGACACATTCGTATAAGTCTAACTAACTTTTTAGGAATTCTAAACTCCAGTAGGATACTATATAGCTTCTCCCTCTTAATTGAATCATATGCTTTTTTGAAGTCTACATATAGTTGATGTACAGCACCATTATATTCCCATTTCTTTTCTAAAATCTGTCTTATACTAAAAATCTGATCTGTTGTAGACCTGTTTCTTCTAAATGCATACTGATGATCTCCTAGAATGTCATCAATATAGGGAGTAAGTCTGCTTACTAATATATTTGTTAGAATTTTGTACGAAGTTGAAAGTAATGAGATGCCCCTGGAGCTGTTGCAATCAGTTTTATCTCCTTTCTTATAAATTGGTACGATAATCGATTCTTTCCATTCATCTGGAAGAGATTCTTTTTTCCAAATCATACTAAGCAACCGGCGTATCTTGTCCATCAATTTTTCTCCCCTGACTTTATCAGTTCTGCTGGATTCTCATCCGAATCTGATGCTTTATACATCTTCAATTTTTCTAACGCCATTTCAACCTCTAATGCACTTGCTTCTGCGACTAGCAGTTCTGCTGTCTGTAACTTATCCTCCTCAATGTCCTGTTCTGTATGTACATTTAATAGCTGATTAAAGTAACTTTTCCATCTATTTAAATACTTCTGGAATCTGCAATCGTTTCCCCATTTTCATTCCGAAATATGTTTGTTCTAGCCTGAAACCCTTTCTTCTCTATCCTAATTTCCTGATATAATTCTCTAATGTTTCTATTTTTGGCATTCATTTCAAGATCATTAATCTTCTCTTTCATATGTTCCCTCTTTTTACTCTTTAGTAGTCTGGTGGTTTCCCGTCTAATACTACCCAATTGCTCTAAATTTACCTCATTTGCTCGTGTAACAGTTTCATTTTTGCTAGCTTTCTTTTCTTTACAATGTTGGCACATTCCTCATCAAACCATTTTTGTTTTTCCTCTTTTTTTAAATAACCAATGCTTCCTGATGCTGACAATTTAATAGTATCTCTTATAGTCTCCCATTCTTTATTTATGTCAGTTTCTTCTTCGTTTGCCACATTGTCATCTGAAGAATCCAGTACTTCAAATTAATTAGCAATTTTGATTTGGTATTCTTGCCGCATTTCATCACTTTTCAAGTTTATTAATTCAAATTTTTGAGAATCATCTTTAGCATTTGTTCCTCTCATAAGCGATAGCCGTTGTCTGTTTTTCACCCTCACCAGATGATGATCCGAATTGCAGTCTGTCCTTCTAACTGATCTAACATCGATGATGCTACTGTGCCAGCGTTTGTCCACTAATACATGATCTATCTGGTTCCGAGTTTCTCCATCTGGAGACGTCCAGGTGTATTTATGAATATCCTTATGCTGAAATGTTGTGCTCTTAACAATGAGATTCTTTGATGTGGTAAAGGTGACTAATCTAACCCCGTTGTCGTTACTATCTTCATGAAGACTGAATTTGCCTATTGTTGGTTTGAATATATCTTCCCGCCCCACTTTTGCATTAAAATCTCCTAAGATAATTTTCATATGATATCGTGAAAGGCTATCAAATAAGCATTCTAATTCTTCATAGAACTCATCCTTGATCTTGTCATCTTTATCCTCTGTGGGAGCATGTACATTTACAATTATAAAATCATGCCGTTTACCCTTTAGAATTATGTATGATATCCTCTCTGACAAACTTAATATCTCGGATAGCGGACAGGGTCCTCCATGCATTTAATTAAATATATAGTCACGGCAAGCCGCGAATTAACGACAGTTTCCAAATAACTATAATATTTTGCTTTTTTTGTGCCTAATAGCGAAACATTATAGTTATTAGGAAACTGTCGTTAATTCGCTGCTTGCCGTGGCTATATATTTAATTAAATGCATGGCTCATGTTGAAAGCATTAAAAGCATGGTAATAGACCATCGCAAAAAGGTTATGAGATCTCCGAAGACATCATGAAAGAGATGGAGACTATAGCATCTGAGCTATGTGTAGAAATCACACTACCAAGAATATCCAATACGTAGACACATCGAGCTAATCCACAATGTAATCCCGAAGATTACTTTAAGGCGACCCTCTTAAATCCCTACTTGGATTCCTTTCACACAGCTTTGTCAGGCAGATTTGGAGAACAACTAACTAACTCACTGGCACTATCGAACCCGTATGTTCATGGCCGCGCGGACATAAGCTCTCCATATATCCCTAACCTGAGCCAATGTTTTCCAATCATCCCCTGTAAATCTACTTCCCTCAAATCATAGTTAATGTTATTCTCCAACCTCATTCTTGGTCTACCAACTGGGCGTTTCCTCTCTGGTTTTCCTACAAGAATCTTCCGTGCACGTCTTTCATTCCCCATACGTGTCACATGTCCTGCCCATCGCAGTCTACGAGACTTAACTGTTCTCATATCTGGCTTCCTATAAAGACCATGTAATTCATTGTTATGCAGTCTTCTCCATTCACCTGTCTGTTCATCTCTCTTTGGTCCAAAAATTTTCCTAAGAAGTTTATTCTCAAATACTTGTAATCTCCTTTCCTCCCTTAAAGTAAGAGTCCATGTTTCGCACCCATATAATATAACTGGTAGAATAATAGTTTTATATATTTTCAGTTTAACGTTTTTTGAAAGGAGTTAAGAAGTCAAGAGTCTCTATAATGCATAATAACACGCATTTCCAGAATTGAGCCTATGATTAATTTTCTTGTGCATCTCATTCCTGTTTGTGATTATTGTTCCTAGGTAGGCCTATTTGAATTCAGCCACTTCCTCAAAATTTCCCTCATTTGTCATTAGCTGTCCATTTCCATTATATAATGTATTTTATGTGTGATCATATATTTAGTTTTATTGATATTTACTTCCAGTCCTAATTTCTTAGTGTTACTCAGTAGTGTGCGCGTGTTGGCCTTTAGTATCTCCTCGCTATCGGCCAGTAGTACTACATCATCAACATAAACTAACCGCTTATTAATACCGTTGAGTTGTAGGCCTTCTTCATCCTCAAAAGATTTGATGGCATGCTCTAGTACAAAATTAAATAGTAGAGGAGATAGTGCATCTCCTTGCCTCAACCCATTCTGGATTTCAAAAGTATCCGAAAACTGTTTGCCTACACGCACCCTACTCTTTGTGCCATTTAGACACATTCGTATAAGTCTAACTAACTTTTTAGGAATTCCGAACTCTAGCAGGATACTATATAACTTCTCCCTCTTAATTGAATCGTATGCCTTTTGGAAGTCTACGTATAGTTGGTGTACAGTACCATTATATTCCCATTTCTTTTCTAAAATCTGTCTTAAGCTACAAATCTGATCTGTTGTAGACCTGTTTCTTCTAAATCCACATTGATGATCTCCTAGAATCTCATCAATATAAGGAGTAAGTCTGCTTACTAATATATTTGTTAGAATTTCGTACGAAGTTGAAAGTAATGAGATGCCCCTATAGTTGCAATCAGTTTTATCTCCTTTCTTATAAATTTGTATGACAATTGATTCTTTCCATTCATCTGGAAGAGCTTCTTTATCCCAAATCATATTAAGCAACTGGCGTATCTTGTCCATCAATTTTTCTCCACCTGATTTTATCAGTTCTGCTTGGATCTCATCTGAACCTGATGCTTTATGCAGCTTCAATTTTTCTATCGCCATTTCAACCTCTAATGCACTTGGTTCTACGATTAACATTTCTGCTGTCTGAAAATTATCCTCTTCAATCTCTTGTTCTGTATATATATTTAATAATTGATTAAAGTAACTTTTCCATCTATTTAATATACTCCTGGAATCTGCAATTATATCCCCATTTTCATTCCGAATTATGTTTGTTCTAGCCTGAAACCCTTTCTTCTCTATCCTGATTCCCCGATATAATTCTCTAATGTTCCGATTTTTGGCATTCATTTCAAGATCATTAATCTTCTCTCTCAGATATTCTCTCTTTTTGCTCTTTAGTAACCTTGTGGTTTCCCGTCTGACACTACCCAATTGCTCCAAATTTACCTCATTTGGCTCATGTAACCATTTCATGTTTGCTTGCTTTCTTTTCTTTACAATGTCGGCACATTCCTCATCAAACCATTTCTTGTTTTGCCTCTTTTTTAAGTGATCAATGCTTTCTGATGCTGACAATTTAATAGTGTCTCTTATAGCCTCCCACTCTTTATTTATATCAGTTTCTTCTTCGTTTGCCACATTTTCATCTGAAGATTTCAGTACTTCAAATCTATTAGCAATTTTGATTTGGTATTCTTGCTGCATTTCATCATTTTTCAAGTTTTTTAAATCAAATTTTTGAGAATCATCTTTAGCGTTTGTTCCTCTCATTAGCGACAGACGTTGTCTGATTTTCACCCTGACCAGGTGATGATCCGAATTGCAGTCTGTCCCTCTAACTGATCTAACATCGATGATGCTACTGTGCCAGCGTTGATCCACTAATACGTGATCTATCTGGTTTCGAGTTTTGCCATCTGGAGACGTCCAGGTGTATTTATGAATATCCTTATGCTGAAATGTGCTCTTAACAATGAGATTATTTGATGTGGCAAAGGTAACTAATCTAACCCCATTGTCGTTACTATCTTCATGAAGACTGAATTTGCCTATTGTTGGTTTGAATATATCTTCCCGACCCACTTTTGCATTAAAATCTCCCAAGACAATTTTCATATGATATTGTGAAAGGCTATCACATACTTACTTACTTACTCACTGGCACTATCGAACCCGTAGGTTCATGGCCGCGCGGACATAAGCTCTCCATAAGTACATCCCTATCCTGAGCTAATGCTTTCCAATCATTCCCCGTATAATCTACTTCCCTCAAATCATAGTTAATGTTGTTCTCCCACCTCATTCTTGGTCTACCAACTGGGCGTTTTCCTTCTGGCTTTCCTACAAGAAGTTTCCATGCACGTCTTTCATTCCCCATACGCGCAACATGTCTTGCGCATCGCAGTCTACGAGACTTAACTGTTCTTATTATATCTGGCTTCATATAAAGACCATGTAGTTCATTGTTATGTAGTCTTCTCCATTCACCTGTCTGTTCATCTCTCTTTGGTCCAAAAATTTTCCTAAGAACTTTATTCTCAAATACTCGTAATCTCCTTTCCTCCCTTAAAGTAAGAGTCCATGTTTCGCACCCATATAATATAACTGGTAGAATAATAGTTTTAAAAAGGCTATCAAATACGCATTCTAATTCTTCATAGAACTCATCCTTGATCTTGTCATCTTTATCTTCTGTGGGGGCATGTACATTTACAATTATAAAATCATGCCGTTTACCCTTTAGAATTATGTATGATATCCTATCACTGACAAACTTAATATCTCGGATAGTGGATAAGATCCTCCTTCTGACTAAAAAACCCGTTCCAAATTCAGGTCTTTCTGCACCCCCGTAGTATAATGCAAAGCTTCCTGATTCTTGATTACCTTCTCCTGGCCATCTAATTTCCTGTAAAGCAACTATATCCAAGGGTGATTTATCTAATTCACCTCTAGCGCCCCGCTATTGTATAAAGTCCTAACATTCCATGTTCCTAGGAACATGTCCCTATGTTTGAGCCTTTGGCATGGGTTCCCTGAAGTAGTCCCCGCCCGGAAAACCGAATGGGGGACTATTTTACCTCCGGGAAATTTTACCCCAGTTGAACCCATGTCCGCATTTCTTGACGGTTCTATTTTCACGGTGAAAGATCGTCGCTCTTTCGACCAAGGTACTTTTTTCGTCTGGCTTATCACCTTCGACCAGTCCGGCATGGGTAACCCTATCGGCAGCAATGCTACCGCCGGCATAGCTCTCGGGATCATTTAAGCACGCAAGCCACTCCACCACGACAAGGTAAAGATACCATGGAGGGTTGGAGAACAACAGGGTTCTGCTTTTGAACTTCAAATGCTGCACCCTAAGAAACTAAAAAAATTGTGAAAGATGCCCAAGCAACAGCGAGTAAAATTTCAGAGTATTATAAAATAGAGGGGTTGTCCTCCGAAATTGAACTATGGCATCGTGTGTGGATGAAAGGAAGTGACAAGGTTAAATAAGGTGATTTCGTTAACATCGTGGAGAGTGCGATTTTTTCGATCCATCAGAAAAGCAATTGTAATATGCCTGTCTTTACCATGCACTATGGCGTCGATTGAACGCACTTTCAGCACCCTAAGGAGAGTGAAGACATGGTGTCGTTCTACAATGACAGAAAATCGCCTTAATGACCTGAGTATGCCCGGTCTGCACAAAAAAAAATATTAAAAATGATATTGAAAAATTCAAACAAAACGTACTTAAAAAATGTTCTCAAACAAAAAAGGCGAGTCAAACCGTGTGCATATTTGTACTTTATTAGTGGCTAAAATTATAGCTAATAGTTTCAATACAAATAACTATAAAAATTACGAAGTAATCTTAACAAAAAAAAATCAATTCGCCCGGCTAGCCTAAAAATTATGCAATTATTTCACTATCATTCTTCATATTTCCTCTTCAATAGCGCAGTAGTTTTCTTCCGAAATATATTGAGATTAGTTTAAAAAATAAATGTAGTATTTTGTATTTTTGATTTGTTCGCTTGTACCTGGAAGGTATACAGTCAAAAATTTGCATCCCCCTTAATCCAATGCTGGCTACGCCCATGAAAGCATCAGGTTCAGATGAGATCCCAGTAGAACTGATAAAACCAGGGGGAGAAAAATTGATGGACAAGATACGTCAATTGCTTAGTATAATTTGAGAAAAAGAAACTCTTTCAGATGAATGGAAATAATCGATTATCGTACCAATTTATAAGAAAGGAGATATAACTGATTGCAACAACTATAGGGGCATCTCATTACTTTCAACTTCGTACAAAATTCTAACAAATATATTATGTACGCAGAACCTATTTAGGGATCTCCTATAAAACAAAAATATTAAGTTAATCGCCCATTAGTAGCAAAACTAGTTTAAAATACAGATTAATTAGTCGAGTTTGGACTTAATATTGAGTTCACTGCCCAGATCTAAATGTTTATATCTATAATGATATAAAATTCCATCTTCCACAATAAGCATTAGTAATATATACAAAAAAATATTTTTAAGTAGCGTCAGCTAGTCTGAGATGGTCAGCTACACAATAAGTCAAATTCCATGTTTCTTTTGTCCGCACAGCATAAACGCTAACGGTACTGTCACAGTATCCTGACTGTAGCAGATTACAATCAACCATTTCATCGTGACATAGATCACATCAAGGAGATGGGTTTTTTCGCAATTAATATGATATCCATCTGAGTACTGTCCATCAGGACATAAGCATTCATCTCAACACGTCTAGAATTTTAAGTGACACTTAAGACAACCTTCGTTTATCTAAATAATGATAATTTATGAGTTCCTAAATCATAGGGAACTTAAAAGTTTTCAGTGAAATCAGTTCAAGAACAAATTCAACGACATCGCCTTCAGACACAGTAACTAACTGTACAGATAAAATTTGAATTGGTAAACTTCGTTTTATGCTTCACATTATATTGTGTTGAAACTCTATACGGGCGCCATAAATCCTATTGTTATCCCTGAGAAAGATCCCATGGCTCTCCGACCCAATACGAACCATCCCTGAGTTCATCAATCAACGAAACACTACTATATAAAAACCAACCCTGAGCAAACCTTTTTCTGTTCTAATTAGTAAACAGACTTATTCCCTGTATTAATGACATTCTAGGAGATCATCAATGTGGATTTAGAAGAAACAGGTCTACAACAGATCAGATTTTTAGTATAAGAGAGATTTTAGAAAATAAATGGGAATATAATGGTACTGTACATCAACTATACGTAGACTTCAAAAAGGCATACGATTCAGTTAAAAGGGATAAGTTATATAGTATCCTACTGGAGTTCGGAATTCCTAAAAAGTTAGTTAGATTTATACGAATGTGTCTAAATGGCACAAAGAGTAAGGTGAGTGTAGGCATACAGTTTTCAGATACTTTTCAAATCCATACTATTTAATTTTGTAAACTAGATCATGTCATCAAATCTTTAGAGGATGAAGAAGGCCTACAACCCAATGGTATAATAAGCCGTTAGCTTATGCTAATGATGTAGCGATAGCGAAGAAATACGATTGCCAACACGCACACGCTACTGAGTAACACTAAGAAATTGGGACTGCAAATAAATTGTAAGCAGCGATCATCGAGCAGCACTGGGTTTCCAGCGAGTACGCGTGACCGCTCGATAGATGGCAGGCTGGAGCCCAGGAGTGCAGTAAGCTGCCCACCAGGTGGCAGCAGAAGGCGGGAGAGAGAAGGTTGGCAACACGGCCGGAAGGCAGGGGAAAGCGGAAGAAGCCATCGAGGGGATTCTTGGTGTGCGTGCTGTAGAAGATAGACGTGACTGTGTGTGTTGCGATTACCACGTGTTTCTATTAGTGCCCATACTTCGTTACTTCTTCGTTTTACATATCAGAAGTGGGATAAACCCTAGTTTTGTGGTTTTAGTGGTAGTTTTTGTGATCGCAGATTTACCATTTATAGTTATTGGAAAATTAAAAATGGCCAGCATGTACAGGGAAGATTCCATGCTGGACTATGATATGGAGGTGGAGGATGATCGTTCACGTGACGATCTGACTCCACTTTCCGGGTCCAGCGTGGATGGCGATCTAGGACATGATCTGGCCGTCGACACTAGGGAAGATAATGAGATGCCGGCGGGCACCCATGCGGCAGGCGGCCACGTGGGCGACGATCGATCCCTAGCGGTCGATAATGGTGGGCCAGCGGGAAACCCCGGGCAGGTGAGTGAGGCGGCTCGAGGGGACCCAATGCAACTGGCGTTGGCCCAACTGCTTAGCCAGGGAGACTTGGCTAAGGCGATCACGTCGGCGGTGGAGGAGCAGGCGGCTCGCATCTTCCGAGGCGTGGAGGAGAAGTTGCGCCACGCGGGTGTCTCCCCTAAAACTGGAGGCGCCAGTGGGGCAAATTTTAAGACGCCCAAGGGGCGCCCTCGTACACATCATGGTGGGTGTTGTGGTGGGGAGTGCGCCTCTAGCGCGAGCGTGGCCAGCAGCGCGAGGGCGGCCCGAGCGGGTGGAGAGATTCTGGACCTGTTCGATCCCGATGATCGGGATTGTAACATCGATCGCTGGCTCCACAAGATCGACCAGCTGGGCCGTATCCATGGTTGGTCCGAGTACGAGAGGTCGTGTTACATGCAGGCGAAACTACGCGGGGCGGCGAAGACGTGGTTTAACCGCCTCGACGACTATGACCTCTCGTGGGGAGAGTGGAAGAAGGCCCTGCGTCGCGCCTTTCCACGGCGGCATGATTTTGCGGAGTCATTGGAGGAGCTGGTAGCAAGGCGTAAGCTGCCAAGCGAGTCCATGACGAAATATTATCATGCCAAGCTGGCATTGTGTGAAAGGTGCGGGTTTACGGGAGAGAAGGCCATCTCCTGTATAATCAAGGGCCTCCCGCTCGACCTACAGGCGAATGCTCGGGCCTTCAAGTGTAGGACTCCCGGTGACCTGTACTCGGGATTTCTGGGTGGGTTGGATCGCTATCAGGCGAGTGGCCAACCCCACCCACCAATCTCACGAGGGAGAGAACCGGAGAGGGTTCCTGGAGAGGGAAGAAAGCGCGCTCGTGTGGACAGCAGGCAACAGGCGCATGGCGCAGTGAAGCGTCGGGTCCGGTGCTTTAACTGCCAGGAGTGGGGGACCCATATGAGCCGGGACTGTCCAAAGGCGAGGCAAGATCGGTGCCAACGATGTGGCAAGAGCGGCCACTCGAGATCGATCTGCCCAACGCGAGCCGCAGGAGAATCTCAGGACCACACTGCTATGGTAAGGCTTGTAGATAGTAACAGTAGTAATGTCTATAAGAAGGCCGCATGGACCAAGGATGAGAAGCGCATCACAATCTATATAGATACAGGTAGTGAGTATAACATTGTCACAGTGCAGTGTGCCCAGCAGGCGGCTGAGGGAGGGATGCGTCCAACATCAGTGGTCTTGAGGGGTTTTGGTGGCGGTACAATTCTTGGTACAGGTGAGGTCACTTTGAATATTAGAGTGGATGCGATTCAGCTCCAAATTGACGCCATTGTGGTCACTAGTGGTCTGTCAGACGTGGACTTACTTCTGGGACAGCCAGCACTGCAGGGTGACGTGGTATTGGTTGTGTCTGGAGGAACAGCCACCTTGTCGCGGGCAGAACCTAGTGTTCTCACCAGTGAGTTAGATGTGGAAGCCATGGTGAATGGCTCCGACTGGTACCAGGTAAGAGCATGTTCAGATGTTTTGTTAGCTCCAGGTTCAACCACCATGGTTAATGTCAGGGTAGTAGGCGCAGACCCTGGCACAGAGGTTTTTGTGGGGAGCCGGAGTCATGAGGAAAGGGGTACCTGGATTGCAGTGTCGAACGTGGTAATACCATCACATGGAGAACAACAGGTGGAGGTATGTAATCTGGGTCCGAAGCCCCTGCTCTGGAAGGCAGATCGTGTGTTGGCGAGAGCTCATCAGTGTGATACTCGTCACACGTCACAGGTAAATCGGGTGTTGGCAGATAACCAGCGGGGTGTTGAAATGGATTTCTCCAATATTGATATAGGCGATATCAATGAGGGTGAGAGAATACAGCTGGTTAACCTGCTACAAAGGAAGGCGATCTGCTTCTCGACTGGCGACAATGATCTTGGGCTAACTCATCTAGGCGAGATGAAGATTCAGGTAACCTCGGACAAGCCAGTGTACCATCGTCCGTACCGGCTTTCTTTTGCAGAAAGGGAGAAGGTACGCGAAAAGGTGCAAGGGCTGTTAGCGAGTGGGGTTATTCGTGAATCCGAGTCTGAGTATGCGAGCCCCATACTCCTAATACCAAAGAAAAATGGAGACATTCGAATGTGCTGTGACTTCAGGGCACTTAACCGGGTAACGATTAAGGATAGGTATCCGATGCCTCTAGTGAGCGATCAGCTGGATAAGCTGGCAGGGAGGTGTTACTTCACAACCCTAGATCTGGCGCAGGGTTATCACCAAGTCCCAATGCACCCAGACTCAATCCAAAAGACAGCTTTTGTTACTCCTGATGGCCACTATGAATATCTGAGGGTCCCGTTTGGGTTGGCGAATGCCCCAGCAGTGTTTCAGCGAGTGATTAACAAAATGCTGAGTGGACTGGGTACGGATACTGTACTTGCCTACATGGACGATCTTTTGATTCCATCCACGGCGGTGGAACCTGGTCTGGTCCTTCTGGAGAGAGTGCTGGAGATGGTGGCTGAGGCAGGACTGAAGCTGAACTTATCGAAGTGCTCCTTCCTGAAGGACCGATTGGAGTACCTGGGTCATGAGATCAGTGCAGTAGGGGTGAGTCCAGGAAGGAGGAAGGCGCAGGCGGTGAGTGAGTTCCCAGTCCCCGAGAATGTACATGGCGTAAGGCAGTTTCTGGGATTGGTGAGTTATTTTCGTAAGTTTATTCGAAATTTTGCAGTCTTAGCCAGACCACTGACTGACCTCACTCGGAAGGATGTCCCATGGTGTTGGGGACCTAACCAGGTAGAAGCCTTTCAGACATTGAAATTGTCTTTGGTGGAGAGGCCAGTCTTGGCCCTGTATGATAGTGCAGCCGAAACTGAAGTGCACACGGATGCCTGTAAACTGGGGCTTGGTGGAATGTTACTGCAGAGGCAGAAGGATGACAGTCTTAAACCTGTGTTGTATTTCAGCCGAGCTACTAGTCCAGCAGAGCAGGTCTACCACAGTTATGAACTGGAGACACTGGCGTTGGTGGAAACGGTCAAACGTTTCCGGGTTTACCTGGTAGGTATTCACTTTAGGGCGGTCACTGATTGTTCTGCAGTACGTGCGACCATGCTGAAGAGGGACCTGGTGCCACGAGTGGCCCGGTGGTGGATGGCTTTGCAGGAATACGACATGGAGTTGGAGTATCGTCCTGGAGCCAAAATGCAGCATGTAGACGCATTGAGCAGGAACCCGGTGAATGTGAATCTGGTAAGCTTGTCTCATGATGATTGGTTTTTGACTGTGCAGTTGCAGGATGACAAGGCGCAGGCGATAGTCACAGCATTGGCTGAGAATACAGCAGACAAGGGCCTCAAGGCGGATTATGTGATGCAAGATGGCAGATTGTATCGAAAGACCCAGGTGGGGAAGAGGCTATACGTGCCAGCAATGACAAGGTTTAACCTATTGCGTAAGCATCACGATGAGGCTGGTCATCCAGGATATGAGAGGTGCCTGAAGTTCCTCAAGGAGACTTACTGGTTTCCGAGGATGGGACGTTTCGTGCGTAAGTACGTAGATGCATGTCTCAGGTGTGCGTTCAGCAAGGGTGACTATGGGCGGCGGGAAGGCGTCCTGCATCCCATTAGGAAACCCTCTGTGCCCTTGGACACGGTGCATGTGGATCACCTTGGCCCTTTTGCAAGGAGTGCAAAGGGTCACAGCTATGTGCTGATGGCGGTGGATTCCTTCACTAAGTTCACTTGGGCGAAGGCTACCCGGACTCTACGTTCGGCAGAAGCCATTGAGAAATTGAGAGAGATATTTGGCGAGTTTGGATATCCAAGGAGACTGATCTCCGATCGGGGACTGGCGTTTACCAGCAAGGCGTTTGCTGAGTTTCTGGCGGAACGAGGTGTGCGGCATGTCCTCAATGCTATAGCAACACCTCGGGCGAATGGTCAGGTGGAAAGGCAGAATCGAACAATCCTGAGTGCGATTGGTGCCAGCACAGACTGTGAGACCCGATGGGATGAGAAACTGAGTGAGATTGTGTGGGGAATGAACCGTTGTGTTAATGCGAGCACTGGGTTCTCCCCAGCACAGCTCATGTTTACTCACCAAGAGGGTGCTGTGGCGGATTTGTCTGGTGGAGTGCAGGCGGCAGAGGTGGCTGAAAGGGGTGAAACCCTTGGGGATATACAGCAAGCTGTCAAAAGGCGAAGGGACAAGGCGATGGAGAACCTGACCAAGGCGGAGTTGGCGATGAAAGCGCGCTATGACCGAAGGCGTAAGGTCGCAACCAAGTACAAGGTGGGAGACTTGGTGTTATGGCGAGAGGCGAACACGTGTTCTGGCGAAAAAGGGGTGAACCGAAAATTACTGAACAAGTATGGTGGTCCCTATAGAGTTTCCAAGGTGTTGGGGAACGACCGGTACCAGGTGAGTACTGTAAAAGGCATGCGCGGGTACCGGAACTTCACAGCAACTGTGGCTGTGGATTCTCTCAGGCGATATCATAGTACTGTTCCGGGCGATGAGCAAAAAGACTATGATAGCGACGGCAATGAGGCCGTTGATGATCGACAGGATCTGATTGATCTGCTTGAGAGCTGAGCAATTAATGAGGGCATTAATGTTTGCAGGATGGTCGAGTGTAAGCAGCGATCATCGAGCAGCACTGGGTTTCCAGCGAGTACGCGTGACCGCTCGATAGATGGCAGGCTGGAGCCCAGGAGTGCAGTAAGCTGCCCACCAGGTGGCAGCAGAAGGCGGGAGAGAGAAGGTTGGCAACACGGCCGGAAGGCAGGGGAAAGCGGAAGAAGCCATCGAGGGGATTCTTGGTGTGCGTGCTGTAGAAGATAGACGTGACTGTGTGTGTTGCGATTACCACGTGTTTCTATTAGTGCCCATACTTCGTTACTTCTTCGTTTTACAAAATATAAATAAAACTAAATATATGGTCACACGTAGAAATACATTATATAATGGAAATGGACAGCTAATGACAAATGAGGGAATTTTTTTAGGAAGTGTCTGAATTCAAATACCTAGGAACAATAATCACCAATAGGAATGAGATGCACAAAGAAATTAAACATAGGTTTAATTCTGGAAATGCGTGCTATTATGCATTACAGAGACTCTTGACGTCCCAACTCCTTTCAAAAAACGTTAAACTGAAAAATATATCATCATCATCATGAACAAATTCGTTTTAGGCCATGTGGCCTGTACGGTAAACCTAGCGAAGATGGTCTTGATCTTTCCACCGATGTTTTGGTCTTCCTTGGTCCCTATGTCCAGTTGGGGTATATTGGAATGCCAATTTTGGAAGTCTATTTCTTGCCATTCTTCTCAGATGATTTTTCCATTCTTGTTGGTATCTTTGGATATCTTCATTTAAACTTGCTACTCCAAGTTTTCCTCTGATAGTAGTGTACCTTTGGTGATCTAGTCTATTAACTCCTAACAATGATCGTAAGAAGCGCATTTGGCTTACTTGAAGTTTATGAGAGTTTCTTTTATTTAAAATCCAAATTTCACTTCCGTATTTTAGAGCAGCTTTTGATGTGACGTTATGTAATCTTAGTTTTGTCTCTGTCCTCATCTGTTTACCAAAATGTCTTCGTATTACCCCATTCATTTTATTATATTTTTGTAATTTTGAATCAATGTCACTCTTATACTCTGCAAATACACTTCCTAAGTAAGAGAAATCTGACACTTGTTCTATAATTCTGAAAAATATATAAAACTATTATTCTACCAGTTATATTATATGGGTGCGAAACATGGACTCTTACTTTAAGGGAGGAAAGGAGATTACGAATATTCGAGAATAAAATTCTTACGAAAATTTTTGGACCAAAGAGAGATGAACAAACAGGTGAATGGAAAATACTTCTTAACAGTGAACTACATGATCTTTATAGGAAGCCAGATATAATAAGAACAGTTAAGTCTCGTAGACTGCGATGGGAAGGACATGTGGTACGAATGGGGAATGAAAGAGGTGCAAGGAAGCTTCTTGTAGGAAAACCAGAGGGAAGACCAAGAATGAGGTGGGAGAATAACATTAACTACGATATGAGGGAAGTAGATTATACAGGGGATGATGGAAAACATTGACTCAGGATAGGGATGTATGGAGAGCTTATGTCCGCGCGGCAATAAACCTACGGGTTCGATAGTACCAGTGAGTTTGAGTTCTCTATGTAGAAGAAGATCTTAGATTATTCTATAGACTTTGTGTATTGACCAATTGTGTCGTCTGCTTAAGTCGTCGTTCTCCACCTTCTCCACATAGTGGTGGGAAAAGTAGTTCATTCTTATGAAGTATTTCGTTCACTCTTACTCACTACAATGAAGCGCTTCACTCGCTAAGCGTTGTAGTTCTTTACTTCACAAGCTAGCTCTATGCTATAAAGTTTCATTAGTCTGTTAGCTACTGAGCGAAGTGGTTTAGATTGCAGCATTGGAAATTAGTAATCTGAAGGAACCTAGTTTAAATCCCCATCCAAATTACATGAAGTTTTCATGGTTGTTCAATCATCAAGACAATGCTAAGCATACATGCATTATCATCCATCACTAATCATAATTCAATCACAAAATAAATTACTAAAACTGCAAAATTCCTGACGCATTATGATCGTAGATATTAACACGTTTATAAATAAAAATAAACAAAAAATACTTGTGCTGTTCGTGTTATTTGAACAATCCAAATATGTTAACGTTAATTTATATCTAAATTACAATTAAATCCCTATATCACATCAGAAACATATGCTAAAGTTTAAATGTCTGCATTATTATGTCGACGTTGCCGTCTCGGTAAATGCGCGGTTATCACGACTGGGATCCCAGGTTTGAATCCTGTCGGTTCCAGAGGGACATTGGTGGTGGGCCATACTGGAATTTTTCAGGGTTTTCTTGGGATTCTCCCTTTCCCCATTTTTTTCACCTCACAACACTCTCCATTTATCTTCCCTCCCCCATCATGTCATTTCATGTTTATTATTCACTCATTCTTTTCATATCACCCTTCCCCTCATCTCATATAGGGAAAAAAGTCTAATCTGGAAAATCACAGGAGTTTAAAATATTTGGTTGAGGTGATTCGGGAGGGGGCACATTCATATACTTCCTCACGACTCGGAGCCTATGTAACAACTTATTGCGGAATAGGCTCAAAGGGGGGTTGTAAACCCCTCCTTGATACCCTGGGCCCAGCCCAAAAATGGCGAAACCAGGAATACCATAACAGACTATATAACACTGTAGAATAGATTTAATTTCCATAATTCATAATAAATAACGTGTACTATAATATAATAAAACCTACACAAAGATTTCCGTGTTACGGACATTGAAATCCTGAGCCCATATTTTATTCTAATCTAAAAGGGAGGGTTATAGCCTCTCCTTGAGGCCATGGGCCCAACCCTGAAAATGATATGACTCATGTGTGAATCTTGAAGTATAGAAACCAGGAACACTAATACAAACTACGTAACAGCGTATTTAATGTCCATGTAGGCCTATTCATAACAAACAACATATTAAGAAGGGCACTATGATACAATGAACCTACAAAGGCTGTTATGTTACGGACATAATAACCGGAGCCTAAGTGTTGTTATAATCTAATTTAATAATAACAATGTTTTATAGCTACTGGTGAAATTGCTAGATAATTTATAGCAAATGTGGACTTTTATTTCAATAATGTTGATAAAATATATCTGTAATAGAATTTTATCATAATATTGCTCCTATTTCCTATTAATAGGCATATGTAGGCTGAAATATTTTCAACCACAAAGAATTTGAGGTATTATAGCCTCGCTATGATGGTTGCCCAGCGGCTAGCTTTGTTTCCCCGCATATGTTATATATATAATTAAATATAAAGATGCCGATTACCGCCACTCTAATAATTCCGCATGTTAATTATTGTCAAGCATTGCCGCGCGATACCCGCTTTTATATAAACAGACAAGCATCATAGTGAGGCGATAATACCGAAAAATGTGAAAATATCTAACTACTTTTTTTTAATGTCTTTACAAAATGTGGCATAGATCGTAAACTCATATTTCATCAATTTTGAAAATTAATTGTCTGTTTCACTTTGTCCTTGTGGCAATCCTGTAACGAGGAAAGTTTTATGTAATAATAGTATTATAGAAACATTGTTATGTTTTAAATAAAATAATGATTCAATTCTGAAGTTTATAAAATAGTAGATAAATCAGATAAAAATGATTGCATGAAATATTTGTGATAATTTAATATATTGCATCAACAAATTTTACATAATTACTAACCGCAGATATCTTAAATAATTTCTGGGAATATTTTTTTTACGAAAATATAGGAATTGAAATTGCATTACACTGGTTATATAACATCGCTGTGAGAGAGTAAAACCAGTCCCTCAACATTTCAAAGAGTGGGGGGAGTGAAGTTTGCCTCTCTCACACAGTTAACACACTGTGTTACACACAGACACTTCATTTTTTAATGACATTCATTCGCGAACGACTTCATTCGTGAATGACGCTTCGTGAGTGTCGTTCGCGAATGACACTTCACGAGTGAAGAGTTAATAGAAACGAAGCGCTTCATTGAAGCAGTTCGATCGCGAACATAGAGAACCGAAGGATCGCGAATGACCCATCACTATCTCCACCCATAGAGAAACTTCGAATAGAGGGGAAACTGAGTTCAGTGACATCTAAAAAATTTCGGTCGTTTACGATGAACTACAATGAGCAAACTACAATGGTAGCGCTGTTTCGTAGTAACAGAATATGTAACTAAATAAAACAAATGCAAGGCACACGGCGTCGTTCACGGCGTGTTTAACGGTGTTCACTCGGGATTATGGGAAGTTAGCCATTTTGTAAATTTAAATTTTTAATTGCTATCCTTTCGTTCTATGTAGACGGTACTGTAAATTATCGAAAGTTAAAATCATTACTTAGATTTTATTTTACTCTAATTTGTAAGTAAATTCAAGCTTGTTTACATTTTTAATGTGAATCTATTTTCAAAGATAAACCTACTAGAAGTGATAAAATTCTAAGATTTGTTAGGTTAGGAAGAGTGATGTTAGTGTACAGCCATTTCTAATAAACATTTTAAAAATGTGACTTTATAATGGACAGATGTACGACATGGCTAAGGTTATTTAATAAATATTGTTTAAAATATGTATGTGAGAATAAGGGGGTAGGTCAATTGTACATATTTATTAAAAGAGCTCATAATGCACGTTTTAAAATTTTAATAAACGAAAATAAATTAACATGTTTTATTTATTTCCATTCTTCCTTTCTGTTAAAATTAAAGAAAATCTGTAGGTCTGAGAGACTGGGTATACATAATTCCACAATTTAAGATTAATTAATACGTTATTTATTCCTATAAAAGTTAAATTCAATGATTATTCACCAGATGGCGTTATACAGGGTGGACCGCTCGAATGGACCTAATTTCAATTGCTTGTTACTGGCAAACGGTTGAAGATAGAAACTTAAAACAACGTTCATATTACAGAAAAACTCACCAAGTTTTGATATCCAGATCACCACATCTCTATATGAGCCCCAGCAGTCACTGTGACGATATCAAAGCGATGAACAATTTCTTGCCAAGTACGTTGGAGTATGTCTTCTGGAATGTTCTCAATAGCCTCTATGATGCGCTCACGAAGATCACGAAGGTCTTTGACTGGGGTGGTGTAAACTTTATCTTTGACATAGCCCCAGAGAAATAAATCCAGTGGTGTTAAATCGGGAGATCTCGGGGGCCACGCGATTGGTCCTCCCCTACCAATCCAACGGCCAGGAAAAATGTTGTCCAAAGTCGTACGAACTTCATTGGACCAGTGGGGAGGAGCACCATCTTGCTGGAAAACGATGTTAGGCTGCAGTTGTTCATTTGTGGAAAGAAGAACTGCTCCAGCATGTCAAGATATGTGGTACCACGAACAGTTTTCTCGGCGAAGAAAAACGGTCCAATGACCTTATTATGTGACAAACTGCACCAAACATTCATCTTCGGACTATCACGAACATGCTCTTGAATAACGTGAGGATTCTCCGATCCCCAGATCCGCACATTATGCCGGTTTACCTTGCCTGACAAATGGAAAGTGGCTTCGTCCGAGAAGAAAATCTTGGTCATGAAGTCAGGATCAGCGCCGAGACGGTCCAGCATCGTATTGGCGAATTCCACTCGTTTCGGCATGTCATTCTTCTCCAGACGTTGCACTAAATGCACTTTATATGCGTGCAGTTTGAGGCGTTTGTGGACAATCCGTTGTAATGTCGATTTTGGTATTTGAAGTTCCCGCGAAGCTCTTCTTAATGACTTCCGGGGGCTTCGCTCAAATGCGGCTTGAACATTTGCTACCATTTCATCGGATGCTCTGCGACCACCACCATGCTTCTTCAACACAGATCCTTGAGCTAATAATGTATCACGCCACTTCTTTATGCTTCTAGCAGTTGGAGCATCACGGTTAAACACACGCCGGAACTCCCTTTGAACTCTAATGATTGATTTAAACTCCGCATACCACAAAACAGCTTGCGCTTTCATCTGCGGAGTCGCCATTTTCACAAACAATTAAATCTAAGAACGAGAAACGTATCTTTGTGCCATCTACCGACAGGATTCGAAACTTGGTGAGTTTTTCTGTACTATGAACGTTGTTTTAAGTTTCTATCTTCAACCGTTTGCCAGTAACAAGCAATTGAAATTAGGTCCATTCGAGCGGTCCACCCTGTATAATTATAATTCATAATTTTACCACCAGGCGGTGCTGAATTTCATATTAGTACCAAAAAAAGAACCGAAAAAAATTAGGTGTCGTTAGTTGTATTACACTAGCGCCGCCTGTGGCATGTACGCGCAACTCGTCCACTTTCTTCTCTGGTACTCTGTGATCTCCACCGACCTCCACAGAGTAGTTTCTCTATGGTCGTCAAGCGCCAAGCGTCAACGTTACGTACATGTATGCGATTGATAACCATTGATAACAAACAAACGTTTTGATAATGTGTGCCAAACCGAAGTTGATTGTGTTTGATTTGGGTACAGTATTATTACTTATGTTTATTCATCTATGAATTACCAAATCGATGACCCAATAAATTAGGTATTTTCAATATGATCATGGATTGGAGCTTATATATTTTAGGTTATGTTTATGTTCTTATACTTAAATAATAAAATCGACTCGAGTTTGCAACAGGGGTCAGTAAATTTTTTTTTAAAAAAACCTTACATAATTTTACTTTCACGGATTGTTCTTCTTAACATTAACTAAATCTTCATTAGAGACATAATATTTAGTAGGTGGAATGAAGAATTATATAAATGAATGATTATTCATATGTTAAAAGACGTGCATGGAAACTTCTTGTAGGAAAGCCAGAAGGAAAACGCCCAGTTGGTAGACCAAGAATGAGGTGGGAGAACAACATTAACTATGATTTGAGGGAAGTAGATTATACAGGGAATAATTGGAAAGCATTAGCTCAGGATAGGGATGTATGGAGAGCTTATGTCCGTGCGGCCATGAACCTACGGGTTCGATAGTGCCAGTGAGTAAGTAAGTAAGTATTCATATGTTAAAAATGTGGAAATGTAAATGGAGTGACGGCGAGTTATAGCGAAGTTGCATCACAATTTACAATTTTTTTTTCGGGTAAACTAAGCTAGGTATCATTCTACATGCCTAAATTAAATATGTGTGTGTATATATATATTCATTAATTAAATAAAAATAAAACGTAGTTTTATTTGATTTTCATATTTATTATATAATATGATATAATAAATATGAAAATCAAATAAAACTACGTTTTATTTTTATTTAATTAATATATATGGATTTTCATCAAGTAAACACCAACTCAATTGATTATATATATTTATATTTATTATATGATATGAAAAGAAAAATGAATGCTTGAGTCGGGATTTGAACCCGAGTCTCTAAACTCTGTACTGGTACGTTTAGCGCCCTAACGACCTGAGGTACCGAAGTATTCCAACACAAACATACATTTTTCGGGTGTGGTATACTAACCGTCGCAAAAAAAAATCAATTAAATTTCTTATGCCACTGATGCACTAAACACTTTTAAACATGTTTAAAACATTTTGCAACACTTTTAAACACGTTCTAAACATCTTACAATGTTGCAACGATATTTTTTTAATATTTACATATTTACGTAAAACATGATTGTCCTACATTGCTTACTTGCTACTTTCTGCTTTTTCCCTCCTCTTCCTATGTTGTTCCAACGTTGCCACCATCAACAACCCAAACTACTCCAGATGTTGCCAACATCACTTCCACGTTCCCTGGATTTCACCTACGTTAGAGTAATTGATTTGTGTTACAGAAATTGATTTAGGTTTGGTTAGCTTTTAGGTTCCTTGCTTTTTAAATGTGATTTATACGTAAAATAAATTACCTCTTCATATCTGTTATTCTATGTAAAGTTCAAAATGTCGGACGGTTACCACATAAAATCATATTTCCACTAGTTTATTTTGTGTTAATTATACATATTTAGACAAATTCTGGGAATTTTGTGTCGATGTTGGTCATACTGATTTCATATACATATACTGCCAACTGCTGGAGGTTGCATTTATCTTTCTGGGATTACATGAAGCACTAGCGCATGCGCACTGGGATTCTATAGAACTTAGAAGAATTTATATGCGACGGTAAGTACACCTTATCCCATTTTTCTTATATATATAGTATTCTCAATTCACACAAAAGGTAGCAGAAAATCGTTCCGACTGACATCTAGTGGCCAACGTAACAGTTAAGCAAATTTTTTTAACGAGAATATATATATGTATGTGTGTGTGTGTGTTTTTTTCCCTCAAAATAGATTCAGAAAATTACTGAAAATTGAATGAGAAGGTGACATAAAAATAACCTAGATAGGCTACACCAAATTGTTGTTAAAACATGTCTATTACCAATGCTAAAACAGAAAGAAAACTTATTTAAAATAGGCTAACAAAAAAGTCAAGATCGTTGATTGCCTAAATATGTCCTAATTTATTCAAACCTACCTAATCTAAGCTAATCTACCTAACCTAACCTGAATAAATGTGTTGACAATTGGCTATAGCAGAAATGTGAATCAACATGTTGATAACCATGATGCAAGCATGAATATTAACTGATAAGGGGGAAAAAAAAACATTAGAATAACTCAACCAATGATTTTTTCTAAGTTCTACAGAATAGCAGTTGCAAGTGTAAACATTTATGAAATTGTTGCTGGTTGGAACCACATATCTGTGAAATCAGCATGACCAACCTTTGCAATAAATTCCCAAACATGTTTATAAGAAATGAATGCACATTAATCTTTTAAAAAAACATTAACACCATTGAGGTTATTGTTAAATATTTAAAACAATGAAAGTTGTACCTGTGATGGCAGTTGTCCTCAACAAATTAAAATTGTTTAAAATAATCAGCTACCCCCTTCGGATCTAGTTCTGTTTTCAAAGTTGTTCTGTTGGGTATTGATTGTGTTTAACGAGCATGTTGTATAATGGGTTGATCTGGTAGGGTGTGTTTTCATTCAACGGGTTATCATTTCTTGTTTCTATTATTATTTCTATTTCATCTAAGATGTTTATCTTCCAGTTATCATTTTCTCTATGTATTATTTAATAATTATATATTTCAATAATGCATTATATTATTTCAATAATACATAGAATAAATGATAATGGAAGATAAACACCTTAGAGGAAGTAAAAATGATGAAGGAAACAAGAAATGATAACCAGTTCTCCCACCAGATCAGCTCTTTATAAAACATGCTTGTTAACCACAACCAGTACCCAACAGAACAACTTTAAAAATGGAACTAGTTCCGATTATTTTAAAGAATTTTAATTGTTGAGAGGAACTGTCATCACAGGTACAACTTTTATTGTTTTAAAATATATGTACACTAATTTGCCCAGCATAACTAAACAAAATAAATTATATAATTATTATTTAACCAGTTAAGTTGTAGCTACACATTTACAGCAGCGTCTCCCTAAATGGGACATTTAAACCAGGTAGTGGCTACCCTCTGTGGGACATTCAAATTTTGTATTCCTTTAAAGAATTACAATTATTTTCTAATGCTAATATTTCTGTTAATATGCTATATATCAAATAAAAATGTTTATATTATGTGAATATTGTAGTTTATCTATATGCATTAACGATAGAAGAAAATATAATTGAAATAAAATAAAAAATAAAAATATTAACAAACAGACAAAAAATAATCAAAAATAAATTGAACGAACTTGTAAGCACACCACTATTTAGCTTCAGCATGCACGACACTGAACCTATAAGAATGCACTTTTTCCCCCATCATTCACAATCCGGCTGGGTGTCATAAATTCCAAGATTTTGTCAAGTTTAGCCACCAAACTGCAGTGTAAACTAGTTCACTTTTGTACATTTTTCTGACCCTCACACAAGTCCAGTTAGAATGTTTTTTTTTACCTTCACTCATACAACAACAGTATACTTGCAAGAGGAGGGAGGGGCTATAACAAAGTAAATGATAAGATCGTAACAAACAATGTTAGATGTGTCCCTATACCTGAAAATTGAAAATGTAATTATATACTGCTTGCATGCAGTCTACTCACAATTTCTTAGATATATTTTGTTGAATATCAATTTCATCTCATTTCGCCCTCAGTAATCCACAGTGTGATACCACTTGAAACAGGGCACTGCACATAATGCCACATTGCAGTCATCTTAGTGAATCTTATTTGATGCCGTTCACCTTTTTTATAGCACACGACACAGCGACGCTTGGGTTTCTGTTTGGATGCTGATGATGGGATAAATGACAGATAATGTGCAGCATTTGTCCTGGTTGGTGGTGCTAATTTTGCAGGTCTACCAGAGGACTTGTTTTCAGATTTATGATAGTTCAGTATAATGTTCTCGATCAATTTAAATTGAAATTCCATACGTTTCATATTGCCCCCTGATTTGACATAGAGCAAATATAAATTGAGGCAGCATATGTCTATGAAATGCCTATATTGGTTCTGGTAATATTTATTCATCCTCTTTCTTGTGCTACGATGACTCACAAGATAAGCGTCACTAAGATCTACCCCTCCCATTTTCAAATTGTAGTCGAGTACAACTTTAGGCTTTGTGATGTCCTGGCTTTGAGCCTTGGTAGATACCGTCTTCTCATCATGAGTTGTACTTATGAGGCAAATATCCTTCTTTTTCATTCCACTTCATCACTATCAATTTATCCTTGTGGGCCGATACATGTTCTCCCTTCTTTAGCTTGGTTTCCCTTATTTCATTAGGTACACCTTTTCTGTTCTGGCGTAAAGTTCCAATTGCATCAGTTCCTTGTCGACACAATTTTTCAAATAAATCAGGACTCATAAACCAGTTGTCCATGGTAACCATACATCCATGATTTAGGAGAGGGTTCATTAGTTCCAACACAACTTTAGACCCATAAGCCTAATTTTTTAACTGGTCGAATATTGTATCCTTCCCTACATATATAAGGAAGCCCGATTTTTGCCTTGCATAATTCAAATGATTTTATACCAAATTGGTAACTTTTAGAAGGAATGAACACTTTTCAAGCTAGTCTTCCCTTCCAGATCATCAACGACTCGTCTATCGAAATATCATAATTCGGAGTGTACACACTTTTAAGTCTATTGTTAAGGTGATCTAAAATCAGTTTGAGTTTGTACAGTCTCTTAGAACCACACGTCGCCTCATCATACTCCTCATTATTTACAAAATGTAAAAATTTAATCAGAAGGTGGAATCTCCTTTCTGAAAACAGTTCCAAAAATATTGGTGTTTCCAAAATTTTCCTGCGTGAAAAATAACTTGTATTTTCAGGTTTTTGGTGTAACCCTTGTAATAATAAAAATGCCAGCAATTTAATTATTTTGTAGCTATTCGTTTCATTCCATTTATGGGCTCTTGATTTCCCTTTTATTAAATGTGCATTTTTTTGTGAGGAATTGCTCTGCATAGTGATTTGTTTCATCGCTTATGTGATCATAAATTTCTTGTGTAATAAATAGTTAAAAAAATTCCAAGGGATTGGTAGCGTCTTGGATTTTTACATACAACAAGCATGATGCGCATAGACGTGATAGCCAGTGTCAAACTTAAGGCTTGATGTGCCGCTCTTCACAGCCACTACAGGAGGGATCAGGCATGACGCACCCTCATGTCAGTGGTTAATAAACTATAAACTAATCTCGTGAACACTAACTTGTCTCATTGTAACCGAACAACATTAAGTGAATTTCTTAAAATATGCTTTGGAATTAATTGTGAATGTTAGTCATTCTGACTTCACAGATATGTGCTGCCATCTGGCAGCAATTTTATAAGCATTTGCACAGGCAGTATGATTCTGTAGAACTTAAAAAAAAAATTTGGTAAAGTAAACTAAACTTTTTCCAAAAATGTTTAGTTGTAATTACAAAATATTTAAAATAGTATGAAATATTAGCAAAGATGGGAAAAGTTGCCAGATTCATAGATTGATATCTGGCTTAGAATAGCCAATTTTTCTTTAAAAAACTTTGAAAATACTTAAATATACCAAATAAAATTATGGGATTCTGTGATATGCCCAAAACAAATAAAAAAACAAAAGAATGCAAAAATTATTGTAGCAGTATTTGAATAATTAGGAACATATAGGCTTATGTTCTTTTAATCTGAAAAATACCCCATATTAATAATGGAAGATGTATATTAGCCATTGCTAAAAAATAGTGGCCGACTTAGGAAAAACATGCTAACAAAACAATGAAGGTTGTGATCTACCTACTAATCTCACCTTTTGTACATAATCTAAACTACCTCACCTAACTTTAATAAACATGTTGGATATTGGCTAAACAGCAGAAACTTATTGGCAAACATTTTAGCAGTAACTGATGTCATCCGATGACTATCTATCTACAGCGGTGAACAGTCCAATGTTGGGCCTTAGCTTCTCCTTTGTTAGAGTTAGTTGACCAAGTTAATTTATAATATTATAATGATATTGTGAAAAGAAAAATTAACGTCTGAACCAGGAATCGAACCGTGGACCTCTAGTTCTCCAGACTAGTGTGCAGCCCACTACGCCATTCTAGACTTGACACAAACATTAACAATTCCTTCCACATATACAAATCTATAATTCTCGTTTCATCCGCTGTCAGGTAGGTGTCACTACCATTGTCACTTCATTTAGAAGTATCTATATTTATATCTGACAGCGGACGAAACAAGAATTATAGATCTGTATATGTAGAAGGAATTGTTAATGTTTGTGCCAAATCTAGAAAGGCGTAGTGGGCTGCACACTAGTCTGGAGAACTAGAGGTCCACGTTCGATTCCTGGTTCAGACATTAATTTTTGTTTTCACAATATCATAATATGATCCATTATTGGAATTGTGTTAAAATAACAGTATTGGATAAAGTTAATTTAGTTCCACTTACTTCCCAAAGATGTCATGAATGGTATGTGGTGAACATACCAACCCAATGAGACATCTAGTATTACTAGGATAAAAAAGGTTGGTAAATTTTGCTTAGAGGTCTCTTTATTCAGGCTTAAGGATCTTTTACGAGCCTGAAAATCTTCAGACTCAGGAAGCATGACTTAGGGTCGCATGTTTGGACGCATTAGACAGTAAAATGCCTTCTCTGCTGAGCAAGTTGTATGCTAATACGATTTGCTTACTCAGAAATCTGTTCATGCGATAATAATTGGTTAAATTTGTAAGCTACCTGCGGAGGTACCTTACATGAGCAACTCAAATTAAAATCCCGAAGGGAACCGATGGTAATCGATGTACTTTGCTGCTTTATCCAACATTTATCCAAGATGTCGGACCTTGAAGACTTCGATCATGTTTTTGGTATACACGGAGAAGAGGAATTTGATAGAGTCTACCAAAGAATTCAACTGGAAGAACAGGAGAATCGGCGTAATATTGCGTGTCGCAGACGTGTTTGTATACGGTATTATTTGCGGGATGCAAGCATAAATGCATTCCTCTATAGCAGACGAATATAACGGAAGTGGTTTTATCGCTGAGAATTCTGGGTAATTCGTTGCCAATATTACGAAAACGTCGACTCTCATGCATTACCGATAAGTCAGCCGTTAATTCGTTCTCAGCAATTGCTCACGGTGAATCAGCTCACTAGTGATTGGAAGTAATTTGAGTAGAGAGTAATGTTCTAACATACGACCCTTAAAGTCCCTCCCAGAGACTTTCTCCTTGTATTTTTCCATCCTATAAAATTCCATCGATCGTGGCCAGGTTTGAATCCACGACTCTCAGGACCAGAGCCGAGAAACATAACCACTATCCACCATGGCTGACCGATAACTATTGGTATATATTTATATATATATATATAAATAATCATTTGTGCTTCATTGCAAGATTCATAAACTGGCATCTCGCATAGAAAGGAGTAAAATTAATTGGTAACTGCATAGTAGTCCTATTAAAATATAGTATATAGTTGATGTAAGTTTCAAATTGCAGGAATCAAAGGCTGGACGAACTAAAGTAATTTTTGTTTTACAGATTATACTCTTTGGCCTTTCTGGGTTGATACTCACGTGGATCCACCATTCAGAAAGGACAAGTAAGTAATGTTGTTAAAGTATAGTATTAAAAACCACAATTAAAGATTGGACCATTCTTGTTGCAGTAAATGAGATCTTAAACAGTGCGTGGGTGATCATACAAGGGGCTTGCCTTACTATTGATCAATCAAGATGTTTGTCTTATGATTATTATAGTGATCCATAATCCTGTGTTGACGAAGTTCTAGCAGTGAAATAGAGACTTCTATGTTAATCTTAATAACAGTTTACATTTGTATCAAGATACCGGGTATTGTGAAGAAAATGCAGCCCACTGTGTGCTAGAATGGACCACAGGTTAAAATTATCTTGAATTTTTTTGATTCGATTCCGTACATTTGTGTTACCATCATGCTTTGTTTTACAGCAACATCTAACAGTGTTGCTCTTTACAATAATTCATTATTAATTTCATACATCTCAATGATGGATAAATCATATTTGAAGAGAAAAATTATACGCTCAGACCAGGACTTGAACCCGGGACCCTTGGTTCTTGGTCTAGGAAACCAAGGGTCCCGGGTTCAAGTATAATTTTTCTCTTCAAATATGATCTAACAGTGTATTTCCTTACTATGTAGAAGGGTAGACCAATATTTTTTTCATATTATGAGGACGGGAAGTGGTAGGTCATGCACAGATAATATATTTTGCATAACACAAATGATAGAAAAAAAAAGAGCTGCTAACAGAGATTTACATTTGCTTTTTGTTGATTTAACCAAGGCATATGATAGTATTCCCCAAAACATGTTATGGGAAACTTTGGACAATTCTAACATTACCAAAAAATTAATATAAGCTATAAAAGCATTATACAAAGGATCTATTTCGAAAATAAAAGTTGGAAATCATATAACAAAGAGATTTACTATTACAAAAGGTTTAAGGCAAGGTTGCAGTTTATCTCCAACTCTATTTAAAATTTATCACAAAAGAGTAACTAACAGACTGGAGGAAAAAATGTCAAAAAATGGTCATACCCATCCAAAATACACATGTATATTCACTACATTTTGCAGATGACCAGGTATTAATAACACAAGACCACGATGACATAGAATATATGGCTAAAAAACTAAAAGGAGAATATGAAAAATGGGGACTTTATATAAACATTGAGAAAACTAAATACCTGTGTATAGGAGAAGAAATGGAAAATATAAATTTCAACAATGGAGAAGAAGTAAAACCTAGTATTGAATGCACTTATTTAGGAACAAAATTAGACCATTCAGGCGATAACACAGTGGAAATTAAAAATTGAATCGCACAACAAAACAAGCAATAAATGCTTTAAACTCTGTTTGGTGGAGCAAAAATATTACAAAAAATAGAAAATTACAAATATATCAAACCATAATTCAGAGCATTTTAACATGTGATACTGAAGTCTGGCAAATTCCTTCCAGGGAAATGAAAAGAATTTTAAGTACAGAAATGGATGTTTTAAGAAGATCAGCTGGAAAATCTAGAATGGATAGAATACGAAATAAGGGAAATTATGGGTGTAGAAGAGGAGCCGGACATCATAGACATTATAGAAAAGAAAAGATTACAGTGGTATGGCCATGTCAAAAGAATGCCAGAACAAAGATTGCCTAAAATTGTTATGGAATGGATCCCAATGGAAAGGAGGAAGAGAAGAAGACCGAAGAAAACTTGGATAGAAGAGGTACAAGCAGCTATGAATATCAGAGGAATGGAGGAAGATCAATGGATGGACAGAGAGGAATGACATTTGGTTTCCGGAAGACGGCGGCAGCTGCCGTGATACCGGATGATGATGATTATGAGGACAGTATTGGTTAGTTAAAATGTAGACTTGATTAATGAGCAAAGGTGAAAGGTTCTTATTCTACAAGAGTAAGGTGTACTTGTGTGTAGAGGTAACAACATTAATTTACATTACTTTTCCTTGTGTTTGGGAAGGTACATTACAGTAAAAAACACCAAAAAGATGCATAAATTACCATAGAAGAATTTAATTATCAACCTTATATATATATATATATATATATATATATATATATATATATATATATAAATAATTGTTGGGGAAAAATATATGAGAAATAGGAGGAAAAAGAATTAGCATTTCATATAAATTTAACCAAAAAATTGTGAAAAGAAAAACAATTTCCATACTTTTGGTATATTTGGTTACGTACATTTATTAACAAAATGAATTCTTTAGGTTTTTAATTTTTCTTTTTCTTTTAGGTGAGGCAATGAGATCAGTCAGTATGTCAAATCTGTGATTCTGTTTCCCACCATGATTGTGAGCTCACTTTTGGAGCAGTCATATATATATATATTTTTTTTTCTCATGATTTTAACTTAGATTTATGTGAATTTCTAATTTATTTCTTCCCTATTTCTTGTACTTTTTTCTCACCAAGAACCTATATGTATATCTCTAGTTGGTAACTAAATTGTATAACCGTAATTTTTGCATTTGTTGAAAGTTTAAAAAAATACGGTATTACTTTTTCTGTAACAATCCCAAAGTTACCTATATCAGAACATAATTTCTGATAAAGATATCACCAATAGTGAAAAAGAAGATTATTTGGGTATAGTGTCATTGGAGTCTGACAATCTTTTGACAACACTGCAATCTTCGTGCCAGCTGGGAACATAAAGTAAGACCTGCCAAGATTCACAACAGTGAGAGTAGTAAAGTAGCTTATAACTGACCACATGTCCCGTGCTGCAGCCTGACAGTTTAAAACAAGAACTTGCATTGATTTGTAAGGGAAGAAATTTAGTCATTGGATTTCAGCCAGTATAGATCAACATCATGAGGAATTTGGATAACTATATTAAGTAGCAACTCCAGGTTGAAAAAAAAAAAGAAGCTATAATGGCTGGGGGACCCAAAGTGATACCTATCCTGGCTGAATGTTGTTCACCTCTGAGATTAACACATGGGGGTGTCAGGCTAGCAGGTAGTTCCGGGCCTTCTAGATCTGTCATACCATATTTTTCTTTTATGTGATCACAAACTGTGCATTATATGATGTGTATTTTTTCATGTAAATCACTTTGTTCTCTGAATTTTTGGATAATCTGTATGGTATGCCTTTGTCTACATAAATTCAAATAAGACAACCTAAAAATACAAAAATTATTGCAGTAATTTGTGAATCTATCTATCTATCTATCTTAACATGGGATGAATCAAATGCAGCCCTTAGTTGGATGGCTATGACATCCCTTACGGGCGATTAATAAATTTTATTAATACACCTAGAAATGACAATAAATTATCAAAATTTAAAATAATATGTGGCACCATTTATAGAACACTAAACATAAAACAAGGAAGGATACAAGATTGAAGTTCTACAAAACAATGGTGGTACCGGTACTTTTATATGGTAGTGATCCTGGGTAACAAACAAGAGGAGTTCAAGTACAAAGTGCAGAAATTACCTTCCTAAGGACCAAAGGATGCACAAAATTGAAGAAATAAGAAGTGAATTGGAAATATATTCAATAAATTACAGAATTCAACAACACCGCGTTGGCTGGGAACAGCATGTTCAGAGAATGGAAGAAACAAGATTGCCCAAGATAGCATATCATTATAAACCAAAGGGATGTAGTAAGACCTAGAAACAGATGGAAGGAATGATTGTGAATCTGGAATAGGCAAATCTCCTAATACCTTGAAGTGAAGATGATGATGATTAATACACCTGCAGCTTCCAAGGTGATGCCTTTTAGCTCTGCTAATTTTGAAGAAGTTTCTGAAAGAGTAGGAACAAATATGTGAATAATTATCTGAGAAATATATATATATATATATGTACCTGGCAGACGTCCTGCCCGAACATTCAATTCTCATGTCATGGCCGGATGATAAAAATATTAGTTACTTTTTTACCATAAAAGTCACTAAATAAGACGTAATTAGATATTATTAAATAAGTTTGCAAGAAAACCTCTCACACCCATCTGTTGTGGTTCAAGAAGTGTGCATGATGACGTCACATTGTTTTCGCGCGGAATATGTTCATCTACTTATTCCGATCATGGAATAAGGGAGCTGAAACACATAAATGGTTATTATGATTTATCCATAATAGAATACTTCATACTCAAACGTTTGCTTACCTGCTATTAGCGAGTTCAGATATTTGAATAATTGATAAACCATTTGCTAAGTGACATTTAACATTGAGTTTGACATTTCAATCTTTTAGTTTCATTATTGTGTGATAGGCTACTTTTTTTCCCATAAAATTCACTAATAAAGATGTAATTAGATATTATTAAATAATTAAGATGTTTGTACATTCTTACCTCTTATGGTTGATTTTGTCAAACATATGTTTCAAGGCTTTTGAGCCCCATTGTCAGCGATTATGATGGGGCTCAGAAGCCTTGAAACATATGTTCGACAAAATCAACCAAAGGAGGTGAGAATGTATAGACAGAATGTCTCAATTATTAAACAAACTTCTTAATAAGAATTAAATGAATCGTGATTTCTTCTTACCTCATACTTACCTTCATACTTCTATGTTAAACAGCTGAGGATGGTGACAATGGTCACTAATACTGCAGTGCTGTGTTTAAAAAAAATAAAAAAAACATAGAAGTATGAGGTAAGAAGAAATGACGATTCATTTAATTCTTATGAATTAAACCTCATAATGTTAAAAATTCTCAAATTTCTTATACAAACTTCTTAATGTAACTTTCTATTGTATTTTAAAATTATTAAATAAGTTCACGAGAAAACTCCTCACTGTCATCTGTTGTAGCTGAAGAAGCGTGCATGATAATGTCACATTATTGTCGTGCAGAATATGTGATAATGCAGATGACTACATATCTGACATAAAAAATTCCTATAACCAGATTGCAACGCCACCTACCGAGTCCAATTGTGAATCTAAACCTTCCAGGGACCCATTCAAACATACACAAAAAATTTCATCAAAATTGGTCCAGTTTCTAATTTCGCATTTCAAGTAAACCTCCACTTCAAATTGTCAGATTTCATTAATTTTTGGACAATACCTAACTCGGTTTAAACGCCTAATGCTTTTAGAGGGTCCAATTGTGAATCTAAACCATTGAGGGACCCAATCAGACACACACAAAACATTTAATCAAAATTGGTCCAGTCGTTTAGGAGTAGTTCAGTGACAAACACACGTACAAAAGAATTATGTGTGTGTATATATATATATATATACATACATACTTCATGGTATGATAGGCCTAGCAGGCACTTGGCCTACCAGCAGATTTCTACCCTCAGAGCTACATGTGATAATCACACAAATGGAGAATCATCTAACCAATGTAAGAATGACATGTAGTCAGCATTTTGAATCTCCTTGCCATTACGGTTGGTTTTCTCAACCTGGTGCTACTACCAGTCCAAGTCTCTTAGCACTGTATCAAGGCTTGGTGCCTTAAAATACTCAGCTGCAATGCAGGACATAAGTGTGTGTGTGTATATATATATATATATTTTTTTTTTCTTTTTACTTAAAAAAAATGCTTGGAAATTGAATGAGAAATGCAGATAGAAATAACCTAATATACTTCTTATTAACAATGGAATATATCTATTAATCATTGCTAAAGCAGAATAACCAACTTATGAAAAACATGGCAATAAAAAATTAAGGTTGCCGAGTACCTACCTAATTTAACCTCACATAACTTCATTAAACATTTTGGCAATTGGTTATAACAAAAATGTGAATAAACCTGTTCACCAGCATGAATTGTAACATGTCTTCTGATAACTATTAATAAAATTATTGATGTAATCAATCGCTAGTTCTCTATTCCAAGATTCATAGACGGGCATCTTGCAAAGAATTAAAAAATTTTTTTTTTGCCTCATCTGCAACAATAACTTCAAACAAATTACCTGACCATACCATTATAATAGTCCACCGTTGCGGTCTCGAGGTAGCATGCTGCCTTGTCATGCAGCGGGCCTGGGTTCGATCCCCGGTCGGGGTAGTTTTTCTGCGAGTGGTTTTTATTGGGGTTTTTCCTCACCTGTAAGACAAATGTCAGGAAAACTTTAAGGCCCAAACGGTGCCCGAAATCAGATGGCCATCATCATCATCCTTCATCGGTGTGGAAAGCAATGGGAAGCTACCACACCTACAATTCCCTAGTAAATCTGCAAGCCTAGCATGAAAATGCTAAGATTGCAGTGAAAGACCTGCCTTTGGGCAGAATTACTATGGATGGATGGACCATTATAATTGTTTGTTTTTTATGAAATCCACAATTGAAGTTTGAACATTAAAAAAAAAGCCCAAGAATAAAAAAAAAATTATCCGACTCAATTATAAATTGTAAATTACCTCATGTTACTTCCCACTGTAATTTTGATTAAAATCTGATTATTATGTTATATTACTTTTAGTCTGATCATCTTACCTCTATTAATGTTGATTTGTTCTTGGACATGTTTCAAAACAATTCTGTTTTATCGTCAGCTTCTCCAGGCAAGCTGACGATAAAACAATTGTTTTGAAACATGTCCAAGAACAAAATCAACATTAATATTGAGGTAAGATGATCAGAGTAAAAATAATATAATTAAAATAACCTCAAAATATTACTTCTAAAATTAAATATTAATTACAACTTCTGATTATTATGTTTTATTACTTTTTCAGAACTGGAAAAGTTATTGACGGTATAGGTAGAAAAGTTAAGTACTACAGTGAAGTGCCAGAAGTTTTGGAGTCTCTACATAAGGAAGGCTATGAACTTGGAATTGCTTCCAGAACTGGAGAAATAGATGGAGCCAATCAATTACTTGAATTATTTGATTGGAATAAGTACTTCAAATACAAGCAGATTTATCCCGGCTGCAAAGTTACACATTTTAATCAGTAAGAACAAGAATTTAAAGTTATTACTTAATCTAACTGTTCATTCATTGAAACTATAATTAACACTACGAGGTATTATTTATTTAAGTGAGATTTTATCACCTCACCTCTTCATATTAGACTGGTTTCAGGAGCTTATATTAGGTTCCATCGTCTTGAGGAGCTGCCTCCTGTTGGTAGACCGAAGAACTTCAAAATCATTAATTTCTCCTTTTTCATTTTTTTGAATGCAGATTTTTTTCCAAACTGTGAGCTCTTTATGTTTTCTATTTGTTTTATTAATTTAGTATTTTCCTCAAATTGAAGTTTTTCTGACAGATAAAAAGATCAATTTGAAAAGAAGGCAAAATTTCTGTCAGGAACTAAGTGAACTCAGCAAGTTGAATTTATGGACCAATTTTGCTGATTTATAGAATATATATATATTTTTGTTAATTTGGAAAAACTCAATATCTTATGATAATATATTACTTTTTTTATTAATAGCTATATGCCAAGTTTGGTTCTGATAAAACAAAATTGCAGCCTCTATACCAATTCCACACTAAGTTCTAGTTGTCTGTAAACAAACTTGCATAAGGTATTACTTCTCAGAGTCCATTAATTGGTGGAACTGTGGTGCTACCTTTACCTGCCATATGACTGAATTGTGTCATCGATAGAAACATTGTTCTTAGTCAACATCATATTTTATGGTAAATAAGACTGAATACAAGATATGATGGTACAAATAATTAGGAAACTTCCATTTCTTATTTATTAATGACAAAAAATTATATATGGGCCTACCTAATCAGACATTTACGCTTTTCCATGATATTGCTAGATATCCTTTATTTGCAATTTCATTATGAGCAGAATTTATGCTCCATGCTGACTCACCTGTAAATTCTGCTGTTATATTCACCACGTCCTCAATGGCTAATGTGGGACATTTTTCACTAAACTGTTTAGAAATTTTCAAATTCATTTTTTGTCTCCATTTTTCAAAAGCTTTCCTTTCCAATGCTTTAGAATTTCTACAGAAGCGGGCATTTTGAAACAAGTGAAATTCCAACATATTCTATATTAAATTATAATAAAGATACTTACTTACTCACTGGCACTATCGAACCCGCAGGTTCATGGCCGCACGGACATAAGCCCTCCATACATCCCTATCCTGTGCTAATGTTTTCCAATCATTCCCTGTATAATCTACTTCCCTCAAATCATAGTTAATGTTGTTCTCCCACCTCATTCTTGGTCTACCAACTGGGCGTTTTCCTTCTGGCTTTCCTACAAGAAGTTTCCATGCACGTCTTTCATTCCCCATACGCGCAACATGTCCTGCCCATCGCAGTCTACGGGACTTAACTGTTCTTATTATATCTGGCCTCCTATAAAGACCATGTAGTTCATTGTTATGTAGTCTTCTCCATTCACCTGTCTGTTCATCTCTCTTTGGTCCAAAAATTTTCCTAAGAACTTTATTCTCAAATACTCGTAATCTCCTTTCCTCCCTTAAAGTAAGAGTCCATGTTTCGCACCCATATAATATAACTGGTAGAATAATAGTTTTATATATTTTCAGCTTAACGTTTTTTGAAAGGAGTTGGGACATCAAAAGTCTCTGCAATGCATAATAGCATGCATTTCCAGAATTGAGCCTATGTTTAATTTCTTTGTGCATCTCATTCCTATTTGTGATTATTGTTCCTAGGTATTTGAATTCAGCCAATTCCTCAAAATTTCCCTCATTATAATAAAGATAATATTTTTATATTTTAAAATCATTTATGTTTGAAAGATATTCATTCTTAATTCGGCATTGTACAGAGAAAGTTCAGAGTGAGTTTCTCCGTATCACAGGTTTATATGGCCTAGGCCTGTGGAAGCCTCTTTTCCCTTAAAAAGTAGTTTCCGTTGAGAAGGTGGTAAGGTTGTCGTCCCTTCAAGGTCTTATCACTAACATACCACCGGCCACTAAAATCACAATATGCCTTTACAAAAAACAATCCTGTATCAAAAAAATTAGTTTCATTAGTGATAATGCCATACTTTTTCCAAGAAATCTAAAAAATATGAAAAATGTCTACTTTTACTGCAACCTCCATAACTCTGAAACCGTTCACTTTATCAAGATTATGCACAGGACCATTTTTGTTCGCAATTTATTGTACATTATTTTTGTACACGGCACTTTTTGCGCTAAACCGCATAGTTTTTTAAATATTTAAGAAAAACTGATAAAAGCTACTAATTTACCAACTTCTCCACACCTCCACCCCAAACCCGATGCTCAAAATGGTATAACTTTTACCAAACAATATGTGGACTGTATTGAACAATTTGGAGTTGGAGGGAAACTTTTTCTTTGGATGTTGAGGTTTGGGTGTACTAATTGGTATATTTTGTATTAAGAAGTGGTAAATTGACGAGTCCAGGGAGTTTGTGGTGTGAATTTTCGATGCTAAAAACAATGATAAAGTAAAATAATGGAATTGATAATCAATGGTAAAGAGAAAAATTTTTGCCTGAACCGGGAATCGAACCCCGAACCTTTAGCTTTCCGTGCTAATGCTCAGACCACTGAGCTAATCCAGGCTTCATTCCCATCCAAGCAAGAATCCTTCCTTTACCTTACTCTACTGGCCCCACATTGATATTGGAAGTTTTACTAAGTTGATGTGCTTCTTGAAAAGGAAAAATGTTGGACATCGTCCGAAGAAATCAAAAGTATTTTTGAGGGAGGATGTAAATAAGTTTGTGAATGATGAACAAGTTTTTGTTAATGAAAGTAATGGGGCTTGCTGAAGAGAGAAGCTGGTAAAATTATGATCGATGATGTTGAAGATAGGATTGTGGTGAATAACATTATGAGGTTCTTAATTCGTAAATTAATGAGTCATTTTTTAACATCTTACCTCATATTTTATGTTTCTTCAAACACGGGAACTAGTTTTCGAGAGAAGGATCTCTCTCATTTTCAACGGACATTATGACTACTGGATTTTCGTTTGAATCTCCATCAATAACATTGCCATCTGGTGTTGATTTGATGAACTTTGAGATGAGGTCACATTCATCAGGAATCTTGAAATTCATGGATCTAAATTTGTTCTTCTGAATATATATCTTCTTCTCCAAATTGTCAATTCTAAAGGGTTTTCCAAATGTTTTAAAAATAGGGCTTCTTATTCAATTTTATGATTCTCCAACAAACTATGTGCTGCAATAGCTGATTTTTCAATTTCTCCATTTTTAATATTTCTGAAGTGTTCCTTAGTGCGAGTATCCAAATTTCTTTTTGTTTTTCCTATGTATACTTTATTGCAGTCCTTACAATTAATTTGATAAATTCCAGATTTTTTGCTATCTGGTGTGTTCAATTTCTTATTAGTTATTAATAGATTACCAAGGCTAAATTTATTTGTCGGTGCCAATGTAATATTGAATTTCTTGATTTTTTTAAAAAATTGTTATGTATTTCAGGATGATACGTAATTTTCTTAAACTGTTTTCCTTTCTTTGAATCAGATTGCAGGGTAGTGTATTCTTTTAATCTTTTTTGTTTGAATTTCTTTAATTTATTAATAATTATTTATTTTCCAAAACCATTTAAATTGGCTGTGTTCAAAATGTGATTGTATTCTTTCTTAAAATCTTGTTCATTTAATGGAACATTTAATAATCTATATATCAAACTGTTGAAAATTGCATGTTCATGCGCAATATGATTGAAACCTGAAGATTGTCTGTATGAGTATCCTTCCTATATATATTGAATTCAATTTTTCCTAGTAGTTCATTCCTTAATAATTAAATTAATGTTTTTATTACCTCACCTCATATCCTTTTTCTTCTATACTGCAGTTTCGGAGCTTATCTCCATCGTCAGTAGCCTCTGGTCGACCGGTGTTATGTCGTTTCTTGGCGGTTTCCTTCTTACTTCTTACTTCTTACAAACTGCAGTATAGAAGAAAAAGGATATGAGGTGAGGTAATAAAAACATTAATTTAATTATTAAATTAAACCTCATAGTGTTCTTTCCCTGTGAAAGTTAAATAAATAAAGTTCATTCCTTATTAAGTAAAGGTCCAAAAGTGGGATTTGTTTATCCTTTTCCAATTCCATAGTAAATTTTATAGTTCCATCTTGAAGTTGAGTAATTTCAATGCATCTTCAATGTTTGAAGAAACATAAAATATGAGGTAAGATGTTAAAAAATGACTTATTAATTTACGAAAGTCTGCACTGAATGAAATGCAGCTTATTAAAACTGCAATGTTATCTTATGGTATATATTGTGGTAATTATTTTAGTTAAATAAACTGAACCAATACGGATACTATATACTAATATACATTCGAAAAAGTGAATATAATTACTGTAATGCTGATAAAGTCCACCATTATCTTAAATAGTGACAAGTTTCATCAACATTTGCTTCATAAAAGAATGAGAGTTAGATAAGCCTCCCAGCTTCTCGCTTGCGAAGTAGACATCTAACAGATAGAAGTTGCACTACACCAGCCCAAACACAAGCTTTGTGATCTTTAATACACACACACACAAACACTGAAATAGGTTTGATGAAAATCTGTAAAAAAATTTCAAAAATCTTTTTTTTTTTTTAGAACAACCTCAATACCTTAAAAAAATTGTTAAAAATTATACTCCACCTTTTATATTTTACTTACATACTCCCTTCTTTAAAGACATTAATAAATGTATATTCTACATTATAGATTTTGATGGGCAAGACATGTGAGTACAAATGGGAAAATGAAAGACAGGCTTGGAAACTGCTTGTAGGAAAACCAGAAGGAAAGCGCCCAGTAGGTAGGCCAAGAATGAGGTGGGATAATATTAAACATTATTTGAGGGAGGTAAATTTTACAGGGGATGATTGTAAAATGTTGGCTCACGATAGGGATGTATGGAGAGCTTATGTACATGTTGCCATGAACCTATGGGTTCGATAGTGTCAGTGCCATTATTTTAACAATCATACACATTTTAGTATGTAAGAATTAGTTTAAATAATAATCTGTAGACTTAAAGAGAACAATTTCTGCTTGAACTGAGATTTGAACCCAAGACCTCCAACTCTACAGACTTGTACTCTAATATCTAACTACTAAGGCAACTCCAAGAGCAAGCACAAATTTCTCTGTCTTGTTCTTGAGGTGTGCCAAATTGCTCAATAATAGAATCATGTTTCCATCTAGTGTTGATTTGATAGTTTAGAAGACAATGGTGAAGACAAAAATTCACCAGTCAAAAAGATGGCTGAAGATAGGAAGATCCTGTATGAGGTGAGATGATGTTCAGTTTTATTAATTTGAAAGCCTCATAATGTTAATTCCCATCATAAGTTTTATGAACTAATGTAGTTTTGTTTATTCTACAGGATAAAGAGCGATAGCGGACATTCATTGAGTGAGATGCTGTTTTTTGATGATGAACACCGGAACATTCGAGATCTTGAAGGAATTGGTGTGGTGTCTATTCTCGTCAATAATGGTGTTACAAAGAACGTTATTAAAGAAGGACTTAAAATGTTTTCAGACAGACGGAAATGATCAGACAGTAGTTTAAAGGTGAAATATTTAGATATTTTTAATGTAATTATTGAGGCTATCATGGATGGAGTCACAACTTTGAGAAAAAGTCATGCAGGGATTTAGGTTGTGGTCAAACCAAGGAATGGGTTTCCCTTTCAATACATACCTAGTAATAAATTATATTTTGTTTGAACATTGGTTCATAATTCATGTTTCTCAAAATGTGCCAACCCAGAGAAAATTTAGTGTTAACATTAACTGGCTATTCTGTGCCAGGTTACCACTTGTGAATAGAACAAGTGATTGCTAGCATCATGTTAACACACATTCCTGCTAGAGCCATTTGCTAATGTGTTTACTCACGTACAAGGGGATTCTATCCCTGGAGTCCACCTACATTAGTGGGCAAGGGCGAGTTGTTGTACATCAGAATAGTTTAGCATTCATTTGTTTGTTAGTGGGTTTTTGTGATAAATTGGCTGAACTGTTTGAGTAATGACTAACACATATATGTATATATTAAATTTGGGAATTTTTAACATTATGAGGTTCAATTAATAATAATTAAATGAATCGTGATTTCTTCTTACCTCATACTTCTATGTTTTTTTAAACACAGCACTGCAGTATCGGCAACACGTCGTCATCATCAGCTGTTTTCACGACGGGTCAATATTTTTATTTTAAATTTGTCACTTACACTTAAGACAAATTAATATTTTAAGAGAAAAAAAATTACATCTAAACTGAGATTTGAATCCAAGATCTCTGGTTTTCTGAACAGTACTCTAAACATTGAACTAACTAGGCATCTCAACTTAGACATCTACTTATATTATTTTTGGTCTGGACATCTTACCTCAATATTAATGTTGATTTGTTCTTGGACATGTTTCAAAACAATTCTCTGTTTTATCTTCAGCTTTCCCAGACTGGTTTTATTTATGTTGCATTATGTTGCACCACCTGGATGTCGATGTCAGCTCCATCCTGTGGTTGGCCCAAAGAACCTCCAAACAAGGTCACCCTCCATCGGAATATCAAAATTCATAACTCTGTTTCTGTTCTTCTGAATATAAATTTTTTCCCAAATAGTCAGCTCGTTTGTATTTTCTAACTGTTTTAATAATTTAGTGTCTGAATTTATATTATGTTTTTCAGACCAAACATGAGCAGCAACTGCAGATTTTTCAATTTCTCCATTTTTAATATTTCTTATGTGTTCTTTGGTTCTAATTTTTAGGTTTCTTTTTGTTTTCCCTATATATATCTTTTCACAACCCATGCATTCAATTTGATATATTCCTGACTTTTTATTTTTATCAGTTTTTTCATTTTTGTTGGTTTTTATTAGTTTATTTAAACTGTAGTTATTTTTTGGTGCTAATTTAATATTAAACTTCTCAAATATATTTTGAAATTTATTATGTACCCAGGGGTGATATGTGAATTTCCTATATTTTTTCATAGGTGGTTCTTCTTTTTCAAGATTACTTCTGTTTATATAGGAAATTCACATATCACCCCTGGGTACATAATAAATTTCAAAATATATTTGAGAAGTTTAATATTAAATTAGCACCAAAAAATAACTACAGTTTAAATAAACTAATAAAAACCAACAAAAATGAAAAAACTGATAAAAATAAAAAGTCAGGAATATATCAAATTGAATGCATGGGTTGTGAAAAGATATATATAGGGAAAACAAAAAGAAACCTAAAAATTAGAACCAAAGAACACATAAGAAATATTAAAAATGGAGAAATTGAAAAATCTGCAGTTGCTGCTCATGTTTGGTCTGAAAAACATAATATAAATTCAGACACTAAATTATTAAAACAGTTAGAAAATACAAACGAGCTGACTATTTGGGAAAAAATTTATATTCAGAAGAACAGAAACAGAGTTATGAATTTTGATATTCCGATGGAGGGTGACCTTGTTTGGAGGTTCTTTGGCCAACCACAGGATGGAGCTGACATCGACATCCAGGTGGTGCAACATGATGCAACATAAATAAAACCAGTCTGGGAAAGCTGAAGATAAAACAGAGAATTGTTTTGAAACATGTCCAAGAACAAATCAACATTAATATTGAGGTAAGATGTCCAGACCAAAAATAATATAATTAAAATAACCTCAAAATATAACTTCCTAAAATTAAATATTAGACATCTACATTGAGATGCCTAGATACATAAGTGGTTTAGAGCACTAGTATGGAAAACCCTAAACTGGGATTTGAATCCAAGACCTTTGGTTTTTCAGAAAAATTTAAAAATAAAAATATTGAAAAAAATGTACAAGTAATATTGCTAGATTCCAAAAAAAATCATGTTATATTTCTGAAACTCTAAACTTGTTATTTTAATAAGAATCAAATGAATTGTGAATTCTTCTTACCTCATACATCTATGTTTTTTAACACAGAACTGCTGTATCGGGAAATATTCCCATCGTCAGTGTTGTCACGATTGTCAATTTTTCAGTATGCCAGTAATTTTCTAAACTGCCATCTGGAAAAATTGACCGTCATGAAAACAGCTGAAGATGGGAATGATGTTTCCCGATACAGCAGTTGTGTGTTAAAAAACATAGATGTATGAGGTAAGAAGAATTCACGACTCATTTGATTCTCATTAAGAAAATCTCATAATGTAAAAATTCCCAATCTTATTATATGAATGTTATTTTCAGTTAATAATAAAAAAAATAACCTATACTGTGTCACAATCTTAACTTTTAGCACATAAAAATGCATTCACTGGTGATAAATGATGATGAAGTGCCAGAAGAGTCCTTAAACTTACCTAAATTCCAGGCCATAGATAAACACATGAATAAGTGGCTGGATGATCCACCTCTGTAAAGTGCACATTTGGATGTGAGGCCAGAAGTCTTCTAGTCCTTTCACACCATTAAGTGAGAATACTAATGACATTCCATTTCTAGTTGCAGTCTGTGACAAAATATTAGAGAACTCTTTAGCATCTTGACCACAGAGCAAAAAACCAGCAAGACTTTTCCAAGGTTGTTTAATAGAGAATATTTTTCAATAGGGTTGCCATACAACTGGTTTTCCCCCAGACATGTCCTCTTTTCAGGATTAAAATTTCCTTCTTGGTAGATTTTTTAGAATTTATAGAAAACAGAAAAATATTTTTAATCTTAAATATCAAATTTATTGCTTCTCACCTAATGACAAATTTTATTTGAAGAGAATTGGGATTTGAACCAGATGTTTCTGGTTTTGTACAATCTTTCCACTAAGCTACCAATCTGAATGCCTGATAGCTTAATGGAAAGAGCTCTGGTGTACAGAATCAGAGACATTGAGTTCAAATCCTCATTTAGGCATGTATTTTTCTCCTCAAATAAAAAAAAATATATATATATATATCTGTCTGAACCGGGAATTGAACTCCAGTCCTTCAGCTTTATATGCTGATGACATACGACTAAGCTATCCAGACATTCATTCCCATCCAAGCAGAAACTCTCCTCTTTAACCTCTCACTTTAATCCCTTGTATACCCCAGATCAGTGAACACACTGCAATTGGTTTATGTCTAATTCAAGAAGATATTATAATGGAATTTAACACAAATAAAAGCTACTACTGGTGGCCCCACGGTGCAAGCGGTTAGATGCTCGCCTCTCACTGCTGGGATCCCGAGATCGAGTCTTGGTCACTCCATGTGGGTTTTGTGGTAGACGAATCGGAGTTTGGGCAGGTTTTTCTCAGGGTTTTATTCCATTATCCCCTACCACAATTTCATTTCTCCATACTCATCTCATCCATTTCGTTCATCTACTCATGTGATAGTGCATTGTCAGCCGGCACCTTGTCATTCACAGACCTCTACATGTGGGGTTTCATATCATCTCATCCCTTGACCTGACCCTGGGTTGTACACAAGTTAAGGATATTTTTAAAAGCTAGTAGTATGATCAAAATAAGTGAGCTATTACAAGTTGTATATTTATTGGATGAGATAGATTTAATATTTATATAAGTGAGTTGAAAATAATTTTTTTTTATCCTCAATCAAAATTCCAACTGTTGAACTTCCACTGTCACCGCTAACCTTCAGTTCAATGGAAGTTCAACTTTTCGTTGGCGATAGAAGCAACAGCTTCAGAAACCTGTCCTGTCAGAATCATGGAAATTTATGAGGTGAGATGTAATGTTAATTCTCATTGTAGAATTTTTTATTATTGATTTAATATATTTATAGGATGAAAATGAATGTAGAGGTAAGGGTCCAGAGTTTGATTCCCGGTTCAGGCTGATTTTTTTCTGTACTATAAATTGTAATAACTGGCTGTGTAAAATAATTTACTTATTTTTAGATTAACTCAGGAAAATGTCCAGGATTTTAGATCCGTTGTTGTGTAGCCATAATATATCAATTATATATATATATTTTCTTACTTATTATTTCCTTTTTTAAATATTATGTCTTACTTTCTAATCCACATTTGTATTCACAAATACCCCATTATATAAAAGAAAATAAGCAAAATTTTCTTATTTTTATTTATAAAAAGTTGTTTTCTAATGGCTACATTTGGGATCATTTGTCCATTTTGCTTCTTGGTTCTCAATAGAGTAGAATAAGTTTATATTTTGTTGTGTTTCCTTGTTCATTTTGGTGCAAGTAAATAGATGAACTAGGTAAGTTGCCTAAGGAACAATCTTCAGAGCTGTAGATTTCAATCTGAAGGCAGTGACAGCTTCTTTTCTTGGTTTTGAGCTGCTATATCTTTTCCAAAGTTTGTTGAATCCTGCTCAATTTTTCCCTTGCGATTGGTGATTGATTTTGTGGAGTTTTCTTTTTCTGATTTGTTTTAATTTTTATTGACTTTATAGGAATTAACACTATGAGGTATTATTTTTTAAGTAAAATTGTATCACCTCACTTAAGAATATGAGATGACGTGATAAGAATTAACATTATAAGACCATCAAATTAATAAAATTAAATGATAGGAGTTAGATATGCACAACTCATCTCATTTGTAGTTTTCTTGAAAACCCAAGTTTCAATGCTCTAGCATCATTATCAATTCTTTCAAATTTAGCCGAAACAATGGTTGGTGATCCTGTAGGTTGATTCTGCTCCCTCTATTGGCTGACCGATGAACTTCCAAATCAATCTTTTTTCTCCAGGAATTTCAAAGTTCATTATTTTTTTTCTATTTTTTGTGGATGTAAATTTTCTCTTAAATTGTGAGTTCTTTAGATTATCTTAACTGTTTCAGTAGTTTGGCTTTTGTTTTGATTTTGTGTTTTTTCTGACCATGCATATGCAGCTTTGCAGATTCTATTTTTTCCATTTTTAACATTTGTAAGGTGTTCTTTCAATCTTGTATTCAAGTTCCTTTTGTTTTTCACAGTCTTTGCAATCATATGATACATTTGTGGTTTGTTGCCTTCATCAATATTTTCATTTTTGTTGGTTTTATTAATCTGTTCAGGCTATAATCATTTTTCGGTACTAATTTAATGTTATATTTTCTGAAATTTTTTTAAAACTTATTATATGCAAAAGGATGGTATGTAAATTTCTTGAATTTTTTACTAATTTCTTTATCTGTCTGAAGAGTATTTCAGTTTATCAATTTTTGTTTTTAAATCTATTTTCTTATCAATCATCTTTTCTTCAAAACCATTCTCTTTTGAATCTTTAATATGTGTTTTTTCTCTGTTCATGGGGACGTTTCTGTATGTTAAACTATTGAAGACTGCTTGTTTATGTGGGATGTGGTTGAAATCTGTCACTTTAATATGATTATCATAAGTAATGCCACGAGTGATTTCCAAATTATCGATAAATTCACGACTCACGAAGTGAGGAGTGAATTTATCTAGAGAATTTGGAAATCAAGAGTGGCATTTGTTAGGACTATTTAACGAATAAAATTAAGCTGTTTACTCACAAATCATTATTTAACTATAGTTATTTTAAAATATTTATATATTTAATGTAAACGGCGATGTTTGAAAACAAATGAGAAACGATAGGTACGCTTCTACTGCTTCATTTGTTTATCACTGCAACCAGATCATACTATTTATTGCCAAAGGAACGCAATATTGTAAGGAGGAGCTTTCTTTAATATGGTAATTATAACACTGATAAATATTTGGTGAAACACGACTCTGATTGGTTGTAAAACAGAAATCATTGAAACGTGATTGGTCATTGACTCCCATTTGGGGCATGAGTTAAATAGTCAGTGTGTGTTTCTTTCTGTTTGACAGTTAGAAAATGTTGATGATGACGCTAAAGCATCGAAACCCAGGTCTTCAAGAAAGCTACAAATATGAGCTGAGTCATGCATATCTAACTCCTAATTTAAAATAAACCTCATAGAGTCACTTCCTTTAAATATTTAGTAAAATTAAAATGAGTAATGAACACTTGCATTTTTACAGCACAGGACTGCATTTTCAGCCATACTTCCGACTGTCGAATTTTTGCCTTCGCCATCAAATCAATACTAGATGGCAGTTTAGAAGGCAATTGTGAAGACAAAAATTTGTCTGTCAGAAATATGGCTGAAGATAGGGACCACGTCCCTGAAACCATGGTCCTGTGTTGTGGAGTGTATGAGGTGAAATAATTCATGATTAATTTTAATTTTATTGAATTGAAGTGGTACAATTTTACTTAAATTTAATTTTGATACGTAATGTGTGGAACGGGGTTTCTTGATTATTTTTGCGCCACGTTGTGGCATCAATATTTGGAACGGTATTCTTGGGTAATGAATTTCTTTCATTAAATATTCCCTCGTTTGTTTATTTAGTTGCACCGACATGTATTTCTTTCTGAAGGGAGCTGTTACTTACCACAATTATGGTGAGTAATGAAATTTTGTTATTAAATAAAACATTCACTTCTTCTATAAATCATTTATTAAACAATATTTAGCAATAAAGATGAAACTTCATATTATTGTTTCAATCATTTAATGTGATGACTATTGACTTAATATATTTTCAAATTGGTAGTATTCATAATTTTATTTTATTTTATTAAATATTTAATTATTATTACGAATTACTTTAATAGTCATATCAACTTTTTTATATGCTATTTTATTTATTATAAAAATTATTTCTTATATAAAATTAAGTTCACTAGACTCATGTAATTTTAATTTTGTTTTTCTTCTATATATTTTAAGATAATTCAATAAATACACAAGTTATATAAACTTTTATTTGGAGAACATTCAATGGTGTCTATCTTTATCATATTCTTGTGCCATCTCTCCTCCTTCTTTGTTGCAAATTATCATGTTGCCAGTTTCAGATTGGTAATGACATCATCAAGAAAGAACATGGTACGCTCGTCTTCATTTCTCAATATCCAATCATATTTTTAATGTTCGGCCGACTTAAGCCCATATTATTTGAACATTCTTTTGTCGTAATCTTTTGTCTGTGAATTCAGTATCTATTGTTTACCATAACAATATAAGTGACGTAATCATTGTTACATTTCACATCAATGTTACAAAAATCATCTATTATATTTAATATAATAAAATAAATAATATTTAGTTTCAAATTATTTAAATTAAAAATTAAATAAAAAGAATCCCCAAATTATTATTAACATAAGGGTAACTTTTCCAGTTAAATGTGTGTGCACTCTTAGTTTTGTTAGTGCAATTTTGTGCCTCTTTTTTGCTAATTCATTGACAATATCATTCACATTTATGCCATATGTGATGGGATCCATTGGAAATGTATAGTGTTCTATAAATTTTCTAATGTATTTATTAATTCTCTGATTTCACTTTTATAGAAAAGTATACTGATGATTTGGAGGTGGGTTGTGTAACATCAGTGGGAGATAACTGCAATTTGATTTGAAATAATGTTGGAAACAGGTACTTAGAAATTTATTATTTAACTGAATTAAGTGATTTATTAACTCTCATTAAATGACTCAGGTTTTACATCTCACTTCGTATCTTGTATACTATATGCTTCAAAAAAATTTTCAACCAATTCAACATTAAATTAGCACCAAAGATTTATTTTACCTTGGTAAACTAAAGGAAACTAACAAAAATGATGAAATAAACAAAGACAAAATATCAGGAATTTATCAGATAAAATGTGGGGATTGTGAAGAAAAATCTACATCGGTAAAATAAAGAGAATTTAAGAAAAAGTTGTATCACCACACATCCTACTCCTTATTCGACCGGTTTCAGGATCTAATTAGGTTCCATCCTCAGCACTTTCACAACCATTGTTATATCTCCCTCTGTTGGTAGACTGAAGAACCTCAAAATACTGGGAATTTCAAAATTCATTAATTTCTCCTTTTCGTTTTTTGGAATGTAGATTTTTGCCCAAACCGTGAGCTCTTTAGGTTTTTTATTTGTTTAATTAATTTAGCCTTTCTTTCACTGCACAGGGATGAAGTATGTCTGCCAAACACCGTGTTATATTGAGCTTCTACCGTTCTTCAGAAACAGATTCCAAGTGTATTTTCAAGTCAAAATTGTTTCCTCTTCGTATTGTACAGGAGTTAATTTGAATTGGATATCCTATTCCATCACGTTTGATTGTCATTTTTGGATAGTGATTTTTTTGCAAATATGAAGTGCGCTCTTGTAAAAATGTATTTTCTGATAACACAACTTGTCCAATCAGCTTGAAGCTGACTCTGGCTGCTGAGTTCGGGCCTCAGCGAAGACATCGGTTTTTACTGTGCAGAAACATGCCTGCCTGCGGGAAGCTACGACGTCCCTGAGCAATTTGAAAGAGCATTAATACTGTATCGCCACAATGCGCCTTCAGTGCGGCATGGCAACGTAGATACCCCTAGGGGTGTACCACATCGCTGCTTACAGGCAGCCACTCTGCTAACTACTGTACTTACTTTCCATCCCTCACCCCTCCTGTCAGGCCTTGCCCAATCCCAGGGCACCTCCCTACCGGTCAGCCAACTTGGTACCGCACCCGGAACCTGCCTCCTGCTCGACTGGACACTTTTTGTGCTATAATAACACACACTAAATAAACATCATCATGAATCCACAGAAGAAAACACACACACAATCACAAAACAATGCCATAGAGAATTGCATCTTCTGTGTGCATGAGGCTCAACAGTCGGGCCTACGGGCACTTAGAAACCAGATTCATTGCAGAATAGGTGAACTTAACGTCAGGGTAGAAGTCAGAGATGACGGATCCACCATGTTCACCTTTGAAAACCGAAATCTATTCCAAAAAGCCACTAATGATATAGCACCCGAACCTCTTGGTCCCAACACCAAGCTCACTATCCCCGCTAAAGCCACACTACACCTCCATGGGAAGATAATAGAAATCGCACCCTGCTTCCAACACCTACCAGCTCTCCCCCCTCTATCCCCTAAGACCATCATGCCGACTACTGCCACACCCACTCCAACTAATGCTAATTCCTCTACACACAATGAAATCAATGAAGTCACACTTAACACAACAAACAGAAACACAGCCCCACAGATCACACAACACTCAATTAAGCCTAACAATCCACTCTATATCAAAAAATTTGCCACACAGCTAGGACTCCCAATGCCGAAATCCTATTGGTCAAACAAGAGCAAGATGACCACAGTCATCTTTAGCACACTATCTGACCTCAAGCAGTTTCAAACGTAGATTCCCACAAGCACATTTGGTCCTAATGCTAGATACATCGTTCCTAATGACATCACAATCACACACATCCACACAAGCCCCGAGAGAGGCAAATGGCATCCATCCGGACATCGAGATAAACGATGTCATGGAGAAACTCGCGGCTGAGGGCATTGATTTCTCTTGTCACACGAATACGTAATAACAATGGAAACACATCGCTAATCAGAATTTTCACTACAAATCAAGAAACTACCAAAACCCTCTTGACTCATGGACTTCTTATGGCAAACCGGCGGTACAAAGTAGTTCCACCACAAAATGAAATCTGCCACATACCTTGTAAAAGATGCCAGCAGTATGGCCATAACACATCTACATGCCGTAACGATAGGAAATGCCACAGATGCGGGGCCATCAACACCAATTGCAATCATTATCTACAAGAAGCTAGAGCCCAATTCTGTGCCACATGTAATTCCAACACACACTACACCAGCCAAATGTGGTGTCCACTGTATCCCCGCGACACACCAGTACCTACGGAACCCAGACACACTCCTCTAATCCGCCAGGACCTCTTCCATCTCCTAAAAAGCCCAGCCAGTTTAAAACACAAGATTTTCCAGGCCTAAATCCTACTGAGACTGAAGCCACACTACACATAACACCGGTCACATATGCGGCCAAAATCATTAAAACACAAACTTACCGCAAACTGATCTTGCCATCCAAGTCCTCCAGATCCAGATGGAGGAATATGTTAATCAGAAACTGGAACAGTTAGAAACACAAGTAATTCAATACGTAGCGGCTGTAGCCAAATCTATCACCAAACCTGAACACATGACCAACACTAACATGGCCCTAAATTCACACAGCAAAAAAATATTCAACAAAACAGTACAGATGGGTAAGTTTGAATGAAGTCAAACAAGACTTTGAAAACAAAATAGAGAAACTGTTGACACAATTCACGGCCACATTACAAAACTTACAGCCACCACAACCAGCTACATCTGTGCCACTCACCGACACCAATACCACACAACAGAACAACACTTAACATGGGGACCATCTACAGGGATAGGGCAACAATCATACACTTAAACATCAGACACTATTATAATAATCACACAGAATTACAACACTTATTACACGAACACTCACCAGACATCGTTACACTTAACGAAACCAGACTAAAGCCGGACACCACAGTTAACATCCATACATATAACATATACAGACGCGACCTACATACAGGCCACTGGGGCACTGCCATTCTCGTTAAAAACACATTCCCTCAACACATATTCAACTCCCAAACAATTTCGAACACGAAGATGCAGTGCTCTGTAAAATTCAATTACAACAGCAAACACTACATGTCGCTACGTACTACAGTTCATCTAACAAGCCTATCAGTGTAGGCCTACTCACACACTTAGGCACACACAAGAATCTGATACTTACAGGAGACCTAAATGCACACCATCCACTTTTTAATGACAGATTAGAAAATGCAAAAGGCCGCGTACTAGTCAGACACATTACTCGATCCAACTTAACTTTTTTCCAAGTACCAGGCCACACACGTACACCCACCATTGCCGGCCAACAGGCCACATCGCCAGATAAAATTCTTATACATAGACATCTCCACAGACACATATACAACTGCACTGTACATTCACCATTAAACACAGTCACTGTCCAATAAAATTCAACATTTTAACACAACGCTGGTACACTAAAACACCTAACATATAAAACAATAGAAAATATTAAACAGGCTGACTGGCAACCATACCAGAACACATACAACACCAGAACACTTAGATGCAGCCGATTTACACATTTCAAACCTAATTACACAAGCACGAGACATAGCACTTCCAAAAACACGTGTTAACACTAAACACACTAGGCCATTACCTCCATACATAATATAGGCCATCAAAAACAAACGCCTAGCACATAGGCAATACATGCGTACACACAGAGATGCAGACAGGAGGACATACACACGATTACAAGAAAACACCAACGCACTTATCACACAGATACAACACACTCAGCCTAGACGAGAAACACTACACAGACATCAAAGCCTTCTGGAACAAAATAAGGAGAACCAGAGGACAGGCTAAATACACACTTCCACCATTATTACACAATCACACACTAGTACATAATACAGACAACAAACTAGAAATATTCCGACACAATATACAAACCAGACACACAGAACAACATAATCCCAACTTCAATATAAACCACTACAACACAGTAAATGCACACGTACAAACACATCCACATTTATACACGCCTAAACAGCAATACACACCGCCTGCAGTACCACATAACACCCATGGAAATTACCAGTGTACTAGCAGGTCGGAAAAACACAGCCCCAGGACACGACAGAATATCATACACATTTCTCAAACAACTGCCAGCAGCCGCAATACAATTCCTAAGTACACTCTACACCGCGAGCCTATATATCGGATACGTACCTGAGCGCTGGAAACACGCGCGTATACTAGTATTCCACAAACCTAACACAGACAATTCTAACGCCAACAATTACAGACCAATATCACTCACATGTACCATTTCCAAACTCATGGAAAAAATACTCGCAGACAGAATCCACACACACTTAGGCCAAGCCCTCATCCCTCAATGTCAGGCTGGATTCAGATCGGGACTCTCATGCAAACATCAACTTCTACGAGTTATAACACCCATAGAACACGCCTTCCACAACAGACACACTCCGGTCTTAGTCACACTTGACACTGAAAAAGCTTTCGACACCGTTTGGCATTAGATACAAACTTTAACAATTAAACATACCAGAAACAATCACACGATGGGTGTCAAGCTTTCTCACCAATCTCACAGCACAAATTAAATATCACGACACACTTTCAAACATAATAAACATACAGGTAGGCACTCCCCAGGGAACTACCATAAGTCGACTCTATACACGAGCGAACACCACAGCCTCAGGATCCGAGAACAGGCATCGCCCTATTCGTGGCCTACTGGTCGGCACAGCCCTGGTTCATACAATCAGTTGCACGCCTAAACACTGAACTCACATGCTTCCAACAATGGGCACACACATGGCGTGTAAACATTAACACAGAGAAAACGCAAGCCTGTGTCTTCAAAAAACGAGGACTCAGGAGGGTGCAACTCGCAAACAGACCCATAAGCCTAAATAACGTCCATATACCATACAGACCTACAATCACATACCTAGGATACACACTAGACACTAAACTCAAATGGGCCAGGGCTGCGACATAACTACAGACACAAATGAAGCAGTCCAACCGGTTCATAACCTTCCTTGGAGGTTTTCGAACCCTAGGCTGCTCCAAGAACACACACATCTCTATAAAGCATACACACACAGTCTCGTATCCCACACATCTCTCATGTTTCCCAACATCTGTCGAACCCAGTACCTTAAATTCTGCCAGATTGAAACTAGCGCACTACATAAAATATACAAACCGCCATGATATTACACCAACTTACGGCTTTATGCCGACATAAATCTAACTACACTCCCTGAACACATAAACAACATCAATCACAAATTCATACATAACACCAACACACAGTTAAGAAAACTCCATATAATGGCTGTGGGACCCAACATGCTAACTGCATGCCATTGCTATACTGGCTGATTAGCTATAGGACCTCCTAGGCCTATCCCACTATGTACACTTGTGTCCAAAAGTTAAGGATAATTAGTTCATTTGCCGACTTATTATAAAGCATTTGTCAGAATAATACAAAATTTGGTAAGGGTATGTCACAGATAATTAGAAACATGGCACGAAAGAAACAATGGCATGAATACGTCATTCACTTGTCATTTTCACAACAAACGAAAACTGCATTTCAGAATTCGAACATAAAAGTTGAACAACAATGGTTCAAATGATTAGTATGGGGTGTGATTACCCCTGACAGCTACACAAGACTCACATCGACGTGGCATGCTAGTGATGAGGTTGTTCAGGAGTTCGATGCTCAGCAAATTCCACTCCTCATGAAGAGCAATGTGAAGGTCTTGAAGTGTCCTCGGAGGAGGCTGACGAGATGCAATTTGTCTCCCTAAGGCATCCCATGCATGCTCTATAGGATTCATATCCGGAGACCTCGCTGGCCACTCCATACGCTGGATATCTTCCTCCTGAAGAAACTCATCCACCAGTTGTGACCTGTGAGGTCGGGCATTGTCATCCGTGAATATGAATTCTGGACCCACAGCTCCCCTGAAAAGTCTTACATGAGGTTCCAGGATCTCTTCTCTATACCGCTGAGCATTAACAGTGCCACCTGCGAAGATGTGAAGCTCTGTGCGTGCATTCATCATTATACCTCCCCATACCAGGAGACCACCCCACCAAATGGATGTCTTTCCATGATGTTCATGGGGTTGTAACGAGTTCCTTGCTCCCTCCAGATAGTCACGCGATGCGAATCACAGTTCAAGCTGAATCTGGACTCGTCTGTAAATAGCACGCTGCTCCACTGATTTAGAGTCCAGTCGCGATGTTCCTGACTCCACTGTAAACGTGCTCTCTTGTTATCAAGGGTGAGTGGGACGCATACTACAGGCCGTCTAGCATACAGACCAGCAGCTCTGAGTCTTCTATAGACAGTTTGTCTGGATACTCTGATACCTGAGGCGGCCGCAAGTTCTGAACTCAGTTGTCTGGCAGACATTGTTCGGTTTCTTCTTGCAGTTAACGCAAGATATCGATCCTGCTGAGGATTTGTAACTCTTGGACGACCTCCCACTGGTCTTCGCCTAACGTCTCCGGTCTCTTGGAACTGTCGCCATAACCTAGATATAACATTTTGTGGCACATTAAGTGCTATGGAGACCTCAGTTTGTGTCTGTCCTGTTTCTAGCCGCCCAATAATTCTACCCCGAAGCAGAGGGTCCAGATGTTGTCTTTGTGCCATTTTACTGCAGTCTGTTCTTACACTACATCTGATTATATCATAACTCTCTTTAAAAATGAAGATTTATGGAACAGGGCTTAACTGCAACAATGCAATTTTCATTTATAATTGCTATTAATTTTTTCATTGTTGAAGAGAGATTATAATTTAGTATGTAAACTAAACTAAATGTACTGAGAAACGTTTTGATAAATAATTTTTACTCCTTGCTCCTCTTTAAGCATTTTGATTTTCCGTTTTACAAATTATCCTAAACTTTTGGACACCAGTGTAGTTATAAAATATTCCACACAAGAATGGACACACATTTATACAGATGGATCTCTGTTAACAATGAAGAGGGTGGAGTCTGTATACTCAGTTTATAAAAGCAATAGAAGGAACACCATGAACATCAATGGAGAAGTCAAAGCTATTTACATAACTTGCAAAATATATCCCCTTTGTTACAAAAATATTGTAACTCTACGGATTCACATGCAGCAGTTCAAGGAATAAGATCACAATCAAAAAAGAAATCCACAAGATGATCCAACAAATTAATAAATTGTGCATAAAAGTAACACTACAGTGGATCCCAGCCCATTGTGGTGTGGAAGGAAATGAAAAGGCAAAATTATTGAAACAGAGAAATGTAAAGAATTCACAGCTTGAGAGAAGATCTACACCAAGAAGTATAAGGACAACATAATGAATTTTGAAATTCCCACGTAAAAGTATTTCATTTGCAAGTTCTTTGGTCAACCAAATGAGGGAGAAAGAATAGGCCTACAGGTTTGCAAACTGTCAAATCAACAGTGAGATGACAGTTGAAAATGAAGGGAACAGCTCTCTGAAACTGGTCCTGGATATTATATTAAATATGAGGTAAGGCATAAAGTAATTTATTTAATGATTGTTAAATAAACGTTCAGTGTTACTTTCCTAAAAATATCAGTGTTTTAATTACATTTAAATGTTAGGAAATGGGAATTTTATTTATTTATATATATATTTGTAATTTATATGAATGTTAATTGTATGGCTCACTCATTTAATACTTGCCATCTATTTGGATTATCACTTAAGGTTGCTGACTTCTGGCGATATTTGAATACGTATCTTCTCTTTTCAACATTAATAAGATTAATGTTGAAGTTTCGTTGTGGTATTATTCAAAATTAAAATATAAAATTATAAAATATTTACCTAAAAGGTCCGTCTCCTCAATTTTATTAGTTATTTATCTGTAGCGCTTTCGGGACTAGTCCGATCATCAGCAGGATTCAGTTCTGAACTGAAAGCGCTACAGATAAATAACTAATTAAGTTGAGGAGACGGACCTTTTAGGTAAATATTTCATAATTAAATTTTATTTTCTCTTTTGCTTATGAAAATATGGCAACCCTATTTTATAAAACACTTATATAAGTCATGTTCCGTATTTTGATAGCATTTATTTATATTTATTATTATTATTATTATTATGACATAGGTTATGTTGATGGCTGAGTGCACACTAATTTCTCAGTTTTAAGAAAAACATATTTTAATTTTCAATACGCAATATAACACAATGGTAAATACAATATATTTCCATCAGGAAACTCTTAGTATTCAGTTACCACACAATAAAGATACCCCTCAGAGAATTCTGATTTTGTACTCAATTTGACCAAAAAATGTACTTAATACATGTCATCGATGTATGACATCACTGTTTAATGGACTTAAATAAAATCTTTTTCTTTTCTCCCCTGGACATGTGTACATCTCTCAATAAAGTAACTCATGTCAGTTTTGTTAATAAAATCTGAATTTCCTCTCATAATTCCAAATGACTATTTAACTCATGCCCCAAATGGGAGTCAATGACCAATCACGTTTCAATTATTTCTGTTTTACAACCAATCAGAGTCGTGTTTCACTAAATATTTATCAGTGTTATAATTACCATATTAAAGAAAGCTCCTCCTTACAATATTGCGTTCCTTTGGCAATAAATAGTATGATCTCGTTGCAGTGATAAACAAAAGAAGCAGTAGAAGCGTACCTATCCTTTCTCATTTGTTATCAAACATCGCCGTTTACATTAAATATATAAATATTTTAAAATAACTATAGTTAAATAATGATTTGTGAGTAAACATCTTAATTTTATTCGTTAAATAGTCCTAACAAATGCCACTGTTGATTTCCAAATTCTCTAGATAAATTCACTCCTCACTTCGTGAGTCGTGAATTTATCGATAATTTGGAAATCACTCGTGGCATTACTTATGATAATTTTCCTAAAAGTAGTATTTCCTGAATATTTTACCCAGTTTATAATTAGGTTGGATAAAATGTTTTTATATCTTACCTCATAAAGTTCCGTGTTTTCATATACTGGTTTTCAAAGTCCATTTTGTCTTCATATTCAGTCAAATTCCAAGTGTTGAAATTGTACCATTACCACCATCTTCCATTTTACCAGTTAAGAAATATTAAAAATGATAAAATTGAAAAATCTGCAATTGCAGCTCATAGTTTACTAAAGAATCACAAAATATGAAGAGAGAGAACTTTTCAAACATTTAGAGAAGCAGTTTGGTGAAAAGATATACATTCAGAAGAACAAATATAGAACCATGAATTTTGAAATTCCCGGCGGCCAAGTTCATAAAATTAGCACCAGATGCCAGTTTGGAAATTATGTTAATGGAAAAATTTCAACACTTGGAGTTTGGCTTAAGATGAAGGCAAAATAGCCTTTGGAACCAGTATCATGAAAACATGGAACTTTATGAGGTCAGATGTAAAAACATTTTATCCAACTCATTTATAAATTGAAAATTGCCTCAGTGTAACTTTCCACTATAATTTTGATTAAAATTTTTTACTCAGATTCATTCTCCCAAAAATAAGTATCTCAAATCATTTGATATATTATAGGAAATGTTTTAAAAAAATAATTAAAAGTCAGGATTTGAGGTGAGGTGAAAAGAATTTATTTTAAATTTAAAACTTTTTATCTCAAGTCATATTAATCACAAAAAGAAAATTCTTATCTAAAACAAGTCTCATAATGTTACTTCATTGAAATATTAAAGAAAATACAAAAATGTTAACTTTGCATTGAATGACATCGGTCTTAAACTAAAAGAGCTAACAAAAATAACTCACTCAAATCTTATATTTATCTGTCTTAATAGCTAATGAAAACAACTCATCCTAACCTGTTTCCTATCTTTAGTGACAATATTTAAAACTCTGTAGCATGGAACTGGACTCTTACCACCCAGCACTGCAGAACACTTGCATGCAAAATATTATTGTTCAAGTTTCACCATTACTTGCTCTCCACAGTCCTTCAAGTTATAATGGTCTCCTATATCCAAGGGCTCTTTCTTACTTACTTAATACAAGCTTCCCACTTTACAGCAGTTTGCCCTTGATTCCTGCTTTCCAGAGATTCCTATCTTCCCATTGATCATCTTCCATATCCCTCTTCATCATGGCATCATATATTCCCTCATACCATGCTCTTCTACTTCTCCCCCTCTTCCTTCTGCCTGGTACCATCCAATCCAACACCTGTTTAGGCCACTGGTCTTCCGATATCCGTTGTAACATGTCCATACCACTTTAGAGCTCTCTTTGTTATCCTATCGATAACAGTTTCTTGTGCATCCATTTCTTGTCTGATATATGTATTTCGAATATGTTGTAGCCTGGATATTCTCATACTTCTCCGTAATCCATCCATTTCTGTCGCCAAGATTCTTTTCTACATACTGTCATTTAAGGTCCAGCTTTTTGATCCATATGTAAATATACTTTCTATTATTGTCTGTATAATCTCTTTTTTTGTTCTTCTGGTCAAATTTCTATTCCATAAAAGACCATTCAGGGACCTAATCGCCTTCCTTGCACAATTTACTCTGTTAATAATATTTTTTTTACAAGTACCAGATTTATCTATTATAGATCCAAGATATTTAAATTCTTCAACACATTTAATTATCATATTATTTATTTGTGGGTCTTCTGAATTTCCTCCGATTACCATATATTTTCTGTTTTAATATAATTTATCTTCAGTCCACCTACCTCAAATGCATCGACCAGCTTTCTGATCATATATTCTATATCTTCTTTATCTTGTCCTATTATAATCTGGTCATCAGCGAATAATAAATTGTACAGTAAACGACCATTAATGTTGATTCCCATTCCTCTCCTTCTAAGAGACTAAATTAATAAAATTACTTTGGAGAAGCATCAAGTGACTTGAAAGTCTCTTACTTCATGATTTATCTGACTGTCCTGTTCTTTCTACTCGCTAATGATTTCACTTAGATTGCCCTCTTGAGATCACTTCACTAGTTCACTATCTGGTCACGACTGCAACTGTATATATATGCAAGGGTGCCCAATCGAGACTTTTTCCAGAGTCAGAGAACCGATCTTTGTATTATGGAGGTATAGATACATGTGGAAAGTTCTCTGTGAGCTTTTTGATTTGCGAGTTGTCAGCTCACAAATCATTCTCTACCATACAAGGTAAGCCTGCAAAATTGAAAAACTAGCCCAACAATGAGTCACAAAAAAATTATGTATATTTTTTTTCAAAATATTATGGTTTTTATTTTTTCAGAAATTGAAAGTTAGATACAATGGATGACACTGAAACATTATTGAAGGTCACAATATTTTTTTAAAATAAAGGGTGTTGTGTTGTGTCAGAGGAGGCCCTGACATTGAGCTGATCACTTATTCAGGGAGGCCCTCCACAGTTAAAATCCCTCTCCTAACAGGTGGTATGTAGCATGTAAAAGTACTTATAATAAGGTGAGATGTTAAACTGCATTAATGGAATTAACCCATTGACACTAAAGTGCTAGGTACGTTGGGCACTGGAAACCCATTTAAATCTCTCCAGTGCTACTCCGGCTGCATTGATTTTAAATCAGAATACCCAGACCATGCGTACTGCATTCTATCACAAATGAATTTCATATAGTATCGATGTTTTTATTATTAATTTCATACATCTCAATGATGGATAAATCATATTTAAAGAAAAAAATTATACGCTCAGACCGGGACTTGAACCCGGGACCCTTGGTTTTCTGGTCCAAGTGCTCTACCATTGGTATTGTGACCTTCAATAATGTTTCAGTGTCATCCATTGTATCTAACTTTCAATTTCTGAAAAAATAAAAACCATAATATTTTGAAAAAAATATACATAATTTTTTTGTGACTCATTGTTGGGCTAGTTTTTCAATTTTGCAGGCTTACCTTGTATGGTAGAGAATGATTTGTGAGCTGACAACTCGCAAATCAAAAAGCTCACAGAGAACTTTCCACATGTATCTATACCTCCATAATACAAAGATCGGTTCTCTGACTCTGGAAAATTTTGTATATTCCGTCATATTTGTTATCTTTGAAGTGAAGAACCTCGAAATTAGGAATACACTTTTGAAGGGCATAGTTTTGCTGTAAATGGGCATTTCTAAAATTGCTCTATTGCTTTAGACCCATTTTATGTTTTCTAACTTCATTTATTAGGATGCATGGTGTAAAATAGGCCTTCACTTCATTGGGGGAGTTTCTAAAAAAGCTAAATTTACAACCATGATATTAAAAAAAAACATTGAAACTACATATATAGTTTGCCGTAATAAATACCTAAAAAATATAATATTCTATAAATTATATCTATAATAAACTATACAATATACTAGGCCTACATATATGCTTTATATAAACCTGCAATAAATTTTACGGATGGCAAACAGAAATTTTTAGTCACTAAACATTAAGCCAACTTCTTATAGTGGAGGATTTTAACACAATGAGTGTAGGTCGTGGTTGAGCTGCTCATGAGGGAGACTCGTTAAAAGTGTCCAATGGGTTAAATGAGACCAAACACAGTACTACATGGATCATCCTCTTTAACACATTATGAAAGAAGAACTTGACACAGAAATTCAATACGGTAAAAGCTCCTTATTCACAGGTTAAAAAATTGCAACACAGATCCTGTATTCGCAGCTAAAATTTCTTTATTTGCGGATCCTGTTGGTATATTAGGATTAGTTTCCTTTATTAACGCATCAGCAACTATTTTACTGCAGGTATGTGCCAAGGCGTTTACAAAGTGATTCAAACTAATTAACTCATAGGCACTATCAAACCCGTAGAGTCATGGCCATGTGGACATAAGTTCTCCATACATCCCTATTCTGAGCTAATGTTTTCCAGTTATCCCCTGTATAATCTACTTCTCTCAAATCATAGTTAATGTTATTCTCCCACCTCATTCTTGGTCAACCAACTGGGCATTTTCCCTCTGGGTTTTCTACAAGAAGCTTCCATGCACATCTTTCACTCCCCATTTGTGTCACATGTCCTGCCCATCACAGTCTATGAGACTTAACTGATTCAAACCGAATGGTCAAATTAATATCAAGGTAAAACAAACCTTATTGTCACTAAGTCTGAAGGTTGTTGTTAAAAGCTACTGCCACAGTGTTTCATGTGCCGCTATGTCTCTTGATAAATGCCGCCCTCACCACAATCAATGTTTTATTGTTTCAACTGGTCATTTGTTGCAATAATTTTGATTAAATAACGTGTGTCTCTTCTGCTTTGTTGCCAATTTATAATGTCAAGTAAAAGGAAAGAACATTAGTTCCAAAGCGGAAAAAGATACCAATAGAAATGCTTGACTGTTTATACGCGTTGGCAAGTCATTTGCATCTATATCACGCCGTTTCAATGTTAATGAATCAAGAAATCCAAAGACAAAATAAGGAATTCTATCGCAGAATTTACAGATGAACATCAATCTTAATTGAAAGGCCTTTTAAAAGCGGCAAAACAGGAAAAAATTACTATGTTTTTTAAGCCCTTGTGTAAACCTGACATATTTGTGGAACATATCTCCCGCTAATAAGGAGCTTTTACTGTATCTTATATATTTAATTAACTTCATGCTAGCTTCAATTTTGCAAAATTTTGTTGAGATTGAAAGAGGTCGGGTGTTGATTTGACTTGGAATGACCCTGAGGTAAATATAGGGCAATTAACCCAACTGCCATCTCGTGCCAATTGTCTAGAAAGGCGAAAGATTTAATCTTCTACTACCCCAAAGTTGTTCTGAGGATTGTAGTGGGATTAGTTTACCATTTAACTCCACAATGCAGAACCTGAAGCATGAAAAATGTAGTGGGTGGGATTGGAACAAAACCACATTCTTTTCACTACTATAACTGTTAGTAAAAATTGAAACAGGAACGGAACTATTGAGAACTAATGTGCTACTTTGTTGTCAATGTAACACTCATCTCTCCTCCTAGTCTGAGCTTGGTTGACTAACTAATGTGCTACTTTGTTGTCAATGTAACACTCATCTCTCCTCCTAGTCTGAGCTTGGTTGACTAACTAATGTGCTACTTTGTTGTCAATGTAACACTCATCTCTCCTCCTAGTCTGAGCTTGGTTGACTAACTAATGTGCTACTTTGTTGTCAATGTAACACTCATCTCTCCTCCTAGTCTGAGCTTGGTTGACTAACTAATGTGCTACTTTGTTGTCAATGTAACACTCATCTCTCCTCCTAGTCTGAGCTTGGTTGACTAACTAATGTGCTACTTTGTTGTCAATGTAACACTCATCTCTCCTCCTAGTCTGAGCTTGGTTGACTAACTAATGTGCTACTTTGTTGTCAATGTAACACTCATCTCTCCTCCTAGTCTGAGCTTGGTTGACTAACTAATGTGCTACTTTGTTGTCAATGTAACACTCATCTCTCCTCCTAGTCTGAGCTTGGTTGACTAATAGTGAAAATATTTAGAAAATTGTTTCCTTGCAGGCAATCTGTAGGCAATGATTAACATAATTAGAGGAAAATATTCACCTGAATCAGGATTTGAACCCAAGATCTCCAGCTCTATGTGCTGGTGATCTACCATTGAGCTACTTGGCGTACTTCCTGGAGCAAGACCACCGTGTAAAGCTGGAGATCTTGGTTCAAATCCTGGCTCAGATGGATATTTTTCTCTCTGGTTATACTAATTTTTAGGTACTGATGGGGAGAGTTTTATTTAACGATGCTACTTAACATCTTAGATTATACGGTCATATTTGTAAGATTGAAAGATGGATGTGAAAGATTGACAATTTTTTACGAGACCTCGTAATTCAGCTTGAGATTATTTTGTATGTTACTTTAAGGGAGAAAAAAGGATTATGAGTATCTGAAAATAAAGTTCTTAGGAAAATTTTTGAACCAAACAGAGACAAACCGACTGGGAATGGAGAAGACTACATAACAGTGAGCTATATGAGCTTTATAGGAAACCAAATATAACAGTCTTGTAGACTGTGATGGTCAATGAAAGTCCCTATAGGAAAACTAGAGGGAAAGTGACCAGTAGATAGTCCAATAATGAGGTGGGAGAAAAACAAGCATGATTTGAGGGAAGCAGATTATAGAGGGGATGATTGGAAAACACTAGCTCAGGTTATGGAAATATGGAGAGCTTATGTGAGTTGGTTATGTTATGAAGTGATTTATTTCATATTGTAAACTGCAGTGGAATTAATTTGGACTTTTGACTATTCAGGATTTAAAAATTGTGGGTCTCTGTTATTGTAGTAACAGCCAGCCAATCACTCCTTACCTTCCTGGAGCACTGGAAGTTCTCCAAAATACAACATGGTTTTATTTCAGGTTTTGTTCATTATATGTTTTTGTTATTCATTTCATACATCTCAATGATGGATAAATTATATTTGAAAAGAAGAATATAAAAGTTTTAGATTGGAGTTTCTCAGGTAACTCAGTTGGTAGACCATTTGCATAGAAAGCAAAAGGTCCTGGGTTCAAATCCCAGTCTGAGCATATATTTTTCTTTTCAAATATAATTTTTTCATTAAGTTTAGTTTTAAATTTTATTGTAAACTTGATCCCAAAAACTAAGTACTAATCTCATTCATTCTCGCCATTATATTTTTCACTCTCTCAACCCCCTTACAGGTGCCAGGGGTCAAACTGGTCTAAGATATAATTGGAACTGTCACTAATCAGATGTTACCCCAAAACTATGGATTCATTGACGATTTTATTATTAATTTAACACTTCTCATTGAAGGATAAATTATATTTGAAGAGAAAAATTTTCGCCTAGACCGGGACTCGAGTCCCGGTCTAGGCGAAAATTTTTCTCTTCAAATATATGGATTCATTATTATTGTGTTTTCAATTATGGTATTTTTACACTTCACCCCTTCTTATCCTCCTGCTAGGGGTGATAGGGTCACTTGCCCCCACAGTATATTTTCCAGGTCATGTGTTCTAAATTTTGGTTAGAATTGCTCCAGGAATTCCAGTGTTTTGCAGAAACATATTGTGTACATTACCCTTACAACTGTTTTCCAGATCATAATTCATGTACGACGAAGTTTGGTTGAAATTACTTTAGGCATTTGAGATTATGCTGGCACATACATACATACATTATTTATATAGATTATACCTATTATTCTTATTAATGACAAGATATTCTCACACCCACCATCACTCCATGTATGAGTGACAACATTGTACCCCTCCTCGTAACACCAGCTGACAAAAGTACAAATATCTTTTAATTCCACTGTTATTAGATAACATGTTTATAGATTAAGTTATGTAGATAGGAAATAACACTATGAGGTTTTTTAATATTGTTTATTTTTTCCTTTCAACTCACATCATACTTCATAACTCCTCGCAGACCCGGGTTTTGTCACATCATTTGTGACATTCTCAATGCTGTGTCACGTTCACAACTGACATCAAACGGCCTTCTATCCTGCAGACTGACCTCCGTGCCATCTGATGGCTGACCGACAAATTTCCAAATCAATCCCCTCTCCTCATAACCAGGTATTTCAAAATTCATAGTTGTGTTTTCATTCTTGCATATGTAAATTTTTTCCCAAATTGTGAGTTCCTTTGGTTTTTCCAATTGTTTAAGTAATTTTATTTTGGTTTCTATTCTATGTTTTTCTGACCAGACATGTGCAGCTATTGCAGATTTTTCCGTTTCTCCATTTTTAACATTTCTGAGGTGTTCCTTTAATCTTGTATTTAGATTCCTTTTTGTTTTTCCTATGTATATCTTTTCACAATCTTTACAATTAATTTGATAAATTCCCGATTTTTTGCAGTCTTCAATCTTTTAATTTTTGTTGGTTTTTATTAAATTACCTAAGCTGTAATCATTTTTTGGTGCTAATTTAATGTTGAATTTGTTGAAGATTTTTTGAAACTTGTCAAATACTAAAGGATGGTATGTGAACTTCTTGAATTTTTTACCAATATTTTTATCTGTCTGGAGGTCAGTTTGCAGGATAGAAGGCGTCAGTTGTGAATGTGACACAGCATTGAGAATGTCACAAATGATGTGACGAAACCTGGATCTGCGAGGAGTTATGAAGTATAAGGTGAGTGAAAGGAAAAAATAAACAACATGTATATAGTTTTGATCTTGAAGGTTAAACATCCTGTGTAATAAACAAATATTCTAAATGCAACAGTGCAAAGTTACATAATTTTTTATTGAATTCTAAATTCTATTTTACACTTTACAAAGTAAATAAATTGTATGCCACATAATTATAAAAATGTGGATTAGATTACGTTAGGAAAAACTAGAAAGGATAAAATTCAGAAGACAGAAATAAGAGAAACCTTGAATCTGGATAGACTAAGAGATGAAATAGAAGAGATGGTACAGACATTATAAATTTAAAGAGAAAAATATATGCTTAAATCAAGGTTTTGAACCCAATGCCTCTGGTTTTGAATACCAGTGCTCTTACCATCTAAGCTATTAGACTTCCGATTTATTCATAAATCTCTCTCTATGCTATTGCAATTCACATGCATGGGCATGGTTATGTCGAAGAATGCAGATTACCAATACAAACACTAGAACATGGAATTCCAGATTATGAAGGATGTTGGAAGAAGAATTGGAGATTGTGATAGGTAAAGGCTTTTGATCAGAACTTGACCTCCTCAAAACAGGACGTGAGAAAGACGAGTGAATTAATTCTAAAATTAATTTGTTTGCTACAAGATGTGAAGACTATTGTAAATCAGGCTGCCTGACTCGTGATTCTCTATCCTTGTTCTGAACGTGCTGCTTCAATAAATTCATTATTTCATTGTCAAACTCAGCAGGGGTTGGTTTTATTCCAACAGCCCAGTAGTAAATGTCCCAGTCGTTTGAAGGTAAATTAATAAGCCGGTCATATAACTTAGTTTGTTCTGATGTCATGCTTTGAAGATACTTTGCTGCAAAACTTGCTAGAAGTAAATCATTTTCAAGCATTCCCCTCTTCCGAGACTGATAGAGAAGCCTGTAAAGTAAATTTTGAAAATAAGAGAATATCTAATATCCCTGATCATTTTCATTAATATTTAAAGGAAGTGACACTACGAGGTTTATTTCAATTAATAATTGAGTTAGAGTTTAACCCCTCATCCTAGTTTTGATACTTCTGTGTACCATCTTCAGCTCTAACTGTTGAATTTGTAGTTGGTGATTTTGTTGATTGTTTCTTACTTCCTCTGGTGGCCGATGAACTTCCAAATTAAATATTTTTCCTGAGGAATTTCAAAATTCATGATTTTTCTTTTATTTTTCTGTATGTAAATTTTCTCACAAACTGAGTTCCTTAGGTATAACTGTAGGCTTTCACGGCCGGCGTCTTGATCCCTATTAGGTTCGTCTTCCGGGCATATAGGCCGTGGTCCAGTCGTTCTTCTACTCGACGTTTCGTCTACTGCTGCGGTAGACATCATCAAGAGATACTGCGTGCTCTCTGTGAACTCCTCAACAGTCGGCTGCAGACTGGCTGGTCGTTGGAAACTCCCTCCCTATTTATAGGCATGCCCCTGGTGGAGAGGCGGTTTTCTGCGCGGTCCGTGTTGCGTGCTGTTTTGTCCAGGCTGTCGCTAGCAGAAGTCATAGGCTTCGTTGTCGTATTGTGCAGTGCCGGGATCCAGATTTTGTTTATCTTCATGGTTTCTTCTTTTTTGTTAAAGGAATTTTTGTGTTTATATATTTCAGTGGCTGTACAGAGAAGCCATTAAAATATATAAACACAAAAATTCCTTTAACAAAAAAGAAGAAACCATGAAGATAAACAAAATCTGGATCCCGGCACTGCACAATACGACAACGAAGCCTATGACTTCTGCTAGCGACAGCCTGGACAAAACAGCACGCAACACGGACCGCGCAGAAAACCGCCTCTCCACCAGGGGCGTGCCTATAAATAGGGAGGGAGTTTCCAACGACCAGCCAGTCTGCAGCCGACTGTTGAGGAGTTCACAGAGAGCACGCAGTATCTCCTGATGATGTCTACCGCAGCAGTAGACGAAACGTCGAGTAGAAGAACGACTGGACCACGGCCTATATGCCCGGAAGACGAACCTAATAGGGATTGAGTTCCTTAGACTTTCAATAATTTTCAATAAATAGCTGCACTTGCATTGTTAGAAAAACACAGATTGGAAACAAAGGCCAAATTATTGAAGCAGATAAGTCTAAGGAACTCATAGTTTGGGAGAAAATTCACATCCAGAAAAAATCACGAATTTTGAAATTCCTAGGAAAACTATTTATTTTGGAAGTTTATCGGTCAGTCACCACAGGGATTAAGAAACAACCTACATGATAGACAACCACCAATTCAACAATTAGATAGAGATGAAGATGGTACACAAAGTATTGATGCTAGTCTTGGAGAAATCTACAATTATGAGATGAGGTATTAAATTCTTATTATTAACAATACCTGATGATTATTAAAAAAATACATTCCATGATGCAACATATGTGTTAAAACAGCAGTATAGGGTGACAATTAAGATATATTCTGATTCAAATCTCACTCACTCACTGGCACTATCTAGCCTGTAGGTTCATGGCCACACGGACATAAGCTCTCCATATATCCCTATCCTGAGCCAATATTTTTCAATCATCCCCTGTATAATCTACTTATCTCAAATCATAGTTAATGTTATTCTCCCACCTCATTCTTGGTCTACCTACAAGAAGCTTCCATGCACATCTTTCATTCCCTATACATGCCACATATCCTGCCCATCGCAGTCTATGAGACTTAACTGTTCTCATTATATCTGGCTTCCAATAAAGATCATGTAATTCACTGTTATGCAGTCTTCTCCACTCATCTGTCTGTTCATCTCTCTTTGGTCCAAAAATTTTCCTAAGTACTTTATTCTCAAATACTCATAATCCCCTTTCCTGCCTTAAAGTAAGAGTCCATGTTTCGCATCCATATAATATAACTGGTAGAATAATAGTTTTATATATTTTCTGTTTAATGTTTGTTGAAAGGAGTTGGGAAGTGAATAGTCTCTATAATGCCTAATAACACACATTTCCAGAATTGAGCCTATGTTTAATATCCTTGTGCATCTCATTCTTGTTTGTGATTATTGTTCCTAGGTATTTGAATTCTTTTGAGAATAAAGTTCTTAGGAAAATGTTTAGACCAAAGAGAGATGAACAGACAGGTGAATGGAGAAGACTACATAACAATGAACTACATGGTCTTTATAGGAAGCCAGATATAATAAGAACAGTTAAGTCTTGTAGATTGCGATGGGCAGGACATGTTGCTCGTATGGGGAATGAAAGACGCGCATGGAAGCTTCTTGTAGGGAAGCCAGAGGGAACACGCCCAGTTGGTAGACCAAGAATGAGGTGGGAGAACAACATTAACTATGATTTGAGGGAAGTAGATTATACAGGGAATGATTGGAAAGCATTAGCTCAGGATAGGGATGTATGGAGAGCTTATGTCTGTGCGGCCATGAACCTACGGGTTTGATAGTGCCAGTCAGTAAGTAAGTAAGGTATTTGAATTCAGCCACTTACTAAAAATTTCCCTCATTTGTCATTAGCTGTCCATTTTCATTATATAATGTATTTTTATATGTGACCATATATTTAGTTTTATTGATATTTACTTCCAGTCCTAGTGTTACTCAATAGTGTGTGCGTATTGTCCTTTAGTATCTCCTCGCTATCGGCCAATAATACTACATCATCAGCATAAACTAACAGCTTATTAATACCATTGAGTTATAGGCCTTCTTTATCCTCTAAAGATTTGATACCATGCTCTAGTACAAAATTAAATAGTAGAGGAGATAGTTCATATCCTTGCTTCAACACATTATGGATTTCAAAAGTGTCCGAAAACTGTTTGCCTACACGTACCCTACTCTTCGTGCCATTTAGACATATTTGTATAAGTCTAACTAACATTTTAGGAATTCCGAACTCTAGCAGGATACTATATAACTTCTCCCTCTTAATTGAATCGTATGCCTTTTTGAAGTCTACGTATAGTTGATGTACAGTAACATTATATTCCCATTTCTTTTTTAAAATCTGTCTTAAGCTAAAAATCTGATCTGTTGTAGACCTGTTTCTTCTAAATCAACATTGATGATCTCCTAGAATGTCATCAATATAAGGAGCAAGTCTGCTTACTAATATATTTGTCAGAATTTTGTACGAAGTTGAAAGTAATGAGATGCCCCTATAGTTGTTGCAATCAGTTTTATCTCCTTTCTTATAAATTGGTATGATTCTTTCCATTCATCTAGTAGAGCTTCTTTATCCCAAATCATATTAAGCAACTAGTGCATCTTGTACATCAATTTTTCTCCCCCCCCCCCCGATTTTATCAGTTCTGCTGGAATTTCATCTGAAACTGATGCTTTATACAGCTTCAATTTTTCTATCGCCATTTTAACCTCTAATGCACTTGGTTCTACGATTAGCATTTGTACTGATTCAAATTCTACCCTCTTTAAAAATAAAACTTCATGAATTCAGTTCAAGCTTATGGATCTATTATAACTTTTATGAACTAATACTTGAAATTGGATCCCCAAAGCTGTTTATAATTATATACCAAGAGGACGAAGATCTCTGGGCCATCCTATGAAATGCTGGAGGGAAAATTTTCTATAGGATCGTAACAGGCCTTGGCCTAATACTTGGAAGGAATAAGAATAAGAAGAATAAAAACTAATACATTATACCAATGGGAATATTTATAAATTGTCCTCAGCTTTTAGGAGCCAGTTTTCTCAACCTGTGGGAGAGCCTCTACAGCTTATTGTAGCTACCTGCAAATTTGCCTCACAATTCTGGGTGAGAACTGGTCCCATTCAGTGCCAACATCCCCCTTATAGAAAGCCTCATTGCAAGTCCTGGTAGCGTCTGCGTGGCTATGTGTGTGGGATAGCTATCTACACACTGTAATTGAAGAGTTGAATGGACATATGGCCATAACTCATGTTTTACTCCCTTTTTCTGTTTTCAATGGCATTTTTGGACTCGCCATTTTGTAGTTAGTCTCAGCCTAAAAAGTTTTGTTTCGATAGTTGCATTACAGGCATGGTTCAGCAGCTGATTGTATCATTGTAAATAAACCAACAATGGGGGTGGTGGTGAGTATAGTTCTGGGGGGTAGTAGGACATAATCACTATGATGTTTATTTTAATTTTGTTTAGTTGTTTCTTGACTCACTTCTATACTTCTTAACTGTCCCTTGCATATCTAGATTTCATCACTGTATTTGATAACATTCTCAATGGCTGTTCACCAACTGACCATTGGACAATCAGGTTGTGAACATCGAATCAGCATTCGTGGAATGTCACACATACAGTGATGAAATGCTAGATTGGGCAATGGGAGTTAAGAATTAGGAGGTGAGTCAAAGGACAACTAAACAAATGAAAAAAAAACCATGTTATGGCAACTGTCATGTTATTTATCATCATTCTTACTATATCCTCAAAACTGATATTTTTTAACTGTGCCCATATTCGCACTTCCACTCCTCATTACACACTATTTGAAACCTTATTTCTTAACAACGGAGATTAATGAAGCTGAGTGGGCAGTTATCTGACGCATTGGAGGTCTGGAATTTTATGTAGTGCAGGGCGGATCGGAAAGTAAACGCACAATAATTTTTTTTCGTGGGGCTTGGTAGTGCAGTGGCTAGAATGTTGAAATTTCACAGAAGATATAGTTGTGAAAGTTGTGCACTACAGATGTCATTTTTTTCTCAGGTGGCTCCCTCTTGGGCGAGAGAAGGGCTTGAACTATGCATACAAAGATGGTGCGCATGCTACAGTCGTCAACCTGTGGAGGAACATAGAAGTGTTGTTCGCGATTTTTGTGGGGCCCAAGGGCACTAAACCCAGTGAAATTCACAGGTACAATGCATAGGGTGTATGGGGATTGATTGTATGGACGCGTAGCAATGTCTCGCAGGTGGTGCACAGTCTTCTCAAGAGGGCACGCGTGACGCTTAGTGATTGGGTCGCCACGGCTCCCGTGCGCTGGGACCGACAACAGTCCGCAATCCTTGCAGAATGTCAGAAGGCATTGAGGCGGCAATTCTGAACGACTGGCGTGTGCAACTGCGAGCCTTATCGCAGAAGTTCAACATTTCCTATGGTGCGGTGTACGATATTGTTCATGAAAATTTGAAATTCCGTAAAGTTAGTGCTCGCTGGGTGCCTAAGAACCTGACAGACGACCACAAGGGCCAGCGAATGATGGCAAGCTTGGACCACTTAACGCGGTACACCGCACAAGGACATGACTTTCTGGAAGGAATCGTCACAGGTGATGAGTCGTGGGCGTACCACTACACGCCCGAAACAAAGCAGGTATCAATGGAGTGGAAACATGCTGGTTCCCCAGTAAAGAAAAAATTCAAAGTGACTCAATCTGCTGCTTGTGACAGTGTTCTGGGATATGCATGGTGTTTTATTGGTGGACTTTGCTGAACACGGGACCACTGTGAATGCTGCGGCCTACATTAAAACTTTGGTGAAGTTGCATCGTGCCATTCGTGACAAACGTCACAACATTAACGTTAAACTTCTTCATGACAATGCTCGCCCCCATGTTGCTGCTGTCGTTCGTCAGAAAATCGCCGAATTTGGTTGGGAGGTGCTCCAGCATCCACCATACAGTCCGAATCTTGCACCATCGGACTTTCATCTGTTTGGTCCCATGAAGAAATTCCTGGCCGGCAAATGCTTTGAGACAGATGTGGAAGTGAAATCAGCAGTGCGCAGATGGCTACACTCCAACCAAACGGACTTCTACGAACAGGGCATATTGAAACTGGTAACACGATGGGAAAAATGTGTTGAGAAAGTTGGTGACTATGTCGAAAAGTAGGTAAAAGATGTAAGTTCATATGTGATTTTTTTTCCTTTTTTTTACTATTAAACTTTTTAAAAAAAATTATTGTGCGTTACTTTTCGATCCGCCCTCGTAATTACATATTAATTTTTCTTCAGTCTGAGAACTTAAAATTTTGATGAATTAGCCTACTAGGACCATTATATTTCATGTTCATGTTTTTACATGTTCTGAACAATACAACACATTTAAAAGAAAAACATATTTTTTATTTTCAAAAAAATAAATTTGTCCAGGACTGGAACATGTTAAAATAAATATAACATCAAAATAATCACATATCTTTACATATTATGTTAAATGCATTGAATTATAAAAATAATTAAAAATGAATTTATACTTTTTGTGATTTATCAAATTATAAAATGTTAAGCTTAAATTGTCAGAACATGAGTGTGATATATTTTCCCAATTCACAATGGTATTTTACAGCTTACATTTTATCTTATTTTTCACTGCCCAGTTGATTGCACAACCTACTTTCTGATCACTGACAAACTTAACTCCTGAAAATATGGAAAGATATTTTAACACTTACTGTGTTTCAAGCCATGATTTACTTGAGGACTGTACTCCATTCTGTATTTATAGTGTATTTATGTATTCCGTTTGTGAAAAATTATTATGTTTTTTGCTTTGTTAAGATACATAAAGAGATTTTAAAAATATTTTAATGACTTTTGTAATGTGAATATTACATATCTGGTACATATTTATATTTAAGTATTTCTTTGGGCAATACTACCTAAAAATCCAGACTCTTCTGATCATTATTAACAGATCAAAATCAGGATATTGAACTGTCACAAAAATAATAACTTTGTGGCAATATCAGAGGTTCAATATTTTCCAATCATTCATTCCCTGTATAATTCGTCCCCCTCAAATCACAGTAATGTTATTCTAGAACCTCATTCTAGTGAACACACGTTCTTCATTATATGTATCCAGCCATAGCTGATGACATGAATCCATTGCATACTTATGCTGTAAGCTGCATTTGAACATGCAGATTATGTGGGCATTCAAGGTGAGTGTCAACAAGGTTAAAAGAAAGAGATGTAGGAAAGACAGAAATGAACCCTTCAGCCTTGAATACTCTAACACCATCAGGGTTGAAGAAAACAAGAGGTCAGGCAAGGGAGACTGGATAGGAAAGTAAAAAGAGGGATCTGGTACTAGAAAAGGAAGAAATATCAGATTGGTTAAAGTTAAATTGAGCAAAACACAAGAAAATGGAAGCAATGTTTTGCTCAGCTCGGCCACCTTGTTGTCGCCCTCCACATATCTCCTAGATGGGGACCCCTACTCTCTAGTTTTCCTACAATCCTCATTCCTGCTACATCGCCTGATCATCAAAGTTTATGAGACTTAACTTCTCCACATAATAGTCATGGAATTTATAAGTTCTCTTTTTTGGTCCAAAATATTTTTCTAAATACTTTATTCTCAAATACTCATGTTATCTTTTCCTTTCCCCAAAATACATTCTTATAACTGGAAGAATCACAATTTTGTATATTGTAATCATTGTACCGTGCTTTCTTCAACTTTAGAGGTTCATCAGTCTTTTCCTTATAAGGTGGAATCTGTGGTTCCATTAGTTCTTCAGGTGGTATTTCATAATTTTTAAGTTCGACTCCAAGTGAGAAAGGCTTCATGGATGATATCTAAAAATAAAATATTAAAATTTTATTTAGAAGTTTTATTTTTGTAACAGTTATAGTGGCCTACATTTATGCTAGTCATACATAGGAAGGCGAAACTCTCAACAAGTTTCAGTCATAAAAGTTCAATTAAAAAGACGTCCTCAAGACCATCCACATTAATATTTACGTATGTGAAAAAAAAAAAAAAGTAAGAAAAATATGGATTTTCATCAAGTAAACACCAACTCAATTGATTAAAAAAGTAAGAGTTTGATACATGAAAAAAAGTAACTTGTTTTTATGAATTTGCTAGATTATTCCAATAATATCATTAAAAACAGGAAGAAATGCCATATTCTGATATGACTGTAATATTTAAGGTTCATAGACCGAATTCAAAACATCAAAATTATACTTTACGTAAAATGTTAATACAAAGGAAACATAGCACTAATTTACTCACGTATATAGAACGATTTCTGAAAATAAAACACCTATTTATTTGTCTCAGAGTCATTATGTACAAAAAAAAAGTTTAATATTTATATACAGATCTCTCTAGTGTATTTATTGCTTCATACGTTCATAATCATAATATTCATAAATTCATAATCAAATACGTTCTCTATGCTATGATCAAATACTCTGTGCAGGGATAAGTAATAAATGCGCACTAATGTGCATACAATATTATATTACAGAACAGAACTGTGTAAGTGATTCGACTCTCTGCGAGCAGTTCATAGCGTGGTACGTATCACACGGTTCCCCAATCTGTCGCATACACAATCAGGTCCAGGTTGGTGGTATCCCTTTCTTCTACATATTCCGTGATGGAACCCATGCACAGAAAATCTTGTTACAATGTGTCTCAAGTCATAGCCCGCACGCTGCCATTCAGTAGATGTCATTGCATCCGTGTTATAGAACTCTGCAGGGATTTCTTCTCTCTTCTCCTCTCGTTCCCTTAAAACCGCTTGAAGGCACTCCGTGTACGGCAGTAACATTTGTGGTCTTAGGTCTTCCAATAGAAAGGTTTCTCTAGCTAATACATAGACTAATCGGGACGTTGTGTACTTAGACAGTCCCAACGATCTTTTAAAGAATCTCGCCTTGAGATTCTCTAGCTCTGCTGTTTTCTTGTTAGATGTTCCCAAATTAGTTCCAAGCCGTATGTGATAGTCGGGAGTACTTTGACATTGAAGAGCTTCATTGCAGTTTCTATTGAATCCTTTGCAAATATTTGATATCATTTATACTACGTATTGCGCCACCATTCTTTCCTTCGGATGTCCCAGACATCTGTATACTTATTCCCAGGTATTTAAATGAATTACTGGTATGTAGTCTTTGACCTATGTACGTTATGTAGTCACTCCCTGCTAGTTTCCCACCTTTTCTAAATATCACCAATTCTGTCTTCCTTTCATTCACATATAATTATATCATTTTCTTCCGCCCAGTCCGACAATATGTCTACGGCTCTTTGTAATTGTTGCTTGTTACCGGAAGCCAGTGCCATATCATCAGCATATATATACATGTGGACTTCAGGTGTCTCTTTCTTAATGTTGTCAGTCACATCGTGTGTGAGTACATTGAAGAGTAGCGAGCTAAGTGGGTCCCCTTGTAATACGCCGTTCGTCTCTCTGGTCCAATTTGATGTGCTTAGGTTATCACTTATTTGCACATAGATTTCTACCAGTATATTCTCTATTATTCGTGTCAACCAGTTATAACCTATCATTGCTTCAAGTTTCTGCATTAATTTCTTTCTGTTGACAGTGTCAAAAGCCTTGCTGTAGTCTATAAATACGACATATATCTTGCCCTTCCCTTCATCGATTTCTGTATGTATGTCTTTCAGTAGGTTTTTCGGCTGCCATTATCGCTGATCTTCCTGGTCGGAATCCAAATTGTTCCTCAGGTAGGAGCGGGTCTATTAGCATTCCTATTCTCCCAGTAATGAGTCTTGTAAGTAGTTTGAAGGCTACTGATTCTAGAGTCACACCTCTGTATGAGTCAGGGAAACCCACATCCCCTTTTCCTTTATAAAGGAGATTAAGCTGTGATCTTCTCCATCTATCTGGAACAATGCCCAATTCTAGACATTTATTCAGTAAAGCTGCCCATATCTTGCTCAGATAGGGCGCTGAAGATTTCAGGTGTTCGTTGTAAATTCCATCAATTCTCGGTGCTCTCTGACCATTTGATGCCCTGATTATTTGGTGTACTTCCGCTTCTGTGAATGGTTCACAAGGTTCTATCAGGCCTGTTATTTTATCGATTGCTCGTGTGTCTTTCAGAGCGATGGATCATACTAGAAAACCATATCATATGTAAAAGGTTGGTATTTCACTATAACCATAGAGATTGGGCGCATTCAGCGGCCAAAGCGCTTTCTCTGCAGCATACCATTCAGCGGGCAATAAAGCGCTCTAGCAGAATTACAGCTTGCAGCGAAGTAAAAGTAGGCTATAGACAGACGAAACCGCTGCATTCATTGTGATTCAGTTTAAACATGGCATCTTTGTCTTCTTTTTCTTCTTCTTAAACATAATTTGTAGGATTTTCATTCTGTTTATTTCCAGTTAGAAAAAGTCAGCCATTATAAAGGTCTCGGCATTATCTTTCAGACCTCTGGCATCACCTTCAAGATACACGTCAGAGAAAGAGCAGCAGCGGCTCTAAGAGCCATGAATGAAATAAAATCACCTGCCCTACTATCAATAGACACATCTATGCAACTCTTCAATGCAAAAATAATGCCAATAATTGCATATGGGATAGAGATAGCTTGGGAACTTCTGAAGATAAATGACTTAAAAATCTGGGAAAGCGTCAAGGCCTCCTATATAAAGAAAATTCTAGCTGTCTCTAAATTTACTCCCTCGAGACTGGTCTATGTGCTACCAAGAGAACAGTTCTTCCTGGAAGACCTCAGAATGCGCTACTACTTGCCATCCACTAAAGCTTACGAACAACAGATGCCAGAGAGAAGACAGAAGCAGGATGTCATTCCTGAAGAATTCTACGGTACGCCTGCCATGATAGATAGGAACTGGTGTGGGCCAAACAAGGAACTAAGGCACCAGATAAACCGCTATGCAGTCCACGGCTTTCATCACAAAGTGTGTGTGAATGTCACTTATCATCAAATCGAAGACAGTTGCAGATGTAAACTGTGCGGACTAAAGTGTACAAGATATCACCTGGATTTGTTCCCAAAGTGACAATGCCATTTGCTCAATACGCCAATTAATTAATTTTGCACGATTGTGCGCAATTATATTATTATTATTATTTCCAAAATCACTCATCGGAAGAAGACGTATTGGATGTGTATGCACTGTCTATCCATGGGCGCATTCAGCGGGCAATTAAGCAAGGGTCATGGTCTTTTTATCAACTAGATGGAAAGGGTGATTTCTATGTCTTGTCATTTATTAATTAACTTCTCTAGAATATAGAGTACTAAGAACTGCAAATACATATGACTGGATAATAGCTACAGCCGATTCTAATATTAGAAGGGCAATTTGGGTGATTAGGAGAAGAGATAGAAGAGAGGAAGTAAGGGAAGGGCCTGTATTACCTAAAAGAGTTAATAGTAAGTGCCCTGCAATTATATTAGCAGCTAGCCGAACCGCTAGGGTTCCAGGTCGAATTATATTTCTAATTGTTTCGATACAAACTATAAACGGTTAAAGAGTAATGCCTTAAATAAAGCATGAGTTAATAAATGAAAAAAAGCCAGTCCAGCAAATCCTAAAGACAAAATTCTTATTATCAACCCCAACTGACTTAAAGTAGAAAGAGCAATAATTTTCTTCAAATCATACTCAAAATTTGCACCAATGCCCGCCATAAACATTGTTAAGCCAGAGACAATTAAAATAAAAGTATTCAATTCCGTACCAAAAGAAGGACTAAACCGTGCTTAGCGCTTTAGCAAAAAACGGCTGCCATCTGCAGCGGAAGTTTAAGGAGTTTGTTGAATGAACCGCTGCATTTCAATTTATTCATTGGCTCATATTACTACGCGATGCTATTCAAATTAATCACAATACTAACAGGGATGTACACATTTACGATTGATTTTAATGTATGTAATTGGTGAAATGGACGAATAGATCGTTTAAAACAAAATATTATTAAAAAGCGTTTGATCTACTTGACAGACAGATCATAATGAAGAAGCTCGAAAGGATAAGTGGAGACAACTATTTGTCACACATCATCAGATATATTATGGCAGTCAATAGAGTGACCATGAACGATAACGTAACGACATCGGCTCCTATAATACTAACAAATGGAGTTCTCCAAGGCGACCCAATAAGTCCTCTGCTATTCAACATCACAACTGCAGACATCGCACTTGCTTTAAAGATGGCAAACAGTAAAGCTACCATATACATGTACGCAGATGATATGGTCCTATGCGCTACAAAGCACAGAGATCTACAGGAAAGTTTCAACACCCTCATAACATGGGCAGAAGAAAACGGGCTCCACATAAATAAAAACAAGACAATGCAGATGGTCTTCAGAAAGGGAGGAAGAGTCTCAACACACGAAATGGTGTACTATGGACAAGATCCACTAAAACAAACAAGTCATTACAAATATCTTGGAGTAACCTTCCAAACAACGGGCACATATTTCAGCAAACACGTAATTGAAAAAGCTATCGCAGCCATAAGAGGCATCAACGGCATAAAATACATAAATAGACTGTCACTAGATACAGCAAAACAGCTATTCACCTCAAAGATTATTCCAATACTCGTCTATGGCCTGCAAATAATATGGAAATACCTAAAGAAAAACGATCTAAAGCAACTTGAAAAAGTAAAAGCCACTTTCCTAAAAAGAGTTCTCGGTGTATCAAAAAAGACTCCATCTCGACTTGTATATGAACTGGCACGGGAACCATTTCTAATAGAAGAGCTGAGGATATCGCTACAGCTACCGGCAACAATTCATTATGACGAGCTTCTAGCGGAAAGAGTGAGGAAAAGAAGCGAGATTGATTCGGACTTCTACGCCACAGAAGTAATGATAAATCGAACGTGGGCGAACCCCGACAAACCACAGCGGCATGTACTTACTCGATTCTCTATACATGGCTTTCATCACGAGATATGCAAAAAACCAGGATTTCACCAAGCGGACGAATATTGTGTGTGTTCTCTGTGCGGATGTAAATGCAGCCCATACCATTTAGAACTGTGTACAAAAAGGACAAAAAGCTTAAACGCTTACAGCAAGAGAGTATTTTAATGCATATTTGTGCGCAATTCTACTTATTATTAAAACAGCTGGAGGAGGAGGAACAGGCAGCTCTTCTCCATGTGGAAGTGACCTAATGGCTGAAGGGATGCTTGGATATACAATTTGGTTCTTATTTTTTAATTACACCCCTAAACAGTAAGCAAACAGGAGTAAAAGTCATTAAGGTGGTCTTTAGGCTCCCGCCATACCATAGGAATCGCAAACGGCATGCTCGTTTTTTTCCACAATCTTAACCTCTCAACGCAATAGTCGCAAACTTTGTTCGGCGCCCACGCCTTATCCTAGTCATTAAGTTTCACTTTAAAATAAGCATAGTAAGCTTTTTTCACAAAGTCTGTAATATCCGTTCTTTGCTTAAGCATTGTGTAATTCCCAGAAATATAGAAGAAAATGTTAGGATTGTTCACACACTTGCGTGTAGACATTGCCATACTCGCAGTTACACTAGAGAAATAAAATGAGAACAGAATATTCAGAATGCAAGTTTCTGAGATGAAGAACGCTTCAAAGGTCACTCAATAACAACCTCAGCAGCAGTTGTGCCAACCTAAAGGCTTAGAGGCTTGAATTGGCAAATTTTCCTCCAACAATACTCATTAGTCATTACTAGAGCGAGGAATTTTATGAAATTTCATGTTTTAAACTAATTGTCTGAGAGTGCTGAGACTAAGTATCTTTACATTTTATGATATGTAGAATCAAATAAGACCATAAAAAACTTCATATTTCATAATATTTTGGCAAAATGTTCATATTTTAGTGAAAATTTCATACTACTTCGTATTTTTCAACTTTCAAATTCCGGATTTTTTTTTCAATAAAATTTCTAGGAATTCATTAAAATATTTTTCAAGTAAATATATTTATGTAGTTTTTGACAGTGCAATGTGGTAGACAAGTGAAAATTCTTCAGTATCCTTTCTGGACAAGATAGATAGATTTTATAGAAGCAAATAATTGGATAAGGAGCCACAGAGTGACAGTGTTAGATGGAGGTTTTTGTCCTAAACTCAATTACCAGAAAGAGAACATGAGCCTAGATGAATATGTAGACAATGTTGGAATTTCTGTAGTCAGGTATAATAGCTGTCAGCTCGTTCTCGCTACCTGAGGGCAGTGGACTGATTAAGTAACTCAATGGCACTATCGAACCCATAGGTAGGAAAGACTGCTGCTGCTAAACTTGAAGCAGTGCTTTGTGAAATTAGTAAAGTTCATGTAGGTAAAAAAAAAAAACTCCAAGCGTGACAGACCTACAAGGCCCTTGGATCACCATCCGGCTGCTGGCCTCACAGGTGTTAATCACATAGGTAGACGATCATCTAGCCAGTGTAGGGGTGACATGTCGGGTCCCCCAGCCGTTATAGCTGATATTCTCAACCTGGACTCGCTACATATTGTAGCTACCCAAATGCCTCACGATGCTGGGTGGGCACCGGTCCCATACTGGCCGAAATTTCGTGAGAAAAAATCCTTCCCCCATGGAGACTCGAACCAGCGCAATTCCCGTAGCTCTGCGCGAAGGCTTCCTGTCTTAACCACTCAGCTACGGCGCGGGACTCATGTAGGTAAGGGCAACATTTTTCTCACCTACATCAAACTATCAAATATAATATGATACAAGTATAGTTTTCTATCAGAAAATATAACTTCTGTGTATTACGAACAAAATTAACAATTGGATTGTTCAAAGCACAATTAGACCAAGACTTTAGACACTATGTTGGACACATTTCATGAAAAAAAAATGTTAAAATAATTCTAACTACATTTCACCGTGTTTGTAGTCCAATATTAAATGTAACTGTAATTGCAAATAGAGTTCTGAAACAATCCCTAGAATCAACTATGGACTAATAACTTTTAACACCTTGTTTCTCCAAATATGACATACCGGTATCAGAATGGTTTACTTGTATTCTAAATCGTCAAATTTAATGTTATTGTTACATTTGCATCTACAGGAACTTAATATCTACATGCAATGTAAAAGTAGTAATAATCCAAACTATATCTGCTCTTAACTTTGTTAGTGCTATATTTCATGGAAACCTGTTTGTTTTTGTTGCAATGTTTTGTTTCTTGTATAAGTTTGGATTATAATTAAATATCATTCAATACATGAATTAATTGTATTGTATACAACCTCTCAGTTTTGATTATGAAGGTAAAGTGATTCCACTATAGTCTTGGGAGGCTTTTGGGGTAGTGGCATGTTGAAGCTCCCATCTTTCTAGACAATAGGCACGAAGTGTCCGCCGGGTTGTCGGATCTGCCTGATGGTCGCATTTGTGCCTAGAACATGCATCTAGTACTCACTTCCATTAGGATCTAAGTCGACCCCAGGTCCACAATGCCACCAGAAGGTCTGGTCCAGCTAAAAATCTTGATCTTATCGAGCCTCGAACCCACGATTTTCCTGTTTGTACCACGTTTCCTTATACAATTATGCTATGGAGTGATCCATTAAAATTTTTTCAGTTCATAAATATATTTTATATTGGGTTATAATTAATGAAAAAGCTAATTAAAATTGAAATACAGTGATCATCTTAATTTCTTGAGCTATAAATAAGTTCTGTTTATGTCATTTATGTGCTGGTATGTACGCTTATGAGATATAGTGGGCCTATGTATATAAATATATGTAAAAAGTTTAGAAAATAGTAGCTTCATAATATTTTTGTGTCATTTTCGTATTTTTCATATTTTTGTCTTTACGATTTCATATTTTTGTATAATTTTCTTCATATAATTCCTCGCTCTAGTCATTACCGTTTGGCATATACTATGCTCTCACCAATAAATATATGAAAACAGATTAGGTCCATTGTGAAAAGATTGTACGCGATAGAAGAAAACTAAGAACAGTTCTGGAATCAGCATAAAAAAGTGAACCAATACAACGTATTAGTTTTCACTCATCTGATATCAAGCAGACTAGTGTAATAATATTAAAGTAAAAGTAAAGTATTCCCACAACAGGCCCGGAGGCCCTTGGGGTAGTAGGAGGTTAAGGCTCCCACTTTTTCTAGACAATCGGCACTTCATGTCAGCCGGGTTGTCAGCTCTGCGTGACGGCCGCCTTTACCCCCAGAACAAGCGTCTGGTACTCATTTCAGTTAGAGGCTGAGTCGACCCCATTCATTTTGAAATATCTAATTGTTCATTTCATAAATTACGTCAATTAAAATAAATCGTAAATTCTGTACATCCCTATTATTATTATGATTAATTTCAATAACATCGCGTAGTAATATGAGCCAATAAACAAATGGAAATTGGCGGTTCAGCTGCATGCACCGTCCATTCAGCAAAATTATTAAATTTCCGCTGCAATCCCTTCTATGCTAAAGCGCTTTTGGCGAAGCGAAGCGAAATATGTGGCGGGTGCCGAGACACCCTGGCAATATAGGGTCTTATATGATTAGCCTTCTTTACCCATATGAGCCATAACGGCTAGGCTGCGTACTCAGAGTCATGGTATGTTCACCGGAGCGATCAACCGTGTGATGTTGTTACGTAGTTTCTGGAGGACGCCTCTGGTGAATGTGTGTTCATCAGTGCGTCACCTTGGTCGCTGATTGGTTGTTGGAGCTCCATCCGTAAGCCGCGCTTGAAGTTCTGGTCGAGTTGTAGTTAAAAAAAAAATATATTAAATTTAGAATTTAGATTAATTCAGTGCTGAAGATCCGAGGAGAAGTCGCCAATGTGAGGGGAGAGAGATAGAGAGAGAGAGAGAAGGAGAGCAGTAGATAGCGTAGACGAGAGAGCGTGTAGGGATAGATTGATTGCCATATCTAGGGATCTATTAGCGAATAGTGAATCGAGGTCCTCTATCTTTCGCTCTCCGCTTCTGTTTTTCTTTTTCTCTCTCTCTTTCGTTTTCTCTCTTCTTCATCTTCGTCTTTGTCTTTCCCGTTCTTGCTCCTTTTTCTCTTCTTCTTTCTTTTTTTTTTTCTCCTCTTCTATTTCTCTCTCTTCTTTCTCTCTCGCTTTCTTTCTCTCTCTTTCTTTCTCTCTCGTTCTTTCTTCTCTTTGCTCTCTCTCTCTCGCTCCTCTCTCTCTCTCTCTCTCTCTCGCTCTCTCTCTCTCTCCTTCTTGTCAAGAGAGAGCGAGCCCTTTTCAGGATGTGCTGACTGGCGAAATTTAGAATAGTTCAATTATTGCCAAAGTAAAATTTAAATTTAGAATTTAGATTCAGGGAGATTGTAATTTACTGGTGGAGTCTAGGGAACCACTCCGAAATTTGTTTTAACGCTAGGGAAACCCACCGAAAACCCTAGCAGAGTGGCTTGAATTTAATAGAAGTTTGTCGAAAAGTCAGCTTTCGCGTTGGTTGTTCTATCACCAGCTTCGTTATTGCTGTTTATATTGTTTCTGAGCTTCATAGTTTTTGAAGACAGAGTCGCGTGTTGATTGTGATGTTGTGATCTTGTATTGGTTGTCTGGATAGTTCATGAAGATGGAGACTGTTATTTTATCAGGTCGATATTTCAGTAGGCACTTTACTTGATCTATTAGATCGTTGTAAAGTTCCGTGTCGTGGGTTTGGGTCCTTGTGGTGCGTTTTCCTACCTCAGTGGGTGGATCGGTTTGCGTCATTTTCCTTCTTGTGGCTCTAGAGGTTGACGTTTCTTCTGGGAGGTCGAAGTTGGTGAGAAGCCACGTGTCAGGAGCTTCTGGCTCGACTGACATTGTAGCTGTTTGGACCTGAGTAGAGGCTACTTCAGGTTCCTTGGGAGGGGACTGAGTGGTCCTATTTGTAGCCTTAAGTCGGCGAAATGGCTCGACGTTGACTTTAAAGAAGCAAAGATTTTTTAATTTCGTAGCCTCTTGAGCTTTAGGTCCATCGATCAGAGTCGCCAGGAACAGGCAATGGGCTCTTAGTCTTTCCGGAAGTCATGTTGACTACCTTCAAGACCTCGAACCCTTGATCCTTCAGGTCCCCTTGGAACACCGTCGGATCGACGCTGGAGTCGATGCCTTTTACGACGAATCGAACAACTTGCGTTCGACGGTTCTTCATAATATCGCCTGTGAGGCAGGGGACATTATGTTGGGCCAACAGCAGCTGGTATTTTTTTGAGATCTGGCATTGAATCCAGTCTCACCCTGATTCCGGACCGACTTGAAGTGGAGCGCTTTTGGCCGCTGAATGCGCCCGTTATCATTTGTTACATTTGCTTAGCTTTCTTCAGGAGGCTGTGAGCAGCGAAACCGGCTGTGAGATAAATTTGATCCAGCGATAATACACTATATTCGATCTGTAGTGGGTTATCGCTGAGTCGATCCTTTAAAAAAAGTGAGGGTTGACCTTCTTTTATGTAAAAATGGCTGCTGCCTTTAGGGTTAGAATAGGAAATTTTACGAAAAATTATGTACAAGGATTATTATTACAGTCTTATTCATTGAAAACAAAACACCGAGTATGTTTTCACAATACGTCTTTTCTCAATGGTACGTATTTAATTGCTGTAAATATAGGGTTACTGTATGTAACTTTCATTTGTAAAATTACTGAAACCTAGTTTTGGTTATGATATTTTATATTGAAGGTATAACCAACCTTTGCAATAAATTCCCAAACATGTTTATAAGAAATGGATATGTAACTTAACACCAACTTCCGCCTAACAAAATAAATTACTCGCATATTTAATATTAAATAAATTTCACTACTCAAGTCATAAGGTATTGGAATATCAGATTAGCCAGATATCAAAACCTATGTACTGAAGTTACAAAAGCTTCAGAGAATCATAATGTTTACTATATTTTATATAATAACAAAGGAAAAAAACGCACAAGTTGTGCATTGAACTAACTAAGGTTAGAGTAGAGTCTTCCTACATTTCGTTTTCACAGTGTTATTAATTGCATGTCTCAATTGCAATTTTATGGATATCCACTAAACTGAACTTCGTGACGCAACAGGCCATGACCAACCATCCGGCTACTGGCCTTATATCCATATGTGTTAGAGGTGGACGATCATTGAGGCAGCATAGGGTGACAATATTCACATATTTATAAATACTTAAAAATCGTAAGAAATATTTATAAAATGGGGAAGAACTGCACTTAAACTAGTGTGAAATATTTTCAAAGTCCTATAGAACAACAGTGTGCATGCGCCAGAGTTTATAGAGCCAGCGATATCTTACAATCAAACCACAAATTGATTATCATCCTCGATTACTATCTGTCACTGTGAAATTTAAGTGACCAATATTTACAATAAATCCCCAAATCTATGTTAAAAAATATATTAATATTAAAATTACCAAATGTTTATTAAAAATGGGTGTACACTTACTTACCACTCCCTAACGCTGATCCAGCCAGCAGTAGAAAAATCATAGACTAAGTAATATACTCGGTGGAGAAAATAGCAGTTAGCATCACAATATTGTCTAACAGTGTCATAATATTGTGATTTGCATATTTATATAAATACTTATAAATTGTCTAATAATGTTATAAAAATTGTTTGAAAAAGTTTAAAATATTAAATAATGTTAGTAAATACAGAAGAAGAGCTACAGTTTACAACAATATAACTGAAAAATTAAGCACTAGTAGAAGTGCAGTTGAGCCTAAAATGGTTCTAAAATGTTTAAAATAGTACCAAACTTTATTATAAATGGTTGAAAAGTGTTTAGTGCATCAGTGGCATAAGAATGTTAGGTGGAAAATTGTGTGTGAAGGTTTGTGAACCTCAGCCGATCAACTTGTAGTCTCTCCCAACTGTTAGCTGATTTTCTCAACCTAGAGCTGGTGATTATTGTAGTTACCCAAATTCCTCACTTTGCTGAGTGGATACTGATTACAGTTGGCCGAAATTTCATGAGAAAATTTGTTGGAAAAATTTCCCTGTGGGAACCTGAACCAGTACGAGCCCCATTGTTTGGCTTTTAGACTTGAAACTTTAACTGCTCGACTGTGGCGTGTAACATTGGTACCTACTTTATTTATTTTTTGAGCTACGTCATTTAAAGTACCTACTGTTTTTGTAACATTACTTCTTAAATAAACAATGGAGTCTACTTCATATAGGCCTATAATTTGGTATTCCAGTTTTATTGTACTAAGTGCACATTTCTTTAGCTTTTTGTGTATTTATCATTGGTCCAGCTTCATTTTGTAAGTGATACTTTTTCTGCATTTTTTTTTACAATGAGAAAGGAGACACATGTCATCTGCATACTCAAAATCTTCCACTGTTTCCATTAATCCCTACTGAATTTTCTTCTTTCCTCTTTCTGTTGCATAAGATCTTCCATTACAAGAAGAAATAATAATGTTGATAAAATGAAGCCTTGTCTGACAATTTATGATATATTTATGGTCTATTACCGCTGTGTCTTGAAGTAGCATGCTGCCTTGTCATGCAGCGGGCCCGGGTTCAATTCCCATTCGGGACTAGCTTCCTGGGTGAGGTTTTTTCAGTGTTTTTCCTCACCTGTAAGAAGCTTTGAGGTCCAAATGGTCCCCGAACATCTGCAGGCCATCATCATTATCATCCTCATTGTATGGAAAGAAACGGGAAGCTACCACACCCATAATTCCCTAGTAAAGCTGCAAAGCATAGCATGAAAATGCTATGATTGCAGTGAAAGACCTGCCCTAGGGCAGAACACTATAGAATAGAATCATTGCTAAAACAAAGTAACCAACTTATGAAAAACATGCTATAAGAAATTAAGGTTGCTGATACCTAATCTAATCTAACCTACATAATCTAATCAAACTTCGTAATTAACGTGAACAAATATGTTGGCAACTATCGATATAGTAAGTAACTTGTGGTCTGTTGCGAGATTCATCCACAGGCACTTGCACAGAATATCTAATTTTTTTCTCAAAGCAGAAATATTTAAATAATATGTGATATTTTTATACAATCATTTGCTAGATGAACTATGTCAGTTCTTGCACTTACGTCACTTTTCCTAAACAATAAACTAAGGAGCCAGCTAATCTGCATGATTACCAAACTTATAAAATTTGTTATTTCAGTTGCAGGACAAGAATTGAAAATGCCATCACTTTCTCCTACGATGTCAGAAGGAACTATAGTAAAATGGTTAAAGAAGGAAGGAGATCCCATCCAACCAGGTGATGTGCTGTGTGATATACAGACAGACAAGGCTGTTGTTTCATTTGAAATAGAGGAGGAAGGCATTCTTGCAAAAATACTGGTATGTTGAAAAGTTAATACAATGGACATTTGTGAGTTGAGAAATTCAACTTCAAGGATTCCTTTCCAAAAAAAAAGTAAAACGTTTCCAAAAATCATATATAATTTTTATTTTATTGAACATTAAAGTTGTTTACTTCTTTTGTAGTAGTCCCCTGTATCCTTTTTTCATGACTTGCGACAATTCGTCTGATAAATTTATCATCCAAGGAATTACCAATAAGTTGATGTGTGTTCAGGTGTTAGTTCATTCCGTAAACTGGAATGGTGAATAATACCAAACAGTGGAATGTTGGAGAGGTGTGCGAGTGCACTAGCTTTAGATTCTTCTGAACCTGTTCCTATCTGTTCAATGTAATTTGATATTATCACACTTTACGATAGTTTTAGCTTAATATTATAAAGGCAAGTTGTAATGATATGAGTCTCTGTAAACAGCGTGTATTTCCATTGTTAAGTTCTTTCGGTGCCTCATTCCTACCTCAGCTATTCCTTTACACTTCCCTGATTTGACCATTCCAATTTAATAATTTATTTCTGCACGTGTCCATACATTTACTTCCAGTTCCAGTTTCTTAGTGTTGTTTAATAGATTGTGTGTGTTGACTTTTAGTATTTCTTCACTCATCTAATAATTTGCTCCTACCAATACCTTAGCAAAGGATGAGAACAGCTCTCCTAATCATCATCATCTCCTAATTCTTCCCCCCCTCTGTCTTCTTGTTACATTTCTCCTCGTCTGTACAATTTGAAATGAATGTTGACTTCCGTCATGACAGCCTTCCATTCTCCTCAACTATTAGCTTTCGTTTTCCCAAACTTGGAATGTTAAACTCAACGTTGTCCTTTCATCTTTTCCTTAGTCATCCCCTCTGTCTTCTTCCCTCCACTCCTCATTATAATATCAATTTTGAAAGTAATATGATACTGTGCAGGTGAAAGAAGATACAAAAGACATAAAAGTAGGAACTGTCATTGCTCTTATGGTAGCTGAAGGTGAAGATTGGAAGTCTGTTGAGGGTTCTGCCAGTGCTTCATCCTCAGCACCTCCACCATCTGAATCGGCGCCTACATCAGGATCTGGAAGTAATCACCATCATATACTTTTTGCATGATTTTATTTCTAAAAATATTCTTATTTAATTCATATTAAACCCGAAAATAGATTTCAGTTGAATTATCTTTGATTCCTAAAGGGAAGAATTTCCAACTTTCGAAGTATCATAAGTCCCTGGAAACACGAGACCACTGAGACCCCTTTCTTGGATACTTTATACTGGGTGTATCAAAATGAATAGCTCAAACTGAAATGATTCAAAGTGTATAATAATAGAAGCAAAACAAATTCTAGTAAATATGGGTCCGCAAAGGAGCCATGTGCAAAATAATTATAAAATTTGTAGTTACAAGCCGCCATTGACTTCATTAAGAAATATCATCCTAATTAGTACAAATTAATTTGAAAACTTACTCATAGCAAAAATACAATTATTACTTTACATGTTATGTAGTAATAATGTACACTTGTACCTGTTAAAGGTGTTCAAAGTGTCGTCTTTGCATCTGGTTGCAATTTGAATTGTCTCTGCAGTGAGTTTCAAATTATTTCAAACATCCCCGGATGATCTCGGTATTCTTCACAAACTATGACGTTAGTGGCGGTTCATAACCACATATTCACAATAATAAATCTCGCACACAGTTTGTTTGCAGACCCATATTTACTGGAACTTTCATGCTTCTATTAGCATATACTTTCAACCATTTCAGTTTGTGCTATTAATCTTGATACACCCTGCATAGGGTTCATGGTGGAGTCAGGACATGTTTTTCTCGAGGACTCTTCCATTTTTCTCTGTCGAAACTTCATTTCATCACTTCTCCATACTTTCATTTTGTTTCATTTGCTCCTTTGATGGTATGACAGGCCTGTTAAGTCCACATCCTTTTTTATCACAGACTTCAATAATAGCTTATAACATTTATATATTAAATTTGGGAATTTTTAACATTATGAGGTTCAATTAATAATGATTAAATGAATCGTGATTTCTTCTTACCTCATACTTCTATGTTCTTTTAAACACAGCACTGCAGTATCGGCGACACATTGTCATCATCATCAGCTGTTTTCACGATTCATTTAATTATTAGCTTATAACATATTGTTTTATACTGTCATATTTTATTTGTTTATGTTATTAAAATGAGTTTGAAAAAATAATCTTTTACCACATGCAAATTTTGCCAACATAAAAACTAAAATATGTGTAATGACCCATTTTAACATAAGCAATATTAAGTATATGATATAAAAAGTAAAATAATTGACTGTACCGGGATTTGAACTTGAGACATCTAACTTTGTATGTTAGTGACATAACCACTAGTCCATCAGCCTCATTACACAAACATGAAAATTAATGGGACATCGATCTCACTGCCATCTCACAGCTTCTGTAACAATTAAGCAATTTTAAAAAGAATATTTACGTTATAACAGTAACACTTCTTTATTTCAATGTTGTAATTACATTTTGACATTTAGCAATGAAGGCCAAATATGACATGAAAAGAAAAATAAATGTCTGAACCAGGATTGAAACCAAGACCTCTAAGTTTATATGTTAGTGACACAACCACTAGCTTATTCAGGCTCCTAACACAAACATAGGGGGCACGTAGCGTAGTGGTTAAGGCACTGCGCTACAAGCCGGAAGGTCGAGGGTTCGAGTCCCGGTGGGGTCAGGATTTTTAAACTGACCCAAACCTTCTGGCGGCACTATGGCCCTGGGGTCGACTCAGCCTCTAACTGAAATGAGTACCAGATGCTTGTTCTGGGGTAAAGGCGGCCATCACGCAGGACTGACAACCCGGCTGACATCAAGTGCCGATTGTCAAGAAAAAGTGGGAGCCTTAACCTCCTACTACCTGAAGGGCCTCCTGAGGCCTGTAGTGGGATCACTTTACCTTTTTAACACAAACATATATATATATATATATATATATATATATATATATACAGGGTGACTCAAAAGGTTGCACACATTTTAGGAGTTTATAGAGGGGTCCAAATCAACTTTTGATTAGTAATTTATGATCTGGAAAGTTACCCTGGCTCACTACAAGCCTGGGAAAGTCTGAAACTACAATACAGATCTAAGCTTACTTTTCAGAGAGGCACTGGGTTCGATACACTACTGTATGAATTTATGAAGACGCTCCGTCTGTTGTTATACCTAGAGTCCGGATGTTAGGCACTTAAAAAATTAAAAATAGGCAGGCAAAAAGGCACTAAAAACAGTTAATATAGGCACTAAAAATTAAAAATAGGCTCTTACAAAAAATGGGACTAGAACATACATTTTTACAGTCTTACGTTAAGAATATAAACATGCTGTCAATAGCATGCAAATATATTAGATATACTTTTGGAATTTGTTTTGCCTTTTTTAAAAAAAAGCAGACTTATGTTTTGCAGAGTGTATGTGCTGCAAAATGTGGAACTTTGCAGAACAATATTGAACCGTCACTTGAGAATATATCCGCACCAAATTCTTTCACGAAATTGGTCAGTTTGTCTTTTACTGTTGTCCGCTATTCAGGCATTGTAAAAAAAACTGTTCTAATGGTAAAAAAATAAGCCACATACACTTGTCGCACCACTTTTTCTTTGAAGTATCTGTCTGTGAATCAGGACTACACACTGAATTCGGTGTTACCAACATCAGAAATAATGTTGCCAGTCACTTAAAGGTTTCAGCACCAGGTGTGAGACAGAGAAAGAAAGCTTGAGCCATCTACCCTCTTTGTCACTCAGAAATGTTTGTATTGAAAAGAAAATCTGTACTATAGAACTTTCTCCAAGCCTTAGAGCAGAATTCATGAAACCATCTTTATGCACAGAGCGACTCTTTCCCCCCTCTCTATGACGTAGAGAGGGGGAAAGAGTCGCTCTTTACGTAAAGATGGTTTCGTGAATTCCAACCTAGAGCTGGAGCATGGGGTAATAGGATATAGCTGAGGGCTATTTCACTTAACGGGAATGCATTAGGTGGAAAAATACAAATTTGCCTGACGGGAGTGCATTGAGGGGGCTAGTTATTGGCTTATTGCCACCTTATCCTAAAATATTCTAAGAGAATTTATAAAAAGAACACTTGAAAATTTCTATGAAATGATATGTGTCATGAAGTAAGTCCATTTCAATTGAATTCATTGAAATGCTAAGTTAATTTCCAGAAAAAATGGCAAATAGGCATTTATAGGCATTATAAGCTGAAATAGGCATTTATAGGCAAAATTAACTATAAATAACTATAGGCATTTTCCCTAACATCTGGTCTCTAGTCATGCTGTTCAGTGCAGTGCAGCACTAGTGTACTCTTCTGTTTACATCTAATAGTCATTTGTGTGCTCTGTAGGTTGTTTGCATTTCAGTACAGTATCTGCAGTGTATTGTAAAGGTCCATTGCAGCATTACTTTGAAGGTAGCTGCGTTTTTTGTGAAATGGAATACACGTTATCAGAACTTACAGACATGTGTTTGGTGTATGTTGAAGTGAATGGTAATGCATGCGAAGCTCGAAGTTGGTACAGTACACAATATCCAAATAGACATCAACCACAACCTTGAATGTTTCAAAACGTTCACTATCGGCTCGGGGAGATAGGTTCCTTATGTTCATTACACCATGTAGTCCGACCGCGTACAACTTGAACAGTTGCTATGGAAAAGGAAATACATGCATTTATCAGCATGCATATCATCGCTTATACCATTTTATACCCACAGTAGTGCTTAGAGTGTTCTGCATGACAACCAGCTGCATCCATATCATCCGCAGGAAGTTCAGGGTTTGAGTGTGGATGATTTGCCATGACGACTTCAATTTGTAAATGGATTGTTGACCGTTGTTGGAATAAGCCCAATTTTTTAAGCAACGTGTTGTTTACAGATGAAGGACAGTTCACCAGAGATAGGTTTTATAATTGTCGTTACAGCCATGTTTGGGTGCAGCGTAATCCCCACACTGCATTCCAATGCCATTACCAATGTAGGTTTTCAGTGAATGTATGGACCGGTATCATTGGTGATCACATAATCGGGCTGTACCTCCTGCCATCAACCATGAATGGAAGTCCAAGAAGTTATTCCAGAACTGTTAGAGGATGTATCACTTATCGTGTGTCGTCAGATGTAGATGCAATTACATGGAGCACCAGCATACTTCAGTTTTCAAGTGCGTAACTTACTCAATGACATTTATCCCGGGGTTGGATCGCAGTTTTCAAGTGCGTAACTTACTCAATGACATTTATCCCGGGGTTGGATCGGAAGGGAAGGTCCAATTTGCTCCCCTGATCTGATGCCTGTTGAGTTTTTCTTCTGGGGGCATATCAAAAGCCTCGTGTATGAGACACCAGTTCCCACCCAAGAAGAACTCGCTTGAATTCTAGCAGCATGTGATGAGATTCGTGAGGTGTGTAAATGTACTTGGTAGAGTGTGCCAAAACTTTCTACGATGATGCTATGTCTATATTCAATATGATGGTAGGCATTTTGAACACCTTGTGTTGTAAAACCAAATTGGTTAATAAATTTAGATTTGCTTAAGTATGTGCAAAATAATTTCTTGTCCATCCTGACATTCCTGGGCTTGTAGTGACTCCAGATTACTTTCCAGACCATAAATTACTAATCAAAAGTTGTTGTATTTTGACTCCTTTATAAGCTCCTGATATTTGCGTGCAATTTTCTGAATCACTAGCATTATATATATATATATATATATATCCGTACAGGCCACATGGCCTAAAACGAATTTGTTCATGATGATGATATATATATATATATATATATATATATATACACAGGGTGATTAACGAATCATGTTTCATCTCATTATATGAAAACTATGGACATTAGTGTGAAACAAATTGTGCTTGATATGCCTCTATGCAGAAATGTTCAGCACATTTTGATGTTTATTCGTCTTTAAGCTATGGCGTCAAACTTTGTTATTTTAAATAGGTCATGACACATTTCTTTCTTTCATTCAAAGTGTCCTTGAAAAAGAAATTCATTGCCGTTAGAATGAGGTTTCTATCTCTATTGGTTAATAGAAGATGAAAGTTGACATTTGCTACTGCTACTGGCTAGTATTAGCACCCTGTCTGAATGTTGCGTCTTTCATTCACGGTCTCGGCGACTTGGTATAACCATTAACCTTGTGAACTACGTTCTTGATGCTGTATTCTTTCAAGTTCTAAGTTTTATTTACGAGTCGTGTTAGGAGAAGTGAGAGGAGAAGTAAGACAGAATATAAACAAATAACAAAAGTAAAACAGCATATCATACAAACACGTACCGGTGCAATGTCTTTCTGTTGAGTTGTTCATATTAGCTTGCTGATTGCACGTGTTTGTTTAGCAGAAGGAAACCTGTACAGTACAATCAGTCAGGAAGACGGTACACCAGTACAGTAGTTTCAGAACGGCAAGAGAGGAGGAAGAGAGCAGAAGTGAGTCATAGGTGGGGGTATTTGGTCAGAGACGTTGCAGGTGTCCTGTCCGAGGTTTATCGTGAAACCGAGCGCACTACTAGATAAAAAATAACACAACATCCCTTGAAGTACAGCAGTGACTCATCTGCATCTTTCTGAGCGGTAGCATATGGTTATTTACAAGCTGTACGCATCTACTGTATCTTCCTACTGTGTGCATACTTGTTTGAATTTGATTTAGTGGAAAATGAGCTATGCAAGAAATGAAAAAGTCGACATGCTGCTTATTTTGGGCGAATGTCACAATAATGAAGAAGAAGCGAGCAGAGTGTATGCACAGCGCTATCCTGCCAGATGGCATCCTGTATCAGTGACATTTTGAAGGACAGAACAAAACTTCAGAAATGGAATTATCGACAGGAAACCTTACGTAAGACGTGCAGTTGCTACTGGAGAAGCAAATGTAGTGTTTGTGTTGGGTGCTGTGGTAGTAGACCCACACGTAAGTACCCGTGATATTGCTGCAGTGGCAGGTATCAGTCAGTCGTCGGTGTGGTGCATATTACATATACATGCGTTCCACCCATATCACATATCCTTAGCCCAAGAACTGCATGGACCTGATTTCAATCGTATGTTGCAGTTTTGTGAGTGGATTCAAACATCTGGTATTGAAGATCTGTTACCATTCATACTGTTTTTAGAGGAAGGTACTTTTACCAATCATGGTGAGGTAAACCGCCATGTGCATTACTGGGCAGTGGAAAATCCTCACATGTTGCTTATCAACAAAGATGGTCAGTGAATGTGTGGTGCAGGATTCTAGGTAACTATATGATAGGGCAGTATTTCTTGGGCGGTAATGTAACAGGACGAAGCTATGCACTTTTTCTGCGACACCATTTACCTCAACTACTGGAAGAAATAAATTTATATACCCGGCAGACGATGTGGTTACAGCGAGATGGTCATCTGGCCCATTCCAGTAATATAGCAGTTTGTGTGCTTAACAGGACTTACCCTAATAAATGGATTGGTAGGAGAGGTCCTCATGACTGGCCACCATGATCACCCGGTCTAACCCCATTGGATTATTTCTAATTTTGGATATGTGAAACAATGCATCTATGACATGGAACCAACCACTCCTGACGATATGCAACATCAAATCAGGGAAGCATGCCAATCTATTTCAGTTCACCAACCAGTCCTCGTAAGAAGGTCCTTTTGGAAACGTATTCAAGAATGCATAAACAATAACTCTACTTGGTGATTTGACACCTGTTCCTGTAGTAATAGAGTAAGGTATTTTGAAACAGAAAGTCTATACATTGTGAAGAAGTAAATTGCTGTCCCACTTCATATTTTTTTAATGAAAGTAAACTAAACTCTGATTGGATGTTAAAACAATTAACAGGTGTTCTTATTACAGTTATTACAGGAAGCTTCATAATTTTGACAATAATGACTTAAAACAATTTTTAAAAGCATTATTTACAAAAACTGTTATGTAGTACAATTCCTTTAATTGTTACTAAGACATTTTTATTCAACAATAACCGACAATAAATTATTTAGATGTTTTTTTATTTAAAAAAGGAGATAAGACCAATTGTGATAATTACAGAGGGATCAGCTTATTAAACTCTGGATACAAAATTTATTCCACTATTATTAAGAATAAATTATATAAATATTATGAAGATATGATGTTTTTATTATTGATTTAACATTTCTCACTGAAAGATAAATTATATTTGAAGAGAAAAATTTTCGCCTAGACCGAGACTCGAACCCGGGACCCTTGGCTTTCCGGGCCAAGTGCTCTACCAACTGAGATAGAAGCAATGGTTTCAAAAGCATTTGGCGATAGGGAATTACAACGTATATAAGAGAAAAATTTGCATCTAGATCGTAACTTGCCTCGGTAGCTCAGTTGGTAGAGCACTTGGCCCGGAAAGCCAAGGGTCCCGGGTTCGAGTCTCGGTCTAGGCGAAAAATTTTCTCTTCAAATATTATGAAGATATACTTGGAGAAGAACAAAATGGCTTCCGGAAGGGTCAATCATGCTCTGTTGGATATTTCACAATGCAAATTTTGATTGAGAAACATCATGAATTTAATATAGAAACACACTTGGCATTTATTGACTTTAAAAAAGCCTTTGATAAAGTGAACAGAAGTCTGTTATTTGAAATTTTGATGAAAGATCAGATCCCAAAGCAGATCATATATAATATTTATAACATTTATAAGTCAACTCTCATTGCAATAAAAATAAAAGAAAAAATAACTCAGTGGAAAGAAATAAACTCAGGAGTCAGACAAGGTTGTGGCCTCTCCCCTCTACTTTTTAACATATATATGAATGCCAAATGAAATATGTAAATTATACGATCTAAAGATTTCTGTAAGGAAAACGAAGACCATGGCTTTTAGAGGAAGAGATCCAGTGAGAACCAAAATTATTTTAGAAAATCAAAGTATAGAACAGGTGTCTAGTTTCAAATATTTGGGCTGTGATGTTGGCTACAATGTGGAAAGAGATATTGACTCCAAAATAAATAAATTTCAGACGGTGTGTGGAACAATACAGAGAACATTCAAAAATAAAATTAGAAAAGAAACCAAGATAAAAATGTATAATGTTATGGCGGTTCCCACAATATTGTATGGATGTGAAACTTGGGCTCCAGTGAAAAGACAGAAGGATAGAATACAGACAGCAGAGATGCGGTTCCTAAGACAAGTAAAAGGATGTACAAGACTTGATAGAATAAGAAATGAGGATATAAGAGAAGAATTGAAAGTACATCTAGGCCCATCCGTCCACCCCTTGGAATACCTCGGTCGTCATGACCATACTCCCAAGTCCTAGTTCTAGTCCTCCCTATCCTATGTTCACGTCCACGTTCAAGTTCACGGTCCTTAAACCAACACCCCTAATTGAAAGTACAGCCTTTATTGGATAAGGTCACGAATTACAGACAGAAATGGATTGATCACATGGATGGAATGAGTAAGGAGAGATATCCATTGTTAGCAAGAAATTATCAAGCAAGAGGAAGGCGTGATGTTGGAAGACCTGAAGACGTTGGGCTGATGCAATATGAAGTCGGAACGGGCAATTGCCTAATCCCTGGAGTGATGATGATGATGATGATGATGAATGCCATTGTAAAAGACTTAGGAGAAACAAAACATGGAAGTATCACTATCAAAGAAATTTAAAATTAGATATAATAATGTTTGCAGATGATCTTGTTTTACTAGCAACATCTGAAGATGATTTACGATGGTCAGTACATAATTTAAATTTGATAGCCCAGAAATATTCAATGGAAATATCTACCAATAAAACCAAAATAATGGCCTTTTGTGGAAAATCCCCAATACCAAGCAAAATTTGTTTAAATAACAAAATTTTAGAGAGAGTTAATGAGTTTACTTATTTAGGATATAAACTCTGTTTTGTTGAAAATTTGGATTTACCAGAGAAAATTGTGAAATTCAACAAATCAATGAGAATCATTAATAGAGTTTTAAAACCTTCATTAGTGCAAAAATCAACTCTTACTCGTCTTTATCAAATAATGGCTCGACCAGTCCTATGTTATGGGAGTGAAGCATGGACTGTAAGGACGAGAGATGAAAGCAGACTAATAGCTTGTGAGATGAAATTTATGCGCCGAACAGCTGGCTACACCAGATGGGATCGAAAGAAAAATGTAGAAATCCTTCAAGAACTTAATGTGTCACCAATACTGGACTACATCTCCAGATATCAGCTAAACTGGAAGGAACATGTCTCAAGAATGGCTAGATCCAGGATCCCCAAGGCAATAATGAACTACAAGGTTCAAATTGTGCAGGAAGTCAAGCCTGATGATGCATCAAAGCGAGAAGCATTTGCAATCACTATGCTGGATCGCATTGCTGAGGACAAAACCTTTTTATCGTGCGTGATGTTTAGAGATGTTTAGAGATGAGGCCACCTTTCACGTTTTAGGGAAAGTGAATCGCCACAATGTGCGTATACAGGGTTCAGAAAATCCCCATACATTCATAGAACACACCCGTGACAGCCCAACGTTATATGTTGTGGGGTGGGTCTTTCTCCAAAATCAAATTGTTTTGGGACACAACCACCGTTTTTTTAAAGAGAATAACGATCACTGGTAACATTATGATTTGGGATATTTTGGAGAACTTCGTCTGTGCACAGATAGCATCCATGCAGACAAGAGATAATCTTTCAACAGGATGGTGCCACGCACCCCATTGGAACCGTTAATGTCCGACATTTCTTAAAAGACACATTCCCAGTCGTTTTTTGGAAAATAGGCCATAGTGGTCCTATTCCTTGGCCTCCGCATTCCCCCGACATTACCCCACTAGATTTCTTCTTGTGGGGGAACGTCAAAGATAGAGTGTATGCCACAAAAATGAACGATGTACTGGACTTAAAACAATGCATTAGAAATGTTATAAACTCTGTGACAGAAGACATGCTGTTCAACACATGGCGTGAAATTGACTATAGGTTGGATATTCTTCGCGCCACCTGAGGCGCACATGTCCAAGTGCACTGAACTAGAGTTTGTCACAATCACAAAGTTAAAACTTTATCATTTTCGTGTATAGTAATTATAGTACACAACATTTGCTTTGCGTTATGTTTGTTTGAAATGAGGGAATCTCACTGTGGACACCCTGTAGTATGATTTAAATTAAAATTCTTTATACTTCACATCATATCCAGTCTTCTAATTACACTGGTTTCAAAACCTAGGTGGTTTCATCTTCAGTCATTCTCGACCAATGTTACGTCGTTCAGGAGAAGCAGTGCTTATTTTTACCGGAGATTAAACCACATAGGCTTTGAAACTGTTATAATTAGAACACTGGATATGAGGTGAGGTATGAAGGATTTAAATTTAAATCTTAAATTAAATTTCATAGTGATTTTTCCTATAAAAGTTGAATCACAATAGTACACCTGATGTCTTATTTAATCAATGTTATTAATTTAATACTTCTAAAATTTCACCTCACTTCAGGTTTTGTTTTCTTTTAGACAGGTTTCGTAATAATTATTCCATCTTAACTATTTTTTCAACCATTGCTTCTTTCTCCATCTGTTGGTAGACCGATGAACTTCCAAATCAAAATCACATTCAAAATTCAAAATGGCAATTTCAAAATTCATTAATTCTTCTTATTATTTTTTCCCCAAATTGTAATGTTTAAGCTGTTCTATTTCTTTTATGTTTCAGTTATTGTTGCAAAAATGAGCCTATACTGCACTCATTTTTTTAGTAGGCCTGTATTTTATTAGTCTTCTTCTTCATCATGATTTAGGCTTATTTACTAGCCTGTTCTGGCTCCAAATTGCTACTGTTTTCATCTTTCTTTGGTCTTCCCAAACTTCTTCCTCATGGTGAATAGCTGTATGCTGCTTTTGGTATTCTATTCTCGGTCATCCTTGCCAAGTGTTCTTTCCAGTTTGTTCTGTATTTCTCTATTATTGTGTTTAATTCCTCTACTTTTAGTTGTCTTATTTCTGTGTTATGTTTTTTGTCTGTTCTTTGATATCCTGCTATTGGTATGAGGAATTTCATTTCAGCAGTTTGTATTCCGGCAGATTGTTGTGTTGTCACTGTCCATGTTTCGGATCCATAAATAATAATAAGCAGTGCCATTGTCTTGTATAATTTTATTATAGAGTCTTTCCTGGCTTTATTTTTCAAAGTTCTTTTTAGTGTTCCTGTTATATAATTAAACTTATCTAGTTTGTTATTTTTATCTGTTTCCGCTGTGTATGATATTTCGCAAGCTAGGAAGTTATATCTTACCACTTGTTCTATTGGTTTATTTTGTAATATTATCTTTGTACAAACTGGATGAGCGCTCTTGAAGGCCATTGTTTTTGATTTTTCTGATGATATTTCCATGTTGTATTTTTTTGATATTTCATTGCATTCTTTGTAATTAGTCCTCTGTTTTTGCTATTAAAATCAGGCCATCTGCAAAGGCTACTGTTTTTATTACTATATTTCCTAAGTTAATTCTCCCAGTCGTCATTTGCTTCCATGATAATATCATGTCGTCGAAATAAATGTTAAAAAGAGTGGTTGATAGTGGACAGCCTTGTCTAACTCCTCCTGTTATATGCATTTGGTTCCCTTTGATTTATTTTTATTTTTGTTTTCTCATACATTTTCTTAATTACTGCTATCAAGTGTAGTAGAATTCCTTTTTCACTTAATAGTATTTTTTTAGTATTATCTGTAAATCCCAATTTCAGGCGGAAAAAACCTGGCACCCTGGTTGTATTGCCTTCCGGGAAACTTCAGGATACATAGAAATAAACAAATTATGTTATTGTACAGAGCCAAGGAGGACAATTTATAGTAAAGAGAAAAATATGTGCCTGAACCTTCAGCTTTCCATGCTGATGCTCTGACCACTAAGCCATTCACATATTCATACCTATTCATGTAGCAACCTTTCTCTCAAGCTTCAAGATTGTGTTTCCTTCAATGAATTTGTTGCAGTTTTGCTTATATATGCAAACATGTATCCAGAATTTATAGTAAAGAGAAGAATAAAGCTTTACTGGCTATAAAATAGTGTTGATTCCCATTTAAAGACTTCTTGACACATTACTATGATGTTGTGTGGAACGAAGGTTCTTTGCTTTTTGCATGTTTTGTAAAAAAAGAGAGAAAATTTTCCATTTGAATTGAATGTCTAAATAACTCTGTGGCAGAGCGCTCGTGTATAAAATTAGAGACCTTGGGTTCAAATCCCAGTTTAGGCAAATATTTTTCTTCAATGAATGAATGAGTCACTTCTTACCTCATACTTCATGTTTTTTTAAACATGGGAACTGCAATTTTCAAGAGGAGTCCTTATCTTCAGCCGACATTATGACTACCAGATTTTTGTTGAAATCTTCATCTATAATGTTGCCATCTGATGAACCTCAAGATCAAGTCCATTCATCGAGAATTAAAAAATTCATGGATCTAAATTTGTTCTTCTGAAAATATATCTTTTCCCAAACTGCAAATTCCAAAAGTTTTTCCAAATGTATTGATGTAGACTTTCACGACCGGAGTTGCTATGATGATCTTGAAGAAGATTTTCGGGCTGTAGGCTGTGGTTGTGAGGCTTGTAGTTCCCCGACGTTTCGCCAGAGACTGTCTCAAGACAACCCTTGAGGATGCCAGACGTAGTCTCTGGCGAAACGTCGGGGAACTACAAGCCTGACGACCACGGCCTACAGCCCGAAAATCTTCTTCAAGATCATCACAGTTTTTCCAAATGTTTTAAAAATTCAGCCTCTTTTTCAATTTTATGACTCTCCAGCAAACTATGTGCTGCAATAGCTGTTTTTTCAATTTCATAATTTTTAATATTTCTAAAATGTTCTTTTGTGCGAGTGTCCAAATTCCTTTTTCTTTTTTTTCTATGTATACTTTATTGCAGTGTTTATAACTATCTATCAATCTTCGGGTTTTTACAGCTGCTGCTGCCGTCTTCCCTTGCCAAATCTCCAAAGGCTACGATCTTGGGCATCTTCAATGCTTAGCCCTCTTGCTTGCATTAATGTCTTCATGTAGTGTTTATAACTAATTTGATAAATTTTAGATTTTTACTATCTGGGGTATTCATTTTCTTATTGGTTATTAATAGATTACCAAGGCTAAATTTATTTATCGGTGCCAATGTTATGTCAAATTTCTTGAAAAATATTTTAAATTTGGCAAAATGGCTTACTAAGAAATTTGATGAATTACCAAGTTTTGACAACAAAATTATTGAAAATTCAATTGAATTAGTTAAAGAACTGAATCATGTTTCATTGGATTGTAATGATAGATTGGTTTCTTTTGATGTTGTTTCTTTATTTCCGAGGATCCCATTTGGAAAGATGTTAAATATTTAAAAAAAAAGTGGCTAAATTCCTTCAAACTAGAAAGTGAAATAATAGAAAAATATTTAAATCTTACAAAGTTTGTATCGATAATAATTTTTTCAGCTTCAATGAAAAATTTTATAAACAAATCTCAGGTTTAGCTATGGAAAACCCACTTTCACCGTTGTTGGCAAATTGATTTATTGATTATTTAGAGTGTCATATCAGCAATGCTTATCCCTGGATTTTTAAATGCTGATATAGATATGTGGATGATATTTTCTCAGTGATAAATTCTAAGTATATAGAAGATGCATTAAAATTACTCAATTATCAAGATGAATCTGTAAAATTTACTATTGAATTAGAAAAGAATAACCAAATCCTGTTTTTGGATCTGTACATAATAAGGAATGAACAACAATGAAGGATCAAATTCAATAATTAATGAGTCATTTTTTACATCTTACCTCATATTTCATGTTTCTTTAATCACGGGAACTAGTTTTTGAGATAACCATCTCTCTCATTTTCAACCGACATTATGACTACCGGCTTTTTGTTGGAATCTCCATCAATAACGTTGCCATCTGGTGTTGATTTGATGAACTTTGAGATGAGGTCACGTTCATCAGGAATCTCGAAATTCATGGATATATATTTGTTCTTCTGAATATATATCTTCTTCCAAATTCTTAATTCTAAAGGTTTTTCCAAATGTTTTAAAAGTTGGGCCTCTTTTTCAATTTTATGATTCTCCAACAAACTATGTGCTGCAATAGCAATACTTTTAAAACATTTGGAAAAGCCTTTAGAATTGATAATTTGGGAGAAGATATATATTCAGAAGAACAAATTTAGATCCACAAATTTTGAGATTCCTGATGAACTTGACCTCATCTCGAAGTTCATCAAATGGACACCAGATGGCAACGATGGAGATTCCAACGAAAAGCCAATAGTCATAATGTCGGTTGAAAATGAGAGAGATGGTTCTCTTGAAAACTAGTTCCCATGTTTAAAGAAACATGAAATATGAGGTAAGATGTAAAAGTGACTCATTAATTTACAAATCAAGAACCTCATAATGTTATTTTCCATATTTAACTATGAATCAAATTCAATATTTACAGGAAGGATGTTCATACTGACAATTATATAAAGTTTTCAAGTTTCAACATCTTCTTCTTCACTTCACGGGCTAGGCAAATTGCCTGTTCTGGCTCACAGTTGTTCTGTCCATCTTTTCACTGGCCTTCCTACATTCCTTGAACCTCTTGGCTTGTAGTTAAATGCTGCTTTGTAACCTTGTTACATTCAATCTTTCTACATGTCGAAACCATTTATCTCTATATTATTTGATTCTATCATTCAATGGATATATATTTAACTCTGTTCTTGTATCTTCATTCTTAATCCGATCCAATCCTGTGCAGCTTTTTTTCTTCTAAGGAAGTTCATTTCTACACTTTGTATTCTACTTTGTAATTTTTTGGTCATTACCCAAGTTTCACTCCCATAAAGTAATGCAAGAACTGCCAATGTTTTATAAAACTTCAATCTAGTATCTGTTCTTGTTTTGTTCTTTAATGTTTTATGTATAGTTCTGCATATTATTTGAAATTTTGACAGTTTCATATTTATGTCACTTTCAGTTTTTGTGTTTATAGTAAACATTGTGCGTAAACATACAATTTTCAACAGTTTGATATATAGATTTCACTGGTCAAAATGATTTTTGTCTCATAGTTTTACTTAATTCAGTTTTTTATCGTGTTTTCAGATATGTATTCGGAATTTCTCCATCACCCACAGTTTTTTTATTTCAATTTCAATTAATGGATTTAAATAATTATTTTTTTAATAAATATTTTTTTGTACATTTGTCCATTGTAAACTAAAACCAAATGAGCTAACTCAAATGGTACCATTGCTACTGTCGTGCACAGACATGCACAAACATGATCTAGGGTAGCATGCATTCATTAGAACGATGTTAGTTGTGAGATAGCAGTGAACCAGTAAACACGTAATTGTGAATGCATTGGATTATTGTATAGTACATATTTTTAAAAACTTTTGTTTTATAAGTGGTGAATTGACTCTCAAGTCCCAAAGGCGAAACCTTACTCCATTAGTAAAAAAGTATTATGAACTTTATTTTGGGTGTAAAGTGGGGGACCAAACAAGGACCTGGGCCCAACATATCTGTTGCTTATCGTGTAGTAGGCTTCTCACTGCATGGAATAATGGCACATGCCACATGCCATTTGCTATGATTTGGAGGAAACCCAAAGATCACTCCTCTGACTGTTACTTCTGCTCAACAAACATTAAAGGGATTACGTCAAAATCAAAACATACAGTGGTGTACCCTGACTTGCAATCTGCAATGAGACCAGTTCCACACTGCGAAGAATTGCCCATACCAAAGCCTCCAGAACATGTGACATTAGATGAAGAGAGCTCAGATTCTGATGGAAGTAAAGAAGAAGAAGAAGAAACAGATTTTGGTGATACAACTTTTTAACAAAGCTGTTCATCTGAGCCTAATTTATTGACTCAAGAAGATCTTAACGATCTCATATGAGATTTAAAGTTATCCAAAAACCAGTCTGAAATGCTTGGTTCCTGGCTAAATGGATGGAATCTTCTTCAAAATAATACAAAGATATGTAAATCATATTTGAAGAGAAAAATTATACGCTCAGACCGGGACATGAACCCGGGACCCTTGGTTCCGGTCTGAGCGTATAATTTTTCTCTTCAAATATGATTTATCCATCATTGAGATGTATGAAATTAATAATAAAAACATCAAACAAAGATATGTACTTATCATAGTCGTCATTCTCAATTTAAAGACTATTTTTCTGAAGAAAATGGCTTAGTGTTTTGTAATAACATTTCTTCTCTTATGGAGACATTTGGTATTGAACATAACCCAAGAGAATGGTGCTTGTTCATTGATTCCTCCAAAGCTAGTTTAAAAGCAAAGCTTTTAAAACTCCTGGCGCGACAGGCCTACAAGGCCCTTAGCCTACCAGCCGGCTGCTGGCCTCACATCCACATGTGTCAATCACAGAGGTAGATGATAATCAGCCAGTGTAGGGGTGACATGTGGTCAGCATGTCGAGTCCCTCAGCTGTTATAGCTGGTTTTCTCAACCTGGAGTCGCTACTTATTGTAGCTAACCAAATGCATCATGATGCTGGGTAGGCACTGGCCCCATACTGGCCGAAATACCATGAGAAAATTTCTTCCCCCATGGAGACTCGAACCAGCGCAAGTCCTGTAGAAGCTTTTGCATAATGGAAATAATTTCCCATCAATACCTGTGGCTCACTCTGCTAGTATGAAAGAAACATATGAAAACTTTCAATTTATATTGGAAAAGCTTCAATATGCTGTAATATGTGTGGTGATTTGAAGGTAATTGCACTTATTCTTGGTCTGCAGCTTGATTACACAAAGTACTGTTGTTTTTTGTGTCTTTGGGATAGTAGGGACAGAAAAAACCATTACATGACACATTGTGTAATCCTAAAAATGTGTATCTACCTCCGTTTCATATCAAACTAGGATTAATGAAGAATTTCATGAAAGCCATGGGCAATATTCCTGGTTTCATGTACTTAAAACAGAAGTTTCCTAAAATTAGTCAAGCAAAAATTAAAGAAGGGATATTTGTGGGTCCACAAATATGATCACTAATGCATGATGAGAAGTTTGAGGAACTACTGAATCCCCTGGAGAAAGCAGCTTGGCAAGCATTCAAAAAAAGTTACTCAGAGATTTTTGGGAAATCGAAAGGTGGAAAATACCGTGATATTGTCAACGATCTTAAGACATCTTATAAAAATTTGTGCTGTGATATGGTGATATGTCCTTAAAAATATATGTCTCCGTGCCGGCGGAATTTAAAGGGACAAACACAAAAATTTATAAATTTAATTACTCCCATAATTTTATTTTCTCTCCAATAATTTATGTACCTAATCAACACACAGTTTATAATGTAATTATAATAAAAAAGTACTTATGTAAGTTAGTTGTTCCGGATACAAGTTTTCAATATCCTGAAAAACACGAAAAAATACTCTTCCTCGGAAAGCATATTGCCTCGTCCACAGTAAGATTTTCGTCAGGGATGTAACTTTGTTGAAATTTTGTTGTTAGGGAACTGAACAGTGGTTGGACTTTATACATAATGTCGTAACCAAGTTGACCTCTGGGAATACGAATTCATTGTCATTCAGGTGAAACATGGCTAGAATTGACAAAAATGTGTCATGAGACATTCCTACTGATCGAGCATAATCAGTACGTAAAATAAGTGAAGTACTCCAGTAGTCCCGAATTGCTGGTTTCTTTACTAATGACATATGAATTATTATGGCTAGAAATATTTTAATTTCGGCTATTGATACATCTTTCCACTGTGAGTGAATGGATTTTGGCTTTAGTGGACCACTTTGAATTTTTTTCTGAATTTGTTGGTGTGCATATCTATTTGTTTCTATTTGAAATTTTGTGAATAGAGCATTGTCAAAACATTTTTGAAAAATTTCTAATGGAGTAATATTTTCCAAAATTTGTAAATCTGGATTTAGCCCCTGTGTTCCAGAAAATTGTGATTTATTATTAGCACTTGGCTGAGTTTTCCAGCCTAAATATTTGTCACTCATTACATTTTGACGTTTTCTTTTTTGCCCTATACTTTGCATGTGTGCCCTAGGAGTAATTTCAGGTAATATATTATCTTGTTCTTTATCTGATTCTAAGTCATCAAGTTCGCAACCATGAGAATCAGAATCATTTATGAGTTCACTTATTTCTTTGTCAGTTAGCAGTTTGGAACACGGCTGTGTAACACAACTCAAACTTGGTCCGGCTTTATTCATGTCGCATGAAAATATTCTCAACGATACTGACTGGGATATAATCTGAGTAGGACATTCTGGACCATGTTTGTTATGATTAGGTTTCATATATCTTTCAATGGGGAACAACGGAGGTCATGGTTATGCATATCTCGTGTTCAAATATAAGCTGTGTTTGTAAGTGGAAGGTTTTATTCCAGAGGTCAGTAAAAATTAGTGAAGTGAAATAGAGACATGCATACAACTCACAAGATTTAAGCTGTCAAACACTGCAAGGATCTTGTTGATACTTCATTCGCTCTTAGAGTGATCCTAACCTAAACAAATGCCAATTGTATCCTTCCGCCATTTGCACCACAATTACTGTCATTTTGACAGGGAACACGTGTGAAGTATATAAGACATGTGATATAAGTATGGTATGCAGTAAACCAGCTTAATAAACAAAGTCAAATACTATATCACATACTTGATTTTTTATAGTTACTATTGATAATAGTACGAATTTTAGCAGAATAAATAGCAGTTTAACATAGGAGTGGTGGCTAAGAATTAGTATTAATTCTTGGAATATGTCACTCTGTGTCCACATACCTGCCACTGCATTCTTCCTCTTTTGTTTGATGTCAAACATAATGGTAGACGTGGGGAGAATGGGATCCTGTCACCGCACTAGTGGATATTTTTATTTATATCTCTAGAATTTGTGCTTCATGGTTGAGGTTACTGACATTTATTTAAAATCACACAATTATTTTGGTAAACCTCTCCCGGGTTAAATATAAGTTATACAGTATATTCTAAACTCAATATGGTTGGTTGGTATCTAATGTCGAGCACTTGATAATGAAATCATTCGCTCTCTTGCACTCCAATATTTAGCAGAAAGGCTGGTCTCTTCTACAAAAGCTGGACAACGGAGGATTATATTAAAGAAAGTCATATTAAATAATCCCTTCTCCATAGCAAAATGTCATCGTGATCTATAACAACATTCCTTAGATTTCTTTTAAGAAATTCAAACTCAATTTCACACAATTTTTTGTAAAATGTCGTTCTTCTAAAATCAGGCAGTTCTGAATCACTATTTACTTGTTTCAGGACTTTATCAATTGTAGAGGGTTCATTTTTGAAAAAGAAATTATGCACTATTACTCAAATTGCGTTTATCACAAATTCATCACACTTATCAAAAGCATATTGCACACGTTTCCTTTTTTACCAGGAGTTACAACCATACCACGTGTTGTTTTTTTCTTTCCGAGTACTATTAATACTTGTACATGACACACCGGTAAACTCAGATGTTAAATTCACTATATCTTTTACTGGAAGTTCTGGATACTTTTCAATAAACTTGTGAAATATGTTTAAAATAAGTTTTTTGATCACTAGTCAAATGTTTGCCAGACTTGTGTTTTACAAATTTAGTTGCTGACACGGCAACAGAAGACTCGACACTTTCAGCCATGTTGTCGGCTGAAGCATGACTCAAATGTATCACCCATATGTAAGAAACTATTTTAAGTTGTAATTATTGATTAGATATATTTTACAATATTTTCTATGTTTTGAATATTATTATTTTCATTCATGAAGAATAACAAGTATATTCAGAGGACATAATTTTAATTTAATGAAGGAAACTACTTTTTCGCGTACATATTGCTTCTACATCGTATGTCGGTGTCAGTAACCAATGAAAAGCGAGCTGGTCACATGGTTTTGTTTCAACAAGGATCACTTTAAGAGCAAATTAAGTATAATTTCAAAACAAAAAATTGTGAATGAAGCTTTGCATGGCAAGGTATTAATACCATGGCCGGCTTTCTGGCGATTTAGATGTCATGGTATAGTTACCATGTGCGGATTCAAAGTGTTATATGTTCCACTAAATTAAGATTTTAACTCTTCGCCGGTGAAACCCCTTATATGGGTCGCCTGTCCTTTCCCTCGTGGGCAGAAACCCATATATGGGTCACTTGTCCTTTCCCTCGCGGGCGGAAACCCATATATGGGTCGGAAAAATACATCCTACTTTGCCGGCAGTTCTGGTCCATGTAGTTCCATATATTTTTTTAGAGATGGCAGTAGAATGTTCTTTCTACCATTTTGAGTGGGGAATTCCCTTTTTAAATCAGTTAGGAATATTTTCTTGTGAGGTAATCAGTGGAGTTCTTGGATAGCGCGTCATTACATATTACAGTGGTTCATTCTTAACATATTTATCCTGTTTTTCTTGGTAAAATGGCAAAAAGAAAACTGAATGCAAGTGAGGAAATAGAACAAACAGTGAATGAAAGTGATAGTGAAGTTTCAGAATTGTCATTTAACGACAGTGAAGGCAATTCTTACGAAATATCGTCAAGTAGTAAAAGTGAATGCAAGAGTGACATAAGTGACACTGCCGACAATAGTGCACCTAGCTGGGTAGAGGTGAATAATTTAGATTCCGGTCCAACTTCTAATATATCAATATATAAAATTCAGCAGGGACCGGTATTACCATCTCATTTCGATCAGGATACTGATCCAGTGGAATATTTTCACCTTCTTTTTTGGCAATTAAATTTTTGACATAATAATGAAGGAAACCTGCATTCAAGGGGAAACAAACCAAACAAAAATCAAACACCCTTGACTAAAAGAGCTAGAATTGCATCATGGTCTTCCCCGAAAGTTTCCGATATAAAAGCGTTTTTCAGGATGGTGATCAACATGGGGCTTCACCCCTCCCCTGATATCAAGGGCTACTTTTCCAGAAGCTGAGTAGACAAATTTCCCTTTTCTGGCGATGTTTTTCCAAGAGACAAATTTCTCCTCTTGTTTTGGAATCTACAATTTGCCCATGCTGAAGGTAACAAAAAATTAGCTAAAGAGGAATTGATATGGGGGGGGGGTGTGAAGGAAAAAATAAGACCCAAGTGTTCTCTCTTCCACTAACCAGGACCTTCCATATCTGTTGAAAGCACAATCAGCTTCAAGGGGCGAGTGAAATCCAAGGTCTACAACCCAAGTCAACCAGCAAAATTTGGAATCAAAGTGTTTTCCTTCTCTGACAGTTCCAACGGGTACCTGTATAATTTCCAGCCCTATATGGGAAAAACTCAATCAGATTCTGATCTGAAAACCACCCAAGTTGTCAAGGACTTGACCCCATTCCTCCTAACTACAGATCCACCTCAAGGTTTCCATATTTATGTTGACAGGTACTATACTTCACCTAAATTATGGAAGATGAATATGGTCACAACAGGTACAGTCATGAGCAATAGAAAAAAAATATGCCAGATTCCCTAAGGCCAAATAAAATAAAAAAAATGAAAAAGGGGGATGTAATTAGTTTTAGAAAAGAAGAAAAACTGGCTCTTGCATGGAGAGATAAAAGAACTGTAACTCTTCTGAGTACGTATTATAAAGGGGACAAAAATCAAATGACAGCAGTACATTCAAAGCATCTTAACCAGCAACAATGAAACCAAATTTAGTCCCGGATTACACCAAGCACATGGGCAGAGTTGATAGAACAGATAATTATATTGCACAGTACCAGTTTTGTAGACGCACTCATAAATGGTACAAGAAAATGATTTTTAACTCTTGGAGGTGTCTGTTGTGTATTTGTATTTGTTGTACACCATGAACTTACAAAAATACCATAAGACCCCTCTATCACACAAAAAACACAGAAAAGCACTTGTCACATCTCTGGTATCTAAACGTATGAGTACCCGTAAAACCCCCAGTATGTCCGGTAAGGGTCACACATCACAAGGCCCAACATTGCAAAGATTAGATGGCTTACCACATTTCATGGGAAGAACATCAAAGGGTTCTTGGGCAAATCCCTGTGTTGTATGCAGAACAAAAAGTGAGAAGAAAAAGACAATTTATTTCTGTGAAACTTGTGTGTCAAAACCTGCTCTACATCCAGATGTGTGTTTCAAAATTTATCATGCAGAGGAGAATTTTTAGGAACAAAACAAACTCTCCAATCTTATTCAAAGTTAAAATTGGGAAACACATTATGAGGTTCTTATTAATAAATTAATGAGTCATTTTAACATCTTACCTCATATTTCATGTTTTTCAAACACGGAAACTATAGTTTTCAAATGATCTTGTCATTCATTTTCAACTGCCATTATGACTACCGGATCTTACTTTACATCATTCTTAGAAAAATAAGAAACCATCAATATAGGCCTACCTATATCAGTTATGAAAATTCTTCCTTATCTAGGAGCACTATTTACATTATTTTTATTATTATTATTATCATCATTATTATTACTGGTATTTTTTATTCTTATTGTTATTTATTCATATTGTGAAGGAATTTTTCATACAATAACTTACTAATACAGAGTGATCAAAAAGTGTACAGTTTAACAGGCCAGTGAGACTTATGCCATTTTTGCAGTGACATTATTTACGTAAAGTAATAAAATGTCATTTTGAAGCACATCAGTGATGTATATCAACAAAAAAACCAAGGTATTTGTTGTTTTTATAAGCAAATGCACAATTTAAGTAACATTTATTAACATTTATATGAAATTAATTATTTTTAAACTTTACCTTTCACCCTGGGCCATAAAAATCATCGCCCGAGAAGGGTTAAGAAAGAATACAATCACATTTTGAACATAGCTAATTTAAATGGTTTTGGGAAAAAAAATACTCTAATATATAAAAATGAATGTTTGTTTGTTCATACTTTATGCGTGGCCATACTGTTAATCCGATTGTGATGGGATTTTTTGCAAAATGTTCAGGAGATTCCCGGGATGAACATAGACTATAAGAGAGTTGAGCTATCAACTCCTACACCCTTAAAAAACACCCTTTGTAGTGAAAAATGTGAAAAAGTTCCTTTTTTTTACCCTTAAATGGCTTATGCTGCCTAAACCATAACAAATACACAAAATTAATGTGCACAGAATTGAATATCTCAAAAAACTCTACAAAAAAGTCTGTGACAGCATATGTTTATCTCTTACAGATAACACACAATAGCCATTTTTGTCTTTCATTGATGCCAAGAAGATCGGGATAAGTAGATTCCTGGGCAAGCATGTGCTGCCATACCATTCATCCGATTGTCTTGGCGCTTTTTGCAAAATGTTCAGGATTTTCCCGGGAAGGTTATAGATTACAAGAGAGTTTCATTGCTCAAGCCCTTCACCCTTAAAAATCACCTTCTGTAGTGAAAAAAATTAAAAAAAAAACTTTTTTAAGCTTAAATGGCTTACGCTGCCTAAACCATAACAAATACACAAAATGATTGTACACAGAATTGAATATCTCAAAAAAACTCTACAGAAAAGTCCGCGACAGTGTATGTTTACCTTTTAAGGATAACTCACAATAACCATTTTTGTCTTCCATTGATGCCAAGAAGATCAGAATAAATAGATTCCAAGGCATGCATAGCAGCGCACGGCAGGTATTCTTGTATGGATAACTCAAAATAACAAATTTTGTCTATCAGCTCATTTATGCAAAGTACACCAGGATGCGTAGATCCCCAGGCAAAGTCAGGTAATCAGCAAGGGGTATCTAAAAGTATAAACAATATAAATTTATATTTATTTTTCCTTTTACTTATTCAAGTAAATGCAAAAACACATTAACATATATTTATGTGTAGCAGCACACGCTGGGTATTAGCTAGTTATAAATAAATTAAAGAAATTCAGTGAAACAAAAAAGATTAAGGGTCGTATCTATGAACGCATTAGACCGTTCTCTGCTGAGAAAGTTGCATCCAAAGACGTTTTTGCATACTCAAAAGTCTGTTCGTGCGATAATAATTGTAGAAATTCCTAAGCTACCTGGCGAGGTGACTTTGTAGAGAATGAATCGTGAGCAACCCGTTGGGAAACGATGGTAACCGATGCACTTTGAAACTTTGCTGCATACCTTACTGCTTTATCCAAGATGTCGGACCTTGAAGATTTCGATCATGTTTCGGTATACGCAGAGAAGAGGAATTTGATAGAGTCTACCAAAGAATTCAACTGAAAGAACAGGAGAATCGGCGTAATATCGCGTGATGCAGACGTCGTCGTATACGGTTTTATTTGCAGGATGCAAGTATAAATGTGTTCCTCTAGCAGACGAAAATAACGGAAGTGGTTTTATCGATGAGAATTCTGGGTAATTTCTTGCCAGTATTACGAAAAAAACTACTTTCATGCATGACCAGTCAGCGACTCACTAATTCAAACTTTGCACGTTCTCACGGAAAACTCAGCTTACCAGAGACTAATGTATTTGCACGCGGCCCTAAAAAAATACACCACCCTGCAATCTGATTCAAAGAAAGGAAAACAATTCAAGAAAATTACTTATCATTCTGAAATACATAACTAATTTAAAAAAAAAATTCAAGAAATTCAATATAACATTGGCACTGATAAATAAATTTAGCCTTGATAATCTATTAATAACCAATAAGAAAGTGAATACCCCAGATAGGAAAAAATCTGGAATTTATCAAATTAGTAGTAAAGACTGCAATAAAGTATACATAGGAAAAACAAAAAGGAATTTGGACACTTGCACAAAAGAACATTTTAGCAATATTAAAAATGGTGAAATTGGAAAATCAGCTATTGCAGCAAATAGTTTGCTGGAGAGTCATACAATTAAAAAAAAAAAGGTTAAACTTTTAAAACATTTGGAAAAACCTTTGGAATTTACAGTTTGGGAAAAGATATATTTTCAGAAGAACAAATTTAGATCCATGAATTTTGAAATTCCTGATGAACAGGACTTGACCTTGAGGTTCATCAGGTCAACACCAGATGGCAACATTATAGATGAAGATTCCAATAAAAATCTGGTAGTCATAATGTCAGCTGAAGATAAGGACTCCTTTTGAAAACTGCAGTTCCCGTGTTTAAAAAACATAAAGTATGAGATAAGAAAAAAAGTGACTCATTCATTCATTGAATGAAGAGCCTCATAATGTTATTTCTCATATTTAACTATGAATAAATTTTTCTCATTAAATATTTCCATTCCATAGTAATTCTACCCAAGGGCAGGTCTTTCACTGCAATCATAACATTTTTATGCTAATGCTTTGCAGCTTTACTAGGGAATTATAGGTGTGGTAGCTTCCTGTTGCTTTCCACACCGGTGAAGGATGATGATGATAATGAAAAGAATGATGATGGCTGGATGATTTTTGGGAACCGTTGGGCCCTAAGCTTCTTGAACATTTGTCTTACACCCAGGAGCCTGTCCCGGAATCGAACCAGGGCCTGCTGTGTGACAAGGCAGCATGCTACCTTGAGACCACAGTGGTGAACCTCTTTAAATCCATCCATAGTAATTCTGCCCGAAGGCAGGTCCTTCACTGCAATCATAGCATTTTCATGCTATGCTTGAAGCTTTACTAGGGAATTGTAGGTGTGGTAGCTTCCCATTGCTTTCCACACTGGTGAAGGATGATGATGATGATGATAATGATAAGGGTGATGATGATGATGATAATGATAAGGGTGATGAAGATGGCCATATGATTTCGGGGACCGTTTGGGCCTTCAAGTTTTCCTGACATTTGTCTTACAGATGAGGAAAAACCCCGATAAAAACCTCACCCAGAAAAACTGCCCCGGGTGGGGATTGAACCCGGACCCGCTGCATGACAAGGCAGCATGCTACCTCGAGACCACAGCGGTGGAGATCTCTTTAAATATAAAGAGAAAAAATATCTTTTGATGTAATATTTAGTTACATGTTCTAGTCCTGGACAAATTGATTCTTTGAATAGAAAGATTAACTCTTAGTTAAATATGGGAAATAACATAATGAAGTTCTTAATTCATTTTTTACACCTCACTTCATAGTTCAGGTTTTCTTAAACACGGGAACTACAGTTTTCAAGATAACTATCTCTCTCATTTTCAACCGACATTATGACTACCGGATTTTTGTTGGAATCTCCATCAATAACATTGCCATCTGGTGTTGATTTGATGAACTTCGAGATCAGGTCCCATTTATCAGGAATTTCGAAATTCATGGATCTAAATTTGTTCTTCTGAATATGTATCTTCTCCCAAACAGCTGGTTCTTAAGGTTTTTTCCAAATGTTTCAAAAGTTGAGCCTCCTTTTTCAATTTTATGACTCTCCAACAAACTATGTGCTGCAATAGCTGATTTTTCAATTTCACCATTTTTAATATTTCTAAAATGTTCCTTAGTGCAAGTGTCCAAATTCCTTTTGTTTTTCCTATGTAACTTTATTGCAGTCTCTACAACTAATTTGATAAATTCCAAATTTTTTACTATCTGAGGTGTTCAATTTCTTATTGATTATTAATAGATTACCAAGGCTAAATTTATTTATCGGTGCCAATGTAATATTGAATTTCTCAAAAAATGTTTGAAATTTGTTATGTATATCGGAATGGTAAGTAATTTTCTTAAATTCTTTTCCTTTCTTTGAATCAGATTGCAGGGTGGTATATTCTTTTAATCTTTTTGTTGTGTAAATTTCTTTAATTTACTTATAATTATTTCTTTTCCAAAACCATTTAAATTAGCTATGTTCAAAATGTGACTGTGTTCTTTCTTAAATCTTCATTTAGTGGAACATTTAATAATCTAAGCACTTTAGAAATATTAAAAATGGTGAAATTGAAAAGTCAGCTATTGCAGCACATAGTTTGTTGGAGAGTCATGAAATTGAAAAAGAACCCCAACTTTTAAACATTTGGAAAAACCTTTAGAATTGATAGTTTGGGAGAAGATATATATTCAGAAGAACAAATTTAGATCCATGAATTTCGAAATTCCTGATGAACGGTATCTGATCTCGAAGTTCATCAAATCAACACCTGATGGCAATATTATTGATGGAGATTCCAACGAAAATCCGATAGTCATAATGTCGGTTGAAAATGAGAGAGATGGTTCTCTTGAAAACTGCAGTTCCCGTGTTTTAGAAAACATAAACTATGAGGTAAGATGTAAAAAAATTACTCATTAATTCATGAAGAAAAATTAACATCTGAACCGGGAATCGAACCCTGGACCTCCGACTCTGTACGTTGGCTTGTGGCCCAATTACACAATTCTCTTGTCTGAAAGCTGATAGCTAGCGCTATTAACAATGCCATCAAATTACTTCTTCTTAAAGTATTTTTAACGAGAATTTTATGTTACTTTTAAGTGGTAAAGCTTAGTATTTTGATGTAATATTTAGTTTAAGATATTCCAGCTCTGGACAAATTTATTTTTTGAAAAGAAAAATTATCTGATATTCTCATTAAAAATACTTTGAATGGAAGTCGTTTGATGGAGTTGTTAATTGCTCTAGCTATCTGCCTTTGGACGTAAGAAAATTCTATAAGTGGGAACAAATGTTAGTGTTTGTACTGTGCGACGTGCAGATTTGGAGGCTTGGGGTTCAATTTTCGGTTCAGACTATAATTTTTATTTAAAAAATATATCTGCCTGAAATGGAAATGGAATCCTGAACCTTCATCTCTACCTACAGATGTTCTGACAACTGAGCCATTTATATGATTGTCATATCCTATAAATTGAGGATACATGTAACCAAAACTGCAACAAGTTACTCGAAGGAAACACAATCACAAGACAAGTCTATCAGTGGTTCTTCTTGTTCAAAGAATAAATAATTTTTGGTTGCAAAACAAAATTATTTTTCATCCAGTTGATCTTTTCATTAGATAATGGAACATTTTCCCTTAAGTTTGACAAGTGAATTGAGATGCTCTTAAATACTTTAAAAAAACTCCATGCCATGGCTAGAAAGCTCCTGGGTCAGCAGTGGCTGATGGCCGCACATCCATATTTATCAATTACGGAGGTGGACGATCATGCAGATGGTTTAGGTGTGGTCGGCATGTCAAATCTCCTGGCCATTATAGCCGCTTTTCTCAATTTGGAGCCGCTACTTGTTGTAGCACCCAAATTCTTCATGATGCTGGGGGACATAATTCCATGATAAAATTTCTTGTCCATGGGGACTTGAACCAGCACATGTCCCATACCAATGGGACACAATCAAGAATATTAGATGAAAATTTTATTTTCATTTGTAATAGTGAACTGAAACTTGATGGAGTGACAGGCCTTGGCCTTTCAGCTGGCCTCACAACTACATGTGTTAATAACAGAGGTAGACAATCATCCAGCCTGTGTATGGGTGACATGTGGTCAGCATATCAGGTCCCCCAGTCGTTATAGCTGGTTTTCTCAACCTGGAGCCACTACTTATTGTACCTACCTAAATGCCTCATAATGCTGGGTCCTATACTGGCTGAAATTCCATGAGAAAATTACTTCTCCCATGGATATTTGAACCAGTGCAAGTCCCATAGCTCTGCGCCAAGGTAACTTGTCTTAACCACTAGGTTATGGCACAGGACTTTGTAATAGTAAAGTCTGCATCAATATTTATGATTTTCTTAGAAACAAGGAATATGAAAATTTACATTGGCACTCTTTGCTGATTCCCTTCTTCAGTCCAACAGACCCACAGGGGTCCCCAGACCGTACTTATATTTACTAATTTATTAGGTACTATGTTTGAATGTCATGAAAGTTCTTATGATAATTAACATTATGAGGCTTTCAAGGTAATAAATAAAATGAATCGTAAATTATTTCACTTCATACACTATGTTTTTCACAGCACAAGACCATGGTTTCTGGAACAGTCTTTCCTTATCTTCAGCCATATTTCCAACTATTGAATTTTTGCATATACCATCTTCTTCTAAACTGACGATATAAAAATTTAACCAGGGTAATTTTCTAATAACTAACATGAAAGTAAGTAAGAAATCTGGAATTTATTAAATTAGTTGCAAAGACTGCAATAAAGTATATATAGGAAAATAAAAAAGGAATTTAGATAGTCACAGAAAAGAACACTTTAGGAATATTAAAAATGGTGAAATCAGCAAATGCAGCTCATTTGATAACATTTAAAAACAAGCTTAATTTTTAAAATGTTTGCCATATCCTTGGATTTGAAAAATTTATATCCATGGATTTTGAAATTCCTGGCGAACAAGATTTAATCTCAAAGTTCATAAAATCCACACTAGATAGCAGTTTAGAAGATGATGGTATAGGCAAAAATTCAACAATTGGAAATATCGCTGAAGATAGGAACAACTGTTCCATAATCCACAGTCCTGTGCTGTGAAAAACATGGAGTATATGAGGTGAGACGATTTATGACTTATCATCATTATCAACAATCACGGATTAAGCCCATATGGCTTGTTCCGGTCTCATAGATTCTCACTCAACAGTTGGATCCATCTCTTCTTAGGTCTACCAACATTCCTGCGTCCTTTTGGTTTGTATTTAAGTATAGTTTTGGGAATGCGATCATCTTCCATTCTTTGAACATGTTCTTTCCATTTGTTTCTAGATTCTTTTATTCTATCTAAGAGTTTAAAGATATTTAGCTCATTTCTAATATCTTCACTTCTTCTCTTATCTAGAAGTTTGCAACCAGCCACACTTCTCAGAAATCTCATTTCAGCTGCTTCTATGATCTTCTCTTCTCTTTTAGTTAAAACCCAAAATTCACTACCATACAATAGTAAGGGGACTGCCACTACTTTATAAAATTTTAGTTTTGTTTCTTTTCTTGTGCTTTTAAATATCGTTTTGATTGTTCCACATATATAATTAAATTTATTAAGTTTGTTAAATAGATCTTCATTTTTAAAATAGGAGATTTCATAACCCAGGTATTTAAAATGGTTCACTTGTTCAATGGGTTTCCCTCCAGAATTATTTTAGCTCTTACGGCATCTGATCCCTTAAAAGCTAGGATTTTCGTTTTACTTATTGATATTTTGAATTTATATTTCTGTATAATGTTATTTAACTGAAAGAGTGATTTCTGTAGACCATCCTCCGAACTAGATATTAGAACTTGGTCGTCTGCAAAAAGTAAGGTATCTAACATCTTATTTCTTATTTTGAAATGTGAGTCCAAATTTATCTGCCAATTATAAATGATATCGTCAATATAAATATTAGAAAGGGAGGATGAAAGTGGACATCCCTGTCTTACACCTCTATTTATTGTTGCTGTTATATTGTTTTTATTTTTGCCTCAAGTTTCTATTGTTATATTATTTTCTACATATATACTTTTTATTGAAGTTATTAGGTGCTGAGGTACTCCTTTCTCTTTCATTATATTCCACAATTTATTTCTGTTAACTTTGTCAAATGCCTTTTCAAGATCTATAAATGCCATAAAAGTTGGTAGATTATATTCTCTATGTTTCTCAATTATTTGATTGATAGTCTCATAGATACGACTTATCTTATTTACTAATTATCTCAAATAAAAATGTTAATAAAAAAAATATTTATAAAAACTTTAAAGCATGTATTTTTATTTATAAAAAGAATTTGAAATAGCTTAGATTACTGTGAAGATAAGTCTCTTTTACTTATTTGCATGATATTTTGCTGCCTTGATTTAAAAGAACAATTGTTTCATAAGTCATATCAACTATTTTATAAAAAGTAAAGAGGCCTTAAGAGGCTCTTGGGGGTAGTGAGAGGTTGAGGCTCCCAGTGCAACATGTCAGCCCTGCATGAAGGTCATCTAATCTGGTACTCATATCCATGAGAAGGTGAGTCAACCTCAATGTCGGTGTTGCCAGAAGGTTTTAGGCCAGTTCAAAAATCCGGACTCCATCTGGATTCAAATTTGTCTGGAGCTTCTGGATTCTAGCATGTCGTCTATACTATGATATGGTATTATATCAGTCAATAGAGTAAGAGAAATAGAAATTCACTATATGTGATTAAAGGTAATTGGTGTATGAATTGCAATAAATAAATTGAGTCATTGTCATCTTAGTTGATTTCTTTAGGATGTGTTTCAAAACATCTCTGTCCAGACTGACTATTCTCATGTTGTCTACTCCTACTCTTTTTGTGGTCCAAAGAACTTGCATATCAAATGTCTCTCCCCAGGAATTAAAAAATTCATGATTCTCTCCTCCTTCTTCTGGAATGTAGTTTTTCTCCGAGTGATGAATTTTGAAATTCCTGGGGGGGAGAGATTTGATATGCAAGTTCTACAAAAAGAAGGAGTAGGAGTTGACATTCAGGGTCAACAATGTAAGAATGGACAAGCTGAAGATAAAACAGAGATGTTTTGAAACATGTCTTAAAGAAATCAACTAATATGAGGTAAGATGATAATGACTGAATTTATTTATTAAGAAGAACCTCATAATGTACTTTCTATTGTAATTTCACAATATGAATTACAATGTTAGTATAGAGTTGGGTCCAGCTACAAGAGTCAAAAGTTAAGTCAAATGGATAGATCTTTAAGTTTTATTATGTGCAAAAGGAAAGAAAATTCATAGCTTGTATCAACACCTTTCAGAATATTCCCCTAAGATCTTCTCACTTTTTTGCCAACAGTTTTGATTGTTCTTTTTATTAATTTAAAGGAAGTGACATTATGAGGTTTATTTTGAGTTGCCCTCTCACTGATAAACCTTGTATAAATTTTATCAAAAGTTTATACACAACTTTTATAAACACTTTATTCACATCTCAGTTGAAAATTCTTACTAATAAACACTGTATTGGCTATGGTGAAATTATTTCACCATAAATTAAACCTCATAGTGATTAATTCCTATAAAAGTTAAATACTGTATTAGCTGTGCAATGTATAAGTGTTGTACAACTTTACATGGAAATCATTCTACATGTCTTGCCCCTTGTATAAGGATTATATAACAATTGAGTTATTGATGAATGTTTCCTTAAATTTCATAAAAAATGCAACACTTTAACAACTGTTTGATGGGTACACAAGACATAAATAATAATGCACTTGGTAGGAAAATAAAACATTATAAAATGCCTTTTGTTACATTCATTCTCGATTAATAATATTTTAAAATTGAGCACTGATTTGCAAAAGAAAATGTTTTATAATATATAGATTTAACCTGAATGTAGTTTAAATGTGTCATAATATTATTTTAGCAAAACTTTCTTATGTCATTAATCTAATATATAAAAATTAATGTTTGTTTGTTTGTATTTTATGTATGCCATACCATTCATCCGATGGTGATGGGGCTTTTTGCAAAATTTTCAGGAGATTCCAGGAATGAACATAGGCTATAAGAGAGTTGTGATGCTTAACTCCTACACCCTTAAAAATTACCCTTTGTAGTGAAAAATGTGGAAAAAATCCCTTTCTTAACGCTTAAATGGCTTACGCTGCCTAAACCATAACAAATACACCAAATTAATGTACACCCTTAGACAAAAAAATGAGTCATCTCTTGAATGCACATTTCTTCTAAGTCCTACTCGGCACAGTGCTGGGTTCAAACTAGGAAACTAGTCATAATTGTGCAGTCCCTGAGCTACTGTGTTATGTGGCATGAACTGAAGACACTCCTACGTGTCCTGTTAGGTCAGCAGTAAAGCATGCAGTCACTGTTTCTGTTAATGTAGATCGCAGGTTCGCGTCCTCAATTATGCAGTTTTTCGGTGATATTTATATTAAAATGTTTTATGAATTAAATACATTTTATTTTGACATTTGAATTAAATCAATGCTAATGTCATTATTGTAACAATTATATTTACCACATGCAGGACTTGTTCTAGGTAATTTCAATATATTGCATTCAATAGACTGTGAAGTGCAGATGTCTGCACAAAAGCAACAGCCTCTAACAAGTTTGTTTATAATCGAGTTTTACCATGGCACAAGGCAATCTGCAGATTGAGGGCGGTAATAGATGCTGAGGGTTCATACACCTGATATTGATTTTGTTTTTGTTAAAGTTTTCATATTAGAAGATATTATTTTCTTTCCTCATTTGTTTATTAGAAGAAGGTTTTAATTTATGTTTTTGTGTGTTTTGTGTGTGCATTAAAGCCATAAAACTCAAATATAAAATTAAATATGAAACTATATTACAGGCAAAATGCCATTCTAACATTCAGTTTAAAAAAAAAGTAGAATGGGAATCGAACCTGTGAGGTTACGAATGCAGATGATGTCTGTTAAACCTCTCGACCACGGAAACACACTAAGCCAAGCTCTCTCTTTCATGTTGCACTGCGTTAACTAGCAAACAACCCAGTATAATTACTGAAAAGTGTCAATGTGAATACGGCATCTGCGAGTGCTCACGAAGTTCCCTGATTGGTTGTTAGAATCTGTAGATGACTTTTTTTTTGTCTAAGGGTGTACACAGAATTGAAGACTTCAAAAAAACTCTACAAAAAAGTTTGCGAGAGCATATATTCATTTTTTATGGATAACTCACAATAACCATTCCTGTCTTTCATTGATGTCAAGAAGATCGTGATAAGTTTGATTCCTGGGCAAGCATAGCAATGCACGGCTGGTATTCTTTTACAGATATCTCACAATAACGAATTTTGTCTTTCGGCTCATTTATGCCAAGAAGATCAGGGTAAATAGATTCCCAGGCAACGCTGGGTAATCAGCTAAAAATAATTACAATATAAATTTAAATTATTTTTCTTTTCACTTATTTAACTAGATCTAAACATAGAAACATATTTAATTTACAGTATTTAGGCATAGCAATTGCACGCCAGGTATTTTCTAGTATATAATATACGTACTGATATAAAAATGTTTTTAATTATAAAGGTAATATTTTTGTGACAAAGTTTTCATGAGCCTAATGGTTGTGTGGTCAGAGCTCCTGACTACAGTCTGTGAGGTCCCCGGTTCAATTCCTGATCAAACAATATATTATTTTTTTTCTTAAAGTGTTATTCTATTGTCGCACATGGTCTGGAATTTAGGATAAATTTAGGTTTAAAGACTCTACTGGTGATTTATTATTATTATTATTATTATTATTATTATTATTATTTTATATTTTGTTCTTTCGTAGCCCATTAAGTTATTGAAATATTTTTGGTATTTTATTTTTACAGGCGTTTTTGCTAATATTTCCTACTATTTCCAATATTTTCTAACACTTCTTAAAACACTGCATATAATTCATAAGTAAAGGAAAAAAAAAAATATTAGTTCCCAAGAATTTTTCAAAGTTCTTATCATAAGATGGCAGCACATTATCTGTGAAACATACATATTCAATAATATATTTAATATGATGATTAATGGCATAGCCCATTGTTGAGCCATAACCTCTCCTTTATTAGGAGTTTATAGATAGAGTTCATTTTTAGTTACCTTATTTATCCAAAGATGGCATGAGTGGTATATGGTCAACACACTGACTCAGTGAGACATAAGCAGGCAACTAAGGTATTACTAGGATGTTTGAGATCGGTCAGTAAATTTTGCTTAGAGGCCTCTTTGTTCAGGCTTAAGGATCTTTTATGAGCCTGAAAATCTTCAGACTCGGGACCCATGGCTTAAAGCCCCTCTCAGAGGATTTGCTCCTTGGATTTTTCCATCCTCTGTTGGGCATCTCTATTTATTCTTGTCTCCATACTCATTTCTTACATGATTAATCACTAGTTATTGTTTTCTTTCTATTACAAACTGCGTGCAATATATTCTGAAGCTATAATGATGATTAATATATGACATTTTGCGTATAAGGATGATATTGTAATCCAGCTCCTATGAGGGCCACTCAGAAAGTTTCCGGACCTGATTGTACTGTTTAAGATAGAAAGATAACAGTGCCAGCAGCATGTTGGGAGGTTCTTTTTTTAGTCAGTGACATAGTTTCCGCCTGCCCACACCCCTTATCCCTTAGCAGCTGTGGGTCAAATCGTAGGGGGTGACAGGTACTATCAGACTGAAACATGGAACCACAATGAGAACATTTTTGAGCAATGATTTTCTATGATTTTAAAAGTAGCTTAAACCAGGCGCAATCACTTGAAAGGCTTTTGGGAACCTTGCCCTTTCAGTGCCACAGTTTTCAATTGGTTTTCTGAGTTTAAGAGGAATAGAACCTCTCTTGAAGATGAAGAGAGGAGTGGGAGGCCCATTAATGGTGACTGTGGAAAACATCGATGCTATGGAGAAGATGGTGTGAGGCACCCGGAGGATTGGATCGGGGAGTGTTGCAAAAATTCTGCATATCTATCTTAGGTTCAGCAAGGTGTCACCTCGTTGGGTGCCACATAGACTCACTAAAGGTTAAAAGATCACTCGAATGGAATGGTGCCGTGAAATGCTTATGAGATTCAACAATGTGAACTCTCGCCACATTTCTGAGATCATTACAGGTGACAAGACCTGGATTTAGCAATATGATCCTCATAAAAAGCGTCAGTTGTTGGTACGGGTCTTTCCTGATGATGATCGACCAGTCAAAGAGAAGAGAGCAAAAAGTGTTGGGAAGAAAATGGTGCTCACTTTCTTTGCTACAGGGGTCATGTGGCAACAATGCCACTTGAACATCAAAGGAAAGTGACTGCACAGTTGTACACCACAGTTGCCTTCCCACAGGTATTCCAAAAGTTGTGAGAAAAGCGCCCAAGAGCTGAACTGAGGGGCATCGTGTTGCACCACAACAATACCTCTGTCCACACCGCCCATCCGACAAATGATTTTCTGAGGGGGACTCCGTGCAGCTGTTGACCCATCCTCCTTACAGTCCGGAACTGGCACCGTGAGACTTCTTTTTGTTCCCTACAGTGAATGCTCGATTACGTGGGAAGCAGGTTTAACACCTGAAGATGCAGTTGCAGCATACTAAGGGGAGCTCTGTGCACTGGATGAAAGTGACTGGCGCCAATGCTTCCAGTTGTTGTTCAGGAGGATGCAATGATGCTCAGGGAGAGTACTTTGAGAAGATGTAATGGTAAGTTTTATATTATCTCTAAAATGTTGTCAGTATCATGAAACTTTCTGAGTGACCCTCGTATAATACAATGTTTATTAGTAAGGAAATTGTACACGATCTATATAAGGCTTATACATTGTATAACTAAACAACTGATGAAAGCTTGTATAAGTGATTTTTTATTAGTAAGACTGTTAGAATATAACACCTGACCTCATAATTGTAAATTACTCCAAGACATGTTTCAATACTTCTGTGTATTATCTTCAGCTCTATCTAACTGTTGAATTGGTGGTTGATGATCCTGTAGGCTGTTTCTTATTTCCTCTGATGGCTGACTGATGAACTTCCAAATTAAATCTTTTTCCCTGGGAATTTTTAAATATTAAGTTCATTATTGGCTTACGTGTTATTTTAAATCCCATCATAATATCTTCATGAATTAAAAGTAACCCTGTTATATGGTGAATAAAGTTACACTACTATATAAACATGAAGGTTAAGACAAATGTCAGGAAAACTTTAAGGCCCAAACGGTCCCCGAAATCAGATGGCCATCGCAATCATCATCATTCATATTCATCTTAGGTTAAGCTTAGGATTAGGGACTCTCCTGGCGCACCATTATCATCATCACCCATCATATCATCGGGGCAACATAACTCCGCCTTCCAGGTGCCCCAACCTCAGAAGTGGGTTACAAGTACGCTATGCCAGGAAAGAAACCAGGAATGTCGAAAGACAAACCTGGGGCATTTGGAAGAAAAAAAAAGATTAAGAGAGAGAAATTTGTGCTAGTTCCTATAGGTGAGCCAAAGTAATTCAGTTGTGGAGCATCAGCAGATTCCAGCTCAGGAGAACATTTTTTTTTCTTTATTTTATGTTAACAAGTTCACATAATCTATATAAGAGTCTACCATTTGATGCTTAAATTGAAAGTAGATGACTTTAATGGCTACTGAGGAACACAACACACAGTTATTGAGTAAATGCAAGAGTTAAATTCCTAAAGTCCTTTTTAAAATTGGGCTAAATATGGTATATACCGAATTAAAAACATTTTAAATTTAAATAAAATAGTTGCTATTACTTATGAAATGACCATAGTTAATTTTATTTTAAGCTTTTAGCTGTAGTTGTGTAGATGTTCATAACATGAATATGTAGTTTTTATTTTGCTGTTACTTATATAATATGTTGTTCCCACTCCTTTCATTATCTTCCTCTGTTCTTGCTTCATAGACTATTTATCCTTTATGAAGCAGAATTTGACTGTTACCCTTCTTTTTTATACACTTATTCCCAATATCTGAATGTGATATTTTTTCCATTTCTCTGAAGATAGTCAAATAAAACACATGAAAACAGAATGTTGGTAGATACAGATGAGCTAGACAAAGGTTCTGATGATGCAGACACTAAAGAAAAGATGCAATGAGGTGGTGATAGAATGGTTAAAGAGTAAAGGAGAAAATCATGATGGCAAATATAAAGAAATGCCAAGTGATGCAGGAAGATCAGTTATATGAGTAGTGTTGGAAATCAGACACAACAGTACAACTATTTTAGCACCATACTTCACCAAAATAGAAGATTGAAGAGGAACTACAGAACAGAATATGTAAAAATATTCTGCCAGTTATATTATATGGATGCAAAACGTGGACTCTTACTTTAAGGGAGGAAAGGAGATTATGAGTATTTGAGAATAAAGTTCTTAGGAAAATTTTTGGACTAAAGAGAGATGAACAGACAGGTGAATGGAGAAGACTACATAACAGTGAACTACTTGGTCTTTATAGGAAGCCAGATATAATAAGAACAGTTAAGTCTCATAGACTGCAGTGGGAAGGAATGTGGCATGAACGGGGAATAAAAGATGTGTGGAAGCTTCTTGTAGGAAAACCAAAGGGAAAATGCCCAGTTGATAGACCAAGAATTGGGTGGGAGTATAACATTACTATGATTTGAGATTATACAGGGAATGATTAAAAACATTAGCTCAGGATAGGGATGTATGGAGAGCTTATGTCTGTGTGGCCATGAATCTATGGGTTCGATAGTCCAATGAGTTAGTTAGTTAGTTATATGTAAAACTATCTCACAGGGGAACTGCCAACCATTGCATGCCTAAACTTATCTTTAAATTTGTTATAGAGAAGCATTCTGATATACAAAGGCCATGTCCAAAAAATGATCTGCCATTTTTAACTGCAGAGCACTGAAATCTGTCATTTAAAATATTAGGAAGTATAATAAAATCAAATGTTTTCTATTGATATTCATTTATATGAGTAGAGATAGAAAACATTCAATTTTATTATAAATTAAACCTCAAAGTGATTAATTCCTATACAAGTTGAATATTGGTTAAATTGGTAGATTGGATAACCTTCACTACCTGTCGTCCGCACCATATCCTGCCTGACTTTAAACTGCTCTTAGTCATGCAGGGAGTCCATCTACTCCGTACAGTGGGTTAACATTGCTGGATTCTGGTTTCTATTCCTGTGCCTTACAGTTAAAAATGGCAGCTAATTTTTTTGGACATGGTCTTGGTATATCACAACGCTTCTCTGGGAGAAATTTCAAGGTAGGTTTCGGCATGCAATGGTTGGCAGTTCCCTTGTGATGTACCAAGGTTGTGTCCAAAAAATTATCTGCCGCTTTTAACTACAAGACACATCCGGCAATGGCAACCCCTAGCAGTGTGGATGTGGTGCAGATGGCAGGCAGGAAGGGTTATTCAGTCCATCAAGTGAGGAGTTGTACTACTTCCCTGTAGTTCAAATGAGACATTTGCTGCTGGATTTTAGTGCCTTACAGTTAAAAACGGCAGATAATTTTATGGACTTCCCTTGATACATCACAATTCTCTGGAGGAGAAATTTCAAGATAGGTTTCAGCATACAATGGCTGACAGTATATTATCAAATAAGTAAGATAGAAATCAAGACTTAATTGCAGTTTTATTATATGGAGGGAAGAGCTGGCCTGTTAGAGAGAAGGTACAGACTGCAGAGAGACGTGTTGCTAAAAAGTAGATGGTGCAGGAACTGCATTTACTAAGCAGATTCCTCACCAGATTTGCTGGTTTACAGAATATATCTCGTTTATTTAAGAAAAAAAATTAACACTTGAACCCTGGGTCTCTTACTATACATGTCAGCATTCACCAGCACAGGAAAGTGTTAAATTAAATATAGCATCAAAATATATATTTTATCAACTAAATCATATGTTCAAGAAAACAAACAAACAATTCAAACAATTTTTAAATTACAGCTTTTAGGTGAACCCCCACTCTAATCATCAGATTTTACTAATTTCTGGAAAATACCTTTCCCGTTTTATTTTAATGACCTATAACATGAAAAAATTGAAAATTGCAGTTGCTGGAATGATATTTGAATTTTCATTTCGTGGGAAAACCGTTCTCCCATTGGTCCAGATTTGCTGGTTAATGATCTCAACTTTACTTTTCTCAATTAATTGTTTTATACATAGTTTGGTTAAATAAGAAAAACAAAAAATCCAGCCACTAGAGAATTTGTACATGTGTATATATGTGTGTGTGTATGTGTGTGTTTTTATATCCAATAGATGGCATGTTGTTAATAATCATCTGCCAAAAATCCTCAAACACAATGAAAAAAATATACAAATTAAGTGATTAAACAAGGAGACGCAATTTAATATTTGAAGGAAGTAAAACTATGAGGTTTCTTTTAATTGCTATGAGTTAGGGATTTTGACTCCTAAGAAGTTAGGAAGCATTGACAATGTCAATGTGAAGAAACAATAGTCTGCAAGAAAATAAAAAAAAAATATGAGGAGTCGAAATCTCTAACTCATAATAATTAAGGAGACCCAAGTTAGTATCCCATTTAACATCTTGCTTTGTATCGGTCACATTCATTGGTGGCATTCAATTGGTCACGTTGCAAAGGTTTATCTGAAATGCTTTCGGTGAAAGCTAAAAATATTCTTTGGTGCTACATTCCTGAACAATCTTGTGTCGATTCTCTGTTTCGGCTTCAATTTGCCTCTTCAGCTACATTAGGACACAGTTGGAGTTGGTTGAATGCATAAGCACATCATTCCGTTACCAACTCCATCTGATACCAATCATTGTGTCAACTTTTGTCTTTATACAGTTGTCTAATTTAAAATATATATATATATATATATATATATATATATATATATATAAATTTATGTTTTTATTATTCATTTCATACATCTCAATGATGGATAAATCATATTTGAAGAGAAAAATTATACGCTTAGACTGGGGTTTGAACCCAGGACCTTTTGCTTTTTAGGCCAGTACTCTACCAACTGAGCTACCTGGGTTCAAACCCCAGTCTGAGCGTATAATTTTTCTCTTCAGATATATAAATAATAATTCTTCTGTACGTGTGTATGTCACTGAACTCCTAAACGACTGGACCGATTTTGATGAAATGTTGTGTGTGTGTTTGAGTGAGTCCCTGGATGGTTTAGATCAGAATTGGATCCAGTAGGTGGTGCTGTGATTGGATTATAGAATTTTTTTTTTGGTGGGTTGGCTGGTTGGTTTAGGTTGACAATTGGACCTGGTAGCTAGCGCCGCGATCATGTTGTGGGAATTTTTTTTACAAAAAAATTAGTAGAGGAAGTTAGGGTAATTTGGACCTCTGTTTTGAATTTGTTGTTTTTCTTCTTTTAATGAAGGGATTTGAATTTTGTTTAATTACAGTGATTATCATTAGTGTTGTAACTGTGAAATAGCATTGTTATTTTATTCAAATACGGAAACATCTTAATAATTTATAAACTTTTTTACATTACGGTACATGAAAGGTCTACTTTAACCTCCATATTCGGATAAAGTGGATCCCAGAGCTTACCTTAGCTTTTAGTCTATTTTTAAGTTTATATACTCTATTAATTTATACAGACAGGCACAGATTAATCTGAAAATATTTATGACTGATCATATTAAAAAGCGTTGATATTTATTTAATGTTTTGAAAAATTATTGTTGATTAAAACATTCACATGTCATTCAACTGCAGAAAGCAACAGTCTTTGGGTTTAGTAAAATTTCAAGGATATTAAATAAAATTAATTAAGTGGATGGTTTTTACAGATAGCATCCTCATTGATAAAATAAATGTATTCGTGTAAAGTGGACCCAGGTCCTCATGGAGGGTCCACATTAACCAAATTCCTTTGTTATGTTTAATTATTTTATACAGCCACCATGTCACATATCAAACCAAACCCGTCAGTATATTAAAACAGCATCTACATAATATAATTTTAGGAGTTTTTTTCAACATTTGTAATATTCAATAGCAGAAATTAAGAATTGATTCTTAGCTTGAAAAACTTTTAAAGTGGTCATTTTCTTAAATATCACAAATAAACCCTTTTTCATACAAAGAATAAAATAAACTGATAAGGGGAAGAAGTTAAAATATTTTCTGTTCGAAGGCAGCACCAATTAAAGAAAATATTAATAGAGTCCACTCAAACAGAAGGGTCCATATTACCTGAACTTCCATATATATATATATATATATATATATATATGGTGGGGAATGAAAACCTCTGTTAACTCCATTTTGGTAAATTTTACAGGAGAAACAAATAACTGTTTTATATAATTATGAAAATTGATAAGCAGTAGTTCCCACATATTTTACTACAGAATACAAGTCATGTTATTAATAAATTTGATGTCCATGTTCTCAACAGGTTATGCATCACATATTTCTGTGCTGGCTACTCCAATGACTGATGGAGTTACGAGGTTTTCATTACCTATCGTCGATATATATATTTTCTTTTCATGTCTTATTAGGCTGCATTACTTAATGTCAAAATTTAATTGCAACATTGAAATAAAGAAGCATCACTGCTATAAAGTAAAAATTCTCTTTAATTTGCTTACTTGTTATAGTAGCCACTAGATGGCAGTGAGACTGAGTTCCTGCTACCTTTCATGTCAGAGAATATGTATAAAAAATTAATATTTGTGCTGGGATGCCTGGATAGCATAAGTGGTAGAGCACTGAAGTATTAATTCAGAAGTCCTGGGTTCAAATTCCGGTCCAGGCATTTATTTTTCTTTTCATGTCATGTATATATATATTTGAACCGTACAGGCCACATGATCTAAAACGAATTTGTTCATGATGATGATATATATATTTGAATGTGTGTATGTTTGTCCTTTATAGTCTTCTAAACAACTCAACCAACCTTCACGAAAATTTGTACATACTGGTATAGTAAATATTTAGCCGCTATCTATTCTGTTCTAAAACCATTAGATGTAGGAATTCATCTGAAATGAAAATTTAAAAATTGCTCTAATGGTCAAAATTTTCGATATTTCATAATGAAATTCTGTACATGGTATTCAGATAAACCGGAGTAGTTTATCCAAAAATCACCTAAATCAAACAATTTGAAGTGGGGGTTTACCTGAAATAGAAAGAAAGAATATATTGTATATCTATTTACGTTGTTAAAATATCAATAAAATCTACTTATAAAACTATTTCATTTTCAGATACACAGGAGATCTAAAAATAATCTAATATATAAAAATTAATGTTTGTTCATTCGTATTTTACGTGCTGCCATACTGTTCATCTGATTTTGATGGGGCTTTTTGCAAAATGTTCAGGTGATCCCGGGATGAACATAGGCTATAAGAGAGTTGTGATACTTAACTCCTACACCTATAAAAATCACCCTTTGTAGTGAAAAAGTGAAAAATGTAGTTTTGACTCTTAAACAATCTAAGCTGACCTGTACTATATACTGAACTATATTTACCCAACCTGACCAAACCTGATGTAACCTAAGCTAACTGAACCTAACCAAACATAACTAAACCTGAACCCAACTTGAAACTAACCTGAACCAAACAAGAACCAAGCCTGAACCTAATTTAACCAAACCTAACTGAACCTAACCTAACCAAACTTAACCGAACATAACTAAACCTGAATTCAACTTGAACCTAATCTGAACCAAACATGAACCTAGCCTGAACCCAACCTGAAGCTTGCCTGAACCTAAACTAAGCCTAACCTGAACCTAACCTCAACCTAAATTGAACATAACCTGAACCTATCTGAACCTAACTTGAACCTAGCCTGAACCTAACCTGAATCTTATTTGTACCTAACTTGTACCTAGCCTGAACCTAATCTGAACCTAATCTGAACCTAATCTGAACCTAACCTGAACTTAACCTGAACCTAGCCACAACCTAAACTGAACCTAATCTGAATCTAACTTGAACCAAGCCTGAACCCAACCTGAACCTAACATATACCTAACCTTAACTAACCTCAAACTAAATTGAACCTTACCTCTACCCAAATCGAACCTAACCTGAACCTAAATTGAATCTAAAGTGGACCTAAACTAAACCTACATTGAGACTGCACTAAACCTACACTGAATGTACACTGACCCTAACACGAATCTAGCCCGAACCTAATCGTGCCCAACCTAACCTTAATCCAAACCCGAACCCAAACCTAAAACCAAAACTGAAAAAAAAAACTGATCTCAAAACTGAAACCCAGATTGAATTCAAACTGAACCCAAACCCAAACCTGGAACTAAATCTGACCTACACTTGACCTATTCCTGACCTAACCCGACATAATACTATCCAAACCTCTAAAGCAACTCTAAAACCAATCAAACTATTTCTAAAAGACCAAAACTACTAGTAAACTGATAAACTACCTCTAAAAGGACCAAACTACCTCTAAACCAATCATGACCTCTAAAACGAACAAACTACCCCGTACACTGATAAAATGTTCTGTAAAGCGACCAAGTAGTCCCTAAACTGATGAAACTACCTCTGAAAGAACCAAACAGCCAGTAACCAATCAAACTACCTCTAAAATGACTGATATACGAGCAAACCAATCAAACTACCTGTAAAACTACCTAACTACCAGTAATCTGGCCAAACTAGCTCTGAAATGACCAAACTACCCCTAAAAAGATCAGTCTACCTCTAAAACACCCAAAATACCAGTAAACCAATCAAACTGCATTTAAAATGTCCATACTACTCTGAAACTGATCAATCTACCTCTAAAATGGCAAAACTACCAGTAAACTGATTAAAAACTCTAAAAAAGAGAAAACAATCAAACTACCTCTAAAATGACCAAACTACCAGTAAACCGATTAAACTATCTCTAAAACGAAAAAACTACCTCTAAAATGATCAAGCTACCTTTAAAATGATAAGACTACCCTTAAACCGATGAACCTACCTCTAAAACGACCAAACTGTATGTAAACTGACCAACAAATAACTCCTGTGCTGATAATTATGATATAAATGTATAACTATTTTTCTTTTTACTTACTTAACCAAGCAAGAAAACACATTTAATTTATTTAGGTGTAGCAGCGCATGCCGGGTATTGGCTAGTTAAGATATAATTTTAAATTATTTTTTTATCTTACTTATTCAACTAAAAATGAAAACATGTTTTTAATTTATTTAGACATATCGGATATTAGCCAGTATAATAAAAATATTTGTCTTGGTAATTTTTGATGTATACTATCAAGGGAACTTCCAACAATTGCGTGCCAAACCTATCTTGAAATTTCTCCCAGAGAATGAGATGTGCCAAGACTGTGTATAAAAATTTATCTGCCGCTTTTAACTACAAAGCACTAAAATCTGCAAAATATCTCATTTAAACTATACGGAAATAATACAACTCTTTACTGGTGGATTGGATAACCATAACAATATGCCTCGTCCACTTTCACTCCACTGTACTCAAGGAGGGATGTCCATCTGATTCACAGAGTGTGTTGCCATTTCTGGATTCTGGCTTTTATTTCTGTGCCTTTCAGTTAAAAACAGCAGTTTTTTTTTTTGACATGGCCTTACTACATCACAATTCTTGTTTGGGAATAATTTCAAGGTAGATATTGACATGCAATGGATGAAAGCTCCCTTGTAAGTAGGTCGACGAAAATTTGCAAAAATCTTTTCTTGAGAAAAATATCAATAGCTACATTCTTCTGGAGTTAGGAGTGAATCAGCAGCTGGTGGATTGGATATGTGACCTGAATGAGTAAAGAGAAGAAACCACGACAGACTGGGAACTGAAGGTGACTGTGATGACCACTTAGAAGGAATAACTCGAGTACACGGAAAGATACTGTGACAGTTGAAGGCTGTGTCCCTGGATAAAGGAGTTTCTTGAGGCTTCTCTGACATTGTAATGGGAACAATGTGATGGTAAAGAAGAAGACTTGTTTCCCATGTGTTGAATTATCTCGCTTTCCTTCCTAGTTAGTGAAATTACATTTCAAGTTCGTACAGCAACACGATATATCAACTCTTCACTATTGAATATGTGTACAAAGCCATAGAACAGTTAAGAGCCACGTTTTATCTTCCAGAAAGACATTAGTTTCTGGTAAAAATGTAACAATTATGAAAATACCACAGGAAGTAACATTATGAGGTTGTACTTAATGAAGTTGGGTCTGCCATCATCATCACTCTTCAAATAGAAAAACCAGGAATTCACATATGACCCATAGGGCACACAATAAATTCCAAAAGATTTTTGAAAAACTTAATATCAGATTAGCACCAAATAATGATTATACCCTAAATAAACTAATAAAAACCAACCAAAATTCGAAGATAGATGATGGCAAAAAATCAGGAATATACCAAAAGAAATGTGCAGATTGTGATAATATATACATAGGGAAAACAAAGAGGAATTTAACCATTAGAATTAAAGAACGCATAAGAAACATAAAAAAAAAGTAGAAAAATCACATTTGGTCAGAAAAACATAAAATAGATGTAAACACAAAATTATTAAAACAGAAAACACGAACTGACTCACCATATGGGAAAAATATTCACATACAGAAGAACAAGGAGGGAATCATGAATGTTGAAATTTGCAGGGAGATAAACTTAATAAGCAAGTTCTTTGGACCACAGAAAAGAGGGAGCAGGAGTTGAAATCCATGACCAACAACATCAGTCTGTACCAATTGAAGATGAAGTAAAGATACTTTGAAACATGTCTTACAAGAAACAACGAAATATGAAGTAAGATGTCAGCAGACTCAGCTTATTTATTAATTAGTTGAATACCCACTGGAAAATCTCTTCCACAGAAAATCCTAACTGCCAACTTCAGAATGGTTACTGAACATAGAAACACTTGTACATGACAGCACTCCAATCTGTCCACTATGTCGAGAAGCAGAAATGTATGCCGCTCAGCTAATTAAATGCAAATCTATTTAAGGTGTCCTTACCGTCGGAGGAGGTGAAACACAACATTCATAAAGACAAAGCTGTGTTTGAAAGCACATAGGAGAAATCCTTGTTGGCATTAGATAAAAAATATTTGAAGTTCTATTCTCATTGTCTTTTATCACTCAGTCCTTCCCAAAATATCCGTCTGGTCACCCTCTCTGTTAAATTAACTGATTTTTAACTTGAAGAGGTGATTGGCCTCTTGCACCTCCCTGTTTGTCTGCAGACAGTTGTGGTTATATCACCAGTAAACAGTCTTGTATAAAGAAATATGTTGCTGAATTTGTAGTTGCTGGCCAAGAGTTGAAAATGCCGTCGCTTTCTCCAACAATGTCAGAAGGTACTATTGTTAAATGGTTGAAGAATGAGGGAGATCCGATTGCTCCAGGAGATGTTCTCTGTGATATACAAACTGATAAAGCTGTAGTTTCATTTGAAACTGAAGAAGAAGGTGTGCTTGCTAAAATCTTGGTAGGCTTTTCTTTTATTATACTTGCATGTATATTTGAAGAGAGTTGAGAGGAAACTGGGAATGTCCATTCAAATCAAACAAATCCCACCATCTAATGAGACTTTGAAGACACTGTCAGATGAACCTAAATGATTGAGTAAAAGCTACAAATGTACTTAAGTAATATTATTTTAAAAACTCATGTTTGGTGAAAATCAGATTTAGGAAAGAGAAAGCAGGGAATCTCCAATAGCATGTTGTCCAACAAAAAGAGTTGATTTTTCTCATAATTTAAAAAATACATTGAAAACTTGATTTATCGTTTCTAGTTTTATTCTTTTCCCATGGATTTTTACAGTCCCTGCAATAATCACATTTAAACTATGAGGAAAAATCCCACATTTATCGTTTGTCAATTGAAACATTTTCCTGCATTTATTGGTTAAAATTTTCAGTCCAGACGATATAATTCTTCGATTGACTGTTTTTAAGTGTGAATTAAAAAAATGTTGTAAGTTTTTTATTTATTTAGTTAATTAATTTTTTTATTTAAGTAAAACTTTATACCTCACCTCATATTCTTCTTCTTCTTCTTGGACTAGTTTCAGGACCTTCTTCAGTTTCATCATGAGTATTTCCGCCTTGAAGAGCTGCCTCTTGCTCACTCTGTTGGTAGACTGAAGAACCTAGAAATCAAATAATTTTCCCTGGGAATTTAAAGTTCATTAATTTCTCCTTTCCGTTATTCTGAATGTAGATTTTTCTCCAAACCGTAAGTTCTTTGGGTTTTTCTCTTTCTTTTCTTTTGATTTAATGTTTTCTATTCATGCATGGCCTGCTAATGCAGATTTTTCTACTTCCCCAGTCTTTACATTCCTGAAATGTTCTTTTACTCTTGTTTTCCCTATGTAGACTTTCTCACATTCCTCACATTTAATCTGGTAAATCCCTGATTTGTTTTCTTCTTCTATTTTCTCATTTTTGTTGGATCTAATTGTTCTAATGATGCTGAAGTTTTTTTATCGGTGCCAATCTTATGTCGAAATTAAAAAAAAAAGTTATGTAGGTAGGAAATAACACTATGTGGTTTATTTTAATTTTGTTTCCTGACTCACCTCATACTTCTTAACTCCCTTGCAGATCCAGATTTCGTCACTGTATTTGTGACATTCTCAATGCTGTTCACGTTCACAACTGATGTCCAATGATCTCTTCTCCTGCAGACTGACCTCCGTGCCATCTGATGGCTGACTGACGAACTTCCAAATCAACCCGGTGATAAGGAGAGGGGATTGATTTGGAAGTTTATCGGTCAGCCATCAGATGGCGCAGAGGTCAGTCTGCAGGAGAGGAGACCATTGGACGTTAGTTGTGATCATGAACAGCATTGAAAATGTCACAAATACAGTGACGAAATCTGGATCTACGAGGGAGTTAAGAAGTATGAGGTGAGTCTAGAAACAACTGAACAAAATAAAAAAAAAATGTATAGAAACTTATGGTGCTTCAATGGATGATACATTAATTTTATGTTTTCTTCTTTTTCTTCTAGAAGTATACATTGATTAATGAAGTTTTGTCCTTTAAATTTATTTATTAATAATTAATTAATTAAAACTAAACAAGTTCTAAAGACAAAAATTTATTAATCAAAGTACGCTTCTAAAAGAAAAAGAAGAAAACATAAAATTCAAGAAATTCACATATCATCCATTGAAGCACCATAAGTTTGAAAAAAATGTTTAAATTTTCAACACACCATTGGCACTGAAAAACAACTTCAGCATCATTAGACTAATTAGATCAAACAAAAATGAGAAAATAGAAGAAGAAAACATCAGGGATTTATTAGATTAAATGCGGGGAATGTGAGAAAGTGTACATAGGGAAAACAAGGAGTGAAAGAACATCTTAGGAATGTCAAGAATGGGGAGTAGCAGGCCACGCATGGTCAGGAAAACATCAAATTGAAAGAAAGGCTAAATTAGTAAAACAAATAGAAAAACCCAAAGAATTCATGGTTTGGGAAAAAAATCTACATTCAAAAAACAGAAAGAAGAAATTTATAAACTTGAAATTCCCGAGAAAAATGATTGATTTGTAGGTTCTTGAGTCTAGCAACAGAGGGAGCAAGAAGTGACTCTTCAAGATGACATAACAATGGTGATGAAAATACTGATGATGGAACTGAAGAAGGATTCAAAACTATTCTAAGAGGAAGATTATGAGGTGAAGTAATAAAATTTCACTTAAATAAATAATACCTCATAGTGTTAATTCCTAAAAAGTAAAGCATAACTAAATTAGTCTTTGTTAAGTAACTCTTTTAAGGGAGCACCTTTGCCTACATTGGGATGTACTGATATAGAGAGAGACTATATATATTCATTATTGTTGACTGATGAAAAGAATGCAACTGAGGGGCTACGTGAGGAAGTATGTGGTTCCTTCCACCATTTTGCAACACATTCTATAGCTGTGGGTGTATCGAGTGTATTAAATCTTATTTAGTGAAGCCTGCAGTTAGATGCTTAAAACATCTCAGTAGCTATATTGTTGTTTTTATTATAAATTTACATTTTTTATTAATCCCATAATAATTGAAGCATTACAGCAAACTCCCGATTATCCAAGATATGCACGGAAAATAGAAAAACACGGATAATCCAATTAAGTTATTCCGTGCCGTGGAAGTTTGACCAGAAATGTATTTACCCACTTTAGCACTACTTAAATGCAACAAAATATTCATAAAATGTTATATTAAATGTATTTAGGTGCGAGTTGTAATTATCATTATTTTATTTTACTCGTAAATATGAAAAAAAAAAGTACGGCTTTTTCCTGTCATGACTACTCTGGTTACAACAGTTATTGAAAATGGCCGTCATAACCAGTGACAACTACACTAGTAACCACCATATCCACACTTATAACCAGCGATAATCACACTAGTAACCACTGATGACCATATCACTAACCAGCGATAAACCCACTGCCACAGCATATCTGTGATTTCAATCTGTAACAACAAACTTTCAGTGACTCACACAATGGAAATTTGTGAACTTGTACTGTATTCTCAGAATGTTGGTTGGTACCGTTAAACGCGTCGGGGGAGGGGGTTGTGAGTGAAGGTTACTCTATTGTGCTAGTTTCTAAGTGCAGTTCACAGTAGCATGTTTAAAAATAAAGAATTTTTCATAACAATACAAAATACAGGACAGTATTTATCTTCATTTTTAAAAAATACAGTAAAAAGAGTCATGCCCAGATAATCTGCAAACCGGATAATACGCCCATTGATAATCAGAAGTTTGCTGTACAGTAAAATTTTAAAGTTAAAAAAAGCTACACTCCGCAAAGTAAAATTTTAACCTACTTAAATTAATAACCAATTTTAAATTCATAATATTTTTAAATACAAATCACTTATAAAAATTTATAAACAAGTTCGTGAAATTAAATGTTTCTTACCTCTCCTCATATAAATTTTCTAAGTTGATCGCGATTTCGAGACTATAACTGTCTCATCCTCAGAACTTTGTTGGCGACTGGTGTTATGTCGATTGGAAGAAACAGAAATTGCGATCAACTTAGAAAATTTATATGAGGAGAGGTAAGAAACATTTAGTTTCACCATAAATTAAACCTCATAGTGATTAATTCCTATAAAAGTTAAATAAAGTTCGTCCCTATTTGTATTAAACTAAACTTTAACTAAAAATTAATTAACAATAACAATATTAAAGAAATGTTTTAAATTAAAATTATTTCCCATAAAACTAGATAATTATAGTTCTTGCCATTTAATATATTTCACCACTAATAAATTATTATTAATATTTTTAAACCTATAAATTAATTAATTTAATAGTTCCAAAAAATTTTAGATTACCCGGGACAAATTATATTCATATATTAATATTGGGAATTTTACATTATGAGGTTTACATTAACAAAATCAATATATGTGATTCAAATTTATTTTGTTACAAATTATATTGTTGTAAAATACTTAATAGTTTTTTAAAATGGACAAATATGAACATTCCTAGTCTCCTCTCATCGCATTTCAGATGTAAATGTAGCATGTTGTTTGTTACATTCCTGCTTGTAAATGTAGCATGTTGTTTGTTACATTCCTGCTTAATAATAATGTTATTTATATGTGTGATTGTATTTTGTTGAATATCCTATGCCATTAAACAAGCCACACAATCCAAATTTTCAGAGTAAAAGCTTTACATAAAAAAATGTAAAATATTTTCAATCATTGCATGTTTCATGTTTGATGTTATATTAAATTAACATTTTACAGAATTGGACATAGTTATATTTTAGAAAGAAAAAATTAATGCTCTGACCGGGATTCGAACCCATGATCTCTGACTCTACGCATACTGATTACACCATCAGAACTTTGATACGAACGACAATTCTTTCCACTTATACAACTCTCTTTCACCAGAAGGCTGGTAGCTGCCATTACTAACAACACCATATGAAGACTTCTATTTTTATTAAGAATTTATACATTACTTTTAAGCGGTAAAGCTTCTTTGGACATAGTTTTATTTTAGAAAGAAGAATTAACGCTCGAACCGGGGTTCAAACCCCGGATCTCTGCATGTCAGTATTATACTGATTACACCATGTGTCCAGCTATAGCTGATGACACCAGTCCATTGCATAGTTACAACTAGGGAGTGGATTTTTAGGTTCTAAAACTTAAGATTGCAACATAGTATAGTGATAATATTAATGTAATAAGTCAACTGATTTTTTATAATATAACTTAGGAAAATGTTTCTCAATAATTTTTGTGTGGGATCTAGCAGTGTTACATTTAAAAGTAAGATGTGTAATATTGATAGATCCCCACAAAGTATTGAGAAATGTTTTTTGTAAGTTATATTATAAAAAAATCAGTTGATTGGTTATAAAGACTTACTACATTAATTTTATCACTATACTATGTTGCAATCTTAACTTTTAGAACCTAAAAATCTGCTCCCTCATGAAGAGCTGACTGGTGATTTTTTGTGTAAATTATATGTAAAAGAAATCAATAATTTTTTATGTAAACTATATGCAAGTTGAATAACACAGGCCTGTGAAGATTTTGTGGTATGAGAGATATTTTAATGCAAATAAGTCAAGTCAAATAGCCTGATGACAGAACTGCTACTAGTTTTTGTATAGATATTTTGCACAATTCTATTTTTAACACAATAATGACAGTGCACGGTCCTCGAAACTTGTATGTGGTATGTAAACATCTAAAATATAACAACATTTTATAATATAATTACTGATTTTAATGATACTAGTTTGTCATTGTGTTTAACTGAGGGTACGGCCCTCTTCTGGTTACATTACACAGTTTCCAGCGTAAACTGAGGAAGCAATAAGTCATCAGCATATGGGCCAGATATTACAATTCCAATACCACCATCAACATTACAAGAGAGTAGTACCAGCACTCCTTCCACCTCCAGCACAGATGATGATTTCAATTTGTCCCTAGAATCAAAAGACGACAATCCACACCCTATCAATTAATCAACGTTAAACAGTTTGGTTTTTACAAAAAAAAAAGTGAACTTTTAGGTTCAAGATTTAAAGAAGACAATATTTTAGCTCCTGATACAACTTTTCATTGGTATAGACATCGTGAAGAAGAATTAAAAAAGTATTTCGTAATGGGGAAAGTAGTATAGTGTTGTTATGTCCCTGGTTTAATGGTTACCTGGGAACAATTTATGAACTGGCAGATTGGGGTATATTTATTGATTCTAGTATAAGAAGTCTAAAAGGCTATCTTCTATATATGCTTCAGTTCCAGCAGTTCAGTCAGTGTACATATAAATATGTGTACTCTTCTAGAAAAATAAAATATAATGGACAAAAGTTGTGTGACCTTAAGGTGTGTGGTATTTTATTGGGACAACAGGCAGGGTGCATGAAATTTCCATATTTTACGTGCGAGTGGGACTCTAGAACCAAGGAAAGACACTGGAAAGTGCTAATTGGCCAAAAAGAAAACAACTGGTGCCAGGGACAAACATGTAATAAATCACCCATTAGTTGATTCTGAAAAAAAATATTGCTACCTCCTTTGCACATAAATCTAGGATTAATTAAATAATTTGTTAAAGTTTTGGACAAAAATGTCCCTTGTTACCAATACATTGCTAAAAATGTCTGTTACTGTCAGAGGCAAAAGTGAAGGAAGTATTTTGATGGCCACAGATTCGCAAACTTATTAGGGATGTTACTTTTAAAAAACTGCATGTCTGACGTGGAACTACAAACTTGGAAATCATACAAGGACTTCATTGAGAAGTTTCTCTGGGTAATGTTAGGAAGATGGTCAATATGAGATAATTGTGAAAACCATATTTGAAAAGTTGAAGGCACTCTCATCTTCAACATTTACCAGAGAATTTAGGAGCACTAAGTGAAGAACATGGTGAGAGATTCCATCAAGACATAAAAGAGATGGAAATGAGGTACCAGGGTAGATGGGATGTCTTCAAGAGTGCCTACTATCGTTGGTATTTGGTAAAAGAAAATCCTCGGCATGAGCACAAATGCCAATCAACTCACCATTAATTTCTTGCTAAGTGGAGGAGAAAATAGAGATCTTAGATTAGATTAGATTAGATTTATTTAGCCTGGTGGAGTTAAGGCCATGTGGCCTTCTCTTCCACTCACCAGGACAAACATATATTACATAAGAATATAACAATCTTAATTAACTCTAATATTATACACTAAGTAAAAATTTGATCAAAAGATAATATCTAATATACATATTACGATCTATAATACAACCAGTTAATATTAGTTAAAATTAAGACTAAAACTAATAATAAAATGTATACAAGCAAGACATTAAATTGTCCCTGTCTAGTGTATATAAAAAACAGGAAAATAATGAGATATAGAAAACTAATTTTACGATTATACAATATTTAAAACAAAACAAATAAAAGTATTTGTTATTCTTAATATTATTTACATAAATAATTAAATATATTAATATTGCTAAAAGAATACTATCAGTGAGGTGTATAAGTTAGTTTGTTATTAAATAATTCTTTAGTTTGTTTTTGAAGGATGTTATAGTTTGACAATCTCTGACATAGGGTGGAAGGGAATTCCATGTTTTGGTAAGTGACACCGTAAAAGATAATGAATAATATACAGTGTGATGAGGCGGGATATAAAGGACAATGTGCTGATGGGATCGAGTGTCAAGATTATGTGTGTCGGATAGTCTGATGAAGCGGCGTGATAAATAATTAGGCGATGATGTGTGAAGGATTTTATAGAGAAGGGATAGGGAATGGACAGTTCTACGATCTCTTAGACGAAACCACGATAATTGTTCCAGGGACGGTGTAACATGGTCAAATTTGCGAATACCACAAATAAAACGTGCGCAAGAATTATGAACACGTTGAAGTCTTTGAGTGGAAATAATATTTAAGTCTGTAAAAAGAGTGTCACAATAATCAAAATGGGGCATTGCAAGTGTTTCTACTAACATTTTCCTAAGGGCGAATGGCAAACAATTTCGTACACGATTTAATGAATGTATTATTGAGAAGACTGTTTTGCATGTATGGTTTATTTGTGTATTCCAATTTAAGTTTTTGTCAATAAATACTCCTAGAATTTTTACTGTCTCACTATAAGGGATTTGAACTCCGTTTAGTGACACATGCGAAACTGTGTTTAGGTTAATTGTAGATAATAGTCTCTGATGACCCATAATGATTGATTGTGACTTTGTAGGATTTAATTGCAGTCCATATTTAACTGTCCAAGTCATTAGTGAGTCAAGATCCGCATTAATTTTGGCAACAGCGTCATTTAGTGAATATTTGTCTGTGTGGATGTAGATTTGCATGTCGTCTGCAAATAAATTATGTTTGCAATGCTTTAGGGAGTTAGATATGTCATTTATGTAGATTGAAAAAAGCAAAGGTCCAAGTACCGAACCCTGTGGAACCCCAGCTTTACGGAAGGACCAAGAAGAACATAATGTATGATTTCCTGTAACAGATTGCTGGCGCTCATGAAGGTAGGAGTTGAACCATTTCGTGGCACTATCAGAGAGTAAGAGGTTTTTAAGTTTATGCAACAATAAGTAAGTCTACCGTGTCGAATGCTTTAACCTAAGTCCCCGTACTGTAAGAATGGTAAAGTTTTCGATTATCAGCAGCTTCGCGTATGTCTTCGCAAATATTTAGTAGAGCAGTATTTGTATTGTGTCCTGTCCTGAAACCTGACTGAAATTGATCTAGAAGGTTGTAATCATTTAGGTATTCAGTCAGTTGTTTATGGACTAATCGTTCCAGAGCTTTTGAAAGAGTAGGTAAAATGCTAATGGGTCGAAAGTCGTTCGGGGTTGAGGGCGTTTTAACTTTAGGCAGTGGACGTACGAGGGCTTGTTTCCACAATGAGGGATATGTAGAAGTTTGTAGTGAGGAGTTAAAAATATGAGTTATAGTAGGTAGTATAGCTTCGATTATTTTATTCAGTAAAGTAATATTTATACGGTCAGTTCCTTCTGCTTTGGTTTTTATTCGCATGATGGCTTTCTTTACGTCGTAGTCTGTAACATATGAGAAGTGGAAATGTTCTCTGTCGGGTTGATTTGTCAGTGATAATTCATTTATTGTTTGTTCTTTATCCTTTGGAGTAGTGGTTATACCTGTGAAGTGATTAATGAGTGTGTCCAGGGAAACAGGTAATTTGTCTACCTGTGTGTCTTTTCTCCCAATTCCCATTCTATTCAAGTTTTTCCAGATTTCTGAAGTATTGGTATTTGTTAGGTTGTATAAATGTCTAAGTTTGGCGTTTCTTATAGCTTATAGCTTAATGCACATTAGAATTTTTTAAATATATTTTAAACTGTTTTAACTGCACAATTGATATTGTATTAAACCTCTGTAGGTTATACAACAATTAAAATGATTATGGCTATAACAAATAATGCAAAAATTAATAAATATGTAATTTCAACACGGCAAAAAAACCTTATGTCATTAAAAAAAACTGTCAACATATTTGAAATCAGTACACCAAAATTAGGTCTAGAGACCTGTTAAACCCTGTGCTGCAGAAACAGAAAGTTAAATTTACAAGCCTGTGTAATTGATTATGATATATGCACACACTCACAGTACAGACAGAACTGAGGAGAGATTGTGGAATTAAATTGGGAAGCTTGAAGGAAAATAGTTTAAATGCTTGTCATTTGATACTATCTCTACTACTTATTTTATATGTAAGCTGTGTAAAATTGACCATAACTTTGGTGTAGGTAATATATTTTTGAGACAATTTATGGATGTACAGCTCAGCAGAATAACAAAAGGTTAAAAATCAAACATTAATTAAATATTTTCATTAACGTTTATAGGAAATGGCACTATGAGGTTTATTTTAATTAACCCCTCAGTGCGGTTTGCTGTACTTATACGAGACCGATTTCTTCCCTTCCGTGCGGTCATTTAAAAGTCCATGCAGTACCCCTGTGTGGTAGTATTTTTAAACTCTATTCACCCAGTAACTTATTTTAGATACATATCAAATTGTGATTAATACAATATAAACAATGAATGACCATTCTTATTCACCCAGTAACTTATTTTAGATACATATCAAATTGTGATTAATACAATATAAACAATGAATGACCATTCTATTCTATTCTGTTCTGCCCAAGGGCAGGTCTTTCACTGCAATCATAGCATTTTCATTCTATGCTTTGTAGCTTTACTAGGTGTGGTAGCTTCCCGTTGCTTTCCACACCAGTGAATAATAGTGATGATGATGATGACCGGATGATTTTCAGGTGCCGTTGGGGCCCTAAAGCTTTCTGACATTTGTCATACAGGTCAGGAAAAACCCCGAAAAAACCTCAACCAGAAGCCTGTCCTGACTGGGAATCAAACCTTGCCCTGCTGCGTGACAAGGCAGCACACTACCTTGAGACCACATACCCACTTCTAGATTCACTCAATTCATATGTTAACATCAAATTTGGCATTTTTAAGTGGAGGGATTTGTTTGCCGCTTCTTGATCAAAATTACAATATCTTGATTTGGAAAATAGAGAGATTGGAATTTATTGTTTAAATATTCAATGAAAGGGGAAATTAAAAAAAAAAATAGATGGGCATTGGAAACCAACTTGTTCTGTGTTGCCTTGAAATTAATGGCACCATCGAGCATCGAGGTCATGGTCATGCATACATAACTTTCCATACATTGCTATCCCAAATAATGTTTTCTAATTATTACTTTATAATTTATAATAATATCCTCAACTCGTGTCCAACTCAGGGTCGGGTCGAGGGATGAGATGAGATGAAGCCCATATATAGAGGTCTGTGAATGACAAGGGTGCAGCCAACCACACCTGACGCACCATCACAGAGGCAGATGAATGAAATGAAATGAAATGGATGTGATGCGTATGGAGAAATGGTGGAATGAAATTGTGGCAGAGGGAAAAGGGAGAAAACCCTGCCTAAGCTACGTTTCATCCGACACGAAACCAACATGGAGTGACCAAGACTTGATCTAGGGACCCTAGCAGTGAGAGTCCCGTATAATTTACTCCCTCAAATCCTGGTTAATATTATTCTTACACCTCATGGCTATCCCTCCCCACTGGGCACTTTGCTTCTAGTTTTCCTAAAAGAAGTTTCCATGTTCCTATATAATTTCCTATTCGTGCCACATGCCCTACCCATAGCAGCCTATGAGACTTCCACTGTTTTATTACATCTGGATTTCATAAATATCACATTGCTCATGTTATGTTCGTCTTTCTTCTAAGTTATACCTAAATTTCCTATTAGATCTCTCATTGAGGCAATGTGCTGACCACATGTATCTTGCTGACATCTTGGTAAATAAGTGTAAGCGTTGTTAAACAAAACAAATAACAAAATGAAAGGGTTAAGAAAATATTACTATAAGCCTCTCTGTGGTCTCGAGGTAGAATGCTGTCTTGTCACACAGTGGGCCTGGGTTCGATTCCCGGTCGAGACAAGTTTCCTGGGTGAGGTTTTATCAGGGTTTTTCCTCACCTGTAAGACAAATGTCAGGAAGCTTTGAGGCCCAAACGGTTCATGGACTCATCTGGCCTTCATCATCGTTACTATCATTATCATCCCCCTGTGTGGACAGCAATGGGAAGCTACCACACCTATAATTCCCTAATAAAGCTGCAATCATAGCATGAAAATTCTATGATTACAGTCAAAGACCTGCACTAGAACAGAACACTATAGAATAGAATATTGAAACAAAGAATGATATAGAATTGTGTCTTTCATCAGTTAATTACAAGTTATATTTAATTGTATACTTTCATCAAGATTAAGTTAAAATGCATGCATTTTGTAAATTGTTGTTAAAGGTTTACTTATAATTTATCTTTATCCTTCGTTCATATTTTTATATTAAAGATTTTCATAATTCCACACGTCTGATTCACTATGTACAATTTTTATAAAAGTTGGAGAATCTAAAAGTATATTACTTCAAATTAATTTAAATAAAATATATGGAACTTGGAGAGATAACCTTTCACATTAAAATTTTATTTGTGAAATAATTTAATTATATAATTACAGATTGATTTTTGTTGAATTAGATTACCTAGGTTAATAAACTCCGCTAGGGAGCACCTGTGTTGGAAGTATGCAGTACATACATACATTACTATTATTGCTATTATTATTACTATCTTAATTATTAATTAAATAAAAATAAAACATAGTTTTATTTGATTTTCATATTTATTATATAATTCAGTGACAGCTGTTTCGGTACACTGTACCTTCTTCAGACATGTTAACAAATTATGAATTGTGTTCCAACTGATCTAAGCAACAATACAATATTTATTTAAATTTTTAAATTTGACAAAGGGGATTCATTCAAATCAAGTTGAGAATTTAACAGTTTTTTACTACTTTTAAATTTATTAATTTCTACAGCCTCCAAAAGATCTAACTTCTTACCCTTATCACAAATATGTAAAATTTCAAAATTTGGATCGAAACAATGATTAAATTGGAATAGGTGGTTAGCATATTTTGAATTTTCTAAATTTCTGTTATATGTTCTCATGTGTTCCTTTATCCGAGAGATAAAAGGTCTACCAGTTTGTCCTATATAGACATTGTCACATGTGCCACACTTCAATTTATATACAGCTGATAATTTTTCTTTTTTTGTTTTGGTTTTATTTTATTTTATAAAATATCTAAACACTTTAAAAAGTTGAACATTAATGTGGCATTTAAAACTAATAAAACTCTACAAAATATAATAAAAAAACAATAAAACCAAAACAAAAAAAAACAAAAATTATCAGGTGTATATAAATTGAAGTGTGGCACATGTGACAATGTCTATATAGGACAAACTGGTAGACCTTTTATCTCTCAGATAAAGGAACACATGAAAGCATATAACAGAAATTTAGAAAATTCAAAATATGCTAACCACCTATTCCAATTTAATCATTGTTTCGATCCAAATTTTGAAATTTTACATATTTGTGATAAGGGTAAGAAGTTAGATCTTTTGGAGGCTGTAGAAATTAATACATTTAAAAGTAGTAAAAAACTGTTAAATTCTCAACTTGATTTGAATGAATCCCCTTTGTTAAATTTAAATATTGTTGTATTGTTGCTTAGATCAGTTGGAACACAATTCATAATTTGTTAACATGTCTGAAGAAGGTACAGTGTACTGAAACAGCTGTCACTGAATTATATAATAAATATGAAAATCAAATAAAACTACGTTTTATTTTTATTTAAGTAATAAATATGGATTTTCATCAAGTAAACAACAACTCAATTGACTATTTTAATTTTTATCATTATTATTATTATTATTATTATTATTATTATTATTATTATTATTATTATTATTACTATTACTATTATCCTTCTGTTACATTTTTAAAATTTTTTTTCATAATTCTCCATATCAGATTTGCCACGTAAAATTTTTATAGAAGTTGGAAAATGCCAAACTAATTTACTTGAAATCCATAAAGTTTCTTCTTCTGAGACACGTGATTTTTGTGTATACACACGAACCATGTCGATTTTAAAAGAAAGGTTAGTTATAAGATCACACAGTGAGACACTTTACAGATATTTCTTTTCGTCAAAATAAGTAACTCTCCACACATCCCTATACTGAGCTAATGTTTTCTGATCATCCCCTGTATAATCTACTTCCCTCAAATGTTATTCTTCCATCTCATTCTTCGTCCACGAAATGGGCTTTTTCCCCTCTGGTTTTTCCTACAATAAGCTTCCATGCCCCTTTTTCATTCCCCATTTGTGCCACATGTCCTGCCCATTTCAGTCTACGAGACTTAACTGTTTTTATTTTGTCTGGCTTCCTACAAAGATCATTAGCTCACTATTATGTAGTCTTCTCCATTTGCTTGTCTATTCTTTGGTTGAAACATTTTCCTAAGAACATTATTCTCAAATACTTGTAATCTCCTTTCCTCCCTTAAAGTAAGAGTCTATGTTTCACCTCCATATAATATAACTGGGAGAATAACAATTTTATATGTTATCAGTTTAACTTTTTTGAGAGAAGTTGGGGTGACAAGAATCCCCATAATAGGATAATAATATTAACCATAATTTGTAGGAGGTAAATTATACATGGAGTGGTTTGAAAATATTATAGGGATGTATGGAGAGCTTATGTGTGCATTGTCATAAACTTTTGGGTTTGATAGTGCCAGTTAGTTAACACTGTTTGACAAATCAGTTCACTAGCATTGCATTTCATATTAGAAGTGTAATTTGGTATTATTGGGAGAACAAATAAATCATATAATTATATACCAAGAGAACGAAGATCTCTGGGCCGTCCTATGAAATGCTGGAGGGAAAATTTTCTATAGGATTGTGACAGGCCTTGGCCTGGAAGGAAGAGGAAGAAGAAGAAGAAGACAAATAAATCATGGTTCCATTTATTAAACATTTGTCATGCTTTTAGGTCCGAGAAGATGTTAAGGATGTGAAAGTGGGCACTACAATAGCTCTGATGGTTGGAGTAGATGAAGATTGGAAAAACGTAGAAATTCCTTCATCTGTTGGAGCTCCATCATCAGCACCACCTTCTGCACCGAGTGCACCTTCCAAAGCACCATCTGGTACTCCAGAAAAAATTAGGTAGGTTCCTCTAAACAATGGCTACAAAAAATAAATATTTCTATGATCAATTAACTAAATTAATGTTACACATCTAGAGCTGTTGCTATGTTCGAAATAAATAAATTATTATACACAGCTATAGGGTCTTCAATATGTTATGCAATTTTTTAAAATCAATAATTAATTAAGTCAAAAATGCATCAAATTATTTTTTTCATCTACATGCACCTCCATTTAAGTGTGGAAAATTATATCAGGCATATATCCACCTCTTCTGTCTCAACAGACAGTTACTTGGTCTATGAATACTTTTAAGAAACATTTTGTTCCATTGAGATTATTGTTAAATATTTAAAAAAACAATAACATTTTGTACGTGTTGTGGCAGTCTTCCTCAATACATTATTTTTGTATAAAATATTCAGCTACCTTTTAGACTCGGTTCCATTTTCAAAGCTGTTCGTTGGGTCCTGGTTTTGTTTATAGAGTGGGTTGATCTGGTAGGGCATGTTCTTGTTTAGCAGATTACTGTTTCTTGTTTGCCTTATGTTTTCATTTCTTCTATGATGTATATTTTTCTGTTATCATTTTCTTTTGAGAGGGTGTTTTCTATTGTGAAGTTACAAACACAGGTCATCAGTTCAGCACAATACAAAACACCCTCTTGAAAATGCATAGGGAAAACAATAACAGAAAAATAAACATCTTAGAAGAAATGCAAATCATGAGGCAAACAAGAAATGATAACCAGTTGAACGAGAACACGCCAACCAAATCAACCCACTCTACAATATATTCATCAAACAAAACCAGTACCCAATGAACAGATTTGAAAATGGAACCAGTTCGAAAGGCCTAGGAAGACTGCCACAGCAGGTACAAAAGTTTATTGTTTTTTAAATATCTGGTTTATGAAGTTCGTGATGACCCTTTTACAGATGTCATTGATGACACGTTGAATTTCTTCTTTAAGTAGGAATAATTGTTTGTGGTTTATTCACATAGACTTTGGACTTCACATAACTCCATAAAAAGAAGTCGCATGAAGTAAGGTCACAAGATCTGGGAAGCCATTCCAAGTCACCACGAATTGAGATCACAGACTGTGGAAATTTTTCATGGAGTTGGATTGTTGTCTCGCGTGATGTGTGACAGGTCCACATACAGTTCTCCAACTTAAGGATGACATCAACACAGATTTTCCATATTTAACTATGAATCAACAGAGATGTCTGTGAAAGGGTCATCATGAACTTCATAGACCAAGGTAACTGCCTGTTGAGACAGTGGAGGTGGACATATGCCTGATATAATTTTCTGCACTTGAATGGGAGTGTATGTAGATGAAAAAAAAAAATATATATATTTCGTTGCAGATTTTACTTAATTATTACATTTTTAAAATTTGCATAATATTTGAATGACCCTATATTTAAAGGTAAATAGAAAAAAAGTGTATTAAAATTACATTGGGAAGTAACACTATGAGGTAATTTATAATTTATATAAATTAAATGAATATTATATTATTTTTGGTCTGGACATCTTACCTCAGTATTAATGTTGATTTGTTCTTGGACATGTTTCAAAACAATTCTGTTTTATCGTCAGCTTTCCCTAATGTTGATTTGTTCTTGGACATGTTTCAAAACAATTCTGTTTTATAAAACAGAATTGTTTTGAAACATGTCCAAGAACAAATCAACATTAATACTGAGGTAAGATGTCCAGACCAAAAATAATATAATTAAAATAACCTCAAAATATAACTTCCTAATATTAAATATTAAATGAATATTTTGATTAATTGTGAGTGGAGAACATATTTTTAATGACTCACGTCATATAATTTCAAATTTCTTTGATACCGGCGGTTTCAGACAATATCTTGTCCCTCTTCAGTCATGGCTTCCACTGATGAAATTCTCTGGTTGTTGATTTCTCTGAGGACATCACCTCTTGAATTGGAAACACACACTAAAGAACATTTTCAAAATATTAAAAATTGTCATCATCATCAACAACAAGGATTAGGCCCAATGGCCTGTTCCAATCTCATTATAGGTCGAATTGGTCCTTCCATCGCTTCAATGGTCTTCCCAACGTTCTTCTCCCTTTTTGTTTATAATTATACATTCTTCTTGGTATGCGCTGTTCATTCATTCGTAATACGTGCTGAAGATAAGCATTTTGATAATATTTTATTCTTTCACAGAGATTAAATATATTAAGTTCTGTTCTTATATCTTCGTTTTTCTTTTTATCGGTCCTTTGGTATCCTGCTATTGCTCTCAACATCTTCATTTCAGCAGCCTCTATTTGTTTACTATCTGCCTTTGTTAATGTCCAGGTTTCACATCCATATATAAGAGATGGAACTGCCAATACTTTGTAAAACTTCAAAATAGTTTCTTTTCTAGTCTTATTCAATAAAGTGCGTTTAATTGTGCCACATAGATAATTGAATCGTTGTATTTTAGTGTGTTTATCTAAATTTCTGTCATTGCCTAAATGACAACCCAAATAATTAAAATTCTGAACTTGGTCTATAATTACATTGTTTATCACTATTTTTGTTCTTATTGCACATTTTCCTTTCAGAGCTAATATTTTTGTTTTAGATGTAGATATTCTTAAATTGTATTTTAGAGAGATATTATTTAATGTATAAAGGAATTGTTGCAGAGCATTTTCTGATGCTGTCATTATTACTTGGTCGTCTGCAAAAAGCAGAGTTGTCAATACACTATTTATATTAATTTGTTCTTGCCATTCATTTATGACATGGTCCAAGTATAAATTAAATAATACTGGTGACAATGGACACCCTTGTCTTACTCCCTGGTTTATTTCTATGTTTTGTCTATTCTATGTTTTGTCTACTAATTTTATCTCCGCAGTCTATTTTAAAATTTGTTTCTATATATAAACTCTGAATGGCTCTTATAAGGTGTTGAGGAATTCCTTTCATTTCTAGTATGTTCCATAATTTATTTCTACTTACACTATCAAATGCTTTAGTATAATCAACAAAAGCTATATACGTGGGTAAATTAAATTCTTTTCTTTTTTCTATCAATTGGGCCATTGTAAAAACGCAATCTATAGTTGACCTACCCTTTCTAAATCCATTTTGTTCCTCACGTAATATTGTTTCAGCTATTTTATTTATTCTATATGATAAAATTTTTGCATATATCTTATAAGTTGAATTTAATAAACTTATTCCTCTATAATTTGTACATTCTCTTCTGTTTCCTTTTTTAAATATCGGAACAGTTATTGCGTCCTTCCATTCATCCGGAACAGAACCCGTTTTCCAGCAAAGGTTTATAAATTCAAGAAACTTAACAATAAATGTAATCGATGCACATTTGAATAATTCTATGTTTAGATTATCTGCTCCAGGCGATTTCTTGTTTTTAAAATTTTGCATTGTTAACATTAGCTCTTCAAACCTAATACTATCCACATTTGGGTCATTTTCTCTTAAGGCTATTGTTTGTTCTTCTAAGTTTGTCCACAACGATGTATAATGTTGTTTCCCATTGTGTAAGAGGTATAGGATTTAATCGTATTGTGTCCTTTTCGTTTTTATTTAAATGTTTAATAACTTTATATGCTCTAACGTGGTGTCCGTGTACATCATGTTCTAAGTTCGACACATATCTGTCCCAAAGCTCTCTCTTTATTCTTCTAATTTCTCCTTTAACAATTGCTGATTTTCGTTTATATTCAATATTATCGTCTGTAGATCTGCTCTGTAGAAATTTAAGATATGCTTGTTTCTTGTCCTTTGTGTATTTCTACTTTGTGTATGTCTTCATTCCAAATATCTATTCCCCTTTTCGTACATTTCTTCCTTTTTTTCCTTAGAGTTTCTGATGCTACTTTATGTAAAATATTGTTCAATATTTCCCACATTAAATTATATTGTTTCCACACGTTTGATCATTTATTTTCTCTACATATTTATTCATTCTTGTTTGATATAGGTATTTAACACTATTATCTCTTAAGAGATGTACCTTGTATGTTTCGTTAGAAATGAACTCTCTAGGTTTTAACTTTTTCCATCTTTTTAATAAGTTAAATTTAGACCTAAGTAAGTAATGGTCTGATCCTACATCGCTACCTCTATACACTCTCGTGTCTTGTATACATGAAGAATGTTTTTTATTTATAAGAATATAGTCATTTATACTTTTTTCATTTCTCCGTGTCCACGTATATCTGTGCATGTCAAGGTGTCTGAAGAATGTGTTTTTAATTGTAAGTTCATAAAACGCTGAAAATTGTAATAAGGATTTTCCATTTTCATTTAATACTTGTTCTCCATTTGATCCTAGTACATCTTTTATTGGGTTGTTTCCTACTCTTTCATTGAAATCGGCTGCTACAACAATATGGTCGTTTTTAATTATGGTATTTAGATGTTCTTGTAATGTATCATAGAACTGTTTTTTTTTCTTTTCTTCCATTTTCTAGGCAATATATTCCAATTATTGTCAAAAAACCTTTGTCTATCTTTTCTCTTAAGTTATTAATTATTTCTTTAACCCAATTATAGCTATGAATCGTTTTCTTCTATATTTGTTTTAATAAAATAGCAACTCCCGCTGAAGCTATTTTGTTTTTATTTACACCACTGTACATATGTATATAATCTGATAAATCTGTAGAGCCTTTAAGTTTCTTTTTAGTTTCTGGGATGACTGCAATATCTACATATTTCTCTTTAAGTTCTTTTTGTAGCTCTAATTCTTTATTACATATTCATCTTACATTCCAAGTGCATATTTATATCCTCTCCGCTATCCCTAATCGTTTGTCCTTATTTCTTGCTGTGGTCGTATCCTGAAATCCAATCCGGTCTTTGCTTTGAGATGAATCAGTAGTAATAAATGTCCCCTGACCGCGTTACGAGCGCTGTGCAGGGTAAGGATAATGACAGGGCTGGTGTCTCAGAGCATCTATCCATGCTCCTCTAAGTATTAACCCCTTTAGAGAGGGCTGCTGCTTCCGCCCCTTGAGCCGTTGTGATGATCGCCTGGTATCACGTCGCCTCGTAGACCGTTGCAGACTTCTTGGTCGAAGTCAACCTTCTGGCAGACGTCTCCCACGTTGTGGACTATTCTTAGTTTCCTCTCACCTCTGACCAATCGGCAAGTTAGCAAAGCTAAACTTCCCCGATTTGGTCGTCTGGTTCATTGAGTACTTGGCACCCCCACCATGTCGAGGTGATAGTCCACGGGGGGTATTAAAAATTGTGAAATTGAAAAATCAGCAATTGCTGCACATAGTTTGCTAGATTATCATAAAATTGAAAAAGAGGCAAAACTTTCGAAAAAATTGGATAAACCGTTGGAATTGACAATTTGGGAAAAGATATTCATTCAGAAGAATAAATATCGATCTATGAACTTCGATATTCCGGTGGATAAAAATTTAATTTCAAAGTTTATAATCCCAACCAAAGATGGCAGCACAAGAGGTGATGTCCTTAGAGAAATCAACAACCAGAGAATTTCATCAGTGGAAGCCATGACTGAAGAGGGACAAGATATTGTCTGAAACCGCCGGTATCAAAGAAATTTGAAATTATATGAGGTGAGTCATTAAAAATATGTTCTCCACTCACTATTAATGATATAACCTCATAATCAAATGGTAAAGAGAAAAATGTATGCCTGAACTGGGAATTGAACCCCGAACCTTCAGGTATTAATTTACTTAGGTTATGTAGATAGGAAATAACACTATGAGGTTCTTTAATATTGTTTATTTTTTATCATTTCACTCACCTCATACTTCATGAAGTATGAGGTGAGTGAAATGATAAAAAATAAACAATATTAATTTACTTATTTCAATCATAGTAACAGCTTTAGCTTCTTAATATTAATTTAATAACCTCATAATGTGTACTTCCCAATATTAATTTAAATATGAATATTTTGATGTTATATTTTAAATGAACACTTTCCAGAATTGGATATAGTTTTATTTTAGAAAAGAAAAAAAATTATTGGAAGACAGAAATATACCAAATTTACTTCTGCAGAACATACAAAATATTTACAAAGACAACACCATAAAGATTAAATTAAATAACAGATTTTTTGAAGAAGGAATTATAAATCGTGGTGTGAGACAAGGCTGCCCCCTATCCCCAACACTCTTGGTGATTTATATCAACAAAGTAATATGTTGCTGGAACAAGAAAATATAAATTTGGAATAAGAATATCAGAAAATAGAAAATTAAACACCCTATTGTTTGCAGATGACCAAATAATAATAGCAAATTCAGAAGATAATCTACAGAAAGGTCTGTATGAACTTAACAAAATTACAGAACAATATGGATTGAAGATATCTGCAGAGAAAACAAAAATTATGGCATTTCAAGGTGTAGATCCTGTCAGAAGTAAAATTGTACTGAACAATAAAATTTTGGAGCAGGCGAATAATAAGAATTAAATTAATCGTGATTATTTCTTACCTCATACGTCTATATTTCTTTAAATACAGCACTGCAGCTTCTTGTCACCATCGTCAGCTGTTTTCACGATTGTCAATTTTTATTTTTGTTGATAATTATCCAAACTGCCATCTGATGTTCTTTTAAAGAATTATTTCTTAAACTGCCATCTGGTGTTCATTTTAATGAATCATTTTCTAAACTGCCATTTGTTGTATTTTTGAAGAACTTTGTAATCAAGCTCGGTTCATCTGGAATCTCTAAGTTCATGGTTCTAGTATGGTTTTTTTGAATATATATTTTTTTCCCAGACTGTTAAATCTAAAGGTTTAGATAGATGTTTCAAAAGTTTTGCTTCTTTTTCAATCCTATGATGTTCTAATGAACTATGTGCTGCTATAGCTGATTTTTCAATTTCTCCATTCTTTAGGAATTTGGAAACTCATAAAAAAGAACACTTCAGAAACATAAAGAATGGAGAAATTGAAAAATCAGCTATAGCAGCACATAGTTTATTAGAGCATCATAGGATTGAAAAAGAAGCAAAACTTTTAAAACATCTATCTAAACCTTTAGTTTGGGAAAAAATATATATTCAAAAAAACCATACTAGAACCACGAACTTCGAAATTCCAGATGAACCGAGCTTGATTACAAAGTTCTTCAAAAATACAACAGATGGCAGTTTAGAAAATGATTCATTAAAATGAACACCAGATGGCAGTTTAAGAAATAATTCTTTAAAAGAACATCAGATGGCAGTTTGGATAATTATCAACAAAAATAAAAATTGACAATCGTGAAAACAGCTGACGATGGTGACAAGAAGTTGCCGATACTGCAGTGCTGTATTTAAAGAAATATGTATGAGGTAAGAAATAATCACGATTAATTTAATTCTTATGAATTGAACCTCATAATGTTAAAAATTCCCAAATTTAATATATAAATTTAACAGGTGAATAATTTTACAAATCTAGGATGCAATATCTCATATGAAGAAGAAAAGGATGTAAATGCAAAAATATCTAAATTTTTAAGAATTTTAGGGTTAATAAATTCCATCTTCAAGCCACAGTTAGTCCAAAAACATTCAAGACTAAAAGTGTATAAAACACTGGCTCTTCCAACTCTTTTGTATTGTAGCGAAGTATGGACGTTGAAACAGAACGGTATAGAGAGACTTAGATCTGCTGAAATGAGATACCTTCGGAGGACTGCAGGATACACACTACTAGATCACAAAAAAAGTGAAGATATCTTAGAAGAATTACACATGGAACCTTTAGAAAACAAAATTTCTGATTATAAGTCAAGATGGATGCCACATGTTCATCGGATGGAACATCACAGGATACCCAAACAAATGTTAAGATATCAACCTGCAGGAAGAAGAAGAAGACCAGGACGTCCACTCAAAAGACTTCTGGATGGTGTTTCTCTTGAGGTCGAAACAGGTCAACAAATGGCCTAAATTCGTGAATGTACTATGATGAAAGAAAAAAATTGAATATTATTTTTACATCTCACCTCTTATAACTCCATGATTTGTCACCTGATAGTAGTTGGGAAGTTGGTGGTGAACTGTGTATGTTAATATTTTCTCTTCTGCTCAGATAAGCTCCTTCCTTTCCTTCCCAATTTCCTTGTAATTACATCATTTCCTTACATTGTCTGCGCAAAGAACTTCGGGAGGTCTATTTAGCTCGGAGCACAAGTTGCATGTTTAACAGTCTCTATCCACTTTTTCATTTGAGAAGGTCAGGGAGTGTAATGGATTGCATACTGATGCATAGAATCAGATGTCCAGGTTCAAATCACGGTTGAAGCATTAATCTATCTTTTTAAAACAATATTGTCCAGTATTTAAAAGTATTAATATTTAAATATTAAGCTTTACTGCTTAAGAAGGTAGTGTAAAATTCTCATTAAAAATACTTCTTTAATAGAAGCTGGCCATTGGCAACGCCATCTATCCGTCTTTGATTAAAGAATTGTATATGTGGAAAGAAATGTTAATGTTTGTATCATGTCTTGAATGGTGTTCTATTGCATACTGGTGCATAGAACCAGAGGTCCAGGATTTGAGTCCCGATTCAAGCATTAATTTTTCTTTTAAAAATCATTCTAACTCCCTAGACCATTCTGTTATTTCTAGCTGTGTCAACACATGTTGCTGCTAGAATGGCTGACTTGGTATGCATTGTTAAACATGAGTGCATATTTTAAGCATTTATGGTTTGTAAATTATATGGTTTGTAAATTAATGAGTACCCTCAGGGGTCCTCATCTAGAGGATATGTGGATGGCGACCACAAGGTGCCCAAGCTGAGCAAAACATTTCTTCCACTTACTTGTGTTTTGCACTCTTTTAACTTTACTATCTAACCTCCCTTGGTTAACTCTTGTTTTTTCGACCCCGACGCTATTAGGGCATCCGAGGGCTAGGGAGTCTTTCCTTTCTTCCATTTCTTCTTTCCTTTATTTTCTTTTCTTCTCCAGAAAAGCCTGACCAGAGGCTATAAGATGGCAGCCCCATCACTGGTCTTGCCTTCTTTTGGCCAGCAACCAATCGAAGGGACTATTATTATGCTTTCAAATCTTATATGAGAATTTTCCAGAAGGATCAAACTATTTACGCTGGAGGGAAAATTTTCTATAGGATCGTAACAGGCCTTGGCCTACTAATACTTGGAAGGAAGAAGAAGAAGAAGAAGAAGAAAATTAATGAGTCATTTTTACATCTTACCTCATATTTCATGTTTCTTTAAACACGGGACTAGTTTTCTCGAGAACCATCTCCTCATTTTCAACCGACATTATGACTACCGGCTTTTCGTTGGAATATCCATCAAATCAACACCAGATGGCAATGTTATTGATGGAGATTCCAACAAAAAGCCGTTAGTCATAATGTCGGTTGAAAATGAGAGAAATGTTTCTCTTGAAAACTAGTTCCCATGTTTAAAGAAACATGAAATATGAGGTAAGGTGTAAAAATGACTCATTAATTTATGAATTAAGAACCTCATAATATTATTTTCCATATTTAAGTATGAATAAATAAGGTGACTCAGGTCTATGGGAAGTTTATTATGACTATTTGGTAACATAACCTCAAACAAAATGGTATCTGGAAGTTCGTTAAATTTAAATTCATTAACAAGTTTCAATACAACATTTTTTTGATCTTAAACCTAACATAAAGAAGTTCTTGAGATTAAAAGAAAAAAAAGAAGTAAACTTTGGCGGATATTAAATTTATAAATAAATGCATTAAAAATAATGTGACACCAAAATTCATGAGAAACATTGTAAAATTCAATTATAACTCAAAACAAAAAATGAGTGCAGAGAAGAAAGTTCTTAAAGAAGAAAAAAGCAAATTTAATGAAAAATTTAGTAATCTGGATTTAGAAATTTATTCTCTCCATTTGAAATTGGCAGAATTATTGGTTGAAATTGGCAGAATTATTGGGTGATATTTGCTTTGAAAATTTAACAAAAAACTTTTTTGGAACTTTGAATTTCACAATTCGGAAGAAAATTGCTGCACAAAACAAGAATCCAGAAGCGTAATAATGTACCTAAACCAAAAACTGTAAAAGGTTGCAATCAATAAACATCATCATCATCATCCATGCAAGTATTAGGCTGTGTGGCCTGTTACGGTCTCAAAGAGGAATTTTCCATCCAGTGCTTTTTTGGACGTCCCAGCGATCTTTTGCCTTGGGGGCAGTAGTGAAGTATGGCTTTTGGAATTCTATGAGACAGCATTCGTTGAAGATGGGCTTTCCAGTTGTTCTGGTAGTTTTGTATATGGTGAAGAATGGGTTCTACATCCAACTCTTCCATAATTTCCTCATTTCTTTTATGGTCCCACTTTGTGTAGCCTGCTGTTCGGTGCATAAATCGCATCTCATTTGCTGTTATTCGGCTTTCATCCCTTCTTCGTATTGTCCATGCTTCACTACCATATCTTAATACTGGTCTTGCGAGAACCTTATAAAGCCATAATCTTGTGTTCTTCTGTACTAAAGATGGTTTCATTATACTGTTAATTATCCCCGTTGTTTTTGTAAAATTGGTGATTTTCTTTGATATATCAGCTTCATCTTGAAACGTTAAATTATAACCCAAATAATTAAATTTGTTTACTCGTTCTAGAATTTCATCATCCAAAACAATTTTGCTAGGTATAGGGTATTTCTCACAAAAGGCCATCACTTTAGTTTTCTTTGTATTGATTTCCATATTGTATCTTTTTGCAATTATATTAAAATTGTGTACAGAATACTGTAAATCTGTTTCTGTTGGAGCTATTAATACCAAATCATCTGCAAAAAGCAAAGAGTCTATTTTATGGTTTCTATTATATTTATTATATTATAAAATATTGAAGAGGAATGGAGTAAACTTGCTAACATTTTAAAACAATCTGCAAAAGAAAGCCTAGGCACAAAAAGGAGATGGTTAAAAAAATGGCATAAGACATTTGTTTTACAGATATTGTATAAATTAAAATATGCTGTTGTGGTAGATTGTTGTCAGCTAAAATTTCCAACAGTTTATTCCTATTGATTTTGTCAAAGGCTTTTTTGAAGTCCACAAAAGCTAAATGTGTTTCTACATTGAACTCCCTGTGTTTTTCTATTAATAATTTCGTGGAGAAATAACCATCACAGCAGGATCAACCTTTACGAAAGCCATTCTGTTCTTCGCTGAGGAGGCTGTTAAGATGTTCGTATAATTTGTTCTTAATTATATTGGCGTAAATTTTGTATCCAGTATTTAGTAAGCTGATGCCTCTGTAATTTTCACAGTTTTTCTTGTCTCCTTTTTTAAATATTGGTATTACAATAGATTTTGTCCAACTTACAGGAATGTCTCTCCCTTCCCATAGTTTATTTAAGAATGTTAGAAATCTGTCTAAAAACAGAGGATTTGGATTTTTAAATAGTTCAATGTCGGCTGCGGTGGACTAGTGGTTATGCTCCTTGCCTCTGGTCCCGAGGGTCGTGGGTTCAAACCCGGCCGGGGTCGATGGATTTTTTAGGACGGAAAAATCCAAGGAGCAAGTCCTCCGGGAGGGACTTTAAGCCATGGGTTCCGAGTCTGAAGATTTTCAGGCTTGTAAAAAATTCTTAAGCCTGAATGAAAAGGCCTCTAAGCAATATTTACCGAATTTTCCCGTCCTAGTACTACCTTGGTTTCCTAGATGTCAGTATCAGGCGGAACGCTGATCACAGACCACTCAAAATGACATCTATACGAAAACAAGTGTAACTAAATTAGTATGGTTTAAATTCTTTCCTGTAAGGGGAGAGCGCCTAAATCTCTGTAAAGGGAAAACATGGGTTTACAAAAAAAAAGTTCAATACTGATTTCATCCCCTCCAGGAGCTTTGTTGATTCTCATTTTCAGTAAACAAATTACATAATTCAAATAACAGCAATAACAATGTAGTTAACCTTTCAAAAATAGAATTGACCAAAGAAGAAATACAAATTACTGAATCTTGGACTAAAAACTTTTGTTAATTTCTCAAATAAAATAGAAGATTAGTTGCTGACATTGAGATCGCAATATCAGATCTTAAAGTTGAAGATAAGATTATCATTAGGACAAATTGTGAAAAAGGTTTTGAAAATATAAAAGAAAAATAAAAAAATAATGGAGCCATTAAAAATATGAAAACTTTGAGAAATATAAATGACCAAAAAGCAGCAATTTCTAAAGCTGATAAGGGAAATAAAATTATTTTAGATCAAGAAGATTATTTAAATAGAATGAACCTTTTCTTAAATTCAAATGAAGTGAAGAAATTACATGCAATCCTTTTCCAAAATCAATAAAATCATTTAATAATACGTTGAAAAACATAAAATACACCATCAAGGATCAAGACAAATATAAGTTAAAAGTTTCTAACTCACAGAATCCAAAATTGTATGGACTCCCAAAAATACACAAGGGGGGGAAGAAGATAAAACCCATTATTGATAATATTGGCTCACCTTGTTATATTTTGACAAAATGGCTTACTAAGAAATTTAATGAATTACCAAGTTTCGACAACAAAAGTATTGAGAATTCTATTGAATTAGTTAAAGAACTGAATAATGTTTCATTGGATTGTAATGACAGATTGGTTTCTTTCGATGTCATTTCTTTATTTCCGAGCATCCCAATAGGGAAGATGTTAACTAGTTTAGAAAAATGGCTAAATTCCTTAAAACTAAAAAGAGAAATAATAGAAGAATATTTAAATCTTACGAAACTTTGCGTTGACAATAATTTTTTCACCTTTAATGGAAAATTTTACAAACAAATCTCAGGTCTGGCTTAGGATAACCCACTTTCACCATTTTTGGCAAATTTATTTATGGGTTATTTAGAATGTCATATCACCAATGCTTAACCCTGAATGTTTAAATGTTGGTATAGATATGTGAATGATATTTTCTCTGTGATAAATTCTAAATATATTGAAGATACATTGAAATTACTCAACCTTCAGGATGAATCTGTAAAATTTACTATGGAATTGGGGGAAAAAAAAAAAAAAAAACAAAATCCCATTTTTGGACCTTTACATGAAAAGGAATGAACTACAAGGAAAAATTGAATTCACTGTATATATATATATATATATATATAGGAAGAATACTCATACAGACAATTATATAAAGTCTTCAGGTTTCAATCATATTGTGCATAAACATGCAATTTTCAACAGTTTGATACATAGATTATTAAATGTTCCATTAATGAAGAAGATTTTAAGAAAGAATACAATCACATTTTGAACATAGCCAATTTAAGTTATGTAGATAGGAAATAACACTAGGAGGTTTTTAAATATTTTTTATTTTTTATTATTTCACTCACCTCATACTTCATAATTCATAGCAGACCCAGGGTTTCTTCACATCTTTTGTGACATTCTCAATGCTGTGTCACGTTCACAACTGACGTCCAACGGCTGCAGGATAGAAGGCCGTTGGACGTCAGTTGTGAACGTGACACAGCATTGAGAATGTCACAAAAGATGTGAAGAAACCCTGGGTCTGCTATGAATTATGAAGTATGAGGTGAGTGAAATAATTAAAAATAAACAATAGCCAATTTAAATGGTTTTGGAAAAGAAATAACCATAAATATATTAAAGAAATTCAGACAACAAAAAGGATTAAAAGAATACACTACCCTGCAATCTGGTTCAAAGAAAGGAAAACAATTTAAGAAAATTACTTATCATCCTGAAATACATAACAAATTAAAAAAAAAATTCAAGAAATTCAATATTACATTGGCACCGATAAACAAATTTAGCCTTGGTAATGTAATAATAACTAATAAGAAATTGAACACCCCAGATAACAAGAAATCTGGAATTTATGAAATTAATTGTAAGGACTGCAATAAAGTATACATAGGAAAAACAAAAAGGAATATGGACACTCGCACTAAGGAACATTTTAGAAATTTTAAAAATGGTGAAATTGAAAAAAAGATCCAACTTTTAAAACATTTGGAAAAACCTTTAGAATTGACAATTTGGGAGAAGATATATATTCAGAAGAACAAATTTAGATCCATGAATTTTGATATTCCTGATGAACGTGACCTGATCTCGAAGTTCATCAAATCAACACCAGATGGCAATGTTATTGATGGAGATTCCAACAAAAAGCCGGTAGTCATAATGTCGGTTGAAAATGAGAGAGATGGTTCTCTTGAAAACTAGTTCCCGTGTTTAAAGAAACATGAAATATGAGGTAAGATGTAAAAATGACTCATTAATTTACGAATTAAGAACCTCATAATGTTATTTCCCTTATTTAACTATGAATTTATGGTTTATTTATTTCTTTCTCCATAATTAAATATGGGAAATTTCTTTCTTGACTGTTCAAATCAACTTATTGTTTTTTATTATCTGACAACAGCTCTTTTCTGTTATTTTATGTACATAATTTGTTTCTGTTAATGTCTTCGTTGATTTATCAAATTATATTTGTTATTATTATTTAGTTCACTGCTGTGGTCTCGAGGTAGTGCACAGCCTTATCACACAGCGGGCTCCCCGGGTTCGATTCCTGGTTGGGACAGGCTCCTGGTTGAGGTTTCTTCATGGTTTTTCCTCATCTGTAAGACAAATGTCATGAAGCTTAGGGCTCAATGGTCTCCAAAATTCATCCGGTCATCCTTATCATTATCATCACCATCGTTCACCGCTGTGGAAAGCAATGGGAAGCTACCACATCTATTATTCCCTAGTAAAGCTGCAAAGCATAGCATGAAAATGCTATGATTGCAGTGAAAGACCTGCCCTGGGGCAGAATTACTATGGATGGATGGATTATTATTTAAATAAGTAGTTGTTGTTTTCAGTCAGAATAGATTATGTTTTCCTCATCTTGTCTTAACAGTTATGGAGGTCTTTCATATTTATATTCCTCTGCTTTTGTAGGCAGCGTTGTGTTTATATATTAGATACGGTGCAATGTATTACATCACATATATCAACACCATCTACTCTCTTGCAACGATCCGTGGCAGGAACTGCACTGATGGTTTCCAAATCCACCGTTGGTACAGGTTGCTGTGGTGATGATAGAAGTTCGACATTTGGAGTTTTAGCTGAGGATGGAGGTAATACCTTCAGAAACCGGTCCAGCTAAAATTACAAAATTTAATGAGAAGAGATGTAAAAATAATATCTGATTCATTTATGTGAAATGGAAAATTTCATCCTGAATCAGGAATTGAACCCTGGAACTTCTGCTTGACAGCTGATCCTCTACCAATACAGAAATCGCAGTTCAGGTAGAATTTTTTCTATTTACCATTAAATGTAGTAGTTTGACTATGTAAAATAATTTACTTCATAATGTCCATACTTCACTACCATATCTTAATACTGGTCTTGCAAGAACCATAAATTAGATACGATTTATGCACCGTACAGCAGGCTATACAAAGTGGGACCATAAAAGAAATGAGGAAATTATGGAAGAGTTGGATGTAGAACCCATTCTTCACCATATACAAAACTACCAGAACAACTGGAAAGCCCATCTTCAATGAATGCCGTCTCATAGAATTCCAAAAGCCATGCTTCATTACTGCCCCCAATGCAAAAGATCGCTGGAATGTCCAAGAAAACTCCTCTTTGAGACCGTAACAGGCCACAAGGCCTAATACTTGCATGGATGATGATGATGAAATAATTTACTTATTTCAATCATAGTATCTTCAGCTGCATGACATTTATTTACATAATTGATCATAGAAATAGCTTCAGCTGTTTATATAAAATTTTATCACCTCACGTCATATTCTTCTTCTTAGACTAGTTTCAGGACTTTTTTCAGTTCCATCCCGGTACTTTGATGACCATTGTTATATCATCTTGAAGAGCTGCCACCTGCTTCCACTGTTGATATACTGAAGAACCTCGAATAATTTTCCCCTAGAATTACAAGTTCATTAATTTCTCCTTTCTGTTTTTTTATATTGATTTTTTTCTGATGAATGTCTAGAATGGGGAAGTAGAAAAAATCTGTAGTAGCAGCCCATGCGTGGCCAGAAAAACATCAAATTGAAAGAAAGACTAAATTAATAAAACAAATAAAAAACCCAAAGAGCTCACGGTTTGGAAAAAAGATCTACATTAAAAAAAAAAGAAACGGAAAGGAGAAATTAATGAACTTTGAAATTCCTGGGAAAAAATATTTGATTTCAAGGTTTCTTCAGTCTACCAACAGGAGGTGGCTCTTCAAGACAACACAACAGTCGTGAAAATACTGAGGATGGAACTGAAGAAAGTCTGAAACCTGGCTAAGAAGAAGAATATGAGGTGAGGTGATAAAATTGTTACTTACCTCATCATAGTGTTAATTACTAAAAAGTCAGCTTTAGATGAGTTTAAATCCTATCTTATCATCTTGGTGTTGTATAGTGAACTGGGGCAAGAAGGTATTAAGAGAAAAGTTTGTGCTTGGATTGGAAAGAATGTCTGGATAGCTCCATTGATATAGCATCAGCATGTAAACCTGAAGATCCAGGGTTCGATTCCTGGTTCAGAGAGATATTTTTCTCTTTACCATTAATTGTAAACATTTCTATTATTAAGTTATGTAGATAGGAAATAACATTATGAGGTTTTTTAATATTGAATGTGACACAGCATTGAGAATGTCACAAATGATGTGAAGAAACCCTGGGGGTCTGCTATGGATTATGAAGTATGAGGTGAGTGAAGTAATAATAAATAATAGTTTTAAAAAACCAAAACAACACGCTTTATTAGAAAACCGAACTAAAAAAATGAAAAATAATTTTAATTTCCAACACGCTTGGGATAAATAATTTTACCATCAAAACCGTGGGGTGCTCTTTATCAATTAATATATTTGATAATAAACAGATATTGGTAAAAGTAAAGTCTCTAAGAAGAAAATGTAACAATCATAAAAAGCACCCCACGCTTTTGATGGTAAAATTATTTATCCCAAGCGTGTTGGAATTTAAAATTATTTTTCATTTTTTTTTAGTTCGGTTTTCTAATAAAGCATGTTGTTTTGGTTTTTTAAAACTATTATTTATTTTTTATTTTTTAGTTTTAATATTTTACAGAATAAGATAAAAATGTAAATATCTTTAAATTCGATACTATTGTAGTATGAGCTGAAAGTAATACTCTTCTATAAAAAAAACCCTCCCAGCCGGATTTGAACCAGAGATGTATGGATTACTGAAATTATATACCACTAAGAGTTCACTGCTCTACCAACTGAGCTCTTACAACGATTGACTAAAAAGTTGACAAGTCCGCAACCTATTATACCAGTTTTAATTTTTTTTTATTTTCTGATGATTCTGGCCAGAATTTTAGAAACAAAATATGAAATTATTGTATTGTCACGGGTACTTTACAAGTATACAAAGTTTCAAGTCGATCCAATGTTTCTAAGTGGGTGAAAATCGTGTTAAAATATTCCGTTACATAGATACAAAGACACTTATTTTGATTTTCTGATGATTCTGGCCAGGATTTTAGAATATAAATACGACATTATTGTATTGTCACTGGTTCTTTACACATATACAAAGTTCCAAGTCGATCCAATGTTTCTAAGTGGGTGAAAATCATGTTCAAAAATTCCGTTACATAGATATAAAGACACATTTTTTGATTTTCTGATGATTCTGGCCATGATTTTAGAAACAAAATATGAGATTATTGTATTGCCACCGGTCTTTCACAAGTATACAAAGTTTCAAGTCGATCCAATGATTATAAGTGGGTGAAAATCGCGTTGAAAGATTCTGTTACATAGATAGATAGATAGATAGATACAGGTCAAGCTAATATAAAGTGTAAAAAATAAACAATTTCTATTATTATTTTAATAGCGAACTGTCTGCTCATGTCCAAGAACAAGAATTAAATATTTGTGATAATAATCTCTCAGGATTCTATTCAGGAAAGTGACTTTGTAAGATTTGTTTCAGGCAAGTAAATTTGGGTGTTTCTACAATTGGAAAAGTCATCTTTGGGATAATGGTTTTGAGGGAGTATACTTATAGAGGTTTTCTTTCTTCAGGAATTATGGTCCAGCGGTATATTTTCTTTTGGAGTTATACCACTTAGAGTCAAGTCAAGTGACACCTTCTGGCAAAAAAGGGAAACTACTTAAAGGAGATGTTTTGAAGTATATAGTGGATAATAAATTATCACCTAAACCACCAAAAGAAGGTAAATATGAAAGACAAATATAACATCTAAAGGTAATTACCATATTATTTAACCACATAATAAACATGCTTATTTTTACAATTTGTGTAATAAAAATCTAGGATGAATTTTTTTTGCAAGACCATTAAAAAAAAAGAAATGCAAAGATCAGTTGACTAAGATTTATTACCCGTTTAAGGAGTAAGCGCAGTTGTTGACGGAGGGCGCTGCAGTCATGTTTATGTAGGAATAGGAACATGTGACACTGCTATCTATGAGTGCAGAGGGGAATGGGACGTGGGACGCTGACAGTGTACACTGCTTTATATGACATCAGTGTAGCAACAAACAGAGCTTCGTAATTCTTCCACCTGCAGAGATATTTTGAATGACTAATATGCACTGAACTGCACCCTTCACTAAATGAGACCAGAAAACTATTGAATATACAGTGCAGTGTCCAACAAAATCACTACCAAGAAGAAATATGAATAGTTTCTCTACTAATAGCGACAAAATAACTGCACTTAGGCTTTTAAGTTAGGAAAACTCTACCAGTTAATAATAGAGTTAGATTTAACATCTCACCTCATAATTGTAGATTTCTCGACGACTAGTTTCAATTCCTAAGTGTACCATCTTCAGCTCTATCTAACTGTTGAATTGGTAGTTGGCGATCCCTGCTCCCTCTGTTGGCTGACTGATGAACTTCCAAATTGAATATTTTTCCCCGGGAATTTCAAAATTCATGATTTCCTTTTATTTTTGTGGATGTGAATTTTCTCCCAAACTGTGAGTTCCTTAGACTTAACTGTCTCAATAATTTAGCCTTTGTTTTGATTCTGTGTTTTTCTGACCATGCATGTGCAGTTATTGCAGATTTTCCTATTTCCCCATTTTTTAACATTTGTAAGGTGCTCTTTCAATCTTGTATTAAAGTTCTTTTTTGTTTTTCCTTTGTATATTTTTTCATAATCTTTGCAATCAATTTAATAAATCCGTGATTTATTGCCTTGATTAATCTTCTCATTTTACTTTGGTTTTAATTAATCTGTTCAAGCTGTAATCATATTTTGGCGTTAATTTAATGTTAAATTTGCTGAAAATGTTTTGAAACTTATTGGTATGCCAAAGAATTTTTTACTAATTTCTTTATCTGTCTGAATAATACTTTCATTCATCAATTTTTTGTTTTTTGAATCTACTTATTTTCTTATTAATCATATTTTATTCAAAACTAATTTTTCTGTTTTTTAGTATGTGTTTTTTTTCTGTATTAAAATTTTCTTTGCTCAATGGAACATGTGTGTTAAAACAATTGAAGACTGCCTGTTTGTGTGTGATGTGGCTGATGCCTGTTGTTTTGAATGTTAATGAAACTCACCAAGTTTCACCAGATGTTTGCACGTGCATCTCTTGTAAATCCAAACAATGTACAGTCAAACCTAACTGAATGGCCACCTTCACTTAGCTGTCACTTCAGTAAACAACCATTTTTTTTAGTTAATTTTTTTCATCTCACCTCATAAAGTTCTGTGTTTTCGTGAATGATGATGGAGGTGAAAGCCTTTGAAACTGGTATCATGAAAACACAGAACTTTATTAGATGAGATGAAAAAAACATTTAACCGACTCAATTTATAAATTGTAAATTACCTCATACTGTTACTTCCCACCATAATTTTGATTAAAGACTATTTTCAAATTAATTATTTATTCATACAGCCAATGTTAATATCCTCTCCCTTTAAAGACAACCTTATGCCATAGTGAGTAGCGACACAAATTTCATAAAATTATCTGAATTAAACAACCACTATGAATATTTTGTTCCCTCCTGAGTCCGTCACACAATGCATCTGTCTGGTGGTGATTTATTGCTACAGACATGCAAGCACTGTTACACATCAGCTCTATTTCACCAGACATCCAACAACAAACATGCCGAGACTTCTGTTTATGTTTTTCAATGTTTCTTATTTAAATTAACAGTTTCCAATCCTGGATAGAATTTCATTTAAAAAAATTAACACTCGGACCGGGCCTTGAACCCTGGATCTGTGATTCTGTACACCAGTGTGATACCAATTATATCATTTGAGCACCGATAAGGAAGTCAACATTTCTTTCACTTGTACAGAACTCCCAGTTCAAGCGTTAATTTTTCTTTCTTAAATTAAATTCTGTTTATGATGCCAGATTGAGTTCAGTTGTATTCACTCTATGAACATGTTTAAGTAAAGGGTTGTTTTAATGTTAGAGTGATTCTTGAAAACTTGCCGAAATTTTCAAATATGTCAGAACGTAAGTGGATATTGTTTTGAAAAATAATGAAAGGGCTTTAAAAGATTGAGAAGAAAACAAACAAAGTGGAATGAAAATAAAGAGGGAGTCCAAGTATGGAGGTTTTAACAATTTTGCTTACAAATGGTTTAGGCATGCACTTGTTGGAAACTACCAATCAATTTAATTAGAGTTACAGTGGAAGGAAACACTATGAGGTATTTACATTAATGAATGAGTTGGAGAAAATGCTTTAACATCTCACCTCATAAAGTTGCATGTCTTCACGATACCGGTTTCAAAAGTATGGTATTACTTCCATCTTCAGTCAAATTCCAACTGTCGAAATTTTGCCGTTAACATCATCTTCTGAACTGCCATCTGATGTTGATTTTATGAACTTGGAGATCAAGTTATTCTCGTCGGGGATATCAAAATTCATTGCTTTATATTTATTCTTTTGAATGTTTATTTTTTCCCAAATTGTCGATTCCAAAGGTTTCTCCAAATGTTTCAAAAGTTTAGTTTCTCTTCCGATTTTATGATTCTCTAGCAAACTATGAGTTTCAATTGCCGATTTTTCAATTTCACCATTTTCTCAGGGGTCCTCATCTAGGGGATATGTGGATGGCGACCACAAGGTGCCCAAGCTGAGCAAAACATTTCTTCCACTTACTTGTGTTTTGCACTCTTTTAACTTTACTATCTAACTTCTCTCGGTTAACTCTTGTTTTTTCGACCCCGATGCTATTAGGGCATCCGAGTGCTAGGGAGTCTTTCCTTTCTTGTATTTCTTCTTTCCTTTATTTTCTTTTCTTCTCCAGAAAAGCCTGACCAGAGGCTATAAGATGGCAGCCCCATCACTGGTCTTGCCTTCCTTTGGCCAGCAACCAATCAAAGGGACTATTATTATGCTTTCAAGTCTTATACGAGAATTTTCCAGAAGGATCAATTTTCTATAGGATCGTAACAGGCCTTGGCCTAATACTTGGAAGGAAGAAGAAGAAGAAGAATATTTCTAAAATGTTCTTTTGTACGAGTTTCTAAATTCCTTTTAGTTTTTCCTTTATTGCAGTCATTGCAATGATTCCATAAATTCCAGATTTTACTATATGGGACATTAACTTTCTTATTAGTTACTAGTAAATTATCCAGGCTAAATTTGTTAATCGGTGCTAATGTAATATCGAATTTGTTAAATATTTTTTTAAATTTTCTGTGTGTTGCAGGATGGTAAGCAATTTTCTTGAAATGTTTATTTTCTTTTGAATCAGGTTGTAGGGTGGTGTATTTTTTAAGTCTTATTTGTTGTTTGAACCTCTTTAACTTATTTATTATTATCTCCTTTCCAAAACCATTTGACATAGCTATGTTTAAAATGTGATTGAATTCTTTCTTAAAATTTTCTTCACTTAGGGGAATGTTTGTTAATCTGCATATTAAACGGTTGAATATTATATGTTTATGAGCAATATGATTAAATCCTGAAGATTTAATGTATTTATCTGTATGGCTAAAATTGAAGTTCATAAAAAACATAGACAAAGCTGGGAACAATTTGTCTCATTTTTGGAAAATGATATCACTAGGCCTCAACCAAAAATATATAAAGTTTTAAAAAATTTAAATAATGATTCAAGAGAAAATGCACATTTAAATTGTATATCTAAAGAATCTTGGCTTAACTACTTTCATCATTTATGGACACAAAAGGATGATTTATTACAAATACCAGTCTCTAATAACACTGCTTTGGAACAAATTTCTATAGATGAATTAACTGATGTTGTTAAATCATTAAAAAGTAACAAAGCTCCCGGAGAAGACCACATTAATCAAGAATTATTTAAATTTTCAACTAAAAAATTTTTAGACAGATTTCTTATTCTCCTTAATATGCTATGGGAAGGACAAGAACCACCACAAAGCTGGAACAAATCCATTGTAATACCAATCTTCAAAAAAGGAAGTCGCCAAATCAAAGATAACTATCGTGGAATTAGCTTGTTGAACTCGGGATATAAAATTTATGCTAATATAGTTAAGAATAAATTGAGAAAAATTTATGAAAATATAATTGGAGAAGAGCAGAATGGATTCAGAAAGGGTAGAGCTTGTACAGATGGATTCTTCACTCTAAAACTACTATTAGAAAAGCACAAGGAATTCAATATAGAAACTCATATCGCCTTCGTTGACTTCATAAAGGCTTTTGACAAAGTAGACAGAAATATATTACTACACATTTTAGCTGATGATAACGTTCCACAACAATATATTACTAATATCTTCAACATCTATAAAGATAATGAAATCTCTGTTAAACAAGATGGCAAATTATCTTCTTGGGAAAAGAGCAACACTGGAGTAAGACAGGGATGTGGACTCTCACCGGTGCTTTTCATTATATATATGAATAAATTAATAAACGAATGGAGGAAAACACAACGAGGATATATACCCATCAATAGGAACCTCAAACTCGATGCTACTCTTTTTGCAGATGATTTAGCTCTTCTGGCACTTTCCGAAAATGATTTGCAACGATCAACTTATAATTTACAAAAAATAGGTGTCAAATTTAATATGGAAATATCAATTAACAAAACTAAAATTATGGTATTTCATGGGAAGGACCCCATACAAAGTAAAATCTGTCTCCAGAATAAAATTTTAGAGAGATCTAATCAATTTAAATATCTTGGATATTATCTCTCTATCTGGGATGAAAAGGATATCCCTGAAAAAAATTACTAGTTATAATAAAAGTTTAGGAATTATTAATCAAGTTATGAAACCATCTCGTGTACAAATAAACACCAGATTACGTTTATATAACACTTTGGCTAGACCAGTGTTGACCTATGGTAGTGAAGCATGGACACTAAAAAGACAACATGAAAGCAGAATAACGGCTTGTGAAATGAGATTCATGCGCAGAACAGCAGGTTACACCAGATGGGATCGGAAAAGGAACACCGATATCTTAAAAGAATTGAAGACTACGCCAATTTTGGAATATATTAAACAGTACCAATTAAATTGGAAACACCATCTTGAAAGAATGAGTTCAAATCGGATCCCCAAAGCTGTTTATAATTATATACCAAGAGGACGAAGATCATTGGGCCGTCCTATGAAACGCTGGAGGGAAAATTTTCTATAGGATCGTAACAGGCCTTGGCCTAATACTTGGAAGGAAGAAGAAGAAGAAGATATGTATGGGTATCTTTCCTGTGTATAATGAATTCAATATTTTGACGATGTTCATTCCTAGTTATCTTCAAGTCCAAAAATGGGATTTGATTATCTTTTTCTAATTCCATAGTAAATTTAACAGATTTGCCCTGAAGGTTAAGTAATTTTAATGCATCTTCTGTACATTTTGAATTTATTATTGAGAAAACATCATCCACATATCTGTACCAACATTTAAATATCCGTGGATAAGCGTAGGTGATGTGACATTCTAGATACTCCATAAACAAATTAGCCAAAAATGGTGACGTGACAGTGAATTGTCCATTGCCAAACTTGAAATCTGTTTATAAAATTTTCCATTGAATGTGAAGAACGAGTTGTCAATACAAAGTTCTGTTAAACTTATGTATTCTTCTATTTCTTCGGTTTTCAATTTCAGGGAAATTAGCCATTTTTTTCAAAATATTTAACATTTTTTCTGTTGGGATACTTGGAAATAAATAACATTGTAGGAAACAAATCTATTGTTATTGATACGTGACTTAATTCTTCTACCAGTTTTAAAGAATTTTCAACACTTCTGTGGTCAAATTGTTGGAAGTCAAATTTCTTTGTGAGCCATTTTGATAAGTGATAACATGGAGAGCCAATATTATTAACATTAGGTCTCATCTTTGTGAATTTTAGGGAGATCATATAATTTTGGAATTTGTGGGTTAGGAACTTTTAGTTTGTAAATGCCATGGTTTTTAAGAGTATGTTTTAATTTCTTTAAAGTATTATCTAAAGTTTTAATTGTTTTTGGGAGTGGATCCATTTTTATTTCTTCATACTCTTCTGAATGTAACAGATTGTTTAATCTATTGGCAACATCAGATTGTTCCAGAATAACCATTTTTATTTCCTTTTTCAGCTTTGGAAATCATTAAATTTTTGTGGTTTATCCTTTTCAAAGTATCCATATTCTTTTTTGGGGGTGTCCTTTATTTCTTCCAAAACTTTTTCACACTCTTTTCTAATTAAAACTTTATCTTCATTTTTTAAATCAGCAATGGCAATCTCTCTGTCAGCTACATAATTTTCTAACCAATTTGAGAAATTGATACAGGTTTTTAAACCTTGGTTCAAGAATTTATTTTCATCTTTAGTCAAAGCTACATTAGATAGGTTGACTACATTATCATTTATTTGTGTTACCAATTTTTGATCTTGAATAGGCCTATTGTCTGAAATTTGATTTATTTTATTATTAACTTTGTCTTTATGGAAATTTCTGGATGTAATAACTGCTTTCTTTTTGTGCAAAAGGTTGTTAAATTTCTTATTTTGTGTGGTGATTTTCTTCTTTATTACAAAATTTAAATGATCAGAAAAGTTTTTAGGGGAGCAAATGAAGAGTATAGATGCCGACTATATATACCTTAATAAATCTCGAGTAATGCCACTGTGACTTTTTAGCAGCTCTGCCAGCAAGTCCTAATCCTACGTTCTCGTCGTGCTCCCTGACTGCAGTCATAGTAGACTATAGCTAACAGGATGGGATGAAAGGCGAGTTCTCAGCGCCTTAAAACTGAGACCTGTTGGCTAAGGGAGCAAACCCTAAAAAAAACCCAGGTCCTCCTTGTCTGGGGGTTAGGCGTCAGGCTGGCAACCTGGCCCTGGAAAAAAGTATATCGCTACGTACTTCAGTAAAATATGTCAGCCGGATGGATTTAAATATGACAGACTTAAGCTACGAAAACGAACCTTTGCTATTGGCACATGGAATGTTCAAGGCTTGAACACTAAAGAACAAGAAGTAATAGATGAGATTACAGCAATGAATGCAGATATTATTGTGCTCTCAGAAACAAAAAAGAAAGGGAAAGGACAGGAAAAATTAGGAAATTATACACATATATGGAGTGGAGTACTAAAAACTAGTAGAGCAAAAAGAGGTATATCTATTTGATAAAACATAAGTTGGTAAAAAAAATAGTGTCTTTGGGAAGAAATTGATGAAAAGAATTATTAAATTAAATCTCAAACTTTTTGGGATAGAGCTTGTAATAATAGAATATGCCATAAATGAGAATGCAACAACCATAGAGAAAAATGAGTTTTTTGACAAACTGTCAGAAATTTTGGACAAAATAGAAAAAATCAAGAAGTAATAATAACAGGAGATTTTAATAGTCGAGTAGGAAGTAGAATGAAAGATGAAGTGATTGGACCATTTGGGGAAAAAGTGGAAAATGACAAAGGAGATAGATTGATAAGTTTATGTAAACAACATGGCTATATGATAATGAATAGTGTATGGCGAAATTAAATGTTTCTTACCTCTCCTCATATAAATCTTCTAAGTAGATCGCGATTTCGAGACCATTTAATTTCACCATAAATTAAACCTCATAATGATTAATTCCTATAAAAGTTAAAATGAATAGTGTCTTCCAACATTGGGAAATACATAACTACACATGGGAACAGCCAACAAAAAGTCTCAAATCAATAATTGATTATATAATTGTGAAACAAAAATGTGATATGATAGTGAAAGATGTTAGAGTGTATGGAAAACCAGATTGCGGAAGTGATCATTATATGCTTTTGGGAAAATTCATATTAACAAGTAGGAAAAAACAAAATATTGAAGTAATGGAAGACAGAATAAATACAACCCTTTTGAATGACTAAAGATATAAAGTAAGTTTACTCTATGATGAGAGTATAAAATATCTTTTTCAATCAAGATTAAAACAAAAACTTAATTTAAATTTAAATAAATCTGCAGTGGAAATGTATGATCAACTAAAGGAAACTTAAACATTCAGCAGCTTTAGAAGCACTTGGCACAGAAAATCTAGAATTAAAAAAAAAAAAGAATGATTTAATCATGATATTAAAAAATTAGTAGAAGAAAAAAGAAAGCACGGATGAAATAGTTATCAGATCACTCAACATCTCAAAATGAATATATCACTTTAAAACATAAAACAAAGGTGGAAGTGAGAAGAACAAAAAATGAGTACTGGGATAATATATGCTCGAATATAGATCATTCGATTGGATATGCTAGATCCAAAGAAGCTTGGAAAACATTACAAAATATCAGAAAGAAAGAAGATAAATATTCAGTTGATAAGACCATCAGAATGGATGCAACATTATAAAGGTATTTAATTTTAGGAAGTGATATTTTGAGGTTATTTTAATTATATTATTTTAATATTTAAAGAGAAAAATTATACGCTCAGACCGGGACTTGAACCCGGGACCCTTGGTTTTCTAGTCCAAGTGCTCTACCATTTGAGCTACCTGAGCAAGTACCGATCTAAACGCAAATCTTTCTCTATATACGTTGTAATTCCCGCCCAACAAATGCTTGAAGCCTTTGCTTCTATCTTTGTAAATGGCAGCTCCTATATTAAGAAGACATATTTGGGAATTATACATTACATTATAAATGACAGTATGGCTATTTTCGATGTTTTTATTATTAATTTCATACATCTCAATGATGGATAAATCATATTTAAAGAGAAAAATTATACGCTCAGACCGGGACTTGAACCCGGGACCCTTGGTTTTCTAGTCAAGTGCTCTACCATTTGAGCTACCTGAGCAAGTACCGACCTAAACGCAAATCTTTCTCTATATACGTTGTAATTCCCGCCCAACAAATACTTGAAGCCTTTGCTTCTATCTTTGCAAATGGCGGCTCCTATATTAAGAAGACATATTTGGGAATTATACATTACATTATCAATGCCAGTACGGCTATTTTCGATGTTTTTATTATTAATTTCATACATCTCTGGTAGAGCACTTGGACTAGAAAACCAAGGGTCCCGGGTTCAAGTCCCGGTCTGAGCGTATAATTTTTCTCTTTAAATATGATTTATCCATCATTGAGATGTATGAAATTAATAATAAAAACATCGAAAACAGCCATACTGGCATTTATAATGTAATGTATAATTCCCAAATATGTCTTCTTAATATGGTTGGTTGGTATCTAATGTCGAGCACTTGATAATGAAATCATTCGCTCTCTTGCACTCCAATATTTAGCTGGATTTAGAGAATTACAATCAACAAATCAACAAATTGTACACCTAAGTCAAGCTATTAAAGACAGTTTCAACAGAAAAGAAGACACTCTGGCAATGTTCGTTCATTTCCAAGGAGCATATGACTCTATTTGGAGATATAAATTATTAGAAAAAATGCAGACTTTAGGCATTCAAGGGAATATGCTACTCTGGATCAGCAATTTTCTCATCCAACGGTTCATCGCTACAAAGTATAATAATCACCTCTCTAAATACCAACAAACACATCGAGGTTTACCACAGGGTTCTGTACTCAGTACCATTCTCTTCAATATCTACATTAATGATCTACCTAAGCATATAGAAAAGCTCCAAACAAAAACCCTACTTTTTGCTGATGATGTTGTAATATGGGTCTCCAAACCGAAAAACCAAAGTCAACAATTAATAACCATAGCCCAACAATCACTAATACAGTTAGAGAATTGGACATCCCAGAACTTAATGAAGATAAATATACAGAAAACAAATTATCAACTATTTACATTAAGAAAGAAACCACTACCCATCACTCTGAAATTGGAGGGTGAATTATTAACTAAAACACATGAAGCAAAATATTTAGGAATAACTCTGGACACAAAATTAACATGGAAGAAACACATGGAGAATATATGTACAAAGATAGAAACAAGGTTACCATTATTAAAACGATTAGCAGGGAAAAAGTGGGGTTGCAACACACAAACCCTAAACACCTTCTACCAAATGTACATAAAACCTGTACTTCAATATTGTGAAGAAATCCTAGTAACTACTAAAGTGGAAAAACTTAATAAATTGCAGAACCAAATCCTCCGTCTGATAACAGGAGCTGTTAAAAACAACACCAATCACTGCCATGCAAATCTTAACAAATAACCCAAACATAGCATTTGAAATTGAGAAAACAGCAGTCACACAGTATGAAAAATTTTTAAGGCTACCCCATAATAACTGGACCCAAAGAAAAACCACAAGTATGTTTAAAATCTCAGCAAAGCTTCTTAAACATTGTACAAGAAATCAAACAGAAATTGCAACTTCCACATTCAAAAGAAAATATGCAGATGAGAAACAACCCTCTAGAATTTTTGGAAATTGAATATAACCTTCATTTAACAGAAGACATCAAGAAATCTGAAACTCCTCCATATATTTTAAAACAAATGTCACTGGAAATGATAAATCTAAGATACCCAGCTCCTGAATGGATACATATTTTTACAGATGGCTCCAGCCTACCAAATGATGGTGGCACTGGTGCTGGTGCAGTATGTCCACTTTTTTCCTTTTATCGTAAACTAAACACAAATTCAACAAACTTTGATGGTGAAATTCTAGCAATTTTTTTAAGTTTACAAAATCTCTTATATCACATCCAAAAATTTACAAAAGTTGTAATTCTATGTGACTCCAAAGCAGCCATTCTTGCTATAACACGAGACACAACACCCAAAAGCATCAAAATTATCGAATGTCACAAAATGATAAAACATTTATCCCGTCTACATAAAAAAGTTGTACTTCAATGGACTCCGGCCCATTGTCGAGTGACAGGCAATGAAATAGCCGATTTTCTAGCCAAGAAGGGTAGCAAAATTGTTTCAAACCCAACTTCTGCTCCAGTTTCCTTTCACTCTATCAAAAGAATTATCTCAAATAAATACATCAATAAACTTAGAGAAGAATACACCACCAAAACATCTGGAAAGGAATGGGAAAATCTACAAGCTTATGACATTACTACATTACAAAGAAAATCTGCAGTAGCAACATTCAGACTGCTAATGGGACATGACTGCTTGAATAAACACCTACACAGAATTGGCATAACAGATTCACCTAAATGCCCTTTTTGCAATTTAAATGAAGATATGGAAAGAAACCATCTCCTCCGTTGTCTTCTTAATATAGGAGCCGCCATTTGCAAAGATAGAAGCAAAGGCTTCAAGCATTTGTTGGGCGGGAATTACAACGTATATAGAGAAAGATTTGCGTTTAGATCGGTACTTGCTCAGGTAGCTCAAATGGTATAGCACTTGGACTAGAAAACCAAGGGTCCCGGGTTCAAGTCCCGGTCTGAGCGTATAATTTTTCTCTTTAAATATGATTTATCCATCATTGAGATGTATGAAATTAATAATAAAAACATCGAAAATAGCCGTACTGGCATTTATAATGTAATGTATAATTCCCAAATATGTCTTCTTAATATAGGAGCCGCCATTTGCAAAGATAGAAGCAAAGGCTTCAAGCATTTGTTGGGCGGGAATTACAACGTATATAGAGAAAGATTTGCGTTTAGATCGGTACTTGCTCAGGTAGCTCAAATGGTAGAGCACTTGGACTAGAAAACCAAGGGTCCCGGGTTCAAGTCCCGGTCTGAGCGTATAATTTTTCTCTTTAAATATGATTTATCCATCATTGAGATGTATGAAATTAATAACAAAAACATCGAAAATAGCCGTACTGGCATTTATAATGTAATGTATAATTCCCAAATATGTCTTCTTAATATAGGAGCCGCCATTTGCAAAGATAGAAGAAAAGGCTTCAAGCATTTGTTGGGCGGGAATTACAACGTATATAGAGAAAGATTTGCATTTAGATCGGTACTTGCTCAGGTAGCTCAAATGGTAGAGCACTTGGACTAGAAAACCAAGGGTCCCGGGTTTAAGTCCCGGTCTCAGCGTATAATTTTTCTCTTTAAATATGATTTATCCATCATTGAGATGTATGAAATTAATAATAAAAACATCGATATTATTTTCAGTCTGGACAAGCTGACGATAAAACAGAATTGTTTTGAAACATGTCCAAGAACAAATCAACATTAATATTGAGGTAAGATGATCAGACTGAAAATAATATAATTATAATTATAAAAGTTTACTTCAAGAAAATAAAAATGAGTTTCAACTTCAAGATATGGATGTAGAATATAAATTTGACACTCCAGAGATAACAGAAGATGAAGTAAAAAGAGCTTTGAAAGAGGCAAAAAATGCGAGAGCACCAGGACCAGGAAATATTCAGATGGAACTCCTAAAACATGGAGGAGATATTTTAGTAGTATTTTTAACAAAACTTTTTAATAAAATCAAAATTGGAGATGATATCCCAGAAGACTGGAATTTATCGTATATTATTCCTATTTTTAAAAAAGGTGATAAAAAACTGTGTTCCAATTATAGAGGTATAAGCGTTATAACTTCAGCAGCTAGGATTTTTAGTAAAATTATAAATTTTAAACTTAGGGAGATAAAAGATAACTTATGAGAAGAACAATGTGGATTCCGGAGTGGAAGATCATGTATTGATAATATTTTCTGTATTAGACAATTACAAGAGAAAATCCTAGCAAAAAATAAAGAACTACATATGACCTTTATTGGTGTAGAGATGGCATATGATAGTGTACCTCGACAATTGTTATGGATGGCAATGAGAAATGTGAATATCTGTGATAAATGGATTAATATTGTTAGGAGAATCTACAGTAATACAAAAGCTAAAGTAAAAATACAGAATAATTTAACAGAGGAATTAACCATGAATAAAGGCCTTAAGCAGGGATGCAGTTTGTCACCAATTCTTTTAAACATTTATTTAGACCAGGCTCTTAACTTATGGTATAAAAAATGTTCTGAAAAGGGTATTCCTATAGGAGGAAAAGTACTGCATTCATTGTTGTTTGCAGATGATCAAATAATTTTTGCAGGGGATGAAGATGATAAATAAACTAATGGAAGAATATAAAAAATAGGGATTGAATATAAATTTACAGAAAACAGAATATAAGTGTTTGGGAAAGGATGTGGTTGACCTCATACATGAAACAGGGAAAATAAAAAAATGTGAATTTTTTAAATATCTTGGGTCAATAATTATAAGTTTAGGTACCTGTGAGAGAGATATATAGACTAAAATTGCAATGGCAAAAAATGCAACTAAGACCTTACATGGAATAATTTGGAATAAAAGTATTACAAAGGAAACTAAAATGAAAATTTATAAGAGCATAATACAGAATATTTTGTTGTATGGAAGTGAAACTTGGTCATTGATGGAATTACAAAAGAATAAAATTAGAACAGTTGAATTTGATTATTTTAGAAGAAGCCTCCAAAAAACAAGACAGGATAAAATAAGAAATTAATTCCTTTGGAGAGAAATGAATGTCACCACATCTGTTGTTAAGAGGATTGAAATCAAACGCTTAAATGGTATGGCCATGTACAAAGAATGGAAAATGAAAGATGGCCAAAAAATATATACCAATGGTCACCCACTGGAAGAAATAAACGTGGCAGACCAAGATGGAAATGGAAAACTTACGTCAAAACTATAATGGATGATAGGAATTTGGAAGAGGGAGATTGGAATGATAGAGGTAAATGGAAACTGAAGATGGCAAACCTATAAGTGGGGGAAGGCCGAAGAAGAAGAAAGGTTATATTTGACAATCTATGTACTGCTCTTTGTAGGTGATCTTCAGAAGTAGCCAATATTACTTGATCATCTGCATACATTAATGTGTTGAGGGGTCGACCATCAATCATAAAGTGTGATTGTGATTGGTTTTGCCATAATTTTATGATTTCATTCATATATAAATTAAATAGAAGAGGGGAAAGTGGACAACCTTGTTTTACACCTTGGGATATTAGTCTATCTGATTTGCTGATTTGATTATTTATTTTTATTTGAATTCATGTGTTATGATACATGCTTTGAATCACTTGAATTAAATGCTTGGGTATTCCTGCATTATGTAAGATATCCCATAATTGTATTCTGTTTACTGTGTCGAAGGCTTTATGGTAATCAATGAATATCATAAAAGTTGGTATATTAAATTCTCTATGTTTTTCTATGATTTGTGTTAACTATCTATATAGGATCTGTTGGGTCTGAAACCATTTTGTTCTTGTAGGATAATTGCGTCAGAAATTGTGTTTAATCTGTTGGTAATTATTTTTGCATAAATTTTATAGGCAGCAGGTAGCAGCCAACTTCCGCTCTATAATTATTAATATGATTTTTGTTTCCTTTTTTATGAATAGGTACCACTAACGAGTTATTCCATTCATCTGGTACACAGCCAGTCTTCCAACATATATTAATAAGATCTAAAAATTTGTTTAAAAATTGGATGGAAGCATATTTTAATAATCCTGTGTTGATATGATCTGATCCTGGTGTCTTCCGTAGTTTGCATTTGTATAACGCGAAGTTCAACTCATCCAAGGTGATAGGATCTACATCATAATCACTGCTGTGTTATATTAGTTGTGGCAGTCCAAAGCTGCTCATAGTAATTTAACCATTTAGTCATTGGGATGGGATTTATGTTTAAATTATCTTTAACAGATTTATTTAATTCTTTTAATATTTTATACGCTTTGACTTGTTGTCCATTGACATCATATTCTATATTGTTGCTAATAAATGTTTCCCATGTTTGGCATTGGATCTTGCGTACTTCTCATTTGGCAATTGCTGATAGTCTTTTATAATTCATTAAGTTTTCGTGTGACCTATCATTTAAGTATTTCATATATCAGATCAAATGCAAGGATTGTGACAAAATCTATATAGGAAAAACAAAAAGAAATTTAAAAACAAGATTGAAAGAACATCTCTGAAATATCAAAAAGGGTGAAGTGAACAAGTCAGCTGTAGCAGCCCATGCTTGGTCTGAAAAACATTTATATATTAAATTTGGGAATTTTTAATATATGAGGTTCAATTAATAAGAATTAAATGAATCGTGATTTCTTCTTACCTCATGAGGTATGAGGTAAGAAGAAATCACAATTCATTTAATTCTTATGAAAAACATTTAATTGATACAAAACTCAGCCTAATCAAACACACAGATAAACAAAAAGAACTCAGGGTTTGGGAAAAGAATCCACATCCAAAAAAAACAAGAAAGAAAAACTCATGAATTTTGAAACTCCCGCAAATTTTGATTTGATCCAGAGGTTCATTGGTCCATCAATAGAAGGAAGAAGGAAACCACCAAGAAACAACATAACATCGGTCGATGAGAGGCTACTGAGGATGGAGATATGGCTCCAAAACTGCAGTCTAGAAGTATAAAAAAGGATATGAGGTGAGGTAATAAAAATATTAATTTAATTCTGAGATAATTAATATTCGTTTGAATCGGGAACCTTGTAGCTCAATGGTCAGAGCACTGGTGTACAGAAGCAGAGACATTGGGTTCAAATTCTGACTCAGGCATATATTTTTCTCTTCAAATAAAAATTGTAGAACAAGTTGTAGAAGTGATCTTCCTAGCATATATATTTCGCAGTACATTGCAAACCAAGGATCTGCTAATGTAAAATACTTTGGTCAAGTTGAACCACAAAAAAAAGGAGGACATTTGAGTGTCCTTAAAAATTGTTTGGGTACAGCATCACATGTAGACAAAAATGGGATTGTTCTGGGGAAAACAGAATGAATAACACCCTAACCTAAAATGTATTTTTAGGACCTAAAAACATGTGATCTACTATTTATCTATATATGTATCTATGGCATAACGTTGAGCCTTAGCCTCTCATTTGTTATGAGTTACTTGACTTATTTACCTAGAGATGTCATGAATGGTATGTGGTCAACACCGACCCATTGAGATATCTAGTAAGCAGCTAAGTTATTACTAGGTTGGGAAACGGTTGGTAAATTTTGCTCAGGCTTGTGGTTGTTTTATGAGCACGGATATCTTTAGACTCGGAACCCACGGCTTAGAAGTCCCTCCTGGAGGATTTGCTCCTTGGATTTTTCTATCCTAAAAAAACATTGACCCCAGCCTGGTTTGTACCTATGACCCTTGGGACCAGAACATAACCATTATTCGCTGTGGGTGTGGTCTACCTCACTTGCCTGAGTGTTACTTACTGAGATGCTAGTAACTTAGGTTAGAGATTCTGCATTATGTTATTTATTGATTGTAGTTCCTCCTCCGGTGGTGGCTAAAGCAGCACCCAAAGTTGCAGCTCCTTCCATAGCTGGAGTTTCAAAACCACCTGCAGTAAAAAAGGAGGGAGATGGATATGTAGACATTGAACTGTCTGGGATGCGGAAAACAATAGCAAAGAGACTCACAGAATCTAAGGTTTGTAGAAATTAATTATTTTAAGAAGGTAAAGTTGGAGGGGAGGAGAGGGTGTTGTTTAAAGTTGATTGTGACAGTCCTAGTGGTGGTGACTTTTAATAGGTAGAATTTATTGTAATATCACTATGAGGTTTAATTTAAGATTTAAAATAAAATTGCTCACACCTTACCTCATATCCAGTCTTATAATTAAACTAGTTTCAAAACCTAGGCAGATCATCATCAGTAATTTTGTTAGTGAAAAATGGGGGTAATTCTGAATAAGTGACCGAATTGAAATGCAGTACCTAGGGACAAATATTTCAAACAGAAATGAGGTGCAGAAAGAACTAAACTCAATTGAGGATTTTTTGGCACCAATAAATAAATTTAGTCTGGGTAATCTTCTAAGTACCAATAAAAAAGTCAAAGTTCCAGACAGTAAGAAATCTGGAATTTATCAAATAAATTGTGAAGATTGCAATAAAGTTTATATAGGAAAAACAAAAAAGGAATTTGGAAATTCGGACAAAAGAACATTTCAGAAATATTAAAAATTGTGAAATTGAAAAATCTGCAATTGCTGCACATAGTTTATTAGAACATCATAAAATTGGAAGAGAAGCTAAACTTTTAAAACAAGTAGAGAAACCTTTGGAATTGACAGTTTGGGAAAAAATATACATTCAGAAAAACAAAAATAGATCAATGAATTTTGATATCCCTAACGAAATTACATTGATTTCGAAGTTCATAAATTCAACCATAGATAGCAGCACTGAAGATGGCGACAATAGAATAGTTGACGGCCGAAGAATTTCAACAGTCGGAGTTATGGCTGACGATGAACATGATTATGTTTGAAATCGCGATTTCATGGAAGCATGAATCCTATGAGGTGAGTTATTTAAACAATATGTTCTCCGATGATTTTCAATTGAGGATATTACCCTAACAAAGGCATATGATTGAATATGGCGATTTGAAATAAATGAGATTTAAAGTTTGGTACTTTACTTCTCTTCTTCTTCTTCCTTCAAAATATTAGGCCAAGGCCTGTTACGATCCTATAGAAAATTTTCCCTCCAGCATACTTTACTTTGGTCCAAACTTATTCAATTGGAGGATCTACCTTACTCTGACCTATATAATTAATACAGAAAGAAATTTTAACAACATAATATATTAAAATAATAATAATTTCCTTTCATTTCTGTCCCTCCATGGTATCTTTACCTTGTCGTGGTGGAGTGGCTTGCGTGCTTAAATGATCCTGAGAGCTATGCCGGCGGTAGCATTGCTGCCGATAGGGTTACCCATGCCGGACTGGTCGAAGGTGATAAGCCAGACGAAATAAGTACCTTGGTCAAAAGATTGACGATCTTTCACCGTAAAAATACAACCGTCAATAAATGCGGACATGGGTTCTACTGGGGTAAAATTTTCCGGAGGTCAAATAGTCCACCATTCGGTTCTCCGGGCGGGGACTACTTCAGGGAACCCATGCCAAAGGCTCAAACACAGGGACATGTTTCTAGGAACATGGGAAGTTAGGACTTTATACAATAGCGGGGGCACTGAGATGGCACTAGAGCTATAAAGCCGGGAGGAATTAAATAAATCACCCCTGGATATATAGTCGCTTTACAGGAGGTTAGGTGGCCAGGAGAAGGTAGTCAGGAATCAGGAAGCTTTGGATTATACTTGGGGGGGCAGAAAGACCTGCATTTGGAACGGGTTTTTTAGTCAGAAGGAGGATCCTATCCGCTATCCGAGATATTAAGTTTGTTAGTGATATCGATACTAGTAAAATTCATGGAGATTTTCCGTTGAGGTATTAGTTCACAGTAATATAATGTACGGTTAAAAACTATAATATAGTTACCTTGTAGGTAACCATTTACAATGGAGGAAAATCAAGTTACGCAAAACATGTAATTCAAGCTGGACACCATATGCATAACATCGATAACACCCTCACAATAGTACATAGAGAAAACATTCCAACAAGAATAAATATAATGGAGGAAATCGCAATCCTAAGAGAAATCAACAACAACCTGATTCTAAATGAATACACACCTAATCCACACAATCCTCTGTACAAAATTCTCACAACCAAGTCAGTGCTTCAACAAGGGTCAACAAGAACGGACCTAATGCATTCTGCTGATGATGGGACTAGTCCCGAAAGGCCTACATAGTTTAAAAGAACTTAAGTTGAGGAGACGGACCTATAAGGTAACTATATTATAGTTTTTAACCGTACATTATATTATTGTTAGTGATAGGATATCATACATAATTCTAAAGGGTAAACGACATGATTTTATAATTGTAAATGTACATGCCCCCACAGAAGATAAAGATGACAAGATCAAGGATGAGTTCTATGAAGAATTATAATGCTTATATGATAGCCTTTCACGATATCATATGAAAATTGTCTTAGGAGATTTTAATGCAAAAGTGGGGCGGGAAGATATATTCAAACCAACAATAGGCAAATTCAGTCTTCATGAAGATAGTAACGACAACGGGGTTAGATTAGTCACATTTGCCACATCAAAGAATCTCATTGTTAAGAGCACAACATTTCAGCATAAGGATATTCATAAATACACCTGACGTCCCCTGATGGAGAAAACTCGGAACCAGATAGATCATGTATTAGTGGATAAATGCTGGCACAGTAGCATCATTGATGTTAGATCAGTTAGAGGGACAGACTGAATTCGGATCATCATCTGGTCAGAGTGAAAATCAGACAACGGCTATCACTTATGAGAGGAACAAACGCTAAAGATGATTCTGTAAAATATGAATTAAAAAACTTGAAAAATGATGAAATGTGGCAGGAATACCAAATCAAAATTGCCAATAGATTTGAAGTACTGGAATCTTCAGATGACAATGTGGCAAGCGAAGAAGAAACTGATATAAATAAAGAATGGGAGGCTATAAGAGATACTATTAAATTGTCAGCATCAGAAAGCATTGGTTGTTTAAAAAAGAGGCAAAACAAGAAATGGTTTGATGAGGAATGTGCCGACATTGTAAAGAAAAGAAAGCTAGCAAAAATGAAATGGTTACACGAGCCAAATGAGGTAAATTTAGAGCAATTGGGTAGTGTTAGACGGGAAACCACCAAGTTACTAAAGAGTAAAAGGAGGGAATTTTTGAGAGAGAAGATTAATGATCTTGAAATTAATGCAAAAAATAGGAACATTAGAGAATTATATCAGGGAATTAGTATAGAGAAGAAAGGGTTTCAGGCCAGAACAAACATAATTCGGAATGAAAATGGGATATGATTGCAGATTCTAGGAGTATATTAAATAGATGGAAAAGTTACTTTAATCAGCTATTAAATGTACATACAGAACAGGACATTGAGGAGGATAATTTACAGACAGCAGAAATGTTAATCGCAGAACCAAGTTCATTAGAGGTTGAAATGGCGATTGAAAAATTGAAGATGTATAAAGCATCAGGTTCAGATGAGATCCCAGCAGAACTGATAAAATCAGGGCGAGAAAAATTGATGGATAAGATACGTTGGTTGCTTAGTATGATTTGGGAAAAAGAAGCTCTTCCAGATGAATGGAAGGAATCAATTATCTTACCAATTTATAAGAAAGGAGATAAAACTGATTGCAACAACTACAGGGGCATCTCATTACTTTCAACTTCATACAAAATCCTAACAAATATATTAGTAAGCAGACTTAGTCCCTATATTGATGACATTCTAGGAGATCATCAATGTGCATTTAGAAGAAACAGGTCTACAACAGATCAGATTTTTAGTATAAGACAGATTTTAGAAAAGAAATGGGAATATAATGGTACTGTACATCAACTATATGTAGACTTCAAAAAAGCATATGATTCAATTAAGAGGGAGAAGTTATATAGTATCCTGCTGGAGTTAGGAATTCCTAAAAAGTTAGTTAGACTTATACGAATGTGTCTAAATGGCTCAAAGAGTAGGGTGCGTGTAGGCAAACAGTTTTCTGACACTTTTGAAATCCAGAATGGGTTGAAGCAAGGAGATGCACTGTCTCCTCTACTATTTAATTTTGTACTAGAGCATGCCATTAAATATTTAGAGAAGGAGGAAGGCTTACAACTGAATGGTATTAATAAGCTGTTAGTTTATGCTGATGATGTAGTACTACTGGCCGATAGCGAGGAGATACTAAAGGCCAACACGCACACACTATTGAATAACACTAAGAAATTGGGACTGGAAGTAAATATCAGTAAAACTAAATATATGGTCACACGTAGAAATTCAGTATATAATGGAAATGGACAGCTAATGACAAATGAGGGAAATTTTGAGGAAGTGGCTGAATTCAAATACCTAGGAACAATAATCACAAATAGGAATGAGATGCACAAAGAAATTAAACATAGGCTCAATTCTGGAAATGCATTGCAGAGACTTTTGATGTCCCAACTCCTTTCAAAAAACGTTAAGCTGAAAATATATAAAACTATTATTCTACCAGTTATATTATATGGGTGCGAAACATGGACTCTTACTTTAAGGGAGGAAAGGAGATTACGAGTATTTGAGAATAAAGTTCTTAGGAAAATTTTTGGACCAAAGAGAGATGAACAGACAGGTGAATGGAGAAGACTACATAACAATGAACTACATGGTCTTTGTAGGAAGCCAGATATAATAATAACAATTAAGTCTCGTAGACTGCGATGGGCAGGACTTGTTGCACGAATGTGGAATGAAAGACGTGCATGGAAGCTTCTTGTAGGAAAGCCAGAGGGAAAACGCCCAGTTGGTAGACCAAGAATGAGGTGGGAGAACAACATTAACTATGATTTGAGGGAAGTAGATTATACAGGGAATGATTGGAAAGCATTAGCTCAGGATAGGGATGTATGGAGAGCTTATGTCCGCGTGGCCATGAAGCTACGGGTTCGATAGTGCCAGTGAGTAAGTAAGTAAGTTTCATTTCTGTATATGCCCTTTTTTGGGGTGAACATACAAGTTGGATGACAATTTTATTACAGTATTACCCCTTTTTTACGTTTTCCCACCTATCACAACATTTTTTAAAGGTCCCTTTAGTTTCCCTATATTCATAATGTACAAATCCAGATCTCCTGTTAGTATCATCTGACCTGAAAGATAAGACTACACGTGAAATCATTGAAGATCAGAACATAGAGCAGTTGTTGTATCAGGACAAACAAAAGAACAGTAAACCAAAAACAAAATACTCTTGGAATTTTAGAAAAGCTAATTGGGTCAAATTTACAGAAGAAACTGAACATAAATTAAACCATATTCAGTACGAACTATCTACAGATAAAGTTAATAATACCATTAAGGTAGAATATTTTTTATCATTCACCTCATATAATAATACCATCTCAAACATAATTCTGGAAGCAGCAAAAAATTGGATCCCGAGAGGAAAAACTAAACACTACAAACCCTTTTGGAACACAGACTTATCCAAGTTAAAAGAAGAAAGGGACATAGCAAGAAGAGAAGCTGAATGTATTGAAAAAGCTGATTATAGAAAAGATGCAAAAAAAGTATATAGATATATAAGTAAGATCACATGTCAGAGAGATACAAATAAAGAACCACTCAAATTTAATGGGGAAATACTTACTTCCAACAACTCTATTGCTGAAGCTTTTAATAAGCACTACATCTCTCAACACAAACTTCCTCCTAAAACTAAAAAGAAACAAAGGCAAGTAAAAAAAGATCTCAAGAGAGCTTTAAGAAGCATCAAGAACAAACAAATGATATATTCAGCAAAGAATTCACCATATGGGAACTCAATTCTGCAATTAATTCATTAGTTAAAATATAAATCTCCTGGCCCAGATAAAATACTGTTGAATTTTTTAAACATCTTGGCCAAAAGGGAAGGAACACTACTGAAATTATTTAATCTATCACGGACCTCTACTGTACATATAGAGTGGAAAAAAGCAATAATTATCCCCATTTTAAAAAGAGACAAGACAGCTATATATATGATATAAATAATTACAGACCAATCTCTTTAACAAGTGTCATTGCAAAAAAACAACAGAATGTATGATTTCAGCGAGACTAAATTGGTTCTTAGAAAGTAAAAACATACTAACAACAGCACAAACAGGATTCAGACAACATCTATCTACAAAAGAAAATACAGTTCAACTATCTTACGATGTCAAAGAATCTTTCAACATAAGATCAAGATATGCTAACAGTTTTCATTGATTTTGAAAAAGCACATGACTCAGTATGGAGATATAAATTACTTGAAAAACTCACAAAACTAGGCATTCATAACAATATGTTAAACTGGATCACCCAGTTTCTTTCACAATGTTTCTGTGCTACAAAATACAATGGCAGTACTTCCAAATTCCGACAAATAAAAATGGGCCTCCTTCAAGGTGCAGTACTAAGTACAACCCTGTTCAACATTTACATCAATAATCTTCCACCAGCTATATCAAACACAGAAATAAAGACAGCTCTTTTTTGCAGATGACATGATTATGTGGACATCTTCCTCACAAATAGAAAAGTCTAAATTTTCTATAGAAAAGGCTCTTAACCTATTAGAAAAGTGGACCCACAACAATTTAATGGCTATTAATACTGACAGAACAATGTTTAACCCATGTCTACATTTCTGATTCCAGGAGCATATTAAATAGATTGAAAATTTACTTTAATCAGCTATTAAATGTACATACAGAACAGGACATTAAGGAGGATAATTTACAGACAGCAGAAATGCTAGTTGCAGAACCAAGTGCATTAGAGGTTGAAATGGCAATTGAAAAATTGAAGATGTATAAAGCATTAGGTTCAGATGAGATCCCAGCAGAACTGATAAAATCAGGGGGAGAAAAATTGATGGACAAGATACGCTGGTTGCTTAGTATGATTTGGGAAAAAGAAGCTCTTCCAGATGAATGGAAGGAATCAATTATCGTACCAATTTATAAGAAAGGAGATAAAACTGATTGCAACAACTACAGGGGCATCTCATCACTTTCAACTTCGTACAAAATTCTAACAAATATATTAGTAAGCTGACTTACTCCCTATATTGATGACATTCTAGGTGATCATCAATGTGGATTTAGAAGAAACAGGTCTACAACAGATCAGATTTTTAGTATAAGACAGATTTTAGAAAAGAAATGGGAATATAATGGGACTGTACATCAACTATATGTAGACTTCAAAAAAGCATATGATTCAATTAAGAGGGAGAAGGTATATAGTATCCTGCTGGATTTCAGAATTCCTAAAAAGTTAGTTAGACTTAATAAATTAATGAGTCATTGTAACATCTTACCTCATATTTCATGTTTTTCAAACACGGTAACTATAGTTTTCAAATGATCTTGTCATTCATTTTCAACCGCCATTATGACTACCGGATATTCGTTGGAATCTCCCTCTATAACGTTGCCATCTGGTGTTGATTTGACGAAACTTCGAGATATCGTTGCCATCTGGTGTTGATTCGATGAACTTTGAGATGAGGTCACGTTCATCCGGAATGTCGAAATTCATAGATTTAAATTTGTTCTTCTGTATAAATATTTTCTCCCAAACTGTCAAATCCAAAGGTTTTTCCAAATGTTTTAGAAGTTTAGCTTCTTTTTCAGTTCTATGACCCTCCAACAAACTATGTGCTGCAATAGCTGATTTTTCAATTTCACCATTTTTAATATTTCTAAAGTGTTCCTTTGTGCGAGTGTCCAAATTTCTTTTTGTTTTTCCTATGTATACTTTATTGCAATCTCGACAATCAATTTGATAAATTCCAGATTTTTTACTATCTGGGGTGTTCATTTTCTTATTGGTTATTAATAAGTTACCAAGGCTAAATTTATTTATCGGTGCCAATGTAATATTGAATTTCTTGAAAATTTTTTGAAATTTGTTATGTATTCCAGGATGATAAGTGATTTTCTTAAATTGTTTTCCTTTCTTTGAATCAGATTGCAGGGTAGTGTATTCTTTTAATCTTTTTTGTTGTCTGAATTTCTTCAATTTAGTTATAATTATTTCCTTTCCAAAACCATTTAAATTAGCTATGTCCAAAATGTGATTGTATTCTTTCTTAAAATCCTCTTCATTTAGTGGAACATTCATTAATCCATATATCAAACTGTTGAAAATTGCATGCTTATGCGCAATATGATTGAAACCTGAAGACTTTATGTAATTGTCAATATGAGTATCTTTTCTGTATATATTGAATTCAATTCTTTGTTGTTGTTCATTCCTTCTTATGTAGAGGTCCAAAAATGGGATTTGGTTATTATTTTCTAATTCCATAGTAAATTTCACAGATTCATCCTGGAGGTTGAGTAATTTTAATGCATCTTCAATATATTTAGAATTTATCACAGAGAACATATCATCCACATATCTATACCAACATTTGAACATCCAGGGATAAGCATTAATGATATGACATTCTAAATAACCCATAAATAAATTTGCCAAAAATGGTGAAAGTGGGTTTCCCATAGCCAGACCTGAGATTTGTTTATAAAATTTTTCATTGAAGGTAAAAAAATTGTTGTCGATACAAAGTTTTGTAAGATTCAAATATTCATTAATTATTTCTCTTTGTAGTTTCAAGGAAATAAGCCATTTTTCTAAAATATTTAACATCTTCCCAATTGGGACGCTTGGAAATAAAGAAATGACATCAAAAGAAACCAATCTATCATTACAATCCAATGTGATATTATTCAGTTCATTAACTAATTCAATTGAATTTTCAATACTTTTGTTGTCGAAACTTGGTAGTTCATTAAATTTCTTAGTAAGCCATTTTGCCAAATTAGGTTTTAATCATATTGCGCATAAGCATGCAATTTTCAACAGTTTGATATATAGATTATTGAATGTTCCACTAAATGAAGAGGATTTTAAGAAAGAATACAATCACATTTTGGACATAGCTAATTTAAATGGTTTTGGAAAGGTAATAATTATAACTAAATTGAAGAAATTCAGACAACAAAAAAGATTAAAAGAATACACTACCCTGCAATCTGATTCAAAGAAAGGAAAACAATTTAAGAAAATCACTTATCATCCTGGAATACATAACAAATTTCAAAAAATTTTCAAGAAATTCAATATTACATTGGCACCGATAAATAAATTTAGCCTTGGTAACTTATTAATAACCAATAAGAAAATGAACACCCCAGATAGTAAAAAATCTGGAATTTATCAAATTGATTGTCGAGATTGCAATAAAGTATACATAGGAAAAACAAAAAGAAATTTGGACACTCGCACAAAGGAACACTTTAGAAATATTAAAAATGGTGAAATTGAAAAATCAGCTATTGCAGCACATAGTTTGTTGGAAGGTTATAGAATTGAAAAGAAGCTAAACTTCTAAAACATTTGGAAAAACCTTTGGATTTGACAGTTTGGGAGAAAATATTTATACAGAAGAAAAATTTAAATCTATGAATTTCGACATTCCGGATGAACGTGACCTCATCTCAAAGTTCATCGAATCAACACCAAATGGCAACGATATCTCGAAGTTTGTCAAATCAACACCAGATGGCAACGTTATAGAGGGAGATTCCAACGAATATCCGGTAGTCATAATGGCGGTTGAAAATGAATGACAAGATCATTTGAAAACTATAGTTACCGTGTTTGAAAAACATGAAATATGAGGTAAGATGTTAAAATGACTCATTAATTTATTAATTAAGAACCTCATAATGTGTTTCCCAATTTTAACTTTGAAAAAATGATACGAATGTGTCTAAATGGCACAAAGAGTATGGTGTGTGCAGGCAAACAGTTTTCGGACACTTTTGAAATCCACTATCTCCTATACTATTTAATTTTGTACTAGAGCATGCCATTAAATATTTAGAGAATGAGGAAGGCTTACAACTCAGTGGTATTAATAAGCTGTAGTATTATTGGCCGATAGCAAGGAGATACTAAAGGACAACACGCATACACTATTGAGTAACACTAAGAAATTAGGACTGGAAGTAAATATCAATAAAACTAAATATATGGTCACATGTAGAAATACATTATATAATGGAAATGGACAGCTAATGACGAATGAGGGAAATTTTCAGGAAGTGGCTGAATTCAAATACCTAGGAACAATAATCACAAATAGGAATGAGATGCACAAAGAAATTAAACATAGGCTCAATTCTGGAAATGCATGCTATTATGCATTGCAGAGACTCTTGATGTCCCAACTCCTTTAAAAAAACATTAAACTGAAAATATATAAAACTATTATTCTACCAGTTATATTATATGGGTGCGAAACATGGACTCTTACTTTAAGGGAGGAAAGGAGATTACAAGTATTTGAGAATAAAGTACTTAGGAAAATTTTTGGACCAAAGAGAGATGAACAGACAGGTGAATGGAGAAGACTACATAACAATGAACTACATGGTCCTTATGGGAAGCCAGATATAATAAGAACAGTTAAGTCTCGTAGACTGCGATGGGCAGGACATGTTGCACGTATGGGGAATGAAAGACTTGCATGGAAGCTTCTTGTAGGAAAGCCAGAGGGAAAACGCCCAGTTGGTAGACTAAGAATGAGGTGGGAGAATAACATTAACTATGATTTGAGGGAAGTAGATTATACAGGGAATGATTGGAAAGCATTAGCTCAGGATAAGGATGTATCGAGAGCTTATGTCCGCGCGGCCATGAACCTACGGGTTCGATAGTGCCAGTGAGTAAGTAAAACAATGTTTAAAATATTTAGCTTGAAGAAAAAAGTCCCAAAACTAAATCTACAGTTCTAGTAAACAAACCGTAGACAAACAAATGAAACAAAATATCTAGGGACAATTTTTGATTCAAAATTATCTTGGAGAAAATATATTGAAGCAGTAGTAAACAAAGCAATGAAAAGATTTTCAATTTTAAAAAGATTAGCAAAGTGGGGTGGTAATCGCCAGACTCTGAACACCACGTACGAGTATAAAACATTCATCAAGCCAATACTTGTATACAACGGAGAGGTAATAACTATAGCAAATAACTCTAACCTGAATCGTCTAGAAGTATACCAAAATCGGGCTATATAGCTTATAACCGGTGCAGCAAAATCAACTCCAATCACAGCAATGAAGCACTAACTCAGAACCCCCCCCCCCCAATATGTCTAACTTTAGAGGAACAGGTATTAACACAACACGAAAAAATGTTACGGTTAACAACATCAAAATGGGAAAAAAGACAGTTACAACCAACCAAGTTGAAAAGAGAAACAAGTTTTTTTGTCCAAAGTAACGGAAATAAAAACAGATTTGGATCTTCCTAAATCTGAAGAAAATATTTTGATCAAAGAAAATCCTCTTACCTTTGAACCAATTTAAAATTCAGCTAAATCTAGAAGAACTAGTTACAAAATTCTGAAACTCCCACACCTGTACTAAAAGTTCTTAGCATTAGAAGCTGTGAATAAGAGATATCCACCAGAAGAATGGTTACATGTCTACACAGATGGATCTACTATTCATAACAACTCAGGATCAGGAATTCCGATTGAGGGTCTTTCCACTTTTCAGCGGTTGCCCTTTTACCAGCCGGCTGCTGGCCCTTCACATCCACATGTGTCAATCACAGAGGTAGATGATCAACAGCCAGTGTAGGGGTGACATGTGGTTAGCATGTCGAGTCCCCCAGCCGTTATAGCTGGTTCCTCAACCGGATCAGGAATTACATGTGCATTATTTTCATTTTATCAACCAGCAGAATATCACACAAATTTTGATGCAGAAATAACAGCTATATTTCACTCCAACAATTACTTCTTCTTCTTCTTCTTCTTCCTTCCAAGTATTAGGCCAAGGCCTGTTACGATCCTATAGAAAATTTTCCCTCCAGTGTTTGAGGGAAATTCTCGTATAAGACTTGAAAGCATAATAATAGTCCCTTCGATTGGTTGCTGGCCAAAGGAAGGCAAGACCAGTGATGGGGCTGCCATCTTATAGCCTCTGGTCAGGCTTTTCTGGAGAAGAAAAGAAAATAAAGAAAATAAGAAATGGAAGAAAGGAAAGACTCCGTAGCCCTCGGATACCCTAATAGCGTCGGCGTCAAAAAAACAAGAGTTAACCAAGAGAGGTTAGATAGTAAAGTTAAAAGAGTGCAAAACACAAGTAAGTGGAAGAAATGTTTTGCACAGCTTGGGCACCTTGTGGTCGCCATCCACATATCCCCTAGATGAGGACCCCTGAGGGGTCCAACTATACAGAATAAATAAATTTCAAAATGCTGTCATACTCTCTGATTCTAAGGCAGCAATATATGCAATAAATTCACACAAAATGAAGTCAATACAAATTAAAGAGTGCTACAAAATGATTCAACAACTTCAAAAACTACAGAAAAGAATTTTAATTGCATTGGATACCTGCACATTGTGGAATTGCTGGAAATGACACTGCTGATTTTCTTGCCAAAAAAAAGGTTCCGATTTAATTCAGAATACAACTAAAAGCTTACCTTTCACATCCATAAAAAGAATAATTAAAAACAAATATAAAATCAAACAAAACCAAGACCTATGTAATAAAGCCAAAGACAAAAAATGGAATATTTTAGTAAAGAAGCCAGATATTATCTCAGAAATTCCATGTAAAACTGCAGTAGCAAAATTCATACTGCCTTACAGAACATGATTATTTGGCAAAAGACTTATATAAAATAGGAATTTACACGAATCCAAATTGTCCTCTATGCAACAAAGATGAAGAATGAATGAAGAACATCTGCAAACCTGTGAAGTATTACCTGTTCGATCCACCATAGAGAAATATTGGAGAGCAAGAACGCTAATGGCTTCATTGCCATTGTATAACAACATCAACAACAATGTATAAAAACCTCGCTTTTACATTTCTGAAATTTTGTTTTCCCACAATTTACGTCACGTCATGTCGATCTTCAGCATTAAAGATAGAAGATATTCAATTTATTTGATCGATTATCTCGCTTCAGTACAATCGATATATAGCAGAGTAGCAGAGCAAGTTTAATGAGCCAACGAAGCTGGCTTTTGTACAATCGATAAAGAGCAGAGCATGTTCATCGAGCCAACAAAGTTGTTCAGAACTTTCAAACATTTCTGAAATTCAATGGCAGAACAAATGTTTTTGAATCTCTCAATAAAGATTGATAGTGCTGCTTGCTGAACCTCTCCTTATTTATTTTTTAATTGGTGAAAGTAAAATAAATAAAGTAATTTTATGTTTACAGCAGTTCATTACATTGAACAATTATAGGAATATCACTATGAGGTTTAATTTAAAATAAATTTCTTTACATACACCTCACCTGATATCCTGTCTTCTAAATAAATAAAAATCAGTATATGAGGTGAGGTGTAAAGAATTTTATTTTAAATTAAAGGAAACATTACATTATTTAGCCAATATTGTATATTATCCCAGTCAATGCTTTTTTTTTTGCATGTTCTAGAATGATAGTTGAATATGAGGGTCAGCATTTTTTAGCTCCTCCTCATTTCCCATAATTTATACTTTTTCCCAATTTACACCACTTTCCCTCTGGTGTAAAAGAGGGCTAATACTCTTGTATATTATCCCCATCTGTTATGTTCTGAAATGGATGCAGAGTATGGAGGGGGGGTCAACATGTTTGAGCTCATCTTCATTTCCTTCAATTAACACTTTCCCCTATTTTACAGTATTTTACTCGTGGTCACTTGAAAAGTGAAAAGAGGGCTAATACTATATTTTACAAAATTTTACATAGAAAATAATGATTCAAATGAATAACATTGTCCAAAGTTTTGAATGCATCTCATTTACTTACTCACTGGCACTATCGAACCCGTAGGTTCATGGCCACAAGCTCTCCATACATCTCTATCCAAGCTAATGCTTTCCAATCATTCCCTGTATTATCTTCTTACCTCAAATCATAGTCAATGTTATTCTCCCACCTCATTTTTTGTTTACCAACGGGCATTTTCCCTCTGGTTTTCCTACAAGAAGCTTCCATGCATGTCTTTCATTCACCATACGTGCCACATGTCCTGCCCATCACAGTCTATGAGACTTAACTATTCTTATTATATCTGGCTTCCTATAAAGACCATGTAGTTCATTGTTATTTAGTCTTCTCCATTCACCTGTCTGTTCATCTCTCTTTGGTCCAAAATTTTTCTTAAGTACTTTATTCTCAAATACTTGTAATCTCCTTTCCTCCCTTAAAGTAAGAGTCCATGTTTCGCATCCATATAATATAACTGGTAGAATAATAGTTTTATATATTTTCAGTTTAACGTTTTTTGAAAGGAGTTGGGACAGCAAAAGTCTCAGTAATGAATGCATCTCATTTAGAACATAAAATATTAACACCTTTTCCTAATTAGAAAATTCGAAAAGTTAGCTCTATCAATATTTTCAACTAAATATCCAATGCTACAAAAGCCACAGGTAATCTCAAGTTTGAGAATGTTAACAAAATAATAACTGTAATTAAATACAAAATTGTGGTTAATATATAGCACTATGTCTTCAGTTTCTTCAGCTGGAGATCCTAGTTTTGCCCTTCATGGCAGTTTCCCGAGTCTTCACTGAAGAAGACTAATATAATTTCCTTTAAGTGGAATGTGCTTCATCTTTGGGAGCGTGATAAGATGAGTTCACTTGCTACATGCTCTCTTTTCCAAAACATGAATTCGTTGAATATTAGAAGCAAACCATCTCCCTCAAGGTTCACAAAGGATTTGGTGGCATTTGTGAATCTGAAAAAGAGACTTACTTGTTGGTTTTTTCATGAGGTATGGATTCATGTTCCTGACTATTCTTTCAAAATGGAACTGTCCCATAGAACTGAATACGGTTGCATTTTTTTGACAAGATAAAATAACTTCACGGTATTCTTTATCAATTTCTACTGTCAAATTTTTTTGCATCTTAATACTGTATAAACCAGAATTTTGGTTAAATTTAAACTGTGGCCTTTCACTGGAAATGTGTGCAAAATTTGGACATTGTTCACTTTTGAAAACCAATAAATAAATATAATAAATTTAACATTTTTGTTCTGGCCCGCAGCACCATCTGAAAAGGTGTGTTTATTATGTATTATATGTGTAAAGGCTAATTTGTTCCTTTGTTGCCTTCCATAATTTCAGAATTGTTATGGAATTGCAGCGTTTTTAACACAACTCGCCTACACATGTATGAAACAGAAACTATTGCATGGACATCTGAACTAGCACAATGTGTACTCTTTCTACAGTTGTGCTATCTAGGCAGCTCGGATGTACACAAAATTTTAATATATGATAAAACAAGATCAATACTTTAAGGATAGGCAGTTGCCCTAAAAAGAGCATATACTGCATAAGTCATTGTTAGGTTGACATCCTCAATTATAGAAATGTATGCATTACAGAGATTCTTCTTGTCCCAACTTCTGTAAGAAAAAAAAACTGAAAACATATAAAATTGTTATTCTCCCAGTTATATTATATGGATCTGAAACATGAACTCTTAACTTTAAGGGAGGAGAAAAATTATGAATATTTGAGAATGAAGTTTTAGGAAAATGTTTCTACCAAAGAGAGATGGACAAACAGGTGAAAGAAGAAGGCTTACATAACAGTGAGCTACATGATCTTTATGGGAAACCAGATGTAATAAGAATAAGTAATATTTGAAGAGAAAAATTTTCGCCTAGACCGAGACTTGAACCCAGCACCTTTGGCTTTCCGGGCCAAATGTTCTACCAACTGAGCTACCGAGGCGAGTTGCGATCTAGATGCAAATTTTTCTCTTTATACGTTGTAATTCCCTCGCGCCAAATGCTTTGAAACCATTGCTTCTATCTTTGCATATGGCGGCCTCTTAGTTAAGAAGACATTAATTGGGAATTTAACACTACTTTATAAAGCCAGTAGGGCTTCTATTGAAGTTTTTGTTATTAATTTAACACTTCTCACTGAAGGATAAATTATATTTGAAGAGAAAAATTTTTTTACAACGTATAAAGAGAAAAATTTGCTTCTAGATCGCAACTTGCCTCGGTAGCTCAGTTAGTAGAGCATTTGGCCCGCAAAGCCAAAGGTCCCGGGTTCGAGTCTCAGTCTAGGCAAAAGTTTTTCTCTTCAAATATAATTTATCCTTCAGTGAGAAGTGTTAAATTAACCCGTCAGCGTGGAGCGACGTGACGTGTACGCAAGTTGAATTCTTCACCAAATGCGGAACGACGTGACGTGTACGCTAGCTACACGCACTGCTTTAAACTGTAATTACGACCTTTGTGTTTACATTAACTATTTACCGTTTATACAAATTTTATGTAGAGACTTCAAAGTTTATATTAGTGCATATATTAACTGATTACGGCCCTCAGTAACAAGTTAAAATAATTTTATATTTGCATTTATTCTTGCGGCCTCTGACATTTTTCTTAAATTTATAACTTGGTAAAGGATTTCTTATAAAACTAAATTCGCCTTTTTTTGTAGATTAACTTGTCTATCAAATTGAATCTATTTTCAAATCTCTTCATTTTTAATAATAATGTCGCAAAATTCAGTATATATAAAGGCCCAACAAAGTTATTTCCGATTTACGCTATAGTACAAGACAACTTGAGATATATATATATATTTCAAATGACGATATCCTTACATTATGGAAAGGTAGTTAGTCTACAATTCAGTCAGTATCTAAAAGGTAAAGTGGTCCACTACAGACCTTAGAAGGTTCTTGGGATATTAGGAGGTTAAGGCTCCCACTTTTTCTAGACTATCGGTACTTGATGTAAGCCGAGTACTTATCTCTGTCTGACGGCCCATAACAAGCATCTGGTACTCATTCCAGTTAGAGGCTGAGTCAACCCTGGGGTCACAGTGCCGCCTGAAGGTTTGGTTCAGTTTAAAAATCCTGATCCACCGGGACTCAAACCCTCGAACTTCCGGCTTGTAGTATGTTGATCTTTTAAGTCCACACCTCCAGTGAAACTATTATAGTCATATTTCATCAACTGGTTTCAGTTTGGAAACCAGAAGAAAGACATTGCAATTTAGGGTTGATGAAGGTCTTTTAGCACAACAGGTCTGATGTGTAGAAAGACAATTTTTTGAAGGCACATGACCTAAAATAATGTTACCAAAGTGTTAGAAAGACACATTTGGAGAAGGCTGCCCCCCCCCCTACAAGAAAGAAGGTCAGCGCATAGAAGCAATGTGTTTGTAATAAACATGAACAAAGTAAACACAAGGGAAAAATATACACTTATTGTTGCCCAGAGTGTCAAACAGCTGGTTTACATTTTGAAGATTTATCACACCAATTTTTGAAGTTCATTTTTTTTAAGACCCTTCTCTTTGTGTAAATATTTCGTTTTGTTGTTAGGTAAAGCCGGTTCTCTGAATTCTTCAAAGAATCTCTAGTGCAATTCACTGTGTCACTTATGTGAGAAATTTACAAAAAAGGACCTATTTCAACTGTGGCACAACAACCATAAATAAGTCTGCAAAAAATGCAGAGATGTTACGTGAAAACCGTAACAAATTTAATTAATTAAATATTATATTAAGGGTTCACCATAAACGAATTGCAAAAACATTTAAATTACTCAAGATATATCAAATTAAATGTGTTATTGGGATACTGGCACTGAACGACTGAGTTTAAATACCGGTGAACTTCCTCCCGCATCAGAGTATTCCCGGCCATTTAACTCCATCCGATTAATAATAAAAACTTCAATAGAAGCCCTACTGCTTTATAAAGCAGTGTTAAATTCCCAATAAATGTCTTCTTAACTAAGAGGCTGTCATATGCAAAGATAGAAGCAATAGTTTCAAAGCATTTGGCGCGAGGGAATTACAACGTATAAAGAGAAAAATTTGCATCTAGATCACAACTTGCCTCGGTAGCTCAGTTGGTAGAGCATTTGACCCGGAAAGTCAAAGGTCCCAGGTTCGAGTATCAGTCTAGGCAAAAATTTTTCTCTTCAAATATAATTTATCCTTCAGTGAGAAGTGTTAAATTAATAATAAAAACTTAAAGAATAAGTAAGTCTCATAGACTGCAGTGGGCAGGACATGTGGCACAAATGAGGAATGAAAGATGGGCATGGTAACTCCTAGACCAGAGTGAAAGTGACCAGTAGGCAGGCCACAAATGAGGAGAATAACATTAACCATGATTTGAGGGAAGTAAATTATACAGGAGATGATTGAAAAACATTAGCTCAGGATAGTGATGTATAGAGAGGTTATCTCCATGCAGCCATGAACCTCGGAGTTCAGTAGTGCCAGTGAATTAGTTAACATAGTTAAAATTTTAAGAAATAATTGAAAAGAAGATTTAAAAAAAAATAAGATGAGGTGTAAAATTTTATTACTCATATTTATATTCTGTTGATAATTTCACTCATAGTGTCACTTCCCATTAATTTTTATTCAATGTAATAATGATTTTATCACAAATTATTTCCAGATTAATAAATAAATAAAACGAGTCATGAATATCTCTCCTAATACACTCCGTGTTCTTCAAAGCACAGGACCTGTTTCAGGAAATGTTTTCTCTATCTTCAGCCAGCTTTATGACTCAAATTTTTGTCTTCACCTTCATTTTCTAAACTGCCATCTAGTGTTGATTTGATGAACTTTGAGATCAAATCTTGCTTGTTGGAAATTTCAAAATTCATCTATAGCTATGTTCTTTTGAATGTCTATCTCTTCCCAATCTGTCAATTCCAAGGACTTTGCCAAATGTTTGAAAAGTTTACTTTCTTTTTCATTTTATTCATTCTCTAGCAAACTATGGGCTGCAATTGCTGATTTCTCAATTTCACCATTTTTAATATTTCTAAAGTGTTCTTTTGTGCAAGTGTCCAAATTCCCTTTTGTTTTTCCTATATAAACCCTTGGATTTGACAATTTTGGAAAAGATATACATTCAGTAGAACAAATGTAGATCCGTGAATTTTGAAATTCCCAGCGAGCAGGATTTGATCTCAAAGTTCATCAAAAACAACACTTGTTGCAGGTAGAAGATGAAGGTGAAGACAAAAATTCAACAGTCGTAAAGATGGCTGTGTTCCTGTGCTTTGAAGAACAGAGAGTGTACGAGGAGAGATAATTATGACTCATTTTTAACTTTTATAGGAAAAATGACTATGAGGTTTAATTTAAGGCCTAAATTAAAATTCTTTATACCTTACCTCATATCCAGTCTTCTAATTATACCGGTGTCAAAACCTATGTGGTTTCATCTTTAGTAACATCTCGTTGACTGATGTTATGTCATTCAATAGAACTCCCTCTGTTGGTGAACTGATGAACCTCTGGATCAAATCAAATTCCCCGAAGTTTTTCTTTCTTGTTTTTTTAATGTGGGTTTTTTCCAAACCATATGCTCTTTGTAATCAATTAAACAAATAGAAAACAAAAACATCTCATGGTTTGGGAAAAAATCCACATAAAAAAACTTATGAATTTTGATATTCCTGGGGAATTTGCTTTGATCCAGAGCTTCATCCGTCCACCAACAGAGGGAGTAAGAAACAGTTCTCCTGAACGACATGACATCAGTCGACGAGATGTTACCGAAGATGAAACCACCCAGGTTTTGAAAGCGATTTAATTAGAAGACTGGATATGGGATGAGGTATAAAGAATTTTAATTTAAGTCTAAAACTTATTTTATTAACTTCAAACCCTCATAATGTTATTTCTCATAATTCATTTTATGAAATTCTTTTACAGACTTCAATTCCTCATGCATATGGAATGACAGATTGTGTTATTGATAATCTTCTCGCTCTAAGAAAACAATTGAAAGAAGATGGAATAAAAGTGTCTGTTAACGACTTTGTGATTAAAGCCGTCGCTTTGGCTCTACAACAGTGTCCACAAGTTAATGCGCTTCAGAAAGGAGAACAGGTAACCATATGGAAATAATTTTTTCAGTTATTCTTCCATTTATATTGGGATTGGTGATTTAGGGGTTTAGTTCCTTGCTTCTAGACCTGAAACCTGGCCAGGGTTGATGAATTTTAAAATTGAAAAAGAAACTAAACTTTTGAAACATTTGGCAAAGCCCTTGGATTTGACAGTTTGGGAAAAGATATACATTCAACAAATTTAGATCCATGAATTTCAAAATTCCCGGCTAACAAGATTTAATTAAATTTAATCTCAACATTCATCAAATCAACACTAGATGGCAGTTTAGAAGACGATGATATAGGGAAAAGTTCAACAATCGGAAATATGGCTGAAGACTTCCAGAAACCGCAGTCCTATGCTGCAAAAAAAAAATGGGGTGAGATAATTTACGACTTATTATATTTATTAACTTGAAAGCCTAATAATGTTAATTTCCTTAAGTTTATGAAATAAGGGAAATAAGCATGATTAAATTATCTAAGAAACTCTTGATAGGGAGCACCCCATGTGAGGATGTAAGGATAAGAACTAGACTAGACTTCCAGTTACATTATATGGGAGTGAAGCATGTCTCTTACTTTAAGGGAGGAGTATTTGATAATAAAAAGCTTAGGAAATTTTTTTGGAACAGAGAGAGACATACAAGAGAATGGAGGAAACTTTATAACAATGAGATACTTGATCTTTATGAGAATTCAGATGTAATCTTTATCTTGTAAGCCCATGTTTCCCTTAACAGAGATTTAGGCGCTCTCCCCCTACAGGGAAGAATTTAAACCATACTAATTTAATTACACTTGTTTTCATATAGATGTCATTTGAGTGGTCCGTGGTCAGCGTTCTGCCTCCTACTGATATCTAGGAAACCAAGGTAGTACTAGGATGGGAAAATTCGGTAAATTTTGCTTAGAGGCCTTTTCATTCAGGCTTAAGGATCTTTTATGAGCCTAAAAATCTTCAGACTTGGAACCCACGGCTTAAAGTCCTTCCTGGAGGACTTGCTCCCTGGATTTTTCCATCCTAAACAATCCATTGACCCCGGCCGGGTTTGAACCCACGACCCTCGGGACCAGAGGCAAGGAGCATAACCACTAGTCCACCGCAGCCGATTATTCAGATGTAGTAAGAACAGCACATGTGGCACAAAAGGGGAATGAAAGAGGAGTATGGTAGGAAAACCTGAGAAAAAGGTTGCAGTAAGTAAGCCAAAGAATTAGGTATGAGAATAATCATTATTTGAGAGAGATGAATTATGTAATGGGTGATAGGAAAGCATTAGCTGAGGATAGGGATGTATAGAGAGCCTATGTCCACATAGTCATGAACCTCTTGAGTTCAATAGTGCCAGTGAACGAGTGATATAGTCCTTGATGTTTTTATTATTAATTTAACATTTCTCAATGAAAGATAAATTAAATTTGAAGAGAAAAATTTTCGCCTAGACCGGGACTCGAACCCGGGACCCTTGGCTTTCCGGGCCAAGTGCTCTACCAACTGAGCTACCGAGGCGAGTTACGATCTAGACGCAAATTTTTCTCTTATATACGTTGTAATTCCCTATCGCCAAATGCTTTTGAAACCATTGTTTCTATCTTTGCAAATGGCGGCTTCTTAGTTAAGAAGTTTAACATTACTTTAAAAGCCAGTAAGGCCTCTAATGATGTTTTTATTATTAATTTAACATTTCTCAATGAAAGATAAATTAAATTTGAAGAGAATTAAATTTGAGTCCCGGTCTAGGCGAAAATTTTTCTCTTCAAATTTGATATAGTCCTTGTTTATTTTTTATTTCACTCACCTCATACTTCATAACTCCTCGCAGACCCAGGGTTTTGTCACATCATTTGTGACATTCTCAATGCTGTGTCACGTTCACAACTGATGTCCAACGGCCTTCTATCCTGCAGACTGACCTCCATGCCATCTGATGGCTGACCGACAAACTTCCAAATCTCTCCTTATAACCGGGTATTTCAAAATTCATAGTTGTATTTTCATTCTTGCATATGTAAATTTTTTCCCAAATTGTGAGTTCCTTCGGTTTTTCCAATTGTTTAAGTAATTTTGTTTTGGTTTCTATTCTGTTTTTCTGACCAGGCATGTGCAGCTATTGCAGATTTTTCGGTTTCTCCATTTTTAACATTTCTGGGGTGTTCCTTTAATCTTGTATTTAGATTAAGTGATTTTAAGAGAGTTGGTTGGTATCTAATGTCGAGCACTTGATAATGAAATCATTCGCTCTCTTGCACTCCAATATTTAGCAGAAAGGCTGGTCTCTTCTACAAAAGCTGGACAACGGAGCAGATGGTTTCTTTCCATATCTTCATTTAAATTGCAAAAAGGGCATTTAGGTGAATCTGTTATGCCAATTCTGTGTAGGTGTTTATTCAAGAAGTCATGTCCCGTTAGCAGTCTGAATGTTGCTACTGCAGATTTTCTTTGTAATGTAGTAATGTCATAAGCTTGTAGATTTTCCCATTCCTTTCCAGATGTTTTGGTGGTGTATTCTTCTCTAAGTTTATTGATATATTTATTTGAGATAATTCTTTTGATAGAGTGAAAGGAAACTGGAGTAGAAGTTGGGTTTGAAACAATTTTGCTACCCTTCTTGGCCAGAAAATCGGCTATTTCATTGCCTGTCACTCGACAATGGGCCGGAATCCATTGAAGTACAACTTTTTTATATAGACGGGATAACTGTTTTATCATTTTGTGACATTCTATAATTTTGATGCTTTTGGGTGTTGTGTCTCGTGTTATAGCAAGAATGGCTACTTTGGAGTCACATAGAATTACAACTTTTGTAAATTTTTGGATGTGATATAAAAGATTTTGTAAACTTAAGAAAATTGCTAGAATTTCGCCATCAAAGTTTGTTGAATTTGTGTTTAGTTTACGATAAAAGGAAAAAAGTGGACATACTGCACCAGCACCGGTGCCACCGTCATTTGGTAGGCTGGAGCCATCTGTAAAAATATGTATCCATTCAGGAGCAGGGTATCTTAGATTTATTATTTCCAGTGACATTTGTTTTAAAATATATGAGGGAGTTTCAGATTCTTGATGTCTTCTGTTAAATGAAGGTTATATTCAATTTCCAAAAATTCTAGAGGGTTGTTTCTCATCTGCATATTTTCTTTTGAATGTGGAAGTTGCAATTCTGTTTGATTTCTTGTACTATGCTTAAGAGCTTTGCTGAGATTTTAAACATACTTGTGGTTTTCTTTTGGGTCCAGTTATTATGGGGTAGCCTTAAAAATTTTTCATACTGTGTGATTGCTGTTTTCTCAATTTCAAATGCTATGTTTGGGTTATTTGTTAAGATTTGCATGGCAGTGATTGGTATTGTTTTAACGGCTCCTGTTATCAGGCGGAGGATTTGGTTCTGCAATTTATTAAGTTTTTCCACTTTAGTAGTTACTAGGATTTCTTCACAATAATGAAGTACAGGTTTTATATACATTTGGTAGAAGGTGTTTAGGGTTTGTGTGTTGCAACCCCACTTTTTCCCTGCTAATCGTTTTAATAATGGTAACCTTGTTTCTATCTTTGTACATATATTCTCTATGTGTTTCTTCCATGTTAATTTTGTGTCCAGAGTTATTCTAAATATTTTGCTTCATGTGTTTGAGTTAATAATTCACCCTCCAATTTCAGAGTGATGGGTAGTGGTTTCTTTCTTAATGTAAATAGTTGATAATTTGTTTTCTGTATATTTATCTTCATTAAGTTCTGGGATGTCCAATTCTCTAACTGTATTAGTGATTGTTGGGCTATGGTTATTAATTGTTGACTTTGGTTTTTCCGTTTTGAGACCCATATTACAACATCATCAGCAAAAAGTAGGGTTTTTGTTTGGAGCTTTTCTATATGCTTAGGTAGATCATTAATGTAGATATTTGTGCGCGCGAGAAACCCACTATAAATAAACCACGCTTCTGCGCCCATTTGTGGCGTTTAAAGACCCAAACCACGGTCTGCCTACCATTTGGGGCTCTTTTGAAAACCACGCAGACTGCTACCTTTAATCCGGGATCGGGTTTTGTAATTGCTGTTTCTATTAAGGTGGATCTGATTTCCAAAGAGGATATCTATCAAGAAATGGCTTCCTTGGGCCCATAGAAGGTAGCCGTTGATTCATCTTTCTTTATCTGATATATATATATAAGAATACTGATTGTTAGATACATACAGTGAGTGAACAAGATAATAACTGTGTTTCAAGAACGCTAATCAGCATGATAGTTGAGGAGCTCGGAATAGTTTCTTACTTGAGTGATTTTCATTACAGGATAGTAAACAACTACTTATACTTGAACAATGAAAGAGAGGTGTTGTTTAAAAGATAACTTTTAATATAAACAAGTTGGCTGAGTAAAAATAAATTAACAACAAAAATGATAGTATTTGATTAAACGATCAAAGTAGCCATACAGATAAATAAATAAATAAATAACACACCATACATCACGCAACATTCATACATGCGTCCGAGTTTCGGGGATCACTTCTTCCCTAGACTGCCGGACTAACTCAAACAGGCCTCTTCTTGGCCTCAGGACAACTTGTCTATGTAGAGTTCCATTTTAACCTTCCAGTCGCATCGTGACCTGGAATCGGATTCCACTCTTGAATCCGTTCAAACAACAAAACGCCGATTGCTAGGATGATCGAATGAATACTGTTCTGCAAGTGCACCATGTATATAAAGGTTCTGAGGTAGAGGGGAGATGCGCTGTAGACATGCGCGGCAGGAAGGATGAAGAGGGAAGGGGTAGCTACCAGGAGAACAGGATATTGGCATATTTCACAAATGTTCCAGTGTAGGGAGGAGAACGAAGATACCATACTGAGCCGAAAAATGCACTTTCGGTTCATATTGAAGAGAATGGTACTGAGTACAGAACCTTGTGGTAAACCTCGATGTGTTTGTTGGTATTTAGAGAGGTGATTATTATACTTTGTAGCGATGAACCGTTGGATGAGAAAATTACTGATTCAGAGTAGCATATTCCCTTGAATGCCTAAAGTCTGCATTTTTTCTAATAATTTATATCTCCAAATAGAGTCATATGCTCCTTGGAAATCAATAAACATTGCCAGAGTGTCTTCTTTTCTGTTGAAACTGTCTTTAATATCTTGACTTATGTGTACAATTTGTTGATTGTAATTCTCTAAATCCAGCTTGATTGGGTGAAAGTAAATTATTGGTTTCTAAATACCAATTTAATCGATTTGAAATCAATTTTTCCATAGTTTTAACAATTACACCAGTTAGTGCTATTGGGTGATAATTTGAAAAAGTATTTGCTGATTTTTTTGTTTTCAAAATAGTTATTATAATAGCTTTTTTCCAATCATCAGGAACTTTTGTGTTCCAAGAAAGATTATAAAGGGAGAGTAATTGAGTTTTGGCTTTATTGCCAAGGTGTTTGAGAAATTCTGCATGTATATTATCTGCTTCTGGAGATTTGTTTGATTTTAAACTATTAATGGCTATGTTTAACTCTTTAATGTTGAAATTCTTATTAAAGATATTATCTTTTGTACTGCTTGTTGATTTTATGTAATTTTTTAGGTTCTCTTTTATTATTTTTTGTTCCTTTTTGTTCTCTGAGGACAAAGTATAGGTGTTAGCATAGTGTTTGTTGAATTTGTTGGCTATTTCACTTTCATTTGTAATTTGTTTGTTGTTGTGGATAAATGGTGTTTTTTGTCATTCTTTTTTATTTTGTATATTGTGTACAAATCTATATGCTTTCTGGCCATCTTTCCTATAATCCATTTTTTGGAGAAAGTTATTAAAATTTTCTCTTTTATTGCTGTTCATTTCTTTTTCGAGTTGTGCGCACAGTTTCCTCCAATTTTGTATATCTTTTGGGTCTTTTGTTTTAAGATTGTTAAATGCTGCAAAATCAATAAGTTGTTCTCCATTTTTATTAATGATTTGTTCGCTGTTGTTTCCAACAATTCCTTGTAGTGGAGTGTTGCCAATTCTGGCATTTAAATTGCCTGCTATTATAATGTAATCCGATTTGTTTATGTTATTATATTGAACCGTAACTCCTGATACTGAAGATGAATGAAAAATTCATTCAAAACCAATGATCTTAAATCAAATAAATTTGAAATTGTATAAGGTGAGTTATTAAAAATATGTTCTCCACTCAATATTAAAGTACAATGTATTGAAACAGCTGTTAAATTAAATAAATATTATGAAAATCATATGATATTTATTCAAAATCAAAGTGGGAGGTAGCACTATGAGGTATTTACAATTTATGAATGAGTTGGAGAAAATGTTTTTAATATCTCACCTCATAAAGTTGCATGTTTTCATAATAACGGTTCCAAATGTAAATTTTATTTCCATCTTTAGTCTAACTTCAACTAAAAAAAAAATGATAGTTTTATTCATTAAATACATCATGGATTTTCATCAAGGAAATATTAAAAGAGTTTATTAATTTTGTATATGTTAAAGAATTTACATACCTTGGGTAAGTTAAATGTGATTCTTATAAAAGTTCTGGAGAGTAAATCTGGAAGTTAGAAGTTTTGAGAAAGAAGTTAGAAGTTAATAAAGGATGATAGTTGGTTGCCAGATAGAGAAAGCCAAGAATCAAATTGCACTATAGTGTTGAGTTGGTATACTTGGCATTTTTCTAGTACTACTTCAAGTATTTGGTATTTTAGATGTTAAATTAATATTGGGAAGCTAAAGCTATTACTATGATAGAAATAAGTAAATTAATAAACACAATTAAATTATTGTAAATCAATGGTAAAGAGAAACATTTTTGCCTGAACCGGGAATCGAACCCCGAACCTTTAGCTTTCCGTGCTAATGCTCAGACCACCGAAGCCTGGATTAGCTCGGTGGTCTGAGCATTAGCACGGAAAGCTAAAGGTTCGGGGTTCGATTCCCGGTTCAGGCAAAAATTTTTCTCTTTACCATCGATTTACAATAATTTAATTGTGTTTATTAATTTACTTATTTCTATCATAGTAATAGCTTTAGCTTCCCAATATTAATTTAATAAATAATGCTATAGCTGTGTGGAGTCCCTTCATGTCTTCTTCAGGTAGAAGCCATTCATTGTGTATTTGTGAATGATGATTCATTGCAATTGAAGGTGGGGCCAGTAGAGTAAAGGTAAAGGAAAGATTCTTGCTTGGATGGGAATGAAGCCTGGATTAGCTCGGTGGTCTGAGCATTAGCACGGAAAGCTAAAGGTTCGGGGTTCGATTCCCGGTTAGGCAAACATTTTTCTCTTTACCATTGATTTACAATAATTTAATTTTAGATGTCTTTAAAGCTTGTCTATTTGTTCTTTTTTAGACAGTATATCCTACAGAAGTAGATATTTCCGTGGCAGTAGCTACTGATGCAGGGTTGATAACTCCTATTGTGAGAGGAGCTGATGGAAAAGGCCTTGAAGAAATATCTTCAGAAGTACAGACATTGGCTAAGAAAGCAAGAGAAGGAAAATTACAGCCTCATGAATTCCAAGGAGGAACTTTCACGTAAGTTACTTAATTTAATCAAAATCAAAGCAGGCGGTCACACTATGAGGTATTTACATTAATGAATGAGTTGGAGAAAATGTTAATATCTCACCTCATAAAGTAGTCTGTTTTCACGATACCAGTTTCAAAAGTATAATTTTACTTCCATCTTCAGTCAAACTCCAACTGTCAAAATTTCGCTGTTAACATCATCTTCTGAACTACCATCTGGTGTCGATATTATGAACTTGGAGATCAAATTATTCTCGTCGGGAATTTCAAAATTCATGGCTCTATATTTATTCTTCTGAATGTATATCTTTTCCCAAACTGTTAATTCCAAAGACTTCTCTAAATGTTTTAAAAGTTTAGTTTCTCTTCCAGTTTTGTGATTCTATAGTAAACTATGAGCCACAATTGCCGATTTTTCAATTTCACCATTTTTAATATTTCTAAAGTGTTCTTTTGTACGAGTATCTAAATTCTTTTTATACTCGGACCAACAGATCTGTGCCCCTGTAGCGCTGGCATCGTTCTTCAAAAAGTACATGTCAATATTCACACCATTCCACCACGCTCCTCTCCCTCTACATCAAATAGAAGCCACTGTAACTGACCAAGTAGGGACGTTGTCAAACTTCTCCCGGTGTCAGGCTCTTGAATATTGAATAATGTAAGGTTAATTGTTACTTCTTCATATTTAATTTAAGTAGGTCTAATGACACTGATTGATTCCTATGATTAATGGATATAATTATAATAGTGGATATTTGTTGGTTAAATGGAAATTATGTGAAGGGAATCTACATATGTTGTTTTTAAAGATAAATGTTTCGTCACCTCATTGTCTTATTTGGTTTAGATTTGGAACGTAATCTTGAAGTCTTAGCAAAATTATAAAATTTTAGGAATGAACACACAGTCATGTACCCTCCTTCTTTCTCATTCGGGCTAGGGGCCGGCTATGGCAAAGTTACTACATGCTACACTGTTCACTGGTTGTGAAGAAACCATGGTCGCAAGAAAATAACTGATAATAATTAAAAGAAACCTCATAGTGTTTCTTCCTTCAAAAATATTAAATATGTTTTACTATTTTAACTGTCAATCGTAAAACATTTGCACTATTCCCAGAGACTTCTTCCACTCCCTATCACTGTAATTTAACATTTAGATTTAGGCTGGTATGCAAGAACGCACTTTTGCATAAAAGGTTACTCAGGTATAAATCATTGAGATTCCCATTTGCAGAAATCTGTTCGTGTGATAAATAATTGCCAATTAGAATGGAAATATTTTAGTCGTCAGCCGACCCGACTTACCACATTCAAGCGTGAAATTATGAGAAACTTGCCATAATATGACTGCTTCAACGTATTTTTTTTTTGTTTCATAAAATATTTGTGTCATATTTATGTCATTATTGTCTCTTACAACTTATATGTCTCTTATTTTAAGTAAATAGTTTGTCAATATTGTATGTTTCTTGAAATATGCCGTAAACATTTTGAGGTTAGACCTAATAATACATATGAAACTTGGTTAAAAATAATCTCTAATTAAATGAATTAATTAATTTTCTATTATTTTGTATGTAATTATAGTTAGTTATACATGAGTTTAAGCCTTATTGGCACTTTTGTTTGTTAAATAAATAATAATGAATTACATAACAGTATTTTTACTTTGGTTTTAATGGGGGTGATAATATGAATATCAGAGAATTAATAATTTACTTTTAAAATAAATCGGTATCAAACGGAAGTATAAATGGATGATTTTTGTATTATTTCATATGTAATTATAGTTACACACAAGTTTAGGCCTTATTGGCACTTTTGTTTGTTAAATAATTAATAATGAAGTACATAACATAATTTTTTACTTAGTTTTTATGGGGCACTCATATGAATATTAAAAAATAAATAATTTATGGGGCGATAATACAAATATTTAATAATTTTTATTAAAATAAATAGGTATCAAATGGTAGTGTAAACTAACAATTTTTGCTCATCACAATAACAAAGATTATTTATAACGATGATGGTACTCTGTGATGGTAATTCAACTTATTTAACAAATTTTGCGAGAAATTAGTTTATACCTATTTTTCAATTTTTTTTAGAGGCTTTCATGCTCTGTATATGTGTGTACATTTTGCAAATGGCAATTAATTTTGCTAAAGAATCGTCATTCATGGGTTAATGCTTGATAGGGGAATTTCATTACATCCCAGTATAAAATAATCACAACATTACTCTCATACTATGTATAAGTGTGTACATATTGCAATATAAAATAGTCTAATCTTTATCATAGAGATCCTAAACTTTTCCCATTGCATTATAACTCTGTCAAATATTGCAATGAGATATATATATTTTTTAATTTACACAAGTTAGTAGATAAACTCTGATTTTTTTCAGCAGACATAAAAATCTTTGGAAATATTGCATATATATATATATATATATATATATATATATATATATATATAAAACACTAGGCACAAATGGGTTAATACCCCTATCAAACAACAATACAGTACATTTGCTCATGCAATTAATTCAGATATACTTAATCTCCAGTTACATGGCACAAGAGGTCTAGAAGGCCCTTGACCTACCTACCGACTTCACATTCACATCTGTAAATCACAAAGGTGGACGATCATCTAGCCAGTATTAGGGTGACATGTAGTCAGCATATCAGTTCCCCAGTCATTATAGCTGGTTTTCTCAACCTAGAATTGCTACTTATTGTAGCTACCCAAATTCCAACAATGCTGGGTGGGCACCACACAGTGGGCCAGGAACGAAATCTAACTGGAAAAGCTATTTTCACTCATCCTTATCGATTTAACTTTTTTTTTTCACTCTAATATAATTGTTATATGACTGTTAACTTATCTGCAAAGGAGGGTAGAATTCTAATGTTTATTAAGACAATATAAACATTGGAAATTGCCGATAGTTAAAAACTAATCTGTGTACATCCCAGTTGTGTTATTAGCATTGTGTGCTCAGGTTAAGTGTGAGCTTTTCTTGTTATTCTGTATGGAGACTTCACCTCAAGGTTTCCAATTTTTATTGATATATTTAACATTTTTCTATATAACCAGATATTATGTTAAATACACGTGGAATCATACCTTCGAAACACTAACAAATTTACATTATCATCTTATTTTAAATTGAGCTACAAAGAAAACAGTTCTGAACAGTAGTACAAATTTCAGTTATAATACAGAGTGATTTAGGTACTTTAATTTTCGCACAATAACATGTGTGCAAAATATTGCGTTTTTTTAATTAGCTTTCTCATTACAGGAGGTGGCCAGCAACTGTGGCCTATTGTCACATGCAGAGAATTGTTTGATTTAATATCGAAAAAAAAAAAAGTGTTCAATAGAGGCAATAAGTAAACAAATTAGGGTTAGGGGGATGTTAGGAGAATGATTTAAACAAAATTAAAAAACAGTATTTTTTTTTAAAAAATGATTTTCTCAAATATAGGAAGTTGTGCGCGAGAAAAAAAAAAATCTTCAGAAATATTCTGATTGGCTAGAAGTGGATGTTAACTTTCCCGTTATTCATCATCATCGTCCTTTCAAGTATTAGGCCCAGTGGCCCGTTACGGTCTCCCGCCTTCTCCGAAAAGGTCGACCCACAGATCTTCTGCCTCGAGGAATGTAGTGAAGAATTTGTTTTGGTATTCTGTGATGATCCATGCGCTGAATATGGGCTAGCCAATTGTTTCTATATTCTTGGAGGTATTCAGATATAGGTACGATGTTTAACTCTCTGGCTATTGTTGAATTTTCTTTGGTGGTCTAGAAGGCTATAACCTGCAGTTCGTCGCAGAAATTTCATCTCCGTGGCTGTAATATGACGATCATCCTGAGTTCTGATGGTCCAAGCTTCACTGCCATAACAGATTATGGGTCTAGCGAGAATTTTATAGATTTTCATTCTTGTGTGTCTCTGCACTTTTGATGGTTTAAAAACTTGGTTGATAATTCTTAAAGCTTTATTATAGTTTTGTATTTTAAAGGATATATCACATTCCTCATTATAAGTTAGATTATATCCTAAGTATTTAAATGAATTAACTTGCTCTAATATTGAATTCTGAATACAAATTTTACTTCTTACTGGGAATTTCCCTTGAAAGGCCATAACTTTAGATTTTGTTGTTGATATTTCCATGTTAAATCGTTGGGCTATTATATTAAGATGATGAGTGGAATATTGTAATTCATCTTCATTATTGCCGAAAAGAGCCTGATCATCTGCATATAAGAGTGTGTCTAAAATTGTGTGTCTTGAGAGAGGAATATTACCATGAACTGTAAATCTCCAGTGTCTGATGATAGCATTAATGTATACATTAAATAGAAGTGGTGGTAGAGGGCATCCTTGTCTGACTCCGCAATTTATATGTTTCCAATCTGACAAATCTGTTCCTGTTTGTACTGCTATGATGTTATTTTTATACAGATTAAAAATTGTTTGGATCAGTTGATTTGGTGTTCCATCATCAGTTAAGATATCTAAAAGTTTTTGTCTGTCAACTCGATCAAATGCTTTGATGAAATTTCCCGTTATTAAGAATTAATTTAGAACAATGATAGTCGTTGGAAAATCCTGTTCCATTTCCTTATGGAATTGGAAGACCCAAAAATCTTTCGAAGAGGCTGGAATAAAAAAAAAGTTCACTTAGCAGGAATTCTCTCGCATTGAACTTGCTCTTGCAACATAAATATTACTTCGGTCATATGGTAAACGGGATACTGCTGATGTTTTAAAGAAATTACTCAAAAACCCCAAAAATAACCTCAAAAATAATAAGGAAGATGACAAATCACCCCGCTCAACTTCCCTATCATATGTCAGACGAAGCATTGTCTTTTTTGACAATAATATATCAAAATGCCAATATATCAACATGAGACTAGGTGCCAAAAAGAGAGGTTGTGATATGTACCCACCCTATAATGCTACTAGGGAGGCAAATTTGTTATGCTACCTTTCCCAAGACAATATTAGTGACAGATATTTCAGCAGAAATTAGACTATCTTTCTTTTTTTTTAGTTTTTATTCCAGCCTCTTCGAAAGATATTTTGGGTCTTACAGTTCCATAAGCAGGTGGAACAGGATTTTCAAAACGACTGTCAGTGTTCTAAATTTTTAGTAACAAGAAAGTTAACATTCACTTCTAGCCAATCAGAATATTTCAGTAGATATATTTTTTCTCACGCACAACTTCCTATGTTTTAGAAAATCGCTTTTCAAAAAATGTTTTTAAAAATATATTTTAAAACATTCTCCGAACATCCCCTAACTCTAATTTATTAATAAATGATCGCTTGTTGCCTCTATCGAACACTTTTCTTCATATGTTAACAGAAACAATTCTCTGCACATGATGGTAGGCCTCAGCTGCTGGCTGCCTCCTGTAATAAAAATGTCAATTAAAAAAACAATAATTTGCATACATGTTATTATGCAGGAATTAAAGTCCATAAATCACTCTATATTATAACTAAAATTTGTACTACTGTTCAGAACTGTTTTCTTTGTAGCTAAATTTAAAGTAAGATGATTGTGTAATTTGTTAGTGTTTTGAAGGTATGATTCCACGTGTATTTAACACAATATCTGATATTATGTATATCTTCTAAATATTTTCCTCTCAAACGTTAATAGTCTTAATTTATCTGCTTCTTTTAGTACCCGCATGGAAACTTTAATATAACAATAACCATGATTTGAGAGAGGTGTATTATACAAGGAATGATTGGAAACCATTAGCTAGGATAGGGATGTATGGAGAGCTTATGTCTGTGCAGCTATAAATCTATGGGTTTGATAATGACAGTGATTAGTTATTAGGCAATAGCATTATATTTCTAAAACAGAACTACAAAGCTACGATATAATGGTGTTTACAGAAACATTTGCAACGGAACCAATAGACATAGAAGGGTTTTATGGATTGCACCAATATGGAAAGAAGACCGATGGGAGGGGTTTCATGCTACCTGAAACCACACCTAGGGAGATTGAAAGTAATACTTAAAGATGAAAATGTACTTGTAGTAGAAACAGACCTATCAGACCGCAAGCAGACACGGAGGAAGTGATCGAAACTATAATGAGGGCACTCGCCGCCACAAGGAAAGACGACAATATCCTAATAGTGGGGGACATAAACTGCAGAGTAGACAAGAAAAATACTAAATCGGAAATCGGCATGGAAACTCTGAAAGAAGAGGGTTTCGATTTATCCAACAGAATAGATATGCCAACATACATAGCGCACAATGGAACGAGCGCCATAGACATACTGTTACATACAGGACAGATACGACTTATAGAACAAAAGGGAATATGGTCCTCAAGTGAAAACATGTGCCTATTGCAACGAAGGTAGTAATATCAAAGAAGAGGAAACAACAGGGAAAGAAAGATATACAGATCAAAATATCAAGAAAAGTTGACCTGAAAAAAATGCTGCAGAATGAAGGAATCATAGAAGAAATAAGGAAAAGAACTAAGGAAGACCAAATGGACACAGCACTAGATATGGCAAACGTCCTAATAAAAAGTCCGTAGCGTAGTGGCTAAGGCACTGAGCTACAAGCCGGAGGGTCAAAGTCCCGTTGGGGTCAGGATTTTTAAACTGACCCAAACCCTCTGGCGGCACTATGGCCCTGGGGTCGACTCAGCCTCTAACGGAAATGAGTACCAGATGCTTGTTCTGGGGGTAAAGGCGGCCGTCACGCAGGACTGACAACCCAGCTGACGTAAAGTGCCGATTGTCTAGAAAAAGTGCGAGCCTTAACCTTCTACTACCCCAAGGACCTCCGGGTCTGTTGTGGGATCACTTTACTTACTTACCTAATAAAAAGTGCTTGCCAACCTGCAACCAGGCGAAGGGCCCAACCATGGTTTGACAGGGAATGCTTTGAAGAAAGAAAAGCCACACTTCAGAGCCCTAAGCGTAGCAAATTCCAGAAAGAGAATAGAAGACTTGGAAAACTATGCCAGGAGGAGGAAAAAGTACAAAGCAACAATTAAAACCAGAAGAGGAACATACATGGGAGAAGAAGCTCGTTGGATGGCAGAAGACGCAGAAAAGAACCCATTCCTACCAATACAGAGGAAGGCAAAAACTGTTATGAAAGAGATACCAATAGTAAATTGGGGAGACCACTTCTCCAAGATTTTGAACAAAGGAAACCAAGCTGAAGCCTATGAATTAAACCCCAACGAACACACAACGACAACAGAAAAGGGAATGGAAATAACGGAGGAAGAAGTAGTCACATGCATCGGTGAAGAAAAAAAAAAAAAAAGCACCCGGCCCGGATCAAATAGTCTATGAACACTTGAAGGCGACAGCAGAAATAATGTCAAAAACATGGACAGAAATATTTAATAAGTGTCTGAGTACAGGAGTCACACCCCAGCAATGGAAGAAAGGCAACATTGAAAGTACTGCACAAAGGTAAAGGGAGCTCAGACGACATGAACTCTTATAGAGGAGTGGCGCTGGAAAACGTCATATTTAAAATATTCACGAAGATCCTAACAAACAGATTAACGACCATTATCCACCCTTACATACCAGAAAACCAATTTGATTTCAGAAGGGGGAAATCTACCCTTCAGGCAGCAGCAACACTCCTTCAAGAGATAAAATTCGCCCTCAGCAAGCCGAAAGGAAAGTACTACGTGATATTCATAGACTATGAAAAAGCCTTCGATTATGTAAACAGAGAAAAGCTGCTTCGAAAACTAAAGAATATGGTTGGAAATGATCACCCCATAGTTCGTATGATACAAGATATCTTGAGGCACAACTGGATGCAGATAACGTATGAAGTGACATCATCAGACGAAGTAAAGCAAACAAATGGAGTCATGCAGGGGGGACCCTATTTAGCCCACTGTTATTTAACATTATGACCGCAGACATCGGAAAAAATCTAAAAGGTTCAAACCTAATAATGTATGCTGAAGACATGGCAATAGGGTTAGAAAACAAAGAGGAACTACAAAGCGACATGAATGTACTGCAAAAATGGGCAATAAAGAACGACTTTGTCATTAATAAAAGGAAAACCGTACAAATGGTATTCAGGAGAGGAGGTAGAATCGCAGCAAACGATAACTTAAACTTAGGAGAGCAGCCACTGAAAATAGTAAACAAAGTCAAGTACCTAGGTCTTACATTACAAACAACCACGAAATCCTTCAACGAACACATACAGGAGAGAACTGCAAACACCATAAGAGCGATGTGTACCATAAAGAATATCACAACTCTATCACTGGAAACAGCCATGAGATTGTTCGAGACAGTGATAACACCAGTTGCAACATATGGTATAGAATTGATCTGGGATAAACTTACAACCAGAGATTTGGAAAGGCTGGAGAATATGAAACAAGATACCTAAAGAGGGCAATTGGAGCCAGCAAATATACACCAAGTAGGATGATCTACATGCTGACCAGAGAAACGTTCTTCGTAGAAGACTTGAGGCACAAGATGCTGCTACCTGCCACAGACCCATACAATGAAGTAATAGAAAGAAGGAGACAGAAGAAAAGAGAAATCGACAGCAGCTTCTTTGCAATGGACGCCATGGTAAATAGAGCAGATACAACCAAACTCAAAGACATGCAATAGTAGGACTGGCGATTCATGGATTCCATCACAAGATGTGCAAAAATGTGAAATATCATCAGTCAGATGAACGTGCATGTGCAAACAAAGTGAACAAAAGTGTGAAATCTACCATTTTAACAAATGTGAAAAAAGGACAGTGACGTTAAATGAACTCAAAAAGAAAGAACATAAACTACATCATATGCTCATTCCAGTGCACCTTTACTTATTATTATTATGAGTTATAAATATGGTACACAACTTTTACAACATTTAAAAAAACATAATTGAAGGTATAAGTGTATTTTTAATTGATTATTTATTGACCAAGTTTCCAGTGTAGGCATAACCTAAAATATAAAAATTACGTTAAAATATTTCAATAGCCGTACCATATTAAATTACTTATTTAGATTTCTTTTAGTTTAGGCATAAACCTCACACAGAATAATAGTGATAATCAAACAAAAGTCATAATATCGTAATTTTGTCTATTAATTTTGAGACATGGTAGGAATTTTCATTTGAGGATATGTTATCTTCACGAATATATAAAATTATTAAATACTATAATTGAAATAATTGTTAGTAAAAATTTAAAAATTATTGTAAATGGTGGGAAATAATTAGAAAAAATGAAACCCTAAGAATAGCCATATTTATTATGTAAATATCTATAGCCCTACGTATTTGGGAGTGTCCATATACCATAAAAATTTGTTCGATATTTCTTTTTAATTATTGTATAAGCCGTACCATATTAAATTACTTATTTAGATTTCTTTTAGTTTAGGCATAAACCTCACACAGAATAATAGTGATAATCAAACAAAAGTCATAATATCGTAATTTTGTCTATTAATTTTAAGACATGGTAGGAATTTTCATTTGAGGATATGTTATCTTCACGAATATATAAAATTATTAAATACTATAATTGAAATAATTGTTAGTAAAAATTTAAAAATTATTGTAAATGGTGGGAAATAATTAGAAAAAATGAAACCCTAAGAATAGCCATATTTATTATGTAAATATCTATAGCCCTACGTATTTGGGAGTGTCCATATACCATAAAAATTTGTTCGATATTTCTTTTTAATTATTGTATCTCATTTTGACACCATGTAATTACAGGAATTTTATTTTTTAAATTTTTTTTAGAAACAAATATATCCATTAGTCAGCAGCTGTCTGTTATAATACCCCTCAGGCAAGTTGGAAAGCATTGAACACTGGTTGCTGTTGCCAACTTCGTGAAAAAAGACATAAGTCGAGGTTTATTCTTCATTGGTGAGATTCTCACTAATTCGATATATGAATGGACAGTGGGATTCTGACAGAAATCTCAGCTCATTAGTGATTGGAAGTAATTGAGAAGAGAAAAATATCTCTGGCATGTGGCTCTTTATAATACTTATTCAGACTAATCTATTTTGAAGTAAAATTTTATTTTGTAGGGCATTGTTTCTTCATCTAATTGCTCTCTTACTGTGAAAATGCATTTATTCCAGTATTTATTGAAGGAGAATGGAGGTGGAGATTTAATAAGGAAACTGGTAAATTATTGAGCCTTAAGAATAAGATGGTTGAAAAAAATGAGTAATGAAAGAATGACTAAAATTATTTTTTTCTTTTCCCTTCGTTGTAAATGCTCAATACCACCCATGCCTTAAAGGGACTTGACCTGTCTAGAGAGGATTCTAATTTATGAATCACACACATATTTTTTTGACCACACAAGGACATGCAGGGCCTCTCCAGATGAGTGATGAGTTCAATGTCAAGACAATACAAACGTTTAAGACAAGGCTCATACATTTGTACTGTATGGATGATTATGATGGCCAGATGGTGTAGGAGATTATTTGGGCCTTAAAGTTTTCTGATATTGTCTCACAAGTGAAGAAAAATTCTAAAAAAACCTCACTCAGAAAATTTGGAGATTGAATCCGGGCCTGCTGGAATAGAGGCATTGACAATACAACATCACTGCAGTTGACCTAAAGTGATTTATCAACTCTAAAATTAAAGGTAGGATTTAAAGAGGATGGCTTGATGATGTAGAAAAGGTGTGGCCAGTGATAGAACTGAATAGAAGGCTGTTGTGCAAGAGACCAGGGTTGGTCTATACAGCCATGTATGACATTGTACAACATATTTTTATGTTTCAGAATCTCGAACCTGGGAATGTTTGGGGTTGATGAATTCAGCGCCATTATTAATCCCCCACAATGTGGTATCTTGGCTGTAGGAACAGGCCGTCTTGTTTTAGGTAAGTTAATTCTATGCAACATAACTTTTCCCTTTTTTCAATATCTGTAAAAAATAAGGCCTAAGGTTTAAGGATCTGCAATTCTTAGCCAAAGGTACCAGAGGGAGACAGGGTGGCCTATCCTCAGTTTGTTGATAATTTTAGGTGTATGGGTCACATTAAGTAAAAATTAAAATAAAATTTGTCGTTCAGTAAAAAGTGATAAGTTTAATATTTAGGATCAAAAATAAGCTTCACTGGCTATAAATGTAGTGCGACTCGCTGCTAGAGGCATAGTAGGATGAAAAGTTCATACCTTGGTGCATGGGAATTCATATAATAAAGGAGAGAAAATAATGTGTTTGAATCAGAATACTTGGTAGCTTAGTGGATAGAGCACTGGTGTATAGAACCAGAGACATCGGGTTCAAATCCTGATTCAGACGTATATATTTCTCTTCAAATAAAAAGACGTAAAGTGTTATATTAATCTTTTAACACTGCTTTTTTAATCATTTTTTTTTTGAGATTGGGAAACTTCTTACCTCAAATTTTTGTTGATTTGTTCTCGAACATGTTTCAATATAATCTTCTGTATCTGATGATGAGATTATATCAAAACATTTTCGAGAACAAATCAACAATAATTTGAGGTAAGATGTTTCCTAGTCTTAAAAGAACCTCAAAATATTACTTCCTAAAATAAACCACTACTTTTTTATCCAATAATGCTTATATTTTGCGGCAGTTTGCTACTATCAGCTTTTGGACAGCTATATACTGTGGTTTGAGTGAGCGTTGCAGCGATGAAGTCCACAAGTCCCTTTTAATGTCGGCTTGACGTTGATATGTAGGTGCATTTGCGGTTATTACGAGCCTATCTATTCTAATATCAGTGATGGGACTCCGGTTAGGTCAGTGGCAGAAGCATGGATTTCAGGGTTTGCCTTAAATTTCTAACCAATCCGTCTAATGAAAGTCATTAATATATTTTACGTAGTTTATTAAGGTAGAGTAGGACTGATCAAATACAACTTAGATAGGCGAAGATGTTGCTGGATCAATGTTAAGATGAGATATTTATCGATCCAACTTGTGAAATAGTTGTAAGTTTAAAATATATCTATATCAAATTTTATAAGTGAGCAGTATTCTGACAGAAAAATTTCTAAGTCCTTTTTTATCCGATGGCTGTAAGATTTGTAGGTCCCTAAATTTACATGGGCACAATTTTCTTGATCACTGGATACTTAGGATTATAATGATACTCATACTTGGAGTCGGAGTTAGAACGAAAATTTGAATTTAAAAAAGTTAGAGCGAGAAAAATAATTTCAGCTTTAATCACTACAGAGGAAAACTAGGTCTGTCCCTTCCATCTTAATTTTGTTCCACCATCACTTCTTACATTGGTTAATAATAGTTATTACAATTAATCTTATTGGTTAACTATCATTAAATACACTCCTAACTTGCTAGCCCATCCTCTAGATCTGTTCATGGTAGTAATCTCTTCGTCCTGGGTTCATCTTTTTTCCCACTCCATATCTAATTTAGTTTTAAAATGTTTCTTGGAATTTCATTATCATGACACGTACCAATCACTGTTACAAGGGTTGCTTGTTTAGAGTTGTTTATCATTTGTATTTATGGTCGTATCTATGAACGCATTAGACCGTAAAAGTCGTTCTGAGCATGCTGAGAAAGTTGCATCCAAAGACGTTTTTGCATACTCAAGAATCTGTTCATGCGATAATAATTGTTGAAATTCTTAAGCTACGTGGCTAGGTGACTTTGCGGATAACAAACCGTGAGCAACTCGATGGGAATCGATGGTATCCGATGTACTTGAAACCTTGCTGCCTGCCTAGCTGCTTTATCCAAGATGTCGGTGCTCTTATGTTGAAGACTTTGCGCTTTCAAGCATGAAATAATAATTGCTTCAATGTATATTTTTTTCTTAATTTCGTAAAATATTTATGTCATTGTCTCTTACGACTTATATGTCTCTTATTTTAAATAAATAATTGTTAATATTGTATGTTTCTTCAAATATGTCGTAAACATTTTGAGGTTAGGCCTAATAATACATACGGAACTTGGTTAAAAATAATCTTTAATAATTAAATGAATGAATGATTTTTCTATTATTTTGTATGTAATTATACATGAGTTTAAGCCTTATTAGCACTTTTGTTTGTTAAATAAATAATAATGAATTACATAGTAGCATTTTTAAGGGGCGATAATACAAATATCGGAAAAAGTCCAGTAATTGGCGCACACAAATTCTTCTAAGTTCCACAGAATCGCAGTGTGCATGCGCGAGTTGCAGGAGTTCCTGTAATGGTTAATGATGAGGATGTTGTCTGCCAGGATATCTGTCTCTGTACATTTGTGCAGCTGGATGTGCATTTTCTCTTGCCTCACCATTTACATATTGCTAATTCATTGAATGCATAAACATTAGCCATAACAATGTTTTTATTATTGATTTAACATTTCTCACTGAAAGATAAATTATATTTGAAGAGAAAAATTTTTGCCTAGACCGAGACTCGAACCCGGGACCCTTGGCTTTCTGGGCCAAGTGCTCTACGAACTGAGCTACCGAGGCGAGTCACGATCTAGACGCAAATTTTTCTCTTATATGCATTGTAATTCCCTATTGGTAGCTCTGTTGGTAGAGCAATTGGCCCGGAAAGCCAAGGGTCCCGGGTTCGAGTCTCGGTCTAGGTGAAAATTTTTCTCTTCAAATATAATTAGCCATAACGTTCATGTCAATGTAAACATTGTTGCTCCTACAAGATTCAAAGCAACAGTGAAACAGACTGGTATCACGGGCACGCACATGAACACACTAATTGTACAATATTTTAAAAATAATGTTTTTTGTGTAAAGAAATTGCATAATTAGTTTAATTCAAAATAAGTTAAACAATATCGCTAAGTCAATTAAGTAACTGCATAAACAATATCCTCCTCTGAATAAAAATAAAAAAATGAAATAAAAATAAAAAACCAAGAAGAGAGATTTGAACCCGGCATTACAACATTGTGTCTTAAGGATGCTACTGACTGAGCTATTATTGCAAACAATGTCTGACTATGACATCTAATATGTATTATTGCATGACAAGGCACGAAATACAGACTGTCAGTGGTGCACTGGTTCTTGCCGAAAGATGAAATGTTGACAACAACTTGGCTCAAAATATTGAAAATGCTGCTAAAACTAGTGTTATCCTACTATTGGAGCAGAACTTAAATATTTCCAAGACAAACCATATTCATTGCTGATTAATGTGTCTGAACGTCCAGTTTAAAAAAGTCACATAACTTCAAAATTTGGCTTCACACACCGCAAGTTCCTTATCTCAGATTGCTCGTCCAACTCTCCTCTACAGTATCAGAAAGTTTGTCGGTGTTATTCATTAACACCCTGTCTATATATATATATATATATATATGTGCATATGGGACCTACAGCTTTACATGGGATCCGAACCGTGGTAGAGACCTGGTATACTTCAAATTTGAAAAGCATATTCCTTCTCAGAGGTGAAGGAATGGTTTGACTATCTGAATAATCAATCACCAGACTGAACGGGATTTGAACCCTGAACATCTTGCATTGAACTCTAACACCTTGATTATTACACTTGTGTGTTTATATATATATATATATATATATATATTGTGATTTGAGAATTATATATTGGGAAGAAGATTAAATATTTTAAAATTAATGTTGGGAAGTAAACATTATGAGGTTATATCATTAATAGTGAGTGAAGAACATATTTTTAACGACTCACCTCATACAATTTCAAATTTCTTTGATACCGACGGTTTCAGAAGACATTGTCCATAGAGAAATCAACAACCAGAGAATTTCATCAGTGGAAGTCATGACTGAAGAGGGACAAGATGTCATCTGAAACTGTCGGTAACAAAGAAATTTGAAATTGTATGAGGTGAGTCGTTAAAAATATGTTCTCCACTCACTATTAGGAAAATTAAATGTTTATTCTGGGATGCCAGAGTGGCACAGTTGGAAGCATGCTAATGTATAGAATTAGAGCTCTCAGGTTCAAATCCCAGCTCAGACATGAATTTTTTCCTCATATCATAATTGATCTTCATTGCTAAATGTCAAATATTTAATTATAACATCTAAATAATCAAGCATTGCTGCTATAACAGTAAAAATTATCTTTAAAAATGCTTACTTGTTGTAGTAGCCACTAGATAGCAGGAATTTCAAAATGCATTAATTGTGTTTTATGTCTTTTGGGTTAAATGGCCGTGGTCTGGTTTTATTAACACTCAACGTTTCATCTACTACTGCGGTAGACATCCTCAGGAAATTGTGTGTGCTCTATGATCTCCTAACTCTTCAACTGTTGGCTGCAGACTGGCTGTGCGTTGGAAATCGTGTCCTTATTTATAGTTGAGTCTTGTGTGGTGATGTTTTCTACACAGTCCATTACTTTGGAGCTATTTTATTCTCGTATTATATAGTGCCGGGATGCAAATTTTATTAATATTCATGGTTTCTTCTTTCTTGTTAAAGAAATTTTTGTGTTTATGAATTTCAATAGCTTCTCTGTGAAGTCTGGTGTAGTACTGTTGTGTTTTGGACAAAACTTGTTTTTCTTCAAATTGTATGGCATGTTCTTTGTTATTCACTAAATGTTTCGCTACAGACAATTTTTCGGTTTGTTTTAACCTACAATTTCTCTTGTATTCTTGTACTTATCATCCGTTTTGTAGTTCCTATGAACACTTCACCACAACTACAAGGAATACGATATATACCAGCAGTACTAAAAGATTCTTATTATAATATTATAATTATATTGTGAAAAGAAAAATTAATGTCTGAACCAGGAATCGAACCATGGACCTCTAGTTCTTCAGACTAGTGTGCACAGAGGTCCACGGTTAAATTCCTGGTTCAGACATTAATTTTTCTTTTCACAATATAATTATAATATTATAATATGATCCATTTGTTGGAACTGTGTTAACATAACAGTATTGAGAAATGTTAAATAACATCGTTTACTGCTTATAAAAGTGGTGGTGTAAAATTCTCAAATATAGATACTTCTAAACGAAGCCGGCCGTCGATGGTGGTGTCACCTACCTGACAGTGGACGAAATTAGAATTATAGGTTTGTATATGTAGAAAGAATTGTTAATGGTTGTGCCAGGTCTGGAATGGTGTAGTGGGCTGCACACTAGTCTGGAGAATTAGAGGTCCACGGTTCGATTCCTGGTTCAGACATTAATTTTTCTTTTCACAATATAATTATAATATTATAATATGATCCATTTATTGGAACTGTGTTAACATAACAGTATTGAAAAATGTTAAATAAAAGGTTCTTGTTTATCTTTGGCTGGATTTAATGCATTGCTAATTTTATATGTAGGCTTGTAGATAGTCTGGATCCTATGTTTTTTCAGAATTCGTCCTACTTTGTCTGTTATAGATTTAACATAAGGTAGAAAAAACTTACCTTTAATTTTTTCCATAGTTCTGTTGTTAGTTCCATGTTTTTTAGGATTTACTGCATAACAGAAATTGGTTTTGCTATATCCGTTTGCTTGGAAGGCTGTTTGAAGATGATTAATTACTTCTTGAAGATATTGGGATTCAGAAATCCTGTTTGTCCAGTCAACCAGAGTTTTTATAATGCCAAATTTTTGCCTAGGATGATGATTTGTTCAGGTACCTGTCTGTATAAGTAATTTTCCTGTAAACTCTTTGTCCAAGTGTCATATCTTTGTTTTCTATTACTAAAACATCCAAAAACGGTAATCTGTTGTTTTCTTCTTATTCCAGAGTGAATTGAATACTAAGGCAAATGCCATTTATGTGTTCCATGAAGTTTTTAATTCCTCCTTCCCATGTGACGAAAGTGTCGTCCACATATCTTGCTATAATGTGGATTTCAATGTAGCGTTGTCTAAAACCTGTTTTTCAGATTTTTCCAAGTAAAAGTTGGCTATTACTGGGCTTAATGGACTTCCTATGGCGATGCCATCTATTTATTCATAAAATACTCCTCTCCATTGGAAATAAGATTCTGCAAGACAAATGCGACAAGGTGATACAATGTCTGTAGGAAAAAGTTGTTGCAAGTATATCATTGTGTCTCCAATAGGTACCTTGGTGAATAATGAAACCACATCAAAGCCCAGTATTCTGTCGTCCAGCTTTAGTTTTAATGTGTCAAGTTTTTCTATGAAGTGTGTTGAGTCTTTTACATAGGTATCTGTTTTTCCAATGTATGGTTGTACTAGTGAGGCTAGAAACTTGACGAGTTCGTACGTTGGTGATCCAATGGCCAAAATGGTAGGATCACCAACGTACGAACTTGTCAAGTTTCTAGCCTCACTAGTACAACCATACATTGGAAAAACAGATACATATGTAAAAGACTCAACACACTTCATAGAAAAACTTGACACATTAAAACTAAAGCTGGACGACAGAATACTGGGCTTTGATGTGGTTTCATTATTCACCAAGGTACCTATTGGAGACACAATGATATACTTGCAACAACTTTTTCCTACAGACATAGTATCACCTTGTCGCATTTGTCTTACAGAATCTTATTTCCAATGGAGAGAGAGGATATTTTATGAATAAAATAGATGGCATCGCCATCGGGAAAAAGTCCATTAAGCCCAGTAGTAAGTTAATAGCCAACTTTTACTTGGAAAAATCTGAAAAACAGGTTTTAGACAACGCTACATTGAAATCCACATTATAGCAAGATATGTGGACGACATTTTCATCACATGGGAACATGGTAAGGAGGAATTAAAAACTTCATGGAACACATAAATGGCATTTGCCCTAGTATTCAATTCACTCTGGAACAAGAAAAAAACAACAGATTATCGTTTTTGGATGTTTTAGTAATATGAAACAAAGATATGACACTTGAACAAATAGTTTACAGGAAAATTACTCATACAGACAGGAACCTGAACAAGCAGTCAAATCATCAACTTAGGCAAAAATTTGGCATTATAAAAACTCTGGTTGACTGGGCAAACAGGATATCTGAACTACAATATCTTCAAGAATTAATCATCTTCAAACAGCCTTCCAAGCAAATGGATATAGCAAAACCTATTTCCGTCGTGCAGTAAATCCTAAAAAACATGGAACTAACAACAGAACTATGGAAAAAATCAAATGTAAGGTTTTTCTACCTTATGTTAAATCTATAACAGACAAAATAGGACGAATTCTGAAAAAACATAGGATCCAGATTTTCTACAAGCCTACACATAAAATTAGCAATACATTAAATCCAGCAAAAAGATAAACGAGAACTTTTAAGTACTGCTGGTATTAAGTTATGTATGCTAGGAGTTATGAAGTATGAGGTGAGTGAAATAAAAAATAAACAATACTGCTGGTATATATCATATTCCATGTAGTTGTGGTAAAGTGTATATAGGAACTACAAAACAGATGACAAGTACAAGAATACAAGAACACAAGAGAAATTGTAGGTTAAAACAAACTGAAAAAACTTCTGTAGGAGAACATTTAGTGAATAACAAAGAACATGCCATACAATTTGAAGAAACACAAGTTTTGTCCAAAATACAACATTACTACACCAGACTTCACAGAGAGGCTATTGAAATTTATAAACACAAAAATTCCTATAATAAGAAAGAACAGACCATGAAGATTAATAAAATTTGCATCCCGACACTATATAATACGAGAATAAAACCTATGACTTATGCCAGTGACAACCAATCAAAAAATAGCTCCAACGTAACAGACCTTGTTGAAAACATCGCCACACAAGACTCAACTATAAATAAGGACACGATTTTCAACGCACAGCCAGTCTGCAGCCAACAGTTGAAGAGTTAGGAGGTCATAGAGCACACAGAATCTCCTGAGGATGTCTACCGCAGTAGTAGATGAATGTTGAGTGTTAATAAAACCAGACCACGGCCATTTAGCCCGACATGAATCAAGACATCTGCTGTGAAAGTCTACAATTTTATTTCATTAATTTTTGTTTCTTAGTTTTTTTTATTGAATGTAGATCTTTTCCCAAACAGTGAGCTCTTTATGTTTTATTAATTTAGTCTTTCTTTCGATTCAATGTTTTTCCGACTAAGCATGAGCAGCTGCTCCAGATTTTTCCACTTATCCATTTCTGATGTTGCTAAGATGTTCCTTCACTCTGGTTTTCAAATTTCTCTATGTAAATTTTATCACAATCTCAGCATTTAATATGATAAATTCTTAATTTTTTTTTCTGTTTTTATTGGTTTTAAATAATTTTTTAATAACTGGGGATGTATTATATTTGGATGATGGCCTAACCCATAATGTTACAGTGATGTGCTACAATCCCTATTCTTTTGTTTACAGATGATGATAAGAAGCCGGTCACGAAAATGAAAGTCACATTATCATATGATGGTCGTGCTTTTGATGAAGAAATTGCATCTGAATTTTTAGATGCAGTAAAAGAAATGCTGGAAGATCCATCAATAATGTTATTAGGTGGGCAGAGGGGTCTCAGACAGAAACTTGGTCTTTGAACATAATTAAAAGCCATTCATTATGACACATCATAACTAATGAGATTTTGTAGTAATTGCTTGGTAGGTATCAAAGATTTCTTTTCCAGAAGTAAATTGGCTTTAAAAAAGTGAGATGGAGAGAGTTTAGAAGTTTTCTTCTTTGTTTAATATCTGATTTCTAGTCTTTGTTTTCAAATATCCTTTGTTTAGTATTGGTTCATAGCTCAAAATTTATTAAAAAGCTCAAAGCATTGTCATTCCCTAGTAATTTATGTCATTTCCATAAAGTGATTGCATTTCTTGTTGAAGTGAAAAATGTACAGACTTATTTAATGTTGAATAGATGTAAATAATATATTGTTACATTAATTTATTCATTCATTAAATTTTTGTTCCTTTAACATGTTCAAATCCTTCTTCTCACAGGTCTGGTAAGTTTTGGTCTCCTTAACAAGTGTGACTGTATATTATCCTCTTCAAATATAACAAAAATATATTGTTTTATTTTAGAAAGAAAAAATAATGCTTCCGAATCCCAGTTCTCTTTGCATCAGTATGATACCAGTTACACCATTTGTGCATCGATATGAACGTCCACTTATACAGTTCTCTTCCATCCTAAGGCTGGCACTACCAGCACCACCATCCGATGACTTCTGTTCTAAGATATTTATTGACAATTTATAGATTACTTTTAAGCGGTAAAGGTTCATATTTTAAATTAACTTACTTTTATTTAGGATGAAAATTAACACTCGAATGATGTAATTGGTACCATACTGATGTGTACAGTCAGTGATCCAGGGTTTGAGCATTAATTAAATGTATGTCCAATCTAAATTAAAACTATGTTTGTTTTTTTTAATGCCCAAGGTTTGTCCTTTTGGACATTTCTGGTGTTCTCTCCTGGCATTGGCATAATTGTAACCCACTTCTGATGTTGGGGCGCCTGGAAGGCGGGGTTACGTTGCCCCGATGATATGATGGGTGATGATGATAGTGGTGCACCAGGAGTCCTTAATCCTGAGCTTAATCTAAGATGAATAATGATGATTGCGATGTCCATATGATGTTCGGGGACCATTTGGGCCTTAAAGTTTCCTGACATTTGTCTTACAGGCGAGGAAACTGCCCTGACCGGGGATTGAACCCGGGCCCGCTGCGTGACAAGGTAGCACGCTACCTCGAGACAACAGCAGTGGACAATTAAAAGTATTGACGATTTTTATTATTAATTTAACACTTCTCATAGAAGGATAAATTATATTTGAAGAGAAAAATTTTCGCCTAGACCGGGACTCGAACCCGGGACCCTTGGCTTTCCAGGCCAAGTGCTCTACCAACTGAGCTACCGAGGCGAGTTACGATCTAGATGCAAATTTTTCTCTTATGTATGTTGTAATTCCCTCGCGCCAAATGCTTGAAACCATAGCTGCTATCTAGGCGAAAATTTTTCTCTTCAAATATAATTTATCCTTCTATGAGAAGTGTTAAATTAATAATAAAAATCGTCAATAGAAGCCCTACTGGCTATAAAGTAGTGTTAAATTCCCAATAAATGTCTTCTTAACTAAGAAGCCGCCATTTGCAAAGATAGCAGCTATGGTTTCAAGCATTTGGCGCGAGGGAATTACAACATACATAAGAGAAAAATTTGCGTCTAGATCGTAACTCGCCTCGGTAGCTCAGTTGGTAGAGCACTTGGCCCGGAAAGCCAAGGGTCCCGGGTTCGAGTCCCGGTCTAGGCGAAAAATTTTTCTCTTCAAATATAATTAAAAGTATGTTTAATTCTGGAAAGTGTTGATTAAAAATATAACATCAAAAAATGGTTTTTCATATTTCATCATCTAATGCGCATTTTTTTTTAGTACTGCTAGTTGGAAGGAAGAAGAAGAAGAAGCTAGTTAATTTAGAATTTTGTATCCCAGTACAGTTTGACAATATTGCCATTTTTTATTGATGTTATCTAGCTTCTTTCCCATCGAAGCACAAATTCTCCTCTTATCTTACTCTCTTGACCCCTCATCCATTATTCACAAGGTAAGAGGAGAATTTCAGCTTGGATGGAAAGGAAGTGATAAGAGCATCAGCATGTAAAGCTGAAGGTTCGGAGTTCAATTCTCACCTCAGGCAGAAATTTTTCTCTTTACCATAATTACAATAGTTTAGTTGTGTATGTTAATTTATTTATTTCAATCATAGTAACAGCTTTAGCTTCTTAATATTAATTTAATAAATAATGCTCTAGCTGTGTGGAGTCTCTTTGTACCTTCTTAATGCAGAAGCCAATCAAATGTGTATTTGTGAATGGTGGTGGTTCATTGATTTGGATGTGGGATCAAGATACAAAGTAAGAGGAAATTTTGTGCTTGAAAGAGAAGGAAGCCTGAATTAGCTCAGTGTTCAGAGCATCAGCATGTAAAATTGAAGGTGCGGGGTTGGATTCCTGGTTCAGACAAATTTTTCTTTTTACCATTGATTACAATAGTCATGTCCTGTTTTTAATCCGATCTTGTTACTGCTTCCTTCTGTAACATTTTGCTGTTTATTGATCATTCTACGAGGGCGGATCGGAAAGTAACGCACAATAATTTTTTTCTGCCTTGGTATTGCAGCTAGAATGTTGAAATTTCACAGAGATATAGTTTGAAGTTTTCACTACAGATGGTATTTTTTTCTCAGGTGCACCTCTTGCGAGAGAAGCTTGAACTATGCAACAAAGATGGCGCGCATGCTACAGTTGTCCACCTGTGAGGAATAGAGAAGTGTTGTTCGATTTTTGTGGGCCAAAGAGCATAAACCCAGTGAAATTCACAGGGACATGCGTGGCGTGTATGGGGATGATTGTATGGACCATAGCAATGTCTCCAGGTGGTGCACATTCTTCCAAGAGGGACGCGTGAACCTTAGTGATTCGCCACGCTCTGGCCGGCCGACAACAGCAGCAATCCCACAACACGATGGGAAAAATGTGTTGAGAAAGTTGGTGACTATGTCGAAAAGTAGGTAAAAGATGTAAGTTCATTTGTAATTTTTTTCCTTTTTTTTACTATTAAACTTTTAAAAAAAAATTATTGTGCATTACTTTCCGATCCTCACAGTTGGACGACTGCAGCATGCGCGCCATCTTTGTTGCATAGTTCAAGCTTCTCTCGCAAGAGGTGCACCTGAGAAAAAAATACCATCTGTAGTGAAAACTTCAAACTGAGAAATTTCAACATTCTAGCTGCAATACCAAGGCAGAAAAAAATTATTGTGCGTTACCTTCCGATCCGCCCTTGTAGATTGATATTGGACCATTGTTTATCTGTGTTAGCATTTTATTTATTAACTTTTTTATTTTATTTTTTGCTAGTAGATTTGTCATGTCGTTACATGGGAAGGTACCCACTGTATTGCTACTTATTTAATTTCTCCTTTCTTTTGACACGCTTTTCCAATTCCATGTCTTCATTTGTTTTAAATGTTCTTTTACATCTTATGAATATCTGCTCTTCTAATTTATCCCTTCACTTCTATAAGAGCCTTTATCCACACCAGATATTTGTATCCAGTAATGTTTGATCCCAATTCTATAATTTTCCTGATATATACACAATCCCACCACCTCTCTTCCTAGGTGATATACACATTCTGTTCACATCACCAATCCAATTCAATCTTATTATTTTAATTAGTGTGTGTGTGTGTTCTAATGCAATCCACTGTACTCTAAGTGCTAGGTGGATAAATTATATTAATGTGGTCTATTTTCTATTTATTATTTACGCTCCACTTTGGTACACCATTTTACATAGAGATGTATTCTTGCATTGTTTACAAAGAGGATGAGTATGTGATTTGTAATGTAAAGTGTGTTGTGTGAGTTATGATGGAGAAAATTAAACCCGATGCTGGCCTATTCTGTCAAAAATCACCAAGTGGGCCATCAAGCTTTAATGCCCCCATCCAATGGACGAATCGCTGTCAACAGTACCACATGCCTTGCAGAGAGGTTTTGCAATTTAATGAAGGAATCTGGTGCACAATCTAGTAATTGAAAATTATACATCATCACTTCTTCTGACCTCATGATTGAAAATTTTGCAACTAAAATAATTAGATTAAATTAATTTAACAATTAAAATTTTGAATCCACCAGGAATCGAACCCGGGGCTACTACTCAAGGAGCACCTCCTGACTCAGCATGGTGGACACTACTTTAATTAGTGTTGTGCCCATACTTCATAACAGTGGTCTTTATAGGAAGCCAGATATAATAAGAACAGTCAAGTCTCATAGACTGCGATGGGCAGCACATGTGGCACAAATGGGGAATGAAAGATGTGCATGGAAGCTTCTTGTAGGAAAATCAGAGGGAAAATGCCCAGTTGGTAGACCAAAAATGAGGTAGGAGAATAACATTAACTATGATTTGAGGGAAGTAGATTATACAGGGAACAGTTGGAATACATTAGCTCAGCATAGAGATGTATGGAGAACTTATGTCCATGTGGCCATGAACCTACGGGTTTGATAGTGCCAGTGAGTTAGTTAGTTAGTTAGTTGTTATGCCCATATCTTGAAATAACTCCAACAATTCTTGATTGTAGTGTCTTCTCAATTGAATTGATCATTGCTGAAAGGCCCTTTCTCCAATAGTTAAGTACAGATCCAACATCCTTACATACAGGGATCATTCTCATTCCTGCAATTTTTTTTTTTTTTGAGCATCTGCATTCAAAATGAAATACTTGTATAATTTCTATCTGCAATTCATCAAAATACTTTTTAGTAATAGGATTTTTATTAGTACATCAAAATATAGATATTTATTTCAATCATCATTAAAGAAGTGATGAAAATATCAGCTCCATGTCGTGTGCAAGGTCCATTTACGATAATACAGACCAAAATAAAATAATTGTTTCGGTAATAAATAATTACAACAAAAACATTATAATGGATTCTACATATTTCTTGAGATTTGTGCATGGAACAGGATAAATGTATTGAGCATTAGATCAGTGAACACAGCTTCTGAATGACTGTAGACAACAAACTCAATGCCATCTTGAATATTTTTGACAGTTTGTCATTTTGGGATAATATTTAAGAGCACTGACATATAAGGTAAGATTTTTTTTAAATTAGCAAGGTATTTTGGTCACTTTAATGGATTACATATCAGGAAGTATTTATTTAATTAAGGTCTGTCAGATATCGTAAAATGATGAAGTATTATAGCTGTTATCTAGGTATTTCATGATATTTTACAATTAATATTTAAAATTATGAGAAAATGTTATCCAAGTTTAAAATGTTACCTCCATGGATGTCACCCACATGGATTACAGTTATCCATGGAAGTGACAATACTATGAATGCTTTTTAGTAACTTAAATAATATCAATGTAATTAATTTTATGACACAAGGTAATTATAGTACCCAGGTAGAGACAAGACGTAAGAAAAAAGAATGTGATTGGGAAAAAATTAAGTCCAATCCACAGTTGTATGAATTGTTGGCTAAAGCAAAAAGAAGAAGAGGAAATTCTACCAATTGATCAAATATCAGAAAGAAAACAGAGAAAGGAATGGCATAAGTGGCAAAAAAATTGCAGAGAGAATAGAAAATGCAGTTACCAGACGTAACTTGTAACTGCGAATTGATCGAAAGCTGTGATTAAATTTGTCTGCAAAAAGACAGAAGTATTTTATATAGACCAAATTGTCATCGTAATGGATTCTAAGTATTAGATCAAGTTTTGAGAAACAAAAAAATATGATGATGAGTACACAGAGTTTGTTTGGCCATAATGTGAAGATATTTTGGAGGTAAATGATGAAGATATTGTCGTTATTGTACCACAACCACATTGTGGTCGAAGAAATGTGTTTACCTTTAAAAATATTTTGTTCAGTTCATTCCCTCATCTTTGCTAAAATTACGCTTACGTACTGCTGTTTATGTTGCTATCGTTTCTTTTTTTTGTTAAAGATGATTCATTTGTTCATTCTTCATCACATCCAGCTGCTGCATACTTATGCTTATTTCACTTTAGAAGAATCCATATTGTGTATAAGTTGCATTGATGTACATGCAGCTTATGTGGGCATTTTTAATTCCTTGTTTACCTAACATGTCAATAACCCATCAAGATGAGTGCCCAATTAGATCAATAGAGAGGAAAAGATCTCCCAGGTCTCGAAGGCTCAAATGCCATCAGAGTCAAAAAAAAAAAAAAACAAGAATTAGCCAAGAGAGACTATATACAGAAGAGATAAAAGTAAGGAGCAAAACACAAGTAAATGGAAGCAATAGTTTGCTCAGCTTGGACACCTTTTGGTTGCCATCCACATATCCCCTAGATGGGGAACCCTGAGGAGATGATTCATTTGTTTATTTCTTGCCATTTTTGATTTGTTTATCAATGTTATTTTTTCTTTAATAATTTTAAAAGTTTCAGTTATTTTATTTTGTAAGAATTTTAGAAAACTGTGATACTACTTAATATGTGTTAGGTAAATAATGTTTGAATAAGACTAATTATTATATTTGATGAGAAAATTATGTTATGCTATCATATTTAAAGAGAAAAATTATACGCTCAGACCGGGACTTGAACCCGGGACCCTTGGTTTTCTAGTCCAAGTGCTGTACCATTTGAGCTACCTGAGCAAGTACCGATCTAAACGCAAATCTTTCTCTATATACGTTGTAATTCCCGCCCACCAAATGCTTTGAAGCCTTTGCTTCTATCTTTGCAAATGGCGGCTCCTATATTAAGAAGACATATTTGGGAATTATACATTACATTATAAATGCCAGTACGGCTTTTTTTGATGTTCTTATTATTAATTTCATACATCTCAATGATGGTCTCTCATTGATGGTTAAACCATATTTAAAGAGAAAAATTATACGCTCAGACCGGGACTTGAACCCGGGACCCTTGGTTTTCTAGTCCAAGTGCTCTACCATTTGAGCTACCTGAGCAAGTACCGATCTAAACACAAATCTTTCTCAATATATGTTGTAATTCCCGCCCACCAAATGCTTTGAAGCCTTTGCTTCTATCTTTGCAAACGGCGGCTCCTATATTAAGAAGACATATTTGGGAATTATACATTACATTATAAATGCCAGTACGGCTATTTTCGATGTTTTTATTATTAATTTCATACATCTCAATGATGGATAAATCATATTTAAAGAGAAAAATTATACGCTCAGACCGGGACTTGAACCCGGGACCCTTGGATTTCTAGTCCATGTTATGCTACCTATGTGACCTGATGTTATGAACTGAATAGAAGACTGTTGACTGATTTGTGCTCCTATAAAAATAATTGAATAAAAGTAGAGTTTACATAATATTAATTATAATGCTTTAAAAATCTAATATTAATAAATACCTGATTACATAAATAAAGACAATAAGTAAGGTATTTATTAATACCTGATTACATAAATAAAGACACTTAATAAGTAAAAAATATGTTTTATTCCAAAGTACATCGTGTCCCATTCAAACCTCCCACATTTAAATTAATCATAACTCTCGAAGTATGTGGAATTATGAAATGAGGTTGATATTAAAAGAAAGAGAAACTCAAAGAATTTTTGTTTTCATTGTTGCAGTTAATTCATCTGTCGCATGTTGGACAATAATGACATAAAAAAATGATGAGCACAAACTGATCCCTGGTATGCAGAGACTAAGTCAATAATTACAATGCAATGAAATTACCGGAGAGAATATGGAGAAAATGCACCTGATGGGAATACCATTAAGGCATGGCTTGAGAAGTTTCTGGCGACTGGAAGTGTTAAGAAAGAATCAGGAGGTGCTCGTACGCATGTTTCAGAAGAAAATATTGAAGAAATTAGAGCAGGATTTCAGAGAAGTCCACAAAAATCAATTTGCCAAGCAGTTCAATGTGCCGAGAACTGTGCATCGGAGTGCTTCATAAGCGGCTTCGTTTGTACCCCTACAAGGTGCAAATTGTTCACCAAATAAATCCAGATGGCAGGCCACAACGATAGGCATTCGCTACTGAAATGCTGGATCGTATTGACAAAGACCCTTATTTTCTTGGAAATGTCTTGTTTTCTGACAAGGCAATTTTCCATGTATCAGGATCTCTTAATCGGCACAATGTAAGGATCTGGGGCACGCAAAATCCACATGTCTGGCACAGCCCAAAAGTAAATGTTTGGTGCGGGCTGATGAAAAACAGGATTATAGGTCCTTTTTTCTTCCATGATAAGTCAATAACTGGCCCGGTATACCAAGACATGTTGGAACAGTTCTTGTACCCCCAAGTAGCTGATCTGCAACCCTAAGCTAATCTTTCAGCAAGATGGAGCCCCACCACACTGGAGCCTGGATGTTTGCAATTCACTCAATGAATCCTTCCCAGATAGGTTGTGTTTTATGGGGGGGCCGTGAGGCTATGTTTTATGAAAAGCACATTTTTGTAGCAGCTAAAGGACCAATGTTTTTTATGGTACGGCTAATTTATGATAGCTGCTTCCCGTGTGCAGGTTAATTTATACCAAATCGATCTCTACACCCACAACATAGAAATCATATTCTTCACTCTGTGTATAGACTGTAATTTAAATTGAATGTTAAAATAAATATGACACAAATTTTGCTATTAAATATAAACTACAACTAGACATAATAAAAAATATATAATTGGATTCGATTCAATGTTCCAACTTGTGCTCAATTAGCACGTGGTACCAAATGTGCCATTGTTCACTGTATCTCGATTTATTCCCAAACTACTAATGGGATTACAAAACTACACAAAGTCAGTACACACCACTGATCTTTAATCACCAAACAACAACTTTGGATGACTTCAGTTTTGTGTACAATAACTCGATCACGAGCTTAACACACTCATGCCATTACACTGTGAACGGCAGAAACCAACTAGTCGCATGGAGGGAGGAAGCGCAGGAACATCATTTCTGCACACAAGGCACTCAGGGCAGCCAATGCACAAAATTTACCGCGGCCAGTTTGATGTTCAGCCACTAGTGGCTACCCTGTAGTGGCAACAGGTGGATTGGATGCGGCAGACCAATTTGCTGGCCACCAAGTTTGCCAGACACCACTCCACTGGACTTCTTCGTCTGAGGGTATGTAAAAGACCATGTGTTTGTGACTCCAGTACAAGATCTTCATGATTTACGAACTTGTATCCTTGATAGAATTGCAACAGTACCAATGAACATGTTGCACAGAACGTGGCATGAAATCTATACAGACTCGATATTGTTTGTGCATTTAGGGGTGTTTTAGAGTGCGGCAATGAAAATTCTTTGAGCTTCTGTTTCGTTTAATACTGACCTTATTTCATAATTCTGCATACTTTGTTAGTTATGATTAATTAAAATGTGGGAGGTTTGAATGGGACATCCTGTATATCACACATCCATCCATGTATAGTAATTCTGCCCAAAGGCAGGTCCTTCACTGCAATCATAGCATTTTCATGCTATGCTTGCAGCTTTACTAGGGAATTGTAGGTGTGGTAGCTTCCTGTTGCTTTCCACATATCACACATACTTTATTAAAATTATACACTACCGTGAGTCTGTAGAGGTGAGTTTTCTTCTTTTTTCCTATTTCTTAATTATTGGTGAAAATAGCTAGGTTCATAAGTGGAATCCGGTGCCTTTCATTTGAGACTATTTTGAATCATATAAAAAACATTGTTCTTTTTTTAATAATGTAAAGTCCATTTTTGGGAATGGCCCATAGATACACATTCTGTGCTTAAAGGATCTTTCTCCAGCCTTCATGTAGAGCCACATTGAGCATTTCATGCTGAAATGCCTTTACTTCAGGATAGAAGGCCTTCTAGCAATGACCTTTTCAATTATACTATATCCTAGCTCAGTTCCAGTTGTACTGTAAAACTTGCATAGAGAATTACTTTGCCGGCACCGTCTGTTGGGGGAACAATAGTGCTACTTTTACCTGCCATATCACTGTCATCAATAAAACATTGTTCTTAGGCAACATCTTATTTTACAGAAAATATGATTGAGTAAAAGGGAAGGTGGTACCAATAATTAGGAACTTCCTCCATTTCTTACTTACTTATGACAAAAATAATTATATATGGACCTACCTAATCAGATGTTTTTCATGAAGTCAATGATTATCCTTTATTTGCAATTTCATTTCGAGCAGAATTTATGCTCCATGCTGATTTACCTGTAAATTCTGTTATTTTCACCACATCCTCAATGACTAATGTAGAATATTTTTCACTAAACTGTTTGAAAACATTCAAAATAATTTGTTTCTCTCCGCTTTTAAAAGGTTTTCTTTTTTTGATGCTTTAAAAATAGTATAGGAGAAGTAGCCATTTGGAACAATTGAAATTCTAATGTATTCTGCATTGCATATATATATATAAGAATTAAACAATGAATTGCTTTTAATCAAAATGAAAGTGGGAGGAAACACTATCAGGTATTTATATTAATGAATGAGTTGGAGTAAATGCTTTAACATCTCAACTCATAAAGTTTTGCATGTCTTCATGATACCAGTTTCAAAAGTATAATATTACTTCATCTTCAGTTGGAGTGACTGAATGTGGAAGTAATACTATACTTTTGAAATCAGTATCGTGAAGACACGCAACTTTATGAGGTGAGATGTTAAAGCATTTTCTGCAACTCATTCATTAATGAATTGCTTATTTATTTAATCTATTAAAATTGTAATTGTACATTTTAAGATTCTCCCATATCGTCGCTAACCTCGTAACTCCACCAGCAGCTAAATTTGAAATGTCCTGTAATTTAAATACTCGATCCTCAACTGTGTACGAAATTTTAATGAACAATGTGCAAAAATATTGTTCATTAAGATTTTGTACACAGTTGAGGATAGAGTATTTGAATTCACAAGACATAAAATTTCAAATTTAGCTGCTGGTGGAGTTACGAGGTTTTGGAGTAACAGCGACGATATAACTTATATAGACATGTGCTAGATAATATATGTTTTTATTATTTTTATTTCCTTTATTTTGAGTGTTAGAGAGCAAACTACATTTTCTTACACGCTTAAAGGTAAAAACCATTATTTGACCAATGCAAAAGCATTCATACATGAGGTTTGTTTACATGACACCTGGAACTTAGCTCGGAGGGAGTGTCTTATCAATGACCACCTCATATGTAATATATATTAACAACTTGCAATACTTTCTGCGCCTTTTCTTCTGGTTCCTTTTACTTCTCCATACCAGAGCTGTATTGGCAATCTTTCTAAATAATGAACCAGCTAAGCCCTGATGTTTTGACATATCTTATTAAATCATCTCCTTTTAATCTATCATCAGTCTCCAGTTTTTCATATTTTTGTTTTTCTGCATGGCGTGACAGGCCTAGAAGACCCTTAGCCTACTATCTGGCTGCTGGCCTCACATCTGCATGTGTTAATCACAGACGTAGACAATCATCAGCCAGTGTAGGGGTGACATGTGGTCAGCATGTCAGGTTTCCCAGCCGTAACAGCTGGTTTTCTCAACCTGGATCTGCTACTTATTGTAGCCACTGAAATTCTTCACAATGCTGGGTGGGCACCGGTTCCACACTGGCCAAAATTCAATAAGAAAATTTCTTCCCCAATGGAGACCCAAACCAGCGCAAGTCCTGCAGCTCTATGCCAAGGCATCTTGCCTTAACCACTCGACAATTCTTCATATTACTCCTTCATATATTATTTCATGTATATGTCCAATAATTTTCCTTTAATTATTGTTCATATTTAATACCCACAAAATATTCTCTTATGGGATATGTGTATATCTTCAGTTTTGTTGGTTTGGGTAACAGACGTGATGTCCGCCAGGTGGTAGCATGCCTACTTCCTGACTAGCAGGGCCAGGGCTGGGTTGAAAATTTTAAATTGTAAACTTAATTTAATTTAATTGCAAAATTTTCAGTCTCAGGACCAGGAGAGGTGATGGTTTCGCTAGATCGTGCACCAGATTCCTGCATTAAATTGGAAACCTCTCTGCAGTACATATGTTGACAAGGCACGTGGTGTTGTTGATGTTAAGCCTGATTGGATTATTGGGTCTCACCTTCTTCATCATACAACACACATTACACTACACACACACTCCTCTCTGTACAAGAAAACATCATGCATTTAAAGTGGTGCATAAATTGAAACTAGACCACATTAATGCCATCTATCTATCCAGTCCGGAACCTGAAGGATATAAAGTGCAGTGGGTGGCATTAGAAAATACACATACGTAACGGACATGAGTTTAGTAATCTCAGATTTGTAAAATCCTCTATTTCTGGCTATTTTTGTAAACTTTATAGCTTTATAAACTTATAAACAGCAGGCCTAGAAGGCCCTTGGCCTTTTAGCTGGCTGTTGGCCTCACATCCACATGTGCTAACCACAGAGGTATAGTGTCTCTGGTTTAACTTTACGAGGAATTTGCAGAATGAGACAACTGTACTCACCTTTCTCACTCGCACCAGTGTTGTCGGTGTTTCTTCACCAGATGTTAATAGGGGGAAGGGGAAAACTGACAACAGGTTGGGTTCTTTCTTTTGTATGGACTAAAGTGGTCAACGATCTCCACTCTCTCTCTCTGCCAAGTTAAGCCAGCTATACAAGAGATGATCACCCAGCCACTGTAGAGGTAAGATGTAGTCAGCATGATGCATCCCTGAGCTGCTATTATTGTCGCTACCCACATTCTTAATGATGTTGGGTGAGCTGGCCGAAATTCCATGAGAAAATTTGTTCCCCCATGGAGACTGGAACCAGCACAAATCCTGTAGCTCTGCGCCAAGGAATCTGTGCCTTATCCACTCGGCTAAGGCATGGGACATTATGAACATCAATAGTTTTAAAATTCATGGTAAATCACCTTTGAAGTTATGACGTAAAATGTTGAAACCTTAAAATACAGATCAGTTGTCCTCGACTAAAACAAACTTCTGTTTAAAAAATTCATTCAAACATTAAACAACGTAGGGCTTTGTGAAATATGTTCATTCATCAGCATATAGAAAAGTACTGGAGGTTTTTGTAGACTTTATTTACAAAAGGTTCAGGTCTTTGGGTGTGTTCTCATGCAACGTGTTTGTGTTCTTTACTTCTTTTAAAATCTTGCACAAAGGTAATAAAAACTACAAAATCTACATCCTTGAAGACATTGAAATCTTAAAAGAAGCAAAGAACACAAACATTGAACGAGAACACACCCAACAACATGAACCCTTTGTATAAAGTCTAGTGTGTGTTGGACCTACAACTCACATAACACCATGATTTCACTCATCTCCATAATACTGTAGATCTTTTTCAGGCAGTCCTCCCAGCCTGAATAAAGTACTAAAGAACTTAACATAATCCAAGTTAATTTAAATTTGAAGAGAAAAATATAGGCCTATGCCTAGATCAGGGTTGAACTCAAGACCTTTAATTTATATGCTGATGCTGTGTCACTGAGCTGTCCAAGGCCTCCAATCTAAACACACATTTTTCTCTAATACATTCCAATTCCTGAGAAGCCAAAGACCATTTCTGGACATGTGAATGGAAGCTTCTTATTTAAGAAGACTTTTTTGGAACTTTAACATTACTTTATAAAGACAGTAAGTAGAGCTTCTTTCAATGTTTTTATTATAAATTAACATTCATCATTGAAGGTCATTTTTCTTCATTCTTCCTATGTTGTCTCCAGTATTAAGTTCCTAAACCAATGCACACATTCAATTAAACAACACTAAGAAACTGCAGCTGGAATTAAATGTCAATAAAACTACATACAAGTATATAGTTACACTCAAAATACTTTATATAATGGAAATAGATAACAAATGAGGGAAATGTTGAAGAATAATTCAGATACTAAGGAACAATAATTGCAAGCAGGAATTAAGTGCAGAAAGAAATTAAACACAGGCACAACTCTGAAAACACATGCTATTATACATTATACGGGCTTGTTGTCTCAACTTCTCTCAAAGAAACTAAACATAAAAGTAAATATATAATATTATTCTTCAGTTATATTATATTGAAACAAAACAAGGACTCTTATTTTAAGGGAGGAGAAAAGATTACGAGTATTCGAGAATAAAGTTCTTAGGAATATTTTTGGACTGACGAGATATGAATAGACAGGCAAATGGAGAAGACTGCATAACAGTGAGCAACATGATCTTTATGGAAAACCAGATGTAAGAAGAAGAGGATGAATGAAGATGGATGGCCAGTTATGGGAGGAAGAGAAATGTAAGAAGACATGTATAGAAGGAATTAGATGAAGGACAAAGGGACTGAAGGAGAGAGATGAATGAAGGAGTGGAATCAAAACTTAATATTGAGTATATGGAGATGTTGTATATATTTATAACCTCTTAAATACCCAATAATAAGAAAGTTTCATAGACTGTGTTGGGCAGGATATGTAACATAAATAGGGAATGATATAGGGGCATGGACACAAAACCAGAGGGAATGTGCCCAGTAAGTTGAGCAAGAATGAGATGGGAGAATAACATTGAGGAAGGTGAATTATCCAGAGAATGATTGGAAAATATAAGCTGAGGATAGGGATGTATGGAATGAATATGTCTATGCAGCCATGAATCTCCTGGTTTGATAGCTATTTGTTGTAAGAAGTTCAAAGCATTGAAATGTAATGTAAGGTGAAGTTTGTAAAACAAAATAAGTTAACACTGATATATGACAATCTCCTGAATATTGTAGAAGCTTTTAATTAATAAATGAGTTAGAAATTGAACTGTAGATTTCTCGAGGAAACTATCTCTCAGAGAAGCGTTCTGATGTGCCAAGAATCATGTCCAAAAAATGATGTGCTGTTTTTAACTGCAAAGTACAGAAATTGAAGCCAGAATCCACCAATGGCAACCCACTGTGCGAAGTTGATGGACTCCCCTGCATGAGTAAAATGGAATGCAGTGAGGATGGATGCAGCACAGATGGCAAGTTGTAAGGGTTATCCAACCCACCAATTCAGGAGTTGTATTACTTCCATGAGTTTAAATGAGAAATTTGGTGCGGAATTTTAGTGCCTTGCGGGTTCGCATCTTCAAGTACGCAATATTTTTTCATGATATTTGTATTAAAAGTTATACAAATTAAATACATTTTATTTCGACATTTGAATTAATCTATACTTTTTAAGTTCATAATTTTTTATACCGTTGAGGTTATAACAATGTTAAATTATATATTTTTATAAGCTTTATATTAACTTGACCTGTATCTCTCTATGTAACGGACCTGTATCTATGTAACGGACCTGTATCTATGTAACGGAATCTTTGAACATGATTTTCACCCACTTAAAAACATTAGATCGACTTAAAACTTTGTATACTTATAAAGGACTCATAGCAATGCAATAATTTCATTATTTCTTTTAAATCCTGACCAGAATCATCAGAAAATAAAAAAAAAAACCGGTGTAATAGGTTACGGACTTCTCGACTTTTTAGTCAACCTTTTTAAGAGCTCAGTTGGTAGAACGGTGGACTGTAGTGGTATATAATTCCAGTAATCCATAGGCCGCTGGTTCAAATCCAGGCAGGAGGACTTTTTTTTAGAAGAGTATTAAGTAATTAGAATTTAATGGGATTCCAGTTAATGACAATCAATTAAACTAAAAATTTAAAAAAATAAATAATAGTTTAAAAAACTGAAACAACAGCTTTATTAGAAAATCATACTAAAAAACTAAAAATAAATAATAGTTTAAAAAAACTAAAACACACTTTATTAGAAAACCAAACTAAAAAATGAACGATAATTTTACTTTCCAACACGCTTGGGATAAAATTAAAGTGGTCAACAAAAAATCACCTCCAACACATCTAGAATAAAACTAGAGTTATCTACAAAAATAAATAATTTTACCATCAAAAGCGTCGGGTGCTTTTTATGGTTTTTACGTTTTCTTATTAGAGACTTTAATTTTACCAATATATGTTTATTATCAAATATATTAATTGATATAGAGCACACCACGCTTTTAATGGTAAAATTATTTTCTTTTTGTTGATAACTCTAGTTTTATTCTAGATATGTTGGAGATGATTTTTTGTTGACAACTTTAATTTTATCCCAAGCGTGTTGGAAATTAAAACTATTTTTTAATTTTTAGTTCGGTTTTCTAATAAAGCATGTTGTTTTAGTTTTTTTAACTATTATTTATTTTTACCTTGTAAACTACCGTCTTCCTCAACTATTTAAAATTTTCGTTGATTTCACTTTAGGCCTTTCGATGCATGCTTCATCTTCTGGAGTTGTTGTAGTAGTATTGAATTAACTGTATGTCTAATAGAGGGTTTTGCTTATTAGGCATATTTTCGTTGAGAATGTTTGTATTTTTGGCCTTCTGCATAATTTCGATTTCTTCTAAAATGTTAATTTTGTGTCTGTTGTTTTCCCTGTGTATAATTGACATTGTATTATCGATATTGTTGAAACTGTGGCCGCTTTCTGAAATCTGTTTAGCTAAATTTGATTTGATTGTTAAAGGAGAAGGCAAATCAAATTTCGCTGTTCATCTGATTTGAATCCAATCGAAAATGTATGGGCTAAGATGAAAATAGAGATGAACGCTAATTGGCCTGCAGATGCACGAAAGACGAAAGATCGCTTATGGCACAAATTCAAGACGCCTGGGATGCTCTAGACGATTGTCCACGTGCCTGTAGAAATTTTATTGCATCAATGCCCCGAGGATTGAGGGCGGTAATAGATGCTGAGGGTTCATACATCCGATATTAATTTTGTTAAAGTTTTCATTTTAGAAGATATTATTTTCTTTCTTCATTTAATTATTAGAAGGTTTTCATTTATGTGTTTTGTGTGTGCATTAAAGCCATAAAACTCAAATATAAAATTAAATATGAAACTATATTACAGGCGAAATGATATCCTAACATTCAGTAAAAAAAAAAAGTAGAACGGGATTGGAACCCGTGAGGTTACGAACGCAGATGCCGTGTATTAAATCTCTTGACCACGGAAACACACAAAGGCAAGCTCTCTCTTTTATGTTACTTGAGTGTGCACTACGTTAACTAGCAAACAACACAGTACAATCACCGAAAACGTGTTAATGTGAATAAGGCTTCTGCGAGTGCTAACGAAGTTCCCCGATCGGTTGATAGAATCAAGAGATGACTCATTTTTTTTGTCTAAGGGTGTACATCAACTATACGTAGACTTAAAAAAAATCATACGATTCAATTGTGCCTGTATTGTCATAGTAATGAATATTATATAATTTAATGAGAGAAAATAGACAGGCACGACTAGTTAGGAGAGTTGAACCCAGGCCTTCAGTAGCCGGCAGAAAATGCTGGTTAGTAGAAATAAAATACTTCGCGTACATGATGAGTTTCCACATCTTGTGGGAATTTGTGTACGTGATAACCCACATACTGGATATTACCATATTTGGTCTGTTAGAAAAAAAACATGAATTATACAACATGCGCATGATCTGACATTCACAAACAGGTAATCCCGCTCTAAAACGATGTCTATAAATAAGTCCTAAATCGAGGGGAGCGTAACTTTTGCAACCAGAATCTCAGACAGAAAACAGGGAGTGCCGTAAATCGTCAACTGGGGTCATCCGAGCTGAGGAACTACGCCAGAACAGAAGCTCAGGAACGGCGCCATAGCTCGAGGTCGGTGGCGGCAACAGGACCGGAGGTCAACGGCAACTTTAGGACTGAAATCAACGCAGACGCAGCACATTGTTGGGCGTATTAATGACAGCGACCTGTAACTGAATGTTCATTTTCTGACAGCTAGAAATTCCTGGGTTCACCTCTCATAATTAGTTTAGGGAGAATATATATAGTGGTTGTAAGCTATACAGAGAATATCTAATAGTATACAGGTGTTATTTTATTTCTATGTTTATTAAAGGAAATTTATATATATATATATATATATATATATATATATATATATATATATATATATGTTGTGTGTGTGTGTGTGTGTGTGTGTGTGTGTATGTTAATTTATGTGTGTGTGTTCTAAATGTAGATACCTCCTAGGTAGGGGTTAAGTAAGAAAGAAATTGGAAATTCTACTACCCTGGTTTTCCCATTCTCCTACCCTGGTAAGCATCGCACAATTAAGAGGAAGAAGTTATATAATATCCTGCTGGAGTTCGGAATTCCTAAAAAGTTAGTTAGACTCATACGAATGTGTCTAAATGGTACAAAGAGTAGGGTGCGTGTAGGCAAATAGTTTTCGGATACTTTTGAAATCCAGAATGGGTTGAAGCAAGGACTATTTAATTTTGTGCTAGAGCATGCCATTAAATCTATAGAGGATGAAGAAGGTATACAACTCAGTGGTATTAATAAGCTGTTAGTTTATGCTGATGATGTAGTACTATTAGCCGATAGCGAGGAGAGTAACACTAACAAAATTAGGACTGGAAGTAAATATTAATAAAAGTAAATATATGGTCACATGTAGAAATCTTATATATACTTTTTTTTGAAAAGCAATTTTCTTAAACGTATGGAGTTGTGCGCGAGAAAAAATATTCTAATGAAATATTCTGATTGGCTAGGAGTGGATGTTAACTTTCCCGTTATTAAGAATTTAGAACAATGACAGTCGTTGGAAAATTCTGTTCCATCTGCTTATGGAATTGGAAGACCCAAAATAACTTTCGAAGAGGCTGGAATAAAATAAATGTTCACTTAAGCAGGATTTCTCTCGCGACGAACTTGCTCTTGCAACAGAAATATCACTTTGGTCATATGGTAGACGGGATACTGCTGATGTTTTAAAGACATTACTCAAAAAACCACAAAAAAATAGCTTCAAAATAATAATAAACGTTACAAATCACCCCGCTCAACTCCGCTATCTTCTATGTCGGACGAAGCATTGTCTTTTTTGACAATAAAATATCAATATGTCGATATATTAACATGAGACTAGATGTCAAAAAGAGAGGTTGTGATATTTTATCCACCCTATAATGCTTCTAGGGAAGCAAATTTGTTAAGCTACCTTTCCCAAGACATTTCAGCAGAAATAAGACCTTTCTTTTGTTTTTATTCTAGCCTCTTCGAAATATATTTTGGGCCTTACAATTCCAAAAGCAGATGGAACAGGATTTTCCAACGACTACCAGTATTCTAAATTCTTAATAATGGGAAAGTTTACTTTTACTTTTAGCCAATCAGAATATTTCAGTAGAATCTAACATTTTTTTCTCTTGCACAACTTCCTATGTTTTAGAAAATAGCTTTTAAATAAATGTTTTCAATTTTTTCAAAACATTATCCGAACATCCCCTAACTGTAATTTATTAATAGAGGATCACTTATTGCCTTTTTCGATCACTTTTCTTCATATATTAAATCAAACATTTCTCTGCGCGCGAAGATAGGCCTCAGCTGCCGGCCATCTCCTCTAATAAAAAAGCTAATTACAAAAAACGCAATAATTTGCACACATGTTAGTGTGCGGGAATTGAAGTCCATAAATCACTCTATATTCTAACTAAAATAACTAAAAGGGGGCACGCCGTAGCATAGTGGTTAAGGCACTGAGCTACAAGCCGGAGGGTCGAGGGTTCAAGTCCCGTTGGGGTCAGGATTTTTAAACTGACCCAAACCCTCTGGCGGCACTATGGCCCTGGGGTCGACTCAGCCTTTAACGGAAATGAGTACCAGACGCTTGTTCTGGGGGTAAAGGCGGCCGTCACGCAGGGCTGACAACCCGGCTGACATCAAGTGCCGATTGTCTAGAAAAAGTGCGAGTCTTAACTTCCTACTACCCCAAGGACCTCCGGGTCTGTTGTGGGATCACTTTACTTTACATTCTAACTAAAATTTGTACTACTGTTCAGAACTGTTTTGTTTTTCGTAGCTCAATTTAAAGTAAAGCAATTGTGTATTTTTTTAGTGTTTCGTAGGTATGATTCCACGTGTATTTAACACAGTATCTGGTTGTATAGAAGCATGTTAAATATATCAATGGAAAATACAAACCTTGAGGTAAAGTATCCATACAGAATAAGAAGAATAACTCACTGAACTATAATGCAAACGTATTTATTTCTACAGCTCGGTACACAACTGGGATGCGGACCAGATGAGTTTTTAACTATCGGAAACTTCCGATGTTTATATTGTCTACATACATTTTATAATTCTACCCTCCTTTGCAGATAAGTGAAGAACAGTCATCTGTAAATCATTTTAGAGTGATGAAAGATGAATTCGCGAGAGTTAGAAAAATGCTTTTTTTCCAGCTAGATTTCGTATCTGGCCCATTTTGTGGTGCCCATCCAACATCATGAGCCATTTGGGTAGCTACAATAAGTAGCGACTCCAGATTGAGAATACCAGCTGTAACGGCTGGAGGATCCGACATGCTGACCACATGCAACACTACACTGACTAGATGATCGTCTACCTCTGTGATTAACACATGTGGATGTGAGGCCAAGAGCCGGCAGGTCAGCCAAAAGCCTTCTACGCCTGTCACGCTTTGAGTTTTTTTATACTAAGAAGATCGGGATAAGTAGATTCCCGGGCAAGCGTCCTCTGCCATACCGTTCATCCGATTGAGATGGAGCTTTTTGAAAAATGTTCAGGAGATTCCTGGAATGAACACAGGCTATAAGAGAGTTGTAATACTCAACCACTCCAACCATAGAAATCACCCTTTGTAGTGAAAAAACGTGAAATAAAGTCCCTATTTGACGCATAAGTGGCTTACGCTGCCTAAACCATAACAAATACACAAATTGATGTACACAGAATTGAACATCTGAAAAAACTCTACAAAAAAGTAGAGTATAACAGCGCACGGCTGGTGTCAAAAACACATAAACATTTATTTAGGAGTAGCAGCGCACGCCGGGTATTAGCTAATATGTATATATATATATATATATATATGTATATATATATATATATATCCATCCATCCATAGTAATTCTGCCCGAAGGCAGGTCCTTCACTGCAATCATAGCATTTGCATGCTATGCTTGCAGCTTTACTAGGGAATTGTAGGTGTGGTAGCTTCCCGTTGCTTTCCACACCGGTGAAAGATGATAAGGATGATGATGATGGCCATATGATTTCGGGGACCGTTTGGGCCTTAAAGTTTTCTTGACATTTGTCTTACAGGTAAGGAAAAACCCCGATAAAAACCTCACCCAGAAAAACTGCCCCGACCGCGGATCGAACCCGGGCCCGCTGCGTGACAAGGCAGCACACTACCTCGAGACCACAGCGGTGGACATATATATATATATATCGGCCGCGATGGACTAGTGTTTATGCTCTTTGCCTCTGGTCCCGAGGGTCGCGGGTTCAAACCCGGCCGGGGTCGATGGATTTTTTAGGACGGAAAAATCCAAGGAGCAAGTCCTCCGGAAGGGACTTTAAGCCGTGGGTCCCGAGTCTGAAGTTTTTCAGGCTCGTAAAAAATCCTTAAGCCTGAATGGAAAGGCCTCTAAGCAAAATTTACCGAATTTTCCCATCCTAGTACTACCTTGGTTTCCTAGATGTCAGTATGAGGCGGAACGCTGACCACGGACCACTCAAAATGACATCTATACGAAAACAAGTGTAACTAAATTAGTATGGTTCAAATTCTACCCTATAGGGGAGAGCGCCCAAAGGAAAAACATAGGCTTACAATAAAATACAATACAATACAATAAATGAATATATGAATGTCTGTCTGTCCTTCATGCGCTGCCATATCGTTCATCCGATTGTGATGGTGCTTTTTGCAAAATGTTCAGGAGTATCCCTGGAAGGTTATAGTCTATAAGTGAATTGTAAACCCCTTCACCCTTTGTAGACAAAAAGTGTTTTTCGGGACATTTTGGACTGTTAAATGGCGTACGCTGCCTAAACCATAACATACACCAAATTAATGCACAGAGAATTGAACATCTCAGAAAAGTCTACAAAAAAGTCCGCAACAGCATATAACTTATCTTTTACGGATAACTCACAATAACCATTTTTATCTTTCAGCTCATTGATACCAAGAAGATCGGGATGACTAGACTCCCGGGCAAGCGTAGCAGCGCACAGCGGGTATTCTTTTACGGATAACTCTCAATAACCATTTTTATCTTTCAGCTCACTTACGCCAAGAAATCGGGAAAATTAGATTCCAGGGCAACACCGGGTAATCAGCACGGGGTATCTAAAAATAATTACGATATAAATTTATAAATATTTTCCTTTTCATTTCTTTTAGGTGTAGCAACGCACGCCGGGTATTAACCAGTAACCTATAATAATAACCTATAATTTAAATTTTGCACAGACATATTTTAATATAGGGTTACGATACTTTTACGAGCCTGAAAATCATCAGACTCAGTACCCACAGCTTAACGTCCCTCCCGGAGAACTTCTCCCGTTGGATTTTCCCACCCTAAGTAGCCTGTCCAATGGCCCCGGCCAGATTTGAACCCGAGACCCTCGGGACTAGAGGCAAATGCTCACGATATATACTACTCATTTCTTTAAAATAAATTAAACATGTCTTCAAAATAAAGCTTTCCATTATAAATTTCGTGACAAGAGGGCGTATGAGGACTTATGCCCCTCTTGCATTCTTCCTGGATTGTTGAGAATAGAACTTTTATTTGACACGTGAAATATTTTATTGATATAATTTTTTGTTCCTAAGTTACAATATTACAAACCACAGGACAGGAAATTAATTGTATTCTGATCCCAACAAAACTGTTAATTTTATACAAACTTATTGCTATGAAACTGAATCTTAAATTGAATATAAATTCTATCAGTTATAAATACTCTCTAAATTCTGTGTAAGTAAATTAAATCAAAAGGAATTAACATGACATATTCTACAGGTTTAAATTAATAATTATTATAATAACTGAGCATAGAGAAACATGAATCGAGAGTGTAAAATCTTACAATAAACATACTGTGGACAATAAAATAAAACATTACAGTTAGTTACGTAAAAAGTGAAAATTATCAACAAGAGAAAAAATAATGAAGAAAAAGTCTAGATGAATTAAATGGACGAAATCGGCAACTATAAGTTGAAAATACTTTAATACAATAACTGAGAAAAAGAGTAAGTAATGTCTATTTACTTCATGAACGGAGTGTGGGTGTGAATTAATGCAATATACAAATTAATTTCAGCCTGCGGACAATAAAAAAAATCCAAGCAGCTACATTAAAAAGTGAACATCATCAACAAGGCAAAAATGTGTTTTCTTACAGCGAGAAGCTAAAAAGGAGACATTGAATTAAAAGTAAAAACATAAATCAATATTTAACAAAAAATGTCGCTCTAAATGCAACACACATGACAGTACAAAGAGTTCAGGAGATATATAGAGAATATATTCAAAAGGAAATTTAGTTAATTCAGTAAAATAGCAATGCGGAGTAAAATGAAACATTTGGATTGTGTTAATATCCTCCTGATTCCCGAGGGAACAATTATAATTGAGATAAGAAGCGTAAAAGTCCGACAAAATGATATCCGACTTCCTAGAGAGCAACTGTAACCACATCGACATCCTCGAGTGGGAAGAGAATCGAACACATCTCAGAACATCTAAATATTGGGACCATCCAGTGGAAAAAGAATCGAAAATATAAGAGAAAATGGACTGCCGAAATTCCCGAGGGAACAGTTTAAAGAATATAGGAACCTCCAGCGAGAAAAGAAGAGAAAAACCCACAAATTTTCCCCCGACTCCCGAGGGGAAAACCAGAAGAATATCGGGATCCTCCAGTGAGAGAAGAGAAGAAAAGTCCCACAACATTTTCCCCGACACCCCGAGGGAAAAACTTGAAGAATACCGGGAACCTCCAGAGGGAGAAGAGGAGAAAACGTTCCACAACATTTCCCCGACTCCCGAGGGAAAAACCTGAAGAATATCGGGATCCTCCAGTGGGAGAAGAGGAGAAAACGTCCCACAACATTTCCCCGACTCCCGAGGGAAAACCTGAAGAATATCGGGATCCTCCAGTGGGAGAAGAGGAGAAAAGGACCCACAACATTTTCCCCGACTCCCGAGGGAAAAATCTGAAGAATATCGGGATCCTCCAGTGGGAGAAGAGGAGAAAACGTCCCACAACATTTTCCCCGACTCCCGAAGGAAAAACCTGAAGAATATCGGGATCCTCCAGTGGGAGAAGAGGAGAAAACGTCCCACAACATTTCCCCGACTCCCGAGGGAAAAACCTGAAGAATATCGGGATCCTCCAGTGGGAGAAGAGGAGAAAACGTCCCACAACATTTCCCCGACTCCCGAGGGAAAAACCTGAAGAATATCGGGATCCTCCAGTGGAAGAAGAGGAGAAAACGTCCCACAACATTTTCCCCGTCTCCCGAGGGAAAAACCTGAAGAATATCGGGATCCTCCAGTGGGAGAAGAGGAGAAAACGTCCCACAACATTTACCCCGACTCCCGAGGGAAAAACCTGAAGAATATCGGGATCCTCCAGTGGGAGAAGAGGAGAAAACGTCCCACAAAATTTTCCCCTACTCCCGAGGGAAAAACCTGAAGAATATCGGGATCCTCCAGTGGGAGAAGAGGAGAAAACGTCCCACAACATTTTCCCCGACTCCCGAGGGAAAAACCTGAAGAATATCGGGATCCTCCAGTGGGAGAAGAGGAGAAAACGTCCCACATTTTCCCCGACTCCCGAGGGAAAAACCTGAAGAATATCGGGATCCTCCAGTGGGAGAAGAGGAGAAAACGTCCCACAACATTTTCCCCGACTCCCGAGGGAAAAACCTGAAGAATATCGGGATCCTCCAGTGGGAGAAGAGGAGAAAACGTCCCACAACATTTTCCCCGACTCCCGAGGGAAAAACCTGAAGAATATCGGGATCCTCCAGTGGGAGAAGAGCAGAAAATGTCCCACAACATTTTCCCCGACTCCCGAGGGAAAAACCTGAAGAATATCGGGATCTTCCAGTGAGAGAAGAGGAGAAAACGTCCCACAACATTTTCCCCGACTCCCGAAGGAAAAACCTGAAGAATATCGGGATCCTCCAGTGGGAGAAGAGGAGAAAACGTCCCACAACATTTTCCCCGACTCCCGAGGGAAAAACCTGAGGAATATCGGGACTCCCCAGTGGGAGAAGAGGAGAAAACGTCCCACAACATTTTCCCCGACTCCCGAGGGAAAAACCTGAAGATTATCGGGATCCTCCAGTGGGAGAAGAGGAGAAAACGTCCCACAACATTTTCCCCGACTCCCGAGGGAAAAATCTGAAGAATATCGGGGTCCTCCAGTGGGAGAAGAGGAGAAAACGTCCCACAACATTTTCCCCGACTCCCGAGGGAAAAACCTGAAGAATATCGGGATCCTCCAGTGGGAGAAGAGGAGAAAACGTCCCACAACATTTTCCCCGACTCCCGAGGGAAAAACCTGAAGAATATCGGGATCCTCCAGTGGGAGAAGAGGAGAAAACGTCCCACAACATTTTCCCCGTACTCCCGAGGGAAAAACCTGAAGAATATCGGGATCCTCCAGTGGAAGAAGAGGAGAAAACGTCCCACAACATTTTCCCCGACTCCCCAAGGAAAAACCTGAGGAATATCGGGACTCCCCAGTGGGAGAAGAGGAGAAAACGTCCCACAACATTTTCCCCGACTCCCGAAGGAAAAACCTGAGGAATATCGGGACTCCCCAGTGGGAGAAGAGGAGAAAACGTCCCACAACATTTTCCCCGACTCCCGAGGGAAAAACCTGAAGATTATCGGGATCCTCCAGTGGGAGAAGAGGAGAAAACGTCCCACAACATTTTCCCCGACTCCCGAGGGAAAATCTGAAGAATATCGGGGTCCTCCAGTGGTAGAAGAGGAGAAAACGTCCCACAACATTTTCCCCGACTCCCGAGGGAAAAACCTGAAGAATATCGGGATCCTCCAGTGGGAGAAGAGGAGAAAACGTCCCACAACATTTTCCCCGACTCCCGAGGGAAAAACCTGAAGAATATCGGGATCCTCCAGTGGGAGAAGAGGAGAAAACGTCCCACAACATTTTCCCCGTCTCCCGAGGGAAAAACCTGAAGAATATCGGGATCCTCCAGTGGAAGAAGAGGAGAAAACGTCCCACAACATTTTCCCCGACTCCCGAAGGAAAAACCTGAGGAATATCGGGACTCCCCAGTGGGAGAAGAGGAGAAAACGTCCCAACATTTCCCCGACTCCCGAGGGAAAACCTGAAGAATATCGGGATCCTCCAGTGGGAGAAGAGGAGAAAACGTCCCACAACATTTTCCCCGACTCCCGAGGGAAAAACCTGAAGAATATCGGGATCCTCCAGTGGGAGAAGAGGAGAAAACGTCCCACAACATTTTCCCCAACTCCCGAGGGAAAAACCTGAAGAATATCGGGATCCTCCAGTGGGAGAAGAGGAGAAAACATCCCACAACATTTTCCCCGACTCCCGAGGGAAAAACCTGAAGAATATCGGGATCCTCCAGTGGGAGAAGAGGAGAAAACGTCCCACAACATTTCCCCGACTCCCGAGGGAAAAACCTGAAGAATATCGGGATCCTCCAGTGGGAGAAGAGGAGAAAACGTCCCACAACATTTTCTCCGACTCCCGAGGGAAAAACCTGAAGAATATCGGGATCCTCCAGTGGGAAGAAGAGGAGAAAACGTCCACAACATTTTCCCCGACTCCCGAGGGAAAAACCTGAAGAATATCGGGATCCTCCAGTGGGAGAAGAGGAGAAAACGTCCCACAACATTTTCCCCGACTCCCGAGGGAAAAACCTGAAGAATATCGGGATCCTCCAGTGGGAGAAGAGGAGAAAACGTCCCACAAAATTTTCCCCGACTCCCGAGGGAAAAACCTGAAGAATATCGGGATCCTCCAGTGGGAGAAGAGGAGAAAACGTCCCACAACATTTTCCCCGACTCCCGAGGGAAAAACCTGAAGAATATCGGGATCCTCCAGTGGGAGAAGAGGAGAAAACGTCCCACAACATTTTCCCCGTCTCCCGAGGGAAAAACCTGAAGAATATCGGGATCCTCCAGTGGGAGAAGAGGAGAAAACGTCCCACAACATTTTCCCGACTCCCGAGGGAAAAACCTGAAGAATATCGGGACTCCTCCAGTGGGAGAAGAGGAGAAAACATCCCACAACATTTCCCCGACTCCCGAGGGAAAAACCTGAAGAATATCGGGATCCTCCAGTGGGAGAAGAGGAGAAAACGTCCCACAATATTTTCCCCGACTCCCGAGGGAAAAACCTGAAGAATATCGGGATCCTCCAGTGGGAGAAGAGGGGAAAATGTCCCACAACATTTTCCCCGACTCCCGAGGGAAAAACCTGAAGAATATCGGGATCCTCCAGTGGGAGAAGAGGAGAAAACGTCCCACAACATTTTCCCCGACTCCCGAGGGAAAAACCTGAAGAATATCGGGATCCTCCAGTGGGAGAAGAGGAGAAAACGTCCCACAACATTTTCCCCGACTCCCGAGGGAAAAATCTGAAGAATATCGGGATCCTCCAGTGGGAGAAGAGGAGAAAACGTCCCACAACATTTTCCCGACTTCCGAGGGAAAAACCTGAAGAATATCGGGATCCTCCAGTGGGAGAAGAGGAGAAAACGTCCCACAACATTTTCCCCGACTCCCGAGGGAAAAACATGATGAATATCGGGATTCTCCAGTGGGAGAAGAGGAGAAAACGTCCCACAACATTTTCCCCGACTCCCGAGGGAAAAACTGAAGAATATCGGGATCCTCCAGTGGGAGAAGAGGAGAAAACGTCCCACAATATTTTCTCCGACTCCCGAGGGAAAATCTGAAGAATATCGGGATCCTCCAGTGGGAGAAGAGGAGAAAACGTCCCACAACATTTTCCCCGACTTCCAAGGAAAAAACATGAAAGAATATCGGGATCCTCCAGTGGGAGAAGAGGAGAAAACGTCCCACAACATTTTCCCCGACTCCCGAGGAAAAACCTGAAGAATATCGGGATCTTCCAGTGGGAGAAGAGGAGAAAACGTCCCACAACATTTTCCCCGACTCCCGAGGGAAAACACCTGAAGAATATCGGGATTACTCCAGTGGGAGAAGAGGAGAAAACGTCCCACAACATTTTTTGCCGACTCCCGAGGGAAAAACATGAAGAATATCGGGATCTTCCAGTGGGAGAAGAGGAGAAAAAACGTCCCACAACATTTTCCCCGACTCCCGAGGAAAAAACTGAAGAAAATCGGGACCCTCCAGTGGGAGAAGAGGAGAAAACGTCCCACAACATTTTCCCCGACTCCCGAGGGAAAAAACTGAAGAATATCGGGATCCTCCAGTGGGAGAAGAGGAGAAAACGTCCCACAACATTTTTCCCGACTCCCGAGGGAAAAACTGAAGAATATCGGGATCCTCCAGTGGGAGAAGAGGAGAAAACGTCCCACAACATTTTCCCCGACTCCCGAGGGAAAAAACATGAAGAATATCGGGATCCCTCCAGTGGGAGAAGAGGAGAAAACGTCCCACAAAATTTTCCCGAATCCCGAGGAAAACCTGAAGAATATCGGGATCCTCCAGTGGGAGAAGAGGAGAAAACGTCCCACAACATTTTCCCCGACTCCCGAGGAAAAACGTGAAGAATATCGGGATCCTCCAGTGGGAGAAGAGGAGAAAACGTCCCACAACATTTTTCACGACTCCCGAGGGAAAAACCTGAAGAATATCGGGATCCTCCAGTGGGAGAAGAGAAGAAAACGTCCCACAACATTTTCCCGACTCCCGAGGGAAAAAACTGAAGAATATCGGGATCTTCCAGTGGGAGAAGAGGAGAAAACGTCCCACAACATTTTCCCCGATTCCCGAGGGAAAAACCTGAAGAATATCGGGATCCTCCAGTGGGAGAAGAGGAGAAAACGTCCCACAACATTTTCCCCGACTCCCGAGGGAAAAACCTGAAGAATATCGGGACCCTCCAGTGGGAGAAGAGGAGAAAACGTCCCACAACATTTTCCCCGACTCCCGAGGGAAAAAACTGAAGAATATCGGGATCATCCTGTGGGAGAAGAGGAGAAAACGTCCCACAACATTTTCTTTCCGACTCCCGAGGGAAAAAACTGAAGAATATCGTGACCCTCCAGTGGGAGAAGAGGAGAAAATGTCCCAGAATATTTTCCCGAGGGAAAACCTGAAAAATATAGGGTTCAGCCAGTGGGAGAAATGGAGAAAACGTCCCACAACATTTTCCCCGACTCCCGAGGAAAAACGTGAAGAATATCGGGATCATACAGTGGGAGAAGAGGAGAAAACGTCCCACAACATTTTCCCCGATTCCCGAGGGAAAAACCTGAAGGACAACGGGACCATCCTGTGGGAGAAAAGAAGAAAATGCCCCACAACATTTTCCCCGACTCCCGAGGGAAAACTGAAGAATATCGGGATCATCTAGTGGGAGAAGAGGAGAAAACGTCCCACAACATTTTTCCCGACTCCCGAGGGAAAAATCTGAAGAATATCGGGGTCCGGCAGTGGGGGAAGAGGGGAAAACGTCCCACAACATTTTCCTCGACTGCCGAGGGAAAAACCTGAAGAATATCGGTATCCTCCAGTGAGAGAAGAGGAGAATAGTCCCACAACATTCCCCCGACTCCCGAGGGAAAAACTTGATAAATATCGGGATCCTCCAGTGGGAGAAGAGGAGAAAACTTCCCACAACATTTTCCCCGACTCCGGAGGGAAGAACTTGATAAATATTGGGGTCCTCCAGTGGGAGAAGAGGAGAAAACGTCCCACAACATTTTCCCCGGCTCCCGAGGGAAAAACTTGATAAATATCGGGATCCTCCTCGGGAGAGAAGTCTCAGTATAACAGTGTTTTCTCTCCCCACACGAGCGTTCTGTCTTAATTCTGGACTCTTGCGGACGAGAGTTTAAAATGTTACTAAAGACGCCTAACGCCTTCACAATAATCTGGATACTTCCACATCACCAGTGTACAGTATTCGCAATACCTGTGTTGTATTCCTAATAATATACATGTGTCAACGTTATACACATTTTGTGCAAGTTATTATGTTATGTTGACGTCAGTATCAGTATCATTAGGTCTGCACTTAATGTTAAACAACGTCTTAGAATATGTAAATACATATTTTTTAGGTGAACTGTTAGTACTGTCTACACTTAATGTTAATAATTGTAAATAGTAATTTGACCTAATGTAAATATATGTTAACGTAGTGTATAGTTAGATTTAATTGTGTTACTTTATCGTAATTAATGTAGAAAAAGTAGATTAATTTTAATGTTACTTTAGCTCCTGTAATAAATGAATATTATAAAATAAATTTCTTTATTCTTTTTTGTTAAATGTTTTAATTATCTGTAATGTTTATCGATAGGAATGTATAATAGCCGAGATTTTCTCATTTAATTTTATTGAGTGGGATGTTTGTAGGATTTTATATCAATGATGTTTAGGTACTGAAAATAATGATTGTGAATGTATTTTAAATTTTCAGAAGTGGATCTCTTTATTTACTCTGTAACTGTCGGCCATTTTGAATTTTCATAGCATAACTATATTGGAGAGGTAATTATTTACGCAGTCAAACAAATCTAAGTTCCATTATTCTTAGAATATTTCAATAAAATCATTTTATAATGATTAGTAGAATATAAAATAAGTTACAATTTAATGAAATTTCCACATAAACTGCAAAAGACATTTAAAAATACATTCACAATCATTATTTTCCGTGCCTAAATATTTAATATATAAAAATGAATGAATGTTTGTTTGTTTGTTTGTTCGTACTTTATGCGCGGCCATACCGTTGATCCGAATGTGATGGACCGTGTTGCAAAATGTTCAGGAGATTCCTGGGATGAACACAGGGTATAAGAGAGTTGAGATACTCAACTTCTACACCCTTAAAAACATACCCTTTATAGTGAAAAACGCGAAAAAGTCTTTTTTTTTTACTCTTCAATAGCTAACGCTGTCTAAACCATAAAAATACACAAATTACTGTACGCAGAATTGAATATCTCAAAAACTCTACAAAGAAGTCCGCAACACCATATGCTTAACTTTTACAGATAACACAGAACAGCCATTTTTGTTTTTCATTGATGCCAAGGAGATCCGGATAAGTAGATTCCCGGGCAAGCATGTGTTGCCATTGCCATTCATCCGATTGTCATGGGGTTTTTCCCGGGAAGGTTATAGGTTATAAGAGAGTTTCAATGCTCAAGTCCTTAACCCTTAAAAATCATCTTCTGTAGTGAAAAACGTCGCTTTTTGTAAGCTAAAATGGCTTACGCTGCCTAAACCATAACAAACACACAAAATTATTGTACACAGAATTGAATATGTCAAAAACCTCTACAAAGAAGTCCGCGACAGCAAATGTTTATCTTTTAAGGATAACTCACAGTAACCATTTTTGTCTTTCATTGATGCCAAGAAGATCGGGATAAGTAGATTCCCGGGCAAGCATAGCAGCGCACGGCGGGTATTCTTTCATGGATATCTAAAAAATAACGAATTTTGTCTTTCAGCTCATTTATGCCAAGTACATCGGGATGCGTAGATTCCCGGGCAACGCCGGGTAATCAGCAGGAGGATCTAAAAATAATAACCATATAAATTTATACATATTTTTCCCTTTACTTATTCAGCTAAATGCAAAAAACACATTATCATTTATTTAGGTGTAGAAGCGCACGCCGGGTATTAGCTAGTACATTATATAATGGAAATGGACAGCTAACGACAAAATTTTGAGGAAGTGGCTGAATTCAAATACCTAGGAACAATAATCACAAATAGAAATGAGATGCACAAAGAAATTAAACATAGGCTCAATTCTGGAAATGCGTGCTGTTATGCATTACAAAGACTTTTGATGTACCAGCTCCTTTCAAAAAAATGTTAAACTGAAAATATATAAACTATTATTCTACCAGTTATATTATATGGATGCGAAACATGGACTCTTACTTTAAGGGAGGAAAGGGGATTACGAGTATTTGAGAATAAAGTACTTAGGAAAATTTTTGGACCAAAGAGAAGTGAATAGACAGGTGAACGGAGAAGACTACATAAGAATGAACTAGGCCTACATGATCTTATAGGATGCCAGATATATTAAGAACAGTTAAGTCTCGTAAACTGCGATGGGCAGGAAATGTGGCACATATGGGGAATGAAAGACTTGCATGGAAGCTTCTTGTAGGAAAACCAGAAGGAAAACGGCCAGTTGGTAGACCAAGAATGAGGTGAGAGAATAACATTATCTGTGATTTGAGGGAAGTAGATTATACGGGAATGATTGGAAAGCATTAGCTCAGAATAGGGATGTATGGAGAGCTTATATCCGCGCGGTCATGAACCTACGGGTTCGATAGTGCCAGTGAGTAAGTAAGTAAGTAAGTAGAAGGATCATTTTAAAAAACCTTGAAAGGAGATGCCTGGAGGGCAATATGGATATATTTCCGGATATATGCAAGATGAAGGTGATTTCTTTACTTTCTTCCTACCGGCGTGAGAAAAGTAATCTAAATAGCGGCCAAGGTACAGGAAAAGGTAAGTCGTAATATATTGGTATTATGAAGAAGTAATGAAGTATGAGCACTAATAGAAGCACGTGGTAATCACACACACACACACACAACACACACACACACACACACACACACACACACACACACACACACAATCACGTCTGTCTTCTACAGCACGCACACAAAGAATGCCCCCCGATGGCTTCTTCTTCTTCCCCCTTCCTTCCGGCCGTGTTGCCAACCTTCTCTCTCCCGCCTTTTGCTGCCACCTGGTGGGCAGCTTCATGCACTCCTGGGCTCCAGCCTGCCATATATCGAGCGGTCACGCGTACTCGCTAGAAACCGAGTGCTGCTCGATGATCGCTGCTTACACTCGACCATCCTTCAAACATTAATGCCCTCATTAATTGCTTAACTCTCAAGCAGATCAATCAGATCCTGTCGATCATCAACGGCCTCATTGCCGTCGCTATCATAGTCTTTTTGCTCATCGCCCGGAACAGTTCTATGATATCGCCTGAGAGAATCCACAGCCACAGTTGCTGTGAAGTTCCGGTACCCGCGCATGCCTTTTACAGTACGCACCTGGTACCGGCCGTTCCCCAACACCTTGGAAACTCTATAGGGACCACCATACTTGCTCAGTAATTTTCGGTTCACCCCTTTTTCGCCAGAACACGTGTTCGCCTCTCGCCATAACACCAAGTCTCCTACCTTGTACTTGGTTGCGACCTTACGCCTTCGGTCATAGCGCGCTTTCATCGCCAACTCCGCCTTGGTCAGGTTCTCCATCGCCTTGTCCCTTCGCCTTTTGACAGCTTGTTGTATATCCCCAAGGGTTTCACCCCTTTCAGCCACCTCTGCCGCCTGCACTCCACCAGACAAATCCGCCACAGCACCCTCTTGGTGAGTAAACATGAGCTGTGCCGGGGAGAACCCAGTGCTCGCATTAACACAACGGTTCATTCCCCACACAATCTCACTCAGTTTCTCATCCCATCGGGTCTCACAGTCTGTGCTGGCACCAATCGCACTCAGGATAGTTCGATTCTGCCTCTCCACCTGACCATTCGCCCGAGGTGTTGCTATAGCATTGAGGACATGTCGCACACCTCGTTCAGCCAGAAACTCAGCAAACGTCTTGCTGGTAAACGCCAGTCCCCGATCGGAGATCAGTCTCCTTGGATATCCAAACTCGCCAAATATCTCTCTCAATTTCTCAATGGCTTCTGCCGAACTTAGAGTCCGGGTAGCCTTCGCCCAAGTGAACTTAGTGAAGGAATCCACCGCCATCAGCACATAGCTGTGACCCTTTGCACTCCTTGCAAAAGGGCCAAGGTGATCCACATGCACCGTGTCCAAGGGCACAGAGGGTTTCCTAATGGGATGCAGGACGCCTTCCCGCCGCCCATAGTCACCCTTGCTGAACGCACACCTGAGACATGCCTCTACGTACTTACGCACAAAACGTCCCATCATCGGAAACCAGTAAGTCTCCTTGAGGAACTTCAAACACCTCTCATATCCTGGATGACCAGGCTCATCGTGATGCTTACGCAATAGGTTAAACCTTGCCATTGCTGGCACGTATAGCCTCTTCCCCACCTGGGTCTTTCGATACAGTCTGCCATCTTGCACCACATAATCCGCCTTGAGGCCCTTGTCTGCTGTGTTCTCAGCCAATGCTGTGACTATCGCCTGCGCCTTGTCATCCTGCAACTGCACAGTCAAGAACCAATCATCATGAGACAAGCTTACCAGATTCACATTCACCGGGTTCCTGCTCAATGCGTCTACATGCTGCATTTTGGCTCCAGGACGATACTCCAACTCCATGTCGTATTCCTGCAAAGCCATCCACCACCGGGCCACTCGTGGCACCAGATCCCTCTTCAGCATGGTCGCACGTACTGCAGAACAATCAGTAACCGCCCTAAAATAAATACCTACCAGGTAAACCCGGAAACGTTTGACCGTTTCCACCAACGCCAGTGTCTCCAGTTCATAACTGTGGTAGACCTGCTCTGCTGGACTAGTAGCTCGGCTGAAATACAACACAGGTTTAAGACTGTCATCCTTCTGTCTCTGCAGTAACATTCCACCAAGCCCCAGTTTACAGGCATCCGTGTGCACTTCAGTTTCAGCTGCACTATCATACAGGGCCAAGACTGGCCTGTCCACCAAAGACAATTTCAATGTCTGAAAGGCTTCTACCTGGTTAGGTCCCCAACACCACGGGACATCCTTCCGAGTGAGGTCAGTCAGTGGTCTGGCTAAGACTGCAAAGTTTCGAATAAACTTACGAAAATAACTCACCAATCCCAGAAACTGCCTTACGCCATATACATTCTCGGAGACTGGGAACTCACTCACCGCCTGCGCCTTCCTCCTCCCTGGACTCACCCCGGCTGCACTGATCTCATGACCCAGGTACTCCAATCGGTCCTTCAGGAAGGAGCACTTCGATAAGTTCAGCTTCAGTCCTGCCTGAGCCACCATCTCCAGCACTCTCTCCAGAAGGACCAGACCAGGTTCCACCGCCGTGGATGGAATCAAAAGATCGTCCATGTAGGCAAGTACAGTATCCGTACCCAGTCCACTCAGCATTTTGTTAATCACTCGCTGAAACACTGCTGGGGCATTCGCCAACCCAAACGGGACACTCAGATATTCATAGTGGCCATCAGGAGTAACAAAAGCTGTCTTTTGGATTGAGTCTGGGTGCATTGGAACTTGGTGATAACTCTGCGCCAGATCTAGGGTTGTGAAGTAACACCTCCCTGTCAGCTTATCCAGCAGATCGCTCACTAGAGGCATCGGATACCTATCCTTAATCGTTACCCGGTTAAGTGCCCTGAAGTCACAGTGCATTCGAATGTCTCCTTTTTCTTTGGTATTAGGAGTATGGGGCTCGCATACTCAGATTCGGATTCACGAATAACCCCACTCGCTAACAGCCCTTGCACCTTTTCGCGTACCTTCTCCCTTTCTGCAAAAGAAAGCCTGTACGGACGATGATACACTGGCTTGTCCGAGGTTAGCTGAATCTTCATCTCGCCTAGATGAGTTAGCCCAAGATCGTTGTCGCCAGTCGAGAAGCAGATCGCTTTCCTTTGTAGCAGGTTAACCAGCTGTATTCTTTCACCCTCATTGATATCGCCTATATCAATATTGGAGAAATCCATTTCAACACCCCGCTGGTTATCTGCCAACACCCGATTTAGCTGTGATGTGTGACGAGTATCACACTGATGAGCTCTCGCCAACACACGATCTGCCTTCCAGAGCAGGGGCTTCGGACCCAGATTACATACCTCCACATGTTGTTCTTCATGTGATGGTATTACCACGTTTGGCACTGCAATCCAGGTACCCCTTTCCTCATGACTCCGGCTCCCCACAAAAACCTCTGTGCCAGGGTCTGCGCCTACTACCCTGACATTAACCATGGTGGTTGAACCTGGAGCTAACAAAACATCTGAACATGCTCTTACCTGGTATCTGTCGGAGCCGTTCACCATGGCTTCCACATCTAATTCACTGATGAGAACACTCGGTTCTGTCCGCGACAAGGTGGCTGTTCCTCCGGACACAACCAATACCACGTCACCCTGCAGTGCTGGCTGTCCCAGAAGCAAGTCCACGTCTGACAGACCACTAGTGACCACAATGGCATCAATTTGGAGCCGAATCGCATCCACTCTAATGTTCAAAGTGACCTCACCTGCACCAAGAATTGTACCGCCACCAATACCCCTCAAGACCACTGATGTTGGACGCATCCCTCCCTCAGCCGCCTGCTGGGCACACTGCACTGTGGCAATGTTATACTCACTACCTGTATCTATATAGATTGTGATGCACTTCTCATCCTTGGTCCATGCGGCCCTCTTATAGACATTACTACTGTTACTATCTACAAGTCTTACCATAGCAGTGTGGTCCTTAGATTCTCCTGCGGCTCGCGTTGGGCAGATCGATCTCGAGTGGCCGCTCTTGCCACATCGTTGGCACCGATCTTGCCTCGCCTTTGGACAGTCACTGCTCATATGGGTCCCCCACTCCTGGCAGTTAAAACACCGGACCCGACGCTTCACTGCGCCATTCGCCTGTTGTCTGCTGTCCACACGAGCTCGCTTTCTTCCCTCTCCAGGAACCCTCTCCGGTTCTCTCCCTTGTGAGATTGATGGGTGGGGTTGGCCACTCGCCTGATTGCGATCCAACCCACCCAGAAATCCCGAGTACAGGTCACCTGAAGTCTTACACTTGAAGGCCCGAGCATTCGCCTGTAGGTCGAGCGGGAGGCCTTTGATTATACAGGAGATGGCCTTCTCTCCCGTAAACCCGCACCTTTCACACAATGCCAGCTTGTAATGATAGTATTTAGTCATGGACTCACTTGGCAGGTTACGCCTTGCTACCAGCTCCTCCAATGACTCCGCAAAATCATGCCGCCTTGGAAAGGCGCGACGCAGGGCCTTCTTCCACTCTCCCCACGAGAGGTCATAGTCGTCGAGGCGGTTAAACCACGCCTTCGCCGCCCCGCGGAGTTTCGCCTGCATGTAACACGACCTCTCGTACTCGGACCAACCATGGATACGGCCCAGCTGGTCGATCTTGTGGAGCCAGCGATCGATGTTACAATCCCGATCATCGGGATCGAACAGGTCCAGAATCTCTCCACCCGCTCGGGCCGCCCTCGCGTTGCTGGCCACGCTCGCGCTAGAGGCGCACTCCCCACCACAACACCCACCATGATGTGTACGAGAGCGCCCCTTGGGCGTCTTAAAATTAGCCCCACTGGCGCCTCCAGTTTTAGGGGAGACACCCGCGTGGCGCAACTTCTCCTCCACGGCTCGGAAGATGCGAGCCGCCTGCTCCTCCACCGCCGACGTGATCGCCTTAGCCAAGTCTCCCTGGCTAAGCAGTTGGACCAACGCCAGTTGCACTGCGTCCCCTCGAGCCGCCTCACTCACCTGCCCGGGGTTTCCCGATGGCCCACCATTATCGACCGCTAGGGATCGATCTTCGTCCACGTGGCCGCCTGCCGCATGGGTGCCCGCCGGCATCTCATTATCTTCCCTAGTGTCGATGGCCAGATCATGTCCTAGATCACCATCCACGCTGGACCCGGAAAGTGGAGTCAGATCGTCACGTGAACGATCATCCTCCACCTCCATATCATAGTCCAGCATGGAATTTTCCCTGTACATTCTGGCCATTTTTATTTTCCCAATAACTACAAATGGTAAATCTGCGATCACAAAAACTACCACTAAAACCACAAGACTAGGGTTTATCCCACTTCTGATATGTTAATATGAAGAAGTAATGAAGTATGAGCACTAATAGAAGCACGTGGTAATTACACACACTCAATCACATCTGTCTTCTACAGCACGCACACAAAGAATGCCCCCCGATGGCTTTTTCCTCTTCCCCCTTCCTTCCGACCGTGTTGCCAACCTTCTCTCTCCCGCCTTCTGCTGCCACCTGGTGGGCAGTTTCCTGCACTCCTGGGCTCCAGCCTGCCATCTATCGAGCGGTCACGCGTACTCGCTGGAAACCCAGTGCTGCTCGATGATCGCTGCTTACAATATAATATGAAGAGGCCAGGGGAAAAACCTGGTAAGTCACAATTCTTATTTTTTCAGGAAACAAAATTTAAATTTCCAAGACTCATAATGCTCGTATTTAATTTTCTCAAGTTATTTTTGTTTAGGATGATAATGTACATACCAGAGATACATTAGTACTGAAAAGGTATAGATCTGATTAAAGTGTATAACAATATGCTGCAATATTTTCATGAATGCAATTTGTACGGAAGAAAAATATGACAAGTTCATAACATATTTTAAGTTGCTACTAGGTTTCAAACACTTTGTCACTTATTTCAGTTCTCATTACAGTTGGTTCAGGTTTATATGGAACGCACTGTATATGTAATATAACAACTCACTGGCACTATCGAACCCTTAGGTTCATGGCCGCGCGGACATAAACTCTCGAAAAATCACTGTCCTGAGCTTATGTTTCCGAATCATCCCCTGTATAATTTACCACCCTCAAATCATGGTTAATGTTATTCTCTCACCTCATTCTCTGCCTACATACTCTGCACTTTTCCTCTGCTTGTCGTACAAAGAGTTTCCAAAGCCCAGTTTCATTCCCCATTCGTGTCATATATCCTGCCCATAGCAATCTACGAGATTTAACAGTTGTTATAATGTCTGGTTTCCCCATCTGTTTGTCTACTGTCACCAGGTTGTTTTTTAGGACAGTCTGGCTTTCTTTCTTGGCATTGGCGGAATTGTAATCCATTTCTTACGATGGGGCACCTGGAACACGGAATTACGTTACCCCGATTAAATGATATTGAAGCGCCAAGACAGTTCTTAACCAAAACTTAACCTAAATTCCAGACCATGGGCAACCACAGGAATAATTCCCTTTAAAGAAAAATTAGATTCACTGGACTTGTTAGAATAATCCCGTTTTTTGAATGGACTTGTATGAGTTTTCCCCTGTACACGTTTTAAAGATATTGCATTATGTCTGGATTTGTCAGATTGTTGCCCAGTTCTGTGAAATCATCTAAAACTACACTGCTATTTAATTATTAATAAATCAGAAAATCTGTAATTATCAGGGTTTTCCCCTGGACTCTTCATATTTTTTCATTGTTTCATTATTACAATTCTTAAATACAAATGGACGGCGTTATGCATCAACCGACTAAGCGCCATTAAAAACGTTTTTTGATGTCATCTATTGCACTGGCTCGTGAAGTACACACTTTTAGCGCCAAATCTTTAAATACAGCCTCAATATTATTAAATAAAAATGTAAACGCCATCGATACTATCAGAGATTCTGTGTTTTGCAACAAACGCGGTAGAGATATGGTGGGTTACAGCAGCTCTGCAAAATGTCTATTGAAGGTTTGTGGGTTTCCTATTGATCGCAGGGGGTTCGTTGAGATTAATAATTTCGACGAACACAAGACGAGTGTATATGCACCTTAATATATAATTTGTATATATAAGTTATTCAACCAATATTTTTATTACGTTAAATATCCCATGATGTATAGGAGGTTAACTTGCGGCTGAAAAGCGTGCATATTATTGTTTTCAACGTTTCAAATGGTGATATCTCAAGAATGGTAATTCTTATGAAAAAAGTATAAGAACAATTTTTGTAGATAATTGCATGGTCTACAACTTTTGTCTGACCTATTTTTATGATAAAACTTACAGTTTGGCTGAAAAATGCAAAAAGTCCATATTTGCGAACGTTGACCTTGAATAATTTTTTGCAGATGTGGTATCGATGGGGACTTTTCACATTTCATTTATAATGGTGTTCCCAACATTCGCACCAATTTTCAGCTCTATGCAAATTTTTGTAAGTCTATCCCTACTTTTTAAGCTAACTTGACCGGGCTATAATTGGTTAAGACAATATAATAACCAGAAGGTAATGAATTCAATTCTCGTTGGGGTTTAGTTTTTTAAACTGGTCTTAACCATCTGTTAGTATCAGCTATACCATATGTGTCGATCACAGGGATGATTTTTGTTCAGTCAGATGACAAGCTTATTGTTACTTTCTAACCTGGACTCAATATTGAGTGGGTCCATGAGAAAATTTCTTCCCATAGGGACTGAAATCTGAGCTCTGCACCAAGACACGATGCCTCAGACCATCTGACCATGATGTAAAACAAACATTATAATATTCATTCTTTAATATAAGTAGTAAGGAGTAGTGGTTTGCAATTCACTGCATTTTTCATGCTTCAAATTATGTGTATTTGTATTGTGTACAGAGAGAACTAAGTACATGATGAATGCAGGGGCGGATTATTGGGTCCATTTTTGAAAAGATAAATTACAATATAATCCAAGTATGTATGTAGCTAATGCTCTGGTGTTAACAACAAAGTTAATCTCTTTCTTGCTTCCCAATACCTGGATGTCACATCTTGATAATTTTGAAGAGTTACACATTTGTTAAATGTTCTCTGTCCATTTCCACACAATATACACTCAGGAAAAGTTAATACCCAATTCTATGAAGATGTTTTCTGAAGCATTCATGACTGTAGTAAGTCTCAGTATAGCAACTGCAGATTTTCGCGGTAGTTCCGGAATTATAGATGAATTTTCTACCAGTATTTTTATATTTCTGTTTCTGACTTTTTCAATTAATTGTAATCATAATTATCATTAATTTTTTTACCAAGTCTGAACGTATAATTTTTCTCTTCAAATATAATTAATTTTTTCTTTATAATTCTTTTAATTGATTCATAAGAAAAAGCATTTTTTGCTTAATTTTACATCCCTTTTTTTGTTAGTATATCAGCTGTTTCATTTCCTTGTATTTCACAATGGGTTGGAATCCATTGTAAGACTATATGTTTACCAAGTTCCTCAATAGTCTGAATCATGTTTTGTATTTGTAATATTTTTCTCATTTTTTGGATACATGGTTAATCCTATGGCCTGAATCCAATATAATCCATTATCCAACCAAGTTGTACACATGCATGCCCCTGGATAACATTAAGCTATATGAAGACAAAAAAGGAGTTCTTGTCACTATACTTGAAACCTGTAAGCTAGGGGAGAAACCCTCATAGTTTTTTTTACATTTATAAACTATTATACTTTCATCCCACAATAATTTTCTAAAAAAGTTCTAAAGCAATAAACATAAAATGATAACAATTCTATTCTCAGTTTTTGACCCTTCAAGGACAATTTAGAAATATTCCTTTGGTATAGAGCACTAGTTTATAAAATTTATAGTGGATCCATAGCTTTGAATTGCATTGATAAAGTTTTAAACCCCAACTAAAAATCATTGTGCTTCAGGATCTGTGGATAATTGAGTGTATGGCTGGCTACTCTACTCTGCAAAAAGAACCTTTGCTAGGAAAGCCAAAGAATCAGATAAAACTGGACGGATCAGCAAAGATACCTGGAAGAGGGTTCTGAGGCTTGAATTGGGCAGTAGTGCTACTGCCGATAATGATAATACATTATATTTCTTATAAAAGGCTTTTTCTTCACATGCTTTCTTTAAAAAGTATGCAATTGGTACAATTATGCAAGAAAGTGGATGACTGGGCTCGGAAACAAATGACCTTGTTTATTCTAACACTAAAGATCAGACTGAAAATTAGCAGCTCTTACTGTTGCCTTCTGCCACAATCAGTGTTCTTGCATTGCTTGGGCCGGCCATGCAAGCTAATGTGAATTGCATATGCATAGGCTTGCTTGGAAATTCCAAGTTGAGATTCCAGTTCAATTCTGTCTAAGGTAATGTGTTATTTTAATTGAAGTTTTAAGATTTAAATTATTAGTTATACCTCACCTTATATCCAGTCTTCTTATTATACTGGTTTCAAAATCTATCTTCAAGTCAATTAATGTTCTGGATAAGGTTGAGAAATGGGTGCACACAAATTCTTCCAAGTTCCACAGAATCGCAGTGCGCATGCACGAGTTGCTGTAATAGTTAATGTAGCTTCTGGTTGATGACTCTGAAGTTAGCATTATCAACTTTGGGAATAAATTCCCAAATGCTAAAAAAAAAAATGGGCATAAACTAACTTCTAATTTCCTAACCTAACAAAACAATTTACATGCATATTATTTATTTCCAAATGCTTAAACAAATGGACGTAAACCAACTTCCCATTTGCTAAGCTAACAAAACAATTTACATGCATATTATTTAATAAACTATAAACTAATTTTACGTACACTAACACTAAATATGGTTTGGAATTATTTTCAAATGTTGGTCATTCCGATTTGAGAGCCACCTAGCGGATGTTACATGAAGCATTTCTGCGTCTCTAGATGCACAATATTCGCGTAATTTATAAATATTTAAAAATCGTAAGAAATGTTTATACAATGGTTCCAAAATGTTTAAAATAGTACGAAACGTTATTACAAATGGTTGAAAAGTGTTTAGTGCATCAGTGGCATAAGAATGTTAGATGAAAAATTTTGTGCATCTTAAAGTGAACCTCAGCCAAATATATTTCAATTTTGGCTGAGGTGTACAAACCGTCCCACACAATTTTCCATCTAATATTCTTATGCCACTGATGCGCTAAACACTTTTCAACCATTTATAATAACGTTTGGTACAATTTGAAACATTTTGGAACCATTTTATTAACATTTCTTACGATTTTTAAATATTTCTACATTACGCGAATATTGTACATCCCAATTCTACAGGCGTAGAAATGCTACATGTAACATCCGCTAGGTGACTCTCTCATCGCAGTTAGCAACATTTGAAAATCATTCCAAAGCAGGAATTCCTCTAAAGACAGTCAACAAGTACAAATATCTAGGTATCACCATGCAGACTACAGCGACATCCTTCAGCATAAACGTCCAATACGGAACAGCAGCAGCAATTAAAGCGATCTGTAATTTCAAGAACCTTACAAAACTAACAACAGACACTGCAATGACACTTTTCCACACAACGATAGCTCCCATAGTTACATACGGGGTTTGTATCATATGGCACAAATTAACAATTAGCGACCTCAACAAAATAGAGAAAGTGGAAGCAAGCTTCATGAGGAGAACCACTGGAACTGGAAAAACAGCACAATCCAGATTAATTTATGAACTTATGCGAGAAACACATTTCATAGAAGACATCAGGATAGCATACCTCTACCATCTACAGAACCATATCAAAAAGCAGTGAAAATGAGGGAACAGAAACGGAAGGAAATAAATGAGGAATTTTACATCTCCAGTGCCATGACAGACAGGAACTGGACAAGAGAATGTCAGACGACACGTTGTAACCAGACTTGCGATACATGTTTTTCATCACAAAATCTGCGAAAATAAAAAAATCCACCAGCCAACTGAAGACTGCAGATGTGCACTATGCGGTGATAAGTGTAAACTTTATCATATCACAGAGTGTAAAAATGGAACAAAATCAATTAATGAATACAGCAATGAGTGAATACAAGTGATCAGTGGTAAAGAACATAAAACTTTCGAAACTAATGCTCTTCTGAGTGCTCCTTTCTATTATTATTATTATTATTATTATTATTATTATTATTATTATTATTGTCGTTGTTATTATTATTATTGTTGTTATTATTATCATTATTATTATTATTATTATTATTATTATTATAACTCCGCCATGGCCGGTCCCAAGCCCGGATGAGAAAGGAGGAGGGGGAGGAGTAACAACCTCGTTAAAAAACCAGGGTTCAGTTGGCTCCGACTGATAGTACTCTGAAAGGGCCCCTAGCCAGGGTTACGGTGAAGACCTCAACGGCAGAGTCGGCGCAGAAGGAGTCCTTCATCACGGCGGATCTGGCGGAAGAGGCAACCCTATCTCTAAGGGAAATAGAGAAACGCTGCCTTGCGGTGAAGAGGGATCTTCAAAGGCTATGGGAGGAAAACCCAGACAGAAATTTTCCTGGTCCTCCAGGTTGGGGGTTTATGCTGTGGGCCAGCTCCCCACACATTAAAAAAAAAAAAAAAAAAAAAACAAAATGCTAAAAGACCAAATCAATCAAAGCCGGACAGAAAAAAGTATGAAAGACAAAAGCAACGAAAACGGACATTGAATATAGGCACGTGGAATGTACGAGGAATTAGAAACAAAATTAATGAAGTAGCAGGAGAATTATTCCAGAACAATATAGATATTGCAGCAGTGACGGAAACAAAAAAGAAAGGATCGGGAAATTCATATTTAGGAAACTACATACATTTTTGGTCAGGTGTAAATAAATCAAAAAGAGCTAAAGCAGGAGTATCAATGTACAGTAAAAACATAACAGAATATGAACATATTAATGAAAGATGCCTAAAGATTAAAATGAAGCTTACGGGAAGAACAATGGTGTTCTTAGCAGTCTACGCACCAACAGATGATGCTGCACAGAGTCAGAAAGAAAAGTACTATTCAGTATTAGTGGAACAAATTGAGAAAATACGAAGTAATGAAGAATTAATACTAATGGGAGATTTAAATGGGAAAGTGGGTAGAAGAAACAATGATGAAGCAGTAGGAAAATATGGGGAACAAGAAGTCAACGATAATGGAAATAGAATCATAGAGATGTGCAAACAACATAAATTAAAGATAGTAAACACATTTTTCGACCATAAGGATATTCATAAATTTACTTGGGAACGACCTAGTCTCAATCAGAAATCAATAATAGACTACATAATTGTAAAGCAAAATACTTCCTTATTTATTAAGGACTCAAGGGTTAAAAGAGGAGCAAATTGTGGTTCTGACCACTATCTACTCACAGCACAGATCATCCCCAAATTCCCTACAGGGAAAAAAGTGCATGATGAAGCAAGGGAATCAACAATGCAACCGAAGCAGGAAGAAAAATTTAAACTGTATTTATTTAATCAGGATAGTATCAAAAACTTATATAAAGAAAGACTGAGGATTAAAATTGAGAATTTGGATTACAAGGAAGACATAGAAGAAGAATATAATCAATTAAAGGAAATAATACATTCGGCAGCAAAAGAAGCATTAGGCACAATAAATAAAAAACAAAATACCCAAGATTGGTGGAATGATGATATTGAAGAATTAACCAAAAAGAAGAAAAAATGCTACTTAGAATGGTTGGCAAATAAAACAACAGAAAATTGGATAGAATACAAGAGAACAAACGCCAAGTTAAAAGGAAAGTGATAGAAGAAAAAAACAAATTATGGAAAAGCAAATGCCAAGAAATAGAAAGTTATATAGGAGGATCACAATCATCAGAAGTATGGAGATTTCTAAAAACACTGAAAACCAACCAAGGACCCAGCAAGATAAATTTGTTAGCAAAATCAGACGCAGAAAAACATTACAAAGCTTTACTGTCAGAAACTAGAAATGAGTTTATGGAAACAACAGAAGATCCATCCATAGAAATGAACGCCCTGGAATTTGATACAATAGATATAGAATTAGAAATTCAAACCCTAAAGAATAAAAAGGCACCAGGGCCGGGAAACATACCAAATGAGTTAATTAAATATGGCCCAAAAAATTTAATAGGTAGATTGAGGGACTTGTATAATAAGTGCATTGCAATACAGAAGATTCCTGATGAATGGAAAATAAGCTACATAGTACCAATATACAAGAAGGGCGATAGAAGAGACGCAAAAAACTACAGAGGACTAAGTATAAATAACACATTATATAGAATATTTACGAAGTTATTAAAAACAAAGTTACAAAAAGATGTTAAAGACAAATTAGGAGAAGATCAAAATGGATTCAGACCAGGAAGGTCATGTGTTGACAATATATTTGCAATACAACAGTTAATTGAAAAACGGACTGCAGTTGGAGAAGAAACCCACTTGACAATGATAGATTTAGAGAAAGCTTATGACTCAATTCCGAGGAACAAATTATGGGAAGTATTGGAGAAATACAATATTGACAGAAACCTAATAGAAATTATTAAACAAACCTATAAAGATAACTCCGCTTATGTTAAAATGGGAAATATAATGTCTAATCCTATAAACACCTCAAAGGGATTGAAACAAGGATGCAGTCTATCACCAATTTTATTTAATATTTATGTAGAATTTATATTAACGAAATGGAAACAAAGCTGTAAAGGTATGGGGATCCCAATAGGCAATAGATTTTTGCTGACATTACAATTTGCCGATGATCAACTGGTTTTAGCGCAAGACAATTTTGATATGGAATTCATGATAAAAAGGTTGAAAAGCACATATGAATCATGGGGTCTCACAGTAAATTTACAAAAAACAGAATATCTGGCAATAAATAGCAATGAATGAGAGAAAACTTAGTATTGGAAGATGGAATCCAAATAAAGCAAGTGAAACAAACTAAATATTTGGGAATGATTATGGATAACATCGAAGGTATAGGCAAAGAGAACATAAAACATAGAATTGAATTGAGTAGCAAAATAATATCATCATTAAATTCCATATGGTGGGATAAGCATATTTGGAAAGACACAAAGAAATATATTGGTAAAACATTGGTGGAATCTGTTGCAATGTACGGAAGTGAGGTATGGACAATCAATAAGTACTACAAGAATAGACTAATAGCTCTAGAAATGGATTATTTACGAAGAAGTGCCAGAAAGTCTAAATTAGAACGTGTCACAAATAAGGAAATTAGAAACAAAATGGAAGCAGAAGAAAGCATAATTGAAAGAATTGAGGAAAAGGAATTAAAGTGGTTAGAACATGTTTTAAGAATGGAAGATGAGCGATGGCCGAAGCAACTATATGAATGGCATCCTAACAGAAAGAAGAAAAGAGGAAGACCAAGGTTAACATGGAAGGAAAACATGAAGACAGTAATGCAAGCTAGAGGGCTAAGCATCGAAGATGCCCAAGACCGTAGGCTTTGGAGGTTTGGCACGGGAAGACGGCAGCAGCTGTAAAAACCCGAAGATAGATAGAGATAGATTATTATTATTATTATTATTATTATTATTATTATTATTATTATTAAAATAATTTCAAACCATATCTAATGTAGGTAAAGTTAGTTTATAGTTTATTAAATAATGTGAATATAAATTGTCTTGTTAGGTTAGAAAATGGGAAGTTAGTTTACGTCCATTTTTTTTTGAATTTGGGAATAAATAATATTCATGTAAATTGTTTTGTTAGGTTAGGAAATGGGAAGTTAGTTAACGTCCATTTTTTTTAGCATTTGGGGATGTATTCCCACAGTTGGTGACGCCGACTTCAGAGCCATCTACCGGAAGTTACATTAACCATTACAGCAACTCACGCAACTCGAGCATGCGCACTGCGATTCTGTAGAACTTAGAAGAATACATTTATCTAAAATATTTTACAGTTCAAAGGATTTTGTAGAATATTTTATTCTTGATTCATGTATTTTATGTCTTTCGGGCTAAATGGCGGTGGTCTGGTTTTATTAACACTCAACCTTTCGTCTACTACTGCGGTAGACATCCTCAGGAAACGTTAAGTGTTAATAAAACAGGACCACGGCCATTTAACCCGAAAGACATACAATACATGAATCAAGACACCTGCCGTGAAAGTCTACAATTTTATTTTATTCTTGTTCAAATTATTTTTTTTTACCCTGCAATCCTAAGGTAAATGGGATGGGCACGATGGAATCAATGTCACCAATATAACTAAAATACGCTAGAAAATAATACAATTCTGAAATATTTGTTTGGACATTTTCGTAAATATCTTTATGACCACGAATACCTCCTGTGCTAATTTTGGTGACATAAACATTTAAGACAGGTATAATAATCAAAATAATAACCACAAGATTGCATTTTGTGACCTAGGCTCGGGTAACTGATGTAAAACTTCCATTAGTTGCTTTGTTCTTAAAAAAAATGCTGTACGTTATTTTTTATTACAATGTGTAGACCTATTATTTATTTTATTTTCATACATTATGAAAAGTATTTCAATTTGTGGTTATTTTATTTACTATGACCTAATGTCGCTCGCGTTTTACGTTAGTAGGGTGTTGCTATTGAACAATTGAAATTACCGCCATAATAAAACAAATTTCCCTCATTACGTAAACATTTGCTTTTGTAATATTTCACAGTATTGTGTTAATGTCATGTTCAAGGATAAATTTATGATTTGCATGGTAGTATTTGATTTAAAAATTTACGCTTATATGTTTTCGATAATTATACAGTAATGTCTTGAACTTTTGTCATTAAAGTACGTACAGAACTGTAATGTTAATACAGTTGACTTGTGAATTTGCAGTTAGTTGACAGTAGGCTAATTAACAATAACATTTAAAATTTGTATCATGATAAAGTGCGGAATTTAGCAATTGTAAGAAATATAATGGCGTGTTTCCTTCTTAATAGGCATGACACAGAAATTAAAATACCGAACGTCGAAAAAAATGATAATATAACTATTTATTCAATTAAGGTTAGGATTGGAAATGTAGTGTGGACAGTACCTCATCGATACAGTGATTTTGTGGAATTACATGAAAAATTGATGTCTGATCATGGGGTAGCCAAAGATATATTACCCCCTAAGAAGGTCATTGGAAATAAAGAGCCAACTTTCATTGAGAAGAGAAGAGCAGCTTTGGAACTGTATTTATCGTCTGTTGTAAATTTTCTCCAGCGTGCAATGCCCAGAGAACTGGCACTGTTTTTGGATTTTCATAGATATGATATTTTGTTTCTGTTGCAAAATTTGGCAATGCAGTTTTTCGAAGAAGGTGATTCATTACTTCAAAACTCAACATCCTATACATTTACACCATTTCAGGTAGGTCTACTTTTTTATCATTAATGTTTAATTATTTTCATCCTTGATAATTATTTGGGAAACCTAACCATCATTCATTCAACTTAGCTTAAACAGTTAACTCATTCTAATTATTTGTCAGCTTGCTGATAATAATCAGTTTTGTTATGGAAGGCAATGCTGGGCTCAACTGCACTTCTACTATCTCAAAATTTTTCTGTTATATTGTTGTAAACTATAGCTTTTGTTCTGTACTTACCATCATTACCTAATATTTTAAAACTTTTAAAACAATTTTTATAACATTATTAGACAATTTTAAAGTATTTATTTAAATCCGCAAATCGCAATATTATGAGACTGTTAGACTGTTGACGCTAACTGCTATTTTCTCCACAGAGTATATTACCTAGTCTATGATTTTTCTATCGCTGTTTTGAGTTATCGCTGGTTGGATCAGCGTTAGGGAGTGATAAGTAAGTGTATACCCATTTTTAATAAACGTTTGGTAACTCACTATGATGTTTGTGGGTTATCATTCAATGATAACGTTATCGCTGCTACTTCTAACTGCTACCGTGTATTTGCAGTTCTTTGCAGTTTTGAGATAGTGTAAGTGCAGTTTTTCCCAATGCTGTATTATTTGTTATAGTTTCCAAAACATAACCTGGTTCAACTGCACTTCTACTAGCGCTTGATTTTTCAGTTATATTGTTGTAAACTATAGCTCTTCTTCTGTATTTAGTAACATTATTTAATATTTTAAACGGAAAAAGTCGGTTATATGTCTCAGACGAATTCTTCTAAGTTCCATAGAGTCACAATGCGCATGTGCGAGTTGCGGGAGTTGCTGTAATGGTTAATATAGCCTCTGGTAGATGGCTCTGCAGTCGGCGTTACCAACTTTGGGAATAAATTTCCAAATGCAAAAAAAAAATGGACGTTAACTAACTTGCCATTTCCTAAATAAAGAAAACAATTTACACGCTTATTATTTATTCCCAAATGTTTAAAAAAATGGACGTAAACCAACTTCCCATTTCCTAACGTAAGAAAACAATTTACGTGCGTACTATTTAATGAACTATAAACTAATTTTACGTACACTAACACTAAATATGGTTTGAAATTATTTTCAAATGGTGGCAACGTTGGAACAACATGGGAAAATAGCAAGTAAGTAATGTATCCACGATCATGTTTTACGTAAATATATAAATATAAAATATTGTAAAGAAAGCTTGAAGATCGTTGCAAAATGTTTAAAACAGTACAAAACATGTTTACAAGTGTTTAGTGCATCAGTGGCATTAGAATGTACGTGTAGAATTTTGATGGGCATATAACCTACCACACCCTTTTAAACTTTTTCAAACAATCTTTATAACATTATTAGACAATTTTGAAGTATTTATTTAAATATGCAAATCACAATATTATGACATTGTTAGACAATATTGTGACGCTAACTGCTATTTTCTCCACAGAGTATAATACTTAATCTATGATTTTTCTATAGCTGTTTTGGGTTATCGTTGGTTGTATCAGCATTAGGGAGTGATAAGTAAGTGTACACCCATTTTTAATAAACGTTCGGTAATTTTAATATTATTAATATATTTTTTAAACATAGATTTGGGGATTTATTGCAAATATTGGTAATTTAGGCTATTGTCTGCGAGATGGCTATCTATGATTCTTGAAATGATTGCTAGTTAGCCTACTAACTATATCAATATTATTAGAATATTGTCAATTTGTTTATTCAGTTAGAATGCATCAACAATGTCGTACAAAAGTGACGAAACCTGGTCTGCATAAAAAGCAAGAAATATGAAGTGAGTCAAAATGACCAGCTCATGATAATTAAAATAAACCTCAGTGTACAGAGTCCTATATTAAATGTTTATTCATGTTCATGTTACAGTCAATTACCAACATGTTTATTCAGGTTACATTGGATTAGGCAGCTTAGATTATATTGTGACTTGGATGTGGATTAGATCATATTAGGTAGGTTCATTTAGTCAGATAATCAGCAAACTTTTTTTTTTTGGTTTGTATATTTTTCATAATTCGGCTATTCTTTTTTAGCAATGATAATAGGTGTGTTCTAATAATAATATGGTGTATTTTAGGTTAATTTTAAGTCAACTTCTCTTCAATTATGAAGCACTTTCTAGATTTTTTAAGAAATTACATTTACATAGTATGGTAATTATTCACTTACAGTTATAGTGATTTATTTTTTTTGAATATATATACAGACTGGTATCTCACGTACAACCCCCAAAATTAATTTTGAAATGAATGTTCTAGTCGTTGAGATATGTATTATAGGTAACCAAGCAATGTGTGGTGCAGAGCTATGGGACTTGTGAGTCCCCTAGGGTAAAAAAAAGAAATCCTCATGAAATTTTGGATAGTATGGATCCATAATATTGTGAGGAATTTGGGGAGCCACATGTTTCCCTTATAATGGCTAGATGATCACACTCCTCTGTAAATGACACTTGTTGTTATGAGACCAGCAAAAGCGTGTGGAGCCAGTTATATATGCATCCCTTGTACTGCAGCATAGCTGAGCAGTTTAAGGCATGATTTCTTGGTGCAGAGCTACAGGACTTGATTTGGTTTGTCCCCATGGGGAAACAAAATTTCTCATCAAATTTTGACTAGTATTTGATCAATGCCCACCCGAACATGGGTAATGGCTCCAGGTTGAGAAAACAAGCTATAATGGTTCATTGACCCAATATGCTGACTACATGTCACCCCTTTATTAACAGGATGATCATACACATCTGTTATTAACACATGTGAATGTGAGGTCAGCAGCCAACTGTTACATCTAGGGTTCTAGGGCTGTCACAGTGTAGAGTTATATGCACTCCTTAGGTTGCTATTCTCATTCTACATAATTAATTCATCAATTTTTAAAATATTTTTTCAATTACCATGAATACTCATTTGTGCTACAATCCCCAAAACATTTTATTAACTCTGCTGTTATTTTTCAGCTTCATGCAATCAGTGAAAGATTGAAGCAGCCTTGTCCACCATTGGAAACTCTAGACAACAGACATGACTTCAGCCATGTTTTGGACTTCTGTTGCCAACTTACAAATGTAACTATTAAAGGAACTAATACTCCAGTAGGTACTAGCAACATCATTCCAAATAAACTGCAGTTTGAATTGTCAGCTTTTAAAGCTGTTCAACAATTAAATCTAATTCATTTCCCAGTTTGCAATGTTTACAGCATTGGCATGTTACGTAACACTGTAACAAATCTCTGTGTACATCATGCAAATGTAAAAGAAATGACCCAAGTTCTTCTCTGTGACGACCTGCACAAAGATGTTAATTATACGAGCCATGGACATATGTGGAAAAAACTTATCAAAGCTGATTTTAGTAATAATTCAATGGAAAATATTGACGAAGGAGTAAAACTGATGCCAAATATTGAACAATTAAATTTAAACAACAATAAAATAAGTGCCTTGAGTAATCTAACTTCGTTACCACATTTATCTCATTTATATCTCTCAGCTAATTGCTTTGTCGAAGCAAATGATTTTCATACAAAGCTTGGAAATATTCGCTATATAGATCTGTCTCAGAATAGTATTAGTTCATTAAAAGGTTTTTCCAAACTTTATTCTTTGGAGAGTCTTGACTTAGCATCAAATCAAGTTTCAGATCTGTCAGAAATAAGATATGTGAGTGCTTTACCTTGCTTAGAGAATCTCATACTCACTGGCAATCCAGTAGCTGTAGTTGTTGATTATAGAGTAAGGGTGTTAGAACAATTTGGAAATAGAGCTTTAGAGATTTGTTTGGACAATGAAAAGCCAAGTCAGAAAGAATTAGATACTGTCGCTGTTTTACAGGCAATAAGGATAGTCAAGGAAGGAAGGACACCTACTTTTGGACCTGATGCTCCTACTTTCCCATAAGATTCTTCAGCTCCTTAATGAAGTTTGGTGTTTCCAATTCTCTATTGACATCTGTCCTTTCACAGTTTTCTTATTTCCGCCTTTCTTGTGACTTGATTTTGTCCTATTCTCTCCATTGTTTCTTTCCATTTAATTCTAGGTCTTCCTCTTCCAGTTCTTCCCTATGTTCTTAATTCCATGACTTGTTTGAATTTCCTTTCCTCTGACATGACATATGGCATACATATTCAAACCACTTCTGTTATCTCTCTTTAGTGACATCTATTAATCTCTTCTCCTCTCCGATCTCTTCTATTATTCTTCTTCTTCATCTAATCTCGGCCCCCATTCCAGGGATCAAGTTTTTCGAAAAAAAATATCCATTCATTTCCTCTTTCTCAATGTTCTTCTTCCCTTCTGTATCTCTTGGTCTCTTCCCTCCTAATCTAAATTCCATGCTTGTCTTGGTATCCTTCTTTTAATGTGGCAATACTGTTTTCTTTGGTTGTCCTCTCTCTTATGAAAAGCACAATGTTATCCACTACTGGCTTGCTAGATCTCAACTTTACTAGAGCCCTTTTTTTCACAATTATTACTGGGTCTTCTCAGATATTATGGGAGATGTCTCCACTGTGCATCATCCCAGCAAACATTCCCCTATTTAATGATGCCCTTCTCTCACAATGGGGATGTAGGGATCGGGCTTTGAGAGGGTTCTCTTATTCTATCTCATTCCATCTTACCTGCTTTTTTTTTAGCATTTAATTTGTATTGCTCTTAGTTTACTAGAGTATTTATCTAATAGCCCACAGAAATTACCATTCTGTCTTTCTTAACTGGTCATTTGAAAATTTGACATATTAATGTTTTTTTTTTGGTATTTTGCACATCTTTGCTACAGTGGAATCTTTGGACAAAAGACAGTTCAGCATTTGAGTTATATTGTATTTTTTTAATTTAATGATACCCATTAATAGCTCAGTTTGTTAGCATCACAATTCAAATCTGGGTTTGAAAGGGATAAATAAATTTGCTCACGAGTCTCTTATTTCAGGCTTGAAGTTCTTTTATGTGCTGACATAGTTTTACTTTCCTTCTGAAGAAAGCCATGGGCAGAATTTTTATACCCTTAAAAATCCATTGACTTCACCCAGGTTTGAACCTGCAAATTTTGGAAACAGAGTAGATCATTGTGAAGCAACAAAATTGACGAGTCAATGTGCTCACCGTTTTCAAAATACTGTTCTAAGTCCACTTTTTTAGAATTCTTGTTATGAGGTTAAGTAAATGCCCATAGGCATTGTAAATAAGAATAAAACAGAAGTTGATACAGTATTTAAGTTATTCCACCGCTGTGGTCTCGAGGTAGCGTGCTGCCTTGTCACGCAACGGGCCCGGGTTCGATCCCCGGTCGGGGCAGTTTTTCTGGGTGAGGTTTTTATCGGGGTTTTTCCTCACCTGTAAGACAAATGTCAGGAAAACTTTAAGGCCCAAACGGTCCCCGATATCATATGGCCATCATCCTTATCATCCTTACCATTATCATCATCATCCTTCACCGGTGTGGAAAGCAACGGGAAGCTACCACACCTACACAATTCCCTAGTAAAGCTGCAAGCATAGCATGAAAATGCTATGATTGCAGTGAAGGACCTGCCTTCGGGCAGAATTACTATGGATGGAATGTCATTATTTCAAAGTTGTGGCACATTGTCTTGCTTCCAGTACTGTATTGTTAAGTTTGAGCAACAATCACTTTATGCACTTTACTGAATGTTGTTTTTTTTATAAATTAATTAAGGGAAATAACATTATAAGGCTTTCAAGTTAATAAATAATTAATTAGTCGTGAATATCCCCACTTCATAAACTCAGTGTTCTTCTAAGCACTGGACTGGTTTCAAGAAACATTTTTCCTATCTTCATTCATCTTTACAAGAATCATAAAATTGTGAAAGAAACTAAACTTTTGAAACATTTGGCAAAACTCTTGGATTTGCCAGTTTGGAAAAAAATATACATTCAGAAGAACAAATTTAGATCCATGAATTTTGAAAATTCCAGCAAGTAAGATTTGATCTCAAAAGTTCATCAAATCAGTATCAGATGGCAGTTTAGAAGATGAAGGCAATGACGAAAATTCAAGTCGTAAAGATGGCTGAAGATAGGAAAGATTATATTAAATTAATGTTGGGAAGTAAACACTATGAGGTATAATCATTGAAATTCATCAGACAACTTTTTTTAAAAACTCACCCCATAAATTTTGCATTTTTCACGAAACCGCAGTTTCAAACGTAATCACGTCCATCTTCAGCCACAACTCTGACTGATGAAATTCTTCGGCATTTGAAGAGTTAGGAGGTCAAAGAGCACGCAGAATCTCCTGAGGATGTCTACTGCAGTAGTAGACGAAACGTTAAGTGTTAATGAAACCAGACCACGGCCATTTAGCCCGAAAGACATAAAATACATGAATCAAGACACCTGCCGTGAAAGTCTAGAATTTTACATAACTATTATATAGTCACCATCTTCAGCACTGCCATCTATGGTTGAATTTATAAACTTCAAAATCAAATTTTGTTCATTAGGATATCAAAATTCATTAATTATATTTATTTTTCTGAATGTATATCTTCTCCCAAACTGTCAATTCTAAAGATTTATCCACTTGTTTTAAAAGTTTTGCTTCTCTTCCAATTTTATGATGTTCTAATAAACTAAGTATAGCAATTGCAGATTTTTCTATTTCACAATTTTTAATATTTTTAAAATGGAAGAAAGCCATTATAGTTCCTATTCTGAAGAAAAACAAACCATCAAATGAGATCAATAACTTGTGCTCAATATCTCTCACCAGATATAGATAAACCAGAAATACCAAGAAAAACACAAGTAGCACATTTTAGAATGACAACGGGCCACAATTGTCGGCAAAACACCTTTACAAAATCTATGTTCTGCCTTCACCGAAATGCATTTTATGTAATATGCAATCACCCTGATGAAGATCATCTGAACAACTGTATCGCTGTCAAACATGAAGATTCTAAGACCTCAAAGTATTGGAGAGCAAGACTGTGTTAGATGCAGCACATTAGACAACAACAACATATTTCTAAAATGTTCTTTGGTGCGAGTTTCCAAATTCCTTTTAGTTTTTTCTATATAAACTTTATTGCAATCTTTACAACTTATTTGATAAATTCCAGATTTCTTACTGTCTGGGACATTGACATTTTATTAGTACTTAGAAGATTACCCAGACTAAATTTATTTATTGGTTATTTAAGATTAAATTAAATGCATGAACCTACGGGTTCGATAGTGCCAGTGAGTGAGTAAGTTAAATGCTTCACACCTCACCTCATATCCAGTCTTCTACGTAGACCGCAGTTTTGAAGCCTTGGTGGCTCTATCTTCAGTACCCTCTCTTGAGGAAGTGGTTCTTCTGATCGACATGAGAGGGTACTGAAGCTGGATATGATGTGAGGTATGAAGCAATTAATTTAATCTCATAGTGATTTTTTTCCTATAAAAGTTCAATTATTTATTGGTGCCAAAGTAATATTTTATTTGTCAAAACTTTTGAAATTTTCTATGCATTTCAGGATGGTAAGTCATTTTCTTGTATTTTTTTCTTTTCTTTGCAATTTTGTAGTATATTCATTACTGGTAAGTATTTTTTTCTGTTTGAATTTCTTTAACTTATATATAATTAATTCTTTATCAAAACCATTTAATCTAGCTGTGTTTAAGAAGTGATTATATTCTTTCTTGAACTTTTCTTCATTATGGTATATTTGTTAACCTATATATTAAGCTATTAAATATTGCATGCTTATGTGCAATGTGATTGAATCCTGATGATTTAATATAATTGAGGTATTGACATGGGAAAGTAGTGAGTCATAAAAAGCAAATTTTACAGGGGAAGCTTCATCAACAACAAGGATTAAGCCCAATGGCCTGTTCCGATCTCATCTGTACCTACTGATTCATCTCAAAGCAAAGGCCAGATTGGATTACAGGGGAAGCAAAAAACAGTTTTCCCAACATTAATTTTAATATAATTTTGACACTACTATACAAGATATTATATTTACAAAATAGTTTAAAATATCCATATTTAGCTTTACCAAAATATAATTAAATTTAAAAGTGTCAAAATTGTTTTTTTGCTTCCCCTATAAATTTTGATTTTTATGACTTACTACCTTTCCCATGTCAATGCCTCAATTATCTGTATGACTTTGTTTTCTATATATGTATCAAAATTCAATTATTTGTTCATATAATAAAGTCGGGAATTTTTACATTATGAGGTTTTCTTAAGAAGAATCAAATGAATCGTGAATTCTTCTTACCTCATACAACTATGTTTTTTAACACAGAACTGCAGTATCGGGAAACATCATTCCCATCTTCAGCTGTTTTCACGACTGTCAATTTTTCATTATGCCAGTAATTTTCTAAACTGCCATCTGGTGTTGATTTGAAGAACTTTGTAATCAAATTTGATTTGTCTGGAAACTCAAAATTCATGGTTGTAGAATGTTTTTTTCAATGTATATCTTTTCCCAAACTATTAATTCCAAAGGTTTAGATAGATGTTTCAAAAAGTTTTACTTCTTTTTCAATCTATGATTCTCTAATAAACTATGTGCTGCTATTGCTGATTTTTCAATTTCACCATTTTTTATATTTCTAAAGTGTTCTGTTTTGTGAGTGCCTAAATTCCTTTTTGTTTTTCCTATATATACTTTATTGAATTTTTTTCAGTTAATTTGATAAATTCCAGATTTTTTATTGTCTGGGGTGTTAACTTTTTTATTAGTTAACAGAAGATTACCCAGGCTGAATTTGTTAATCGGAGCTAATGTTTTATTAATTTTTTTGAAAAATCTTTTCAAATTTGTTATGAACTTCTGGATGGTAAGGAAATTTCTTGAATTTTTCATCTTTTGCTGTTTAAATTTATTTAATTTCACAAACAGCAAGAAAAGGTTGTCAAATATCCCATTAAATGAGGAAAATTTCAAGAAAGAATAAAATCACATCTTAAACAGCTAGATTGAATGGTTTTGATAAAGAGTTAATTATAAATAAGTTAAAGAATATTTGAAGAGAAAAATTATAAGCTCAGACCGGGGCTCGAACCCGAGTGTATAATTTTTGTCTTCAAGTATAATTTATTCATCATTGAAATGTATGAAATGAATAATGAAAACATCGTAAGTTAAAGAAATTCAAACAGAAAAAAAATACTTAATGAATATACTACTCTACAAAATTGCATAGAAAAAAATACAAGAAAATTACTTACCATCCTGAAATGCATAGAATATTAAAAAAAAATTGATAAATACAGTATTACTTTGGCACAAATAAATCAATTTAGTCTGGGTAATTTCTAAGTGCTAATAAAAAGTCAATGTCCCAGACAGTTAGAAATATGGAATTTATCAAATAAGTTGTACGATTGCAATAAAGTTTATATAGGAAAAACTAAAAGGAATTTGGAAACTCATACCAAAGAACATTTTAGAAATATTAAAAATTGTGAAGTTGAAAAATCTGCAATCACTACACATAGTTTATTAGAACATCATAAAATTGGAAGAGAAGCTAAACTTTTAAAAAAAGTGGATAAACCTTTAGAATTGACAGTTTGGGAGAAGATATACATTCAGAAAAATAAATATAGATCAATGAATTTTGATATTCCCAATGAACAAAATTTGATTTTGAAGTTTATAAATTCAACCATAGATGGCAGAGCTGAAGGAGGTGACAATAGAAGAGTTGACGGCTGAAGAATTTCATCAGTCGGAGTTGTGGCTGAAGATAGACGTGATTATGTTTGAAACTGCAGTTTCATGAAAAACACGAAATTTATGAGGTGAGTTTTCAAAAAATGTTCTCCGATGAATTTCAATAGGAAATATTTCCTGAAACCAGTCTTGTGCTTTGACGAATACAGAGTTTATGAGGTGAGAAATTCACAACTCATTAATTATTTATTACTGAATGTTGTTTGTTCATTATAGAACCACTTTCTTGATACAAAAGGTACTCTGGCAGTGGTAAGATGGTATAAATGGGCAGCCAGAAAGTCATCCAAAAGTAGCCACAGCATTTTTCTGGTCTATCTGGCACAGATAAATTTTCTTCCAGTAAGCTTTTCCAAATTTTTCCTTCTGAAATTTTGTCAAGTTTTTCAATTTACTTTAAATGTTTTATTAATAATTTGTTTAATTCCTGAGTAACAAATGATATATTTTATTTGAAGAGAAAAATATACACCTGAATCGGGATTTGAACCCAATGTCTCTGGTTATATACACCAGCACTCTGACCACTGAGCTTACCAGGCTCTTAATTCAAATGCATATAAACATTCTCCTTTATATGAATTCCGAAGTTATGAACTTTTCGTTCCACACTCTATCTGCGGCTTTTTTTTAACAAGAAGACTTTTTTTGGGAATTAACACCACATTTATAGCCAGTGAAGCTTATTTTCAATCTTAAATATTAAATTTATCACTTCTCACTGAAAGACAAATTTTATTTAAACAGAAAAAAAAAAGAAAAATATATGCCTGAATTGGGATTTGAACCCAATGTGTCTGGTAATATGTAAGATCGATAACAAATGACATGTTTACTTACTTGTTGAATTTTGGGTAATAAATTTGCTCTTAGATTACCACCAAGACCACTGTATCAAAACTTTTGTTTCTATGCTGCAAAATTTTTATTTAATTTTTGATTTCCATAATCTGGTTTGTTTTGGTTATTACTGCTATTTCAGCCCTGGAATAACATTGTTTTGAAAAATAAACGGACACTTGTGTAGGCAATTGGTTTAAAGCAATTTCGTTTGTTTCTATTTCTCTTTCTAAGTTGGAATGATAAGGACCTGAAGTTTGGTTGAAAGAGAAAATTTTGCTCTAAATTTCTATGAACTCACCTACATTTCCATCTTGTTAAGTAATTTGTACATTTATGTAATGTAAGGAATGTTTTGAAGAATTATAACTTGAAGTAGATGACTCCATGGCACAACAGGCCTGTGAGGTGGATGATCTTAGTCAGCATGTTGGGTTCTCCATCTGTTATAGCAGTGTTCTTAATCACAAGTTGCTACTATTTGTAGCTACCCAAATTCCTCACGATGCAGTGTGGGTACTGGTCCCATATTGGCCAAAAATTCATGAGAAAATGTCTTACTCCATGGGGACTCAAACTAGTTCTGCTTGGCTATGGCATGGGAAAAATTGAATTGATGTTTTTATTATGAATTTAAAATTTCTCATTGAAGGTCAAATTATATTTGAAGAGAAAAATGTACGACTAGACTGGGGTTTGAATGCAGGACCTTCAGCTTAATGCTAATGCTCTGCCACTGAGTTGTCCTGAGTCATCCAAATTAAACACAAATTTTTCTCTTCGGGAATAAAATGTATAAGAGAAAAATTTGCATTTAGATTGGAAGGCTTAGGGTAGCTTAGTGGCAGAGCATTGGCATATAAAGCTGAAGGTCTTGGGTTCAAACCCCAGTCTAGGCATATATTTTTCTCTATTCAAATATTGAATTAGATGTTATCTGGAAACTTTTGACATGTATGATATTATGTTTGAATCTCTGTGTTTTCATGTACCTGACATTAGCCTATGTTGTTCCTTTGATTTTATTGAAGTGTTTTTCCTTCACGTCTTCCAACTGTAACTCTGTATACATTTCTGTCAAATTATATATTTTATTTTTGTTACCGACTCCAGGACATTGGCTGCAGTGGACTAGCAGTTATGTTCCTTACTTCTTGTCCTGGAGGTCATGGGTTCAAACATTACCAGGGTCAGTAGATTTTTATGATGGAAAAATCCAAAGGGCAAGTTTTGCAGGAGGGACTTTAAGCTGTGAGTTCTGAGTGAAGATTTTCAAGCTCGTAAAAGAACCTTAAGCATGAATAGAGAAGCCTCTTTGATCTTTGATCATCCTAGTAATATGTTAGTTGCTACTAGATGTTTCATTGGGTCAGTATGTTGACTGCATACCATTCATGACATCTGTAGGGAAATACATATAACTAATTGAATTTGTATAGGAAAAATCACTATGAGGTTTAATTTAAGATTTTTAATTAAAATTCTTTATACCTCACCTCATATCCAGTCATCTAATTAAACTGGTTTGATCTTCAGTAATATCTCGACTGATGTTATGTCGTTCAGGATCTTAAGATTAACTATATTAACTTGGTGTAGTAACTGCTAACAAAGCAGAGGCTAACATTGGGCTGTTATGCATTGTAGATAGACTTCAGGATGGGTTTTATTGACTATTTAACTCATGCCCCAAATGGGAGTCAATGACCAATGACATTTTAATGATTTTTTATTTACAACCAATCACAGTCATGTTTTGCCTAAAATTTACCAACTAAAGTTTATCATAATAAAGAAAGCACCTCCTTTTTAACATTCTGAATAGGTCAGCATTATTTTGCAATGACTGACCCCCTAAGAAATACGGCTACCAGATTGTATATGTAGTGCATGAATGTCAGCAGAAAGCGCATGCGATAGATGATATAAAAACATTTGTAACAATTGATTATACCACAAAAAAAAAAAGAAAACACTGTTGGCACTTTCTTAAACAAATTATTTTCCAGGAAATGACGTTGCAGAAAAATATAATTGACATATTTACATCATAGGACATCAGAAACCTATAACATTGGTTATAAATTTCTCCACTAGGGTGCATTCTTACAATATTGCGATTCTTTGGCAATAAATAATATTGTGATCTGGTTGCAGTGATGAACAAAGGAAGGAAATGAAGCGTACCAATCGTTTCTCATTTGTTTTCAAACATCGCTGTTTACATTAAATATCTAAATATTTAAAAATAACTATAGTAAAATAATGTTTTGTGAGTAAACAGCTTAATTTTATTCGTTAAATAGTCCTAACAAATGACACTCTTGATTTCCAAATTCTCTAGATAAATTCACTCCTCACTTCGTGAGTTGTGAACTTATCGATAATTTGGAAATCACTCGTGGCATCACTTATGATAATTGAAGATCTCCCTCAAATAAGGACATAACCTAAAATATTGTGTTTAATATTTTTTTAGATGGAACGTTACATTACAGCGAAGGGCAATCGAGTGGTAATTGAAGCTAAGTAAAAAGAAAGTAAGGGTAAATCCCACTATGTACCTTAGAAGGTCCTTAAGGGTAGTAGGAGTTTAAGGCTCCCACCTTGTTAGATAAACAGCATAAGATACTGTTGCAGGGTGCCGTGTATTCAGTCTTCACATTGTTTTACCCTAATAAAACAACACAGATGATGTCAAAAAAGTCCACAATAGCTTTATTTAATTCTATAAACTCTTCCTGACATTTCACTAACAAACTGTTGTTATAATTAATCTTTTTTTAAAGTTTATCTACAACACAATTATTTTACAGTCTCTAACGAGTCCACTTGCTGCAGTTCCTTCTCTTTCACAGTCACTATATCGCTGACTCACTCCTGTCTGTAGCAGCATTATATTGGTTTGGGAAGGAAACTTCTCGGCTTCTGATCGAGATTTTTTGAGCATGGAAGTTTCTGGCCATTGAATCTTCCTGACAGGGAGAATCAAAGCTTAGAGAAATCTGCAGAACGAAAGTCTGGAAAACATTGTTGATCTGCATGGGTAGTTCGACTTACAAGCCAAGAACTCACAAATCTGTTTCTACCAATTTGAGACCACTATTGTTGCTGTCGCCTATGAAATTCAATCACTGCTATTACAATATATCACAATATTGACCAGTTGTCACTCCTGCTTGACATATGCATTCACTTCCAGAACATGCTTGGTACTTGTTTCTGTTAGAGGCTGAATCAACTCCAGGGCCTGGGTACTGCCAGAAAGTTTAGATTAGTTTAAATATCCTGACCTCATGTGTGTCCTATTCCATAAAGGTAACTATAAATAAGTATTAGAATTGTGTTCCACAGCACTACTCCATACTTCTTCCACAGTACAATGTTGAAATGGTATGTAATGCTGCCGTCCATTGGATGGGGACATCAAGCCTGGTGATCTCCTTGGTGCTTTTCGACAGGAGTAAGCCATGTGCTGGCACTGGTTTCATTTTCTCCATTCTCTAATCATCATTGTTCACTATACTTCACAAACATATAAATTAACATACACTCCTCCTTGTTTATAAAGAAGAATACATCATTAATGTAAAGTTTTGCCGAAGTGGTGCATAAATTGAAAATGGACAACATTAATGCCATCCAGTGCAGAACTCTAAATGGAGTGGGTGACATTCGATCACACATGTCTCCATGGCACAAGTGGTATTCCATATGGGGTTTGTTCTGGACTAATCTGAGGGAGGGCAATTCTCCCATTTTCCCTGCCAGAAGCTCCATTCCACTCTTCATTTTTATGAATTTAGGGACTCTCTGAAGGACGTTTTTACTAAATCAGTATCCTAAATATTGATTCTAATAAAATCTCTTAATAGGTATCGGGTTGAAGAATATATATATATATGAATTGATGAGGTGAAGTCAGGACTTAGTAAGAATTCAGGTTACTTATACTCTACATAAAGGAAAGTCAATGGCACTGGTTACAAACCATTTTTAATAAAACTAAGAATGAAAATTTAGCAGAACGAAATACAATGGTATATGAGAACATGTCAACCACTAATTTAACATAGTATCAAATAAATATCAAAATGCATGAGATAGAATCTGTTGAAATCGATATTGAATTTAGATGCAACATTTGCTAATAATTTTAGTTCAAGAAAGAGAGATAAACTCAGACTTTACCCGTAGATTTAAGACTTATCATCTTGAAGTATTAATTTTTAGAGCTTAAGTTTTTAAATTGTGAACTTTCACGATACTGCTAAATGTTAACATTATTTTCTGAATTCCAAATATGAATCCAACTTATTTTCAAAGTTAAAAAACTCTTCAGTGGATAATTACTGAATTTTATTAATTTGTTGTTAAAATATTATCAAGTTTATTTAAGATCTATTTGAATTATATATATATGTCCACCGCTGTGGTCTCGAGGTAGCGTGCTGCCTTGTCACGTAGCAGGTCCTGGTTCGATCCCCAGTCAGGGCAGTTTTTCTGGGTGAGGTTTTTATCGGGGTATTTCCTCACCTGTAAGACAAATGTCAGGAAACCTTTAAGGCCCAAACGGTCCCCGAAATCATATAGCTATCATCGTCACCCTTATCATTATCTTCATCACCATCATCATCCTTCACCAGTGTGGAAAGCAACGGGAAGCTACCACACCTACAATTCCCTTGTAAAGCTGCAAGCATGGCATGAAAATGCTATGATTGTAGTGAAGGACCTGCCTTTGGGCAGAATTGCTGTGGATGGATATATACATATATATTGTATATCCTGAAGTTGTTGTAAATTATAACCAAGTCTTACTTACGAAATACAACAGCCAGAATCATGTCATGCAAGTAGATGTTCACCCTTGGATTGCTGCCGTCGAGATGATCTACTCTTTGAATGGTTCGGTTTATATATGATTTTCCTAAGGTTTCCTTTTTGCAAAATATTTCTCCAGATTAGTGTTTATTTCGTCTGTGTTTTGCAACATCCGGAAATGTCCCTAGAACCCTCCATGTCTTGGTTAATAACATTTGTATGTTTCACAGAGTTGTTTGTTATCTCTACATAACTTGCCTTTCAAAGGTCTGTTTTTTAAACTTCCTTGTCTTATGATATAACCTTACTATTTTCCTGTTCCTTCATAATTTAATGGTCTCTTCTGCATACTTTTATCATTAAATTTAGTTTGTCGCTTCCTCATACTTTTATCGTTAAATTTAGTTCTATTTAATTGAATCAATTTGTCTCTTTTTTTAATCATTTCTCCTGTCAGGTAATACTCAATTTAAATTTTCCGCTAATTATTGGAATGTTGTCCTAATGGTTTTATACTCCATTTTGTTTAATTTAATTTTACCTGCCACTGTGTGATAATGTGATAATGTGACGGATCTGGTCAGCCAGCATCCTTGTATATCACATAGCTTCATCTCATCTCATCCCTTGACCTGGAATTTACATTTAACATCTTAAAATCAATTTCAAATCCAGTTGTGAGATTGTAACAAGCTATTAGGTATTATACTTGTATGGCAGACAATGATAAAATAATTTTCACAGAAATTGATGGTTACAACCTTTTTTGATGCAGTTCTTAAGTTGTTAATATTTAATGAACAGCAAGTTAGTAAAAAAATCCTTTTTAGTAAGTCAATCAAGCTTTTTTTCTATACTACAGTCAACTTTCAATAATTCAAGTGTGGATTATTTGGTTTGCGGTTTGTCCATGCATTAATTTCCAGATAAAAAAAAATTTCCAAACTCACAAAGCTATTTGAAAAGTGTGTATGTGTGAATTAGGATCTCTGTACCACATGCAAGTGAAGAGAGGGATATCGGCCTCTCCTTTGTTAGGAGTTCATTTATTTATGCTTATTTGCCCATGTGGTCAGCATACTAACCCAATGAGACATCTTGCAGGCAACTAAGGTATTACTAGGATGATGAGGCCTACAGACGTTTTTATTCAGGCTTTAGGATCTTTTATTAGCCAGAAAATCTTCAGACTCTGAATTAATAGGGATAGGTTTAGTGTATAGTAAATCATTTTTTGTAGAGAAAAAAAAATTGCCTGAACCAGTAATTGAACCAAAGATCTCTGATTTTATACACCAGGACACTGACTCTTAATGCTGTTCAGGGTTCCTTGTTTAAAAAAATACTTTTCTTATATAAAAATATATATTTATATAGTATGGATGCGAAACATGGACTGTTACTTTAAGAGAAGAAAGAAGGTTATGAATATTTGAGAATAAAGTTCTTAAAAACATTTTTGGGCCAAAAAGAGATGAACAGACAAGTGAATGGAGAAAACTACATAATAGTGAACTACATGGTATGTATAGGAAGCCAAATATAATAAGAATAGTTCAGTCTCATAGATTGCAATGGGCAGGACACATGGCATGAATGGGGAATGAAAGACATGCATGGAAGCTTCTTGTAGGAAAACCAGAAGGAAAATGCCCAGTTGGTAGACTAAGAATAAGGTGGGAGAATAACATTATCCATGATTTGATGGAAGTAGATTATACAGAGGATGATTGGAAAACATTAGCTCAGGATAGGGATGTATTGAGAGTTTATGTCTGGACGGCCAAAAATCTATGGGTTTGATAAAGCCAGTGAGTTAGTTTATAAAATATATAAAAATATTATTTTCAAAAAATTAATTATTGTTCAATCTGAGGGTAAATTTACATTTAACATCTTTGCTGTACAGTGTTCCACATATTTTTTTTTTTTTGTGACCAGTTTTCAGTTTCTATACAGCAGGGCCGCCCAAACTTTTTAATGGGCCGGGCCAGTAACTTATTGTGCAATTGATCACGGGCCGGAACATAAATACCGTTACTATTATTGTTGCTACTGCTACTATTATTATTATTATTATTATTATTATTATTATTATTATTATTATTATTATTATTATTATTATTATTACTACTACTACTACTATTACTACTAAAATAAAATTACATGATCATACAGAAGAATGTTAAAACATTTGTAACACCTGCTGCAATTAAAATTGTAAAAAAAAATTGGTACAAAAGTGAACATATTTACCTAATGAGAAGAGTGGAGCTGGCTTCTTAAAGATAACAAACGATCAATGTCAGGTGTCTGCTGAGTAGTACTGATAAATAAGAGATATTGGAGATGTTCGTCACTCAAGCTTGATTTTTGAATTTTAATTTTAGAAAATGTTAGTTCACACAAGTATGTCGAGGAAAACATGCAGATTAAACATCGGGCGTGTTCCTTCAACCCTAAATATTTTTCTGGTAGTAACTTGTAGAACATAATAAGATCTGTAGGATCAAAAACTCCTTTCATTGTGTCATCACACTGCAAATCTATTAGTTCAAATTGCAACATTGCTGGTGCTTTGTCAACATTGAAGGAAAATGGAGATGAAAACAAAGAAAGTCTGGTTCCATTTTATTGAAATCAGTAAATCTATTAGAAGACTCTTCTTCAATTCTTTCGATAACTTCCACAAAAGAATCACTTCTGAAAAACACAATTCAAAATATTCATTTTGCAGAGCATTTACACTTGGAAAATGTACCCAGTTTTTCACAGACACGTGCCTTTTCAGTAACTTCAGTTTCAATTTGAAAGCTGTTATTGCACTATAAACTTGGTTGATTAATTTGTCTTTACCTTGTAAAATTATGTTCAAGTCATTAAAATGTTTTGTCATGTCGACAAGAAATGCTAGTCTGGACAGCCAATTGTGATCACTTAACATATCACATGCATACATTTTTTTCCTTAAGAAATTAGCAGATTTCATTTCTCAGCAAAAAAATCTTGCTAATGTTTGACCATGGCTCAACCACCTTATTTCAGTGTGATAGATCCGTATATCACCGCATTCACTGTTCATATAATCTAGGAATGTTTTGAAAGTGTGGTGATTCAAGGCTCTGCTATGAATGAAATTAATTATCTTAGTAACAGTCTGCACAATTCCATCGAGATTTGCCGCTTTAGCGCAAAGAACTTCTTAGTGTACAATGCAGTGCAATTTATGCACTGTGCCTCCCAAAACTTCAACTTTTTTCTTTATTAATTCCGCCATTCCGGTGTTGGCTCCCAACATACATGGCGCACCATCAGTTGTTATACTGCATAATTTCATCCCAGTGTAGTTCAATATTGTCGACAGCTTTCACAACTTCCTCGAATAAGTCAGTACCTTTTGTCATACCATATATACTTCTTACCCATATAAGTTCTTGTGTAATTTTGAAATCGGAATCTAAGCCCCTAACAAATACCAACAACTGAACAGTATCAGTTATGTCCGTACTTTCGTCGCATGCAATGGAGAAATGTTCAAATTGTTTTCCTTTTTCTACAAGCTGATAACTAACACTGGATGCTAGTTCTTCTACACACCTACTTACAGTGTTTCTTGATAGCGACACTGAATTGAATACATCAATTTTATCAGGACACAACTTCTTGGCAACAGCAATCAGACACTTTTTCACAAATTTGCCATCAGAAAATGGTTTTCAGATCTCAGCAATTAGTTTTGAAACTTTATAACTTGCTTCGGTAACATTTATTTGCCTTACACCACCACCCTGAATTAATAACTGCTGTTGTGCCATAACTTTAGAAAGGAGCTCGTTCGATTTCACAGTACGCTCATCTCCATTAAACTTATCAAAATGGCTATGTTTGTTTGGTAATGTCTTTTAATGTTATATTCTTTCACAACTGCAATAACATTGTTACAAATAACACATAACACTTTGTTTTCATGCTCCTTCACAAAGTACTTGGTGGTCCAGGATTCATTAAACTTCCTACACTTTGAATCAACTTTACATTTTTTTGAAAGCATTTTCTCACTTTAACACTATTTTTACAACTATTCTGTGCACAGGTTACTGTTTGATTGACAATACAACAAGTAATGTTCAAAGTTTGTAGTGGGGAGAAAACAGTAAATAAGGAATGAATCATCTCTACTACTTTGTCAAGAGAAGCGGTGACACTTCAACCCCATATTCCAGAGAGATGAATTTCACACAGGGTTGTCCAAACTAGATTTCACATTTTGAAATCTAAATTAAAAATTTAAAATTAATTTGTTCATTTCAGTGCTTACGCAGGCCATACAAAAAGGCATGGTGGGCCGGATGTGGCCTGCGGGCTGTAGTTTGGACGGCTCTGCTATACAGCATACAACAGTTATACATAGTTGTTATTAAATACAGTTAAAATGGCACAGAAAAGAAAAAAAATACATAGTCTGACGATAAAACAAAAACTGAAACTGACAGATACATTTGAGAAAGGGTAGTCATTATATTTCAAGAGAAAAATTTATTTTGAAAAGGAAAATTAACGCTTGAACTGGGACTTGAACCCTGGTTCTGTGCACCAGTATGCAGTCCATTACATCATTCAATACACAATATAAATGTCAACATTTCTTTTCTCATGTATAGGCCTAGTTCTCTAATTGTCCGAAGGCAGAAAGACAGTGCTAATGGATGACTTCTTCAAGAAGAATTTTTAATGATAATTTTACAACAGTAAAGCTTAATAATCTGTCTTCGGACGATTAGAAAATTGTAAATGAGGAAAGAAATGTTGACAGTTGTATTGTGTAATATAATAAATGAGAAACTGCCATTTGTGCATTGAGCAATAGTTCGCAAGCCTTTGGCACTCTTGGAAGTTCTAATGCATAAGAGAAAAAATTGCATTTAGATTGAAGCCTTGGATAGGTCAGTGGCAGAGCATTCGCATATAAAGCTAAAGGACCTGGGTTCAAATCCCTTACTAGGCATATATTTTTCTCTTTAAATATCATCATCATCATCCATGCAAGTATTAGGCCGTGTGACCTGTTACGGTCTCAAAGAGGAATTTTCCATCCAGTGCTTTTTTGGACGTCCCAGCGATCTTTTGCCTTGGGGGCAGTAGCGAAGTATGGCTTTTGGAATTCTATGAGACGACATTCGTTGAAGAGGGGCTTTCCAGTTGTTCTTGTAGTTTTGTATATGGTAAAGAATGGGTTCTACATCCAACTCTTCCATAATTTCCTCATTTCTTTTATGGTCCCACTTTGTGTAGCCTGCTGTTCGCGCATAAATCACATCTCATTTGCTGTTATTCGGCTTTCATCTCTTCTTCGTATTGTCCATGCTTCACTACCATATCTTAATACTGGTCTTGCGAGAACCTTATAAAGCCGTAATCTTGTGTTCTTCTGTAGTAAAGATGGTTTCTCTTTAAATATAAATATACTAATGACCTGATTTATTAAATAGCGTCATTCAGTAAAATACTATTCATTACTTGCCAAGAGATATGTCAAGAAAAAAATGTTCTCTTCAAAAAAATGATTTAGAAACCGGGTTTATAGAAACTTTTTTCTTGTTTTCTCAAATTCTACCTCCTCTATAAATATTGGAACACTTGTTTTTCAGAACATGCTGTATGTTTCAACTACAGTAATGATTTAAAAATCATTCACCACTTGTTTTCTCTTCTTGACTGGTTTTGGAGTATTATTCTCCACTATCATATTTTCTCGACAGTGAATCACCACGACCGAACAATGATGGAGAATCGTACTCTGAAATCAGTTTAAATAGAAGACAAAATATGAGGTGAGGTGGATTTTATAAATATTAAATTATTATTAATATCTCATAGTGTTCATGGTAGCTGACTAAGAATGAGGTGGGAGAATAACATTAACTCTGATTTGAGGGAAGTAGATTACACATGAGATGATTGGAAAACATTAGCTCAGGATAGGGATGTATGGAGAACTTATTATGTATGTGTGGCCATGAACCTCTGGGTTTGATAGTGCCAGTGAGTTAGTTATCTCACAGTGTTACTTCCTACAAATTTTGAATATTGTAATGAATTTAGGAAAAAAGAAGAAAATGGGACCAAAGCGTATAAAAAGGGACAATAAGAATTGCATTATTGTTCTGTGGGGAAAACAGGAAGAGAATTAAAGAAAAGGGTCATTCCTGTTAAAAAAGAGACTCTAGTTTATCATGATGTATTGAGAAGGTGTAAACTCTATTAAAAAAGTTTGAGAATTTATTTTGGTTCATTTACAATATAATATATATGCAGGGTGTAAATGAATTATACCACATAAATTTAACTATGTATAGAGAGGTATTATATAAGAAGCATTTTGAGATAATGAACTAATGGTCTACGAGGGAAAATGGGCGAGTTATAGGGAATCAAATTAAACGACATTTGATACAGATAAATCAACAGAAGAGCATACTAGGAGAGAAAATTATACTAGAATAACTTCATATCTTACTATTAATTCCGAGGTCCCAATTGCTAATAGTTTATCAACAATGTTTATGAAATATTGGGTTTTCAAATTCCTTAAAATTTTGATCTGAGCAGATGATTGCACGCCACTGCACTCTGGTTAGTAGAATCGGTACAACGTAAGCCTTAGTACAAACATGCAGAATCTGTGTAGTTAACTTGTGGCTTAATGGTCAAAGTGATGGATTTAAGATTTGAACACTGATGGTTCAAATAACGGCAGGTGACTTTTTTTATCGCTTTCTTTCATTCTTTCATCACTGTGATATGTTGACACTGAAATTTGTTTAGTATGGGCATGTGCAAAATTCCTGTTCTCCTATTATACACTGCGTGTATACCGTGATATGTTGACACTGAAATTTGTTTAGTATGGGTATGCGCAAAATTCCTGTTCTCCTATTATACACTGCGTGTATACCGTGATATGTTGACACTGAAATTTGTTTAGAATGGGTATGCGCAAAATTCCTATTCTTCTATTGATTACATTAACATCTGAATAGAAGTTACTTCAGTATCAGTTCGGTTGCATTACATGGAAGTATCATGGAACATCTTTACAGTTATGCTGAACTTGCCAATGTGCATCTGATTTATGGTGCAGCACAAGGTAATGGTGTAAGAGCTGCTGCCATGTACGTGGACCGGTATTTGGATAGACGCCATCCTCACCGAACAACCATCGAGTCTGTTGATAGGCATTTGCAGGAGCATGGGACATTGAAGATAAACAGAGTAGATGTCGGTGCAAGACATATGCTCCGCACTGCAGATTTTGAAGAAAATGTTCTTCATAGGATGAAATAGGAACCTTCTACTCGTGCTATCGGATGTGTAATGGGTACGAACCATCAAAGTGTTTGGAAGTCCTGCATGAAGACCAGCTCTATCCCTTTCATGTGCAAAAAGTGCAAGTCTTACAACCACTGGACTTCGCTCAACGGGCCCAATTTTGTAATTCGACTTTGCTGCAGCCACCGCCCTTCTTTTCCTCGGTGTTATTCTCTGATGAGGCAGTATTTAATAGGGATCGGCTGGTTCTGAACTCGAAGAACAGTCATGTGTGGGATTGTGCCATCTTCCAGAGGAGTCACCAGCAGAGATTTTCGGTGAATGTATAGGTAGGCATAATTTCTGACCATATCATTGGCCCCTACCTTCTTCCCCAGAGATTAAATGGTGTCATTTATAAGACATTTTTAGAGCATATCGTACCTACATTACTAGAAGAAGTTCCTCTCCACATCAGGATTAACATGTGGTATCAGCATGATGGAGCTCCTGCCCATTTCTGCCGGAATGTGCAAAATCATTTGGATGGAGTGTATCGTGGCCATTGGATAGGAAGAGGTAGTCCAACTGTAGTGCGGCCACCTCTCAGTCAACTTGATTATTTTTTGTGGGGATATCTGAAAACACTGGTGTATGCGACCCCTGTTGATACAGATGAACTGTTAGTTGCACGCATAATCGCAGCATGTGATGTGATCCGTGAGACACCTGGTATCTTGAACGGTGTACGAGAATCCTTTCATCGCCAATGTTGTTTGTGTTGTGAGAATGGAAGTCGCTAATTTGAACAATTTCTTTAATGAGTCTGCAGTCCTTTACTTTTTTTTCTGGTTTACTCAAAAGCATTGTTTTATTTCCCAATAACATTATGTATGCCTTGTGTACATACACTATACCTCTTCATGTTATTAATCATTGCACTATCATTTATCTAAGTACATAAGTACTGTGCAGTACAATTACTTACTTATCGAACCCGTAGGTTCATGGCTGCACGGACATAAGCTCTCCATACAACCCTATCCTAAGCTAATGCTTTCCAATCATCCCCTGTATAATCTACTTCCCTCAAATCATGTATAATGTTATTCTCCCACCTCATTCTTGGTCTTCCAACTGGGTGTTTTCCCTCCGGTTTTCCTACCAGAAGTTTCCAAACAACTCTTTCATCCCCCATACGTGCCACATGTCCTGCCCATCGCAGCCTACGAGACTTAACTCTTCTTATTATATGTGGCTTCCTATAAAGACCATGTAGTTCATTGTTATGTAGTCTTCTCCATTCACAGTACTATTACACATTTTATTTGCGAAACCTATTTCTCTGTACAGTAATCATATTATTATTACAACCTTTCAAACAATTGTCTTTACAATATGTACATAGATAGTTTTGTAACTTGTGTACTGCGCTGACATTCCATTACCATACTCTGTAAAATTATGAGTAAACAATTAAACCGGAAGTAAATCTACGCAGATAACTAATTTACAGTATGTAGTTAATAAAAAAAAGAAAGAAAAAAGTGTACACATACTGTAGGGAATTTTGAACGTGATGCATAAATGTTATGTTTGCATCTGTATTAGACTGCTATAACCACTGAGCTAAAGGCGCATGCTTGTTGCAAGTTACAGTCTCTGTATCATATTATTTCCATTTTAATTTGAAATAGTCAGTGGCGTGCCAACCATTTTACAAATTGAATCATAACTTGGACATTTTTATTCGTAGACAATTATCTCAAAATGCTTATATAATACCCCTCTGTACGTAGTTAAATTTATGTGGTATAATTCATTTACACCCTATATATATATATATATATATATATATATATAAATAATGAATTTTTATGTTACAAAATGTCTCAATATTATCACATATTGTTATTTTGTTATGCACTTAAATATATAGTGGGTTGCACAATGAGTTTATAGTGTTTAAAATTGATGTAGATAGGTGAATTCCATGGCAACTAACATAACAAATGCAACAAAATAAAATAATATTTTTTTTAGGGATTCTAGCCCACTATGCCACCAGCATAAACTTAAATAAAAAACTGAAAAACACATGTTTTATTGCTGCATTATTTGAATAATTACCTGATGTATATATATAAATACATTTTTTTCCCAAAAAAGAATCACAGAAATGACTTAAGATGAAGTGAGAAACTAACCTATAATTACCATATTTACAATGCAAAATTCGTATTATTTATTGCTCAAACAAAGTAGCCAACTTATCACAAAAACATACTAACAAACAAGAAAACATGATCACAAAAATCAACTTATGAATCACGAAAAAAAGAAAAAGAAAACACGATTCACACTTAAATGAAACATGCTAAAAATTATTTTCACTATGACATTGTCTCAGTCACAATGAATGTTTGTAGAATTTAATATCTAAAAACTATCTAACATAACTAAATTAATCTAACCTGTAAAATTAATAAATAAAGAGGGTAAAATACTGACATAAACATGATAAAATATGGACATAATTCTTCTTGAAACTAGTTGTTATCAATAGAGATGCACTGAGTTGTGTTGTTTAAAATGTTTCATGTCAATCACATTGTTTGTAGAACTTAAAACTAAACCTAATGTAATAAAATTACTCTAACTTGTAAAATTAATAAATATGGAGGGTAAAATACTGACATAAACGCGGTAAAATACAGACATAAATACTTTTTTAAACAATTGTTATCGACAGAGATGCACAGTTGATACCAGAGTTATTAGAATGGCCATGACAAGAAATGGTTCCACTTTTTTTTTCTTATTTACGAGTAAAATAAGTTAAAAATAATTAAATTCTGTTACTAATTATATTTAATATATCTTTTATGAATATTTATTGCATTAAAATAGTGTTTAAGTGTTGGCAATTGACTATAGCGGGAACATCTGTAATCACGTTAGTAATGATGACACCAGCAGTCACTTGTTCACCAATTGAATACCCAAAGTAATGGCAGAGTGGGCTAGAATAGTCTTTTTTTTTTAACCTTCAGATAGTATGACACTATTTTTCTATTCAAATCATTAGTATATAGGTTTAAATCTGTTTAACAGAAAATGTGGAGTTTCTATTTTTAATATTTATAATTTACTGTTTTAAGTTGGTAACTGATGTACTGTATTTTACGCACTACAAGATGCACTTTTTTCTTTGAAAAATTGCCTCCAAAATTCAAGTGTGTCTTCTACTCGAAATTAATATAAAAATGTCCAAAGTTTGATTTAAAATTCCTGCCAGTCTTAAAAATGGCCATATATTCGATGCCGCTGGAAACCTATCTTTATCTGGCAACATTGGATTCAACTGGCAGCAGCAGTGCACTGATGCAATGAACATGAGTTGTGGGGATTCACAAGCTTGCTAACACTGTCTCCCTTCCGCCCCGCCAGCACAAGCCCAGAACACTGTCTAGCCTATGATGCATCAATGCAGTCTACGATGCAAGTGAACAAATGCCACTTGAACAAATGGACGTGGATGAAACCCAACATGAATTCACACCAAAGGGAGCTTTAAAATGACATACAATCAAACAAGTGTGTCAGTGGATAAAACAGTCGTGGTCTAGAGTGAGAGGAGACATTATTGTTAAATCTTTCAAGAAATGTGGCATAAGTATCGCTCGCAATGGCAGTGAAGATCATCTTATATATGAAGAGAACAATGATGATGACGAAGAGGAAGAAGAAGAAAGTTCAGATGACGATTTTCAGGGATTTTACAGTTCAGAATGGTTTTATAAACTAAGACTGGCTTTGCAATCTAATAATAAAAATGGTAAAAATGTTATTTTTTAAAAATTGCTTAAAAATTAAGGTGCGTCTTATAGTCTATAAAATATGGTATGTTGTGAGAGTGAAATATCAATCTCTGTGAAGTTTTAATTTTATTTCAACAAACAATTGTAAATGTATTGAGTATTGAAATGTGCTATGTCCATAATGTCACATTTCGAGAAAACTGAAAATTTCTTCTCTGTACGGGTTTAAATTATTTATTATACAGGGCAAGTCAAAATGTTGTGCAGGTTTTCAGAAATTTATTATGTGAAATGTAATGAACATATAATATTGTGAGACATATTGTATGAAAGGTAAACTCTCAAAGTTTTTTTTAAATATTCACATATGTTCTATGTGAGCGCCTTTTGTTACACGACAGATGTCAAGCCGATATTCAATCTCCTGCCAAACTTACTGTAGCAGTCCGCGGTCGATATCAGCAATGGCTGCTGTGATGCGGGCACGCAGTTCATGCAGTGTTGTTGGAAGTGGTGGTACGTAAACATGATCCTTTACAAGACCCCACATGAAGAAATCACACGGGGTTAGATCTGGTGAACGAGGTGGCCAATGAATGAGTTGTTGATCACCCTGAGATGCACGGCCTATCCAGCGTTGTGGTAAAGCCGTATTCAAATGGTCTCAAACACTGCCATGGTAATGTGGAGGGGCACCATCCAACTGCAGAATGAAATCTGGACTATCCGCTTCAAGCTGCGGAAGGAGCCATTGTTGTAGCATATCAAGGAAAACATGTCCGTTCACAGTACGTTCATGAAAGAAAAAGGGCCCATAAACCTTTGCATGGGAAATGGCACAAAAGACATTCACTTTCGGAGAATCGCGTTGATGTTCCAGAGTTGCATGGGGGTTACCAGTTCCCCAAATCCTTACATTGTGTCTATTCACTTTTCCTGAAAGGTGGAAAGTCGCTTCATCACTGTAAACTACCCTCTCATGGAACTCATTCTCTTCCATTAATGCGAGAAAATCAACACAGAAGGACGCTCGCAAAGCATAATCGGCGGGTTTTAAGGCTTGAACCAGTTGCAAGTGGTAGGGTTTCATCTGTAAACGTTTCCGGAGAATCCGCCATACAGTTTTTTGTGGTAGTTGAAGTTCTGTCGCTCCCCGGTAGGTGGATTTCTGTGGACTCCGCACGAAGCATGTGCGAACGCATTCGACTGTCTCTTCACTCGTCGACGGACGGCCAGTCGATTTTCGTTTACAGATACAGCCTGAATCCCTAAATTGTGTGTACCACTTACGAATGGATCTCCCATCCGGCGGGTCTTTATCGTATCTGGTACGGAAATGTCGTTGAACACTAGTCACAGAGTTGTTTACATGGTAATCAAGCACACAGAAAGACTTCTGATCCCCAGTCAACGCCATTTTCCTTTACTGCTCTGCTGTTGACATCTTGCGGGTGAACGTGGAACTTTAGAAGTGGACAACTAAACTTTGAGAGTTTACCTTTCATACAATTTGTCTCACGATATTATATGTTCATTACATTTCACATAATAAATTTCTGAAAACCTGCACAACATTTTGACTTGCCCTGTATGTAATATACATAGAACAAATATTTTATTTATTTTAATAGACACTTGGTAACACTATAAAAATATAATAGAGTAGTTTCCCCGAAAACAGATGTAACCCATAAACTGCTACTCATGGCATGACTAACTTCTTCTGCCATTTTGTTACATACAGATCAGTATTTGTTTGAATGCCAACTTTTAAAAATCAATAAAATATCTGGAAGAGAGCATGTATAGTTTTACATGCACCATGCTGTGATATTCTCTGAATACATCAGTAATCCATTGAAAACTCAAATTTTTGTGGGTTAGATCTTTTCTCGGGGCAACTATTCAGTTGTAAACATAAATATACTCTTGAACTATCAGTAGACGTGCTCACTTGTAAATGCACCTAAAGTGGACACGATCCATTTTAATATTCAAGGGCTCATATGTTTTGAATTTTATATTATAATAAACTTTAGTCACTAATTATACAAAATAAAGATAACTGACAAAACAACTGGTGTAAGGGTTTTAATTAAAATAAATAACATTTTTTTGTAGTCTACAGTATTCTATAATATTTTGAAATTCTACAATATTTTGATATTTTACAATATTTTGGAATGTCAGCAGTTGAAAATCTTTTTAATACTCTGTAATACCACTTTGGAAACAGGGAAGAAACTTTAATTGTGTCATGTCAAATTTTACATGGAATTCACCTTTACAAACACTGAAATGAGACAGATATGATTCAGAAAGCAGTGCAAACACATTCAGCTGTTTATAGTGTGATTATCATTTAATGAGAAATAATCTACATCAATTTGAGATCCTCTGTTATATCACACTGGTTTATAAAAGTTTGTTAACATTATCCAATACTCTTTCCTATTTTAAAATAAGGCTTGGAAATACATTAAGAATCAAAATGGCAGTGCTGCTAGTAGTGTCTTTAACCTTCATGGCTTCTAGGGATTAGCACCGACAGTAAAATTGGCTTATCATCAATGTTTTTTTTATTTATACAAATACAGGGGACTTGACAGGAGTTATTGCCCATAATTATGAGTAAATAAATAACTGATAACAGAAAAATAACATAATAAAACATCTTAGCAAAACAAATTTTGGCTCTTGCTTCCCAGTATCAGCATAGCTGAGTGAAGTGCCTGACACTGTAGCAGGTGGTTTCTGTCCATGTTGGTGTTCATGAGCACAGTGGGCAATGAGGACTATTGTAAGTTCCAATTTGATGAAGATGAGCTGCAAGTCAATTATGTCCTGAAAATATGTACAGCTTCATTTTGAGGTGTATCTGGACAGTGTTTTTTTTGTATTTGGATCCAAAGATTGGTTGAGAATGTAGCTTATAAACAATATAATTTTCATAATCTTTACAGCAGTGTGAAAAGTACCCTGATAATGTTAATCAGGCTTGTATCACAACTTTATTAATTTATGTAGATAGGAAATAACACTATGAGGTTTTTTAATATTGTTTATTTTTTCTTTCACTCACCTCATACTTCATACTCCTCGCAAACCCAGGGTTTCGTCACATCATTTGTGACATTCTCAATGCTGTGTCACGTTTACAACTGACGTCCAATGGCCTTCTATCCTGCAGACTGACCTCCGCGCCATCTGATGGCTGACCGACGAACTTCCAAATCAATCCTCTCTCCTTATAACCGGGTATTTCAAAATTCATAGTTGTGTTTTTATTCTTGCATATGTAAATTTTTTCCCAAATTGTGAGTTCCTTCGGTTTTTCCAATTGTTTAAGTAATTTTGTTTTGGTTTCTATTCTATATTTTTCTGATCAGGCATGTGCAGCTATTGCAGATTTTTCGGTTTCTCCATTTTTAACATTTCTGAGGTGTTCCTTTAATCTTGTATTTAGATTCCTTTTTGTTTTTCCTATGTGTATCTTTTCACAATCTTCACAATTAATTTGATAAATTCCCAATTTTTTGCAGTCTTCAACCTTTTCATTTGTTGGTTTTTATTAAATTACCTAGGCTGTAATCATTCTTCGGTGCTAATTTAATGTTGAATTTGTTGAAGATTTTTTGAAACTTGTCAAATACTGAAGGATGGTATGTGAACTTCTTGAATTTTTTACCAATATTTTTATCTGTCTGAAGAGTATTTTCATTAATCATTTTTTGTTCCTTAAATTTATTTATTTTCTTGTGTATCATCTTCTCTTGAAAACCATTATCCTTCGCAATTTTTATGATGAAAAGGTCAGTCTGCAGGATAGAAGGCCGTTGGATGTCAGTTGTGAACGTGACACAGCATTGAGAATGTCACAAATGGTGTGACGAAACCCTGGGTTTGCAAGGAGTTATGAAGTATGAGGTGAGTGAAAGAAAAAATAAACAATATTGTATCACAACCGTTTAATATAATGTAATGTTTACTACTCTCATTCTATAAGAACACGCATATATATATATATATATATATATATATAAATATAATTTTAAATTTTTATTTTATGTTTAAATATTAATACTTTCCAATTAACTTACTAACTCACTGACCCTATGGAACCCATAGGTTCATGGTCACACTGACATTGTCTCCATACATCCCTATCCCGAGCTAATGTTTTCGAATCATCCCCTGTATAATATATTTCCCTCAAATCATGGATAATGTTATTCTCCCTCTTCATTCTTGGTCTACCAACTGGGCATTTTCCCTCTGCTTTTCCTACAATGAACTTCCATGCACTCTTTCATTCCCCATTCATGCCACATATCCTGCCCATTGCACTGGACAATATTAACAATTAACACTTGAACTGGGACTTGAATCCGCACATACACTTCTTGTATCTGCCTTTGTACACGAGGAAACAACTGTTGACGTTTGTATCATGTCTTGATTGGATTGCATACTGGTGCATAGAACCACAGGTTTGGGGGTTCAAGCATTAATTTTTCTTTTCAGAATAACTTTTAATGTTAAAATGATTATGTGTATATATTTATATTTTATATTTAATTTAAGTAAAATGTTATCGCCCCACCTCATATCCTTCTTCTTAGACTGGTTTCAGGACCTTCTTAGGTTCCATCCTATGTATTTTCACTATTGTTGTTATGTTGTCTTGAGTTGTCTCCTGATCCCTCTATTGGTAGACTGAAGAATCTCGAAATCAAATCATTTTCCCAGGAATTTCAAAAAGTTCATTAATTTCTCCTTTCTGCTTTTGAATGTAGATTGTTATATATATATATAGTATATATATATATATATATATATATATATATATATATATATATATATTTTAAAATAATTTATTGATGATATTACAAGGGAACTGTCAATCTACCTTGAAATTTCTCCCAGAGAAGCGTTGTGATGTACAAATATGTTAGACTCACCTCATAATAATTGAAGACTATAGTTTCAATACACTAAGTCTTCAAGAAATCTACATTTTTTTTACTTAGAGTTAGAAGGAATTGATTATTATATGTAGCATATTGAAACAATTATGAGGTGGGTCGTTAAAATTCTAATCACATATATTAATTGAAATAAACCTCATAGCATCACTTCCTTTAAAATATTAAGCTCATTATGTGTCTGTACTTCTCAGGTGAGATAAAATATTATTTGCAAAAATGAAAAGTACACCTTACATGCTCATTTATGATTTCTACAAAGAGCATTGAAATGTGACACAAATGGGTTATTAATCAAATGGCATCTTTTTTTCCAGGCCTTATTTTATTATTTAAGAAACATTGATTGAAGAGTGTCGGGTGAAAACTAGGAATGTCCTTGTTTGTTCATTTTGTGAAATTTAAAGTTTTCACAAGATGTTATAATATTGAAGCCAATTTGAAATGATGAGATTATTATTTTAACATTTTGATAATGTGTAGGAACAATAATTACAAATAGGAATAAGGTGTAGAAAGAAATTAAACAAAGGCTCAAGTTTGAAAAAACAAATATTATGCATTACAGGACTCTTTTTCATCCCAACTTATGTAAAAAATGTTATACTGAAAATATTATAAAACTGTTATTCTTCCAGTTATGTTATATGGTTGTGAAACATGATCTGTATTACTTTAAGAGATGAGAAAATATTGTGAGAGTAAAATTGTTAGGACAGTTTTTACACCAAAAAGAGATGAACATACGGCGAATGGAGTAATAAATTATGATGACCTCCGTGATCTTTACGTCGGTGGCATAGTTTGTTAATGCAATATGCTACAAGCCAGAAAGTTAGGTTTTTTAACTAGGCTAAACCTTCTGGTAGCATAGCCCTAGGGTCTACTCAGCCTCTAAACTGAATGAGTATCAGATGCATGTTAACTACATGGTGACATCTTGTGCCAGTTGTCTAGAAAGGTAGGAGCCTTAAGATCTGTAGTGGGATCACTTTGCCTTTTTTTGTGATCTTCATAAGAAACCAGTTTTAATAAGAACATTTCATCATCATTATCGGGACAGCACCCTAAGTTGGGCTTTGCCTGCTTGTAGAATAGATATCTATCTCTGAACAAAAACATTTAACTGCATGGGCAGAACATGTGGCAAATAGGGAATGAAATACAGGCATGGAAACTTGTAGCAAAACCAGAGGGAAGAATGAGGTGGGAGAATAACATTAACTATGAAACTTATATTTTCATAAGCACGAACTTCCATGTTTGATAGTCCAACTAGTTAGGTTAAGTATAAATATAATGTGACCTCATAACTTGTGTTCTGTCTGCATATCATGTTCAGCTTTTCCAGAATCTGATGATGGTACACACAATATGCAGAAACTAGCTCAAATAGAATACAACAAGTTATGAGGTAAGATTCACCTTATTTATTAAGAAGAACCTCATAATGTTACTTCCTGTTGTAATTTATTAATAATTAGTAAAGGTTATTATTATCTTTAAATTATAAGATTATAGATTTGCACTTTTTTGGGATAACATTGCCTTATTTGAGACTCCTTCCTATATGTGGTTTACGTGCAATATGAGCTTTTAAGATAATAATATATCAGTAGATTTCTTGTTTCCCCCAACCACATCTGATAGTGGTTTTGAAGTCCAACTAGATGGCAGGGAAATGGACATTCCTGTTTTTCTCCCAGCACCATTCAAATACTCTATTAATTATTTAAGACTTTATATTTTTTGTAAATATTGTTTTGATTTGTTATGTTTTTAAGTTGAATATAAAGATGAGTTATTTATGTCTTAATCATTAACACTGCTTGAGGTGGAACCAGGATAGTGTCAATTTATTGACCTTATACAATATGTAGTGAACTGCACTTAATTTGATGTTGGGTAGTTCGAAATATTGTATAATTCAAATAAAAGTTTATTCCCCTTAATTTTGATTTAAATCAGTATTAAAACTCTATATTTAATTTGATTTTCAAAGCTTAAGTTTGAATATTTTGAAGGCAGGATTTTATTTTACTTTTAACTTCAAGGCCTACAAGAACTTGCAAAAATTCTTTGCATTTAATGTACAGTACCCTGGACAGATTATTATCAGACTTAACCTCTATCTCTGTGGGCCTCCCCCTCTCCTTGGAAGACCGAGAGACGTTAATAGTCGTTGTTGTGCATATGTGTGTGTTGTCTCCATCCACACCCTTCTCTTAGCTAAAAACATTGGAATTGCAGGATTTTTGTGAAACTTTTATTTGTAGTGCAGCATTCAAAATGTCAAAAACACGATGCCTGCACCAATCAACTAAGTTGAATTGTTAAGAGAAGAAGACTGATATTGTAGAAGAGTTTAAAAACCCCTAGCTGAGAGGTAAAAGGATAGTTTGAAGGCATTTCAAAAAGAAACTAACACCATCCCATCCCACCTCAAGCTCTGATAGTAAGAATTATTTCTTCTGCTTCTACATTTTTACTTACAAAAAGTTGAGATTGCAACATACTAAGACTTGTGTCTTGGTTTCACATACAAACAATTGAAGGTTAAGTACTGTAACAGATTACTCAAATTGCTGCTATTGAATTTTACTAACAGCAGCGGAATTCCTTATAAAACAATAGGAGTTAGCATGCAGATTGCAAACAACCTCTCCAGACTTACTTTCTGGAGGAATCAGTTTCCATTTACATAGATTCTAAAAAAAATGTAACTCTTGGAATTTCTGTTCGAGAGGGGCTTTCAGATGGTTCTGACCATTGCACATAAAAGTAGATATGGTCAGCCGGCCAGTTGTGTTCAAGTTACGGACAAGAAAATGTAATCTAAATGCGAAAACAAGTAGATATGTTGAGTGAAGCTATCAGCGACTATGAAGAACTGAGTTATAAAATAGACATGAAGAAGAGACTCTTGTACCAGAAAATTATATATGTGTATACAGTGCAATATAGAGAGGGAAATAAAGTAGATTTAAAAATTTGTGTAACATTTGGAAAGTTAAAGAAATTCCAATTATATCCTACATTACTGCCACCTGCGACAGTACTGAGTTGCAATCTTAACTTTTATTATATAAAAATCCTTGTCTTGTACATTCATATTAAACTTAATTTCCTATGATATCCATATTGTTTCTATTACCGTTTCCTCAATCCGTCCATTGGCAGAAATTATAAGTATGGGATTAATAGTATGTTAAATCTATTAAATTATGAATTTTCATGTTTTCCAGAAGCAATCCAACTGATAGAATGTGTTTTCCACGAGCAAATATCTTACATACATAAATCGATAATTAAAAACTAATTTTAAATATTTTTAAAAAATTTCAAAAATGTCTGTACAATGTTTGGAAAATAATTTAGAACAAGAGTGTACTGTAATGTCAAAACAATTAACATATTCTTAAAATGTTTGATAATTCTACATTTACATAAATAATTTTAGAAAATAATTCTCTCTTTGAAAATAATATCTTTAAGCCATCACTAATGTAACCACTTTGGATTATTGATACAGAAACAATTTCTAAAATCTTAAGCGATAATCCATCTATCTTCGGGTTTTTACAGCTGCTGCCATCTTCCCGTGTCAAACGTCCAAAGCCTATGATCTTGAGCATCTTCAATGCTTAGCCCTCTTGCTTGCATTACTATCTTCATGTTATCCTTCCATGTTAACTTTGGTCTCCCTGTTTTCTTTTTTCTGGTCGGTTGCCATTGATATAGTTGCTTCGGCCATCGCTCATCTTCCATTCATAAAACATGTCCTAACCACTTTAATTCCTTCTCCTCAATTCTTCCAATTATGCTTTCTTCTGCTTCCATTTTGTTTCTAATTTCCTTATTTGTGACATGTTCTAATTTTGACTTTCTGGCACTTTTGCTTAAATAATCCATTTCTAGAGCTATTAGTCCATTCTTGTAGTACTTATTGATTGTCCATACCTCACTTCCGTACATTGCAACAGATTCCACCAATGTTTTACCAATATATTTTTTTGTGTCTTTCCAAATATGCTTATCCCACCATATGGAATTTAACGATGATATTATTTTGCTACTCAATTCAATTCTATGTTTTGTATTCTCTTTGCCTACACCTTCAATGTTATCCATAATTATTCCCAAATATTTAGTTTGTTTCACTTGCTTTATTTGGATTCCTTCCTAGTAGTACCCGTACTACTATTTTATATATCTGGGATACACTTTGTCATGCATTATTTCCCACAATTTTTACCTGAGAACTTTTTCGAAAGCTTATATATAATCGACAAATAAAGAATGAGTTTGAAAATTGAACTCCCTATGTTTTTCTATTACTTGTTTCAAAATGAAAACATAGTCTGCACATAATCTTCTTCTTCTAATGCCATATATTCTGGAATATATTTTTTAATCAATCAGTCCTATTTCCTTTTTTAAAAATGAACTTACTAAATCTTCTTTCCACTATTTTGGCATTCCACACGTTATCCAACATATATTTAGGAGCCGGGATTTAATTTAGCATATTTTAATAGTTCTATATTAATTCTCTCTGTATTTGGACTCTTTTTAAATTTTTTAATGAAAGCACTTCTTCAAATTCTTTCATTGTCGAATAGTCTATTTCATTTAATTATGATTTTTTTGACTGTAGTTCAAATACATTATTATGTGGAGCTTCATTAGTACTGGTGTAGTCGGTCCACAGATCTTTGTAATGTTGCAACTATATGTGTTCAGGAATATTATTTATGTTTGCTGTATTTTTCTCTTCATTGTTTAAATGCTTCATGGCTGCATTTACATTTCCAGTTCAATGTCACTTATGTCTTGTTCCAACTTTCATTATGTAATTTCCTGATCTCCCTTTTTGTGATTGCACATAATCTTTTGTATTCCAGCTTATGTTTTTTATGTAACCACTTTAGATTTTCTTCCGTCTTTTGTTTAATTAATCCTGGAAATTTCTTGTTTTGCCTCTTTTTTAAACCAATGCTTTCTGATGCTGACAATTTAATAGTATCTCTTATAGCCTCCCATTCTTTATTTATATCAGTTTCTTCTTCGTTTGCCACATTGTCATCTGAAGATTCCAGTACTTCAAATCTATTAGCAATTTTGATTTGGTATTCTTGCCGCATTTCATCATTTTTCAAGTTTTTTAATTCAAATTTTACAGAATTATCTTTAGCGTTTGTTCCTCTCATAAGCGATAGCCGTTGTCTGATTTTCATTCTGACCAGATGATGATCCGAATTGCAGTCTGTCCCTCTAACTGATCTAACATCAATGATGCTACTGTGCCAGCATTTATCCACTAATACATGACCTATCTGGTTCCGAGTTTCTCCATCTGGGGACGTCAGGTGTATTTATGAATATCCTTATGCTGAAATGTTGTGCTCTTAACAATGAGATTCTTTGATGTGGCAAATGTGACTAATCTAACGCCATTGTCGTTACTATCTTCATGAAGACTGAATTTGCCTATTGTTGGTTTGAATATATCTTCCCGCCCCACTTTTGCATTAAAATCTCCTAAGACAATTTTCATATGATATCGTGAAAGGCTATCATATAAGCATTATAATTCTTCATAGAACTCATCCTTGATCTTGTCATCTTTATCTTCTGTGGGGGCATGTACATTTACAATTATAAAATCATGTTGTTTACCCTTTAGAATTATGTATGATATCCTATCACTAACAAACTTAATATCTCGGATAGCGGATAGGATCCTCCTTCTGATTAAAAAACCCGTTTCAAATGCAGGTCTTTCTGCACCCCCGTAGTATAATGCAAAACTTCCTGATTCCTGACTACCTTCTCCTGGCCACCTAACTTCCTGTAAAGCAACTATATCCAAGGGTGATTTATCTAATTCCTGCGTTAATATCTCTAGTGCCCCGCTATTGTATAAAGTCCTAACATTCCATGTTCCTAGGAACATGTCCCTGTGTTTGAGCCTTTGACATGGGTTCCCTGAAGTAGTCCCCGCCCGGAGAATCGAATGGGGGACTATTTGACCTCCGGAAAATTTTACCCCAGTTGAACCCATGTCCGCATTTCTTGACGGTTGTATTTTTACGGTGAAAGTTCGTCACTCTTTCGACCAAGGTACTTTTTCGTCTGGCTTATCACCTTCGACCAGTCCGGCAAAAAAAAAAAAAAATCCTGTCTAAATCCAAAATTTTTCGATTGCGTATTCAAAGTATTGGTGTTTTAACCAAAAATTTCGAAATTTTCAAAATTACGAAAATTCAGTCTAGAGGGTGTGTTCAGGATTTTTAATGCAAAAAGTCCGGTGTAAATACCGAACTTCTCGATTGAGTATTCAAAAGCTATAGTCATGGCGTTTTTACCATAAAATATCAAAATTTTCGGAATTTTGAAAATTGCAAAGATGCAGTCTACACTGTGCGTCCGGGATTTATAAAGCAAAAATGCGGTCTAAATTCCAAATTTAACGAATGTGCATTCCAAGGCTATACAGTCTTGACGTTTTTACAAAAAATTTCAAATTTTTCGAAATTTTGTAAACAGAAAAAATCAGTCTAGAGGGTATGTTTAGGATTTCTAATGCAAAAAATCCGGTCTAAATCCAAAATATCCCTATTGCGTATTCCAAGTTTTGGTGTTTTTACCAAAAAATATACAAATTTTGAAAATTGCAAAAATTCAGTCTAGGCTTTGTGTCCGGGATTTAAATGCAACAAATACGACCTAAATCCAAAATTTCCCGCTTGAGTATTCAAAGGTTTATTATTTTGTAGTTTTTACCAAAAATGTCGAAATTTTGAAAACTGCATTTCTGGATTTCTAATGCCAAAAATGAGGTCTAAATCCATAATTTCCCGATTAAGTATAACAAAGCCATTGTCTGGTTTTTTACCAAAATGTCAAAATGTTCGAAATTGTAAAAACTGCAAAAAATCAGTCTAAAGAGTATCAGGGATTTATAATGCAAAAAATTCGGTCTAAATCCAAAATTTCTCTAATGAGTATTCAAAAGCCATAGTCATAGTGTTTTTACTAAAAATGTAAACATTTTCGACATTTTGAAAACAGTAAAATTTCAGTCTAGGGCCGTGTCCCATATTTCTAATGCAAAAAATCCGGTCAAAATAAAAAAAAATCCCGATTGAGTATTCCAAGGCCATATTCCTCATATTTTTACCAAAAATACCAACATTTTCAAAATTTGTAATTCTTCAAAAATTCAGTTCAGAGAGTTTGTCCAGGATTTCTAATTAAAAAAATCCGATCTAATTAGAACTGTTCCCTATTCAGTATCCCAAGACTATTAGTCCTAGCGTTTTTACCAAGATTGCCTACATTTTTGAATTTATGAAATACGAGTACGTAGAAATTCAGTCTAGAGGCTGTGTCCTGGATTTTTAATGCAAAAAAAATCCATTCTATATCCAAAATTTCCCAATTAAGTATTTCAATTTGCTGCTTTATAAAAAAAATCAAAATTTTGGAAATTTAAAAAATGAAAATAATTCCGTCTAGAGGATTTGTCCGAGATTCCGATTGGAGAAAATCCAATATTTCCCGATTGAGTATCCCGAGTTTTGTATGTTGGTATTTTAACTTAAATGTCAAAATTTTCAAGATTTTGGAAACTGCAAAACATCATTCTAGAGGGTGTATCCGGGATTGCTAATGCAAAAAAACCGGTCAAAATACAATATTTCCTGAGTTTTTCATGGTGATTTTACCAAAAAAGGTGAAAATTTTCGAAAATTTAAAAACTGCAAACATTCAATTTAGATTGTGTGTTCGGGATTTCTAATGCAAAATATTCGATCTAAATCCAAAATTTCCCTATTGAGTATTCCAAAGCAACAGTCTTCGTGATTTTACCAGAAGTGCCAACATTTTTAAAATTTTGAATACTGCAAAAATTCGGTCTAGAGGGTATGTCCACGATTTCTAATGTAAAAAGTCAAGAGTCTAAATCCAAACATTCCCGATTGAGTATTTGGAGGCTATAGTCTAGGTGCTTTACCAAATATGTTAAAATTTTCGATATCTTGAGAACTGAAAAAAATCAGTTTAGAGGTTGTGTCTAGGATTTTTAATGCAACAAATCTGACTTAAATCCAAACTTCCCGATTGAATGCCATGTCTTGTTTTTACTAAAAAATTGTCAAAATTTTCGAATTTTTAAAACTGCAGAAATTCCGTCTAGAGGCTGTGTCCTGGATTTCTAATGCAAAAAATCCAGTCTAAATCCAAAAATTTCCCAATTCTGTATTTCAAGGTGATTTTACCATAAATGTCAATTTTTTAAAAAAACATTTTGAATACTGCAAATATGCAGTCCACAGGATGTGTCAGGGAATTGTAATGCAAAAAATCCGATCTATGTAATTCCCAAATATCCGATTGTGAATTCCAATGTTAGAAATTTCTTAGGAATTTTACCAAAGGTGTCAGAAATATTGAAATTCTGAAAACTGCAAAATTGTAGTTTACAGGGTGCGTCTGGGATATACGATACAAACAAATCTGGCCAAAATTCGATATTTTAAATATTCCAAGTCTTGATGTCTTCACAAAAAATGACTAAATTTTTAAAACTGCAACATTTTTGTCTTCTAGGTGCGTCCGGGAATTGTAATGCAACAAACATTCAGTCTAAATTCCAAATTTCCTATTTTGAATTCCTAGGTCATAGTTTTAGTACTATTAGCAAACGTGTAAAAAATTTCGATATTTTGGAAACTGCAAAAATTCAGTTTATAGTCTGTGCCTGAATTTCTAATGCAAAAAATCCGGTCTAAATGCAAACTTACCGATTGTCTTGGCGTGCTTACCAAAATGTCAGATTTTATAAAATTTTGAAAATTGCAAAAATTCTGTCTAGAGGGTGCGTCCAAAATTGTGATGCAAAAAATTTGGTATAAATCCCAAATTTCCGATTTTTATTTGTTTCAAGAATGCTTAAAAGCTGGATCGCAAATTTTTGGATTCAGACCGTTTTTTTTTTGCATTAGAAATCCCGAACATACCCTCTATACTATTTTTTTTGCAGTTTTTAGAATTTCAAAAGTATTCACATTTTTTGAATAATTTTATGATCTTAAAATGGCGGAAGCAATGGATATACATATAGAAAATGCTCTACAAAAATTGAAAATTATAGCAGAAATAAACGGATATCTGAAAACGATGCGAAGGAAGATTTATTAAGTGCGGTGAGTACCTTGGAAGAATATTTCACTAGAATAAGAGAAAACCAGTATAGAGTAAATCCCGAGAACAAGAATCTATCAAATGAAACAGAAAAGGAATACGAGAGCGAAGCAAAGGTGTCGGCAGAGGAAGAGGACAGCTGGGCAGCGGGACAAGTGGCGCTGCCTAGTGACAGTAAGCAAAAAACACCACGCAACCACCAACCAGTACCGACAACTAGCGGCGAGACTAGTAACCACAACAGCAGCCAGATCTCAAGGAGCACTTCACTGGAAGAGAAAATCATGAAGTGTTGCAATAAAGATGAATCACATGATCGAAATGTTTACCAACAACATAAGGAACATGATAAAGGAAGAAATAAAAGGCAACCGCCAACAACAAACGTCGATTGTAAACTAAGATCACAAACGAACAGAAATAACGGAGACCAGCAACAGAAGAACCTCCAACTCGCAAGGAATCGCGTGAACAAGAGTACGAACCAGAATCGGATATTTACGAAGGGGAATGGACACAAGTAACTGGCAGGAGAACGAGAAGACAACAAAATTCAGTGAACGGCTTCGGACCAAGAGACAAAGACCTACAAGCTGCAGACAGGAAAGCCTGGCTCTTCGTGGGACGCCAAAAGCCACAGACGAAGATAACGGAAATTAGCAAAAATCGAAGTGAAAATGGTAGGCGAGCAGAGTTCTTGGGAAGCCATGAAGAAATTCCTGACTAAAACAGGAATCAAAGAAAACGTGACATGCGAAGGAATTACAAATAACTACAACACGTGCACCCATATATCCATATTCCCTCACGAATGATAAGTATAAATTATGTAAACAAATATTTAACACATTACCGCAAATATATGTTGTCGGTACTCAGATTAATCAGCGGGAAACAAGGATTCCAGAAATAATAACATCACGAGGATAGCATCAACCCCATAAAATTTATATCTAATGATTAAAAAGTCATACCAAAATAATTTTATAGTAAGGAAATTGTTGAAACGTTATACTTTGTAATATTGGAAAGGCCCATCCTTTCACATTAGGAAGGAATTTAGATTTTCTTTTGTCACCAACTTAGAAGCAAAGGGTTATTACAACTTGTCACTACAAAGAACTAATCCTAAGAGCAGCATAATAGACTGTGACAGTTGCGCACAGTGAAACAGAATTCCCAAAACCCAGGTAGCGTTGTGCCCAACCAGTTCATTTGGAAAAGTAGTTCCTTCACTCGCACTCACTTTTGTGAACCATTCAATTGAACTAGTTCGTTCACAAAATTTAGCGAAGCCCTTCTTCATTCATTCGCCAAGCAAAAAAAAAAAAAACTTTCTGCATATTGAAAATACTTTACCGTATCACCAACAGATGGCATAGCTATGTCCTTTCGAAACCCGCACGGATTCTCCAGGAAGAGACGAATCTGTGTGACTTGACGTTAACCTATGGTAGCTGTAAATTTTATTTAAAGATAAACATAAATAATACCAACCAAATTAATGTAAATTCTGCTCAAATTTATTTGAGTAGAACAATTCTAACAAGACTGCTACCATGTTTTTGTTTATTTTATAATTATTTATACCTCCTTGTTTTTATTTTTGTTATAATTGTATTATATGCATAGTATTCCTTTAAATACAAAGATACAAAATCGTACTATAGGCAATTACTTGATGTTAAATCTTTACAATCCCTAAACTAAAAATATAAAGAGAGTGAGCACAATAAAAGCTCCTTATTCGCGGGGGATATGTTCAGCAAATATGGAATGATAATTTGTATGGGTATATAGGGGATATGTTCCAAGGTTACAAAATACAAGAAAATCATAAAAAATAAAATTAATTTATTGAGAGATTTTGAACAATTGCCAGTTTTAGGGAAGGACTTAAAGAACTTAGTAATTTTTTCCTGTTTTGCGCCTTTTAAAAGGTCTTGCAATTTAGATTGATATTCAGCCGTAGCATTAACAATTTGCCTTCTAAAAATAAGACTTATTTCCGTAGACGGATCAATTTTCATGAAGAAATAACAAGAACAATGATATACCGATCGTGACGATGGAGGCATTTATCGAAGTACATATCAGCACGTGAAATACAACAGCTTTTAACAATGAACTTAAGGTTCTTTTTGTTATTTATTTGTCCATTTGGTTTCAATCGCTATTTCTAAGTAAAAGCCGCCTTGGCACCGGTCTGCAGTAAAAAAAAAAACTTCTGATGGTTAATAAAGAGTGTTTTCTAAGGCTGGACATTAGCGTTGTGCCCAACTAGTTAATTTCGAGAAATAGTTCGTTCACTCGCAAAAAAAAAAAAAAAAAAAAAAAAACAATATGGGCTGGAGGGAGAAGCACGAAGGCATGAGCATGGGGTGACTTGACGTTAACCAACCACATGGTAGCTGTGAATTTTAAAAATAAACGTAAATAGTTCTGTAAATTCTATTTTAATTTATTTGAGTATGAAAAATTCTAATATGACTGCTACCATACTTTTGTTTATTTTATAATTATTTATACCTCCTTTTTATTTCTGTTACAACTGTATTATTTGCATAATTGTATTTATATACAGATTTTCAATGTTTAGATATTTTATTTCAAGTTGTAAATGTTAATAAAAAAACAAAATCGTAACTCTATAATTTGAAAAAAAAAAAGGTTTAAAACTTTTAAGGAAGATATATTTTATTTTATTTATATATGTGTTATTTACTCATATTATTTGCATAATAGTTCTTTAAAAATGAAGAAATATGCAAAATCGTACAACTGGCAATTACTTGATCTTAATCTTTACAACCTCTAAACTAAAAATATAAAGAGGGTGAATACTGGGTAGGCCAACAAAATTTAGCCTTGTGTGTGCACTTTTAAAGAATGGCTTCTAATTCGCGATCAAGAAAAAGTAGTGAAATTTGGGGTTTCTTCGCCGATTTAGGCGATGGTAAAGCAAAGTGTAACTTTTGTTCTAAACACAGTTTCATTCAGGGGGCGGAATGCTTTTAAACTTGCACGGCATATTCGCTCTAAATGTTTAGTTAGCAAGGTAAGATTTTTACTACATTTTGCAACAGCTTTTTGTAAACCTAGTAAATTATGTTGTTTTAAAACTTGGATAAAATGGATTTTTATTAAATACTTTCGGAATTCCAGTAAAAAAAGGTAAAGTGATTGTAATATTAGACTACATTAGATTTGTAGCGTTAGTAATGCCGTAGATCAAAATGAGTAATCCCTGAGTAATGCTGCGTATGAGTGATGACGTCAGCAAGAGCGGGAAGGTGCCGTAATGTACTTGAATGAGCGTGTCGAATGTTGAGAGTTTGAAGTACAACTGAATGTTTAAAGCCAGTTCACTCTGTCAAGGTAGTTCGTTCCTCTAATACACTTCACTCTTCCAAGGTAGTTCGTTCTTTGATACCACTTCGTTCATCTAAAACACTTCACTCTTCTAAGATAGTTCGTTCTTTTATACCACTTCGTTCTTCCAAGGTAGTTCGTTCTTCTATGTAACTTCCCTCTCCTAAGATAGTTCGTTCTTTTATACCACTTCGTTCTTCCAAGGTAGTTTGTTCTTCTATGTAACTTCCCTCTCCTAAGATAGTTCGTTCTTTTATACCACTTCGTTCTTCCAAGGTAGTTCGTTCTTCTATGTAACTTCCCTCTCCTAAGATAGTTCGTTCTTTTATACCACTTCGTTCTTCCAAGGTAGTTCGTTCTTCTCAGACACTCACTGCGGTACGGATGACGATATGGATGACGTAGGAAAGAGGCGGGGACATGCAAGGTCGATGGGAGGAGAAATGTAGAGTAATCAACGAATGAGCGAAAGTTGATTTGGAGTGAGACATCTAGAGCTTGAAATGAAAAGTAAATTTTAATTTTAAGTAGCAGTAGTGAACTCTGAACTGGCAGTTCACTAAAAGTGAGTAACTTTTTGACACTTCACCGTAGTGAAGCGTTCTTTTTAAACGACTCACTCTCGAATTACCCATCACTAAACCCAGGTGATGAACAACTATTAGCGTGAACATGTCAATCAGCCAGAAATATCCTCTTAGCAGAGAAATAACTGGAACATTCTAGAAAGTTATAAGAAAAATTAATTAGCGAAATATTTGGCAACTATGGGGGAGATGCTCTAATGTGGGCGTATGTACTTAAGTATTATAAACCCTTCCCAAATTAGAAAAAAAAACCAATCCCGACCAATGTAACATTTTTCTATTTTGTGAATGTCCGGAGACTTCGGCAAGAACTACCCAGAGAGAATAAAATATCGTCTTTACAAAATATTCCTACCATTACTATTAGTGCGTGCGGCTAGCGCTAGTTGATCGGCGGCCGATTAGGACGCTGCGACATAAAGGAAAAGTTAATATTTGCTAAGGACGCGAATAGTAAAATTTATAAGTCCAAGTGGACGCATTATCAGGAATTTACCCACATACTGTCTACGGTTTGGAGAGGTAGTCGGATAACCGGCTAAATGTATCTACAGTTTCGAAGTAAACAGGAACGTTGTTATCACCACGAAAAAGTCGTTTACTATATACCTCAGATAAGACTGCTCTACCTACCAAAACGAACCCTGGACCAGCTAGTCCAGCGCACCAAATTGTCCATATACTGTATCCCTGGAAACAAATCAACCCAACAATTCTAACCCATCCGAACAAGATCGTGTTACACACGAAATAATTTAAAGCGGGTATCCCCTACGACTACCTAACCAGGGTGATTGAAGAGCAGGAATAGTCGTCAGGCGATTAAAATTTCGCGCCTTTCTCCCCAAAGGGAACATGAAGGTTGTGGCTTCGAATAGCAAGCAAAATGAACCACTAAAAAGAAGCAGCCAAAACCGAAAGACGCACTAGGACACTTAAAAATCGTATTATGGAACATAGAAGGTATAAAAAGTGCAATGACCATGAGCCCGGAAAATTTTCTAAAAGAATACGACATAGCAATCCTGACCGAACCCTTCTTAACAGAGAACTGGCAACACCCAAATTTCTATGGAACACACCTTATGGCTAGACAAGGCGAAAAAGGGAGACCGTCTAAGGGGATAACTCTCTTACTAAAACCACATCCGTGACCCATTATAGCAACAAAACAACAGAAAAACACCCTACTACTCTAAACGGTCTACCTAGTGATAATAGCAGCATCTTCCAAACCGAACACGACAGCAATTGACATAATGTATGAACTAGGCCAAATGATTACCCAGTACAAGCAGGACAAACCAATTTTCAACGCGGGAGATCTAAACTGCAGACTTTATCGTTCCATCCATCCAATCCAATGGCTGATTGGCTCAGATTCGAGCTTTGGCCACCCTTAACCTCTGCCTCCAATCATTTCTATTTTTCGCGGCAAGACTCCAGTTGCGACACTTAAGTAGGTTTGCAGCATCTTCCTTAACACCACCCTCTCATCTTTTTTTTCGGTCTTCCAACTCGTCTATTCTCCATAAAACTTGATGTAAGCACCTTTTTTGGTGTTCGGTCTGTTGAGAGCCTTTGTACATGGCCAGCCCATTCCAATTTCTTTAACTTAATAAAATTGACAAGGTCAGGTTCATTTTATTTGTCATATAGTTCTTGTTGTATCGTATTCTCCACTGACCACTAATATTTATCCCCCAAATATTTTCCTGAGTACTTTTTTTTCAAAATTATTTAGGGCTACTCTGATCTTATAGTGATGTTCCATATCTTAACTGCAGACTAGACTCCCAAAACTATAAAACAAAGATATCGCACTCACGAAAGTTACTATAACAGGAAATATAACTACAGCTACATGGGATGCAAACCACTCGGCATTAAGGAAACATATATCACTAGAAATAAATATTCATGGTAAATGGGAAGATACACAGGAAGAGACAACACAACACCTATCAAGGAAGATGGACATAGGGAAAGTAGTAGCCAAGATAGAAGCAAAAACGCATATAGAAAGGCTAACAGAAAATGAGAGTCTGGAGGAAGTTACTCAAATGTTAGGCGATATATTAAGACAAGCCACTAGTCCCCGAATCAAAAGAAGAGCAAAACCCTGGTTCGATAATGAATGCTATAGGCCAAGAAGAGACACCTTAGATACTTTGCAACCACTGAGACAAAATACCGAGAACCACGCTCTTCTACTTACATACGCTGAGAAGAGGAAATACTACAATATAATAATAAAATAAAATAAATGCACCTTCTTGGTGGAAGAGGGCAGGATGCTAGCGGAGGAGACCAAGAAAGACCCACATTTAGCACTCCGCTCAAAAGTAACAAGCGCAAAAACACTACATTGACATGGAAATATGGGAGTCGCATTTCAACAACATACTCAATAAAGAGGGACCAATATGCGCCAAAAGGAACTCTCAAGAAATTTTAACACCAATATCCACAAACTGGATACCCCTGGCTACAGAAGAAGTTGGATATACCATATGTAACTCCAAAAAACAAGAAAGACGGACGGAATATATAATGAGTACATAAAAGACACGGCACATCTGTTAGACCAGGTTTCGACAAAATTATACAAGAAATGCATACAAACAGCCTCCATACCATGAAAGGAAACCGAAAGACCCCAACATATATAGAGGCATCGCTCTGGAAATTTGTCTCTTCAAAATCTTCACCAAAAGAATTACAGGAATAATAAGCGAGGAAATAGATAAGCATCTACCAGAAAATCAGTTCGGGTTCAGAAAGGGAAAATCAACCCGAAACCCATTCGAACTCTTGTTGAAACATATTTGGGAAGCCTTTGAAAACAGAGAGAAATTTTATACTATCTTCATAGAATTCACGAAGGCCTTCGATCTACTAAACAGACAACTAGTGATAGAAAAAGTAAAGAAGACACTATGAAACAACATATGGACGAACCTCGCCAGTACACTGCTGAACTGGAATGAAATATATGTCTCAGATAACATCGCCATGTCAGAACCGATCATCCAAACAAATGGAGTACTGCAAGGTGATCCACTAAGCCCCTTGCTGTTTATACTAGCGACCCAAGAAATTCTTAGAATTGCCCAAAAAATATGGTATCTTCTCATGCGTATATGCGCATGACATCGTAATTGGTTCCAGAGACATAACAAAACTCCAGGAAACAATGAACGAAGTGGAAAAATGGTGCTCCAAAAACAAGCTGGACATTGACATATCAAAAACGGACACAATGATCTTCAGAAATGGAGGAAGAGCCGCCACAAAACAAGAGATATACATAATGCAAACAAGACTGAAAATAGCACCAGACTTCAAATACCTAGGCATCACGCTATAAACAAGCGCAAAATGCTTTACAAAACATATCACAGAAAAGTTAACCCAGTCAAAAATGGCAATGCATGAAATAAGGAACATTAGATCCATAAACGTAGAGACGCCAATGCTGTTGTTTAGAGTAGAAATTCTAATACTGACATACAGCATAGAAATCATCTGGACACACTTAACAATGAAGAATCTTTCCTCTCTAGAAGGGGTGAAAGCGAGATATATAAAGGCAGTATCAGAGATAACCCAAGGGCAGTATTAGGAGTGTCAAAAGTAACGCAGTCAAGACTCGCATATCTACTGATGACCTTCATCATCGACGACCTCAGAACAAGCATACTCATACCCAGCGCATCACAGTAGCTGCTAGCAACACTGGACCTCAGAACAAGCATACTCATACCCAGCGCATCACAGTAGCTGCTAGCAACACTGGATAGGAAAAGAGAAGATATTTAACGGTTTCCAATACTGTTATTTTAACACATTTCCAATAATGGATCATAATGTAAGCAACGATTATCCAGCAGCAGTGAGCAGCACTGGGATTCATGTGAGTACGCGTGGCTGCTCAACAGATGGCAGGCTGAATCCCAGGAGTGCAGGAAGCTGCCCACCAGGTGGCAGCAGAAGGCAGGAGGGAGACAGGTTGGCAGCACTGCCGGAAGGAGAGGGAAGAGGAAGAAGCCATCGAGGGGCTTTCTAGTGGTGCTTGTGGAAGAATACAGACGCGACTGTTATTGTGCGTGTGTGTGTGATTTGTCCACGTGTTTCTGTTAGTGCCTTATTCATCGTTCTAACAATATTATTATAATGATATTGTGAAAAGAAAAATTAATGTCTGGACCAGGAATTGAACCGTGGACCACTAGTTCTCCAGACTAGTGTGCAGCCCACTACACCATTCTAGACTTGACTCAAACATTAACAATTCTTTCCACATATACAAATCTATAATTCTCGTTTCGTCCTCTGCCAGGTAGGATATTGTGAAAAGAAAAATTAATGTCTGAACCAGGAATCGAACCGTGGACCTCTAGTTCTCCAGACTAGTGTGCAGCCCACTACACCATTATAGACTTGACACAAACATTAACAATTCTTTCCACATATACAAATCTATAATTCTCGTTTCGCCTTGAATGGTGTAGTGGGCTGCACACTAGTCTGGAAAACTAGAGGCCCGCGGTTCGATTCCTGGTTCAGGCATTAATTTTTCTGTTCACAACATCATTATAATATTAGAATATGATCAATTATTAGAACCGTGTTAAAATAACAATATTGGAAAATGTTAAATAACATCGTTTACTGCTTGCAAAAGTGGTGGTGTAAAATTCTCAAATATAGATACTTCTAAACGAAGCCGGTCGTTGGCGATGGTAGTGACCCTACCTGGCAGCGGACGAGACGAGAATTATAGATTTGTATGTGTAGAAAGAATTGTTAATGTTTGTGCCAAGTCTAGAATGGTGTAGTGGGCTGCACACTAGTGTGGAGAACTAGAGATCAACGGTTCGATTCCTGGTCCAGACATTAATTTTTCTTTTCACAATGTCATCATAATATTATAAAAAGAAGAAATACACGCAGAATTCTACAGCACCGGGGCCATGGTGGACCGTGCGTAGACAAAAGAAAATTTCGAAATGAGGCACGTCATCACTAGGTTGGCAGTCCACGGATTCCACCACCTGATATGCAAGAACGTAAAATTCCATGTACCAAATATAGATTGTAAATGTATGCTATGCGAAAAAACATGTGACTGATATCATGTTGAGCTATGCACAAAAAGAAGAAAGACAATATTATGTGAATATGCAAAAATGTAAATTAAAATATATTCTTACCTTAATCCTGGCTATTTGGCTGCAATAAAATTATTATTATATTTTTTGTATTGAGATTTACTCCGCTATAAAACTGTAAATAATTTTGTGTTTCTTTCGAACCTTTTCATTTTTTTATTTCAGAAATTGCCGCACATGCAATTCCCTTCTTTGCCAGAATGTCATCTAATTGGTCCTCTTTATGGAAATTCCCTGTACATTCCAGGTTGCAAGTTTTAAAATATTTTCCTTCTTCCATGTCGCATCCTTATTCTCGCAAAGGTCGTCAACTGGTAGATCTGTCTGATTCATCCGAGGCTTGGTTTGAGCCTTGAAAGAAAATGTAAATTTTTCGCCCAATGGGTTGCTGGTCCAGAGGGATATTATTGTGGGGTTCCCACTAATGTAGCATTTCCTCTACATTAAGGTGATGTGGTTATACCGCCAGTACTCGGTCCTCAGAGCCTCATTTGTAATAGCAGGTTGCACCACGAGCAGGTTGAGGATGGGATTTGGATAGGTATTGAATTATTTAAAAATGCAAATCCTCTGTTTTAGACAGATTTCTAACATTCTTAAATAAACTATGGGAAGGGAGAGATATTCCTGTAAGTTGGACAAACTCTATTGTAATACCAATATTTAAAAAAGGAGACAAGAAAAACTTTGAGAATTACAGAGGCATCAGCTTACTAAATACTCGATACAAAATTTACGCCAATATAATTAAGAAAAAAAATATACAAACATCTTAACAGCCTCCTCAGCGAAGAACAGAATGGCTTTCGTAAAGGTCGATTCTGCTGTGATGGTTATTTCTCCATTAAATTATTAATAGAAAAACACAGGGAGTTCAATGTAGAAACACATTTAGCTTTTGTGGACTTCAAAAAAGCCTTCGACAAAATCAATAGGAATAAACTGTTGGAAATTTTAGCTGACAACAATCTACCACAACAGCATATTTTAAATTTATACAATATCTATAAAACAAATTTGATTTCAGTTCGAATCAATAACACACAAACAGAATGGACCGAAATTAATAGGGGCGTAAGACAAGGATGTGGCCTCTCACACTTGCTCTTTATCATATTCATGGATAGAATACTCCAAGATTGGCGACAGATGAGACACGGTTCTATCCAAATTAATAGAAACCGTAAAATAGACTCTTTGCTTTTTGCTCCAAAAGAAACAGATTTACAGTATTCTACACACAATTTTAATATAATTGCAAAAAGGTGCAATATGGAAATCAATACAAAGAAAACTAAAGTGATGGCCTTTTGTGGGAAATACCCTATACCTAGTAAAATTGTTTTGGATGATGAAATTTTAGAACGCGTAAACGTATTTAATTATTTTGGGTTATACTCGTAATTTAACATTACAAGATGAAGCTGATATATCAAAAAAATCACAAATTTTACAAAAACAACGGGGATAATTAACAGTATAATGAACCCATCTTTAATACAGAAGAACGCAAGATTACGACTTTATAAGGTTCTCGCAATACCAGTATTAAGATATGGCAGTGAAGCATGGACAATACGAAGAAGAGATGAAAGCCGAATAACAGCAAATGAGATGCGATTTATACGCCATACAGCAGGCTACACAAAGTGGGACCATAAAAGAAATGAGGAAATTATGGAAGAGTTGGATGTAGAACCCATTCTGCACCATATACAAAACTACCAGAACAACTGGAAAGCCCATCTTCAACGAATGCCGTCTCATAGAATTCCAAAAGCCATACTTCGCTACTGCCCCTAGGGCAAAATATCGCTGGGACGTCCAAAAAAGCGCTGGATGGAAAATTCCTCTTTGAGACCGTAACAGGCCACACGGCCTAATACTTGCATGGATGATTATATATATATTTTTTCAATTTTTATAATTTAAAAGATATTCAAATTTTTGGTTAAAAATAAAACGAGTAAAGTCTTGGAATAATCTGACGAAAAATTCTCGATTTAAACTGGATTTTTTGCATTAGAAATCTGAAACACACTCTCTAAAAAATTGCAGTTGTTACAGTTTAAAATTTTTGACTTTTTGGTCAAAAAACACGAAGACTCGATCGGAACAGTTTGGATTTTTATCTGTTTTTTGCATTAGAAATCCCTGAGGCACCCACTAGAATAAATTTTCCCTGTTTTTACAATTGCGAAAATTTTGTTGTTTTTGATCAAATCACTAGCCTAGGAATACTCGATCGGGAAATTTAATTTAGATCAAAATTTTTGAATTAGAAATCCCGGACTAAAATTTTGCAGTTTTTACAATTTCGAAAATGTTGACTTTTTGTTCTCAAACACCGAGATTATAACCTTGGAATACTCGATCGAGATATTTTGGATTTAGACCGGATTTTTTCCCTTAGAAATTCCGGGCACACCCATCGCAGTTTTTACAATTTATCTGTTTTTTTTGCATTCGAAATCGCGGACACACCGTCAAGAATAAATTTTCTCTGTTTTTACAATTCCGAAAAGTTTGTTGTTTTTGATCAAATCACTAGCCTAGGAATACTCGAGGGGGAAATTTTGGATTTAGACCGATTTTTTTGAATTAGAAGTCCCAGACATATCCTCTAGACTAAAATGTTGCAATTTTTACAATTTCGAAAATTTTATTCTCAAGCACCAATATTATAGCCTTGGAATACTCGATCGGAAAATTTTGGATTTAGACCGATTTTTTAAAATTAAAAATCCCAGACACACACCCTCTAGACTAAAATTTTGCAGTTTTTACAATTTCGAAAATTTTATTCTCAAGCACCAATATTATAACCTTGGAATACTCGTTCGGAAAGTTTTGGATATAGACCTATTTTTTGAATTAGAAATCCCAGACACACCCTCTAGACTAAAATTATGCAGTTTTTACAATTTCGAAAATTTTATTCTCAAGCACCAATATTATAGCCTTGGAATACTCGATCGGAAAATTTTGGATTTAGACCGGATTTTTCCCTTCGAAATTCCGGGCACACCCATCGCAGTTTTTACAATTTAGAAAATGTTGACATTTTTGGTCAAAAATATCAAGTACTGCGTAGGGGAATTTTGGATTTTGACTGGATTTTGTTCCTTAGAATTGGCGGACGTATTCTCGGGACTAAAATTTTTCAGTTTTTAAAATTTCGAAAAATTTGACATTTTTGGTCAAAAAACACCACGACTATATAGCCTTGGAATACTCGATCGAGAAATTTTGTATTTAAACAGGATTTTTTTATTATAAATCTCGGACGCACCATGCAGACTAATATTTTTCACTTTATATAGTTTCGAAAATTTTGATATTTTTGTCAAAAACTCTCTTCTTCACGTTATAAATCCCGCACACTTTCTCCCGATTAAAATGTTGAAGTTTTTACAATTCCGAAAATTTTGACATTTTTTGTCAAAATCACCAAAAACCTTGGAATACTCGATTGGGGAATTTTGGACTTAGACCGGATTTTTTACAATAAATATCTCGGACACACCCTCTAGACTAAATTTTTGCTAGTTTTTACAATTTCGAAAATGTTGACATATTTGGTGAAATCACCAAGCTTGAAGTACAAGATCGGAAAATTTTGGATTTAGACAGGATTTTTTGCATTAGAAATCTCAGACGCATCCTCCAGACTATTTTTTCAGTTTTTAAAGTTTTGACATTTTTGGTCTAAAATACAAGGACTATAGCCTTGGAATACTCAAACGGAAAATTTCGGATTCAGATCTGACTTTTGCGTTAGTAATCATGGACACGCCCTCTAGACTATTTTTTTGCAGCTTTTAGAATGTCGAAACTTTTGACATTTTTGGGGAAACACTTAAAACTATTGCCTCGGAATACTCGATTGGGAAATTTTGGATTTAGACCGGACTTTTTGCATTAGAAATCCCGGACACCATATAGACTAATTTTTTGCAATTTCACAATTTCGAAAATTGTATTTTTTAGTAACATTACGTAGACTATAGCCTTTGAATACTCGATCGGGAAAATTTTTGGATTTAGACAGGACTTTTTGTATCAGAAATTCCGGACACAGCCTCTAGACTAAATATTTGCAGTTATTACAATTTCGAATTTTTTTGGTGAAAACACTAATGCTTTGGCCTCTGAGTACTGGATCGGGAAATTTTGTATTTAGACTGGATGTTTTGTATTAGAAATCCTGGACACACCCTCTATACAAAATTTTTGCATTTTTTACAATTATGAAACATTTTGACATATTTGGTCAAAAAATCTAACTCTATGGTCTTGGAATACTCAATTGGGAAAATTTGGATTTATAATGGATTTTTCATATTAGAAATCCCGTACAAACTCTCTAGACTAAATTTTTGCAGTTTTTACAATTTCCAAAGTTTTTACTTTTTTTTGTCAAGAACAGCAAGACGATCGGGAAATTTTGGATTTAGGTGAAGCGATGTTTTTGATAAACAGGCGAATGAATCTTTGCCTAATTCCTAAAGATAATTTACCAAATAAAACATAAATTAATTCCTTATATACTAATTTAATCATTATTACTTTTAATACTATAGTAATTAAAACATTATAGTAAAACTTCAAAATTAAAAAAAAAAGTGAAATATTTTAAGTAAAATTTTTACATTCGAAATCCCGGATAGTGTATATTCTACACTAAATTTTTGCAGTTTACACAATTTCGAATATTTTATTATTTTTGATGAAAATAGCAAGTCTATAATTATAGCCTTAGAATACTCCACTGGAAAATGTTGGATTTAGACCGGATTCTTTACATCAGAAATCCCAGAGACACCCTCTAGACTAAAGTTCTGCAGTTTTAACATTTTTGAAAATGTTCACTCTTTTGTCAAAAACCGCCCTGGAATACTCGAAATTTTGGATTTAGGCCATTTTTTTTGCATTACAAATCTCAGACACACCCACTAATCTCAATATTTGCCGTTTTTAAATTTTCGGATATTTATACATTTTTGGTCAAAACACCAAGTCTGACTTGGAATACTCGATCGGGGAAGTTGGGATTTAGACCGGATTTTTTTTTGCATTAGAAATCCCGCACACACCCTCCAGACTAAAATGTTGTAGTTTTTATAATTTCGAAAATTTTCAGATTTTGGTCAAAAACATCAAAGCTTGGAATAAGCGATCGGAAAAGTTTTGTATTTATACTAGACAAAGAATTTGCAATTTTTGAGATTTCGAAAATTTATATATTTTTTGTTTAAAAATACCATGTCTATCCCTGGAATATTCAGTCGGAAAACTTTGGATTTTGACTGGATTTTTTCATTAGAAATCCCGGACAAAAATTTTGCAGTTTTTACAATTACGACAATTTTCGAACTCTTTGGTCAAACACACAGTATTTATAGCCTTACAATACTCAATCCGATAATTTTGAATTGAGACCGGATTTTGTTTTCTTTAAAAATCCGGGACACAGCCTCTAGACTAAATTTTTGCTGTTTTTACAATTCTAAAAATGTTTGACATTTTTGGTCAATCATTTAGACCAGGGGTCACCAATTAGATTTCATGGAAGTCCATTTTCAAAGTAGTTGAGTCCGGAACCACTATTAATTAAACGTACCAGTAAGTAATGTTATGTAAAATTATTTAAATTATATTATGGATGTGAATTGCATCAATTAAACAAAACTACGACGTAATATTAAAAGGATACTGCACAATAGTACACAGTTATCAATTTTGATAACTTAATAGTTTATGATAAACTGTTTAACCATACATCATTCAGTGTGAATAGCGACATTTTTTAGATGTAACAATCTGTTTGAAGTTTGGATATACATCTGTACAAGCTATTTTCAGCAAGTCACATAAGTATCGTTAGCTAATCTTGACCTACATTTGTCCTTGATGAAGTTCAGTTTCGAAAATCCTGATACACATGTATATGTTGATCTGAAAAGTGTACATAATTTTAAAACGAAAGTTTGTAGCTGTGGGTATTTATTTGCAGACACATATGTGCAACAAAATTCTTCATAGGTAATGACTGATGGTGCTTTTTTGAATATGCCTTTCAAAGCTGCATCTTCTTGGAACTCAATGACCTCCAGTTGTAGGAGACATTTCTTGATGTTCAGCCTCACTGATCCATTCACCGTTGGTTTCCAAAGAGTAAATATTCATTAAAACCTGTACTAAATTACTGATTTTTTAAAAAATCTTTGAATATGTTCTGGAACTCAGCTAATAAAACACAATGCAATTATTGCAGTCTATTTCAATGTTATTTTGTATCCAAACTTAGGTTTGGGAAATGCAATCTTTCATCGAACAAATCTCTTAAAAATAACTTTAATTTTTTGGAGAAAATTGTTGTTTCTGATATTAACTCAACTACGAGCTTTCCTTTTCATTTCAATTTCATGTTTTGTACGTTCATATGTTGAAAGAGATCTGTTAAGAAAATAATTATTGCTACATTGGTTTTGCCTTTTAGAAATTGGAAGTGCTCCTTGAGCCGTTACATGTTTGATTTAGATACATTTTTTTTTATTTCTGGCAACAGTGTGTAGAATCTCTGCAGTTGAGTATCTTTACATAACTATTGCACATTGTTATGCAACAATAAATCATCGTGTTCAGCATTTGATTCAACAAAGAATTATCTGAATAGGCAATGGTTGAGCGATGATTTAGCACGAATAAAGTTACTATGTTTGCAACATGTTTCATCACTGCCTGGAGTTCACCATGTAATTTGCAACACAAAACAGTTTGATGGATAATACAGTGATATGATAACAAATGTGGATAGTCATTTTTCAGTCTCTGAACTAATCCTTTGTTACAGCTTACCATAGCTGGAGCACCATCTGTTGTAATCGATAACACTGTTCTGCATGGATTTTGTTTTTTTGAAATAAATGAACGTTTCTGAATCACAATTTCACACTGATTGAAAAATGAAATCCGTTTTCGCGCACCACGTCAGAATTGTTTACAATTCAAAATTATGTGTTTTGAATATTTTTCGTAATGTACGTACTGTAGCAATATTACAGTGTACTTATCGTTTGTTAGAAAGGCCCAACAGTTTATAATTTCAACTTTATTACTTAAAATGTGAAATAATATAACTATTATTATATTTATATTTTAAATTATGTTTATATCTATTAAAATCCACTAACTATATCCGCCCTAGTTCCGTACAAGAAATTGCGGTTGTGTGAATTATCCAAATCTGTTTTACTATACATGGTGTTTCATAAAGGATGGCGCAAACTTAAATGGTTGAAAGTACACTATAATAGAAGCAACAATGTCCCAATAAACATGGGTCCGCAAACGAGCCGTTTGCGAGATAATTACGAATGTATGGTTACAAGCCGCCACTGACTTCATTGTAAACATCGTCCTAGTTAGTAGAAATTTATTTGAATTTAGACTTTACTATTAATTTTTCATCTAATTTAGTTCACAGTTCACTTCACTTATGTGTTACCTGTTAAAGGAGATGTTAAAGGGTCTTCCTTGCATCTGAATGCAATACTGAGCTCGTCTCTGCAATGAATGTCGAATTCTTACGAAAACCCCTGGATAATTTCTGAATTTTTGACAAGCATGTAAAACTCTCTGCTCCAGTTGTTCAATCGTATTAACGGGTGTGCCGTACACTTCGCTTTTGAGGTGACCCCAGACATTAAAATTCAAAGGATTTAGATCAGGTGATCTTGGAGGCCAAGGTACAGATCCGCCTCGACCTATTCATCTTTGGCCGTATCTGCGCGTTAGATGCCGTCTCACAGCAGCAGAAAAATGTGCCGGAGCTCCATCATGCATGTACCACAAACTCCGACGTTGCTGAAGGGAAACATCCTCAAGCAATCCTGGAAGATGACGTCGCAGAAACCTAAGGAATCTCCGTCCATTAAGTTTACGTGGAAGAATGTGTGGCCCAATGAGATAATCACCTAGTACGATGTTAAAAACAATGACGTCAGTGGCGGCTTGTAACCATACATTCGTAATTATCTCGCAAACGCCTCGTTTGCGAACCCATGTTTTTTGGGACATTGTTGCTTCTATTATCGTGTACTTTCAAACATTTAAGCTTGCGCCATCCTATATGAAACACTCTGTATATAGCCTTGTATATTCAATTTCGAAATTTTGGATTTAGACCGGAATTTTTGCATTATAAATCCCAGACACACCTTGTAGATAGTATTTTTGCAGTTTTCCAAATTTCGAAAATTTTGACATTTTTTGGAAAAACACCAAGATTATAGCCTTGGAAAACTCAATTTTCAAATTTCAGATTTAGACCGAATTTTTTGCATTATAAATAGTATTGTTGAAGTTTTTGAAATTTCGAAAACGTTGACTTTTTTGTAAAAACTCGAAAACTATAGCCTTGGAAGGAAAACTAAATTTAGAAATTTTGTTTTCAGACCGAATTTTTTTGCATTATAAATCCTGTAAACAAAATTTTCGAAATTTCAAAAACTGCAAAAATACTATCTAGAGGGTGTGTCCGGGATTTATAATGCAAAAAATCCGGCGGTCTAAATCCAAAATTTGAAAATTGAGTTCTCCAAGGTTATAGTCTCGGTGTTTTTCCAAACAATTGTCAAAAATTTCGAAATTTCAAAAACTGCAGAAGTACTATCTAGAGGCTCTCTCCCGGATTTATAATGCAAGAAATTCGGTCTAAATCCAAAATTTCAAAATTGAGTTTTCCAAAAAAATGTCAAAATTTTCGAAATTTCAAAAACTACAAAAATACTATCTAGAGGGTGTGTCCGGTATTTATAATGCAAAAAATCTGGTCTAAACCCAAAATTTCAAAACTGAGTTTTCTAAGGCTATAGTCTTGATGATTTTTCAAAAAATGTCAAATTATTCGAAATTTGAAAAACTGTAAAAACACTATCTAGAGGGTGTGTCCGGGATTTATAAAGAAGAAATCCGGTCTAAATCCAAAATTTCAAATCAGAGTTTTCGAAGACTATAATCTTGATTTTTATCCAAGAAATGTCAAAATTTTCGAAATTTCAAAAACTGCAAAAATACTATCTAGGGGGTGTGTCAGGGATTTATAATGCAAAAAATCCGGTCTAAATTCAAAATTTCAAAATTAAGTTTTCCAAGGCTATATATAGTCTTCCTGTTTTTCCAAAATATGTCAAAATTTTCGAAACTTGATAAAACAGAAAAATACTATCTATAGGCTCTGTCCGGGATTTATAATGCAAAAAATCCGGTCTAAGTCCAAAATTTGAAAATTGAATTTTCCAAGGCTATAGCCTTGATGCTTTTCCAAAAAAAATGTCAAAATTTTCGAAATTTGAATAACTGAAAAAATACTCTCTAGATGGTGTTTCCGGGATTTATAATGCAAATAAACCGATCTAAATCCAAAATTTCAAAATTAAGTTTTCGGTTTTTTCCAAAAAATGTCAACATTTTCGAAATTTAAAAAACTGCAAAAATACTCCCTAGCTGTTGTGTCCGGGATGTATAATGCAAAAAATCCGGTCTAAATACAAAATTTCAAAATTGAGTTTTGCAAGGCTATAGTCTGTGTTGTTCAAAAATTGTCAAAAATTACAAAATCTCAAAAACTGCAAAAATACTATGTAGAGGATGTGTCCGAGATTTATAATGCTAAAAATCCGGTCCTCCAAATCCAAAATTTCAAAGTTGAGTTTTCTAAGGCTATTCTGTGTTTTTCCAAAAAATGTCAAAATTTTCGAAATTTCAAAAACTGCAAAAACACTATCTAGAGGATGTGTCCGGGATTTATAATGCAAAAAATCCTGTCTAAATACAAAATTTCAAAGTTGAGTTTTCCGAGGCTATAGCCTTAATGTTGTTTTTCTCCAAAAAAATGTCAAAATTTTCGAAATTTCAAAAACTGCAAAAATACTATCTAGAGGGTGTGTCCGGGATTTATAATGCAAAAAATCCGGTCTAAATCCAAAATTTCAAAATCGAGTTTTCCAAGGCTATAGTCTTGATGTTTTTCCAAAAAAATGTCAAATTTTTCGAAATTTCAAAAACTGCAAAAATGCTATCTAGAGGATGTGTCCGGGATTTATAATGCAAAAAATTCGGACTAAATACAAAATTTCTAAATTTAGTTTTCCGAGGCTATAGTTTTTGTATTTTTCAAAAAAATGTCAAAATTTTCGAAGTTTCGAAAACTCCAAAAATACTATCTAGAGGATGTGTCCGGGATTTATAATGCAAAAAATCCGGTCTAAATCCAAAATTTCAAAATTTAGTTGTCCAAGGCTTTATAGTCTTTCTGTTTTTCCAAAGAATGTCAAAATTTTCGAAATTTCAGAAACTGCAAAATTACTATCTACAGGTTGTGTCCGGAAATTGTAATGCAAAAAATCTTGTCTAAATCGAAAATTTCGAAATTGAGATTTCCAAGAATATACCTATAGTCCTTGTGTTTTTCCAAAAAATGTCAACATTTTCGAAATTTCAAAAATTGCAAAAATACTATCTAAAGGGCGAGTCCGGGATTTCTAATGCAAAAAATCCGGTCTAAATACAAAATTTCAAAATTGAGTTTTCCAAGGAAATATATAGTCTTGATGCTTTTCCAAAAAAGTGCCAAAATTATCGAAATTTCAAAAACTGCAAAAATACTATCTAGAGGATGTGTCCGGGATTTAAAATGCAAAAAATCCGGTCTAAATCCAAAATTTCAAAGTTGAGTTTTCCGAGACTATAGTCTTTGTGTTTTTCCAAAAAATGTCAAAATTTTCGAAATTTCAAAAACGTAAAAAATACTATCTAGAAGATGTGTCCGGGATTTATAATGCAAAAAATCAGGTCTAACTCCAAAGTTTCAAGGTTGAGTTTTCTAAGGCTATAGTCTTTGATGTTTTTCAAAAAAATGTCAAAATTTTCGAAATTTTCCAAACTGCAAATATACTAACTAGAGGATGTGTCCGGGATGTATAATGCAAAAAATCCGGTCTAAATCCAAAATTTCAAAATTGGGTTTTCCAAGGCTAAAGTCTTGTTTTTTTTCCAAAAAAATGTCAAAACTTTCGAAAATTTAAAAAACTGTAATATACATACTCTAGAGGGGTGTGTCCGGGATTAATAATGCAAAAAATCCCGTCTAAATCCACAATTTCAAAATTGAGCTTTCAAAGGCTATAGTCTCTGATGTTTTTGCAAAACAATGTCAGAATTTTCGAAATTTCAAAAACAGCAAATATATAATCTAGAGGATGTGTCCTTTATGTATAATGCAAAAAATCCGGTCTAAATCCAAAATTTCGAAATTCAGTTTTCCAAGGCAAATAGCCTTGTGTTTTTCCAAAAAATGTCAAAATTTTCGAAATTTCAAATATTGCAAAAATACTATCTAAAGGCCGAGTCCGGGATTTACAAGGCAAAAAATCTGGTCTAAATCCAAAATTTCAAATTTGTGTGTTTTCCAAGGCTATAGATCTCCTTGATGTTTTTCCAAAAATTATCAAGATTTTCGAAATTTCAAAAAACTGCAAAAATACAATCTAGGGGATGTGTCCGGGATTTATAATGCAAAAAATCCGGTGTGAATCCAAAATTTCAAAGTTCAGTTTTCGGAGGCTATAGTCTTTGTGTTTTTCAAAAAAATGTCAAAATTTTCGAAATTTCAAAAAAACTGAAAAAATACTATCTAGAGGATGTGTCCGGGAATTATAATGCAAAATAATCCGGCTTAAATACAAAAATTTCAAAGTTGAGTTTTCCGAGGCTATAATCTTTGTGGTATTTCCAAATAATGTCAGATTATTCGAAATTTCAAAAACTGCAAAATTACTATCTAAAGGATGTGTCCGGGATTTATAATGAAAGAAATCCGCTCTAAATCCAAAATTTCAATACTGAGTTTTTCAAGGCTATAGTTCTTTGTGTTTTTCCAAAAAAATGCAAAAATTTTCGAAATTTCGAAAATCTGCAAAAATACAATCCAGAGGGTGTGTCCGGGATTTATAATGCAAAAAATACGGTCTAAATCCAAAATTTCAAAATTGAGTTTTCCAAGGTCTGTTTTTCCAAAAAATGTCAAAATTTTCGAAATTTCAAAAACTGCAAAAATACTAACTACAGGGCGAGTCCGGGATTTATAATGCAAAAAATCCGATTAAAATACAAAATTTCGAAATTGAGTTTACCAAGGCTATAGTCTGTGTTTTTCCAAAAAATGTTAATTTTACTAAATTTCAAAAACTGCAAAAATACAATCTAGAGGGTGTGTCCGGGATTTATAACGCAAAAAATCAGGTCTAAATCCAAAATTTCAAAATTGAGTTTTGTAAGGCTATAGTCTGTGTTTTTCCAAAAAATGTAAAAATTTTCGAAATTTCAAAAACCGCAAAAATACTATCTAGAGAATGTGCCTGGGATTTATAATGCAAAAAATCCGGTCTAAATCCAAAATTTCAAAGTTGAGTTTTCCGAGGCGATAGTCTTGTTTTTCCAAAAAAGTGTCAAAATTTTCGAAATTTCAAAAACTGCAAAAATACAATCTAGAGGGTGTGTCCGGGATTTATAATGCAAAAAATCAGGTCTAAATCCAAAATTTCACAATTGAGCTTTCTAAGGTTATAGTCTGTGTTTTTCTAAAAAATGTCAAAAATTTTCGAAATTTCAAAAACTGCATAAATACAAACTAGAGGATGTGTCCGGGATTTATAATGCAGAAAATCCGGTCTAAATCCAAAATTTCAAAATTGAGTTTTCCAAAGCTATAGTCTTTGTATTTTTCCAAAAAATGTCAAAATTTTCGAAATTTCAATAACGGCATAAATGCACTGCAGAGGGTGTGTCCGCGATTCATAATGAAAAAAATACAGTCTGAATCCAAAATTTCAAAGTTGAGTTTTCCAAGGCTATAGTCTTTGTGTTTTTCCAAAAAATGTCAAAATTTTCCAAAACTTCAAAAACTGCAAAAATACAATCTAGAGGATGTGTCCGCGATTTATAATGCAAAAAATCCGGTCTAAATCCAAAATTTCAAAATTGAGTTTTCCATGGCTATAGTGTTCGAGATTTTCCAAAAAATGTCAAAATTTTCGAAATTTCAAAAACTGCAAAAATGCTACCTAGAAGGTGTGTCCGGGATTTATAATGCAAAAAACCCGGTCTAAATCCAAAATTTCAAAATAGAGTTTTCCAAGGCCATAGTCTTTGTGTTTTTCCAAAAAATGTCAAAATTTTCGAAATTTCAAAAACATCAAAAATACTATCTAGAGGGATAGTCCGGGATTTATAATGCAAAAAATCTGGTCTAAATCTAAAATTTCAAAATTGAGTTTTCCAAGGCTATGGTCCGTGTTTTTCCAAAAAATTTCAAATTTTTCGAAACTTCAAAAACTGCAAAAATATAATCTAGAGGTTTGTCCGCAATTAAAGATGCAAAAACTCCGGTCTAAATCCAAAATTTCAAAATTGAGTTTTCCAACGCTATAGTCTTTGTGTTTTTCCAAAAAATGTCAAAATTTCCGAAATTCCAAAAACTTCAAAAATACAATCTAGAGGGTGTGTCCGGGATTTATAATGCAAAAATTCCAGTCTAAATCCAAAATTTCGAAGTTGAGTTTTCCAAGGCTATAGTCTTTGTGTTTTTCCAAAAAATGTCAAAATTTTCCAAAACTTCAAAAACTGCAAAAATACAATCTAGAGGATGTCTCCGCCATTTATAATGCAAAAAATCCGGTCTAAAACAAAAATTTCAAAATTGAGTTTTCCAAGGCTATAGTCTGTTATTTTCCAAAAAATATCAAAATTTTCGAAATTTCAAAAACTGCAAAATTACAATCTAGATGGTGTGCCTGGGATTTATGATGCAAAAAATGCGGTCTAAATCCAAAATTTCAAAAACGAGGTTTCCAAGGCTATAGTCTGTGTTTTTCCAAAAAATTACAAAATTTTCGAAATTTCAAAAACTGCAAAAATACAATCTATAAGGTGTGTCCGGGATTTACAATGCAAAAAATCCGGTCTGAATCTAAAATTTCAAAATTGAATTTTCCAAGGCTATACTTATATAGTTCTTGTGTTTTTCCAAAAAATGTCAAAATTTTCGAAATTTCAAAAACTCAAAAATACAATCTAGAAGGTGTGTCCGGGATTTACAATGCAAAAAATCCGGTCTCAATCCAAAATTTCAAAATTGAATTTTTCAAGGCTATAGTGTTTGTATATTTCCAAAAAATGTCAAAATTTTCGAAACCTCAAAAACATAAAAATACTATCTAGAGGGCTAGTCCGGGATTTATAATGCAAAAATTCCGGTCTACAACCAAAATTTCAAAATTGAGTTTTCCAAGGCTATAGTCTGTTTTTCCAAAAAATGTAAAAATTTTCAAAATTTCAAAAACTGCAAAAATACTATCTAGAGGATATGTCCGGGATTTATAATGCAAAAAATCCGGTCTAAATACAAAGTTTCAAAATTGAGTTTTCTTAGGCTATAATCTTTGTTTTTCCAAAAAAGGTCAAAATTTTCGAAATTTCAAAAACTGCAAAAATACTATCCAGAGGGTGTGTCCGGGATTTATAATGCCAAAAATTCGGTCTAAATCCAAAATTTCAAAATTGAGTTTTCCAAGGCTATAGTCTGTGTTTTTCCGAAAAATATCAAATTTTTCGAAATTTCAAAAACTGCAAAAATATAATCTAAAGGTTTGTCCGGGAATTAAGATGCAAAAAATCCGGTCTAAATCCAAAATTTCAGAATTGAGATTTCCAAGGCTAGTTTTTGTTTTTCCAAAAATGTCAAAATTTCCGAAATTTCAAAAACTTCAAAAATACAATCTAGAGGGTGTGTCCGGGACTTATAATGCAAAAAATATGGTCTAAATCCAAAATTTCAAAATTGAGTTTTTCAAGGCCATAGCCTGCTTTCCAAAAAATGTCAGAATTTTCGAAATTCCAAAAACTGCAATAATACAATCTAGAGGGTGTGTCCGGAATTTATAATGCATAAAATCCGGTCTTAATCCAAATTTTCGAAATTGAGTTTTCCAAGGCTATAGTCTGTTTTTCCAAAAAATGTCAACATTTTTTTAAATTCCAAGAACTGCTAAAATACAATCTAGGGGGTGAGTCCGGAATTTATAATGCAAGAAATCCGGTCTAAATCAAAAATTTCAGAATTGATTTTTGCAAGGCTATAGTCTGTTTTTCCAAAAAATGTCAAAATTTTCGAAATTCCAAAAACTGCAAAAATACTATCTAGAGGGCTAGTCCGGGATTTATAATTCAAAAAATCCAGTCTAAATCCTTAAATTTTAAAATTGAGTTTTCCGAGGCTGATAGTCTTTGTGTTTTTCCAAAAAATGTCAAAATTTTCGAAATTTCAAAAACTGCAAAAATACAATCTAGAGGGTGTGTCGGGAATTTATAATGCATAAAATCCGGTCTAAATCCAAAATATCAGAATCGTGTTTTCCAAGGCTATAGTGTTTTTCCAAAAAAAAATGTCAAAAATTTCTAAATTTCAAAAACTGCAAAAATACAATCTAGAAGGTGTGTCCGGGATTTATAATGCAAGAAATCCGGTCTAAATGCAAAATTTCGAAACTGAGTTTTCCAAGGCTATAGTCTTCCAAAAAATGTCAAAATTTTCGAAATTTCAAAAACTGCATAAGTACTATCTAGAGGGCTAGTCCGGGATTTATAATGCAAAAAATCCTGTTTAAATCCAAAATTTCAAAATTGAGTTTTCCAAGGCTATAGTCTTTGTATTTTCCAAAAAAATTCATAAATTTCGAAATTTCAAAAACTGCAAAAACACTATCTAGAGGGCTAGTCCGGGATTTATAATGCAAAAAATCCGGTCTAAATCCAACATGTCAAAATTGAGTTTTCCAAGGCTATAATTTTTGTTTTTCCAAAAAGAGTCAAAATTTTCGAAATTTGAAAAACTGCAAAAATACTATCTAGAGGGCTAGTCCGGGATTTATAATGCCAAAAATTCGGTCTAAATTCAAAATTATAAATTGAGTTTTCCAAGGCTACAGTCTTTGTGTTTTTCCAAAAAAATCTCAAATTTTTCGAAATTTCAAAAACTGCAAAAATACAATCTAGAGGGTGTGTCCGGGATTTATAATGCAAAAAAACCCGGTCTAAGTCCAAAATTTCAAAATTGACATTTCCAAGGCTACAGTTTTTGTGTTTTTCCAAAAAGTGTCAAAATTTTCGATATTTCAAAAAATGCAATAATACAATCTAGAGGGTGTGTCCGGGATTTATAATGCAAAAAATCCGGTCTAAATCCAAAATTTCAAAATTGAGTTTTCCTAGGCTATTGTCTTTCGGTGTTTTCCAAAAAAATATCAAAATTTTAGAAATTTCAAAAAACTGCAAAAATACATTCTAGAGGTTTAGAGGTTGTGTCTGGGGGGTTTTTATATTAAAAAAAATCGGTCTAAATCCAAAATTTCAAAATTGTGTTTTCAAAAAGCTTAGTCTTTGTATTTTTCCAAAAAAGTCC